>OX940869.1:15900000-17304891 GCA_954871525.1 Parietaria judaica
ATAGCGTCCGATCTTCGTTCTGATCGCCAATGTTGATGAATACAAATTTGTTAAGCAGTGTTCATAATAAATAAAGAACAACATAATCTCAGTTTAACAGCCAACCCTGCGTCCATTGAGGCATTTTTCTACCGAATCAGTTCAAGGCGCGCCTTAAAAACACAATTTTAAACGTTTGTTCTATATGCTTCTAATGCAAGAGATAGAGTAACGGTTCAATTAACGATTTACACTTACCAAGTTTTGCCAGTTATGGTATCGCTCGGTGGATTTCTCCCGCCTCCAAGCATCGAGATCGAAGATATTCATCCCGTAAGCCCAAGCACATGCCTTGGGATTGAACTTATCTTTAATCAGAGGATTTGAGAAATTCAAATACTGAGAGTAGCGATGGAAGGATCCGAAGCACGTCTCAACAGCCCCATTTACCTTCCCGTCCAAATCGATCCTCCATAGCCCCGTTAAGTCTTTCTGAACAACAACGTCGTCATCCAAGAATAGAATCTTGTGCAACTTTGGATACATCTCGGGCAGATAAAACCGGAGGTGATTCAAGATGGATAAATACTTAGGGTTCTTGTATATCATGTTGCTCGAGTCTTTGGTCGTATTTTCCTCATGATTATCGAAGTAAAACTTCTGCAGCTTTGCCGATTGAAGCTGCTTCAGAACCACCACGTACGAAGAATTCAAGAACGGGTAATCCTCCACCGCCTTCACCTCCACGAAGGTGCCTCCTTCCGGGGGACTCATCTTAAACCAAACCTTCATGGCCGCAAGGTTCATCTTATCCGTAACTACGTGAAAAACGTGTTTCCAAGGCTCTGCCGCATTCTTCAGCGTGGATCTCACCACCACCGAAACTGCAATCACATTGTCCGAGAAAATTGCATAATGATACAAGCTCGGGTCCTCAAACTCAGGCTTCGGGTCATCGTCCCTAAACTTCTCTGGATCGGAAATCATTTCCCCAACGAGCCTCATTGCCAGACAATGCAAGCTCTTGGGCACTGATTTCGCAGCAATCAGGCTGGCGAAAGCCCCGTTCTTCTTCGCCTTCGTGAGCAACTCGTTCACCGAAAAGATAGTGTCTTTCAACTTCTGAATCTTCAGCTGATTGTCGTAATTCTCCTTCGACTCGGCCACCATCGTCCTCGCAGTCTTCACCTTGTCTTTCACCTCTTTCTCAAACTGTCGCAGCACGTCCTCGTCCACCGGACCGTCCGAATCAAACAGCGATTCCCGGTATCTCGGCTTCATCTGAAGATCCGAAAACTCGGAAGCCAAATCGCTAAACAGCCGCAACTGCCTCGATATATCCAGCTTGAGCTTCCTCGCATACGCCGAGTAAGCGTTCACCAACGTCTTGTGATCACTCGCCTGCTTATAAATCAAATCCATCCTCGTCTTCAGAGGGTCAGATTTGAGAGCCAGAAACGTCCTATGTACATACGCATTGCCAGAGTTGGGAAGATCCTGTAACACGAAGATTCCACAATCAATTCCTCAGATTCCACCTCCTAAGCACTACGGGATCGGTCAAAGCTCAACTTACAGAGTCATGGCGCGAATTCGAAGGAGTGTTGGTGAGGATGACGGAGAGAGTGGCGATGAAGAGGAGAGAGAACATGGCGGAGACGAAGATCCGGTAGGAGAAGAAGCTGCGGAGAGTGAGGCCGCCGGCTCCGCCGCGGCTCCCCCGGACGGCGACCGCCATTGGAGCGAGCTTGACGGCGATGGAGAGGACCCACCACGAGTTTTGTAAGAAGAAGAAGTGAAGGAGTGAGTTTTTAGATCTGAGAAAGCCAGAAACATTAATAATATCCGCGTCGGTGACCCATTTTTATTTATTTTCATTAAATCAAATTTAAGGAACAAAAACACTTTCCAAGCTCCTACTTGTAAATACAAAATATATTTTTATTACAAGATTTGTTTGCAGCATGAGAACTGTTAAGGTCGGATATGGCCAGATCTCACTAGACATTGAGAAGTCCTCTTTTTTATGGAATCGACGACGCCCGAAGTCAACGATGCCTAGAGTCGACGATGTCTAGAGTCGATGACGCCTTCGATCGACGACGCCAACAAGCCGATGACGACGCCCGAAATCGACGAGGCCCGAAGTTGACGAGACCCGAAGTCGATGACGCCCGAATCGACGACGGAAGTTGTCGATGGCACCCGAAGACGATGATACCAGGAATTGATGACGTCTGACTCGATGAAGGGAATCGACAGTAAAAGGATAAGCGAGGATAGACAGCTGGCGATGTGAGGTGCATTTAATGAACCTCATACCGACCTTACCTACCCAGGAGTGGCAGACACTTGAGAGCTATGCAGGGTATGGGTTAACCATGCTTAGCATGGTTAGCCTTGCTTCTAGGAAGTAGGGGGATAGCTAATGATGGGATTTGACAAGAAAACGAGGGATGAAGGAATGTAAGGGGGGAAATGGGCCTCTATATAAGGAAAGACAAGCCTCATTTGTAAAGGGTTAGCAAAAATTAAGAGAGATCACCAATATACAAGAAATTTCCTCCATAACGCGATTCTTGAGTGTTTCTAATCGTAAAACGACAAAAACCGAACCTCTTTTCTCTAAAAACAAGAGGGAGACCTTTTGTGATTGTTGAGGGTACGAAACACGCTCAACAAGAACAATTTTTAAAAAGTATTGTATTATTAGCTACGGTTATAATGCATTTTTGTATTATTAGATATATTCAGTGTAATTATTGGCCAAGTTTCCAAAATGAAAAGAGAGCACGTTTTGCGTCCCATGAACTTTGAGCCCATGACGTCTTGAAGACGTACGTAATGGAGTTACCACTAAGCCAAACAAGTTGATTAGCGTAAGAACAATTGGTAGGTACTACTGATCAATATTATTTATATATATATATGTATTTTTTATGTCTCGTTGAGATTGAAACCACGATCTCTCGAAAAATTATATAATGAAATTACGAAGCACTTGGTCAAGCAAATATGATTATTTTACTATATTTCAGTTGCTATAATCATAAATTTTAATAATTAAAACGAAAATATATTTCTTTTATATTTAATTGAGTATTATCTTTAATGATTTTATTGTTATAGTAACTAGTAGACTGGCACCGCGCGAAGATAGATTTAATTAAAAACTAAAAATAAATTATTTAATTAATTATTGTAATAGAAATAAAAATGAGATAGAAAAATACATTGTCTCACATTTGTTTACTTAGTTATGCTTGTAAATGATTGAATATAAAGAGTAAAATAACTACTTCCCCAAAATATTAATCACTGATTATATTTTTTATAGATCTATATCTTTTCTTAAATTAATCATCGTAATTAACGCATGAAAATTTGTGGCATAAATAACATTCAAAGCTTATTTGAATATGCGCCGTGGGGATAAAAAATATATTAGAATATGGATAAATAAAATTATAATTTTTTTTCTAAAATTTTATTATTTAGATCGCAATGTGAAAATCATCCAAAACATAGTAATATATGATACATAGTTTTTTTTTTGTATTTAATATTGTTTTGAGTTTATCAATAGATCTTTTATTTTGAAAATATTTCTTTCAACAATATCATAAAAGTTGTTAAGAAATTACTTATTGAGGGCGATTTGCACCACCCTTTTTCAGTCACAAGAATAATCGAAAGAACACAATAATAATATGAACACGGATATTCCTGATTTATTATATTCCCGAAAAGGACTCGGTTTTTCCCGTTTGATAGCTGGACAATTGAAGGAAAATGATAAAAATAGGATATGATTTGATGCCGCGCCTCGCCAGCTTCAGAGAGGCTGCCTACGCACCCGGTATACCGGGATCAGGTCATCACGTAGTTCAATGTGGTTGGCGTTCTCTTTCTTCTTTCTCTCTTTCTTTCTTCTTTCTTTTTGGTTTCTCTTGGTGGTTTCTCTTAGCCGAATCTCCACCCTCTCTCTCCTGGCCGAATCTCTCTTCTGGGATAATTTATCCCTCCTCTTTAATGAGGTTTACGTGTGTATTTATAGGCTTAGGGTTTCTTAATTCGTTTCCCTTCTTGTTCCTTGAATCTCGCTAGGGTTTCCTTTCTTCTTGCTTGAATTGTTGCTGACCCTCCTTGAATACGCTGATTTTCCCATGATTTCCTCACTTGATTAACTGATTCTCCTTTATTCGTGCGATTTTGACTTCTTCCTTTATTTAATTCGTTGGGGTTTTGCGATGAACTTTCCCTCGATAACCTTCCATGTGATGAGCTGCTCTGCGATGAACTCTTCTTCATGGACTCCTCCTCGAGGATTCTTCGTCGAGGTGCGATGAAGTATTTCATCGCAGATTACTTTTATGCTGATTGAACTTCGTCGCGGGTTGAACTTCGTCGCGGTTCACTTCCTCGAGCAACCTCGTCGAGAGAACCATATTGTCTCAGGCTCTTCGTCAGAGCCTCTCCTTGCCCTTATTCGACGTCGTTTTGCGCCATAATGACACGTGTTGTGTTGTGGATGGATTTGACGAAATCCGACATCAACAGTTAGTCCCCCATTTTATCAAGTGTAAACACTTGGTAAAATGAAAGACGAGTGTAACGGTGAACTGTCAAGGATGTTTGCGAACTCCGTCGACCACTTTAGTTGACGCGGTTACCCCGATAAACGTTGTCGGAGAACCTCATCGTAATCTGTTAGTTGGTGGATTCCACTTGGGAAGCTGATGTAGCATCTTGCTGAGTTGTAGTTGGTTTCGTTAGGTGAAGCGTCTTTCCAGGTGATGACATTTTCTTTGACAAGCTCCTCGCGACGAGGAGCTCGCGACAGCTCGCTTATAGCGACAAACTCCTCGCAGCCACGAACTTCTCCGTGCGATGAACTCTTCGGCGACAAGCTCCTCGCGACGACAAGCTCACTTATAGCGACGAACTCATCGCAGGGATGAACTTCTTCCAGCGCTAGTCTTCTTCGTCAAGCTCTTCGCGACGACGAGCTCGCTTATAGCGACGAACTCATCGAAGCGATGAACTTCTTCCAGCGCTAGTCTTCTTCGTCAAGCTCTTCACGAGGACAAGCTCGCTTATAGCGACGAACTTATCGCAGCGATGAACTTCTTCCAGCGCTAGTCTTCTTCGTCAAGCTCTTCGCGACGACGAGCTCGCTTATAGTGACGAACTCATCGCAGCGATGAACTTCTTCCAGCGCTAGTCTCCTCGCGATGACGATGCCAATGTCACGGATGTAGTAATCTTTGCCTTGCTCATGACTAACTCTTTCTTTCACTTTGCTTTTCTTCACTGATCCTCGAAGTTGACGATCGCTTTGTCGGCTCCTTGTGTGGTTATGTCGCCGAGCTATTTCTTCTCCTTGTCGTGCTTCCTTTATTCTTCTCGCTGTGTGTTGTTCTCAGGTTCTTCTTCGAAAGTTGGCGTGGTTCCCTGGTCATGGGCCAGAGTACTCGGTCGTCATAGAGGACCTCGTTGGCGACGTCATTCGCCGACGGGCGCTGATGCGGCCCAGGCATCGTTGATTATTCCTCGAGAGACTTTCCTTGTTTATTTAAACTGTGTAAATACTCGCGAATTGCTTACTCGAAGAATTATCTCTCGTTATTGGTGTTCGTCGCATCGGACATTGCGCTTCTTTCGTTGTCGCCTTGTAGCTTGGCTTCTCGCCGCATGTTTTTGCTCGGCATTTTCGCCGTACCCCTTTGCTCGGCATTCTCGCCGTACCTCTTTGCTCGGCATTTTTGCCGCACCACTTTACTCGGCATTTTTGCCGTACCTCTTTACTCGGCATTTTCGCCGTACCTCTCTACTCGGCCTTTTTCGCCGTACCTCTTTACTCGGCATTTTTTCCGTATCTCTTTACTCGGCATTTTCGCCGTACCTATTTACTCAGCCTTTCGTTGTATCTCTTTTCTCGGCACTCTCGCCGTGGGCACTCTCGCCTCTTTTATTTTTGCTCGGCACTCTCGCCGTAGTTAATATTTGTGGGTGTCGCTGGGCTTTATCGGGGATGCCGATTAGTTCCCAGGATCCCATAGGCACTCTCACCTTTTGTTTGGGCACTCTCGCCTCTTTTATCTCGGCAATCTCGCCGTAGGCACTCTCGCCTTTTATATTTTCTCGGCACTCTCGCCGTTTTGGGTTTGCTCGACACCCTAGCCGTATATTTTTTTTTCTCGGCACTCTCGCCGTTTTGGGTTTGCTCGGCACCTTAGCCGTATATTTTTTGCTCGGCACTCTCGCCGTTTTGGGTTTGCTCGGCACCCTAGCCGTATATATATATATATATATATATATATATATGTATAGTTTTTTTTTGCTTCATGGGCACGTTGGCCTCGTCTTCTTGCTTCTGGTCTAGCCTCGTCGACCGTCTTCTTGCTTCCGGTATCGTTCACCGTCTTCTTTCCTCCGGTCTCGTCGACTGTCTTCTTGCTTCTGGTCTTGGCGACCATCTTCATGCTTTTGGCCTTGTCAGCCGTCTTCGCGCTTCTATGCATCCCCCGCCATCTTTAAGCTTCTGGGAATCCTCCGCCATCTTTAAGCTCCTGGTCTTGTCGACCATCTTCCGGCTTCTGGTCTTGTCGACCATCTTCATGCTCTTGGCCTTGTCGGCCATCTTCGAGCTTCTGGTGGTGATGTCTCCGTTGATCCTCGAAGATGGTCTCTGGTTGGCGTCGGGCGTCCTTTGGTGATGGCGGGTTTTATTTGGTGATGAGTTCCTCGAGTTCTCTTGGTGACGAGCTCATCGAGCTCTTCTTGGTGATAAGCTCTTCGGGCTCTGCTTGGTGATGAGTTCCTCGATGAGGCCTCCTTGCTCATGATTTCTTCGGTTATCGAGGAAGTCTCCTCGCGCCTGACCTCTTTGGTTGTCGAGGAAGCTTCGTCGATCCGGACCTCCTCGGCTGTTGGGGAAGTCTCCTTGGTCTCGAACTCTTCGGTTACCGACGTGGTTGTTCTTCTTGGCGACGTGGTAGGCCCCACGCCTCGAAATTTCTCGCGCGCTTGGTGCATTCGAGGAGATTATTCGATCTTTTTTGACTCCTTTTGGTCTCATCGATGGACCATCTCTTCCTTCTTTGTTTTCCTTCTTCTCGAATTGCTTCCTTTTGCCCCTCGACTCACGCTTCTTTGCCAAGATCGCTGCTTCCTCCTCCGGTCACAGCCTCTCTTCTTCCACGGGTAGAAGGTTTCAGCCACCGTATTTTCTGGACGTCTCTCCTTTGATCGGCAGAGGCGTAATCAACGAGGAGGATGAGCCGTCGGTTCCCCTCTGTTTCTTCTTCCGCCTCCTCTTTTGCTTCCTCGGCTTTCGCCGTCGTTTTTGTGGCCTTCGCCTCAGCTAGTAGTTGTTGAAGACTTGCCACTGTACCTTCTTCCCCATCGTTGGAGATGATTCCGTCGTTTGCTGAGATCTCTTTTTCCTCCAAGTTCCTGGCTGTGAGATAGAGAAAAACAAAGCCCCACGGTGGGCGCCAAACTGTTGAGGGAGATTTGCACCACCCTTTTCAGTCACAAGAATAATCAAAAGAACACAATAATGATATGAACATGAATATTCCTGATTTATTATATTCCCGAAAAGGACTCGGTTTTTCCCGTTTGATAGCTGGACAATTGAAGGAAAAAGATAAAAATAGGATATGATTTGATGCCGCGCCTCGCCAGCTTCAGCGAGGCTGCCTACGTACCCGGTATACCGGGATCAGGTCATCACGTAGTTCAATGTGGTTGGCGTTCTCTTTCTTCTTTCTCTCTTTCTTTCTTCTTTCTTTTTGGTTTCTCTTGGTGGTTTCTCTTAGCCGAATCTCCACCCTCTCTCTCCTGGCCGAATCTCTCTTCTGGGATAATTTCTCCCTCCTCTTTAATGAGGTTTACGTGTGTATTTATAGGCTTAGGGTTTCTGAATTCGTTTCCCTTCTTGTTCCTTGAATCTCGCTAGGGTTTCCTTTCTCCTTGCTTGATTTGTTGCTGACCTTCCTTGAATACGCTTATTTTCCCATGATTTCCTCACTTGATTAACTGATTCTTCTTTATTCGTGCGATTTTGACTTCTTCCTTTATTTAATTCGTTGGGGTTTTGCGATGAACTTTCCCTCGATAAGCTTCCATGCGATGAGCTGCTCTGCGATGAACTCTTCTTCATGGACTCCTCCTCGAGGATTCTTCGTCGAGGTGCGATGAAGTATTTCATCACAGATTACTTTTATGCTGATTGAACTTCGTCGCGGGTTGAACATCCTCGCGGTGGACTTCGTCGCGGTTCACTTCCTTGAGCAACCTCGTCGAGAGAACCATATTGTCTTAGGCCCTTCGTCAGAGCCTCTCATTGCCCCTATTCGACGTCGTTTTGCGCCATAATGTGTTGTGTTGTGGATGGATTTGACGAAATCCGACATCAACATTACTGATTATTAATATATAGTGCAATAGTTGACGCTTTTCCTTTTAATAAATCAAATGGTTTTCCTAACTCAACTTAGTTTACCGAAAAAAAAATATCTATATTGTCAATATAGTAGCATTTTAACCAAAGTTAATATTCATAGCGAATCCTTCGGCACTTGTTAATTAGACTTTACTAAGAGGAAAAGAAACTCCTATGACATAATTCTAGAGAATTGGAAAGCCAAATTTCGAAGTTCATAGATTTAATTTTGAGAGATTTTGATTATTTTTTGAATATATTTATTTTTATCATTTTAAAGGAGATGTTTGTGTACCCTCTATGGTTATTTATAGTAAATTAATAAAATAAAATAAAAATTGTCCACAAACACCTCTAAAAGAGTGAGTAGTTAACACATACCAGTCGAAATTCAAATTTGTAGAAGGAAAATACCTATTATTGAGCCTGACATTGTTAAGTAACATGTTTAGAACGCACATATAGTGAATGAAATTCCTTTTATAAATTCTCAACCATCCAAATCATAATTTCAACAAAAATAGAGTTCTTAAAAAATGTGGTTGGATGCACCGAAGACAAAAAAAAAAAATTTATTAGTCTTTTGATTAGCATGACATCCAGAAATTTATACATTATATTAGTTTCTATGTCCAAACTCCAAGCATTACATGTCGGCCATTGAGGTCAATGGAAACCAAAGCCTACCTTCACCAAAGCATTAACATTTACATACCTTTGATTGCAAGAGTCCGAAAAACCATAAATCGTACATCAAAGCACGAAAATTACCTTTCAAATAAATAAGCAAAAAAATCAAACCAAAGTCCATAGAAAAAAAAATTATCAGAGAAGCGACGGAACGAAGAACAATCTCAAGAGAAGTTCTGAAACATAAGAACTTTCATAAACAAAGCCCCAATTTAAGTCTACTTTCACATCAAAGCTAAAGTGAAATCAAAACAAAATTCAAAGAAAAATAATATTGCCGAAGAAGCAATGTAAATAAAAAAAGGAACTCTAAAAAAACATTTCGCAAAAACAAAAAAATTGGGTGAGAAAGTTAGCAATGTGATAGTACGACTAAAACCAAAAATAAAGGGAAAAATCAACTTTTTTATATTAGTATAAGCTACAAATCAAGCCAAATACCGTGGGAAAAAAAATCTCACCGGAGAAGAGACGTATATGAAAAGCCATGGCAAGAGGAGCCCTGAAACAAAGGAATAAAAACAATGAGATGTTCATAAAGATCATTTAACAAAAAAAAAAAAAAGAACAATGAAAGTAAAGTTAAAAAAGATAAACAAAGGTTTAATTTAACCACACAACATTAAAAAAAAATAGCGTTCAAAAAGGTTGCTCTCTCAAGTCATGTCTCCGATCAATCCTATTTAAGGACGTATATGATAATTAAAGGACTTTAAAAACCTGAATAACATAATTCATGTGGACTTTTTAAGATAAGTCGAGATTATATTTCCGCCCTCCCTTTGGGCAATTCCTGGCTCTGCCCCTGATTATGTATCACCCGTAGTAGGTAAAACCTATATACGATTGGTTGAGCACAATAAAACAAAAGAAAAACTTAATGTACAATGGTGGGAGAGTTTTTTTTTTTTTTTTTTTAGAGGGAGGGGAAAAATCAGAATTATTAGACCACGCATATTTTTTTTTTGAAAGCTTTTTTTTTTGAAAGCTAGACCACGCATATTTTGGTGATGAGTATGTGCGGTGGTGAGATAGAAGAGTGGCGGCCCCGGCTTCGGCAACCACTAAGTCCCTCGTGATTATTGTCATCCTCGCTGCACACAAAGAAGAAAGAGAAGTTGTTGGTTGTACGGAAAAACGCATCGGGGTAGCGGAACAGAGAAGCTAGTTAAAAACAATCAAGTGATCAACAACAAATTAAAATCCATCAAAATACATAGAGATTCTCGTCGCAAAATCATAGAAGCTAGATACAAAATTAAAACAGAGGAGGGAATATATCCAAACTCAAAATTCATTTAATCAATTATAGCTACCTAAAGATAACTGCATACTCTCAATAATAGAATCAAGCTGAAAAATTAATTGAAGAAAAAAAGAACACAAATGGATGAACGAAAGAATTCAGAACTCACATATTTTGTGATTTAATCCGCATGTACCTTCAGCCATGACCTGATTAATGATACCATATTTTTCCTTCGAAGAGTATCGTGTTCCTTATGCTATAACATTATTTTGAAAAATAAGACACCAAAAATAGGTAAGCAGTCATCGAAGCAATGATTTCAAGAGTTTTCTCGCTCACAATTATAAGAATTCTGACCGCAGAAAGCACGTCTTCTCGCTGCAGAAGGCAGGTCAGAGAGGAGAAGAGAATCGCCGGCTAAATTAATCCAATACAAATTCAACTGAAACCCCCACACGGATTCATATAAACACAATCAACAACAAAGTAAATCTATCAAAAAATTTAGAGATTGAGGAAGATAAAGTTTACTAAGGCAAGAAGTTGGACCAGAGTATCGCTAGCAAGTTTCCAGGTTGCGGCGAGAGAGAAGAGGGGGTCGGAGGCGATTTTTTAAACAATTTACTGTCATAGTATAGCTCAAATGTTAAACAATGATGTAAATTGAATGCATCCTTTCGTATTCTTTACCTTTCACCGGAAAGTTTAACACAAATATAATGAGTGTAATAATGTCTAATATTAATATAACAATAATGTCTAATATTACATGTGTAATGAAATGAATTGAATGAATAGAGTTAAAAAAAATTATAAAATCTTGAAAATTTAGAATGATAGGATTCTCACATCTATGGCTTTCTAGACTATCAATTTATTATGTAAAGATTTTCCATATACATATATAAGGGAAACTTCAATTTGTATGCCCCAATATGTATGTTTGAACGAAATTATTCCCGATTTTAATAAATTTCAAAATTATGCCCCAAAAGTGTTTGACTTAAACACCAAAAGTGTCCAAAAGATTTTAGACAGTTTTTTCTGTATAATTTTCTAAATTAAAACTGTCTAACCGTAAGAGCAAAAATGTTTAAATTAAAGACTAAAAATGTTTAAAATCGAAAACTGTCTAACTTGGAGAGCAAAAGTGTTTGACTTAAAGACTAAAAGTGTTGTTGGGGCATAATTTTGAAATTTATTAAAACCAAGAACAATTTCGTTCAAACTTGTGTTTTTGGGCATACAAACGGAAGTTTTCCTATATATGTAGATTGATATGTTTTATGATAAAAAGGCTGTTACAAATTATATTAAAAGCATATAACAAAACAATTAAAAAAAACGAGTAAAGTGTACATATATCATGTAGTTAACTTAATTTTACTGGCCAAAAAAATAAAGATAAAAAATGTTAACAGTTATATCGTAAAAAAAAACAGTGATATTAAATAATTTCGAGGTAATATACTAGAATCCTGATTATATTCTTTGATAAAATTAAGTTAGTTATTTGGGATTAAACACAATAATACAATATAGGTGGTTTGTTTTATTTGATTGAGGAGTTTCAAGTCCAAAAGATCGAGGGATGCCCTTTTACTATGCATTTTTTTTTCTCGCGTACCCTGAGATGACGGTTAGATGCTGAAAAATGGATCAAACAATGTAGTGGTCTAAAGTTGGATACTGGGTCGGGCCCATTGCTATTTGTTGACTTTTTTGGGCTAGATGTTTGACTCATTGATCTTGTAGTCTCTGGAGGATCGGACCCTCCGTTAACCGTCGGACCGGAACTGGGT
The DNA here is from genome assembly GCA_954871525.1 of Parietaria judaica. Lineage (NCBI taxonomy): Eukaryota > Viridiplantae > Streptophyta > Magnoliopsida > Rosales > Urticaceae > Parietaria > Parietaria judaica. The sequence continues at coordinate 15,912,173 of OX940869.1, forward strand.
CCTCTAACTCGTTACCACAAAGTCGTAGGGCTCGGGATATAGGTCGGTGACTGCAGAGAACCGGAACCTCCGTAGAGTAGGTCGGCGATTCGGGCTAGAGTAGTCGATGACTGGGAGAGCTAGGGGATGATGGTATATGATGCCGCACCTCGTCACATTTAGTGAGGTTGCCTAAGTACCCACTTGTAGCCAAGTGAGATCAGGTCATCACGTAATTCAATGTGGGAGTTAGGGGGTGCGTTCTTGAGCTTGCCGTCGGCGATTCCTCCAGTGAGCCTGGGGGGATGGCGGAGACAGGAGTAGGACAGCGATCGGACTTTCCTCTAGAAGTCAGTGGTTCCTCCAGTGAGCCGGGGCCCGATAGCGGAAACGGGAGTCGGACGGCGCTCGGACCTTCCTCTAAGGATTCGGGGATTCCTCTGGTGAGTTGAGAATTCCTCCCGCGATTCCGCTCTAGCTAGCTCCTCCGCTCCGACCTTAGTCAGATATTTTTACCAAAATATATATGTATATAGAAGAGAGAAAACGGTGTTTATCGCTATATAGAGCGTTTGAATCAGAATTCCCGTTTGAATGAAATGAAGCTCCTATTTATAGGAGGGGTCAGGGGCCTAGAGGCAATTATAAATTACTTTGCTGCCCTTTGGGCAATTAAAATATTGTTTTGCGTCCTTTTACAGTCATGGGGTGCCTCGGGCGTCCAAATGCGTCCCCGGTCGTCTCTATGTGTTCTGAGCGCCCCCAATAGCGTAACGGCATCCACGGGCATCAACCGGGTGTCGTTTGGCATCCTCGAGCCTCCACGGAGCTCATAGGGATCTATGTGTAATTAAGCTCTTTTAGAGCCTGGATGCCCATAGGTTGCCTCGAGCGTCCGAATGCTTCCTCGATTGTCTCTATGTGTTCCCCCCCCCCCCCCCAAAAGCTTAACGGCATCCACAGGCATCAACCCGGGTGTCGTTTGGCATCCGCGTGTATTAACGGAGCTCACAGGGACCTACATGTAATTAAGCCCTTTTAGAGCCTGGATGCCCATAGGCTGCCTCGGGCGTCTGAATGCGTCCCCGATTGTCTCTATGTGTTTCGGGCACCCCCGAAAGCTCAATGGCATCAATGGGCATCAACCAGGTGTCGTTTGGCATCCGTAGTCATCCACGGAGCTCACAGGGACCTATGTGTAATTAAGCCCTTTTAGAGCCTAGATGCCCATAGGCTGCCTCGGGCGTCCGAATGCGTCCCCGATCATCTCTATGTGTTCCGGGTGGTCCCAAAAGCATATCGATATCCACGAGCATCAATCGGGTGTTGTTTGGCATCCGCGGGCTTCCACGGAGCTCACAGGGACCTATGTGTAATTAAGCCCTTTTAGAGCCTGGTTGCTCATAGTCTGCCTCAGTTGTCATTATGCGCCCCCGATCGTCTATATGTGTTCCTTGCGGTCCCAAAATCTTAACGGCATCGACGGGCATCAACTAGGTGTCGTTTGGCATCCACTGGTATCGATGGAGCTTACAGGGACCTCTGTGTAATTAAGCCTCTTTTGAGCCTGGATGCCCACAAGTCGCCTCGGGCGTCCAAACGTGTCCCCGACCGTCTCTATGCATTCCGGGTTATCCCAAAAGCTTAACGGCATCGACGGGCATCAACCGGGTGTCGTTTGACATCCGCGGGCATCCATAGAGCTCATATGAACCCATATACAATTATGGGCTTTTAAATTACTATTCTTTTTTGATCCTCATGGATGCGTTTTCTTCTGTTCTTGATGCGTTTTCTCAATGTAACACCGTATGTTTTTTTTTCGCATCTACCGGATCTGTCGGTTTGAAAAATGGGTCTCTAGGGCATGTTTTTTGGATTGAGCCTTTACTTTTTTGGGCTCTGGAAAAATCCCATAACAATGACTATATCTCACTCTTCATTTTGTACTTTTATCTTTATGTAGTCATTCCGTCAATATTTTTTTCAAATCGTAAATTGTGAAACTTAAGTATATATTCCATATATAAGAGGGTAAAAGTAATGTTTAACACAAAAGTTATTTGAAAATTTGTCAATTTTTGTATTTTTGTTCATATACTTTGAATTTTCTCTTTTTGTAGCACATGACTTTTTATTTTTATCCATATATAGCCTTTAAAGTTTTTGTCTCTATTTGACCTTTTAGGGTATTACGGTAATTTGAGACTAACAACACGACGACAAAAATAAAAAAAGTGAAGAGCTACGTAAAGATAAAAAGACAAAGTTAAAATTAAAAAATGTGACATAAAGACAAAAATACAAAGTCAAAATTCAAAAATGTGACATAGTGATGGAGCACACAAGTCTTGGGAATCCTCGCTGTATCGTGCATGAATATGCATGAGTTATTCATTCCCCTTATAGCTTTATACGTCTTTTATTTACTTGATTGTGTCTAGTTGATTGTGTATTGAGTATATTTATTTCCCTTCTTCATGTTTTAATTCGATTGCTTTAATTTGGAAAGATTAGATAACACGTTAAGGTCTTCTTGTTTCCTATATATTATGTATCCGAACCTTATGTATGGAGTGGAAAATGATTATGAAAAATTGAGCTTTTGCTTGAGAAAGTTGAGTGTTATCTCGCAAAGACGTGTTCTTCGTGTATTTCATAATTCGCTCTACATCAGTTGGTATCAGAGCCACTCGTTTCTGTGCAGAGGCACCGATGAAACGAGCCGTTCGCGACGCTTTTGTAGAGGATATGGTGAGACGAGAAGAGGTCGACGGATTCCGTGCTCAAGTGGAATTGCTGATCCGTCAGATGGCTGCGATGATGCAGAATCAAACGGAGCAACGACGCCGAGACGAGTCCGACACCGAGGACCGAGCGAACCTGTTCGGGCAGAATTTTGGCGGCTACGGTCACGCGATGCGTCGACGTGAGGCGGTCCCAAAAGATGCGAGATGGGTAGCGGCGTTCCAGGTGGCTATCCCAGAGTACGACGAAACGACGTACGATGAGGCGGAACACGGCGAGGCCGTGTACGACGAGTCGATTTACGGCGAGACGGAGTATGACGAACCCGTGTACGATGATTCGGAGAACGGTGAAGCCATGTATGATGAATCCGACGATGAAGCCATGTGCGATAAGATTGTTTTGGTGTCAAACAAGGTCACCGAAGCGGCCGAACCAAGTGAGTCCGTTGGCGTGATGGTTGCGATGACCGTGGCAAACATGTTCAACCCGAAAAACAAAAAAATAGCGGAGGGCGATTTAATTATCAATTTTCGGGCACCGGTCAATGCCGAAATATGTAGAGCGAGTTTGAGAACGACACTCAAGCTCGGAGGCTACCCACGACAACAACCGGAGAAACGACACGAGCGAGGCGGACAAAGAAGAATATTTGGAGGCATCACGTGTTGTTGCCGGGAGATTACAAGCAAGGAAGTCATTTTACTGCGACGACTTTGGCGACGGCACGAGCGCGGCGATTGCAGCGGAGTCACCAGACGAGCCAACGGTCAAAATTCGAGGACGAATTTTATTGACCTCGGGAGAAATGATGGAGCACACAAGTCTTGGGAATCCTCGCTGTATCGTGCATGAATATGCATGAGTTATTCATTCCCCTTATAGCTTTATACGTCTTTTATTTACTTGATTGTGTCTAGTTGATTGTGTATTGAGTATATTTATTTCCCTTCTTCATGTTTTAATTCGATTGCTTTAATTTGGAAAGATTAGATAACACGTTAAGGTCTTCTTGTTTCCTATATATTATGTATCCGAACCTTATGTATGGAGTGGAAAATAATTATGAAAAATTGAGCTTTTGCTTGAGAAAGTTGAGTGTTATCTCGCAAAGACGTGTTCTTTGTGTATTTCATAATTCGCTCTACATCACAGTCATTTTACAAAGTGAAAAACTACATACATATAACAGAAATAAAAAATAAAAAGCGTTCAAAAAAATTTATCAAGCTAATAAATGTGTTCGGCATAAATGTTATTTATTTGTTCAAAATGGGAGAAGATAGAGATGAGTTGTCTATGATTGGGACATGATGATATAGACTCGTCGAAATGTAGTTACACACAAAAAGAAGAAGAAATAATTCCTCAGAAATCAATTTAAGATTTATGAAACTAAGATGAAAGATCTACACAAATATACGAGTGAAACAAATGTTAGGATCGATTTAATATCATAGATGTAATTAGACCAAACTCCACAACATTCAAAATGTTTGAATCACGTATCAAAAGTATTTATTTAATATTACAGATTAGATTTTAAAGACCGAGATGGCAATTTACCTTAGATGTCAACCTTCGTAAATTGTCGCAAAAGTACCCAAACTTGACATTTGGGAGTTGACCGAGAAAATCAGTCCATGTGGCTGTTAGCCTTTGCCATGTGGCATGCCACATGGCACGTGGCTGCCACGTAGCATGCCACATAATTATTATTTTTAAATAATTTTTAGTAAAAAAATTATTTTTATTTTTTCAAATTATTTTTATTTTTTTTTTATTTTTAATAAATTCTTTTAATAATAACAAATAATGAATATTTAAATTTAAATATTCATTATTGGTTATAATTATTTATTTTTAATTAAGTGGGTAGAGCGAAATAAAAATCACCGTTCATGGTTCACTTGAATTCCGTTTTCGATCCGGGTCACGGGTTGAATAAAATTGTTTAATATGTTTAACAAAAAATTAATTTTATTTGTTTGTGTTAAGGTCGGATTTGGTCAAAATTAATTTTATTTGTTTGTGAGGGATGCGAGGAAGTTCACCAGCGAAGGGGGGTTATCCCCGAGGAGGATCATCCCCGAGGAAGAGTATCTCCGAAGAGGTTCATCCGCGAGGAGACGCAGCCACGCGAGCAAGTAGGTTGCGATGAAGGATCCCATCACGTTCGACGAGGAATTTAGTCATGATGATTATGCAGAGCCCGATGACAGCTGAAGAGACGCGCATTTAAAGAAGCCGACCTACTCACTCGATGAGAGCGTCAGCGACGAAGGCCTGCAGGGCCGAATGACGGTTGACGAGATGTGCATTTAATGCGGCGCACCTACCCATGACGGCAGCATGCTCGGAGGTGACATAAAGTGAGGATAAACCTTGCTGCCCTCAAATCATGTCAGAGAATGATGATTAAAGAAGGAAAAGGCGGGAAAAATAGAGGATGAAGGCATTGTAAACTCTATAAAAGGCAAGATAAGCCTCATTTGTAGAGGTTGGTTGGTTGGTTGTTCGAACAAAAGAGAGAGAAAAAGACTCAACAGAGAAAAGAAAAAGATACCTTGTAGTAGAAAAAGGTCGAAGAAAAAGGAGATATCTGAGGCTCATGATCCTTCATCTGTCCAGCTATTTAACGGAAGAAAACCGAGCTCATTTCAGAAATTATAATAAAACAGAGATATTCATCATTTGTTGTTATTTATTTATTATTTGGTGATTGTCTTTGTGACTGGAAAGGGGTGGTGAAAATCCCCCTCTACAGTTTGGCGCCCACCGAGGGGCTTTGTTTTTCTTTCTAACTCACAGCCTGGAATTTGAAGGGGCATGACATTATCAGAATGAAGCAACTCAAGGGACAGGAGTGACGTAAGGCAGGGAGACGTACGGACTCCTCGTATTTAAGAGAAACCGTTTGATAGACAGTTGATGAAGAAAGAGGCGCACGCGCATCAATGAATCGGGGCAACTTCCGAAGCATCGTGAAGTGACAACAACACAGAGAATGCGAAAGGTTGCTTACGAAACAATCGACGGTTATAAAATGGGAGGCTTGGAGAGGAACAAGGAACACAAGTCTGCAAAATCAAAAACCAACCCGAAAAACTCCCAGATAAGCACCAATTTCTCCTCTCGGGATAAAAAGTTTCCTTCTTACCCCGAAACAAGTTTTTTGCTAGTATTCTCACGATACAGGAGGAAGAAGCACGCAAAGAGAAGATGGCGTTTTGGGAAGGATTCACTGGCCAAGGCCACGCGAACGAGTCGGGAATGATCGTGGATGAAGACTGGGGGTGGCTCTAGGGAAGCACAGAGGGGGCCCCGAGAACAGATGATCACGGGATGCTGAACTTTTGGAGGAACGAGAAATGGCCGGAGAGCAGCGAGCCGCCACCAATGGAGGAGGACACCGCGGGGAGCCAACGGGATCAGGAGGAGTCAAGAATCCCAGGCGAACCATACCCCGCGTTGGAACTGGTCCTGCCGTATCTCATGCCCGAGGAACTCCTCGCGATGGAGATGGTGTGCACCTCGTTACGCGACGAGGTTCGAGGAAACAACCTTCTGTGGCGCAACCTCAGCATCTATAGCCCGTTGAGCGAGCGGATCACGGACGAGGATCTCCTTAGGCTGGCGAGGAAGTCCCGAGGGAAGATGGAGACCTTGACTCTGTACGAGTGCGACGAGGTCACCAACATTGCGGTGGAGGCGATCGTGCGGGACAACCCGACGCTGGTGAAGCTATGCCTGCCACGCTGCCACGAGTCACCTTGGATGACATGGTCAGCAACTTGTCCACCATCGAGCACGGGATAAAATTCCTGAGGGTCAACGGTTTGTTTCCCAGACTCATGGAGGGAACCAGGGTCAAACTTGATGACCTTCCCCCTCTGCTCGCAGCAGGGAATCCGGCCGACTATTCCGAAGAGCAGGCGCCTGCCCCACGCGGTCGTCTGCTCGACATAGAGTTCTGTAGACGGTGCGACAGAAATGTCCTGGTCTACGAGAAGCCAACGAGGATTCAAGCAGGAAACTCCGTCCGCCCGCCGTGTTTTAGGCGACGACGAGATGGGCGTGTTTGCGGTTTTTGCAGGTCGTGCTACATCCTCGGTACCACGTGGTACACTGACCTCTGCCCGGAGTGTAACTTTGGTCGCCCCAGCAGGAGCTCTACGGAGAAAATCGCGTCGTCAGCCTGCTCGATCGTCAAAGAGGAGTGAGCCCGGAGTAAGGCTCATGAGCTGCTCGGCGTGAGCTGCTCGGAGCGAAGAGAGGATTGGGGCGGCTACCTTTTTAACCATTAGTAGATTGTCATAGGAGGTAGAAGTTTGTTTTGGTTTGTTATGTCGGATTCCTAATGTCTATGTACGGGTGTTTTTGTTTCTTTTGTTATTAAGGAGCGAGCAAATTATAAAGTTGGCAAAGTGTGTATGCAACTCCGCTCAGTGGTAATACCAATTAGGAGGGAAAATGTAAAAATATATATATATATATATATATATATATATATATATATATACATATCTATATACGGCTAAGAGTGCCGAGCAAGCCCGGTCCGGCAAAACATGTCGAGATCCTATTTACGGCTAAGGGTGCCGAGCAAGCCCGGTCCGGCAAAACATGTCGAGATCCTATTTACGGCTAAGGGTGCCGAGCAAGCCCGGTCCGGCAAAACATGTCGAGATCCTATTTACGGCTAAGGGTGCCGAGCAAGCCTGGTCCGGCAAAACATGTCGAGACCCTATATACGGCTAAGGGTGCCGAGCAAACCCGGTCCGGCAAAACATGTCGAGATCCTATATACGGCTAAGGGTGCCGAGCAAGCCCGGGCTGCCAAGAACGCCGAGGAAATATACAAGGCGAGAGTGCCTACGGGACCCTGGGAACTAGTCGGCTCGTACCCGACGAAACCCAGAGATACCCGCAAGAGACGACTAAGGCGAGAGTGCCTATAGGGTCCTGGGAATTAATCGGCTCGTACCCGATGAAACCTCGTGATACCCGCGAAAGACAACTACAGCAAGAGTGCCAGAAAAGTATATTTACGGCTAAGGGTGCCGAGCAAGCCCGGTCCGGCAAAACAGGCCGAGATCCTACATACGGCTAAGGGTGCCGAGCAAACCCGGTCCGGCAAAACAGGCCGAGATCCTATATCTGGCAAAGGATGCCTAGCAAAATTAAAAGAGGCGAGAGTGCCCGCGGCGAGAGTGCCTAGTAAAATTAAAAGAGGCGAGAGTGCCGAACAAAATTAAAAGAGGCGAGAGTGCCCACGGCGAGAGTGCCGAACAAAATCAAAAGAGGCGAGAGTGCCCACGGCGAGAGTGCCTAGCAAAATTAAAAGAGGCGAGAGTGCCCATGGCGAGAGTGCCGGACAAAATTAAAAGAGGCGAGAGTGCCCACGGTAAGAGTGCCGAGCAAAATTAAAAGAGGCGAGATTGCCCACGGCAAGAGCGCCGAGCAAAGAAAAATCACATTTACGGCTAAGGGCGCCGAGCAAGCCCGTGCAAGAATTCGAAGATCACAAGCAAACTCATAGTGTCATTATTTACAACTCATCGTTACGCCCCGAGCACATATACATACTATAACTCTCGCAGGGGCATACTATAACTCTCGCAGGGACCGATTCCACCGCCCAACGCCGTCATCAGAGGAATCTTGACCCAGGACCGCATCGGCACATTCTTCAATAGTAATACCGCAGCATCGATGAATGATGTCGTCCGCAATTAGGCAAGCAGGATCGTCAGCAAGAAGTCCTTGAGGCTTACCCGAGGAATCTCCCGCCCCTGCCAAATCCGCATCAGCCCTGCTACCGGCCTGCAAAGAAGGAACCAAAAGTAAAGGAGCGACCCCAGGAGGAAGAGGTAAAAACTACAAATTATTTATGCTGAGCTACCTCATACCGTACTCGACGAGGAGGGAATAACATCGAAACCCGGCGAGCGCACCCTAGAGACGCCTTGGGGAAGACAAGGAGAGAGCGGAGGAGAGTTTGGATCACCGGGGATTTTTATCTCCAGCTTGGCCAAGTCCGCCAGGTACTCCTGTTCCAGCTTGCGCCACCTCGGCAGTTTGGCTCGAAGCTCACCAATAGTCGAGCGGGAAGGTAGTCCCTCGACGAGTTTGATATTCGAAAGCACGCCGCCCAGCAGGCGCTGAATACGAGCGATCCCCTCAAGCACACCAAACCTCTCGGAAGCACGCTTCAGCTTGTCAACCGCTTGGTGGTAGAGGCGTAGGCGGGAAAATTCTTCCTCTATAGCCAAACTCCTGGCTGCGTCGCGATCCTTGACGAGCTTCCTCAGCATGGCCTTGACATGGAAGGAGATTTGCTCCTCCCGACCCGGCGATAGGTTTATGGCATCGGCAATACGATTGAAACACTCATTCTTCTGCCGAAGCTGTGCCGAAAGAGTGTCCTCGCACCGCCGATAACGCTGCCGCTCCTCGAGAAGGGATTCTTCAGCAATGACGAGGAGGCGTCTATACTCATCACGCTCGGCCCTACTCGCTGCGATCTTAGCCTCTGCAGCCTCGGGGAGAATGCCTTCGTTCCCTGATAAAGCCCTCACCGGCGCAAGGGCAAGAGCGGACTCCCCAGCCCCCTCATGACCTCCTCTGTAACGGGGGGAAGAAGTGTCGGGACAAAGGACAACGACGCCACCTTTGGCCTGAGGAGAAACAGAGAGAATGGGAATACAGAAGAAACAGTAAAGAAGCCCGGTAAGAAAAGGGATAAGGAAGGGGGAAGCGTACAAGGGCGATAGCATAGAAAAACTTGACGATGAAAAAGAAAAGGTAACCCAAGAAAGATTTCTTTTATTCATACGGTAAATTATGCTTGGATTACATTGAAATACAGCGAAAGTCACGAAATGCGGAATTTACAAAAGCGGTAAATAGAAAGGGAAGCTCCAAGGAAACGTCCTATACCGTGGGCTGTGGGAGCGCCGGGGTCTCGGTGCTCGGGCCGGATCCATCGCGCGATGCCGAACCAAGGGCCGCCAGTTCCGAGGCAGGGCTTTCAAGTCTCTGGCAGCCCGAGGCTGGCGGGTTGCAGGGAGAGAGTGGCGGAGAATTGGGATCCCGAGCGGACTTCTGGTCTAGCTCTTTAACCACGGCCCGGTGCTCATCGCGACTCTCGCGCCACGAGGCTAAACGCGTATCGAGGCCCCCGGCTCGTGCAGCCGGGGGGTTCTTCTCAACTAAGGCGATATTGGCCTGGTACGCAGCGGCCAGGCGATGGGCGTTGATTGATTGATCAAGAAAATCGTACTTCGTCGATAGTCGCTCCAACTTGGCTTGAGCCTCCTCGAACAAGCGCTCTCGGCCACGACGCTCCTCAACTGCCTCGGCTCGCGCAATCTCTAGGTCATCAGCGAGCTTCTTCAACGCGGCATTGACCCCGGACACCAGCTAGTCTTCCCGTTCGGGCGATACGCCAACGGCCTCGCCTATCTGAGCTAGGCGTTCCGCTTGTATCCGGAGTTTTTCGGAGAGGCTCGCCTCTTTAACAGCGCAAGAGTTTTGCTGTTCCGCGAGTTTGGCCTCAGTGGCCCGGCGCAGCGAAACTTCTGATTCCAAGATGGACTTGGCCTCGTTGAGTTCAGCCTCGGCGGCCCGGCGCAATGAGCTCTCCGACTCCAAGGCAGATCTAGCTTCGTTGAGCTCAGCCTCAACGGCCCGGCGCAATGAGCTTTCTGACTCCAAGGTAGATTTGGCTTCGTCGAGCTCCGAGGAAAGCTTCTCGGTCTGCCCCTGGAACTTCTGCCCGTCGTGGGTGGAAGCCTCAAACCGTTCCCGGACTAACGAGAGTTCTGCCGACAACTCACTGCTCTCTCTCTCAACCCTAGCGGTGGATAGCCGCACGGATGCAATCACGTCCGACAACAGGGCTACCCCCCGGGCAACACGGTCGACCAATTCTAAGTTCCCCGCGGGATCGCTGGAAGGCTCAGCGAGCCCGTGAGAAGCTTCGGCCACGGGAAGTGCTCTCGGAGGCGGAAAGGCTGGGAAGTTGGATTGGGCCCGCGGCGACCCGGTAGGAGCCTCCTCGGGGATTCCCTCGAGGTCAAGGGATGGATCGGAAGATTGCGTCAAGTCACCCGCCAATTGGGGCAACGCGCTGGAAGGAGTGACAAGAGGCACTTGTGAGCTGGAGACACCGATAAGACCGGGGGAAGGCCAGACCATCGAGCCCTCGAGGGCCTCGACGCCGAAAACGTCGGGAAGAAGCGCCGGATTAGCGGGATTCACATCAGGGCGCGCCCCTGAGTGTTCTTCCGTGGGCCCGGAGAGGACCTGTTCTGGAGCGTCTTCCTCGCCAACAGGCCCCGTATCCCCGTCGTTGGGAGCATTGGTCCTTTTGACCAGAGGCTGAGTCGGAGGCGTTAAGGCCGCGACCGAGTCCCGCGTCGCTCCATCGTGGATTCCCCGAGGCGGTGACAGGGAAGACCGGGTCGCGGCCCCCGAATTAGAAGGAGGAATGGGGATTTCAGCCCCCGACGAAGGCGGGGGAGGAGCATTCGGCGCAACGGCCAGATGCTCAAAATCTTCCATCTCCAGTCTCTCCCGCGAGTTCGCGGCGGGGTGTGCGCGCGCATCCGTCGCCGGTCCTGTCCTCCCCGCTGCGCCCTCGACAAGCGCGGCACCCGAAGTCCCTTTCGCAGCTCCTTGAGACGGGTTAGCCGCTTCGAGTTCAGGATTCGGATCAGGAACTCTCGCCTTCTTCGCAGGAGGAGTATCACACACTTGCCCGGCGGGGCGTTTGCCCGAAGAGTTTTCTTCCCGAGGATATCTCCTCGAAGAGCGGGAAGTATCTGGCGAGGAGCGGGCCACGGACTCCGTCCTCGTTCTTGTTCGTCGCTCGTCACCAGTATCCTCGATGGGACGTTTACTCGAGAAACTGCCCTCTCGGGGGGTGAGCCCCGTGAAGCGAGGAGTGTCAGGTCCTGTCCGGGACCTCGACGATCTGTGCGCCTCCTGATCCCGACCAACGGGAGCGCTGTCCCTATCAGCCATGACTTTATCCTCGGCGTTCTTCTTCGGCCTTGAAGCGAGTTTCCTCCGCTCCACGGGAGATCCCTCCGGGGCCGGTTCGTGAAGGAAACCTTTCGGGAGAAGAGTGTCAGGGGGTGCCCGTGGATTCGGGCCAACTGATAAACCCCAGATTTCTCAAGCCGCTGGCCCCCGAAGTCTTTACTCCAATCACGCCTGGGGTTGGCCAGGAGAGCGGCGTGGACGCTCTTGAACCGTGCCCCGGCCTCCTCATTCTCCTCAAGCTTGAATCGAGGGAGGTCCGCTCCCTCGAGCACCAAATCCGTCGGTAGGAAAGCATGGTGGGGACCAAAGTTGGAGTTGTCCACACGAACAAAAAAATATTTATTCTCCCAACCGGATTCGTTCGATGGCGTGTTCAGGAGAATGTGCGGTCAGACGCGATGAGAGATGGCAAAGCGACCCAGATTCTTTGGATTGCGGGAGACGTTGAAGAGGCGCATCAGGTCCTCGAGCGTGAGCTCCACTTTCTGTTCACATGCAATGGCCAGCGTACAAAGGAGGAGGCGAAGAGTGTTGGGGCTCACCTGAGCAATCGGAACCCCGAAGGCGTAGAGAAACGCCACGACCAGGAGCGGCGTCGGGAAGCGAAGGCCGACGATGCGGAAGAACGATTCATAGACACAGACGAAGTCAATCCGAAGTTCGTCGGCGAACTCACCCTCGAAAGGGAGACGGGCAAAGCAAGTCTTTGAGTCGGTATGGTTGTCGACGATGTACTTCAAGCTCTCTTCCGTCATGACGGAAGGGGGACTCCGAGTCTTAAAAACTGGGCCGGAGCGGGAAGGACCCATCGAGGCGTCTGAGGGAGAGGGAAGAAGAATTTTGGAGGCAAGGAAATGAGAATAAGCAACAACAAAAAGAGACCTTGAGAGAGTTCTTGCAAAAACGAAAATGCCTGGAAAAGGGAAGAAGGATAGGTAGACACGTCTTGATCTGACGGCCCAAATTCAAAGCTTGCTAACTCATCAACGGTTTGTATCAAACGCCCGTTGTAAATCTCTACAGGCCCTCAAATGCAAAAAAAAATGGGCATTCAATGTTGAGGGGAGGTGCGCAGGATTCGAGGCTGACAGGGTTTTGGGAAATCGAATCAAGGTGGGTCCCAGGCCCGAGCAACGTTGAGAAACCTTCGTCGCTGAAAGTTTCGTCGGGATTTAGGGAAGCGAAGGAGGCCTAGCGAGGAAGGGAGCAGCTTAGCAATATGACCACGCGAGGAGTCGAAGAAGAAAATTACCGACCACGAGCCAATCGACGCCGGCTAGGGCCAGCCCCGAGGCAGTTGTACTTTATTTTACCAAGTGTATACACTTGATAAAATGGGGGACTAACTGTTAAGGTCGGATTTGGTCAAATCCATCCTCAACACAACTCGTGTCGTTTTGTCTATAAACGACATGAGGGATGCGAGGAAGTTCACCAGCGAAGGGGGGTTATCCCCGAGGAGGATCATCCCCGAGGAAGAGTATCTCCGAAGAGGTTCATCCGCGAGGAGACGCAGCCACGCGAGCAAGTAGGTTGCGATGAAGGATCCCATCACGTTAGACGAGGAATTTAGTCATGATGATTATGCAGAGCCCGATGACAGCCGAAGAGACGCACATTTAATGAAGCCGACCTACTCACTCGATGAGAGCGTCAGCGACGAAGGCCTGCATGGCCGAATGACGGTTGACGAGATGTGCATTTAATGCGGCGCACCTACCCATGACGGCAGCATGCTCGGAGGTGACATAAAGTGAGGATAAACCTTGCTGCCCTCAAATCACGTCAGAGAATGATGATTAAAGAAGGAAAAGGCGGGAAAAATAGAGGATGAAGGCATTGTAAACTCTATAAAAGGCAAGATAAGCCTCATTTGTAGAGGTTGGTTGTTCGAACAAAAGAGAGAGAAAAAGACTCAACAGAGAAAAGAAAAAGATACCTTGTAGTAGAAAAAGGTCGAAGAAAAAGGAGATATCTGAGGCTCATGATCCTTCATCTTTCCAGCTATTTAACGGAAGAAAACCGAGCTCATTTCGGAAAATTATAATAAAACAGAGATATTCATCATTTGTTGTTATTTATTTATTATTTGGTGATTGTCTTTGTGACTGGAAAAGGGTGGTGAAAATCCCCCTCTACAGTTTGCATGATATTTTTTTTTGTGTTTGCATTTTATAATAATAATTTTTTAATATGTTTTTTTTATATATTATTCTTTTTTTAAAAATTGTCATTAAATAATCATATGATTATTATTGGTTATTATTATTAAACATATTAAGCGATTTCGTTCCACCCGTGAACCAGATCGGAGGCGGAGCTTGAGTGAACCGTGAACGGTGATTTTTTTCTTTATTTATTTCGTTTGACCCACTTTTCTAAAATGAATAATTATATTTAATGATAATAACCAATAATGAATATTTAAATTTAAATATTCATTATTGGTTATTATTATTAAATATAATTTAATTAAAAAAATTAAAAATTTTAAAAAAAATTAAATTAAATTATTTAAAAAATAATAATTAGGTTGCATGTCACGTGGCAGCCAAGTGCCATGTGGCATGTCACGTGAAAAAGGCTAACAGCCACATGGACTGATTTTCTCGGTCAACTCCCAAATGCCAAGTTTGGGTACGTTTGCCGCCATTTACGGAGGTTGTATACACAGCAGAACATTTGACCATAGGTTGGGTCTTTTTGCCGCAATTAACCCTTATTATTATTACAGATTTTATTCATGGGAAAAGTAACAAAAAGTATCTCTTTGTAGTGGCATATTCGTGATTTTATTTTCTTGTGGAAAAAGTCCAAAAAAAGATCCAACTGTATGCCTCAAATTTTTTATTTATTTTTATCGTGCCAAGAGTTTCAAAAAACCAAAAAATAATCCAGGTATGAGCTCCAAATATCTGAGGTCAGTTGTCAGAACTATCTTTTGGTTTTTGGAACTTTTGCAATAACAAAATAAAATTTAGAAGGGTAAATGGCGACATAAATGGCCAATCTTTACGTCTTCAGTAGGGTGTGAGGCCAATCGCAATAATCTACGGCATAAAGCCCCAATGTACGCTAATCACGCCAGTTGCAAATTTCCGTCACATTTGCTGGATGGCCGTCTATTAAGTGCAATGATATTAACGCAGGGTGTTTTGGTGTCGTTGCCACGTGTATCAATTCATCAGCCACCTTTCATTACTAATAAGACAAAATTAATAAAAGGAAATCGAATTAAATATAAAAGAAATAAAATTAAATGATTAAACCCAATCTGTCTAACACCATTCGACTTCTCACTCCACCATCACCTTCTCTCTTTTTCTCTTTCTCTCTCTAAGAAAAAAACCCTAACTCTGATTGAACTTCTCCGACCAAAAAATGGCTGAAAACGACGGTGGTGAGCTAGATCCTGGGTGGCGAAACCCAATACTCAAACCACAACCTGAGTACAGTAAGTTTTTTTCTTCAAAATCTTTATTTTTTTTGAAAAAGCTTGAAGCTTTTGTGAAAACACTGCATTTTTTTTGTACAAGCTCTTACCTTTTTTGAGAGCAGAGACAAAATATTTTGTTTTTAAAGTTGCAATATCATGCAGTGATGAGTGTGACTAAAAAGGCTTGGTTTTTAACATTCGAAGCATGCAAAAAATTTATGTTTTTGACACTCAAACCATGCAAAGGTGATAGCTTTGTATAGTGGTGTACCAGATACGAAATCTTCTACCCGGATTCAAGTCAGTACCAGATACGAGGAGTTTCGAAACAACGCCACACTTACAGCGGACCCTATCGTAACGCCTCCGAGGATTTATTTGTCGTTGTAGCCTACACTTGCTCCCATAAGAAGAAGAACCCTGACCCGCCATTCATCACCGCAAGCTTTCAAGAAACTAAAGAGGAAGGAGAAGATGAACTCATGGCGCACTAGAGGAGAAAGGCAGAGAGAAAAAGATGAAACCCTAGTGAGGAAAGAGAGGAAGTAATAAATAAAAAACTCATTTATTCCCTCCACATGGCAGAGACAACATTACCATGGCAGAGAGAAATTGATACACGTGGCAACGACACCAAAACACCCTGCGTTAATATCATTGCACTTAATAGACGGCCATCCAGCAAATGTGACGAAAATTTGCAACTAGCGTGATTAGCGTACATTGGGGCTTTATGCCGTAGATTATTGCGATTGACCTCACACCCTACTGAAGACGTAAAGATTGGCCATTTATGCCGCCATTTACCCAATTTAGAATATAGCGTATATAAAGAGATATTTTGTGCTTTTGCCGCGAATACCTTTTCTTTTATTCGACAAAAATAAAATTATTTGTATTGTACACGGAACAAAACAAAGCAGAACAAACTCGCCTGATTAAGTTATACATTTAAAAACGCTACTTTCTTTCTTGCTTTCATACATAATGTGATATTTATGATGTTTTGATTGTCGTTTTTATGCTTTATACCATAAGGCTTTTATGTCGCATCAGTTATAATTTTGGTACCCAGATTTTCTCCCCTTTCGTTGTGTTTTTTTTTTTCAACACATTTGAGCTTCGAATGTCGTCTATGCATTGGTAGCTAGGAAGCTTCAGTTTGTTTGTCCCACAACACAAGTTTGAATGAAATTGTCCTCATTTTAATAATTTTAAAAAATTATTCCCCAAACACTTTTAGTCTTTATTTAAACACTTTTGTTCTTCAGTTAGACAGTTTTTCAATATAATCGGTTTAGACATTTTTAGTCTTTAATTAAACACTTTTGTTCTTCAGTTATACAGTTTTTCAATATAATCGGTTTAGACATTTTTAGTCTTTAATTAAACACTTTTGTTCTTCAGTTATACAGTTTTAATTTAGGAAATTTAACGAAAAAATCTATTTAAATAATTTTGGACACTTTTGGTCTTTAATTAAACACTTTGGAGAATAATTATTAAAAGTTATTAAAATGAGGAACAATTTCATTTAAATTATACTTGTGTCTTGGGGCAAACAAATTTAAGTTTTCTTATACATAGATATAAAAGAAGAAAACAAAAGCATGTCGTTTAGTGTTTCTGGCTTTTATGTTGCCATTTATTTTACCCTCACATTGTATTTTGTCGTTTTTCCGTGTGATGTCGTATCATTTTGTTCCAACTTCTTTCTTTCCCATTAGTTGTAGTTTTCATCCAAATAGTTTGGTCCACTTACTAATGTCGTCGTTTCTTCATAAATAGTTTGACTAATAAAGCTGAATTCTTGGGTGCTGATATAACTGATGCTCTCAAAGAATATTTCCGGCCTAAGTTAACTGATGCAGCCGAATTTAAATGGTGATATCGTCCGTGTTAAAATGTAACCGGAACAAAAAATCTAAACGTCTACAAACTTTTATTTTTCAGCAAGTTTTGATTGTGAGCCCACCGGCCACCACCCAAAATGGACACACAAGCCACCTCCAAACAAAACACTTTCACGTACACTATATATATAATATATATATACAGTGGCGTAGCCAGATTCATTTCAGGCGAAGCACATAACATATTTCAATCGATTTTTTTCAAATACGTAAACAAACAAAAATCATAAACAATTATATTAAAACGACTATTAGACATATAAATAGATAATATTACTTTTCGAATGATAGTAAATTGATTTATCAAGTCAAGAATGGAGAGGGAATGAGAAAAGTCGAATCAAATCCTGAATAAAATTATTTTGTTTAAAGTGAGCGTATGCACATGCACTCACTGGTACACATGTAGGCGCCACCGTCTATGTATATAATATTCTAATGTTTCCTATATACGTGCAACTAAAACTAAAATAAATTAAAAAAGAAATAAAAACTCAGTCAAATAAAAAATCAATGCAAATGGAAAATAAAATCAAGGAAGTTATACGTACGTGATAAGTCAAAATAAATAATACCATATATTATTTCCACGATCCTACTGTACATGGAGATTTTGCTAAGTCAAGTTCTTGATATTTTTGCTAAAATAATACCGTATAAACTTTGTACAACAGTGCTTCAAATCGTGCAAAGTAAAAATACGAAGACTTGAAGGCCAGTTTGTCAAAAATCATCGTGCAAGTTGGAAATACGAAAAACTTAAACGATGATTTGGCAAAACCATCGTACAAACTTTCAGTACTACTGCGAATTTAGTACTTTAGTACAAAGTGCGTGATGTAAATCTATTTATTGAATGAAACAACACATCTTAATATAAAGATATTTGATAGAAAATATGAAAGTGCATTATGATTACAAAGAAAATAGTAGCAATATTACCAGAAAAATCTCTCTCTTTTTTTTCTTTCTTTCAAAAGAAGTGAAAGTACAAGGTGTATTATTAAAAACAATGTTAGTCGAAGTATAGCATAATTTTTAAACATAGCCTCTCTTTCATGATAGAAATTGGATGTCAACATCAATATTATTGTAAATAAAAATTTCCACAATTGGATTGACAACTGTATGTGTGTGTCAAAAATCAAAAGTAGGGTTATATTATAAAGAACAAGAACTGATACATGGAACCTGCACAGTACTAGGGTTCATAAACTAAGGCTTTGTCTCTTGTCATGTTATGCTCAACTTGGCTTCATAATGCACATCTTGTTTTTGTTTTTTAGTTTATTTCTGGGAAAGAATATAACACCCTTTTGTATTTCTGACCTCACCACATCATATTATATATATAACATAGATTGGAAATCAAGTTAAATGTGATCTTAACCAACTTTCTAATAAGGCAAGCAAACTATAATAACCATCTTATAATAATTAATGATTTTCACAACATTGGTGTGGGGTATTCTTATATATTTTCCCAATATGCAGCCTCAAAGACTCATGGCCTGCCTTGGTTGCCTCGACAGCCCTGAATAGTTGTGTGGTTGTCACCGCCAACCACGAGATTTTATATAATTTTTAAATGAATTATGTGGGAATTAAGCGCACCATGCAATCTCCCATTTTAAAATTCATTGGTGTGGGAGTTGCAGCCGCGAAGCTGTGTTCTGATCATGGCTAGCCGCGATCAAGGGCAGTACTACACATGTGCATCAGGGTGTGCACGTGTTGCACTTATAGAACTTTTCTTGAATGTTTTTTTAAATCACGATAAATTTGTGCGTATTAATGTTTGGAACTTTGATGTTACAATTTTTTTTTATAATTTTTTTTAAGGTTTTGGTATCAAAAGATCGTGTGGCACAATGGTAAAAACTTGTTTCCTAAGGCTCCCCTAAATCTAACGGTATTGTAAACTAGGGCCTCTGTGAAAAACATCCGATATCTTCCGTTTTATATTGTGGATTACCCGATATATACGACTCTTATACCATGTACCTCCGACTCTTAATACCACGTGGCAGCGTGACAGTTTGCCACGCAAGGGCCAGTCGCGCCATTGGCTGTCTGTAGCTCCGCCTCTAAAAAAAAAAAGATTGAGAGCATATATTTCTGTGGATATGACTTTGTTGATTTTTTTTTTTTAATAATATTGTAAATTGCTTAAAGAAACAATTAATATGACCCTCCACCACCACCACCTTTCATTTTCAACCTCATGCTCAACTCTTCTCCACTCGCACTCATCTCTGCGTCTTTTATAGTACACCTGACATCATTGCATTTATTTATTTATTTTTAACTCCCAACTTAGATATATCTGTTCTAATTAAGTAATTATTTTCCATAATCCACTTCTCTACCGACTTAGGTAATTGGACTACTAAACAAAAATATGATCACCCAAAAAATAATTAGAGAAAATTTGTCTAGTCATGACATAATATTCTAGAAGCTAATTTTAAAAGGGTGCGATACGCGAAATTTTCCGAAAGGTTACCCATCTCAGAATTTTTTTTCGTCCAAACACGTCTAACTTCAGAGTTTTGATAGAATTCCGGTGTAATTAGTGTTCGTATAATCGCACTCAGAGCGGCCATAAATTGATACGGAACAACTTATTGTATTTTATTTTTTGGCGTCATTAATATAGTGATTCTATTATATTTTCTCGAATTTAACCATGAAGAATATTATAGTTACGATAAAAATAATTAAACTTAGTGAAGAAGTGTACCAATAATTAGAGCACTCATTAACAAAAATATGATCCACCACAAATAAAGAGAGGCAGTTCATGTTGGAGCAGCCATAAAGAGAGTAATTTCCAGGCAAAAATTGCTCACGAACACTACCCCAATATATATAGAGCTTAATATTATTTTTGATATATATATATATATATATATATATATATATATATATTGAAAACGAGAAATTATATCAACCGATCAACCAAGCAAGTCCATGGAAGCCGTGATGCTGTTGGGCTGGTTCGACGACTCGGCTCGGAGATAGGCGGCGTTGCATGGCGTGACGTCCTCGTCGAAGTGGAACGGCGTCGTCTGCATGGCAGGGCTGTGGATTCGGAGGTCAGAGAGCATCTGCCGGAGCTCGGAGGCCTCTTCCTTGAGCTGCGAGTTCTCGCGGACGACGCTCTCGTGGCGCTCGGCGGCGCGGTTGAGGCGGTCCACGAGGTGGTGGTTCTCGCTGCGCAGCCACACGACGTGCGACCAGAGCTCGTCGAGGTGCCGCTGCTTGCGCATGCGCGACCGCCGCGCCGACTCCCGGTTCGATATCATCCGCCGCTGCTTCCGCTCGCTGATCAGGCTCGCGTTCGGCTCCTCGCCCTCGTCCGACGTCGTCGAGTTGCTGCTCAGGACGCCGCTGCCGCTTATCGCGACACCGGCCGCGTCTGCCGGAGATTGGATCGAGTGCCACGTGTCGTTGTATAGTGGAGTACTGGTGGTCATGAAGTGGAAGTTGCTCGTTGGGACATTGTTGAGCATGGTGGTGATGTCGATGTTGATGAGTGAGTGGTCTGAGAGGTTGACATAATTAGGGTTTGGAGGGAGAATTGAGAAGTGATGATCATTGCTAGGGTTTCGTTGCATTTTTTTTTTTGGCGTTGATTGTGTTTGTGGATTAAGTGTTTGGTGTTTTGGGAAGGGGAAGAGAAGAGCGAGGGAAATGAGGTTTTTATAGGGTGGCAAAAGTTTCTTTATTTTTGGGAAATTTATTTTTTACACCCTATATTTTCATTTATTTTTTACAATAATTAATAATATATATAGCCTTTCATTAAAAAATTAACCAAATTATATCCCAAAATGGGTAAAATTAAGGAGGGTATGTTTATGTATAAATAATAAAACTAGAGTGTATGACAAGTGACAACAACTCATAAACATGTGAACGAGGGCAATTAAAATGAGGGAAGTGCCTAAAAAGGAAGTAAAGCACATCCAAAAAAAAAAATTTAAAATTTGAACCCTGAATGGTCCGGGTTTAGAAAAACATAGATCCAGACTGATTTGGTCCTAAAAATTAAATATATATATATTTATATACGGACTCAGACTAATCCGGATCCGGATAAAAAATAGGGACTAGGAATGGTTTTAAAAGAAAAAAAATCGGACTTTGGACTTTCGGGAGCTTGGATATATACATGATTGGTTATCTCTTTTTTTTTTTTAATCATATTTACAGGATTGATTCTGAGGGTATATTTTAACAGTTTTGAAAATAGAGGGTGTATTTTTATAAAATAAAAAAAAAATTGAAAGTAAGAGCAAAAAAAAAACAAGATTCACTTTATTTTATTTTTGGTCCCACGATGTATTAGGGAAGAACAATTTGGGCGAAACAGTGAGAGAGTAAATGGCGAAGTGGGTTGAGCTTTCATAGCACTCAAAATCTGGCAGCAGATCATGTCTTTTACTCTTGCTTGCTTTTTGTGGCAATTACGGTTTTATCTTTTTTATCACTTATTTTCTAATAACATTTCCTATGCTCTATTTATAATAATTAATATGTATATATATATATATATATACACTTCATCATGCTGTATTCATATGTGTAAGCGTGCACTCATTCAGTCCTAAAAATCATACTAATATATACAGAACCAAGTAAAAGTTGCGGCCTTGGGTGTATAATTATTTTCTGACCTGCTTATGCTTGATCTACAAGTCAACAAACATGTTTTCGGTGCGATTCTTGAGAAATATAGACCGTATATCGTATTTTTTGTATTTCAAAAATGATAACCGAATACCTTATTTTTAAAGATGAAAACCGTATTTACCGTATAATCGTCATTCGGTGTTCAGAGGCGGTGATATCGGGTTTTTGCCCGTATTTACCGTATAATCGTCATTCGGTGTTCGGTTGTGGTGATATCGGGTATTGCCCGCATTTACCCTTTTTAAATTAATATCTACATCTACATATAAATTGACTACTAATATTATATACACAGACTACAAATAATAAATATAATATTAAATTTAATTAAAGCGGTAAAATCAAATAAGCGATTGTGGTTTTCACATTAAAACAAAAGTCATAATTTGTAACGTCGATAAAAACTTCAATTAAACTTTCGTAACAGTAAAATACTTTTGAGAGATATCCGTTTTCCCTAATGCTTTGCAATGAAAATATCCCTTACAGCAAAATAATTTACACTATAATTCATGACGTATCCATGGAAAGATTGACATTTTTTTCTTCTTCATAAAAAGCAACCCTTTTTGCCCTAGTAGACAAAGCCTTTTATATTTAAGGACTTAATGACTCATCAACCACTTCTATTAAACTCTTTCATCATATATTTAATCCACAGTGCATGACCTTAATTCTTTGGAAATTTCGAATTGTACCCAACCCTTTGTCTTTCCATGCACCAATCACACAACGACACGTAACCATATTGGAAGCATGAAAAATATGAAATGTGTAATTTACCCTTCTAACTTCTAAGAAAAGCTTGAGTAACCACTGTAAAATCCTCCAATGTAGTGAAACTGAATTTATTTAATGAAAGAAAATATGTGGTTAATTTGAATCTTTAATAGAATCAAATTGGGCACAAATTTACACCACAAAATTACAATATTTTTATGAATCTAGAGTTGTCACACCAGAAATAGGTCAAATAAACAATACCACAATTGCAAGGTTGCGTATTCAACTTAGTAACATCAATGTAAAATAAAAGGCATGCATTAAAAGAAAAAGAAAAAGAAAAAGAAAAAACATGTCCTTTTTGTACAATATATTGTCTCGGTTCTATATAATCATATTATAAACATCTTTATGTTTTTTGGTCAGTTCAATAACTAATATATTATATGTTGTGATGTTTCGGGATCGGATATCTGCGGATTACGGATAGTATACTAACATATATGTATATATAGCCTCCGTGGCTTAAATCCCAGACAATCAATCGACATAAATATAAAAGATTGAGACAAGAGAATTTACCCAGGTTCGAACCAAATCAAATGTCCTACTTCCTGAGTGGAAAGCGGTTTCACTAATCAAATCAATCCGAGATTACAAAGATTACAAGCACTCAAAACTTTATCTTTTCTCTCTATGATTTTCTCTCAAGAAGTTCTCACACCCTATTCTCACTCTCTCACCCCCTTCATAAAACCAAAATGCTAGACTTTATAAGCACCCACAAATGGGACCCACTTATTTAAAGCCACATCATCACAAATCTCCACCTTGGCTTTAAGAAGAATCGAGAACCGCATCGAGAATCGTCGTCAAACCGCTCTCCGACTTCTCCTCTAGTTGCTCAACCTTGCGACGTTGATCAAGTCGCAACAATGTCAAAACTTGATCCCCGTCACCGCCTTCGTAGCCATATCCGCCGGATTATCGTTCGTGTGAACTTTCTTAACAACTACGGACCCCTCCGCGACCACATCTCGAATGAAGTGTAGCTTTATGTCGATGTGCTTCGTCCGCTCATGGTATATTTGGTTCTTGGTCAAGTATATCGCGCTTTGATTTTCACAAAGCAACTCCACCTCATTTTGTGCAATTCCGAACTCGCCGATCAATCCCTTTAACCAAAGAGATTCCTTCACGCCTTCCATCGCGGCGATGTATTCGGCCTCCGTCGTAGAAAGCGCTACCACCGGTTGCAATTGTGCTTTCCAACTCACCACACAACCAAATAAAGTAAATACATACCCGGTCAATGACCGTCTCTTGTCCAAATCACCCGCAAAGTCCGCATCCACAAAGCCTCTTAATTTCACTTGATCTTCATTCACCCGCCTATAGAGTAAACCGACATCCGAAGTCCCCTTGATAAATCGAAGAACCCACTTCGTTGCCTCCCAATGTTCTCTTCCCGGGTTGGCCATAAACCAGCTCATAAGGCTAGCCACATAAGCTAAATCTGGTCGTGTGCACACCATGACATACATAAGACTCCCAATGGCATTTGCATAGGGAACCCGCTCCATACTCGCCTTATCCTCATTGGTCTTCTGCGATATTCTCGCGGAAAGTTTGAAATGAGCCGCCAAAGGTGTTTGAACCGCCTTTTCCTCCGACATCCCGAACTTAGCCACCACTTTCCGAAGATAATCACATTGCGACAAAAAATAAGACACCGCGTCTCCTATGACGCATGATCTCCATCCCCAATATTTTCTTGGCCGGTCCCATGTCCTTCATTTCAAACTTACTACCCAAAAGCCGTTTCACGTTGTCGACTTCATTATTGTTCTTTGACGCTATCAACATATCATCAACATATAGCAACAAGAATATTTCACAACCATCAACCCGCTTGACATAAACACAACTATCAAAGTTGCTTCGTGAGAACCCATTTCGCACCATGAACTCATCAAATCTCAAGTACCATTGTCTCGGGGATTGTTTTAAGCCATAAAGAGATTTCCTAAGAAGGCACACTTTATCTTCATCTCCGACCTTAATAAATCCTTCCGGTTGAGCCATTAAGATTCTCTCATTAAGATTCCCATGAAGAAATGCGGTCTTTACATCCATTTGCTCAAGCTCCAAGTCATATTGATTGACTATAGCAAGCAAAACCCGAATAGATGTATGCTTCACCACGGGGGAATAGATTTCGTTGAAGTCGACCCATTCTCTTTGTGTGAACCCCTTAGCCACCAATCTCGCTTTACACTTTGGTATCTCAAACCCAACAATGCCTTCCTTCCACTTGAAAATCCATTTATAACCAACAACACATTGATTTTTAGGCTTGTCCACAAGTACCCATATCTCATTTCTTGTCAAGCGATGTCATTTCTTCGTTCATTGCACACTTCCATAACTCTTTATCTTTGCCCATCACCGCTTCCCGATACGATCTCGGTTCCGAGTATTCTAACTCCTCCGCGGCAACCATTGCATAAGCAACTAAATCAGAGTAACCATACTTTTTCGAAGCTTGGGTTTCTCTTCTACACCGGTCTCTTGCTAATTGATACGAGTTTAGGCTTTTATCCGGAACTTAACCGCCTTCCTCTTCAATTTCTTCCAAGTGACCACTACCACTAGCCTCGCCTTTATCATCCATCTCGTCACTACATCTCCCCAATAGCTCCACCTCAATTTCGGCTCTTTTCTTAGCTAACCCCATGCTATCCTTAGCCTCTTGAGTCGCCATTGTCATGTAGTAGTCGGTCTCTCTAAAGACAACATCCCGGCTAATGACACATTTTGATGCTTCGCCATCTTTATACCAAAGCTTCCAACCCTTCACGCCCTCGGGGTATCCAACAAACATACACTTCTTTGCTCGTGCATCAAGTTTTCCCTCTCTTTGGTGCATGTACGCCACGCAACCAAATACCTTCAAGTTGTCGAGCTTCGGTGGGAAACCATTCCACACTTCTTCCGGTGTCATGCAATTCAACGCCACTGATTGACATCGGTTTATCAAGTAAGCCGCCGTATTCACGGCTTCCCCCCAAAACCTCTTCGGTAAGCAGGCCTCGAATAAAATACATCGCACCCTCCCAAGAAGTGTCCGATTCATCTGCTCCGCGAGACCATTTTGTTGTGGGGTTTTCCGAACGGTCTTGTGCCTTACTATTCCTTCATTGATGAACCGATTGAACTCATCACCTAAATACTCCAAACCATTGTCCGTTTGAAGCTTCTTGATTTTTCTCCCCGTTTGTTTTTCTACCAGCTTCTTCTATTCTCTGAACTTTCCAAAAGCTTCATCTTTATGATTCAAGATGTAAACCCAAACTTTCCGAGAACAATCGTCGATGAACGTGATGAAATACCGGCCTCCCCCTAGAGTTCCCGTCCTCGATGGCCCCCACAAATCCGAGTGCACATAGCTCAACGTCTCCCGCGTCACTTCCACAGACTGTGTAAACTTCACTCTCGTGGTCTTGCCGTAGATGCAATTTTCACAAAACTCCAAGTGACCAAGTTTGTCACCCCCAAATAAACCTTGCTTGCTCAACTCCTTCAAACCTCTATCACTCACGTGACCCAACCTCTTGTGCCAAAGGCTCGCCAAAGATGTCTCTCGCGGCTCCATAACCGATGCCGAGTCACCGACCATGGTTCTACCTTGAAGAATGTAGATGTTACGCTCTCTAAATCCCTTCAACAAAACTAGAGAACCCTTCGTGATCGTCAATACATTATTTTCACCTTTCCAAGAGTAACCGTGTTCGTCCAAATATCCAAGTGAAATAAGGTTTGTTTTTAACTCCGGGACATGTCGTACCTCCGTCAAAATCCGCTCCATTCCATCGTGCGCCTTAATCCGCACCGTACCGATTCCGACCACCTTACATGGATAGCCGTTCCCGAGAGTCACGTCGCCTAACGAGACTTTCTTGTAGCTCTCAAACCAACTTTCATTCGGTGTCATATGAAATGAGCCTCCGGAGTTCATAATCCATTTTTTGTCAGAGTGAACGGTGGATACAACGAGAACATCGGCGCTCTCGTATCCGTCAACATCTTCTTAAACAACCGCCGTCTCTCCATCTCTTCTTTTGATCGTCCGGCCTCCTCGATTCGGGCAATTCTTCTTCACGTGTCCTTCCTCATGACAAGAGTAACCCTTGAAGTCCTTGTTAGAACCTCGAGACTTTGACCGTATCTTTTTCTTTTCCTTGAAGTCTTTCTTGTCGGATCTACCCCGAGCCACAACCAAGCTATCTCCGCCAGTACTATCCATTTAAATCCGTTGTTTGTGTTCATTTGACTTCAAAGCTCCAAAAACTTCATCAAGAGTAATTTCTTCTCTTCCTCGTTGAAGAATGTCAACCATGTGCTCGTACAACCTTGGGAAAGAGTAAAGAAAAACCAAAGCTTGATCTTCATCATCGTACTTCACGTCAATGTTTTCCAAATCAACAATCAACTTGTTGAACTCGTCGAGATGCTCCATTAAATCCTTTCCTTCCGCCATCTTGAATGTGAAAAATCGCGCCTTGAGAAACAACCGGCTCGATAAAGTCTTTGTCATGTAAAGTGATTCTAGTTTCAACCATATCTCGGCCGCCGTCGTGCACCGTATAACCTCCCGCAACACTTTATCACCGAGACTAAGAATCAAAGTATTGAAAGCCCTTTCCAACACCTCTTCTTTCTTTGCCGCGTCCCACGTCGCTGGAAGTTTATCCGCACCAACAAGAGCCTTACCAAGACCCATATTCCCAAGATGTACCAACATCTTCACTTTCTACAACCCGAAGTCATTTGAGCCATCAAACTTTTCAATATCAACTTTTGAAGTCGACGCCATCACAAAACAACCACTAAGCTCCAAGGAAACAATTAGAAACACTTGGCGTGCACAGGAATCCTCAACACAAAATCCCCAAATTTCAAACCCAACTTTGCTCTGATACCAATTTGTTGTGATGTTTTGGGGTCGGATACCTGCGGATTACGGATAATATACTAGCATATATGTATATATAACCTCCATGGCTCAAATCTCAGACAATCAATCGACATAAATATAAAAGATGGAGACAAGAGAATTTACCTAGGTTCGGACCAAATCAAATGTCCTACTTCGTGCATGGAGAGCGGTTTCACTAATCAAATCAATCCGAGATTACAAAGATTACAAGCACTCGAGACTTTCTATTTTCTCTCTATGATTTTCTATCAAGAAGTTCTCACACCCTATTCTCACTGTCTCACCCGCTTCATAAAACTAAAATATTAGACTTTATAAGCATCCACAAATGGGACCCACTTATTTAAAGCCACATCATCACATTATAGTATAAACATCTCTATTTATTTTTCTTAAATATGTTACTCAAGCTAAAACATATTTGTTATGTACAATTTTCTATGTGTACATAAACAAGGTTTTAAATATCGTTACCGATGAAAACTCGATAATTAGATTTTATGGGTGTATTGATAAATTTTTCGTAAACTTTATCGATGAGTTTTTACATAATACTAATATCTAGATGCATGATATTGATATTACGTTATATTTATATAATTAAAACAAGGGTTTTAAATAAAATTTGAAATAAATATAAATGTAATTTATAGATAAAAAGATAAGACTATAACTGTAATTTTAATACAAATATAAGGTTATAAATACAATTTTATCAAATTAAAAAAATCAAAATAAAAACTTGTGAAAAAATTATAAATTTTATGAAAAATTTGTCGGAATTTTCAGTCTTATAGGCTAAATAAAAAGACAAAAACGTTCGAAACATAAATACGAATATTCCACAGCAACTTAATTAAAAAACAAAAAACGACGCCATCCTATAAAAATGCTTCCGACATTCTCGTTTTTTTTTTGTTTTTTTGTTTTTTTTTTCCCGAGTATTCCACGGCATATCTTTGGTAAAATTTTGATTTTTAGAACAGTACTGGTACAAATATAATGATTAAGACATATATGAAAATCTTTAATATAGATATTGTGCGCTTGTTTTTGGTGGTCCAAACTGTTTATGATTAGCAAATTATTCAGCAGCGTCGAGTAGCTTCTCTTTTGAGCCACTTTGATTTTAATAATTTTTTTTTATATTAACATTCAGTACTATATAATATATATTAGCTTTTAAAAGTAATGCTTTTGATGAGCAGTTGAGAATATTTCGTCACATTATATTTATAAACTATATATTATAAAGTATGTAAAAAATAATATATCATTGTTGAAATTGATGTACATTTATACACTATAGAATATTCTAGTATGTCCTACATACATGTAGAAAATATAAAGAGATAAAGTGTTTTGAAAAATCTAGAAATATAGTAATCTAGAATGCTATTATAAAGTATATGAGTATAGAAAAATTTAAAAGTTGTCTACACTAGAAACTATAAGAATTATCTAGAGAGTTGTAATCTAGGATTTACAAGAAAACTCTAGAATGTTGTAATCCCTCTATATAAAGAGGTGATGTGGTGTTGCACATTTGCAAGAAAAAATCAATAAACAAATATCTATCCAAATACTCTTTATTCCATTTCTACATACACTATCTACTACAAACTATCTACTTTAGAAACCACCCACCAAAATAAACATATTCCGCACAAAATAACCATCAGTAGTATTAGAGCAACGTTCGATCACAAACGGGCGTAGGAAAAAAAATCCATGGCCGACTCAAACCGTTCCTCCATTCCTCTTACAATCTTTCATGGAGAAAACTATGATTTTTGGTCCATCAAAATGAAGACCAACTTTCGCTCTCAAAACTTGTGGAAGATAATTGAAGAAGGATTTAACATCTTTGAAGACACGTCTACCCTTATAGCTAATCAAAAGAAAGTGTTTGAGGATAATCAACAAAGAGACTCTCAAGCGTTATTTGCTCTTCAACAAGCTATGGCCGACGAAATAGTTCCACGAATCATGGTGGCATCTATAGCAAAACAAGCTTGGGATACATTGCAAGAGGAGTTTCAAGGAACAAAAAAGGTACGGACGGTCAGACTACAGGCACTTAGAAGAGATTTTGAGAATATTAAAATAAAGGACAATGAGACCGCTAAACTATGGACATTCTTTTAGTTATTGTAATATATTGTGTATGTTAAACCTCCTCACATAAACCACGGTGATAACGAGTACACAATTTGCAAGGTTATACAATAACTATGGAATCAAAACATTCATTATATTCATTGAAGGGAAAAACTAAACCAAATTGTCATTGATAAATTAAAAAAAAACTTAATCTTTGAATAAAGAAAACGTCATGATCTTATACAAGTGGCATTGGCATCTGAATTTAAAGGGCGTACTTATCAGGTACGTCCAACAAATTTATCAGCTCGATGTAAAGTCCGCTTTCCTAAATGGCTACCTAGAAGAATAAATTTACGTGGAGCAACCTGAAGGGTTCGTGGTGCAAGGACAAGAAAACAAAGTATTGAAGCTCAAGAAGGTCTTATACAGGTTAAAGCAAGCACCAAGAGCCCGGTACAACCGAATTGACAACTACTTCACTGAGCGTGGATTCAGGAGGAGTAAAAGTGAGCCAACATTATATGTCAAAACAAAAGGTACAACTGAAACACTCATTGTCTCCTTATACGTAGATGATCTTATTTACACGGGAAATAATGAGAAAATGATCAAGGACTTCAAGGAGGACATGATGAAGACGTTCGAGATAACAGACTTAGGTCTAATGTACTACTTTCTTGGAATAGAGATAACCCAGAAAGAAAACGGAATCTTTATTTCACAAAAGAACTATATCTAAAGTCTTTTAAAGAAGTTCAAGATGAGTGGCTGCAAGACAGTTGCTACTCCATTAGACAACAACAAAGCACTGTCAAAAGAAGACGGCTCACCAAAAGCAGACAACGTAGTTTATCGAAGTCTCATCAGAAGCCTTCTTTATCGAGATTCATGCAGAGTCCAAGTCAAGTTCATCACAAAACGGCCAAGAGAGTACTCAGATATCTTGAAGGAACAAAGGAATATGGCATATGGTACGAGCCTACAACTGATTTCTGAACTATTAGGTTATACTGATAGTGACTGGGCAGGATCAGTAGATGACATGAAGAGTACATCAGGCTATGCATTCACACTAGGATCAAGAATTTTTTCTTGGGCGTCAAAGAAGCAAGCAACATTTGCTCAATCCTCAGCAGAAGCAGAGTACGTAGCAGCTGTTATGGCTACAAGTCAGGCAACATAGCTTAAATGAATTTTCGAAGACATGGGAAAGCCTCAAGAAGAGGCTACAAAGATCTATTGTGATAGCAAATCTGCTATTGCGATGGCAAAAAACCCAGTGTTTCACGGAAGAACTAAGCACATCAACATCAAGTATCACTTTATTCGAGAAGCTCAGAACAACAAGGAGATAGAGCTCAAATATATTGCACTAGTTAAGAACAATTAGCTGATATCTTCACAAAAGCGCTACCAAGAGGAAAATTCGAGACATTAAGAGACATGATCGGAGTAGTCCAAAAGCGCATCAAGGAGGAGTGTTAAAATTGATACACATTTCTACACTATAGAGTATTCTAGTATATCCTAGATACATGTTATAAATATGAAGAGATAAAGTGTTTGGAAAAATCTAGAAATAGAGTAATCTAGAATGCTATTATAAAATATATGAGTATAGAAAAATCTAGAAGTTATCTAGACTAGATACTATAAGAATTATCTAGAGAGCTGTAATCTAGGATTTACAAGAAAATTCTAGAATGTTGTAATCCCTTTATATAAATAGGTGATGTGGTGTTGCACATTTGCAAGAATCAATAAATAAAATTCTATCCAAACACTCCCCATTCCATTTCTACATATAGTATCTACTACAAACTATTTACTTTAGAAACCACCCACCAAAATAAACATATTCCGCACAAAATAACCATCAATCATAATATAGAAGACGACTCGAGTTCTATATGGATAACTTCTCAATACAATTTTTTCACATTTATTAAAATCTCGTGTACGGATTCTTAAACACGCAGATAGTAAAATATATTCACGTGGTATTTAACCATATATTAAATATTGCGCGTGATAATCCTACCAATAATATCTCCAAGCAAAACTTTATGAGAGAAGCCAAAACAATAACAAAGTATCAATAATAAAGTTGCTAGAATTTATAAAAATAATTAATGGTGATAATGTTAAAATTACAATAAATATGAAGAAACCTCTATGTAAAATATTATTGCTAGAGTGGGGCCTGAGATATAAATTTGGAATGGATAAAGTATTGTGCAAGAAATTAAGTATAAATAAAAAATAAAAAAATTCTATAAATTTAGAGCTTTACGTAGATCCACCTTTTGCAATTTAAGAGTATTTTATCTCGACAACATTTAAATTGTTAGTAATCTAAAAAATCGATAAAAACATGCAAGAGTTTTCTTTGACAAATTTGAGAAAATAACACTTTTAATTTTTTCCGACATAAATGCCCTTAGAACATTTCATATATAATCACTATATTCACTCTCACGCTTTTCTATCATTTTTTTAATCTAAATAGTCAAAAACAAATCGGCTATCTTCGAACCCTGAATGTTCACTAAGGAAATTTATGTCCAAAAAAATTAAGATATTATTTTATCAAATATGAAGCTTGAGAGTTATTTTATTTACCAATTAATGATAATATTTTTGGATAAATGAAGGAAATGCCTATTTGTGACTCAAGGTTTAAAAAAAATGTCCATTTCTAATTATGGTAATCATAACCACTAACAAATTGAAATATGGACTAATATGCCCTTCCAATTAAGCCACGTTTAATTTCAATTCGTTTTTTTTAATTAAAAAAAAAAACCCCAATATTTTCCTTAAATGTAGCAAACTAAATAAATTAAAATTTATCCTTCCTATTTTAACGATTAAACAAATATTTTTCGAGCTAATCTTCCCTATTTTAACGTTTGTAACAAATCTTATTTTTTATTTTTTGGTCCCTATTAATCAGTATTATTTTCGAATTTTTCTCCCTATTAATCAGTATTTAAAAAAAAAAAATCAAATCAATTCTCTGCAATTTTACGAATATGTAATTATATATATGTAACTATATTTATGATTCTGTATTTTTACATAACTATATATACTAATCATCGTCCAATGTACTGAAATCAAAGGCTTAAAAGGAATTAAACACACAATAATCCAAGGATCTCACACGAAACGTAATTGTTGGTGAGTATATTTATGTATATTTTAAAAAATGTAAATATATGTACAAAATTTTATTAAAATGTTGAACCTGTTGAACTGTAAATATATTTACAAAATTCTAAAAACTGTAAATATATTTATGAAAAACTGTCAATAAATTTACAATTTATTTACACGAAGCGAAGACGGCGAGAGAGACGGTGAAGAAAACCGATCGATTGAGAAGCCCTAGTATCGATTGAGAATCAATCGAAGCACGTCACCGCTGGAAAAAGCTACGTGCACTCCTCCCCGCGTAGCCGAAAAAAGCTACGTGCACTGCTCCTCATGTCACCGCCACACGCACGCCAAAACCTGCAACCGGAAAGCACTCCCCTGTGCGAGCCCAATCTAAATCGCCGAGGATGTGGTGCGGGACGCTTCGGCGGTCCGATAAGAAAGTCAATAAAGCCCATCAAATGTGAAGCCTAACAAGCCCAACGACGAGAAGGAGGAGGCCCATGAGCAGTCTCATCTTTCCTGCAGGTCGACAAAGATGGCGACGAAGAACAAAGGATCTCGTCGATGAGGCATGAGATGACGAACATAGGATCCTGTCAACGAGGCAGATGATGATATATTACCAATCACAATTTACACATGTACAGTGCATTCTAGAGAAAATAGTGAAAGATGACTGATATTAATCAAAGGGATTTGGAGAAGAAGAAAAGGAGGACGAGGGTGAGGAGATCGAAAGTTTTGAGAGAGAGGAAGCAAGTGAGAGCGAGATCCACGGTGAGAGAGACGAGGGAATAAATTGAAATTTTGTTTTGATTTAAAGTAGAACGAGAAGCATGAGTTGTTACGGCAGGAATAAAAATTAATCAACGAATAGAAAAAGAAAATAAAATATTAGGGTTAATATGGTCCAAAAAAATGTTATTAATGGGTATAAATGAGTTTAAAGAAACTATGGACATTTCTCTTAAACCTTTGGTGCTTTTGGCATTTAGTGGATTTTTCTCTCTTGAAATAACGGGACGTGCACTAGAACCATTTAAACTTGTGAAACTGTTTGATCAAGTTCACAAGTTTGATCAAGTGGTTCAACACAATTGTCTAGAACCTGAAATCCAACATATATATTTTATATATATCCTTCACCAACAATGGTAATGGGTGTGTATACTTTTTATATATATATATGAGTAAGAAAGAATATGTCGATTGTTATTGTCTGCTTGAGAGGATAAAATAGTGAGCAGAATGGTGAATTTGGGGTCAAATATTGTTATCTTTAGCACAAACAAGGCATAGCCACTCAGCTCAGCTCAGCTCAGTGGACAAGTCTTTTTTTTTTTTTTTTTAATCCCAGTCTTCCACTAATCGGAAAACACAGTGTAGTTCAAATTAGAAAATCAAAAGGAAGTGCTTATTTTATTGCTCTTTTTTCCATTATATATATGTAATGGAAATTAAGAGCCTAGAAATAAACTCTCTGAGATCAGTTAGATCATCAGGCTGAGAGTGGAATGTATAAGTCAATAATGTCATTAGGTTTGTTTTGACCTTTATTTCTTGTCTTGTCTTTTAATGGTTCCTTCCTTGTTTCATCTCTCTCACACATATATGTACTTTTTACGTACATTTGTATGTATATTGTATACCGATGTAACACGCCGGTGTATATCAGTCACATGTCTTAGAATTGCTCCAAGTCAAGCACGTTTAATTTTAGAGTTCGTTCGAATGAGATACTAGTAAAATAAAAAATGCATCATGTTGACATAGATAGTACTAATCAACTCTCTCAAGCTTCTTCAACAGACAATTCACATAGTTGTACGATTTCAGACAACCATGCAATCCCATACCTGCACAATAGTCTCGAGAATATTCCATCAGCACATCCGCATGTCGAGATAATGCGGGATCGTACAACTTACTTTTTGTTGCCCTCTTGGATCACATGATTGATGACTATGACACACAAATAGTTTGAAATTTTAATAGAAACAAAAAGTTAATTAACTTAATATTTTTAATGGAAAATCACAAATTTTAAAATATACTACTAAGAATTTTTACAAAACTTATTTTGGAAAGGAGTTATAAGTTCTAACTCATATACCACATAAGGTAGTTGCACCTTTCGTGCGGGTCGCCCATGTTTATTCGGGCGATGGGCGCCGAGTTTACCCCAATCATTTAGTTTTTGTTTTTTTAATTATTATAAAACATAAAATTAAGACAAAAAAAAAGGGGAACGGTTTGGCCATTCTCTATCTCGTATGATACAAGACCCGAGTCAATCTCGAGTACGGGTTGTGCACGGGTAGGCTTACCCGTCCCATATTGTCATATAAACTATTTATCAATTTGATTTTTTTAATAAAAAAAATTATGTATCAATCTAAATAAATATCTCCTGGATGACAATTATATTTTCTTTCGATGTATATATCCATAAATTTTATGTATCATACCCTCAAATTCAACTTTCAAAAGTCGTGGGACTTGGTGGGACCGGACGTCCGAAGGGAATGCTTGAATGTGTTGAACGGGAAAGCTAATGTCAAAGCGTGGATCGCCACAAACATCGTCCTCATTCCAAAAGTAAAGAACCCGGTGGGGGTTAAAGATTTCCGACCTATTAGTCTTTGCAACGTCGTTCTCAAAATCGTTACAAGGTGGTGGCAAACCGTATAAAGGGGGTTCTCCCGTCCGTAATATCCGAGGCCCAAAGTGCTTTTGTTCCCCGTCGGCTTATTACGGACAACGCGGCGATTGCTTTTGAGCTTCTCCACTCTCGTAGAACTAAGACGAAGAGGAAGAAAGGGTTCTTGGCTCTTAAACTCGATATGAGCAAGGCGTATGACCGGGTGGAGTGGGGTTTTGTTCTTGCCATGTTGCGGAGAATGGGATTTGGACCGAGAATAATTAATGTGATTCAACATTGCATATCTACCACGATCCTCTCGGTTGTCCTCAACGGAAGAACGGGGAAATCAATTCTC
Organism: Parietaria judaica; assembly: GCA_954871525.1. Classification (NCBI taxonomy): domain Eukaryota; kingdom Viridiplantae; phylum Streptophyta; class Magnoliopsida; order Rosales; family Urticaceae; genus Parietaria; species Parietaria judaica. The sequence goes on from OX940869.1 coordinate 15,947,987, forward strand.
GCAAAGCAGGGCCTTCGACAAGGGTGCCTTCTATCGCCTTTTTGTTCCTCGTGTGTGCGGAAGGCTTCTCCACCCTTATTCGAGGACAAGAGAGACTGGGGCTTCTTCAGGGGTTTGCGTGTCGACCCGCAGCCCCATCGGTGACTCACATTGTCTTTGCGGATGATAGCCTCATCTTTTGCGAGGCAAGCAATGCTTGTTGCCACGCGCTTCAGACCGTCTTACAGGTATATGGAAGAGGGTCGGGACAAGTGGTGAATATGAATAAGTCAGATTTATGTTGCTCCACCAACATTTTAGAAGATGCGGCGACCCACCTCTCTAACCTTCTCCGTATTCCAGGAGTGGATGAGCTTGAGTCTTACCTTGGGCTTACATCGAGTGTGGGAAGGAATAAGGTGAAGATCTTTAGCACCCTTTCGGAGCGTGTTCTCAAGCATATCCGGTCTTGGAAGGCAATAATGTTCTCGGCGGAAGGCCGGGTAGTTCTCGTAAGGCGGTTGTCCAAGCGATTCCAATTTACATGATGAGCCATTTTCGACTTCCGGTCAACACCATCAACGAACTTCATAACCACATTAGCCGGTTTTGGTGGGGAGGATAGGAGGATAAACAAAGAATCCATTCGAAGCGATGGGACTCTATTGCCAAACCTATAGCGGAGGGGAGACTCGGCTTCAAGGATCTCAGGGATTTCAACCGAGCCCTCGTCGGAAAGCTCTCTTGGCGGATTCTCAAACATAGGGAGTGCTTGATGGCCCGAGTTCTCAAGGCAAAATACTTCCCGGACTCATCGGTCCTCGACTTCGAATGTAAGGCCAATTCGTCCTTCCTTTGTATAAGCCTTTATTGGGGGCGCGAGCTTGTCCGTCAAGGGCTTAGGTGGAAAATCGGGGAGGGGAATATTAGAGCTTTCAAGTAACCATGGCTTCATAGAGCCGGGAGTTTCCCTGTTCTCACTGAAGAACCCGATGATGGGTATCCATAGCGTGTAGCAGATCTTATAGCCGGTGGAAGTTGGAACCGTGAGTTGGTGACATAGTTATTGATCCCCTATGACGCGCAAGCGATTCTTAAAATCCCTCTTAGAACCGTCGACCACCACGACCGCTTGGTTTGGCATTTTGAAGATGATGGAGTCTACACAGTTTGCTCGGGATACCGCCTCGCCCGGTCGGCGAAAAGGGATGAGGAGGCATCAGGATCATGTAGTATGGAGCCAAGGTGGTGGAAACTTTTGTGGGGGCTACAAATCCCCCCAAAAGTTAAACACGTAGTTTGGCGGGCATGGTTTGACTCTCTTCCATCATTCGGCGCTCTCCGGGGGCGTGGTGTGCCGTGCCTCCCCTTTTACAAGTTTTGTGGGGCTTTGCCGGATGCGCTTCACGCGGTTTGGAGTTGTCAAAGAGCTAGGGCAATTTGGGAGTCTTCGTCTTGCATTGTTGGGTAGAAAATTCGAGGACGGTTCCCCTCGGGGAAATTCGCCTTAGGGCGATGGACAGCCTAGCGGTGGTGGATATTGAGCTATTTTATGGCCTTATATGGCGGCTTGGTCCGACCGAAATGTACGTCTCTTCGACAACCAAACCCATAAGCTAGAATCTTGGGTCGGGAAAGTTGCTTGTTGGTTCTCAAGCTTTAAGACAAGCAATCGCACTATGGTCATATCCGGGGGGTCAAGTTGGCTAAGCAAGACACTTGGAAAGCACCGGTAAGTGGGAATCTTAAGCTCAACGTGGACGCGGCTTGAGAAAAGGACACGGGTCGAGCGGCGATAGGCGGGATTGTGAGGGACCACCGGGGCGCTCTCGTTGGCTTTGTAGCCCGAATCCTAATGGACGTGGACTCACCGTTGTCGGTGGAGTGTCAAGCAATTCTACACGGTCTCCAGTTCATCCGAGAGCATGGGTGGAAAGTGACGGATGTGGAATCCGATTGTCTACAAGTAACCCAACTTGTAAAAGGAGGGAATTTCAATAGAATGAAAGGCCCGATCATTGCGGGTATAGAAAGACTCTTGCGGGAGGTTGGGCCGCCCGAAGGGGTGTTGTTGGATTCCGAGAACTTGTAACAAAGCGGCCAATAGAGTGGCTAGAAACCAACTTGCGGAGTTAACCTCCGATTTGTGGTCGTTCAACTGCCCACCGTGGCTTGTAAGTAGAGGTGTTAAGTGGGCCGGGCCGGCTCAGGCCCACCTGCCCCGACTTGTAAAAAAAGCGGGATCGCCCCGCCCCGTTCCTTTTTTTGTGGGTCGGGCTAAGCCCGCCCCTATCAATAGGGTCAGGCTAGGTTATGCTTTCCTAGGCCCACCCCGAACCCGCCTTGCCCCGCCCAAAAATCCCACCCCGCCCCGAAGCCCACATAAACCCGCCCTGTGGCCACCCGCCCCGCCCTGTTTAAAAGCCCACATAAACCATATTTTTATATTAAAAACTATTAAGTTGTAATACTAATACTAATGAAAATATTAAAAAAAATTACTCTGAATATTTTATTGTTATAGAAATTTTACTCTAAAAATTACCCTATGTAGCTCTTTAATTTTTCAATTAAACAAATTTAACTTTATTAATCAATTTGAAAATTCGCTTATAGATTTGAACATTTTTTTAATTTTAATTTTAGTTTGAAAATGAATTAATCAATTACAACATTGAGCGATTTCATGTATAAAATATAATTTCTTTATTCACTAGTTTTCACTTTACAATTTATAATTACTAGCCACTTTCATAAATCACTATTCTAATTTTATATTCAACAATTTATTTAAAAATCACTTATTCTCATTTTATTATTCACTTATCACTTTCACATTCACTATTTAACCTCTACATCTTGAAATTCACGAATCAATTCAACGATCATTAATTCTAATATACGCAGTGTGTATCTTATTTTTGATTGTCTAAAGACTATGTTGAACTTTGAATTTCTAAATATGCGATTGAATTTATTTACATTTACATTACTCGACTTTCAAAATAAATATTCGAATATCGAACAAATATAAAAAATAAAATAAAAAATAGAGGTATTATTGTTCGTTAAAGGCCCACGATATCTTGTAAAATTCTTAATAAAATGGTTTCGTAAAAACGTATCGCTCTCCGTAAAAACCCAACCCGTTATGGTTTCTGAAAAGCTCACTAAATTCGACCCGTAAAAGCCCACTAAATTCGACTCGTAAAAGCTCGCCCGCCCCGCGACATTGTGGGTTCGGGTTCATAGGCCGGGGTGGGCCTTGATGGCTTTTCCAAAACCCGCCCCACCCCGCCCCGCACATTGAATGGGGCGGGTCAAGCCTGCCCCGTTTAAAATGCGGGCTTAACGGGTTGTGGGCCGCGCCGGCCCGCGCCGGCCCACTTGACACCACTACTTGTAAGTGACGGTGAGAGGATTTCATCTCATACTTCTAATTAATGAAATCTGTCTTTTCTTAAAAAAGAAAAAAGAAAAAAAAAAAACAACGAATCTTATCTAAATTTGAGAAATCATTCTCCGTATCTGTCTACTTTCCTGAAACTACCCCTTTCACTTTGAAGCACACGGAGCTACCCTCCAAGGCAGTGAAGAAGGGCATGTTCGGAAGAAATAGTTTGAGGAAAAGACACTGCCCTAGAATAACGGTAATGGTAACGCACGGAAGGGTACTTGATTTAATGCCATTTCTTTTCGTACCAAAATTTAAATAAAAATTAACAAATGTCTATGAATGAACACATTCTAATTTCTGAGAGACACGGTGCTAAATAGTACAGATTATGGGACTAAATTATATACCATATTTTCCTATCAAATATTGCACATATATGCCACTAGGATAAATTTTTGCACCGCCAAACTTTCCTAAATCTGGTATTAATGTGATTATATATTATAGTTTCAGACTTTCAGTGATGTATTTTTCCATTCATTTATTTTAAAAAAAATGATTTTTAGTTTTTGTTGATCGGATTTTGCGATCACCAATCCTTGCCTACACGGCACCAAGAGCTCTTGGATCTATTTACACTACGGTCTTTGGAATCTCTTCCCTGGGCCGAGGGGCTTCTTAGAGAGCTCTCCGCAATCGGAGAAGTCAATAATGTGATGTTTATTTAATTTTTTATTATTTCGAAAGACTAATTATCTTTGAGTTATTTTGTTTAGTTAAATTTAAAGTTTTTTACGATGAGTTATTATTATTTTATTTATATTTTAGTATTTTGACAGAGAGAAAAAATAACTAATTAATATATTAAAAATCATGATTTTTTGGCATAAATTAAAAATATTAAAATATTTTGTAAAAAATTAACAAAATACTCACTCTTAAGCAAAAACATTTTAAAAATACTCATAGTCTCATTTAATCATTTCACATTCATTCTCCAACTATTTTTTCTAAATTATCATCCCCTTTTCTTTCTCTCTTCGTACTAACACGTTTTATTTTACCCATTTGATTATTTTTACTTATTTATCCTGGTACTCTTCCTTCAGAGTGCGATTCATAGTCCGCTCCTGGGCCTCTTTCTTCTTTTGAGAGCTCTTCCGCTAGTAGCCAATGCTGTTTATAAATCCAGAGACCTCGCCCGTGAAGTAAATCATCGCACCTACAGTCCAACCAATTCGGAGAGAATTTGGTGATTCTCGGATACGAAGATATCAAATGGGTACCCAGAGGGAAGTATTCATGAAGTAAGAGCCTTTTATTTATATAATTTAATTTCTTTTTCATACAAATTTTCAAAACATTATAACTATAAATTGAAGGTTAAATGCCTTCTATGACTGGAATTCTATAACGTTATATATTTTGACTAAAATTTAAACAATTTAAAGAAATTGTCTAATGATAGATATTACACAATTACTATTTTTTTTTCTTTCATAATTATGGTCCAATGGTATGAATTCTTGATGAATTCAATATTGATTTATTTCTTATTATTACAACATACAATTAAATTTAATTAATTTAAATTTAATTAATTTGATCAATATTTTCATTCAAATTTATAACTAACACAAGCCATGACGCGTACAAGTTATAGTTTAAGGCACATGATATGGCACGTCGGAGGTCCTTTGTTAACAAGCGCGCGTGGATATTTAGTGCACCGTATCTTTTTTTTTTCTTCTTCGTTTTCTTCAACTTTCTCATATATATATATATATATATATATATATATATATTATATACACTAGGATTTCTTTGACTCTAAACTTTCTCTTAATGTAATTTTTGAAACTTTATTGAGGTTGGTCTACCAAAATTTGGGTGTTGTTTTGTGTATAAGTAGGGAATTTGGTTTTTTATATCTTTATTTTCATTTATATGTTTAATATACCATGTTAATTAGTGATAACATGATACAATGGTAGATTAATATAACTATGATATGCCCGATAAGTTATCGGTTTTCCGCTTACTCACTGGTACCGATTTTTAAAAATCTTTTTACGAAAGCTCTATCAGTATGCCCGTTCCGCATCAGTATACTCGTAAATTGAATTTGTGGTCGGTTTGCGGTTTGTAGACTTTTAAATTACTTAACACGATAATTAATCGAATCAACTATTTGGTTCGTACTTTTGTGGCTGTTATGCGTCTTTGACCACCACAAATAATATCACTTTTTCTTTCTCTCTATGAGGTCATGAGATATGAAGAGATTGGTTGACAGTGGATAAACCCTCATTATCACCATTAATCCACTTTTGATTAGGTATAATCACACACATAAATATTATATAATCCTTCTTTAACATTTATTAAAGTTTTACATCATCCTTGTGCATTTAGTTATATATATAATAGTGTTGGTGGTGCATTTTGAGCAAGACTAAGACACAATATATTATATATGAAGCTGCATTTGCTTACGTACTTGTAATAAGGTTTTATATTGACCCACTTGTTATGTGGATAACGAATAAAGGTGTAGATAGAGAATTGCTTAAAGCAAATTGTGTCATAAATTTGATTAATTATTGTTGATTAGAGTGTTGAATAATTGGCCGTCGCATCATCTATATATCGTGCTCCTACTATATAGCAACAGTAAATACACTATATATATGGTGTTTCTACTGCTAGTATGTGTTGTTGATTGTCTTAGGTTATCCAAATCAAACGACAAACTGCCGAATTTGCCGATAAATCGGTTGCCGTTTTCGACGGATTTATCGATTGCTTACCGATTAATTAACGGAAAACTTATAACACTGTAGCTTATCGTTACCGACACATTTCGAGGATTATCGACACTTTTCGATACTTTTCGATGGAAAACTTATAAAATATTTATATGTTTATATTTACCCAAATTTTAAATTGTGTGTTAAAAATACCAAAAATAAAAGCATGTCATAATATCAATTCACTACTGATTAGTACTCAATAAATAATATCATACACAAACATATGTAAATATAGTCATACACCAACACATCTAATTTCATCGCAAGTCATACACTCAAATGCTTCGTCATTCTAGTAAATCCGCCACCATTAATTTCTTTGCCGCAATAATTGCATTTGAATCCCGAGTTATTGCTCGGATCCCCGATAGGAGTGCAATTCTCCCTCACAAGGTTGTCTCTACTCATTTGGGACCTATCTAGCAAGACAAGGGACTAGATTAATTCAAAAACACAATATACAAACTTTAGGTACTTTTGCCGCAAAAAGCAGTTTTACCTCAAATGAAAAAATAAATTGCACCAAAATCTCATATTATTATTTTCATAAATATTTAATGAAAGCAATCAGCAACAAAATCTACAAATTTTCTCAAAAATCAGAAAATATAAACTTCCAAGACTTTTGTTGTAATTAAAGATAAAATCGGATTAACCTCAAATATGAAATTAAATTACACAAAAATCTCATATTGTTATTCAAAAAATATTTAATGAAATAAAGCATTAAGAAAAATGAATAGATTACCTCACAAATTGCAAAATATGAACTTCTAATTCTTTTGCCGCAATTAAGGAAAATTCAGAAATAAGGAAAACAACAAGAAAAATGAATAGATTACGTCACAAATCACAAAAGATGAACTTATAAGACTTTAGCCGTAATTACAGAAAATTTTGAATCAAGCTCAAATCTGCATTAAAATTATGCCAAAATTTCATATTAATATTTCAATAAATCTTTAATGAATGAAAACATAAAAAAATTAAAAAAATACTTACAAAATTAAAAAATATGAATTCTTTGTTTTTTACCACAATAAAGAGTAAAAACCGAAAAAAAAATAGTGTAATTTGAAAATTCAAGACCTCAAACATTCATATTTGTAATTAACTACAATATTTTGAACCCCATAACATTAAGTAATCATTCAAAATAAGTAAATTTCTTGTAAATTCATAAAATCAAAACTTTGTATAGTTTTGCCAATCATGCTTAGAAATATGAAAATCGCCTAAATCTAACAAAATAATTCAAAAATAAGTTATCAAAACATGTTTTCATCCTAAAATAATCATAAGAATTCAAAAAAACAAACCAAAAGATGATAAAGTTCTAATCTTTAATCAAATCTAAACATAAACTCATATGAACATAAACCTTCTCATTTGAACTATTGCAAAATAACCTAAAAATCGTCTAAATAAGTATGTATCAAACAAAAAACGATTGATTCATATAGATCTAGCATTATGAGTCCTTAATATTCCTAAATCAACAAAAAAAAAATCAACAAATTCGTGTTAAAAATGAAAAAATAAAAACTCGTGCAACTTAGGCCATCTATTGGAATATCAGTGAAAAGAATGTGATGAATGGAAAAGTACCTGATTTTTCCATAAATTAACACACGTTCTGTCGATAATCGTTTATGCCGACTCTTGCCGATTTTCGAACTTTTCGATGGAAAAGTTATAAAACGATAACTGTTAGTATGGAATATTTGCCGATGACTACCGGCAAGACCGATAATCGACTATTATTGCTTAATAATTCATAATGCAGCTTTGATATTGGCAATAATTTCTCAATAAAAAACAATATTAATTGCTAGCTATGAACAAAAGGAGTTGATATCTCAATGATTTGGTTTGGATTTCTTTGCCTCAAAACACTTGCACGTTGCGACAAAACTTATTCAATTACAAAGCTACCTGAGGATATCTAGCTGCTCATGTCATGCCTACCTTTTTTTTTTTTATTATTTATTTGCTATTAGTTCATGTACAAATTTCAGAAGATTTTGGTATTTTTACACGGGTGAGACTGGAACTGGGAACCACAAATTTTACATTTATTTACTCTTGGTATCGAAAAACAGGAAAAACAAATATTGGTCCCGGTTCCAGTTATAAAAAATCCTGGTTTATTTTTTTAATCGGGAACCGGAACAGTGACAAAAATTGGGACAAAATTCAGGGAAAAAAAAAACGAGAAACGGAACCGAAAAATATTCGGGACAGAATGAAAAAATACAAAATAAGAAGTCCAAATTACCAAATAAAAATTTTATAACATAAAAATGATCTAAGATACTATCCATACATAAACAATATTATTATATAATAAAAATTAAAAATATATATTTACTATATATAAAATTGAAACCGGGACGAAAAACCGAGAGTTTAGGTTTCGTCCCGGCTCCAATTCCCGGTTCTCAAAACCGGGAACCGGGACGTCCCGGTTCCCGATTTTAAAGCTATATTTCCTTTTTTTTTCTTCTTACAAACGTCCCGTGAACGTACCGTAACCGAGACAAAGCCGAGAACCGTTTACAAAATTTTCATCCCTACTTTTTTTATGCTAATCTTTACTTGTTTTTCGTAAAAATATACCTTGTATTTTTAAAAATAGTCAAAATAAATTTTAATTTACTACTACATCTCAAAATAATCTATCAGGGTTTGTAATTCTGAAAATAATTTTTTCAGTTGAATTTTTGTTCAAAATATTTGTCTTGTATCTTGAAAAAAAAAAATCATCCTGAAAATGATATTTTCAAAATTATGAAACTTGAGGATTAATCGGATAATAAATGATAAGTTACTTTTTTCAAGTTTTCCTATGATAATACTAAACGTTATTTATTTATTTAGATAATTTATAAAAAAAAATCTCTAAATTTTACGATTGGTAAATATTTTTATTTTTTGATATCGAGATGGTATGTTTTCGTAAAATAAATAAATAAACAAGAGCATATATGAATAAAATATGAAATCATGAATAAAGAAAGTTTTGGGTTTTTGAAAAATAAAAATGGATAAAAAGAAAAGAAATTAAAGTAGATTCCGAAGTTGTGTTTGACTATTTTTTTTTAAATAAAGAAAGTATTTTTGTAAAATTAGGGGCATAAGAAATTTTTCCTTAGACAAAGTGTGACAAACACGCACCATAAGCAATTATGAAAAATGAGAAATTAATTGGAAGAATCTATTACCCTTGTATTTTAGTTCTAGTCCAAGTAGTAAAATATAAATATGTATATATATTGTAGGCTTAGGATTTGTGAGATCATCACAATAATATGATAGAGGAACACAAAAATCCTTGCTTCTATGATGCAATACGCACTCTCCTTGTATTTATGGCATCCTTCTTTTCCGTTTCTTTTTCTATTTCTGAATTTGCATGCTATCAATCACACCACTCTTGACCAAAACTTCTCATCGCGCGAGACACGACCCATTCTTGCGCGCAAACATGGTCGGAGAGTGATAAAGATGGAAGCTTTATTGAGCCCTTCAAATTCCGGAGTTGTAGTGAAGATAATGTCGTCGCTAATTAGTTAAATAATAATTGAATTTTTTCAAATTTTATATGATAACGTATAGCGACCACAGTGTTGTCACTATATAATTAAGCTCTCGAATTCGAAGGAAAAAAAATGATCTACGGCAATAATGTCGTCGCGGTAACTTAAAGAAAGATTGACGGTTATTTTTTTTTTTAATTCGCTATAGGCACCTACGTACTACGAGACATTTTAGCAACGATAAATTAACATTTATAGCTTATTTCCTTATATTGAGATGGTTGAAAGCTTTTACTTGTATGAAAGCATTCTTGAGTCCTTCAAATTCGGAGCAGGAATCTGGTCGATAATTATTTAAATCATCGCTCAATTTGAAAATAAAATAAAATTAGATAACCCAGCGACAAAAGTGTCGTTTCTATAACGAATGGAAGAGGAGCGATTGTTTTATCGTCGCCATAGGCACATACAATAATGGCAATTTAGCGACGAAGAAATTAACCTATTTGCTCTTTTTTTTTTTTTCCTTAAGGAGATGGTTGGAGAGTTAAATATATGGCAAATATAGAAGTTTGATTGAGTCCTTCGAATTCAGGAGCTATGTCATTGTAGTCGCTAAAAAAATTGCTGACCTATCAAGGACCATAATCTCGTAGCTGCAAGTGAAAGGAAGATCAACAACTGTGTTGTCGTTGCTATAGGAGCCTACAGAGACGAACTACAACGACGACAAATTAACTTATAACTCGTATTTTCATTTAGCGACACGTCGGGGGTGCAAAATATCTGGCAAATGCGGAATCTTTATCGAGTCCTTCAATGCCGTATTGGGGTCTTTTACAATTCCTACATTTGGGCCACAAATTAAGTGTACGAGCTCAACACATTTTTGAAAACCTTGATGTGGATGAAAAGATGAGGCTCTTTACAAATGTGTTATGTGATTGAAAAGAGATCACAAAGAAAATGTGTCAACAATTTGCCGGGGAGCAACATAAAGTTGAGCACTATCACTTGCTTATGGTTATGAATCAAGATGAGAGCTAAGTGGGGAGGCATTGCCTGCAAAACAATAATAAAAAATAATAATATACAAAAAAAAAAAACCACATTCCTACAAAGCTTAATGTAATGAACTCTTCAAGCGTTATCCGTAACAATAAATAAATAATTAAAATAAGGAAGCAAGCAAAAAAAAAAAGGTTTTGTTTGCAAATATATGTACTCAAATAGTCACTTTCAAACAGAAAATGATTGGAAGTAATAATTTTTTTTTTTTGAATGGATTGGAAGTAATAATTCAAACTCCCCACTCATTGAGAAATTAATAAAAATGTCATTGGAATATAATCAGAGGGTGTGTTTGAAAAATAAATAAACACATTGTAAAGGTTCTAGAGAGAGTAAGAGCCCGCGAATCACCACATGTAACCCGGAGTTTAATTTCGATTTACTTAGTTGTCGTTTTAGCAAATGTCACCAGTAAATCGTACACCGAATAAAAACAACGCTTATCTTTAAACATCGCGTAAAACTCACAAAACTCTAAATTTATTTATTTTTAATTAAATATTATTTATAAATATATGTACTCATCCGTTTTTCGTTATATACTCATAAAATTAAATCGGGACATTAGTAACAATTTTTTAAAATCTTACGAAAAATTTATCGGCATATCCCACCATCTTTAGTGTACCCCGAATATCGAATTTGCTAGTGGTTTGTGATCAATGATTTCTTTAAAGTATTAGTGAACACCAGTTAGTAAGAAAAATAAATAAATTTTTTGTTTAATCGTTATGAAAACTATTATATATATTCTAGTGTGATGCTACTACACAATCATGATTTCGACCCTATTAATTAAAAAAATTAGGAAGTGGGAGTCGGAGACTTAGTTATAGTTTAAAGTGATGTAAATTATAGGAAACAAACAATATGATTATGCTAATTAGTTTTTTTTTTCCCTTATTTCATACTAATGATATTATAATCAAATTGATTGTGTGCCTGATTAAATAAATTGAGTTTGGTCTTCCTAAAATGACTGCCATTACAAATAAAAATAAAAATTAAAGCTATTTTTAGAGCTAGTGTCCCACTTTGTGTTTCCAATCTTTTCCATAAATATTTTTTTTAATTGGTTAGAGAGAGATCTATGATTAACAAAGTAGATGTTATTGTTCTCATTGGTGAGTGGTGACATCATCTTGAGATTAAATTTTATATTAGAAGAATATGTACAACATTATTTGAAAACATATAGACTATAGTGCATTAATTATAAGCTATTGGTATTTTGCGTTTGGATATGGAGTACATTGTAGATATCTATTCTGCAATTCATATAAGAAAAAAAAAATCAGAATGTATCAAGGTTCGTTATATTCAGGGATATTTGCGGTATAAGCATTCATTTTATACTAAATACATTTGAATATTTTCAAAATAAGTTGCGACAATAATAAATTAAGAGTACAAAACAATGTCGAGGTACAATATTATGTTGCATGAGGGTTGTATTAGTTAATGAATATATTAATTATTCAATATTTCTAATAAGTTAAAGATATATGCATGTCTCTAACAAAATTTAACTCGTACATAGGCATAATTGGACCTCGACATTATTTTATACCTTAAGGTACATTGGCGTTATAAGAGAATAAAATATATCGTGTCGTACAAGATTATGCGCTTATGCCACAAATACCCCTAGTTTTATATTCTTGTTTACTTCTGCTTTTACTCTCTCTCTCTATATATATATATATTCTTAAAAAATTGAGGTTTTGCCAAGCGTATGCCGCGGAGACCAAAATTGAGGTTTTGCCAAGCGTATGCCGCGGAGACCTCGGAAAAACGAGGATGTCGGCAGCTTTTCCATTAGATGTCGTTTTGCTTTTTTAAGTTGTCATGAAATATTCGCATGTCGTTTCATATATCTTTCTTTTAACCGTTATAATCATTTAAAATTGTATTACAATATATATATATAGCATAAATATTATTATTCTTATTATATAAAAATAATTGAGAAAATTTTATAAAAATTTCATCGATAAATCCGTTATACTATTTATTATTTAGAACCTTCGTACATAGACACTTGACACAATGCCATTCTCTGGGTTGACATTTTGACATGCCACGTCTTGCAATTTTGATGAGTATTATTCGCAATTCTTTTCTCCAAAGACGTATTTATGATCTTCTCAAAAAATTATTTGAAGACTGATTTAAAGGACCATCAATCGTAACTACAATTTATATCTATGTGCAGAATAAGTTAATTTTTCATTTTATTTATGTCAACATAAATGTGTATACATATATAGAGATATATTATAATACAATCATAAACTACTGTACAAGAGCTACTTATCAGCTAAATCATAATTGAAGGACAAATTAATACTTGTTTTGTATAGACGAGCTCTGTTCATACTCAGAACTAATATAGCGAAGCCCAACAAGCTACCGCAAGAAGGATAGAAATTGGAAAAATCGATTCAAACCCGATTACTCGATTTACTTAAAATCGATTCTAAGCCATCTCTGGCGATAAATCAACAATTCGAAGTACTTTTCTTGCGTATTCTTGATAAACACATGTGGCGATGATTTTTCGGTTTTTAACTAAAACACTAGTTTAAAACTGAATTTACTGAAACTCGATAATATCCTTGAGATTATGAAGCTATGTGTTCGCAATAATATATTTGTGATTTTCATAAGTTAAATATTATATATGTACTCATATGTAACATATAATCAGATGAATATAATCATATGATATAAAAATACAACTTATAAGAACATAAAAAGCGTTATTTCTTCAATAATCTTACCGTTAAGGTACTAGTTGCGACATATAAAAATCAATTGTATAAATTTGAAGCATAATTTTGGCATAGATCAGAAAATTGTGGTCCTATGGCAGCTTATCGAGCACCTTAGAAAAAAAAAATTAAATAAAAAAACCGAAAATACTGATACCATGCGTATTAAATACCAAATATCTCCAAATAAAAATCGATGCCTACAAATCATTCGATAGCGGTATTTGATTATTATAAAATTAAATGAACCGAAAACTGAATTTATTGCATACCTAGACTTTGATATATAATTTCATATTTTATATTGCACAATGTATTAAACTCTGTTTATATAATATTTATCAAAATTATTATTTTCAAGTATATATTTATTGTAATTTTTCGTACTTACTGATTATGTTATTGGTATTTTACAGCATCTAATCCCTATCACTGATTATGTTATTGGTACTTTAGAGTATATATTGATTATTATTATTTTTATATAATTTTGATCATATTATTCGAAGCGGTAAATACAGTTAAAATGCCGATGGAACCGAATAGTGAATATATACTATCGAATATATCGTGAATGCTATTTTTATCTTTTCAGATAAAGTATTTGGTTTCCTTATTAAAAATACCGTATTTGGTCTATTATTTGCAAACTACTGCATCAAAGAAGACCCGGTTGTTCACCGGCCCGCAACCACCTTTAGTTGGTTAAACTGTTTTGACATAAAAATATATATTCTTCACTTATATAACGTGCAATGATGCAATTGTAGAGAGGAGTCCCACACCGGCTCACGCACGGGAACTCGTCAACCGGTCTCGCTTTCTACTTCACTATTCTTGACAAGGTTAATTGGGAGTTATTTATTAATTAACTAATTAATTATTCACAGATTTTATTTCGACGTATCAGCAACATTCAAAAACAATGATCCATCAATGAAACCATATGAACATCCACAATCAGAAATCGATTCAAACTTCAAAGCAAATACTCAATGAAAACTGAATACCCTATGTATAATAATGTACATTAATGTCAAAAGTTACCAGGTATTAAGAACAACGTACAAGATCCTTTGTCGGGTTTTCTTCCGGGGTTCGTCTTCTGCACCGGAAAGACAGAGCGCTACTACATGCGATTAGAGTTGAATATACACATAGATTATGATAGCTTTAAGCAATTAGCCACGTGTGGAGAGCAACCTACGAGACACTCGCTGGGCGACGACGATGAGCCCTCCGGTTCTTCATCGTCTGCTCGGAATCTATGGTTAGACAGAACTATTCACAAGGGATTAAATTTAAATCTAAATGTATACACATTGGTTATGGACTTATGATAGTAACAGGGCGTTGAGAACAACCTATGAGTTCATCAACGGGCCACCATGAGCGCCCGGGCTCTTCCTCCTCCGCTCGTAATCTTGATCGTCCGTTGGCAGCTCATACCGACAGACAGGGCAAGTGTTCCGAATCCCCAACCACGGTACAATGCAGTCGCCATGGAAGTAATGGCGACACGGGAGCCTCTTCACCTCCTCCTCCGCCAAGATCTTATCTCTACAAACGGCGCACCATGCATCGCCTTTCCTCAACTCCTCCACTGTCAGCTCGACGGAGAGTAGACTCTTGACAGCGCTCTTCGCAGCCGGCGGCTTACCCATCGGAGCATTCGCACTTTCGATTAGCTGGTCTAAAGGCTCGTCGAAATCCACCGCCTCGCCATTGGCGTAAAGATTGTCCCCCTGATCGAGAAAGTAGGAATCGCCGGCGCCCGAGTCCCCATCGTTCCAATCCGAGCTCGCGTTCTGCAAAAACCGCACGTACTCGGCCGTAAGCCAAACCACTTCCGATCCCGCGCTGTCGAACGCATTCCTCGGGATTGCCCACTCGACGGCCGAATCGTCAACCTCCCCACGCTCACGCCTTTCAAACATGGCGATCTCTGCCTCCGACCAAAACCGATTAGGGCAATCATCACCCGAAACCCTAACATCACCGTCTTCTCCATCCGATTCCGAGTCGAACTCAACGGTCCTAAGTCCACCAACGCGGTATTCCACCGAGGGCTCGCCAATCTCGGCCAAATCGTCGCGCTCGACATCGGAGCCATGGCTGCGCTCGAAGAGGTCGGTGACGAAGCCACTGATGTCGCGGTCAGAGCTGGGGTCGGAAACGGAGTCGATCGCGGAAAGCCAACTGGACACGGAGCTCCTCCATCCAGCGTCGGCGGCGAACGAGGAGAAAGCGAAGGGGTTGCAATGGTGACGGTCTTCGCTGGCGCGGTTTATGGAGGAACACCATCGGGAGATAGGATCTAGGGTTTCGAGGCCCCCTTGAGGCTCTTCGAGCTCTGGTTTGTCCATGGTGTTCTTCGTGCAGAGCTCAGAAACGCCAAAATAATTGACTTTGATTTCTTTTTTTTTTCTCTTTTTTTTAGCCTTATTGACTTTGACTTCTGAAGGGGAAATTACGGCAAAAATACCTAACCTTTAGTCAACGTGTCTCCCGTGTACCTAACCTTTAAAACTGGTGGCAAAAATACTCAACGTGCATTAACCGTGATTTTGACATGAAAATGTTAATTTTTCCATTAACATCCGCCATGTGGCCGTTAGCGGCAAAAGTACCCAAACTTTTTTTTTTGAAAAAAAATAATTTTTAATTTTTTTAATTTATATTGTTTTTTCTTTACTTGATTAGTGATAATTACTTGAATTCCAAATACATGGAATAACACAAAAGTTAGTCAAAACATCAATTGATTTCTTAATGTGCTTGTATAAGCTACATTTGCTAATAAAAATCTTATTATTATGAGAAATTTTAATAGGGCTTGATTAATGGCTTAAGAATATATGCCGATAAAAACATATTAGCAATAATCAATAGGGCTTGATTAATAATAATTGGCTAAAAGACCTCCATTGGGATCCCATTAAAATCCATACCCTTAAATACCCCTGCTAAAAAACATGAATAGTGCCGAAGGAAGCTATGAAACACAATGAAAACCCACTTAAGGTCATTCTCCAAAATAAGCCCTCATCGGAGACCGATCCAACGCCACAAACCGCGTCCTCATCGGAGGCCGGACGCGCCCTCATGCGCGGCGTTTGTGCCGGACACACTACTTCACGCGAGCGCGCCTCTGCTGACGTCATCAGGCTGACGTAAGCCCTTCTAAGGGCGCGTGAGCGAGCGTGAAGAGGGCAGGAGACGAGTGGCTGCGTGTGGGGCCATGTGGCAGCGCGTGGGAGCGCGTGGTGGCTCGTGTGGGTCCTGTGGGGCCGCCCGAGGTGCTCCTGGCCCACTTTAAAGGTTCCGGGAGCGTTCCGAGGCCATTTCTTGCAAACTTTATGACTTTTTGAGTATCTTGATATTTTTGGAAACATCTAGACACTTTATTTCGTGAAAACGGACTTCCGATGAATATCTCGGCAAAAATTGACTTTATTTAATAAAAGAAAAATTAATTATATAACTTTCCTTTTATTAATTTATGAAAAATCAATTATGTAAAATACTCATAACATTATGTTTAAAATTTCTCATAATAGTAATATTTTTATCAACAAATGTAGCTTATACAAGCACATTAAGAAATCAATTGATGTTTTGACTAACTTTTTTGTTATTCCATGTATTTGGAATTCAAGTAATTATCACTAATCAAGTAAAGAAAAAAAAATATAAATTTAAAAAATTAAAAATTAATTTTTTTCAAAAAAAAAAGGGTATTTTTCCCGCTAACGGCCACATGGCGGATGTTAACGGAAAAATTAATGTTTTCATGTTAAAGTCACGGTCAACGCACGATGGGTATTTTTGCCGCCAGTTTTAAAGGTTGGGTACACGGGAGACACATTGACCAAAGGTTGGGTATTTTTGCCGTAATTTTCTCTTCTGAAAATGTTTCGTATAGAAGAATCTCCATAAAATAATAAGCTCGATTTTAACCTACATAATAATTAAATTATACTTCGATAATTTAATAAATTCAATAAATTAATAAATTATCGAGTCCCGATACTATTAATTTAAAGAGGTTTTCTAGTATATTTTTCAATCAAAATAGTTGCTTTCCGAAACGTTTCCTTTAAAATTCGGAAAACGATTTTTAATGGGCCAAACTAAATTGGGCACATTCCAAAATGGGCCAATTCAGGCGCCCAGAAAAAATCCTTTTCTAATTTGTTCCGATTTTAATGAGTGATTTGAAATTGAATTAGTGTCTGTGAAATTGTTCGACTAAGTAATTGGGATAATCGTTGTTGAGACAAAAAAATTACCACAACAATCACGGATTTAGGAATAGTGTAATCCGCTTTTAATTGACCTAAGAGCTCGGGTCTTTCCGTTAAAACTTAATCACGCAAACGAAATTGGGTAGAAGAGATAAAATGCTTGAAAGTTTGTTTATTGGAATGTGTTTCGAGAGAATACAATAATTTTTTGTCCTTTTTTTCCATATCTAAGCTCGTTATTTATTGAGCTTTCTTTCTAAGATTCCCTTCCATCCTCATAAATGAGTGGTTACATCTGAGTTTAATTCATAATTGTCATGATCACCCGCTTTATTATGAAACGAACTTCTAAAACTGATGTTATTTTGTCTTTTGAATCATCACATATATCATCCTTTCCTCCTTCGCCTCATCTCATCGCATCATCACTTGTCTTTCTCGTAGCTTGTCTCTAGAGAACACTTTCTTTTTAATCTTTTAGTGACGGGTCCTCTCCCCCTAGAGCCCTCATTGATCAAGCTCGTCGCATCCTTCATCGCCCATTGTCTCGTCGCCTCATCGCCTATCGCCTCGTCGCCCCTGGACTTCTCAATGCTCGTCGGATTTCTTCATTCTTCATTGCCAAATATTGACTTTTCCTTGAGTAGGCTTTTTTTTTACTTTATTAATGGGCTTTGACCTTGCCAATGGACCTTTATTCCGAAGCCCATTTTCGTAAACGACAAAAATAAATTTGTCGTTTTGATACAAATCAATACGACGAAATCATACCTTAACAATCGCGGTAAAAGAATCTAAAATTAATAAGAATTGAGTCGACACATAATTTTGACAACGTTTGTCAATTTTTTAACATAGTGCTATTAAACCATATTTAAGATATACATTTAACATCCACAAGACATATATTTCCTCTAGGGTTTTGAACATAGTGTTATTAAACCTGCACATTACAAAATTACATGATATAAAGTCAATTTTGTAATTATCCTCTAATCTTGTAATTTCCTCCAGGGTTTTTGGGCTCTTCACTACATTATGAAGACATATATTTCTTAATATCTATGTAAAAATAAATACTCAATTTCATTTTTTATTTTTAACGTAATTATCTATTCACCAACATCGCGTATAAAATTAAATTATCATATAATATTATAATGTCTGTTTATAAGAGAATATATATATATATGCAATATTTATTAAGAAAAAAAAAAGATAATTAGGATGTTTTTAATCGTCAAAATAAAAACTAAGAATTGTACAATATTTTATGGAAAAAGAAAAAATTGCGTAAAATTGAAAAGTTTAAGAGCATTTCCAACAACATTAAATTTCAGAAGCCAAATATTGCTTCAATGTCCGAAAGTTCAGTACACAATTATTTCCAATTACTTACATATCTATATAGTATGTATGTTTATATATATTTGGAAGATTTAAGTTGTATATGTTCATAACTGAATATCATATTAAATCAGCAATATTGCACAAACAAAGAGGAGATATAGAAAGAAGGAACCAAGACTATCACATACTCAAGTACCTAAAAGTAAAGACTAACATTTGAAAACATAGAGAAATATACACAACGTAGCTTCTCACAGTGGATCTACATAGCAGAGTCGCATGCAATAACCTCTTACAATATTACTAGGCCCACAAACTTTTATGCTACTTAGGGTCCCCGATTAGGCCCCGTCATCGTCGGGATTGTTGACGCGCTCGCACTCGTCAATCCATTCGCTATATCTACAGAAATGCCAAAGCAAGATAAACAACGTCAATATAGGCGTATGGTTTGAGTTAATAAGCAGCGTGACCGAACGGGAGAAAGTGAGAAAAATCTACTTACATGTCGATTGCCTCCGTAAGAGCTGCATAAACAAGAGCACAAGCATAGATTCAGAAAAGGGTAGAAGAAGATGAAGAAGAAGAAAAAAAAAACGCAACATGTCAATTTTATAGGTTCCATTAGATCAAAAGAAAAAAGAGTAACAGGCACTGTTTTTAAAAAAACAGTATTCTTTTCGCTGTTTTTAAGACAAGTTCTTACTCCGTATTTCTCCTGCACTTTAGAATAATGCTTTTTTTTTTTTACCATGCTCGTTATGACAGAAAGGAAACACAAACGGTAACGGTTTGTAAAATCAAGAAAATAATGTGGCATCACGCAAGAGTTATGACACACCTGTGATAGTAGTACTGTAGTTCTCTTGGCAAATCGTGCAAACAGCTTCCCCGGTCAAAGTCTTCATATCACTGTGCCCATAGAAGCAAAAAACCAGGTTGAGAACTGATAAAGGATTGGTCAAAGTATCAAGATCCCTCCATCCGATAACCAAATTCATGCCTTAAATAATCAGCATATCTAACAAAAAGAAATTCACTTACGGCAACCAACTAGAAACTACCACCTCTTAAAGTTCTTTTACGATCCGAAATCGATCTCAAATTGGGAACTGTGACAAATCGTCACCGAGCCCAATCTCTCCTCTTTTGAGAGAGATTAGATTTAGTGAATGATTGACTTCCGTTCTCATTAACACTAAGCTTCTTAAAAAGACCAAGGTTTACAGCCTAATGGGCTGGCCTAAGCCCGAACAACAAAACCGCTAAACATATTACTATATTAGACAAACTCTAAACATAATTTCAATGACATAATGAAATGAGAAAACAGAGTCCAACTTAACGATAGGATCCATGAGCTCGGGTCTATCACTTAGTTATATTGCTTGTTTTGTCTATGTTTTCCAGAATGTAGAATAATGAGTATGAGAAGAGGCTTAAAGGTACGGCGTAACTACCCTAAACTTGGACTACGTATAGCAAATACCAGGAACAATTCTTACATGCGGCATTCGACACTGGATCCGTGATTACAGAAGGGGCAGGTGAACACAGTGTCAAGCTTGTCCATCCGCTTCTTTGAAACTGGCTTTGCTCGGGACTTCCTCTTACCCATTGTTCAACTCCTTTCTTCAATTCCAACCTTGAGTCACCAAAACACACTAATCATAAAAATAGAATCCACCAAACCTTATGAGCAGAGCAAACTATTGTTGTCAAAATCATACTTTTCTTCGAAAAAACGAGCTAATAAAACAATGAGCACGCACAAACGGAGCAAGATAGAGACACCGAAAAATGTTCAACATATGACACATACACAAAGCAAGAGAGACGCTGATATGAGGGCCCAAGAAGCCCAAGAACGGGTGAAAATAAGAATAGAGCCGAAGTGGCTCGACGGTTTCATACGACCGCGAAAGCAACGGAATTACACAGACCTGACAACACGTGGCGCCAACCTGACGCAGACACGGAGGCACTGCGACACAAATTCCCCGGGCTACAAGCTCCCTATTGCTACCCAGGGGCCGGCCCTGGCTATAGGCGGGGGCCTAGGGTCCCAAAATTTTAAGGGCCCCAATATTATTAGACATATTGTTGTATACTTAATTAAATATAAACAAAATTTAATTTTTAAATACTCTAAGGGCCCTAAAATTTTGCATAGCCTGGGGCCCCGACTAAAAACGACGAGCTCAGGGTCGGCCCCGCTTAAATTCAGCAACCTTAGGGTTGATATTATATGTGATTCGAACTCGATTACACGGAGGAGTTTTCAATTCTAAATTCATTTATATAAGAATTACAATATTTAGATTTCGCTCCGAATCTATAGAGAGCAAGAATTGCGGTTCATCAAAAACCCAAAGCGAAGAAATCGAAACCTAATTAACTTGTTCATAATCAAACTGAAAATTCACAAACCGAAACTGACAGAGAGAGAAAAATTGAATGATGCGACGGCGTTAAGCAGCGATGAACCCCCAAAAAAGATACTGTAAACCCTAAATCGGAGAGCTGAGAATATGCCAAAACGGCTAAAGAGTGAAACTTTTTTCTTCTCTCACCACTGGATTGAGACGGCGAACAACGATCACGAACTTCAATGGCGATGGCAAGCTTCGGATTTCGATAGAGAGAAAACTCAGAATATTTTTCAAAACTATCTCTCTCGTTAAATGCTGTTTCATTAATTGAAGGGTTATTAGAGGTCAAATCAAATTATCTAAGATATTTATTTAAAGATGGGACGACAGAGAATTAATTTTAAAAAAAAATTACTGTGAAAGTATTTAAATTTACTTTTTTTTTTTCCGAATAAATAGACTTCGTTAACTTTTTCGCTAGTTTTTTTTTTTTTATTATTATTCTAGTCAGTAAAGACATAAAAACAGATAAAACAAATAAATTCAAACAATAAATAAATATGGATATAAGCATAGACCTTGTTTGGTAGATATCTCTAAAACATTAAAAAAAAAATTAATTTTTTATAATTATCGTGTAACTAGTGGACCGGCACCGCGCTTTGCGCGGTGATTTCAAAAACATTATAAAATTAAAGATATATGCATATCAAATTAATTGTGTGATTCAATTATGTAGTGTGATTTATTATTTTTATTTAATATAATCTAATAAATTTTGAATCATTATCATGATTTTGTTTTTAAATGTCCATGTAAGATTAGAATAGTATAGTTAAATTCTCTAAAGAGAAACTTTGAACTTGTAAGAAACTGCATTCAAAATAACAAATTAGAAACTTTCAAATACTCTTTCAAAATTTGCTTTTCCTAAGTGCAATAAACAAAATTTCTTATTTGCTATCCCATTATTATTTATAGGAACTACGAACAATGAGTCTCTTAAAACGATTAGTTTTAAAGCTTGAAAAGCACCTTGATGCTTATGTAAAGAGAGATAGAAATCGCAAGTCTCATTATTCGACCTAATTGAAAATAAAACTTGAAAACAATGTGGTAATATAAGTGCAAGTATAGAATAATTATTGTGGGAAAGAGCTCTTTCAAAATATAGAAGAGTTACAAAATATTCCACTTTATCATTTTTGGTTTCACTCTCTTAAACTCTACTAACGAATTTGTTAAAAATATAATACTAAATAAACAAATTCGTAAATTATATTGTAATCTCCTATCCAAAAGATTCATTGAATTTCGATTCGGATTTTATTAATATTTATTGTTATTAATAAACCCGATGCCTATGATACTCGGCCTCTTCTTTAAAAAATAAATGATATATTATAAGAATTCTAATCATATAGAACTTTTTTTATTCCAATACTATTCATCATAATTTACTAACAAAAACTCAATCACAAAATCATCATCGTAACCGATATCCCATCTCTTTTTGCATTATAGAAACAATTATTAGAATTAAAAAAAAAAACATTTCAAGTTTAACCGATTGAGTTATACAATAACATACTCAAAATTAATAATTTGTACATACAGTTTTATCTATATACTTTAAATTTGTGCAATCAATCATGTTGACAATGAATTTGTTATCATTCCCCTTCAGATGAGCACTTCGACAATCTTTTTATCTGAAATGTGGTTTCCGATTCCTATTCTTCGGTTTAGTAGGGTTTGCAAAAAACCACAAAATAAAAAATAAAAAAAATCGTTTAGATACCTTAACTTATCGATCTTCCACACACAACAATTGAGATTGAATCAATTTGGAGAAGAAAGAAGAGTGAGCTTCGATCGCTCTCATCCGGAAAACCACAATAATCCATGTCCATCTTTCATTGCAAAATATTTTTACAGCATTTCAACCTCTATTTATTGTGTTACTAATAAAACACATTTTGCAACATAAAAATTTAAAAATAGGACATGAGTGAGTGATCACAAATTTACCTCATAATCTTAGTTTCCACAAGTCATAAGAAGAAGAACAGCCCCCGGTTCAAGAAGAAAAGCAGGAAATGAAAACATGAAGAATAGAAGAGAATGATATACAATGAAATTGCATACAAACCGACCGGCATTATCAGAGTTCATCACTTCATATCCCTGCAATAACTAACTAAATGACACACGATTAAGATAATTTTGAGTAAAACTTAATAATAAAGTAAGAGACAAAGATAACTATGCGGTTTTATATTTTGATACATGCCAATTTGTTTAGCTTTGCTAAAAGTGGTCTATTGCAAGTATATCAAAAACAAACATGTCTCCAAGTAAATTTATTTGGTTTCCAAAACCATTAAGCTGCTTCCAAGCAAAATTCTTGATTCAATTAATAAAAAATAAGTTAACCAAGAAATCATAAGCTCCATAAAACCAAAGGATAAAATAATTTGTTTGATCCACAAAATACACAAAGGACATATATCAGAAAGAAAATAAATAGAAACATGTAGATCTTCCAAAAACAAAGAAAAGAGACAGTAGTGAAAATGTGACGTCATTTATCGTAAAAGACAAAAATAAAAGAAAATAAAAACCGAAAGCGAAAGTAACATATATATTCAAATTGAAAAGAGTAGAATTTGATTTTTATCACCCTTGTATGATTTTCTTGAGGTTGATCTAGAAAGAGAAATCCCAGTCGTTGATTCCCAAACCTGTGGTTTTGCTAATTGGTGTTTCAGTTCCTACAAGTTTTTGCAGTAGTATATATCCGCTTGTAGATATACACGATCCACATCTAGAAAACTACACTACCGTGGAAGAACTTATAGCCAATAAATAGAACTACCTTGCGCGACAGACAGAAACAACTTAAGCACATTTGTACAAAATCCCATATTGCTTGCTCTATAGTCTTTGAAGTCTTGAGTTCTCAAGCATTATAAAACTTATGTCCAAACATTATTGTAAGCATTTCAAATGCTACAAATTCAATCCAAATTCAATCTCGACACGAATAATCAATGGAGATACATAGCAACAGCAGGAGAGAGTGTCAAAATTATCCTTCATTTTTTCAACAACCTAACAAAAGAAACAAAACTTCAATAAAAAATATAAGATTACGACTTTCAGAGAAGACAATGGCTGAACTCAAGGCCATAACAGACAGAACCATTTTCAAAATTATAGAATACACAAACAAAATTGTAAAATCTGGTACTGTTGCGATCGACTTCAGCGCAACTGCGAGATCGTTAAGTAAACAAAAGGAAATGAAAAAAAATACGAAATGGAGAAAAGATCTAATTACCAGTCAAGTATGAAAAACTTTGCACGCTCAATACAAAATTTATTGTACTTGTCTCAAAGAAAAAGAAAATCTTATACGGATTTCATATTTATGAAGATGTTTCTTCGAACCCGATTACCGTTTTTCGGAAAACTTTTTCCGTAACTAAACAAAATGCGGATTTAAAACTTAAGAATTCCTAGCTAGTTATCTGTGAGAAGAACAAATCTTGAACCGGCTGTGGTACAAATGCGAGGAATGTCACAAGGTAGATTGATATTTCTTCAAATCCGTATTTCTCATATTTTTCCATAAGGAAATTGAAAACGGTTTTAAAGTTTTACTCGCCATAAAGAGGAATTCGTCTGATAATAGAAACATAAATCAGTTTTAAAATTACAAAAAAAATGATCTTACTGACACCGAAGAAGGCCCGTGAAGGCAGAAGATGAAGCTGAGAGTCACGCAGAGTCAGGTTGACGCCGAAGAATGCCCGTGGAGTCCGAACGTGAAGACGATGTATAGTTTGGATCGAGAGAGGAATGGATGTGATTATAGCTAGACGATATATAAGAAGAATCAATTGAAGAAAGGAAGATGATGCAGAGGATCTTGTTGGTGCAACTAATTCTTTGCAGTTATTTCTGAAATGGACTCGGAAGAGAGTCAGTATAACGAAAAATCCAGAGGAGGCGCCGCATTTCAATAAAACTCTGAAAGTCGTAGGAGCCCAGAGTAATGAGGCATGTAGTTGAATCGAAAAAAGAAAACGATATTGTAAACATTCAACAAAGCAAACTGATGTTGAAAATTGAATTAGAGAATGTATTGAGTTATTAAAAAAAAAAGAGTTGAACGAAGAATAAGTACATGACAAATTCTGATTCATTATTTCCCAAAAAAGCTATTTCATCAAAAATTATGCACGCAGACGCAATTGAGATAGAGAGACTTGGAGGACATACCCATGGTTTCGACGTTCATGGGGCGGACATCTACGGTTTCGGGCGGCGATGGGTATCGGTGGGGAAGTGCAGCGAACTTTGAGAGATGAGAGAGGGCTTATATCCGAGTGAGCAACCCTATAAGGTGAAAAAATAAGCCAAAAATAGAGTGAACAAAGGGATTAATAAAAAACAAACTAATCATGTAAAATTATGTAAAAGTTACATTCCACGAAAAAAAACGGGAAATAAGAAACTGACCGGGAAAGCAACAAATTTACAATTGATTTAAGAAATCCCCTGGAAAAATAAATAAAAGGAAAAAACAAAGCCAATAAATTAATGCAAAATCACCGAAAAAGATTGAATGCAAAGCCAAGAAATCGATGAACTTACATTTGATTGAAGAAATCCCCCTAAAATCATCAAAATAATAATAAAAAAAGCCAGTAAATCAATGAAAATCACCGTGACGGGAAATAAGAAACCCAACACATATCGACGAACTCAAATTTGATTCAATAAATCCCCCTGAAAAATCAACAAAAGAATGAAAAACACTGCCTGTAAATACTGGGAAAAATTGAACGAAACTCGGGGAAATCGACGACTTACTCGTGATTAAATAAATCCCCCTGAAAATCAAAAAAAGGAAAAGCAATTTCATATATAACACCAAACCCATTGAGAAAAATTGAATCGTAACTCCGAGAAAATAGAAACTAACCGAAATCAACACTCTCATCGGGAAGTCAAACGAACTTATTCTTGATTGAGGAGAACCTTCTTATTAAGCCATAGCATTCGCTTTTTGTAAATACTCAGAATGGCCAAAAATTCCAACCGACGACACAATTGAATCTGAAAGAAAAAAAAAATGCAGAGCAATGGCTCAAATTCAATTGTTTAGCAAATTCTAAGGCGATGAAGAGGTCTAAATCCAAAGATATTTAAAACCCTAAAAAACCAATTGTTATAAATGACATACCTTACGTTAGTAGACTGGCGACGGTAGCAGAGAAAACGAACTTAGTGTATTAGAGGAATACCCGTCGATCGGAAATCTCGACCACCGGATTGGACAGAGATGCTCGCGCGAGAAGACATAGGCTGGAAGCGCAAACATTGATTGCGCGAGAGGTCTCTTCGAACAGGAGGCGCGTGAAGAGAAAATATGACGTCTGGAAAAAATC
The DNA here is from genome assembly GCA_954871525.1 of Parietaria judaica. NCBI lineage: Eukaryota > Viridiplantae > Streptophyta > Magnoliopsida > Rosales > Urticaceae > Parietaria > Parietaria judaica. The sequence goes on from OX940869.1 coordinate 15,974,988, forward strand.
AGAGGGAAAAATTTGGTGGAGAGAAACTGAGTAAGAGGGATATCGAATGAGAGAGAGAGAGAGAGAAATATTTGCCATGAGAGCGAGTTCGATTGAATATGGACAGTGATTTAACGTAGAGAAGAGCGAGGAAGCGTGATATCGAGCAGAGAGAGAGAGATTTGGCGTAGAATACTGATGAAGAGGGATGAAATTTGTTGCAGTTGAGTTTAAAAAGAAAATATCACGGGTAAATGCATATTGAAATGGTACATTTTTTTAGCAAAAGGCATCTAATCGAGAGACACGACGACCGAAACTAAATATCTTTTCGTGTATTAATTATTTAAAAGTTGATTCAAAAAAAGGAGAAAAAAGAATGAAGCAAATTGATGTTTAGATTCTTCTTTGTTCGGAAAATTTATGACCGCCAAATTGATTTCAGGGTTGCAATTGTATCACCATCAAATCCAGTTTATGTTGCAACCAAAAAGATGCGAGATATTCGGGTCATTTCGGTTGTTATGGTGAACGGAATAAAATTCAGGGGATACTTACGTAATTTTCCGCTCTTAGTTAATAAGCTTAAATTCTTATGATATCTAAAGTCTAATGCAGTTCAAAAGATATCCTTATGCAAATTGTGGCTCAGAATCTCTCACTGGAGTTGACCCGGTGAATTCATTTTCTCTAGAAGCGGATATATAATCAAGATACGAATATGCACTAAACACCAGAGGAGATGTGATATTTTATATACACTAATGAGTTTTACAAGGATGATTATGCAACTAATTGTAAAGACATCAAACAAAAATTCTTTTAAATATCGAAGCAATTACTTAAGAAGCAATTTTTGTATCTAATGATTAGCGATCAATATGAACTTTTTTGTAGATAACCATTTCTCACGTGAGAGTTTACTTGACAGAATTAATAGTAAAACTTTAATAAAATATACTCTATATATTAATAGTCACGATTAAATAATATGGAATGTGGAACCGTAAACAACAAAATCAGAAAACAGAACCGTAAATCACTAAGAAATAAATAAATTTAAATACCAGAGAGACGGAAAGGGGTACGTAAGCGAAAGGGCGAGGTCATGAAAGAGGATGTCTCAAACTTGCGCCACCAGAGAGAATCAGCAAGAGTCACGTGCGTCGCCGGACACCATAGAAGCTACCGAGTCACATGGCCGGGGAGAGAGAATCGTGGAAGGCAATCGACCCCGGCTAACAGGAACGATAATTATTCGAGCGGGGGACTGGAAGCCTGCTCAAAAAGGCAAAAAGATGCAAATAGATTAAACAGATAGTAGTATCTTATAAGCCATAGTAGTATCTGTACTAACAAGTTCCAAAAACAGATTAAACACGGAATCTGATGAAAACATAAATAGTATTTATCTGTTCTTAAAAAGTTCTGCAAACTGATCAAATCCGGAATCTAATCAAGACATAAATACTAATATATGTAGAACAAAATGTTCTGATAAACCATCAAACCCAGAATCTTTTCAAAACATAAGTAGTAATATCTGTTCTAAACAAATTTCGAAAACCGATCAAACCCGGAATATGATCCTAACATAAGTAATAATATTGTCAACCTGTTAAACTTGGAAAATAATGAAACTTATTGCAGATTTTTGTGACACTGTAACTATAGATTAAGAAATAATATTTCGATTCAACAATTTTGCGAATATTATCGCCGCTAACAGAGTGGTGATCAGTTCCTATAATTCAATATTATATCAAAGAATCAGTTTGATTGCTTGCTCATTTAATCTCTTTGGTCCCATTACTGTATTGGATCATCAAAAAAATTTAAGCGACAAACCTGGAAAAACCTTCGCTTCTGGGAGAATCCCAATCAATCAGTAGCTTGAAGAATGTGTACAGAGTGAGTTCTGAGAAAGCGAAATTTCACAACCCACAATCAATAAAATAAAAAAATTCAAAGAAAAACCAATCTTACCAATCGGAATCAATCGAAAACAGTGACTCGACACGGACATACCTAGAAAAGTTTCAAATCTGGGAGAATCCCGATTAAGCAGCGGCTTGAAGAAGGCGTAGCGAGATAGAGATCTGAGAGAGAGAAATATGAAGCATGAGAGTTCTAAAAAATTTAAATTTCACAACACACAATCTATAGAAAAAATCGAATCTGGGAGAATCCAAAGGTGCGAAAGTTGTGAGGGAGGTTATGGGTTAGCATCTCTCCCAAAAGATACGACAACCACAGAGACATCAATAACCGTTCACATGCTTTGAAGAATCGCGTTGGAAGAATGAGGAGACACAACCTCTCGTTGAAACTAATCAATTAAGGAAACGAACGAAAAACTAACCTCGGATTGTCGCTGATATTGGCGGCTTGCAGTTGTTGATGAAAGTCATAGGATGAGGAACGGGAGGAAAGTAAGTGAATCGCGGCTTGCTTTCTTCATCTGGGTTTCGTGTTTCTTCGCCTGCTCTGTGAGGAGACGCTTGAAGAGGACCAAATGTTAGTGATGAAGAGATGCTTCTCTTAAACGGGTAGGTTTTTTTTTTTTTTTTTTTCTGTGTCTCCACGAATCGAGGCTTCTCTTGAAAGGGGGGTGACAAATGCCTTCTAACCCTTCGAAAGAAGACGACGAGCGAGTTTTTTTTTATATTTAAAAATAAATCTAAAAAAAGGAGAAAATAGAGTGAGGTAGAAAAACAGTGTTTTTTATGTTTGACATTATTTTGTTTTTATATATATATAGATATTGCAGTTGCTTTTAATTAACTCTTTTATGCTTATTATTGTATTTTTATTTGAAAAACTAAAAAAAAAAAAAAACCTCCTTTGATAACCAACTGCAAAACTTTTTTCCACTTTGCAAGTTGAAACAATAAAAGAAACAAAAAAGAGGAATTAATTGTTTCGTGAAGTTTTATACATAGATTTGAAAGAAAACAATCTTGAATAATTGTGTTGTTTAATGAACAAATTCAAGAAGTGTGTTTAGGGTGTTTGTTATGCATATTTTTCGGAGCGTAGAAAAGAAAATGCCCAAACCAAAAAATCACCCAAGAGGCCCAAAACAAATAAGGCTCACTAAATCGACTTTGACCCGCTCTGGAAAAGTCAACCCAAGCTTGTCTAAAAAGTCAATTAGGTCCAATTCGAAACGTCAACAGACTCGATCCAAAAAAGTCAACCGAAAAAGTCAACAGACTCTACCCGAAAAAGTCAACAAAAAAAGTCAATGGGCCAAGCCGGAAAGGCAACAAAAAGTCGGAAGCCCGACCCGGAAAGTCAATCAAAAAAGTCAACAAAAGGTCAATGGGCCAAACCGTAAAGTCAACTAAAAGCCAAAGGCCCGACCCCAAAAGTCAACCGGGAAAGTCAACAGTCCGACCCGATAAAAGACGAGTATGATCCGTCTAAGAAATATGCCTTCAGGGGTCGCCGCGACTCCCGAAGCCTAAAATTTATGACTTCGGGGTTCGCCGTGCCCCCCGAAGGCATGAATTCGAACTTCTCACCCTCTATAATTTCTGGCTCAAATACTCTATTAATGTTGAGTGTCGAAGCGGGCGACAGAGGACCCCCCCCCCCCCCCCTCTGTTCTCCTCAGTTCACGTTTTCTATTTTTTTTACGGGAACGGAGGCATGTCATACACAGAGAAGATTTTCGGCCATCAAGACCAAGGATCAAGCTTCAAGCCTGATTCGACCGTCATGCGGACATCGGGCCCGGTCAAAAATCAAGACTTGGGCCGCATTCAAGTTAATAGATTTTTAGGCATTAACATTTGGCGCTAGAAGGAGGGGCCCCGAGATGTTCATCGTCTCAGAGTCTTGTCAGCAAAACTTTCATTCACAAACTCTGGACGAACAGGTTTCGAAAAGTTTTACAAGTCACAAAAGACGCACAAATGACGAACAAGTCACTAGAATGACGAACAGGTTACCAAGAGACGTACAGGTCACGAAAGACGCACATGTGACTAAAGAGACACCTAGGGTTCAACACCATCACATGAAATGTTCAAACGTAGAAGCTAACACGCTCTCGGTCGTCCGACTACCTCAAGACCCGCCTCATCCTCAATAAGTCCTAGACGTGCCTTGATCGTTAAAAAACCTCAAGACTCGTCGACAACTCTCAAGACCCGCTCTCAACAAAATCAACACTCACATTGATCAAGGATGCAATTCGAGTAATAAAAGCGATCATATCCAGATTGAGAAGATCAAACATTAAAGATACAAGATATATATAAAAAAATACGATTACAAGTTTTCTCCTCGTTATTTAACAACATCAAAAGAAAAAACATATTAGAAAATATGTATGCATATTCAAATAAAATATAGAATCGTCGATGTGTTGGACATGTGTCCTTAAACAAGCTGTCATTTCCCTAATTGTAAAAGATTTTGACCAAAGTCGTTGAATAAAAGATGTTACTTATTATGTTAATCTTATTATAGTTTCTGATAGAGTAAAATAGAATGTTTGTTCCATAGTTCATAAATGATGCAATTTTGTTATTATTATCACAACCAAGTAAATGTGAGGAAGAATTAATAATCATAATAAATGAACTTAAAATGTCCGTGATCTGATTAACTGGGTGGGAGCCCATTAATCGTATAAGGTCATTAATGTGACTAAGTGATAATCCTATTCTGGATTAAGTGTGTGTCACACTCATTAGAAGTGCATTAAAAGTGTATTAAGTATGAAGCGGCTTCATACTGGACTGGACCTGACTTAAACTCCGAAAGTTATTATATAAGACCGTCACTAACAACTTGGAGTTGAGTCACTAGTAGATGATCAAATGGATATTCGATCTAAGTCCTGAGTGACCTCGAGCTTGGACTGTTGATTTGATTGTTCTTTGATTTAACTGTTAAAGAACACATTTTACTGTCGTTACCAATGCTGCTATTTTGGGAACATGATAGTCAACAGATTGGGTAGTTTTGTCATAGACACGAACATCACATAGCTCTCTTCAGAGTCAAGATGATTCCCTTGATTGTTAGTGGTGAGAAGTGAGAGGTACATGTGCGCAACTTATGAATTGAAACCATAAGTGGTTTACTCACAATATTACTAACTGAGTTGAGGATAAAATGCAATGAGAGGCAAAACGATAAAAACCGTCTGCTCGTGTGTAGATCATCAAGTGAAATATCAATAACCCGAATTTGATTGTATCAATGGACACCTTGCTATAAAGGGAATAATATATATTGTATCACTAAAGAGTGCAGCCTCGGGTTTATAGTGGAATAACACCGCGGTTTGACGAACCACTAGCAGTTCGTTGGAGCTTCAGTGATACGGGTCCATGGTCCCCAGGATAGCTCCGGAACGGATGATACGTACGTGATTTAAACATTCGGTATGTTTTATCATTTGTCGGGATTCATAAAACTAGAGTCTGTGTCAGACTTTAGAAGTTTTATTTTTGGCGTGGCAAAAGTACCAAAGTTTGGTGCTGGAAATTTAACTGATAAAATAAAGTTGAATTTAGATTTTTCATCAACTGCAAAGTTGTTGGAAATTAAATTCTAAGAGACTTTGCTTTTGGAACCAAGTCATTTCGACGTACGGTTTGTGATTTAGAGAATTTCCAAGTTTACGATCGTTTCCGTTAATATATGAAATTTAATCACATGTCACGAATTTAAATGGTGGTGTTGCACCACGATATTTAATGTGGGATGTTGAGATCAGAGTTTAATAATATAATTTAATTATTTGGATTTAATTATTAATATTCTTATTAATAATTAATTAATAATTAATAGATTTATGTTATTTAAATAAATAAATATATATATATATATATATATATATATATATATATATATATATATATATATGAATGTGTAGAAATAATCCGGCCCAAGTAAATGTGTAAATGTGGTATAAGTACCTATGTTTAGGTATTAATGGAAAACCTTGAAATTAATTTGGACCAAGCATGAATTTCGAATATGGTTAATTAATTATATCCATAGGATTAGTTTAAGATTTAATCTTAACCATTGGTTTGTAAATTAGTTAACATGTATATATGAAAATGGAAAATTCGAATTCTTTATAATGGAGATCAAATTTTTGCTTGGTGAACAAGTAATGAGGCTTGATTTTATTCTAAATCAATATGGTCCATTAGATTGGTTATGGAATTATTTCGAACCATTGGATCTAGACTATTGATTTCGAAATTTTCATATACATGCATGTTATGTGCATTTTTCGTAACATATAAAAATTGGGCCCCTTTGGCAAAGGTCAAAGCCCGTTAAGAAAAGTCAAGGCCCATCACCAAAGCCAAAGACCCGGGGCCGACGAGCTAATACATTGGCGAGGCCCAGGATTAAAAAGGCGACGAGCTGACGAGGCGACGAGCCGATGAGGCGACGAGGCGACAAGCCGACGAAGCGACGAGGCGGCAAGCCGACGAAGCGACGAGGCGACAAGCCGACGAGGCAACGAGGCGACAAGCCGACGAAGTGACGAGCCGACAAGCCCCCTCGTCATAACGTGACGAGGGCGTAACTTGTAATCATTCCACACGACGAGGACATCCGAGGCCACGAAGATCTCTGGGAAATCCTCCGCATTTCCCCGAACACAACAAGCGGACTCGCGGACAACCCGAAGACATCGAAGACGAATCAAGAAGCACCGACGACCTCTTCTGCAGAGGAGAAACTTGCAAGCCCCTGGAGGTGCAATATTCAGGGAATTCACAGACCCCTGGAGGTGCAATTACCAGGGAATTCGCAGGCCCCTAGGAGGTGCAATTTCAGGGAGTTGGTTTTCCTATAAATAGGAGCCTTCTCCCCCCCATTTACACACTCACTCAAAACTTGCTCCAGGGCATCTCTCTCTAGTTTTCTCTCTCTAAAAATTCGTCCACTCCTATAGGAGGAAGGACTTGAATAAGAGCTGAGATCGTTCTAGAAGAAGAGTCTTAGTCTCGAAGAAGAGAAGTTGTTCGACGAGTGAGCGAAGGTGTCCCTTGCTAGGTGGTCGAGTACGCCGACACCTGCGAGGTCGACAAAAGAAGGAGCATCCCTCATCGGGATAAGGCCCCTCGTTACACGAGGCCACCTACCCCGACAAGGTGGACAAAGGAAGGAGCTTCCCTCGTCGGGATAAGGCCCCTCGTTAAACGAGGCCACCTACCTCGACAAGGTCGACAAGGAGCATCCATTAACAGGTTAGGCGCCTACGCCAACCTCGACAAGGTCGACAAGGAGCATCCTTCGTTAGGTTAAGGCCCTCGCCACAACGAGCTCGTCAACACCAACGAGGTCGATGAAGAACACATCACGCCGGTAATACCCAGCCATCCGGCCAAGGGTCACCCCCGCGCCGCCAACATCGGTACTTCCGACGAGCAAAACCACATCGTCATTCACCCGCCGTTTATCACTAACCCCGAACTACGTGGGACCTGATTCTCTTAAACTGAGATACGTAGGCAGCCTCGCCCAACCATAAGCGACGGGCCACGGGCCCATTCTACCCTTTTTTGCAGGTCCTCCCTCGACGTAGGAGCTCGGCAAGGAAGGAGAATCATCAAGACCAGATCGGAGCTTCATCAAGACCGGAGTTCACCTAGACGAGGACATCGCCAAGACAAGGACTCCGCCCAGACGAAGAGCTTCGCCAAGACAAGGACCTCGCCCGGACTTCGCCACCACAAGGGAAACCCGACGAGGAGCTTCGCCGTAATCCGGACTTCACCACCACGAGGGAAGTTTGCCGAGGATCGCCAAGGACAGCCCGGAGACTCATCCAAGACGACAGATTCACCTCCAGCTTTGACGATCATTAGTCAACCCGCGTTGACTCAGCATTCAATTATCCTTGTGTTCAGCGGGTCACTCTCAGGACCCGGACCTTGGATCCGACTCTAAGTTAAAGCCATTTTTACGCATTAACAGTTTGGCGCTAGAAGGAGGGGTAGCCCGATAACAAGCCTCGAGACCCTTCCAGCATTCATTAGAAGAACTCGGAACACGACGATCGCCATTCGAAATGACGAGCCGCGCCAGTGCTACGCAACGCGCGATGCCGCAACCGACGACCAGCATCGCGCTCAAGACGAGGGCCCAAACCCTCGCCAGGCGGACTCAGCTGCCTCGCCCAGTTTCACCAGCTCAGATCGGGAATGAAGATGGTGTCAACGACGCTTCACAGAGGTCAGTCGACGCTCACGACAGGGAAAGCACAGGAGATAGCAACGGCAACAGAGATCGCCAGGACCACCCCGACCCTCGTCAGCGTCTTCGGGGGGGGTCGCCAGGAGGTTCGCCAAGATGAAGACCCAGAAGATGCCGAAGATCGCCAGGACCACCCCGACCCTCGCCAGGATCTCCCGGGGGGTCGCCGGGAGGTTCGCCAGGCCGAAGATCCCGAAGACGCCGAAGATCGCCGGAACTACCCGGACCCTCGCCAGGCTCGCCCGGGGGGTCGTCAGGAGGTTCGCCAGGCTGAAGATCCCGAAGACACCGAAGATCGCCGGAACTACCTGGACCCTCGCCAGGCTCACCCGGGGGGTCGTCAGGAGGTTCGCCAGGCCGAAGATCCCGAAGACGCCGGAGATCGCCGGAATTACCCGGACCCTCGCCAGGCTCGCCTGGGGGGTCGTCAGGAGGTTCGCCAGGCCGAAGATCCCGAAGACGCCGAAGATCGCCGGAACTACCCGGACCCTCGCTAGGCTCGCCCGGGGGTTCGCCAGGCCGAAGATCCCGGAGACGTTGAAGATCGCCGGAACTACCCGGAGCCTTGCCAGGCTCGCCCGGGGGGTCGTCAGGAGGTTTGCCAGGCCAAAGACTTTAACGACATGGAGCACTAACGGAACATCCCAGACCCTCGCCAGGATCGCCAAGAGGGTCGCCAAGGGAACCGTCGTGATGAAGACCGCAACCTTGCCAGGGCGTACCAAGACCGCCCGGGGGGTCGCCAACCCTCACCAAGACGCGAAGACGGAAGACGAGCTGAAGTTATCTACCTCGAAGACTACAGAGAAGACCAGCAACGCGACCACCGGGCCTCGCCCGACCGCCGCCTGGGTCACCAGGAGCCTCGTCAACCACAGCGCGACGACGTATTTGACCTCCTCCAAGGGATGCAAAAGGAAATCCAAGACTTGCGCTCTGCCCAGGACTGTGGCGCGAGAAGCTGTGCCGTGCTCGACGGGATTCTTTCCCCACTCGCACCACACCTGCTCGACGGAGAAGCCGTAGGCGACCTACGCTTCGCAAGCAACCTCATCTACGACGGGAAAGGAGATCCAGTCTACCACCTCGTCTAGTACCAGACGATCATGCAGATGAAGAAGTGCTCAGCCTCGACGATATGCCAGACATTCTGCCTAACCCTTATGGGAACGACATTCGAATGGTACCAGCGACTACCCAAGGCGAGCATCTACTCTTTCAACCAGCTCAAGGACCAATTCCTCGCCCGCTTCGCCGGCGCAATGACTCAAAGAAAGGAGAAGTCCTACCTCTGGTCAATTAAGCAGAAGACAGGCGAATCCCTGCAGAACTTCATCAACCGTTTCGTCGAAGAATCCAATAAGGTAAATGACTACACCGACAACGATGCCGTCATCGCCCTCATCGACGGACTGCATACCGGAGAGTTCTTAATCTCCCTCGTGAAGGAAAGACCGTCGACCATGATGGAGCTCATGACAAGAACAGCTCAGCACATCTCCGTGGAAGAGTACCTCGCCAGCAGGAAGTTAACGGAGCCAGGGTCCACCGACGAAGCAACGACCGCCCCTCTGACGAACCGAAGATGAAGAAAAGCCGCACGGACGACAACTGGAGCCGAACAGCGAAACCACGAGGAGGTCAGGCGACGAGGAAACCATTCCGCCTCGATAGAAGAGACTACACGCCACTGACGACCACTCCAGATGAGATCTACGCCATACACGGCGACAAGTTCAAGAAGCCTCCTCCGCTCAAAAAGCCTGCGAAGGATAGTAGCCGATACTGCCAATTCCATCGTGACTACGGTCACATGACGTCGCAGTGCTACCAGCTGAAGGATCAAATTGAAGAACTAATCAAGGAAGGACAGTTAAAGGAGTTCGTCAAGAGGCTCACGGCGAATGACGAGGGCATGCCGACCCCACTCTTAACGATGGCGCAACCGACGACTCGAGGCGACGACAGAGGGAAAGCCATAGCGACAACCCCGCTGAATGTCGTACCAACAATCATCAGAGGACTAGGAACTGGAGACTTAGGCCAAAGCAAACGGAGCTACGCACGCGCAACGGAGAAAGGATGGTCGCCAAAGCAGGTTAATCTGATGGGCTCAACACCTTCAATCTGCTCAGGCGAAGCCATCACCTTCACAGAAGACGAAGCTCTGACCATTCACCACCCGCACAACGACGCCATCGTCGTGGAAGCACAGATCGCCAACAGCATGGTCAGGAGGATCCTCATCGACAACGGAAGCTCAGCCGACGTAATCTTCAAGACGGCCTTCGACAAGATGAGCTTGGGTCGAATCATCGCAAACCCAGTTCGTACACTGCTATTCGGTTTTGCAAGAGAACGTGTGACGACCGAAGGATCCATCGAGCTGCCGACGACCTTCGGGGCCAAAGACGGACCTAGGGTGACTCGAATGGTGAGTTATCTCATCGTCGACATGCCTTCGTCATACAACATCATCATCGGAAGGCCCACGCTCAACCAACTCCAGGCCGTGACATCCACCTATCACCTACTCGTCAAGTTCCCAATGCCAAGCGGAGTCGGAATCATGCGAGGAAGCCAAGCAGTGTCACGAGCCATCTATGAGAAGGGAGTACGCTAGAGCACAGCCACAGTCGCCGCCATCAGCAAAGGAGTTAGCAACCTCAGCATCGCCAGACGAGGGGAACCAGCAGAGGATACGAAAAATCCAACAGCCGTTATCGGACTGAAAGAAATATTCACCATCCTGCGACAATACGAGAAGACCTTGGACCAATCCAGGAAGACGAGCGGAGCTGGGCTAGAAGACTCTCCAGACTACACAACGTACAGGCGCCTCGTCGACAAGATGTTCAACCGCCTACGCTTTATTAAGCGGAAGATCAACCTCGCCAAGCGAAGGAGCAAAGAGGAAAGCCGACCAGGGGTCTCCAAGAAAAGAGAAGCAAAGGCTGACATAGTCGCCAAGCAAACTCACGGCGCTGACACCCCCGCAGCTGAAGGAACAAAGGAGACGAAGGACGCACCGCCAAGCAGAAGAACCGCGCCCAACGGGCCACTATGGAGTATGCACATCAGCGGAAGCAACGACGACACCAGCGCAGGAGCAGGAATCGTCTTCATCAGCCCTCAAGGAGAAAAGTCGAAGTACGCCATCAAGTTCGAGTTCAAAGCTTCCAGCGACGAAGCCGAATGCGGAGCGCTACTCGCTGGCCTAAACCTCGCCGAAAGGCTCGGCGTGAAGAATTTACAGGTACACTGCAGCTCACAGAAGATCGCAAGCTAGATGAACGGCAGACTACCGACACAGGAGGACATGACGCTGACTCAGCTGCAAGAAGCCATGGATCGCCTCCAGCCATTGACGTAGTACGAGATCGCTTGGATTCCTGCAACAGCCAACGACGAAGCAACCACTCTAGCTCGAGCAATGAGCGTAAAAAGAGAAGACAAATGGCGCATGACCACCGACGATGAAACGGAGGAAGAATCAACCGCCTATGAAGAAATTCTCGCCATCAACGCCGAAGACGAGCCCAAGTGGATGATTGCGATAGTCGACTGTCTACGCCTGGGCGAGCTACCAGTCCTACCGGTAAAACCGCACCACTAAAGGGGTGACAAAAGCCCCATATCCTTTTGAATAAAGCGCAATGCGCGAGGTAAAGTCCACTATGAAAGACCAGCCTTATTTATGAATAAATTCGTTTTTTACGAAATACTCTGAAAGTTTTCCCGAAACTGCAAGGCAGATTACGCCAAAACTCGGGGGGTACTACGGTATATACCGGCCCTAAAAAAAAATCGACCACGCGTCGAAGACCTTCGCCAGGTAACAATAGGCACCGGCACGATCCGAATAACTCCTTCGCCAGGCAACAATAGGCACTGGAACGATCCGGATACTCCTTCGCCAGGTAACAATATGCACCGGCACGATCCGGATACTCCTTCGCTAGGCTATAATAGGCACCGACAATTACAATCCGGACAACTCCTTTGCCAGGCTATAATAGGCACTGGCAATTACGATCCGAATAAATCCTCCGCCAGGCTATATTAGACAGCCTAAACTCGACGGATTAGCTACCCGGCGAGCAAAGACATAACATCGTCTACGGACAAAACTGTATTACTTGCAGGTTATAAAAGGGTGACGACCCTACAAATTTCAGCAGAGTGCACTCACAGACTACCATGACGCGCCACGATGCACACACTCAACAAAGCAAAGGTATGAACAAAACACAAAGTTCAAATTATACTAAATGCATAAATGTCATTCAACAGGTACGAAGCAAGAAGGCGAAACACGCCGAACAAACATGCCAGTCCAAGGAGTACGGCTAGAGCAAAGCCCGAAAATGTCTATAAATCATAGAGGCAAAGAGAAGGCGAAACACGCCGAACAAAAATGCCAGGGCAAGGAGTACGGCTAGAGCAAAGCCCGAAAATGTCTATAAATCATAATGGCAAAGAAAAGAGAAACTAATCTCTGGGAAGCGTCAAGTTGAGAGGCTCCGTGTCACGAACGGAGTCTGGAGCACCAAGGATGTCAATGAACCTGAAGGAATGAGCAAGATGACAATTCTTCTGAAGATGAGCCGCCTGGCAATCCACAAATCCCGACCAGTACACCTCGTTGGAAGCTGCATGCCACGTCGCTTCTGTCTCAGCGAGACTTGCGTCAGCATCCGCCTTCAACTTAGCATGGGAGGAAGCAACCTCGGAGACATCAAGCTGAAGACACTCAATCTGGGATTCACGCCTCGCCAAAGAAGCCTCTAAAGCTGCGATGTGGTCCTTTGCCATACGAAGCTCATCTTCAACGGCTCGACGACCTTCGCGCACGCCTTCAGCCCGGGAGATCTTGACCTCGAGCTTCGCCTTGGTCACCACGCCCTGCAACGCATCACGCTCGGCGACAACGTTCTTCAAGACACCCTTCAAAGACATACACAGGGTATTGGAAGCTTCAAGACGACGAGCCTCCTCCGCCGACATCAGCAAGGCCTAGAAAACAAACGACGAGCATGAAGAAAAGCAATACGACGAAGTAAGCAAGAGTGCCGAAAAGTACGTACCTTCATGTGAAAAGAGGAGTCATCAACAACCAAAGCCGAGTCTGGAGCATCCACCACCAACGCGATCACCCGAGGACGAAGATTGGAGACGTTCTTGACACAAATACGTTTGAGGCTCACCACATGCTCAACGCTCGACAAACGGCCAGATTCTGGAACCCCGCTCGACGAAGGAACGACAACAGGAGCAGGCACGTCACCACGAGAGTCACCCCCTGAAGCCACAACTGGAGATGACGCCCCACCAAGACCAGCGCCACGCTGACGAACACGATGAGAAGAATCCCCAGCCTTGCCAGGAGATGGCGAGCACGAACGATGAGACGAAGACACCTTCTCCGACGATAATCGCCGCTTCAGATAATGGAAGGAACGATCATCAAGGCCCTCGCCAGATGACTTCGAAGCCGGAGCAGCATGGACACCGGGAGCAGCACGAGCACCAGAAGCAACGACAGAGGCTCGAGGACGCATCTGAGGAACAAACTTCTTGAAGTCAGACGAACCTGCACAAACAGCAAACAAGGCAATGGAGAACAGCACAACTACTGAAGACCAAGCAAAGGAAATTACACCTGCACGAGTCGACGAAGCTGGAGCGGCCGAAGGACGAACGACCACCGAAGGAATACACCGCTCAGAAGCTGGAGCCTTCGCCCTCGGCGAAGCCATCGCCGGATAAGAACGACGAACACCCTTCTTCGAAGAACGACGAACACCCTCTTTCGAAGAACGAAGATCACCCTCTTTCGAAGAACGACAGACGTCCGTCCTCGAAGAACCACAAACATCCTCCCGCGAAGAAGCCCGAGGTGCATCATCATCGGCCAGAGGAAGCACTTGAAGAGGAACCGGAGCATGCGTGTCTGCCTCATCAATATCAACAAAGCCTCCGAGTGAATCGGCAACGAAGCCTGCCGAGATCCACCGCTTAGGCTCCGTAAAGGGAAGCAGACGACCTTTCTTCACCAACCCCGAGATCAGACTGCCAAAAGCCCCCGAGCCAGACGTGTACTCATACGGCAGACACAGATGAGCCAAACAAGGTCATCAGAGCCCAAACCCATTGACGACGCCAGAGAGGATCTAGCCTACATTAAGACAGTTCTAGACGAATATACGACGAAGACACCATGAACTCTCCAGCCTCTGAAGTGCGACAGTAGAAGCGGAAAGCAGTGCGGAACTCTTCAACCGTCAAAGATCGACGAGAGAGAACCCGCCAAGCTGAGAAGCACGTCGCCAATGCAGGAAAAGACCCCGGCATAACCTGGAAGTCCGGCATGCCCAGCGACATCAGAAGATCACGGACGAACGGCCGAAGAGGAAGGCCCAACCCATGACGAAGACTCTCCAAGTGCACCGGCAGAAAACCGGGGACACGATCGCAAGGGAGCTCACCAGCAGCAGGAACTCGAAGACCGGCGATATGCGACAACCCATAAAGAGCAAGGAACGACGTCAACGAAGACTCAGTAACGTGGCTACGCTTAATCAGCTTAGGATAGATGGCCGAAACGCGGTACAGACGCTGTCTGGGCATCTCGTCAGCAGGAGGACCCTCGCTAGCGGCAAAGCCCACGATGGAAAGACCCTCGCCTATAGGTCCCTCCTCAGCAACGGGCGCCTCACCGACACAGTCCCCGCCAACGCCCTGCTCCTCGACATCATCAGACGTATCGACATCAGCAAACTCTACGTCAGAGGCACCATCAAGGACCGAAGGCTCGGAGCCATGCTCGCCGGGAGATCCACCTCCATCCGCCAAGCCACCTGTAGTGTTCATAGCACATCCAGGAGATTCAGAAGACAAAATGCTCTCCGCCGGAGCCGACGACAAAAGACGAATGAACAACGAGAGGTCCTTACCGAGCCCGAAGACCAGCACGCTTGTTCTAGGAATGATAATTTCCTAGGCAGGAGATATCCCCGGTCCCGACGAATCAAACGCAAAAATCGGATCGTCGATCGGAGTCTCGAAGCCTTCGAAATCGAAGTTTCCGTCAAATTCGGACTCTGCCACCACTTTTGGCGGCCCTTTCACTGGAGCAAGTTCGCCGGAGTTGAAGACAACCTCACCAGCACCAATGGACATCACCATCGCCGCCGGAAAACTCACCGGAGTGCCCGCCAAGCCGCTGCCCGCTGAAGGAGCCGCCGGGACGATCACCGCGAAGTCCGCACGAGCACCGTCGCCGAATTCGCCGCCCGCTGCTCCGACCACCGCGCCGCCGCCGGGGACTGCCACAGACACCGCCGACAAACCCTTCCCGGCCGACTCCACCATGCCGTAGGGCTCACGGCCCACAACGCCGCTGCCCTCGCCAAAGATGATGCACGCGTGAGGCCCGACGCCATCAACCGTCGCAGCAGCTCCAGCTGCCACGCCGACGCCGGCGATCGCCACAGACGCCGCCAACGACCCACCTCCGGCCGATCCCGTCGTGCCATGGGACTCGAAGCCCGCTCCTTTGCTGCCCACACCGAAGGCCACACACAAACCGGAGCCAAACACCCCTCCGGCCGCCACGTCGCTGCTCGCCGTCGCCGCAGACGCCGTCGCCCGCACCTCCTTGAGAGATCCCGACGTGCCAAAAGGCCCCATGTAGCCCGGTTCTTCGCCATGCACGTCGTCGAAGCCACCCACGCCAAAGCCGAGTTCGGTCTCCTCCACGACCCCCACCGGAATTTCAATTCCCGCACCGTCACCTACAAGGAATATATCTTCAAGAGACGAAGTCCAAACATCCAAGTTCGCCGGAGCACCATCAACGGTGACCGGAATTTCGTCATCAACGAAAAAATTCGACAAGGAGAACGTACCGGATAAAAGGACGTCGTCAACGGAGAATTCCCCACCAAGTTCGCCGGAGAAAGCCATCACCATCACGAGCAACGGAAATGCAGCCGTCAAAGCTTCCCGGAGAAGAGCAAATCGCGATTTTGAAGTGGAGGAAGAAAGAGGAAGTTGCCTTAAGTCCCACAAGGTATTTATGAGGTAATATTCTACCCTAATCTCACCTTCCCTTTTAATTAAACTCGAATTTTATAGCTTATTGCAGCCCAAAAAATCGCATAAACTAGGCCCATAAAGCCAATGTTTAACTGGTAAAAACCGATCAAAAATGGGCTTTTATACGTTTTTAAATGAAAAAGGCTATTTTAAAAGGTTATTCAAAAAGCCTTGGAAATTAAACTTTGGAACTTTATAAAGTTTCAGTTTTAATTTTCAAACATGAAAACCAAATTAAAATTATTTTCCCGGGTTTTCATGAATTATTTAATTATTTACGGTATTTATTACAAGTAAAAATTGCGCAATAATTAAGGAACTTTTTAAAAGTTTCAAGTTTAATGCGCAATTATTATTTTCAAATTATTTATTTAATTTCACATTTATTATGTCACTTGATTTTATTTATTTTTGGATTTATTTGCGGAGTTCAAAATTAATTTAAGAGGCATTTATTTTACAAATTAAGCCTATGAACCTCCAAAAATCAAATAAAATCATAAAAAAGTGACTTATGAGTTATTTAATTAATTCACTTATGTCTTTGACTATGCTCGGATTATTTTTTACGCTTATTATGCGGATATTTTTCGAAAATATTTTACAAACACTCAGTTAAAGGAAATTTGCAATTCCTTGGGAGGACGGAGAGGAGACAAAAATCTCTGACAACCCGGATCCTCGCCAAATAACACAAGTTGCCTTAAGTTTTAAAAGAAAAGTTTCTCGCGCAATACAATTACCGAAGAAACTGGGGGGGTTAATTTTATGTGCATTTTTCGTAACATATAAAAATTGGGTCCCTTTGGCAAAGGTCAAAGCCCGTTAAGAAAAGTCAAGGCCCATCACCAAAGCCAAAGACCCGGGGCCGACGAGCTAAGACATTGGCGAGGCCCGGGATCAAAAAGGCGACGAGGCGACGAGCTGACGAGCCGACGAGGCGACAAGCCGCCGAGGAGACAAGCCAACGAGGCGACGAGGCGACAAGCCGACGAAGCAACGAGGCGACAAGCCGACGAAGCGACGAGGCGACAAGTCGACGAGGCGACGAAGCGACGAGGCGACAAGCCGACGAAGCGATGAGGCGACAAGCCGACGAGGAAACGAGGCGACAAGCCGACGAAGTGACGAGCCGACAAGCCCCTTCGTCATAATGTGACGAGGGCGTAACTTGTAATCATTCCACACGACGAGGAGATCCGAGGCCAAGAAGATCTCCGGGAAATCTTCCGGATTTACCCGAACACAACAAGCAGACTCGCGGACAACCCGAAGACATCGAAGACGAATCAAGAAGCACCGACGACCCCTTCTGCAGAGGAGAAACTCGCAAGCCCCTGGAGGTGCAATATTCAGGGAATTCACAGACCCTTGGAGGTGCAATTACCAGGGAATTCGCAGGCCCCTAGGAGGTGCAATTTCAGGGAGTTCGTTTTCTTATAAATAGGAGCCTTCTCCCCCCCCCCCCTCCCCCCATTTACACACGCACTCACAACTTGCTCCAGAGCATCTCTCTCTAGCTTTCTCTCTCTAAAAATTCGTCCACTCCTATAGGAGGAAGGACTTGAATAAGAGCTGAGATCGTTCTAGAAGAAGAGTCTTAGTCTCGAAGAGGAGAAGTTGCTCGACGAGTCAGCGAAGGCGTCCCTTGCTAGGTGGTCGAGTACGCCGACACCTGCGAGGTCGACAAAGAAAGGAGCATCCCTCGTAGGGATAAGGCCCCTCGTTATACGAGGCCACCTACCCCGACAAGGTCGACAAAGGAAGGAGCTTCCCTCGTCGGGATAAGGCCCCTCGTTAAACGAGGCCACCTACCTCGACAAGGTCGACAAGGATCATCCCTTAATTAGGCGCCCACGCTAACCTCGACAAGGTCGACAAGGAGCATCCTTCGTCAGGTTAAGGCCCTTGTCACAACGAGCTCGCCAACACCAACGAGGTCGACGAAGAACACATTACGCCGGTAATACCCAGCCATCCGGCCAAGGGTTACCCCCGCGCCGCCAACATCGGTACTTCTGACGAGCAAAACCACATCGTCATTCACGCGCTGTTTATCACTAACCCCGAACTACGTGGGACCTGATTCTCTTAAACTAAGATACGTAGGCAGCCTCGCCCAACCATAAGCGACGGGGCACGGGCCCATTCTACCCTTTTTTGCAGGTCCTCCCTCGACGTAGGAGCTTGCCAAGGAAGGAGAATCATCAAGACCAGATCGGAGCTTCATCAAGACCGGAGTTCTCCTAGACGAGGACATCGCCAAGACAAGGACTCCGCCCAGACGAGGAGCTTCGCCAAGACAAGGACCACGCCCGGACTTCGCCACCACAAGGGAAACCCGACGAGGAGCTTCGCCAAGACAAGGACCTTGCCCGGACTTCGCCACCACAAGGGAAACCCAACGAGGAGCTTCGCCGTAATCCGGACTTCACCACCACGAGCGAAGTTCGCCGAGGATCGCCAAGGACAGCCCGGAGACTTATCCAGGACGACGAATTCACCTCCAGCTTTGACGATCATTAGTCAACCCGCGTTGACTCAGCATTCAATTATCCTTGTGTTCAGCGGGTCACTCTCGGGACCCGGACCTTGGCCAATAATGGAAGTTTCCATGCATAGGGAATTCGAATTCCCCTATATAAGGAAGTGATTGGATAATTGATTTATTCATGGTTTCCTTATTTGGTTAAATCCCCAATTAATCCTAACCATTTGATCATTGGTGATTCAATCTTGACCATTGGTTTGGAGTGATTAATTATATTTTCCAATTATAGAATTCGAAATTCATGCATGGAAACTTCCATTATTGGCTTTTCCATGAGCCTATAAATACAAGGCTCATACTACACATTTCACACACCTCCCGAGAGCAAGAATTCGATCTCCCTCCCTCTCTCTCTCTCTCTCTCTCTCTCTCTCTCTAGAGTCTGCAAATTTATTAGCTTCTGATCTCTCTTTTCTGGTTTGGCTTAGTTAGACGTTGTTCTCCGAAAGCTTTAAAAGAACCACCAGTTAAAGTTTTGAGACGGAGTCCTGCCGGCGAAGCCCACGCTTCGGTACGAGGAGTCCAGGAGAATATCCCGGACAATCACGGGAGTTTCCCTCAGCATCGGCGAAGCCCTGTCCAGTTCAGAATGCGCAGCCGGAATCGTCATCACCTGAGGTACGGCCTGATGCATTGGGTCAATAAATGCAAACTTTTGTTTACTGTTTATTTATTTCCTATAGACTAGATTATTAATAATGAATTTATGAAAAGTTAAATTAGTAATAATTTATCAGATCTTGATGTTGGTTATTATACGATGTTCAAATCGTTGAACGGGTAACAAGTTTTTCCGCTTTAAAATATTTTTTAAATGTTACTCGGACGGCTTGACGGCATAAATCGTGATAATATTTTTGGAAAACGTAATTAACATCCCAACACAATGAACAGCTCGGATGAACGAAGTTTCACCGAACCTTCGCCGCTTCTGCTCCGGAAAGCCTCGCCGCCACGGCCGGCAAAGCCTCAACAACACCGCCGCGCCACAAAAGTCAACCGGGAAAGTCAACAGTCCGACCCGATAAAAGACGAGTATAATCCGTCTATGAAATATGCCTTCAGGAGCCGCCGCGACCCCCGAAGGCTAAAATTTATAAGGCACCCCCGCCACAATCGGCAAGCACTCCCGAAGCCAAAAAACCTTTGTTTCCCGTTTATTCATAATTTTCTACTCAAATAATCGACTAATGTTGAGCGTCAGAACGGGCGATAGAGGACCCCCCCCCCCCCCCCCCCCCCTCCTCCTCTAGAGTTCACGTTTTCTACTCTTTTTACAGGAACGGAGGCATGTCATACAGCGGAGATTTTCGGCCCATCAAGACCGAGGATCAAGCTTCAAGCCCGATTCGACCGTCATGCAAACATCGGGCCCGGCCCAAAATCAAGACTTGGGCCGCATTCAAGTTAATCGATTTTTAGGCATTAACAGTTTTATTTAATAATCCATCTCATTTTCTCTCCTTCATACCGTCATTATCCATGAAGGTTATTATGTACACATATTATGTGACTTGCACTATGTCATAAGTATGTAATTATATTATATAGAATGGATGTTCAAAAAATTATATTTTTGAAAGAAAAAAGGAGAATAATGTACCAAACTATTTTATAGGTTCTAAGAACATCAAAAACGCAAATTCTTATTTTCCTTCTCATTTCTCTCTCTCGAATTCTCAGGTTTATCTACTCAAATAGCATCGTGATTTGCGTTGTGGACATCATCATTGAAGAAAATAGTAAAAAACTTATAAAAAAATGTATGGGGTCTACCGATCTAATAAACGTGGGTACTTTTGCCACAATTATTTTTAGGATTAATGAGGAAAATACTCATTTTGTAGAAAACTTTTTAAAAACTACTCATTTTAGTGTATTTTAATACACACAATGTGTAATGTTTAAAAAAGTTTGTACAAAAATGGATATTTCGTACAATTTCTTTTTATTTTTAAATTGACTCTATGTCGCCCTATTTCTATATAACTTAAGTACTTTTGTCATTAATAACCCTTAATTAAATATTAAATGAGTAAAAACACGGTGATTACAATTTTTACAATAAAATTTAACTTCTTAATTTTATTTTATTTTTACAAACACAATATTAGTAGGTCTGTACAAAATATTTGAGCTGAAACTTTTTACTCGGAATTAAAAATTAACCAATAATTAAATACACGAAATTGATTAAAATCTTAATTTCGTTTTGGGTACCAGGAACCAGAATGAAATTCGATTGTGGTACCTAATTTTAGGAACCAGATTTTTTTTATAAGAAACTGGTTTTCGGAATCGAATTATAATAATATAATAAAATTATATATTTAGTTATTACTCAGAATTTAAAATACGTAAACATTGATTTTAATAAATATTATACTTTTTCCGTAAAAAAAAAAAAGATTGTGAACTTTTGCAACTCAAACGGAAAAATAACGAAAATATCAGCCGCAAAAAATTACAAACTTTTATCGGTATTTAGAATGATATAAAAGTGATTGTTAGAGGAGGGTTCTACGATGCGGCTAGGACCAAATCCAAAAAGAGCCGTATTTGGAGCCCGGGTTACCTATCACTGAACTAGATTCACACATTGGTGCACAAAGTTCAGGCATTCCATGGAATTTTACGGTAAGGAGTGATTAATATTTGGTAAAGAGTTAACATACATCGTCTTATGAAACTTCACGGTAAGGTGTTAACAATAAAACTTAATTACTTTTGCCTAAATTTTTACTTCGTTTAGAAATTTTAAAACTAAAAAAGAATTGAGAATATAAATAAAAGAAATTCGTAACATATAGGTATTTTTGCTACAAATATTCCAAACTAACTTTTTAATCATGTGACGAAATTGACCAGCAATGCTTTAGTTTTTGCATTGTAAATACTTTTTGGCTACAAATTTAATTTTACTTCCGCCAAGATCTTTTATACCATTAAAAAAATTTATCACGAAAATAAATTTAAAAATATAAGTAAAAAGAATCCTAACATGCTCTACAAAAGTGATGGTTTCGAACAGGGCTCACCGAGCCCGCCCGAACCGGAACTCGGGTTGCCCAACTCTAGACTGGATTCACAGGGAGGCGCACAAGTCTAGGAAATTCAGAATTAGCTTACGACATCTTGTTGGTCTCTTCTTACTCCGCACCACTTTGATGCCCCCACTTGGGTCACAAGCTCTTGTGATTGAGCTGGACAATTGTTTAAATTAGGTCAAACATATATTAAGTGTTCATTTCATCTCTATTTAGTCGATGTGGGATTTTCATAATAAAAATTAATATCCGTAAAATAAGGTTATCCACAAATGAGTTGTATTTTTCCATCTCGGATATTCTTGGCAACGAATGCAATCACTCGTTATATATATATATATATATATATATATATATATATATATATATATATATATATATATATATATATATATATATATATATATATATATATATCATATTCTTATTATAAAATACTATATGTTACGGGTATTTTACGTAATTAAATTTTTACAAATTTATTAAGGAAAAGTTGTTAAATTAATTTTTCTTTAATTAATTATAATAAATTTAGCCCAAAATATTCTCTGGAAGTCCGTTTTCAAAAAATAAAGTATCCACATAATCCCAAAAATATCAAAACACCCAAAAATGATATAAAATTTGCGAAAAACGGACTCGGGATGCGCCCGAGGCCTTCGGGGGGCTCCAGGGCCAACACAGGTGGGCCCCACGGGCCCCCAAAGGGCAGCTACCACGTGGCATGACACTGCAGGGCCACCAGAGGTCAAACTTGACCCCTCCACGTGTCGCCCATCCGCTGGACGCGCCAAAAGCCTCGCCGATCCACCAGGAGGCCGCCACGTGTCAACATGACGCGTGCCCTAGCTCCCATGCGCGCTGGCGTGCGTCACCGCCATTGTAGCCGCGCGTGAGGGCGCGTGCGGGCTCGGATCGGGATGCCATTTGCGGCATTGGATCGGCCACGTCCTGAGGATGCGAAAAACTATATTATTTTGTATCAGGGGCCTCCTGGATCATTAGCAAATTGCAGTTGAATCCCAGAGCTTCATTATAAATAGAAGCTCACTTTCACCACAACATTACACTCTCTAAAACCGTTTCTTACTCAAATATCCCGCTAATTTTGAGCGTCGGAGGTGAATCAGGGGGTAAAACCCCTGATTCTCCTTGATCTCGGGTGTTGTGTTGACAAGTTCTGAGGGTGAGAAATCCAACTAGAGCGGAAACTCTGAAGAAAATTATGGCACGATATACTACCTCCCCTGCTAAGATTTTAGATCCGTGCGGTGCCCGTTCTATCCTTTAGTCTTGTATCTTGGGCAAATATATTGACTTTCCGGATAGATCGCTGGAGCCGGATCAGGGTCAATGGCGCAGGCCGGAGGTGTTATCCACCAGGGTTCACTTAAAAGTCAACTCCGCGACCTTTCCTACGTGGAGACCTTATTTATGTGGTGCCTAGACCTGTGATCAGGTAAGCGTGGGCCCGGATTTGGTTTCGTGTCAGTGAGAGGTCCGATTGACTCTAAAGTGCCAGAGGCCCAAGCCCAAAAATCACAAAAGTCAACAAACGACATTGGGCCCGGTCCAACACAAGCAATTGGACCGCTATAATGTGTGATCCATTTTTTTTTGCATCAACACTATATCTTGAAAAGAAAAAAGATGCAAAGGAATCTTAAATTATGCTAAAATTAACATCATATTCCTAAAGCATACGTATCAAATTATCAAAAGTTATCATTTGATAAGTACCTAGTCCTCAAGCTGTCAAAAGTAAATGCGTGCATTTGCACACGTCCAGGACGCGACGAGAGTGGCTGCACGCGTCCACACGCGTCTGACCTATTCTCGGCGTGGCCCACACGAGACATCTGTGACTGCACGCGTTCACAACGAAAACGTGGAGAAAGCAATATTCAAAGGTTGTGGTTTAATTATGTGGCAGTAGTACCAATCGGTAAATGTTACAATGCACTCTCACATTACTTGATATATTCAGTGTAAGAATAGGTGACACTATTGGCCAAGTTTACATATTTGTAAAGGGGGCACTCTTTTTAGTCCCATGGGGTTTGAACCCGTGACCTCTTGAATGGATGTGTAGTGGTGTTACCACTAGGCCAAACAAGCTTGGTTAGATTCAACATTTTTATTCACTCTCTACTTAATGTTTATTACACTTTAATTATTTCACTCACTTTCTACCCAAAATGTTAAATATTATTTACTTAGATTTAATTTTGTTTTACACTTTAACCCTCTTTTTCTATATTTTGATATTTAAATTTTAAATTTTATTACTTTATATTTATTACTAAACCATTTAAATATTTTTAAAAGTGTTAAAATCAATTATCAATACTTAATATTTTAGTAAATATTGTTAAAAAGTTAATTTAGAAAAAAAACAAACAAACCAAGTACTTATGCTGCAATTTACTAAAATTGTTAAAACTTAATCTTTATCTGCATTCTTTTAAAAATTACTAGTGGACTGCAACGCGCTTCGCGCGTTGGCGATAAAAAAATATTAAAAATTAATTCATGTTTTCGATTAATCGAATGTAGGGGCTGTTTAGTTTTGTTTTTTAAAATTAATTTCTATATTTTAATTCTAATTTTAAAAAAATATTGTTAAAAAATTATTATTTACTTAGAAAACTAATTTATAATCATTGTTTTCGCATCTAAATTTTGAATAGAAAGTTTAATAAAAAATAAAGTGTTTTTTACTATATTTTTCTTTTTACCCAAAAAATTAAATTTTTATAACTTTTTGTTCGAACTTCTGAGGAACTCGTAATATATCATGTTGGAAAGCTTCGCCGAGAAGAATCCAATGATAAGTGGGAAGCATTTGACGTATTTTTATTAAAAATGTTATATATAAATAAAATTATAAAACATAACCAAACATAATTTTCTTTTTTAAACAGAGCTGAACTATAAAACATAATAAAAAAGTATTTAAAATATTTTAAAAACATAATCATAAATTACTAGAATTTAGAATAATAATAATGCTGCAATACGAAATTTTATATGAAATAGTGTAAATACATATTTGAAAACTTTATCTTTATTAGTTGCATGTGTATTTATTAGTAATACCTGCCCCTTTTGTTTCTATGCAACGCCCTCATCACCTATAAAATTATGAGACTCGATTTTCACATATTTGGATCCAAAGTTTTTTTGTCTTATTATTATTACTAGTGGACGGCACCGCGCGCGCGGTGGCAACCAATTAACGATTATAAATGTAAAAAAGTTTTTTAAATTTATTAAATTTACCGTGTCTTGTATTTGAATATTTTGAAATTAATAATACTCATCGGAAATCATTATTCTATAAATGAATAACCTCGATAAAATATTACTTTTGTATGGTGTCAAACCTAACTAACATGACTAAATTTTCTCTCGATAAATTAATAAACTTGGTAATAATAAAATCCTATATGATCCCAACAGTATTAATTTATAGACGTTTTACTGAAGTTATTTCCCAATTCTATTCCATTTCCAACTTGGTAGCATATATCACCATTGAAAATTTTTCTTGATCAATTGAGTCTAAGCGGTAATCGGAAGACTAACAAAAACAAAATCTATAACAAATTTCATTACTCATTAATCATTGATACTTGATAGTAACAGTAAAATAGCAGCAGAACCTCAAACATCCATGTATGTAGAATCCAGTGAACAAATTAACTGTATGAATACAATCACCAGTACCCCATATTGTATTCTCATACATAATTATATACTCTAATTCTTATTTATTTTTTTATCTATAATTTCTCGATCCAATTTTAGGTCTGCACGCATTGCAGCTGCATCAGAGTGATGAACAAACCATTAAAGAATAACTTTTACCAATACAGAGCACATTAAAAAATGGCACCATTGAGAAATGTTTTTATATGCATTAATGAATACAAACGATGTTAGTTATTATAATAAAAATAATGATATGAGAAGAAGACGATGAGGCCAAACGTACGGTTCTTTCAAGCATTACCACTAAGCGTTAAGAATACAGACAATGTAAGTTGTTACAAAAATCAATATCCAGAATCAAACCAAATTCACCAGAAAAAATTGAAACGGAATTTCGGGAAAAAAAAAACTAACATGAATTAAGACTCTCATCGGAAGGTGAACAAACTAATTATTGATTGACAAAGTCCCTGAATCAATTCAACAAAAGCAAAATGAAAGCCCGAAAATCAAAGATTGAGACAATTTTGTATATAAAGTCCGGCAAGTAATAATTAGACCAAACCCGAAAAACATTAAAAGCCTAACAGATTGAAAAATAGTGCTGAAAAATAAAATCTACAAAAGTATAAACAATAACATAAACTTTACAATCGACGACTAAAATTGGGAAATAAGAAACTCACCGAGAAAGTGATGAACTTACACTTGATTGGAGAAATCTCCCTGAAAAATAACCAAACGAAAACAAATGAACATAAATCAAATCAAAGTCATTGGAAAAGATTGAGCGGAACTCCAGGAAACAAATAAACTAACTGGAAAATGCGGCCTAATTCTTCATTGAAGAAACCCAATGAAAAATCAACAGAAGGAAAATCAATATCAAGAATCAAACCAAACTCACCTGAGAAAATTGAAACAAATTTCCCGGAAAAATAAAATAAAAAAAGTCATGAAAAAAGAATCTCACGACTTAAATAGCTGCAAAACAGTGCTGAAAAATATAATCTAGAAAAGCATAAACAATGACGTAAAACTTACAATCTACGACTGAAACTGATAAACAAAAAATTCATAGGGAAAGCGACAAATTTACACTTGATAAATAAATCCCCCCTGAAAAATCCAAAAGGAAAACCAATGCACATAAATCAAATCAAACTCACCGGAAAAGATTGAGCGGAACTTCGGTAAAAAAATAAACTAACCGGAAAACGCGACAATCTATTGAACGAAACTCCGGGAAATAATAAACTAACCGGAAAACGCGACAACCTAATTCTTGATTGAAGAAATCCCACTGAAAAATCAATAACCATAATCAAATCAAACTCATAATAAAATCAAACTCGCGAACCTGCAGAAAAACAACAATCAAAAAGAAAAACAATGTCAATTAATCAAAACAAACTCTTTAATCCCTGGAAAATAAAAAACGCAGAAACTCGCGTGAAATAGAATAGGGAAAGGATAGAGAAGCTAAATGGTTTCTTGTGTAAACCGTAAATCCATCACCAGGGGATAATTACTTGCATTGCATCCAGAGGCGAAGAAAATTGGACAACTGCGAAGGAAACAACATTACGAGGAAAACAATAAAATTAAAAATGTAAACATAGAGCTAACCCGTTGCTACCCCTAAACAAATCTGAAAAAAAAAAATTAAGAATATGCGAGTTTGCATACGTGTTTGTATGGACGTCCAACATTGTCAATTCTGCACACATAAATATATAAGTTTTTGTACCTTGAAACGTGATATTGTAGATGCCAAAAGAAACAGTCACCATAAATTAAATCTATATGCTGCAAGATTAAAAATATGCAAATCATAATACAACTATTGCAGTTGAATTACGGGCTCTGCAAGGAAATACATAAACACTATTCCTTTATCCGATTCTCCGATAAACATATCCACATATATATATATATAAATATATATATATTTATATATATATGCGCTAATGTATCAAAAACTTCTGATATAGGAGAAGCTTATGAAGGCATTAAAAAATAACAAAGTGAATATAATAAATTTTTTGTATGAGTAATGTAATAAATAACAGAAAGTCTTAGAGCAACGCTGCGTTTGTGAGAGCAGAGTTGTGCACCGGGGGAGGAGTCGTCATCGCTGAAAAGAGTAAACATCAAGAATGACAGAGAGTTCGTTTAGCAGAATCATGACCCCTTTTTGCTCGAGTGAAAACTAAAGGAATTGGATGATAACTGCATGGGCAAGAAAAGCTTGATTTATAGCCTTGAACCAAAAACTTTTGCATATTTATAAAATCAGTATCTAGCAGCGATGAAATGCTTCCTCTCCTTTCTAGAAAGAAAAATATATATACCAGAGAGACGGCGAAATTGCGAAGTCCAGGGAGATGGCGACGACAAAGGATGCGCAGTCGATGGAGACTGAGAGTCCAATGAATTTTTCGGCAGCATAGCTGAACACATGCCCGGCAGAATCGGGAAATGCAGGAAAAAAAATGGAGAAGAGAGCTTGAAGGTCGTGAAATAAAACAAAGAGGGAATAAAGAGCCACCAAATGAGCATTGATATCACACTAATTAATTGAGAGTAAATGATGATAGTAAATAAAATGAGAAAACTGAAAAGTGATATGAAAAGTCTAATCGAATGAGATTGCTACGTATTTTTCATAAAAAAGAAAAAAATAATCTGAAAAAATAGAGATTTTGGATTCTTGATAGTGTGTTGTGCCATGTCATACTCATGAGATTGTGCTTTTATATATATAATATATATAGATATAGATTAGGGTAGAATGGGTACTTGTATAAAGCGATTTGTACAAAATAAGTATATCGCATAATTTTATTTATTTTCATTTGATAGAGAAAATAAGAAATTTTCAAACAAAATTGTATCTGCATTTAATTTATATATAAATAGATAGTATTTATAGCGATCTCAGTATTAATTTAAAATTTCAAAATATTTCTCAATTATAACCCTGAATTCCGATATCTTGATCTCAATATTAGTTTAAAACTGACAAATACCTTTCTAATTTTCTTATTTTTTTTGTCGTCAATGGTGTCGTACCGATGGAATCGGTCACACCATTGGTGGTCGGTGCACCATATTGCGAGTTTATATATCATTATTTAATATTGTTACTTTATACGATTTTTCTTTTGTATTGTTTTTTTTTTTTCACGGCCATGTCTCTTTACAGTTAATGCATATTATTAGTATGAGCAATTTACTTAATTGGATATTTTGTTTCGGAATCTACTTATTTTATTTCTTTAGAAATAATAAAGGTGTTTCGTATTGAATCTGATCAATGATCTATTTTGCATATATATATATATATATATATAACATATATATGTGTGTTTTTTTTTTCAATGAAATGAGATAAAAGAAATAGAAGTAATAAGTCACTATAATGATAAATTTTTCTAAGTCGCTTTTAATTATGAGGTCTCAAATCGGTCTTCTAAAACTATATTAAGGCTATACAATTAACATTGACATTCTTTATTAGCGTTGATATGTTTTCGAAAATTAAAAAAGACAGATAAAGCAAACAATATTAATGAGAATATCAAATTGATTATTCGTTACATACATGACATTTGGATCTCGAACCATTGCATTATGAGCCATAACAAACACACAATAAAAAAATTATAATAAGTCAATAGAAGGAAATACCATAGTCATATAAATGGATTGGTCTCTTGGAAGAGGCTCTATTTATAGAGGGAAAAACTTTACATAGGAAGAAACCTGCTAATTTTCGAAAACATATCAGCGCTAATAAAGAATGTCAATGTTAATTGTATAGTCAAACATAGCTTGTCAATGTCAATGTTTGTCACTATGAAGTAACAATTACGTATGAAATTAGTCAGAATCATTATTTATATAAAATAAAAATTAGAAAATATTCAAATAAATTAATGACAAACATATAAAACAATGACAAACATAGCTTAAAGGTGTTATATTAAGGAGAATAGAACATGGTAAAAACTAAAAAATCTCACTCATGAACTTTGAAAAATCTCTAAAAGATAGATAAATAGCTAAAACCTACAGTTTATTTTTTTACCAAAAGAACTCCATAAAATATATATGTTATACAAAACAACTATTTCTTGCATAGAACTTGAGAAGAAACCTGCTAAATTCTTTAATGATATCAACGATATTTTTAGAGTAAAAATCAGTTTTACCACACTTTTAGAAGATTTGGCACAGATGGGGTGGTGTAGACGGTGAACTCAACTTTGTCGATCTCGGCGTAATGTAGCCGAAACCCTCTGAGTCATAGAACCACTAGACCTTGCATGCCAACCGAGAAACTTCCTCCTCCACGGAACCGGCCCGAGGATAGATATATGCATGCACGGAGAATCTCCTTCACGATGGCTTGCAGATCTTGAAGGTCGAGTCAAGCTCTACCGGCAGCCACACGAACACCAAATTGGTTGCACAATCCTCTGCCAAAAATATACACCGACAAACAAACAGAAATCAGAAAGTGAAAACAGAAAACATAGAGATAAATAAGCACCATCAGAGGCAAATAGCATGGAGGTGTTGTAAAATAGCGGTTCATTGGTTACACATAAATTATAATTATTAATGATTTATTAACATCGAGCGTTATTCAAAGAAGACTATTCAGCTATATTATTCATATTCCAAAACGATTTGATTTTCTTGACCACTTAGAATTGTGTTGTTAATGAAAGTAGTAAAAATCAGTTTTACCACACTTTTAGAAGATTTGGCACAGATGGGGTGGTGTAGACGGTGAACTCAACTTTGTCGATCTCGGCGTGATGTAGCCGAAACCCTCTGAGTCATAGAACCACTAGACCTTGCATGCCAACCGAGAAACTTCCTCCTCCACGGAACCGGCCCTAGGATAGATATATGCATGCACGGAGAATCTCCTTCACGATGGCTTGCAGATCTTGAAGGTCGAGTCAAGCTCTACCGGCAGCCACACGAACACCAAATTGGTTGCACAATCCTCTGCCAAAAATATACACCGACAAACAAACAGAAATCAGAAAGTGAAAACAGAAAACTTAGAGATAAATAAGCACCATGAGAGGCAAAGAGCATGGAGGTGTTGTTAAATAGCGGTTCATTGGTTACACATAAATTATAATTATTAATGATTTATTAACATCGAGCGTTATTCAAAGAAGACTATTCAGCTATATTATTCATATTCCAAAACGATTTGATTTTCTTGACCACTTAGAATTCTGTTGTTAATGAAAGTAGTAAAGACACTTTAAAAATAATGCTTATGAGTTTCATTTCTTTTAGTATTCATGCATTACTTAGGCAATTCAAAGCACTTTAACTGCATGAAATCTTTAAGTCTTAACTTTTGATTGAATATATATTGCGCCGTGTATATTTTTCTCTTAATGTGGTGGTGGGAATAAATATTTGGAATTAATTGCCTCATGGTTAGGAAGAACAAAACTGCCGAAACACTCTATGTTTAAAAAATTAGAAAACCTCAAGTCTTGTAATTAGTAAAGATTGCAAATAATTAGTAAATTATAAAATTTTGATTACAATGTCTAGAAGGCTAAAGGTTTTCATAAGAATTTAAGTGTAATAATACATATTATTATTATAAAAAATTATAAATTCTAAAAATCTATTAAATGTACCATGTCATGGCATTACTTTATTTTTTCTAATTCTAAATTCTAAGAAAATTGCATTTGAAGGTCTCTTTATAGAGGAATTGCTTAGAAGAATAAGGTGATCATGCTTTTATATATATATATAGATTATTATAAAACTGTTTACATATTAAATTTTAATGATTAAAGTATTTTTTCATCAATCAATTTGTTAAAAGTGTTAATTTTAAAAAAATAAACAAATAATGTATTTTTGCCGCAATTTAGAAAAAAATATCATCCACTTGCTTAAACACATAAAAGCTTCTTGCGGTGCGTTCAAAACGCAACGGTGGTGCCACGTGTATGCCAATTTCACATGGATTAATCTTTTTTGTTCAGGTTTGGGATATACAATGTTTATGGTTTTTGCTTAAAATGAATAAGATCGTCACTGTTTTGTCGATATTTCCAATTTATCCTCGGTATTCAATTTTACGTTGACATACTACGGGTGAGTTCTGAAACAGTACTATATCTTGTAGAAATTTTACCGCGAATCCCCAAAAACCGAGAAATTGTAGGCATACTATAATAAATCATTGTTCCTTAAAGATTGTCATTGGTTTCTTGGAGCTGTGATTAATAAATATCGTCTTTTATGAATATTTTTTTCAATGTGGTTAATGTTGAATAGGATTTTTACTAATTAACTAGTGGATAGGCACCGCGCTTCACGCGCTGACGTTAAATCGCACATTAACAAATTTTATTTGAAATTTATAGTGACAAAATGAATAATTATAAACAATACACATTGATAACTTTATTTAGAACTTTAATGGCTTATATATAGAGTTCAAAAAATGAAAATATTTGGAAAAGCTTGTATATGAAATATATTTTTGCATTTATCCCAAAGTAAAAATTAATGAGTATTTAATTTAATTAATTTGATGAATATATTAATTTATTTTTATTGCTTTAATTGTGTGGAGTGATAAAAACACTTAATATACAATAGTTTTATCAATTTTTCGTTATTATTTAATCATGACCATATATATTTTTAAATTTTAGAAATGTTTTGAATCTTTATTATTGTTTGTTAAATATTTTATCCACTTAAGAATCAAGGAGATCGTTCAAAATTGGTACGATAAATTGTTTAAAATAGAGTGAGAATTTTTAAATTATGAATGTTATTGTTTAAAGTGTTGGTATTTTTTTTTCATTGTAATAAGTTATATTTTTGGCTATAATTAGTTCGCTAATTAGTTTTAATTCAAGTAATAGTGTTATATGCATTTTTTGGAACATATAAAATTGGGCCTCTTTTGGCAAAAAGTCGAAGCCCATCAATAAAAGTCAAAGCCCACCGGCAAGTCAAAGACCAGAGGCCCACGAACCAAGACATTGGCGAGGCCCGGAGTCAAAACGACGAAGAAGACAAAATCCTTGAAAGGCACCTCGCTTGAAAAGGTACCCCGGCCTGATGAGGTACCTTGCCTGACAAAGTACCATGGCCCGACAACCCCGGCCTGACGAGGTACCTTGCCTGACAAGGTACCATGGCCCGACGAACCCGGCCTGACGAGGTACCTTGCCTGACAATGTACCATGGCCCGACGACTCCGGCCTGACGATGTACCTTGCCTGATAATGTACCATGGTCCGACGACCCCAGCCTGACGAATTACCTTGCCTGACAAGGTACCACGGCCCGACGACCCCGGCCTGACGAGGTACCTTGCCTGACAAGGTACCATGGCCCGACGACCCCGGCCTGACGAGGTACCTTGCCTGACAAGGTACCATGGCCCGACGACCCCGGCCTGACGAGGTACCTTGCCTGACAAGGTACCATGGTTCGACGACCCTGGCCTGACGAGGTACCTTGCCTGACAAGGTACCATGGCCCGACGAGGTACCTGGGCCGACGAGGTACCCTGCCCGACGAAGACCCTGGCTTGGCGAGCATCATCGCCACAGGAGATCCGAGCACACGAAGATCCCTGGGAAATCCTCCAGATTCCCCCGGATTCAACATACAAACTCACGGACAACCAGAAGACATCAAGAACGAACCAAAAAGCACCGATGGGCCCTTCGACAGGGCTAGGAGCCGCGGCCAAGACCCTCCATGCAAGGGAGAAATTCGCAGGCCCCCTGATGAGATCTAGAGTAGAGTCTCAACCTCGATAGGAGGGTTGTTTGACGAGTCAACGAAGGCGTCCCTCGCCAGGTTAAGGCCCTCGCTACAACGAGCTCGCCAACACCGACGAGGTCGACAAGGAGCATCCCTCATCAGGTTAAGGCCCTCGCCACAACGAGCTCGCCAACACCTACGAGGTCGACAAGGAGGAATCACGCCGGTAATACCCTCGCCGCTCGGCCTAGGGTCACCCCTGCGCCGCCAACATCGGCAGTTCCGAAGAGTCAAACCACATCGTCATTCACCCGGCATTTATCACTAACCCTGAACTACGTGGGACCTGATTCTCTTAAACTGAGATACATAGGCAGCCTCGCCCACCATAAGCGACGGGGCACGGGCCCGATCTACCCTTTTTTGCAGGTTTTTCCTCACTGTAGGAGCTCGCCAAGGAAGAGAAATCACGAAGAATCATCAAGATCAGCTCGGATCTTCATCAAGACCGGAGATCGCCAAGACAAGAACTTCGCCCAGATGAGGAGCTTCGCCAAGAACGGCCCTTAGACTCATCCAAGGCGATGGATTCGCCTTTAGCTTTGACAATCATTAGTCAATCCGCGTTGACTCATCATTCAATCATCCACGTGTTCAGCGGGTCTAGCTCGGGACCCGAACCTTGGATCCGACTCTAAGTTAAAGCCATTTTTACGCATTAACAAATAGTATAATGGATATGTTTATAGAAAATGTAGTTCTAATTAGTTTGAATTGTCAATAATTTAATTCGTATTAACTTATCTACCAGAAGTTTATAATTAATAATTAATTAATTCAAAATATTAATGATTAATTTTATTCACGCCGCGGTACACTGAGAAAACTTCGGACTTGCAGTTGTAGACATAATCTGGAAAGTGCCGTGTATGAATTAGTTGGATTTATAATAACTTGACCATTACAAATTTAAGATACAGCCCGCACTTCTCCGCGCAAAGAAAAGAAACTTCTCGAGGAGTTGATCGTAACCAGGGTCATCACAGGTAATAAGTAATAACAATCCTCGCAAGTATAAAGTTTATTTGAAACATTCGTATTGAAAATTAAATAATAATATTTAGAAATCAGAATTGAAAACTAAATTAAATGCAATCAAATGACGGAGTCAGAAATAAAAACCGAATTAAGCAATCAAGTAGAGAGTCGGGAAACAAAAGAAATGCCTCTTTGTTAGATCATGGGAGAGCTTCAAGATTAGGGCAAAGAGAATCAATGGAAGATTCTAGAAAGAGAACTATATTGATCAAGCTAAGCTAATTACAATACAGAGGAGAGTATTAATACATTAGGAAAGCTAATGACTGACGTCATCAAAGATAACTACATGACATCTCATCGTGAGCTAGCTAATATTGACACCTAATACCCCCCACAAGCGAATCAGGGGTCAGAAGAAACCAGATGAAGCTTGTTACAAAGATAAAGAAATCGGGGTCAGGCAAAGCTTTCGTGAAGATGTCGGCCGTTTGCTCTTTCGTGGGAACATATCGGATGTCCAGAAGCTTACGAGCGACTTGGTCGCGAATATAATGAATGTCAAGTTCAATGTGTTTCGTACGCGTATAAAACACGAGATTAAGAGTAAGAGATTGAGCGCCTTTATTGTCGCACCAGAGAATAGGCGGGGAATGACTAAGCAAAACACCAAGCTCAGCGAGCAAAGATTGCAACCAGATCAACTCAGTAGCCGTGGAGGCTAATGCACGATACTCCGACTCTGTGCTAGACCGAAAGACAGCTCGTTGCTTGCGTGATCCCCATGTGATTAGATTTTGGCCCAAGAAGACACAAAACCCCGATGTGGACTTGCGATCATCAAGACTGGTTGCCCAATCAGCAACCGAGAAGGCTTCAAGAATTAGAGAGCTTGATGGTTTGAACGTCAAACCAACGTGAAGAGTTCCCTTGACATATCGTAGGATCCGTTTACAGGCAATCCAATGATTAACTGTAGGAGCATGGAGGAACTGGCTGAGTTTATTGACGGCAAAGGCTATATCAAGTCGCGTCATTGTGAGATATTGAAGCGCACCAATGGTGCTCCGATAGAGAAGAGGGTGCGGAAACAACGAACTGTCACCAATGGCGAGAGTGTTGGTTGTGCACATGGGAGTGGAACATGAGTTGGAATGGGAAAGATTAGTCTTCTCAAGCAGATCTTTACCGTACTTGGTTTGTCTGAGAGTAATGGCAAGAGAGAAGATAACTCGGATTGTGCAAGCTTTAATAACAGGACTGAAAGTTTCAGTGTAGTCAAGGCCTACAGTCTGTTGGAAACCTCTAGCCACAAGTCTTGCCTTAAGTTTGTCAAGAGAGCCATCAGGTTTAAACTTGGATTTAAACACCCATTTATTGCTTACAATATTCATGGTAGAAGAAAAAGAAACAAGAGTCCAGGTCTGATTAGCAATGAGAGCATCAAATTCAACTTGCACAGCTTGTAACC
Source organism: Parietaria judaica (assembly GCA_954871525.1). NCBI lineage: Eukaryota > Viridiplantae > Streptophyta > Magnoliopsida > Rosales > Urticaceae > Parietaria > Parietaria judaica. The sequence goes on from OX940869.1 coordinate 16,010,920, forward strand.
ACTAAGGATCTTTAAGAGCAGCAACAATGGATTTTGGCTCAGGATATCCTTGACACTTGAGAAGCACATTGTCGAGTATTTTTTGGCTTATAAATGCTAGATTTAGACCTAACATGCATATGATGAGTGTTAAAAGAAATGGGAGGAGTCACATGATTGTGAACTGGAATACTAGGACATGAAGATGTCGGGTTAATAGAATCTGGTGCAGGGGTAGTTTGCTCAAAATTTTGGAAGCTAGGAGAATTCATGGTTATAAAGCCCAGATTTGGAGATAAATCATTATCAGTAGCAGGAATAGGTGAACAGTTATGGGAAGGAGGGAAATTGGATGGTGCAGGGGCATTGTCGTCAAATAATGGTTAAGAGGGAAAATTTCTTGTGGAATAATTAGAATTTTTTACAAGTGAATTTATGGGAGGTGTATAAATGTTAGGGAGAGTAAGAGGATATATAGGGAGAAGAAAAGAGGGAGATGCCATATTTTTGGATATAGACAGCGAGTTAGACGGAAAAAGGTCATTATATGGAAAGAAATACTCGTCAAAATTAACTGAGCGAGCAATATAGATGCGGCCAGAAGCATGGAGGCACCGATAACCCTTATGAAAGGGACTATCCAAGAAATAGGCATTTTAAACTTTTAAATGCAAGTTTATGAGAGTTGTAAGGACGAAGAAAAGGCTAACAAACACACCCGAATACGCGCAAGAACAAATAGTCGGGTTTATGATGAAACAAGAAATGGAAAGGAGACTGACCCGGGTACGAAATAGACGGTAATCGATTAATAACATAGACAACAGATACAAAGGAATCCCACCAGAATTTGAGTCAAACCAAGCTCGGTGACATGCCTGTGTTGCGCTTGACTCGACCATTCTGCTCGTGAACGTGTGGGCACGGATGACGAAAGATAATGCCATACTTATGAAGATATGGCTGTAGTGTTCGAAACTCGCCTCCCAAATTAGTTTGGAGAGCCTTGATCTTTGTTTCAAAAGACCTCTCAACAAAGGCATTGAAATGAAGAAAAATGGAGTAGCTCTCGGATATTTTTCGCTTCGGAAATATCCAATCGTACTTGGATTAGTCATCAACAAACATAATATAGTACCTATATCCATTCATTGAAAGTTCAGGGGTTGGTCCCCAGACATCAGCGTGAACAAGCTCAAAAGGCTTCCTCGTCTTAAAAGAGGAAGAAGGAAGATGTGTCCTATGTAACTTCCCTAATTGGCAAGCATGACAAAATGTAGAGCAAACTGTAGGAATTTTATTCATCAAGTTGGCATTAACATCGCGAAGTACACTCTTAATAACGGGAAAAAAAGTGTCCAAGTCTACTATGCCATGTAACAAACTAATCACTACGAGATACAGACAAAGCTGAAAAATCAGAAGACTAATTGAGAGGCTTCAACGTATGAGAGCCCGGTCTTCGAGTACGCGCAACAGTGAAGCTGGAGGCAGGAGAAATATCCAGTTTGTACAGACCATCTTCAAGGGTTCCTCTGAGTTGAACAACCTTCGTTAACAAGTCCTTAACAAGACAATGGTCAGATAAAAATTTCACAGATACATGATTATCTCATGTGATTTTTGATATGCTAACTAGATCCCTCGTAATCATTGGGACATAGAGAATATCAAGCAATTTCAACTGCTTATTTCGAAGAGTATTAACATAAAAATTTCCAATAGAATGAATAGGAAGTTCAGTGCCATTACCAACAGTAATTTTGCCAGTTCCTTGATATTCATGTTTCTGAACAAGATGAGCATTGGAAGGAGAGACGTGATTAGTTGCTCCGCTATCAAAAAACCAGTCTTCAACTCCATCGTGTCTAGAGGAAGCAAGATATGCTTGTGGCTGAGATCTGTTTTGAGCATCAGAAGCAGCATAATGATCATATGGCTTGTAATTTTGATCAAATCGGTAGTAGCAGCGGATCACCGTGTGGCCAATTTTACCAAAAAGTTGACACACATAGCGATTTCCAGAAGCAAGACGACCACTACCACGATTTCCAGAGCTTCGACCACGATTCCAGCCACCTCGAGAAGGAAATCCAGAGAAACCAGAAGAATTGCCTCTGACATTAGAGTTGTGAAATCCCGAACTGCCATATGAGTGTTTCTTGGCCACGAGATTGGCGGAGGGATGAGACAGATCCATATTGGTTTCAATATGATCATTTAACCGCTCGATTCTTGTCTCATGAGCTTGTAGAGAGAAATGAACTTCAGGTATTTTAAGGGAATCACGGCCAGTAAGATTCACAACGGCCGATTCATAATCAGATCCAAGACCAGATAGAATGTACATGATTATATCATAATCAGTCAAGTGTTGGCCAACTGCAATCAGACTATCGGCAATACATCGTATCTTTAGTACATATTCATCGATTGTCATAGCACCTTTTTTAGTGGTTTGGATCTGAGTTCGGAGCTGCATGATCCGAGCTTGGTTGACGAGAAGAGCTGCTGAAGAGTAAGCCAAACCTTTCCAGAGCTTGTATAGCGAGACACATGGCCGAGCATCGATTCGGTCATGGAATTGAAAAGCCAGATGACAAGAGATTTGTTGAGGCGTCTCCATGCTTCGTAGACAGGATTCGGATATCGAACCTCAGAATTCCGATCAATAGCAATTGTCGGAGGAGGACACTGCACAGGTCCCGGTGAGCATACCTTAAAGACCATGCGCACCAACAGCGGGAAGAATCTGCGACTTCCACAGAGAATAATTCGTGCGATCAAGACGAATCGATATAGGAGAGAGATGTGAAGGAATTGAGGACAGAGAAGGGAATGAATTTGTGTTGGCCATGAACGAATTGGCGTCTGATACCATGTTAGATCATGGGAGAGCTTGAAGATTAAGGCAAAGAGAATCAATGGAAGATTTTAGAGAGAGAACTAAATTGATCAAGCTAAGCTAATTACAATACAGAGGAGAGTATTAATACATTTGGAAAGCTAATGACTGACGTCATCAAAGATAACTACATGACAGGTCATCGTGAGCTAGCTAATCTTGACACCTAATAATCTTGAAGGTTTATACTTTATATTAACACCTGAAAAAAAAAAAAGAAAAAAAAAACATCTACTAAAGATAATGCGTATCAATATATTTAGGTGACATATGTAGGATAAATGAGGGAAATGCCCATTTGTGACTCAAGGTTTAAAAAAAAATGCTCATTTCTAATTATGGTAATCATAACCACCAACAAATTAAAATATGGACTAATATGCCCTTCTTAATTCATTTTTTTAAGTAAAAAAAAACAAATATTTTCCTTAAATGTGTCAAACTAAATAAATTAAAATTTATCCTTCCTATTTTAACAATTAAACATATATATCGAAATACTAATTGGTTTTGAAATATTGTTATCACTATTAACAAGGATTATAACGATTTGTAATTTGAAAATCAAAATTCCCAAAATCAATTAAAAATCAATTGTATAATTTCAGTCTAATTTTCGTGTAATAAACTGTAAATATAGTTACGAAATTATAATAAAACTGTAGTTATGAAACTGTAAATATAGTTACGAAATTTCAGTAAAGTTGTAGTTATAAAACTGTAAATATATTTACGACAGTTCATTAACCTGAACCTCGGGACATTGTGCTTGTTTACTAGCGTCTGTAGGATTTTCAACCACAGTAGTACGTGCAGTAAATTGTAAATAGAGTTACGAAATTTCAATAAAGTTGTAGTTATAAAATTGTAAATATATTTACGATAATTCAATAACCTATTGAACCTCGGGACATTATGCTTGTTTACGAGCGTCCGTAGGATTTTCAACCACAATAGTATGTGTAGTATACTGTAAATATAATTACAAAATTTTCAATAAAGTTTTAGCTATAAACTGTAAATATAATTACGAAATTTAAAAAAAACTGTAAATATATTTACAAACAAACGACGGTGACCGAGAAACGGCGAACCTCTGCGAGCGAACGAGCAAGAGAACCGAAAAGGAGAAGCAATCGGCGTAAGAGGACTCGAGCAGTGAGGGATTAAATGACGGTCTTACCCGGGCTACTACGTTCGCCAGAGCAAGCTTCAAATTTTCCTAAGTGAGAAAGAGAGAGTGAGAGAAAGAGAAAGAGAGAGATCGTGGAAGGGAGAGTGAGAGGAGGGAGGAGGGAGAGAGAGAAATTATTTAGGATTTTAATTTATTTTGAGATTTGAATTAAATTCATAAGATTAGTCAACGAATTAATATTAAAAGAAATAAATTTTAAAATTAATCATTATCAGGGTTAATTTGGTCCAATTTTTTTTTATTAATGGGCATAAATTAGTTTTTTGAAATTATGGGCAAATCTCTTAAACATTTGGTACTTTTTGGGAATTTGGTGGGATTAATGTATAAATAGATAAGAAGTGGTATGTAAAAATCTAAGCACAATAATAAATTTATTGAAGGTTTATACAAGCATCGATCAAATCTTTTCTTGTACTCATTAAAGCTAATACTTATAACTGAAAATTACGGCAGAAATACCTAATCATTGACAGTGGCGTAGCCACTCACAGCCCAGTGATCCCACGGGAACCACCTGAATTTTTTAAATATATATATATATATATATATATATATATATATATATATATATATATATTAAAAACAGAATTTGGAGAGTCATTCTCCTTAATTACGAAGAGTCGTTCTCCTTAATTACTAATTACGATCTCATTTATCATTTTTCAAACTTCCTCGCCCTAGCCCCGCCGTTGATTCTCTCGACACGGTTTATTCTCGCCATCGCTGTTGGTTCTCTCTCTCTTCGTCCTCACCGTCGGTTCTCGCTCTCGTCGTCTCTGCGATTCGGTTCTCGCCGTCGCTACGACTCGGTCCTCGTCGTCGATTCTCGCCGTCGTTGTGACTCGGTCCTCGCCGTCGCTGCGACTCGGTTCGCGCCCTCGCCGTCGGTTCTCGTCGTCGCTGCGACTCGGTCCTCGCCCTTGCCGTGACTCAATTCTCGCCCTCACCGTCGGTTCTCGCCCTTGCTGCGACTCGGTCATCGCCCTAGCCGTCGCTGAAACTCTCACACAGATTCTCGCCCTTCCCGGTCGGTTCTCGCCTTGGCCGTCATTCCGACTCTCGCGTACGTAATTGTATAATTGACCCATAAATTAGGTAAATAAATATGCCGCTGAATAAAGGATTCAAAGATGCGCCATAAAAATAAAAAAGAAGAATACAAAGACACTATGAGATTTTTAAAAACACTCGAACAAAATTAATATAAATATCACCTTATTTTTACATAAAATATCAAATTACATAAATAATTAAGAGTACTTATAGAGCTGCAGCTGGCGACGTCGCGGCGAGTCGCGACCAAATAGCTAAAAATCGCGACTGTTCACGTCGCGACTCGTGCAGCTCGCGATGGGTCGCGATTTGTCGCGACTCTTTGTACCTGTTTGCGGCATATGTACAGCTTTTCTTGAAATGTTTATTTTTAGTACTTTTTACCGGAATTTAATTATCAAACTTTATTAATTATTTCAAAATTATATTTAAGTATGTTAATTATTTAAAATTATTATCTATAATTAATTTTTTTCAAAATTAATATTTAAGTATGTTATAATTTATTATTTTGTAACATATTAATAATCTTGATTTTTATTGTTAATTTTTAATTTATAACATATGTTAATAAATATTAGTTTGTAACATATTAATAATTTTAACAAATTTAATTAACATATAAATAAATATGATAAGACGAGATATTTAAAAAAAAAAGTTGTATTATTCATTGTGAATATTACAATAAGGTGGAAGAAAGCTGTAAATATTCAGTGTAAATATTACAAGATGCCTCACTAAAACCTCTCTTGTAAAACCCTCCTTAGGGACATAAAACCAAGAGAGGAAAGAGCACATCATTGGCGGTTACTTTGCATCACTCAGGGAATAAGGCGTTAAAATTTTCAGTCATCCTCTCCAGATCGGTTGGTTCGTTCCGTTGGGCGATGACGGGGTTACGGAACATCCAATCATTCAACACCACTACTTGCTCGAGGTGTGTGTTGGTAATTGACGCCCTCCGGTAGTCGATGATATTCTGAGCCGTACTGAATGCGCCCTCCGAAGCAACGCTTGAAATAGGGATGGACAGTATATCCCTCGCCATTCTCGCCAATATCGGGAATCTGTCCCGTTCATTCTTCCACCACGCGATCACATCAAACTCCGCTGATTCGTCGTCGATCCGAAGGCCGTAGTACCGCTTGACTTCGTCCGGTGCGCCTTCTGTGTCGTCCGCCCGTGCCGGTGGCGTACCGGATCCCGATGCTTCCCCGCGATCTAAGCGTTGCTTGAGTCTCCAGCTAAACGCTAGTCCGGTTTTGGTTGGGCTTTCCATCACTGTCTGCTGCTCCGCGAGGACGTTGAACTCTGGGAACCGCCGGTCGTATTCACTGTACAATTCATAAAAAGCTTCATTAACAACCTTAACATAATCCGTGTAATCCACCCCTATGTTTTCCCCGACTGCTAACATCAATGGCCCGAAGGTAAACATAATTCGAGGATCTAGTATAGCACCGAAGCAAAACGAAAACGGGGGTCGATCCCAATAAGTTTTAATTTTTTCAACCATTCCCGGAATAAGGAGAGAAATAATAGGGTCATTTTCGAAATCTTGAAAAGCACACGTAATTTGGTATAGACCCGAAAGACCATGATTTAAAGAGGGTCTTTTTTTGTTAGAAAAATTTAAAGTAACAACATAAAAGGGTTTGAGGAATTGGGTGAATTTTTCAGCGGTTTCCCATTCCGCCGCCGTGATCCGCGCCTACGGCTCAAGTTCCAAGTGGAGGAAGTGGTACAACGGTAGCCTCTGTCTACACACAACTGAAAAAAGGATCGTTATTTCCCCCTAGATTACGCTACTGTGTCGACCAATGCTCGGGGCACAAGATCGGTATTGGCCTTGTGCATGCCCACCGCCCGGGTTAAACTAGGTCTTAGAGACCATACTGTATCATCGGGATAATATGGATTGGGAGGGGAGGGAAATATTTCTTGGGGTAGCATAACGGGAATGTAGTCGTCGGGCGTAGACTGCGATGTTCCTCCTAGTTGAAATTGGGGTTGCAAATTCCTAGCCGTCCTTCGACCCCCGGAACTTCCGCCGCTTCTTCGAGACATATTAACTAAAAAATAAAACGTTAGAACTTTGGAACTTTAGGACTTCAGAACTCTAGAACTTGGAAGCTTACAAAATTGAGAGAATTAGAGAGAAGAATAGAAGATTGGTGTGAGGAAATGAGGGTGGAAGAGGTGGTATTTATAGGGTTTGAGGAGAGAGTGGGGTGGTTGAATAATTATTATGGTGGGTGAAGTGGGTGAATAATTGTGAGGAGATAGTGGGTGAAAAAAAATTTGAAATTTGAAATTTTAGGGTTGAAATTCAAGTAAAGTGGGTAATAATTGTGGTTGGGTAATAAATTTCGGGTGAAAAGTGGGTTATTTACGCCACAAACAAAAACATCACATGGATCGATGACGTGACACAATCCTAGCCGTCCAACGCATCACGCGGATCACCACGCTGGCCATCGCGATTTCACCCGCGCGTCGCGATTTCCTCACGCGCCTCGCGATTCGTCGCGACTCGTCGCGAGGTGAATAGTCGCGTCGCCACCTGCAGCTCTAAGCACTTATGTTATTTTTCAAGCAATAGTGTTTTATAAGCAACATTCTTTTTGTAAGCATAGAATTGTTATTTGTGGATTTTTTTTTAAACATAGGATTGTTATTGTTGCGACGTTGAAATATTTTGAAAAGATATTTGATACCGGCGTCGGCATTACTTGTTGCGGTTGTTGTTAACTGTATGCTTGAGTTTTTTTCATTTTTTTTTACATTATGCACCACGTAGATCGAAATTCTGGCTCCGCCACTGATCATTGGTCAACGTGCCTCCCGTGTGCCCAACCTTTAAAATTTACGGCAAAAAAATACCCAACGTGCGTTGACCGTGACTTTGGCATGAAAACGTTAATTTATCTTTTAACATCCGCCATGTGGCCGTTAACGGCAAAAATACCCAAACTTTTTTTAATTTTTTTTTCTTTTTTAATTTATATATTTTTTTTACTTGATTAGTGATAATTACTTGAATTCCAAATACATGGAATAACACAAAAGTTAGTCAAAACATCAATTGATTTCTTAATGTGCTTGTATAAGCTATATTTGTTGATAAAAATCTTATTATTATGAGAAATTTTAGTATTGATGAGTATTGATTAGTAATAATTGGCTAAAAGAACTCCATTGGGATCCCATTAAAATTGACACCCTTAAATACCCATGCTAAGAAACATGAATAGTGTCGAAGGAAGCTATGATACATAATGAAAATCGACTTAAGTTCATTCTCCAAAAAAGCCCTATTGATTATTGAAAATATTTTTTTACCGGCACATATTTTAAGCCATTTTTTTCAATACGGAGACATTAATTGACTGTATTAATTCGATCTAAATCGGTCAATTTCCAATGAAAATGGTGATGGTGAAGATGTTAATTCGGTTCATAATTAGAATTTGAAGCAATGTGAAGACATTAACTCGGCTAATCAACGTCTCTAAAAGTATCCCCGATAACAAAATAAGATTTCAAAGTATGTTCCGATAAAAGAAAATATAAAAATATAAGTAATGGTCATAACTTGAGAATATATTAGCTAAGAGTTTCATATATATATATATATATATATATATATATATATATATATATATATATATATATATATGTATTATATAATATTTCTTTGAGATGTCATGCTATATATTTAGATAGTCAAATGTAACAAAAACAATATGATTAGGTTTCTGTTTAATGTTTGACTGTCAACCTTAAATTAACTATGTAATTGTTTTATTCATGATTAGGTTTAGTCGAAAAATTAGCTTCTCCAAGCAAATTAATATGCAATTGATAATTGATATCATGATCGACTTTTGTGTAATGCTATGTTTAAATTATCTCATAATAATAAGATTTTTATCAGCAAATGTAGCTTATACAAGCACATTAAGAAATCAATTGATATTTTGACTATTTTTTGTGTTATTCCATTTATTTGGAATTCAAATAATTATCACTAATCAAATAAAGAAAAAATATAAATTCAAAATATTAAAAAAAAAAAAATGAATATTTTTTTCCGTTAACGGCCACATGGCGGATGTTAACAGAAAAATTAACGTGTTCATGCCAAAGCCACGGTCAACGCACGTTGGGTATTTTTGCCGCCAGTTTTAAAGATTGGGTACATGGGAGGCACGTTCACCAAAGATTGAGTATTTTTGCCGTAATTTTCCCTAATTATTATTATCCCATAAAAAAGAATCTTAATGGATAAAATTATTTGAATTAAAGATAGAAAGAAAAAACTGAACAGTGGGAAATTAAAATACATTTGAACTCAATGTGCCGTTTCAAACCGAAAAACTTCCTTTTAAAATCTAAAATTGATGAAAAAATGTATTAGCTGCAAATATACTAAATGATTTTTTATAAATAAAGAATCATATATAAAAGAAAAATAGAAGGATATATATGAAATAGTGATATATTTAGAAATCGAAGTTCCTCTCTCTTTACATATAATTATATATATGTATATATATATATATGTATTTTGTATAATGTTAAAAAAAAAAAAAAGTTTTGCATGATATTCATGTGAATTTTTCCAATTATTTTTTTTGATCTTCACGTTTATTTAAATATTCGTTTTACTTTAAATGGTAGAATCAACTTCTGGTGTGGAATAATTGGTATTGTTCACGATATAATTTTTATGTAAATGAGTGTGTATATATATTGTTAATGGGTGAATGACGATGTGATTTGATTCGTCGGAAGTGCCGTTGTTGGCGGCGCGGGGGTGACCCTTGGCCTGATGGCTGGGTATTACCGGCGTGATGTGTTCTTCTTCGACCTCGTTGGTGTTGGCGAAGACCTTAACCTGACGAGGGATGCTCCTTGTCGACCTTGTCGGGGTAGGTGGCCTCGTGTAACGAGGGGCCTTATCCCGGCGAGGGAAGCTCCTTGTCGACCTTGTCGGGGTAGGTGGCCTCATATGACGAGGGGCCTTATCCTGATGAAGGGACGCTTCTTCCTTTGTCGACCTCACAGGTGGTGGCGTGGTTACCCACCTGTCGAGGGACGCCTTAGCTGACTCGTCAAACAACCTTTCTTCTCAGGCCTAAGACTCTGCTTCTAGATCGATCTCAGCTCTTATTCAAGCCCTTTCCTCCTTAAGAGTGGGCGAATTTTCTAGAGAGAGAGATGCTCTGGAGAAAGCTGTGAGTGGGGGGGAAGGCACCTATTTATAGGAAAACCAACTCCCTGAAACTGCAGCTCAGGGGGCCTGCGAATTCCCTAGGAATTGCACCCTATGGGGCCTCCTAATTCCCTGAATATTGCACCTCCAGGGGTCCTGCGAATTTCTCCCTGCAACAGGGGGGTTGTCGGGGCCCCTTGCTTGCAAAAAGGGTCTCCGATGCTTCTCGATTCGTCTTCGATGTCTTCGGGTTGTCCGCGAGTCCGCTTGTTGTGTTTGGGGAAATCCGGAGGATTTCCCGGAGATCTTTGTGGCCTCAGATCTCCTCGTCGTGCGGGACGATTACAAGTTACGCCCTCGTCAAGTTATGACGAGGGGGATTGTCGCCTTGTTACCTCGTCGGCTTGTCGCCTCGTCGCCTCGTCGGCTTGTCGCCTCGTCGGCTTGTCGCCTTGTCACCTCGTCGGCTTGTCGCCTCGTCGGCTTGTCGCCTTGTCGCTTTATCGGCTTGTCGCCTCGTCGGCTTGTCGCCTCGTCGCTTCGTCGGCTTGTTGCCTTGTCGCTTTATTGGCTTGTCGCCTCGTCGCTTCGTCGGCTTCGTCGCCTCGTCGCCTTTTGGATCCCGGGCCTCGCCAATGTCTTAGTTCTTCGGCCCTGGGCTTTTGGCATTGGTGATGGGCCTTGACTTACCATGATAGGCTTTGACTTTTCTTAACGGGCTTTGAGTTTTGCCAAAGGGGGCCCAATTTTTATATGTTACGAAAAATGCACATAACATTAACCCCCCAGTTTCTTGGGTAATTGTATTGCGCGATAAACTTTTTCTTTTAAAACTTAAGGCAACTTGTGTTATTTGGCTAGGATCCGGGTTTGCAGAGATTTTTGTCTCCTCCCCGTCCTTCCAAGGAATTGCAAATTTCCTTTAACTGGGTGTTTGTAAAATATTTTCGAAAATATTCGCATAATAAGCGTAAAAATAATTCAAGCATAGTCAAAGACTTAGGCGAATTAATTAAATAACTCATAAGTCACTTTTTATGATTTTATTTGATTTTTGGATTTTTGGAGGTTCATAGGCACATTTTGTAAAATAAAGGCCTTTTAAATTAATTTTGAACTCCGTAAATAAATCCAAAAAATAAATAAATAAAATCAAGTGACATAATAAATTTGAAAGTAAATAAATATTTTGAAAATAATAATTGCGCGTTAAGCTTGAAACTTTAAAAAGTTCCTTACTTATTGCGCAATTTTGTACTTGTAATAAATACCGTAAATAATTAAATAATTCATGAAAACCCGGGAAAATAATTTTAATTTGGTTTTCATGTTTGAAAATTAAAAATGAAACTTTATAAAGTTCTAAAATTTAATTTCCAAGGCTTTTTGAATAACCTTTGAAAATAGCCCTTTTTCACTTAAAAACGTATAAAAGCCCATTTTTGATCGTTTTTTACCATTAAAAAATCAAACTTCAGCTTTATGGGCCTAGTTTATGCGAATTTTGGGCTGCATAGGCTTAAATAATTCGAATTTTAATTAAAAAAGGGAAGGTGAGATTAGGGTAGAATATTACCTCATAAATACCTTGTAGGGTTTAAGGCAACTTTCTCATTCTCTTCCTCTTCTCCAATTCGCGATTTTCATTCTCCGTGAAGCTTCGACGGCTGCATTTCTATTGCTTGTGATGGTGATGGCTTTCTCCGGTGAGCTTGGTGGGGAATTCTCCGTTGACGACGTCCTTTTATCCGGTACGTTCTCTTTGTCGAGTCTTTTTGTTGACGTCGATATTCCAGTCACCATTGATGGTGTTCCGGTGAACTTGGATGATTGGACATCGTCTCTTGAAGATATATTCCATGTAGGTGATGGCGCGGGAATTGAAATTCCGGCGAGGCTCGTGGAGGAGACCGAACTCGGTCTAGGCGTCGGCAGCTTCGGCGGTGTGCATGGCGAGGGCAGCGGCTGCATGGAACATGGTGGCACGTCGGGGACGCTCGGTGGCGGTCAGGCAGCGGCGTCTGGGCGGAGCACGGCGGTCGCCGTGGCTCATGGCGTGACCGGCGTTGCGGTTGGCTCCGGTGCGCGCGGGGTCCTTGATGTGGGCAGCGGGGGAGCGGACCACGGGGTCCACGGAGAGGCAGGGTCGGCCGGAATCGTCTTGTCGGCATCATCTGCGGTGGTCATCGGCAGTGGCGCGGCGGCTGGAGGCGTGGTTGGCCGTCTTCCCGTGGTGTTTGGCTCGTGTGGGGTTTTCGACTCGGGCGGCAATGGCGTGGGCCGTGAGGTCCACGACGTGGTGGAATCACCTGGGTTCCTCTCTCCGGCTTGGTCTGTGGCAGTTCCCGGCGGCGGCATGGCGGCTGGAGCCGTGGAGGACTTCGGCATGCGTGGGGCCCGTGGGGGCTCCCTTGGCGTGGTCGGCTCGGTCCCCGAGGCGGGCGATGGCTTGGCGGGTGCTCCGGCCGATATTCCGGCGGCGATGGTGATGTCCGTTGGTGGTGGTGAGGTTATCTTCAACTCCGGCAGGGCTGCTCCGGCGAAAGGGCCGCCAAAAGTGATGGCGGAGTCCGATTTTGACAGAAACTTCGATTTCGAGGGCTTCGAGACTCCGATCGACGATCCAATTTTTGTGTTGGATTCGTTGGGACCGGGGCTATCTCCTGCCAAGGAAATTATCATTCCAATGCTAATTGTGCTGGTCCCCGAGCTTGGTAAGGACCTCTCGTTGTTGATTCGACTTTTGTTGTCGGCTCCGGCGGAGAGCGTTTTGTCTTCTAAGTCTTCTGGACATGCTGTGGACTTTGCAGGTGGCTTGGCGGATGGAGGCGGATCTCCCGGCGAGCATGGCTCTGAGCCTTCGGTCCTTGATGGTGCCTCTGACGTAAAGTTTGCTCATGCCGATACGCCTGATGTCGTCGAGGAGCAGGGCGTTGGCGGGGACTGTGTCTGTGAGGTATCCGTTGCCGAGGAAGGACCTACCGGCGAGGGTCTTACCATGGTGGGCTTTGCCGCTGGCGAGGGTCCTCCTGCTGACGAGACGCCCAGACAGTGCATCTACCGCGTTTCGGCCATTTGTCCTAAGCTAATCGTGCGTAGCCACGTCACTGAGTCTTCGTTTACGTCATTCCTTGCTCTTCATGGTTTGTCACATATCGCCGGTCTTCGAGTTCCTGCTGCTGGAGAGCTCCCTTGCAATCGTGTCCCCGGTTTTCTGCCGGTGCACTTGGAGAGTCTTCGTCATGGGTTGGGCCTTCCTCTTCGGCCGTTCGTCCGTGATCTTCTGATGTCGTTGGGCGTGCCGGCCTTCCAGGTTTTGCCGGGGTCTTTTCGTGCCCTGGCGACGTGCTTCTCAGCTTGGTGTGTTCTCTCTCGTCGATCTTTGACGGTCGAAGAGTTCTGCAGTGCTTTCCGCTTCTACTGTCGCGCTTCGGAGGCTGGAGAGTACATGGTGTGTTCGTCGTATATTCGTCTGGAGCTGTCTCGATGCAGACTGGATCCTCTCTGGCGTCGTCAATGGGTTTAGGCTCCGATGAGCTTGCTTGGCTCGTCTCTGTCAGACTTCAGCTCTCGGGTGTTGCGTCTGCCGTATGAGCACACGTCCGGCTCGGGAGCTTTTGGCAGCTTGATCTCAGGGTTGGTGAAGAAAGGTCGTCTGCTTCCTTTTACGGAGCCTAAGCGGTGGATCTCGGCAGGCTTTGTTGCTGATTCCCTTGGAGGCTTTGTTGATGTTGATGAGGCAGATGCACATGCTCCGGTTCCTCTGCAAGTGCTTCCTCCGGTTGAGGATGATGCACCTCGGGCTTCTTCGCGGGAAGGCGTTCATCGTTCTTCTAAGGAGGGTGTTCGTCGTTTTCGAAGGAGGGTGTTCGTCGTTCTTCGAAGGAGGATGTTCGTCGTTCTTCTCCGGCAAAGGCTTCGCCGAGGGCGAAGGCTCCAGCTCCTGAGCGGCGTATTCCTTCGGTGGTCATTCGTCCTTCAGCTGCTCTAGCTTCGTCGACTCCTGCAGGTATAATTTCCTTTGCTTGGTCTTCAGTAGCTGTGCTGTTCTCCATTACCTTGTTTGTTGTTTGCACAGGTTCATCTGGCTTTAAGAAGTTTGTTCCTCTGATGCGTCCTTGAGCCTTTGTCGTTGCTTCCGGTGCTCGCGCTGCTCCCGGTGTTCATGCTGCTACGGCCTCGAAGTCATCTGGCGAGGGCCTTGAGGATCGTTCCTTCCGTCGTCTGAAGCGGCGATTGCCGTCGGATAGGGTGTCTTCGCCTCGACGTTCGCACTCGCCATTTTCTGGCAAGGCTGGGGATTCTTCTCGTCGTGTTCGTCAGCGTGGCGCTGGCCTTTGCATCAGCGGGCGACTCTCGTGGTGGCGTGCCTGCTCCTGTTGTCGTTCCTCTTTCAGGTGAGGTTCCTGAGTCTGGCGGTTCGTCGAGCGTCGAGCGTGCAGTGAGTCTCAAGCGCCTTTGCATCAAGAACGTCTCCGATCTTTGTCCTCGGGTGATCGCGTCGGTGGTGGATGCTCCGGACTCGGCTTTGGTTGTTGATAACTCCTCTTGCCACATGAAGGTATGTACTTTTCGGCATTCTTACTTACTTCGTCGTATTGCTTTTCTTCATGCTCGTCGTTTGTCTTCTAGGCCTTGTTGATGTCGGTGGAGGTGGCTCGTCGCCTTGAAGCTTCCAATACCCTGTGTTCGTCTTTGAAGGGTGTCTTGAAGAAAACCGTTGCTGAGCGTGATGCGCTGCAGGGTGTGGTGACCAAGGCGAAGCTCGAGGTCAAGATCTCCCGTGCTGAAGGCGTGCGCGAGGGTCGTCGAGCCGTCGAAGATGAGCTTCGTATGGCGAAGGACCATATCGCGGCTTTGGAGGCTTCTTTGGCGAGGCGTGAATCTCGAGCGTGATGTCTCCGAGGCTGCCTCCTCCCACGAGTCTCGCTGAGACAGAAGCGACATGGCATGCAGCTTCCGACAAGGTGTACTGGTCGGGATTTGCGGATTGCCTGGCGGCTCATCTTCAGGAGAATGGTCATCTTGCTCTTTCCTTTAGGTTCCTTGACGTCCTTGGTGCTCCAGACTCTGTTCGTGACACGGAGCCTCTCAACTTGACGCTTCCCAGAGATTAATTTCTCTTTTCTTTGCCATTATGATTTATAGACATTTTTGGGCTTTGTTTTAGCTGTACTCCTTGCCCTGGCACGTTCGTTTGGCGTATTTTTCCTTTTCATTTCGTACCTGTTTCATGAGATTTATGCATTTTAGTATAATTTGAACGTTGGTTTTTGTTCATACCTTTGCTTTGTCGAGTGTGCGCATCGTGGTGCGTTGCGGCAGTCTGTGAGTGCACTCTGCTGCAACTGTAGGGTCGTCACCCTTTTATAACCTGCAAGTAATACAGTTTTGTCCGTAGACGATGTTATGCCTTTGCTCACCGGGTAGCTAATCCGACGAGTTTAGGCTGCCTATTGTTTCCTGGCGAAGGGGTATCTGGATCGTGCCGGTGCCTATTATTTCCTGGCGAAGGGGTATCCGGATCGTGCCGGTGCCTATTGTTTCCTGGCGAAGGGGTATCCGGATCGTGCCGGTGCCTATTATTTCCTGGCGAAGGGGTATCCGGATCGTGCCGGTGCCTATTGTTTCCTGGCGAAGGGGTATCCGGATCGTGCCGGTGCCTATTATTTCCTGGCGAAGGGGTATCCGGATCGTGCCTGTGCCTATTATTGCCTGGCGAAAGGGTATTTGGATTGTGCCGGTGCCTATTGTTTCCTGGCGAAGGGGTATCCGGATCGTGCCGGTGCCTATTATTGCCTGGCGAAAGGGTATCCGGATCGTGCCGGTGCCTATTGTTTCCTGGCGAAGGGGTATCCGGATTGTGCCGGTGCCTATTATTACCTGGCGAAGGTCTTCGACGCGTGGTCGGTCTTTTTTTTTTTTTTATAGGGCCGGTATATACCGTAGTACCCCCCCGAGTTTTGGCGTAATCTGCCTTGCAATTTCGGGAAAACTTTCAGAGTATTTCGTAAAAAATGAATTTATTCATAAATAAGGCTGGTCTTTCATAATAGACTTTACCTTGCGCATTGGGCTTTATTCAAAAGGATATGGGGCTTTTGTCGCCTCTTCAGTGGCGCGGGTTGACTGGTGGCTTGCCTTGGCAGAGTCAGTTGACAATTGGCGTCTTTCCCTTGTGCTCGTCTCCGTTGTTGATGGCGTAGGTGGTTGACCCCTTCTTTGTCTTCTCGTCGGGAGTTTTTACTAGTACTACTGCCTTAAGTGCTCGGCGTTCCACGAGTGCCTGATCGGTTCTCCTTCCGTTGTCTCCAGGCGATATGTCCCGTCTCGTAGCACTTGACTGATGACGTATGGCCCTTCCCATGTAGGGCCAAGTACTCTTGCGTTGAGCTCCTGTGTGTTCTGCATGACCTTCCTTAGGACCAGGCTCCCTTCGGCGAATCGTCGAGCTTTCACCTTCGTGTTATAGTGTCTTTCGACGATCCTCTTCTGTGCCGCCAAGCGCGCAAAGGCGTCGCTTCTTCTTTCTTCGATCAGGTCGAGTTCGCCACGGAGGAGGTCGTCATTGTCTTTGATTTTGAATAACTCGATTCTTGGAGATGGTACCGCGATCTCGGCGGGTATGACTGCTTCAGCGCCATATGTGAAAGCAAATGGGGTTTCCCCGGTGGCCGTCCGGCTAGTGGTGCGGTAGGCCCAGAGTACAGATGGTAGCTCCTCGGCCCATTTGCCTTTCTTCTCTTCCAGATTCTTCTTGAGGTTCTCCTTGATGATCTTGTTGGCGGCTTCCACTTGCCCGTTTGCCTCCGGGTGCTTCGGTGCGGAGTAGGAGTTTGTGATTCCGAGTCCATCACAGAACGACCTGAGGTCGACTCCCCACATCGCGAGGAGTTTGGGGCGGCCTTCAGGAGTTTTCCTATGAGGTCGACTCCCCACATCGCGAATGGTCTTGGGACCAGTATGGACTTAAGCGTTGCCGGTGGCCGACGTGACACGTGAGCGTAACGCTGACACTTGTCGCATCGGCGGGCGAGGTGGCTTGCGTCCTTCTTGAGTGTTGGCCAAAAGTAACCTTGTCGAAGAGCTTTGAATGCGAGCGATCGTCCGGCGGCGTGGTTACCGCAGATTCCTTCGTGGATTTCTCTGAGGACTCGGTTGGCGTCGTCTGGTCCTAGACAACGAAGTAGCGGTTGTGAAAACCCTCTTTTGTAGAGCCTGCCTTCGTGCATGATGTAGCGGGTTGCGCGGTTCTTCAATCTTCTTGCCTCAGATGTGTCGTCCGGTAGTTTGCCTTGCTGGAGGTAGTCTTTCATGCTTGTCATCCAATCTGGTTCTTTGTAGTCTTTGATTCCTATGATTGCGAGTACTTCGTCTTTGTCGATCGAACGCCGTTCGAGTAGCTCCACCGGTACTTTCCCAAGACCTTCGTCGATTACGCCAGACGCCATGCGTGCTAACGTGTCTGCTTCCATATTGGTTCCGCGAGGTATCTGGACGACTTCATACTATGAGAATGGTTCCAGTCACTTCTGGGCTTCTCGAAGGTAGGCCAACATGTTTTCTTCTTTAGCTTGGTATTCGCCGTTTATCTGGTTGACAATCAGCTGCGAGTCGCAGTGTATCTTCAAGTTTTCCACGGCGAGTTTCCTGGCGATGTCGAGTCCGGCGAGGATGGCTTCGTATTCCGCTTCGTTGTTGGAGGCCTTGAATCCGTATTTGATGGCGTACTTCAACTTCTCTCCTTGCGGGTTGCTGATGACGATTCCTGCGCCGGCTCCTTGGGCGTTTGATGCTCCGTCCACGTGCATGTTCCACGTTGGTTCTTCGGGGGTGGCCTTCCTTTTTGGTTGCGGAGGCATCGTTTCCTTCGTTTCATCAGCGTCAGAGGCGTCGACATCATAGGTAAACTCGGCGACAAAGTTGGCAACGGCTTGTCCTTTGATGGCGACCTGTGGCTGGAATTCGACTCCGTATTCTCTAAGTTCTTGCGACCAGAGAGTCATACGGGTTGATGTTGCCTTCTGGAGTGCCTTCTTCAATGGATGCTCCATCCTGAGCATGATTTGGTGGGCTTGGAAGTAAGGGCGTAGCTTTCTTGCTGTGGTGACTAAGGCGAGTGCCAGCTTCTCAATCTCGGGATATCTCGTCTCTGCGTCCTGGAGAGCTTTGCTGACGTAGTATACCGGGTGTTGAACTTTGTCTTCTTCTCGAATCAAAACTTCACTTACGGCCCGGCTGGATACGGACATGTAGAGGTACAGTGTTTCTTCGTCTCGTGGCTTAGCGAGCATCGGCGGCGAGCCTAGATAAGTCTTCAGTTCCTGGAATGCGAGTTCACATTTGTCGTCCCACTGGAAGTTCTTTCCTCCGTTCAGCGCTTGGAAGAATGGCTGGCTCCGGTCGGTGGCTTTGGAGATAAATCGGTTGAGGGCTGCGAGGCGTCCTGCCAAACTCTGCACTTCTTTCACCCGTCGTGGGCTCTTCATCTCCAGTAGTGCTCGGATCTTCTCGGGGTTGGCTTCTATCCCTCGTTGGTGTATCATGTACCCAAGGAATTTTCCTGACTCCACTCCGAATATGTATTTGGCGGGATTCAGCTTCATGTTGTATCGGCGGAGGAGGTTGAACATTTCTTTGAGGTTGGTGACGTGGTCGTCGGTCTTCAGACTCTTGACGAGCATGTCGTTGACGTATACCTCCATGGTTCTCCCTATTAGCTTGGCGAACATCTTGTTGACGAGTCTCTGGTATGTCGCGCCGGCGTTCTTCAACCCAAACGGCATGACCTTGTAGCAGTAGAGTCCTCGGTTCATTGTGAACGTCGTGTGGATCTGGTCGGGCTCATGCATATGGATTTGGTTGTATCCGGAGTACGCATCCATGAAGCTCATCAGCTCGTGACCGGCGGTAGCGTCGACGAGCTGGTCGATTCTTGGTAGTGGGAAGCAGTCCTTCGGGCACGCCTTGTTCAGATCTGAGTAGTCGATGCAGATTCTCCATTTCCCATTCGGCTTCTTGACCATGATGACATTGGAGACCCATTCAGGGTATACGGCTTCTCGGACGAAGTCTGCGTTGATGAGCTTGTCGACTTCTTCGTTGATGGCAACGTATCGTTCTTCATTGAATGCTCGTCTCTTCTGGATCTTTGGCGTCTTCATCTTGTCGATGTTGAGGCGGTGGACCATTGTCTCCGGGTCTATACCAGGCATGTCTACATGCGTCCAGGCGAACACATCGCGGTATTCGCGCAGGAATGCGGAGAGTTGGGTTTTGACCATCGTCGGGAGATTCGCTCCAATCTTCACTGTCCTTTCTGGCTTGGCGTCGTCTAACGTCACAATTGTCAGGTCCGAGGAAGCTTCGACCGCTGGTTTCCGGGGCATCTCCCGGGGGTCGAGCTTGTTGAACATCGAGATGTCTTCGTCGTCGATTGGCTGGTCGCCGTTTTCCCGGCTGACGGCTGCTGCGGTAGTCGAGCCAACTCCTCGCCTCATGGCGTCGTTAGGCGGGGAGTCTATGGCAAGAATTTCATCTTTGGTGATGGCTTCGCCCTTGTGGGCCAATGGTGCTGTGCTTATCACGTTAACCTGGCTTGGCGACCATCTCTTCCTCATTGCGACGGCGTAGCTTCGTTTGCTCTGGCCTGAGTCTCCAATTTCTGATCCTCCGATGATTGTTGATACGACGTTCAGTGGGGTTGCCGCTATAGCTTTCCCTCGGTCGTCGCCTTGAGTCGTCAACGGCGCCATTATCAGGAGTGGGGCCGGCATTACTCCGTCGCTCGCCATTATCCTCTTGACGAACTCCTTTAGTTGTCCTTCCTTGATCAGATCTTCAATTTGATTCTTCAGCTGGTAGCACTGCGACGTCATGTGACCATAGTCACGATGGAATTGGCAGTATCGGCTTTTATCCTTCCCCGACCTGCTAAGCGGAGGGGGCTTCTTGAACTTGTCGCCGTGCATCACGTAGATCTCGTCTGGCGTTGTCGTCAGCGGCGTGTAGTCTCTATAGCGGAACGGTTTCTTCATCGCCTGACTCCCTTGCGGTTTCATCATTCGGTTCCTGTTGTCGTCCGGGCGACTTTTCTTCATATTTGGCTCGTCGGGGGAGCGATCGTGGCTTCGTTGATGGATCCCCGGCTCCGTTGACTTCCTGCTGGCAAGGTATTCCTCCACGGAGATGTGATGGGCTGCTCTTGTCATGAGCTCTGTCATGGTCGACGGTCTTTCCTTCATGAGGGAGATCAAGAACTCCCCAGTTTATAGTCCGTCGATGAGGGCGATGACGGCATCGCTGTCAGTGTAGTCGTTTACCTTGTTGGATTCTTCGACGAAGCGGTTGATGAACTTCTGCAGGGATTCGTCGGTCTTCTACTTGATGGACTAGAGGTAGGATTTCTCCTTTCTTTGAGTCATTGCGCCGGCGAAGCGGGTGAGGAACTGGTCCTTGAGCTGGTCGAAAGAGTAGATGCTTGCCTTGGGTAGTCGCTGGTACCATTCGAATGTCGTTCCCGTAAGGGTTAGGCAGAATGCCTGACATATCGTCGAGGCTGAGCACTTCTTCATCCGCAAGATCGTCTGGTACTGGACGAGGTGGTAGACTGGATCTCCTTTCCCGTCAAAGATGAGGTTGTTTTCGAAGCGTAGGTCGCCTACGGCTTCTCCGTCGAGCAGGTGTGGTGCGAGTGGGGACAGAGTCCCATCGAGCACGGCACGGCCTCTCACGCCACGGTCCTGGGCAGAGCGCAAGACTTGGATTTCCTTCTGCATTCCTTGGAGGAGGTCGAATACGTCGTCGCGTTGCGGTTGGCGAGGCTCCTGGTGACCTAGGCGGCGGCCGGGCGAGGCCCAGCGGTCGCGTTGCTAGCCTTCTCTGTAGTCTTCGAGTTAGATAACTTCAGCTCGTCTTCCATCTTTGCGTCTCGGTGAGGGTTGACGACCCCCCGGGCGGTCTAGGTATGCCCTGGCAAGGTTGCGGTCTTCATCACGACGGTTCCCTTGGCGACCCTCTGGGCAATCCTGGCGAGGGTCTGGGATGTTCTGTCGGTGCTCCATGTCGTTAAAGTCTTCGGCCTGGCGAACCTCCTGACGACCCCCCGGGCGAGCCTGGCGAGGGTCAGGGTAGTTCCGGCGATCTTCAACGTCTTCGGGATCTTCGGCCTGGCGAACCTCCTGACGACCCCCCGGGCGAACCTGGCGAGGGTCCGGGTAGTTCCGGCGATCTTCAACGTCTTCGGGATATTCGGCCTGGCGAACCTCCTGACGACCCCCCGGGCGAACCTGGCGAGGGTCTGGGTAGTTCCGGCGATCTTCGGCGTCTTCGGAATCTTCGGCCTGGCAAACCTCCTGGCGACCCCCCGGGCGAACCTAGCGAGGGTCGGGGTGGTCCTGGCGATCTCCGGCATCTTCGGGATCTTCGTCTTGGCTAACCTCCTGACGACCCCCCGGGCGAACCTGGCGAAGGTCGGGGTGGTCCTGGCGATCTCCGGCATCTTCGGGATCTTCGTATTGGCGAACCTCCGGGCGACCCCCCGGGCGAACCTGGCGAGGGTCGGGGTGGTCCTGGCGATCTCCGTTGTCGTTGCTATCTCCTGTGCTTTCCCGGTCGTGAACGTCGACTGACCTCTACGAAGCGTCGTTGACACCATCTTCATTCCCGATCTGACCTGGTGGAACTTGGCGAGGCGGCTGAGTCAGCCTGGCGAGGGTCTGGGACCTCGTGTTGAGCGCGATGCTGGTCGTCGGTTGCGGCGTCGCGCATTGTGAAGCACTGGCGCGGCTCGTCATGTCGAATGGCAGTCGTCGTGCTCCGTTCTTCCGACGATTGCTGGAAGGGTCTCGAGGCGTATTCTCGGGCTACCCCTCCTTCTAGCGCCAAACTGTTAATGCGTAAAAATGGCTTTAACTTAGAGTCGGATCCAAGGTTCGGGTCCCGAGATTGACCCGCTGAACACAAGGATGATTGAGTGCTGAGTCAACGCGGGTTGACTGTTAATCGTCAAAGATGGAGGCGATTCCGTCGTCTTGGATGAGTCTCCGGGCTGTCGTTGACGATCCTCGGCGAACTTCCTTGGTGGTGGCGAAGTCCGGTTCACGGCGAAGCTCCTCGTCCGGGCGAACTCCGGTCCTGATGAAGCTCCGTGCTAATCTTGATGATTCTTCGTGCTTTTCCTTCCTTGGTGAGCTCCTATGGCGAGGGAGGACCTGTAAAAAAGGGTAGAATGGGCCCGTGCCCCATCGCTTATGGTTGGGCGAGGCTGCCTACGTATCTCAGTTTAAGATATTTAGGTCCCACGTAGTTCGGGGTTAGTGATAAACGGCGGGTGAATGACGATGTGGTTTGACTCGTCGGAAGTACCGTTGTTGGCGGCGCGGGGGTGACCCTTGACCTGATGGCTGGGTATTACCGGCGTGATATGTTCTTCTTCGACCTCGTTGGTGTTGGCGAAGACCTTAACCTGACGAGGGATGCTCCTTGTCGACCTTGTCGGGGTAGGTGGCCTCGTGTAACGAGGGGCCTTATCCCGGCGACGGAAGCTCCTTGTCGACCTTGTCGGGGTAGGTGGCCTCGTATGACGAGGGGCCTTATCCTGACGAAGGGACGCTTCTTCCTTTGTCGACCTCACAGGTGGTGGCGTGGTTACCCACCTGTAGAGGGATGCCTTAGCTGACTCGTCGAACAACCTTTCTTCTCAGGCCTAAGACTATGCTTCTAGATCGATCTCAGCTCTTATTCAAGCCCTTTCCTCCTTAAGAGTGGGAAAATTTTCTAGAGAGAGAAAGCTAGAGAGAGATGCTCTAGAGAAATCTGTAAGTGAGTGTGGAAATGAGGGGGGGGGGGGGGGGGGGGGGGAAGGCTCCTATTTATAGGAAAACCAACTCCCTGAAACTGCAGCTCAAGGGGCCTGCGAATTCCCTAGGAATTGCACCCTATGGGGCCTCCCAATTCCCTGAATATTGCACCTCCAGGGGTCCTGCGAATTTCTCCCTGCAACAGGGGGGGTCGTCGCCTCGTCGCTTCGTCGGCTTGTCGCCTTGTCGCTTTATCGGCTTGTCGCCTCGTCGCTTCGTCGGCTTGTCGCCTCGTCGCTTCGTCGGCTTCGTCGCCTTTTGGATCCCGGGCCTCACCAATGTCTTAGTTCTTCGGCCCCGGGCTTTTGGCGTTGGTGATGGGCCTTGACTTACCATGATAGGCTTTGACTTTTCTTAACGGGCTTTGAGTTTTGCCAAAGGGGGCCCAATTTTTATATGTTACGAAAAATGCACATAACATATATATATATATATTGTTACGGGTATTTTACGCAATTAGTTTATTATTAATTAATAAAAGAAAAATTATTTAAATTAATTTTTCTTTTATTAATTAATTATAATCAATTTTACCCAAAATATTCATCGGAAGCCCGTTTTCGATAAAATAAAATGTCCAGATGATTTCAAAAATATCGAAACACCAAAAATTGACATAAAGTTTGCAAAACACGGCCTCGGGGAATACCCGAGGCCTCCGAAAGCCCCCCGGGACCTCCGGGTGGGCCCCACGGCCCCCGAGGGTCACTTCCACACGCCCAGGTGGGCCCCACAGGGGTCAAGGGTTACTGCCACACGCGTCACAGAACGCTGCAGGCCCACAAGTGTCAAATTGACCCTGCAACGTGGCGCCACGCCATTGGGCGCGAAGGAGGACGCGCAGCAAATAGGGAGCGCCACGCAGACGCTGACGCGCGCGCTGATGCGACCGCTGACGTCAGCCCTGGCTGCCACGCGCGTGGTTTCGTGTCACCGCCACTGTTCCCGCGCGTGAGGGCGCGTCCGACATTAGATTGAGACGCCGATTGCGGCGTTGGATCGGCCACGTCCGGGGGACCCGAAAAAACATATAATATTACCCCGGGGGCTTCCCGAAGAAATATTTATTCACGTTTTAACCCCCGGACCCTCCTATAAATAGGAACTCGGTTTTCACTAAACGGTAACTCGATTCTCACCCCTGGAACTCGCCTAAAACTCTCTCTACTCCCTCTAAAACTCGCCTCCCCTCAAATATCACTCTAATGTTGAGCGTCGGAGGTGAATCAAGGGGTACCCCCCCCCCCCGGTTCTCCCTGACCTTGGGTGTTGTTTTGTCCAGGTTCTGAGATCGAGAAATCACACTAGAACGGAAGCCTTGGGGAAATTTCCGGTGTCGATTACGATCCCCTTGTTAGGACCTGTTCTACTTGGTGTTCGTGCTATTTCTCAGTCTATTATCTCTAGCGGATATACCGCCTTTGCGGATAGACCGAAGACTGGTAGCAGGCCCCACGATTCAGTCTGATGGGTCTAAATCTCCAGGAATTATCCGAAGGTCTTAAACACGGAGAGGTTCACAGAAGGCGGAAGCCTTGGAGAAAACTCTGGCACGATCTAAGACCCTCATTGCCAAGGTTCTAGATCCGTGAGGTGCTCCTTCTATCCACTAGTCTTGTGTCTCCGGCAGATATACTGACTACGCGGATAGCCCGAGGACCCAGATCTATCCCCGTGACGTCGGTCGAGGGTATGGTTCACCAGGGTTCACTGGAAAGTCGATACTGTGATCCCCCCCTACACAGTGGTCAGGAATCTGTTTTTGGTGTCCCGAACCTGTAATCCGGGCCAGGCCAAGTCCTGACCCTAATAGCGACAGGTAGTGGAGTTTACCATGGATTTCTGGTCATGAGTCAATGGAGGGTCCGTTTGACTCGAAAGTCCAGGAGCCCAAACCCGAGAGTCATAAAAAGTCAACAAGATGACATTGGGCCTGGCCCAACACGAGCAATTGGGCCGCTGAATGTTTGAAGCATTTTTCTGCATCAAGGACACTCGATGCATACTCGAAGGCGTTCGAGTATACTCGAAGACATTCAAGGACACTCGAAGGCATTCGAAGACATCCGGCCACATTCAAAGATATTCGAACGCATTCGAACACACTCAAAGGCGTTCGAACACACTCAAAGGTGCTCAAAGAAACTCGAAGGCGTTCGAACATACTCGAAGGCGTTCGAACATATTCAAAGGCGTTCGAACACACTCAGAGGCATTCAGAGAAACTCGAAGATGCTCGAAGCTTCGATGTCAGATTCGATAGAAGGCACCTCTTCCCGCCCCGCGGGAAGTATCGCTCTCAACACGCGGGCTCGGGTGAACGCACGCCGAACCCAGGCACTCAACCGGCCTGAGATAAGTACTCGACAAGAGCCCGCTGTCAACGAAAAAAAAGAACGGCTGACTCGGCTGGAAGATAGTGTCTTCCGCCTGGCTGATCTTGTGTCCAAGCGCCTTGGCAACAACGACACCAACCTTGAAGCCATCGACGAAATAAGAAACGAGGTCCAGGATCTAAGAAGAGAGCTGAAAGAACTCGCTACAACCAATAGTACTGATCCCGCCAAACGAAGTATGACGGAGGGAATCATCTCCCCTCTTGCAAGTCACCAACTCGACGAAGCCCTCAGCGGGGACCTCCGATTCCAGCTAAATCTCGTCTACGACGGCACGACAGATCCCACATACCATCTGGTACAATACCAGTTTGCCATGCGGATAAAAAGATGCTCACCCTCTACAATGTGCCAAGCATTCTCCCTCACCCTTGCCGGACCGGCCTTCGAATGGTACCAACGACTTCCCAAAGGGTCGATTGAATCCTTTGAAGAGCTGAAGGAATGCTTCATATCCCGCTTCGCTAGCTCGATTACGCAACGAAAGGGAAAATCATACCTATGGTCCCTCAAGCAGCGCAAAGATGAGTCTCTCCAGGCTTACTTGAAAAGGTTCACGGAGGAGGCAAATAGAGTCGTTAGCTATACCGACGATGACGGCGTCACCGCAGTAATAGACGGCCTCCTGGTGAGCGAATTCACGCGCTCCCTTGTCAAAAAGAGACCTGCTTCCATGGCCGAACTAATGGCTAGGGCAGCGGAAGACATCGCCGCCGACGAATACTTCGTCAGTCGAAGCCAACTCAGCCTAGACGAGCAAAGCCGGAACGACCAAAGGAGAAATGATAACGAGCCTCAAAGAAAGAGGCAACGCCAGCAGTCAAACTCTGAAGGGCGACAACAACGCCCTAAGCGAGCGGAGGGTTTCCACAGGGACGCAAACTACATCCCGCTAACCGTGTCACCGACAACGATTTTCAACCTCCACAAAGAGAAGTTCGGCCCTCCACGGCCTCTGCCCAGGAAAGCCAACCGAGACAAAGATCGGTACTGCAAGTATCACCAGGATCACGGCCATTTGACGTCAGAGTGCTGGTAACTAAGGAAACAAATCGAGCAGCTCATCCAGGACGGACACTTAAAAGAATTCGTCAAGAAACTCGTGGCGGGAAGCGGGAAAGCCAGCAACCCTCTGCCTCGAGAAGGTGAACAACCCCAAGACGGTCACAAGCCTCACCAAGACGAAGAGCAAACCAAAGACAAAGCTCCCCAGTATCATGTTGTATCCACTATTGTAGGTGGACCAGAAACTAGGGACTCCAACAACAAGCGAAAGAGATACGCCCGAGCCCTGGAAAGTGACGGCGAAGAACACCAGATCAACCTCACGAACCTAACCAGTTCTACGATGGTGCTTCCCAGCCAAGCCATCACTTTCACAGAAGAAGAGGCTCGACGAATCTCACACCCTCACAACTACGCCATCGTGATAGAGACGTTGATCGCCAACAACCGAATCAGGCGAGTACTGGTTGACAATGGAAGCTCGGCTGACGTTATCTTCAAGACCGCCCTGGAACGCATGAGTCTGGGAGGACTCGTCCCGACGCCCATCAAGACCCCGCTCTACGGCTTCAACGGAAAGCCGGTCTTTGCCGAAGGAGCCATCGACCTCCCAACAACATTTGGATCCGAAGATGGGGCCATGGTCACCAAAATGATTTGGTATCTTGTGGTGGACCAACCATCGTCCTACAACATCATCATAGGAAGGCCGTCTCTCAACAAACTTCAGGCTATCACCTCCACCTTCCACTTGCTCGTGAAATTTCCCACGGAGAACGGGATCGGAATCCTAAGGGGAAGCCAACGGGAATCCAGAACCTGTTACGGCCAAGGAACGAAAACCAGGAGGAGCGAGTTGGTCATCCACACGATCCAACAGCTAAATGAAAATCTCACTTCCGATTCCGAGAAGGCATGGATGTTCGGCGAGCTCGACCCAAGAGACGCGAGGCGCAAACCCACGATGGAACCTTCTTCCGATGTGACAGCAGTCACGCTGGATGAAGAAAAGCCAGAAATGACCGTTTCAGTCGGCGCCCAGTTGCCAGTCATGATTAAAACGCAACTGGCCGCCTTCCTGCGAGAGTTCAAGGACGTTTTCGCCTGGTCACATGCCGACATGCCAGGCATCGACCCCGAAATCGCCGTCCACAGACTCAATATCGAGAAAGGAAGGGCACCCAAAATACAACGACGGCAGGCCTTTAATCCCGAAAGATATCAAGCCATCAACGACGAAGTCAACAAACTCATCGCGGCGGACTTCATCAGAGAAGTCACATACCCGGATTGGGTGTCCAATGTCTTGATGGTAAAAAAGCCCAACGGCAAATGGCGGATCTGCATAGACTATTTCGACCTCAACACGGCATGTCCAAAGGATTGTTTTCCTCTCCCGAGGATCGATCAGCTAGTAGACGCGACCGCCGGCCACCAGCTCATGAGCATGATGGACGCATATTCGGGATACAACCAGATCCGAATGCACGAGCCCGACCAGATACACACCATGTTCATCACCGACCGCGGTCTCTACTGTTACAAAGTCATGCCCTTTGGGCTCAAGAACGTTGGAGCCACATACCAGCGCTTGGTCAATCGGATGTTCGCCCCGCTCATCGGGAAAACAATGGAAGTCTATGTCGATGACATGATCGTCAAAAGCCTTGAAGAAGCCGACCACGTCAAAGACCTTCGAGAAACCTTCACTCTCCTCCGAAGGTACCAGATGAAACTGAACCCTGCCAAGTGCGCATTCGGAGTCGAGTCTGGGAAGTTCCTGGGATTCATCGTCAATCGACGAGGAATCGAAGAGTACCCCGAAAAAATTCGAGCTCTAATCGAAATGAAGAGCCCCCGAAGAATCAAGGAAGTACAAAGCCTCAACGGAGGCATCAACGCCCTAGGGCGATTCGTGTCAAAGGCCACAGACCGGTGCCAGTCGTTCTTCCAGGCCCTCAAAGGCAAAAATAATTTCGCATGGAACAAGAAATGCGAAGCCGCTTTCCAGGAACTAAAAGCCTACCTTGGGTCGCCACCTTTGTTGTCAAAACCAAAAGACGATGAGGCCTTATTCCTCTAGCTCTCCATCTCAACCAGGGCCGTCAGCGCGGTCTTGGTTTGAGAAGAAGAAAAGAAGCAGATTTCGGTCAACTATGTCAGCAAAGCGCTCCTTGACGCCGAGACCGCTACACGCAGATCGAAAAGCTGGCGCTCGCGCTGATCACCACCGCGAAGAAACTCCGCCCGTACTTCCAAGCCCACCAAATTATAGTAAGAACAGAGCACCTGGTTCGAAAGGCACTCTTCAAAGGTACCTCATCACGAATGGCGATCTGGTCACAAGAATTGGGGGAATACGGTGTGGAGTACCAGCCCCGAATCGCTATCAAAGCGCAGGTGGTAGCAGACTTCATTGCCGAATTCACGTACGATGCGGAGGTCGAGACTAAAGAAGAGCTTGACAGGTTGCCCCAAACAGTCAAATGAAAATCGAGCCCCGACGGTCCCGCCTGGAGCCTCTACGTTGACGGCGCCTCCAACACAAATGGCTCAGGGGCAGGTATTCTGCTTACCAACCCCGAAGGTGGAAAGCTACGCTACGCCATCCGATTCGGGTTCAACGCCACAAACAACGAGGCGGAATACGAGGCACTACTAACCGGACTTCAGATCGCTCAAAAACTCGAAGCGAAAAACCTGAGGATCTACTGTGACTCTCAACTGATCGTGAAGCAAGTAGAAGGCGAATACCATAAAGAAGAAAATATGGTGGCCTACCTCGCGGAAACGCTGCATCGCTTGGAGTTCTTGGCATGGTATGAGATCACTCAAATACCTCGAGCTGAGAACTTCGAGGCCGACACACTAGCCAAAATGGCATCAGGAGCTGACAATGAGGAGCTAGGAAAAGTTACAATCGAGGCCTTCGAATGCCCGTCCATCAGGAAAAGCCAAATCCTCGCCATCACCAGCGAAGAAGAAGACAACTGGATGTCGTCTATCATCAAATACTTAGAGCGTGGCGTTCTTCCTGCCGATCGAAACAAAGCGCGACAGCTTAAGCTCCGGGCAACGAGATATGTAATACACGATGGCAATCTTTAAAAGCGCGGTTTCATGCAGCCCCTTCTCAAATGTCTTTCCCGGGACGACGCAGATCTCGTCCTCCGAGAAATCCATGAAGGAATTTGTGGCAACCACTATGCCGGACGATCTCCGGCCCTCAAAGCCCACAAACAAGGCTATTTCTGGCCGACCCTCAGAAAAGACGCGAATGAGATCTCCCGAAAATGTGACAAATGCCAACGGTTCGCCAAGGTGCCACACCTACCTGCAGTCCCATTGTGTTCGGTAATGGTCCCTCGACCATTCGCCAAATGGGGAATCGACCTGATCGAGAAGCTACCAAAAGCCCCAGGAGGCGTCGAGTATGCGATAGTGGCCATCGACTACTTTACCAAGTAGGTCGAGGCAGAACCAATCGCAAAAATCACACAGAAAAACACGACGAACTTCATATGGTGCAACATCATCTGTCGGCACGGGATCCCCGCCTCGCTGATAACCGACAACGGGAAACAGTTCGACAATATGGACCTTCGAGCTTTCTGCCAAGATCTCGGAATCAACAACACCTACTCGTCACCCGTCTACCCCCAGGCGAACGGTCAAGTAGAGTCAGTTAACAAAGACATCAAGACTATCCTGAAAAGGAAACTCGATGAAAAGAAGGGCAAGTGGGCGGAAGAATTACCCTCAGTACTCGGGGCCTATCGGACTACCACACGCAACGACACTGGTGAAACCCCATTCGGTCTAACCTACGGAGTCGAGGCAGTCATCCCCGCTGAGATACGCATCCCTTCGCCGCGAGTCGAGTTCTTCGATGAAGAACGCAATGACGAGGCGCTGCGACAAGAGCTTGACCTCCTCAAAGAAAAGCGAAATGAAGCGTACACCAGACTGGTCGCCCAGAAGCGAGTTGTAGAGCGCTACTACAACTCTAAAGTCAAGGCAAGACACTTCTTGGAAGGAAGCCTGGTTCTGAGAAAAGTAGGCCAAAACACCCAAGTCCTCGGCGCCAGAACCCTCGGGCCAACTTGGGAAGGCCCGTACCGCATCTCTAGGGTGATCCGAGACGGAACATACCGGCTACAGGAAATGGGGGGTTGCGAAATCCCCTGGCCCTGGAACGTCGAACACCTGAAGTAGTACCACCAATGAGCCCGACAAGGCTAGGGGTAAAAATAAGCTAAAAATAGCTGAAGCTAAGATTCAACCGGAAGCTAAAGCTAAAATCCAACCCGAAGAAAAGCCCCGAAGTGATGTACCACCGGCATGGGAATAGCTCCGATAGCCGACGTATGTAAAAAAAAAAAAAAAAAGCGCCACAAGAAGCACCAAATGATATATATAAGGTCTTTCTTTTTCCGCGAATAGATGCCTCTCAAAATTTCCTCACAACCTTTACAAGCTTACTCGGAAACTGGGGGGTTGATATAGGGAAAAGAAAAGAAAATACAAAAAAAAAAAGACCGAGAAAGGCCCGGATCTCGATCCCGCCGACTCAGGCAACTCAAAAGACCGAGAAAGGCCCGGATCTCGATCCCGCCGACTCAGGCAACACAAAAGACCGAGAAACGCCCGGATCTCGATCCCGCCGACTCAGGTAACTCAAAAGACCGAGAAAGGCCCGGATCTCGATCCCGCCAACTCAGGCAATTGAAACGCCTCGCAAGTAGTTCTCGGCCCAAAACCGAGCGCTTGACGACGCACAACTTGCCATAAGTCCGGGACCTATAGCGCTCTATAAAGCGCGACCCGGCTCCAAGTACACTAAGACGCCTCGAAAGTAGTTCTTGGCTCAAAACCGAGCGCTTGACGACGCGCAACTTGCCATAAGTCTGAGACCTATAGCGCTCTATAAAGCGCGACCCGGCCCCAACTACACTAAGACGCCTCGAAAGTAGTTCTCGGCCCAAAACCGAGCACTTGACGACGCGCAACTTGCCATAAGTCCGGGACCTATAGCGCTCTATAAAGCGCGACCCGGCTCCAAGTACACTAAGACGCCTCGAAAGTAGTTCTCGGCTCAAAACCGAGCGCTTAACGATGCGTAACTTGCCATAAGTACGGGACCTATAGCGCTCTATAAAGCGCGACCCGGCTCCAAGTACACTAAGACGCCTCGAAAGTAGTTCTCGGCTCAAAATCGAGTGCTTGACAACGCGCAACTTGCCATAAGTCCGGGACCTATAGCGCTCTATAAAGCGCGACCCGGCTCCAAGTACACTAAGACGCCTCAAAAGTAGTTATCAGCTTAAAACCGAGCGGTTGACGACGCGCAACTTGCCATAAGTCCGGGACCTATAGCGCTCATACTAAGACGCCTCGAAAGTAGTCCTCGGCCCAAAACCGAGCGCTTGACGACGCGCAACTTGCCATAAGTCCGGGACCTATAGTGCTCTATAAAGCGCAACCCGGCTCCAAGTACGCTGAGACGCCACGAAAGTGGTTCTCGGCCCGAAACCGAGCGCTTAACGACGCGCAACACGTGATAAGATCAGGGCCCTGCAGCGCTCGACATAGCGCGACCCGGCCCCCCAAATACAGAAAGCCTAAAAGAAAACCTGATCTCAAACCCCGAGGGCACCGGCCAAAAGCTCGAAGCGCTCGATACATTGCTAGAAGACAGATCTTATCTCGAAGCAATCAAATAAGAAATGATCAAAGAACCAACATACAAGATGAAAATGAAAGATTGACATTCATAGGTCAACATTACGGTTACATCACAAGTAGCTACTCCTAATGAACAGCGGCGGCTCGCTACAGCAGAACATGTCCGCCTATACAAGAAAAGCACCTAAAAGCGCTACAAAAACTCATGCCACATGCGGCAAGACTGGAAGCTACAAGCTCTATATATGGGAGGAATACATCCCCGATTGTTAAAAAAAAAAAGGGAGACGGCATGTCACGGAAAACGATCGTCATCATCGTCAGTGGTCTCCTCATCCGCCTCTTTCATCACCAACGGCTGCATCCTCCATCCCTGCGTTGGCAGGGGCAATGTGATCAAGATCGGGGACGTAATAGTCAGCCTCAACGAAAAGAGAGGCCGGGGGAACATGACCCCCAACTCCGCCGGCCACGCTGCCCAGACTATCGGCCCTCGGAGGGTGAACGCCCGCCGAGAATGATATCCCGTTCACCAGAAGGTTCATAATCAGCCCCGGAGGGGGAACAAGGGTGATAAAAGGCTCTAGGGCAGCTAAGGCTTCTGGTGGAACCCGATGGTTTAAAAGGAATGAGGTGCACAGATACATGTGCGGGTTCGCCCCGAAGCATATCCACCACGCCGTTCACAAAACCATCCCACCTTGCGGACTCAAGCTCAATGGCGTGCGCTCCTCGAAGATGCGATATCTCCGCATCTCTCATCGCCAACGCCTCGTGGGCGGCCCCGAGCTGGGTGGAGTAGTGGGAGGCATCAGCCTGAGAACGAGACGCCTCTCTAGAGGCAGCCAAATGACCCTCATGGGCCTCCCGAAAGAATTGCCAGGCAACGGCACTGTCAGACTACGGGAAATCGACCCGATGTCTGGCCTCATGCGCCCCGTCCCCGGTATATCCCATCCGAATCGCAGGAACGGTCTCCCCATACGACCCACCAGCACGGCTGGACTCTCCGCTCGTCGGGTAGCTATACGGCGGCGTCACCGGCAACAACGGAGAGAAAAAATGACAAAATCATAAGTATGCGCCCAACAAAAATAAAGAAGAAAAAGCCGACGAGTCGATGAAGCATACCGCTTGTGCGGCCCCACCCATGGGAGCATGACCGGGATACACCGGCTCGGGCGCTAGGACCTAACTATATGGCATAGAAGGGTTATACTCCGTAAACGCCGGGCCAGCCATCGGAGGCTGATCGTATGGTGGACCGTACGCCCAGAAAGGTTCGCCATGGCCAGGCGCCCCTCCCGACGAAGAAGGCATCCCAGATGAAGGGATAGGATCCGTCCTTCCATAGCCGGAGGCGGGCATATCGGAAGATGTCACGTCTGAGGGAAAAGGCGGAAGACCCCACGACCATCCGTCACTGCGATCCATGTCTGCAAAAGAAAAAACAACCATGTCAGAGGCAAAGTACGATAAAGCGATCATTACAAGCAAAGAAGCAGAAAAAACCACGCATAAAAATAGACCTCTCTTCAAGGCCCGGCATTGAATCAGCCACGGCCCGGGGAGACATCCACCTCGATCGAATCCAGGCTTCCCTCGTTAAAAAAGAAGTGAAACGTCCGGTAATGGCGGACCCCATCAAAAAAAAATCTGACGAAGCCCCGGTCCTCGACGCCGGTACTCATTTACAGCCGAGGGATCCCGAATCCTTGGGGAACAGATCCCAGATAGACGCTTGGGACCCAAACCCACCGACTATGCCAGTCCGGGTCTAGGTCCGGACCCAGGTATCTGACTCGAAAGCCCCAGACGGGTCGGGGAAAGACCCAATTGTTAACCCTTTGATCATCCTGGGAAACAATGATGGGCAGGAGTCTCCGGAGCTGGGTGGGAGTGACATAACGGCCTCGCCCTTCACGCCACATCGAAAAAACCCCGGCGGCAAACCACCAAGCATCCGGGCGAACCTGAAGCGGATGCAAGTCCAGCGACACGAGAAGTCGCTCTAACAGAGAAGGGATCGGCAAGGAAAAACCTAGCTGAAGACTCTCTATAGGGACCGCGACCATCCCGTCACGAGGATATCCGGGGAGCTCCCCCTCCGACGGGGTACATACCCCCGACAGTACCAGACGCACGGACCTAAAAAAGGCCCCAAGCACCGCCGGGGTCACAGAGCTCGGAATATTAACGTCCGGGAAAAGTGCGGGAGAACGCAACCGGTAAAGGCCGCCCTCACCCGATGAGGCCCCGGTTCTCCTCCTAACTATCCTATTAAAATTTGGGCATGACCCGCCTGCTATGTCGGCACCATAACGTGGTCCCTCCACGCCATGGGCCCCGTAAGCAGTACCTACGGCAGCCCTATAACTATCTACATCTACGCCAGGGGATCTCAGACTCGCTCCCAAAACAACAGAAAAAATATGTTCGGGACCCGTCATAGGGTGACCCGCCTCGGCCAACGTAGACCTCGACGACCCGAACACCGACCGGGGCATCGCACGGAAAACCCGCTAAAACTCCGGAGTCCCCGGAAATCAGCCGGATACCACCGGCCACTGGCATTGGCCGTTAAAGTCACTAATATGGTCACCGGCCGACCCTGGTCACCACGGGCCCCACGGGCCTCGGGATATTGACGATCCTAGCCAGAACTACCCCTACGGATTCGGAGCAAGGCCGGATTCGCCAGAGTCACCCTCGCCGCTACGGGAACCCCGCCAATAAAACGGGAAGGATTCCCGCCGGCCGAGGGACCCACCAAAGCGGGTGAGGAAGACAAGCCCGGCCGAACTCCCCCGTCACCGACGTCACCCGACTCTGGCGCAGACCCGCTCGCCCGGACCTCTCTGTCGTGACACCGCCCTCCGCCGCCGGCGACCGGACCCACAAATTGGGCCACAAAGACCCTGATCTCGCCGGAGCTCGACTCTCGTTCGACCGATGAGGATCGGGCTCCTCCTTCTTCGACGACGCCAGCCACCGGCCCAGACCCGCTCGCCCGAGTCCCGCCGTCGCACCGCCTGCTGTCACCGTCGCCAACGACCCGCACAACACAGATCGTAGAGGTCGGTCCACCACCGAGGGCTCGCGAGCCAAACCCACGTGAGTTTGGGCTTGGCCGAGCTCCTCCACCACCGTCGGCTGCCCTCGAGCCACGATCCTCAGGCGACCCATCACCGTCGGCGACGGAGCCCACGATGTCGCCATTGGCGAGCTCGAGTTTGCCCGAGCCAAACGGAGCCAAACACCGACCTCCGAGCTCCTCCACCTCGCCGACGGCTGCCACTGACACCCCCAAGCTCGCCATACCGAGCTGTTCACGGTGGTGGTCTTCTCTGGCGACGGCAAGCTCCGGCGACGAATTGGTGGCAGATTTCTTCATTTGGGCTCGCGAGTTTTAGAGAGAGAAAGTCGCTCGATTTCGAGTTCTAGACTTCATTTTTTCGAAAATTATGACGAGGCTCGTGAAAGGGTGAAGCTAGATAACAAAAGGACAGACACGATGCAAAAATCGGAATTCAAAAATGCTACCCGGTAAAAAAGTTACGGAAAGAAAACATACATTTTTACTATTCACAGGAGGAAAACAAGCTCGTGAATCCGAATGAGCCGTCCTGCCTCCAAAAACTGGGGTGTTAATGTTACGGGTATTTTACGCAATTGGTTTATTATTAATTAACAAAAGAAAAATTATTTAAATTAATTTTTCTTTTATTAATTAATTATAATCAATTTCACCCAAAATATTCACCGGAAGCCTGTTTTCGAAAAATAAAGGGTTCAGATGATCCCAAAAATATCGAAAAACCCAAAATCGACATAAAGTTTGCAAAAAAAGGCCTCAGGGAACACCGGAGGCCTCCGAAAGCCCCCTGGGACCTCCGGGTGGGCCCCACGGCCCCCAAGGGTCACTACCACACGCCAAGGTGGGCCCCACAGGGGTCAAGTGTCACTGCCACACGCGCCAAAGGACGCTGCAGGCCCCCAAGGGTCAAATTGACCCTGCCACGTGGCGCCATGCCATTGGACGCGAAGGAGGACGCGCAGCCAATGAGGGAGCGCCACGCAAACGCTGACGCGCACGCTGACGCGACCACTGACGTCAGCCCTGGCTGCCACGCTCGTGGTTTTGCATCACCGCCACTGTTCCCGTGCGTGAGGGCGCGTCCGACGTCGGATTAAGACGCCGATTGCGGCGTTGGATCGGCCACGTCCGGGGGACCTGAAAAAAACATATAATATTACCCCGGGGGCTTCCCAGAGTAATATTTATTAACGTTTTAACCCCCGGACCCTCCTATAAATAGGAACTCGGTTTTCACTAAACGGTAACTCGATTCTCACCCCGGGAACTCGCCTAAAACTCTCTCTACTCCCTCTAAAACTCGCCTCCCCTCAAATATCACTCTAATGTTGAGCGTTGGAGGTGGATCAGGGGGTACCCCCCCCCCCCCCCCCGGTTCTCCCTGACCTCGGGTGTTGTTTTGTCCAGGTTCTGAGATCGAGAAATCACACTAGAACGGAAGCCTTGGGGAAATTTCCGGTGTCGATTACGATCCCCTTGTTAGGACCTGTTCTACTTGGTGTTCGTGCTATCTCTCAGTCTATTATCTCTAGCGGATATACCGCCTTTGCGGATAGACCGAAGACCGGTATCAGGCCCCACGATACAGTCCGATGGGTCTAAATCTCCAGGAATTATCCGAAGGTCTTTAACACGGAGAGGTTCACAAAAGGCGGAAGCCCTGGAGAAAACTCTGGCACGATCTAAGACCCTCCTTGCCAAGGTTCTAGATCCGTGAGGTGCTCGTTCTATCCACTAGTCTTGTGTCTCCGGTAGATATAATGACTACGCGGATAGCCCGAGGACCCGGATCTGTCCCCGTGACGCCGGTTGAGGGTCTGGTCCACCAGGGCTCACTGGAAAGTCGATATTGTGATCCCCCCTACATAGTGGTCAGGAATCCGTTTTTGGTGTCCCGAACCTGTAATCCGTGCCAGGCCAAGTCCTGGCCCTATTAGCGACAGGTAGTGGAGTTTACCACGGATTTCTGGTCCTCGTCCTGAGTCAGTGGAGGGTCCGTTTGACTCGAAAGTCCAGGAGCCCAAGCCCGAGAGTCATAAAAAGTCAACAAGATGACATTAGGCCCGGCCCAACACGAGCAATTGGGCCGCTGAATGTTTGAAGCATTTTTCTGCATCAACATATATATATATATATATATATATATATATATAACTTTATATTTGTATATATATTTGGATTAAAAAAATCTCAAAAAAGAAGAAGTGAGGTTACCTTTGATTTCATGTTACCATCTCATCCTCAAAGAAACTTTCATTAAACATTGGTCCCTTTTTTTTTGTCCCTGATACATAGGATCAAAGTCTACTTAATTAAGCATATACAGAGGGTTAGGCATGAGATAACTCCTGGGTAAAATTCACAACAACAAAAAATCCCGAGAAATGATTCAAATCGTGACTACATAAGCTTTTCTTAAAATTATATATACTGAACAATATTTCTTACCGTTAGTGAGTTTGTTATGCAACGCTCGCTGGAGTAGTCGACGGAGGTATTGAGCCACACAACGCCGGATATAGATGGAGGGAGAGTCTTGATATGCAACAAAGGGAGACTGCAACGAAGATTTAACGAAAAACAAACGCTGCAATGGAGAGTGTAGCGCCCCTAAATGGGGGTTAGAAGAATAAGACAAGAACAACGACTTTTTAAACTTTGACTTGTCAATAACACATCATCATTCAAACAATACCATTGAATATTCAACATCCACGTCAACAAACACATAGTTTCTGCCCATGGGACTTAAAACGACATTACGAACATCAACGACCATATTTTATACAACACCATAAAACGACAAATATAAAGTATCACCATCACGTTATCCTTAATTTAATCCAGTTTATGTCCGAAATAAAAGATCAACTCAAATACGAAATTCACCTCGATGAACACTAAAGATACGGATAAGCAAAATCAACATGGACCTCCCGAATCAAACTACTCCTCGTTCGGAGTCTGACACTGAATACCGCCTGAAGCTGGAAAGAAAAAGATGTATATGGAAGGGGTGAGCACCACATGCTCAGTAGGGAATATATTACCAATTCTCTTTACCGAACCATTATTAGTCAAATTTCAATTAAATAAATTAAACGTCAACATAAACCATGTATGTAATCATCATTTTAACCATTTTCAACAATAATATAAATAAATAAAATATACCCCACAAAAGTCAAATCATTTCGGTGGTCCATGCCAAGTCAGCTCCCACCTTTTCTCCACTATATCACATCGAGTCCTCAAGGCACCAGCACAGGTGGACTAGAAGTCCCTAACCGTAACTCGCCCTCGACTCAGGATCCTAATCACCACCAAAGACAGCCAGTTCACCATGGGTCGAAATGTTGACTTTTGGGTCACCAATCATATCCACATCCATAATCATATCCGGCCTACTGCGCAGTAGCCAGCTGCTCGTCAGCAGCTCTAATCACATCATCCGCCCGAAGCGGGTACCAATATCATAATAATCAAAATCCGCCCGAAGCCGGTACCATATCAACATACGTCATCCCGACGTAACCATAAACATAAAATATAACAAGCATCAATTCGATGCAACCATACCCGGTATCCAGCCTCGCTATCAAGCGACTACAATCACGATATTAACTTTTATCTTTTGATCAAAACAACATTTTATTTATTCCAATTTTTAACCTATCCGGTTCAATCTTCATTAATTCGTTGGTTTCTACATTCATTTTAAATAGCGACAAAAGGTAATAGCCCCTAACTCAATCTGTGGAAACTTTGACCGATCGACTAGCTAGTCGAAGATGCGGGTTCATCTTGGCCTTGAGTTCGATGATCAGAGACTTCGGGATTAGATATACTATTCAAAACGGGTGGTTGGGGTAGCACGGTTTTTTAGGCGACCACGGGACAACTATCCGCGCCAACTATAACACCGATATTATCCATAAGTCAAATATTACTAAGATTGGAATTCAAATTGTCAATTGAAAACCCGATACGCTGAAATTTAACCCTGGCCGAATTCCCGTCGGGCATGCAAAACGAGGCAGCAAAACGGGCATCAATTTGACAATGTAATACCTCTCCTAGCCTAATCCGACTATTCTAAACACAATGGCAAAGTCAATTTCATCAATCAAGGCCCAGAACACACTTAATTTGATTATCTAAAATCAGAAACTAGAGCAAGGAAATTCGAGCTTACCGGGAGTCCGATGACAATTCCGATTGAGGGCTTTCGATCTCCTCGACGAGGGCTTCAAAACCCCTCAATTAATTTCGGGATCAAAAAATGATGACGGCGGCCGGCGGCGACAGCGAGGTGGCACCTCAAATGGACTCTAACAAGCTTCGTAAACCCGGTTCCGGTGTTAGATTTCCCAAAATCGAACCCAAACGGAATAGATCTCGAGTTAAGAAACCGAACCTTCCGACGAATATTCCGGCCAAACGCCACCACTTCAGGTCGTCATCCGCCTATCAACATGTTCACCTTCTCGAGAGCTTTCTAACGGTACCAAGATCACGTCGAACGGAGCTCCGTTAACGGAGTTATGAAGCTTTGAACAATTGATGTGAGAGAAAAGATAGAGAGGAGAGAGAGAGGTGATGCCGAGAAGAAAGAAAGAAAAAGGGGGGGGGGGTATTCGAGACTTTTTTTTTTTTTTGCTTTTCTTTCTGATTTTTTTTTCTAACATAATATATATATATATTAAATAGGGTTTTACAATACTCCACCCCTTTAAAAAATTTGTCCCTAAAATTTAAACGAAACCACCCCCGAACAAAGACGGGTACTTCTCCATCATCTCCGACTCTAATTCCCATGTTGCCTCTCTTATGTCGTGATGGTTCCACACCACTTTGACTAGAGGAATCTCTCATTGACGAAGAACTTGATGGTTCCACACCACTTTGACTAGAGGAATCTCTCATTGACGAAGAACTTTAATTTCACGGTCGATAATCTAAATCGGGTATTTCTCATACGTGACATTTTCTTGAATGGGTATCTCTGTCTACTCAATGATTTGTTGAGGATCAGGTTCATATTTCTTCAACATCGACACATGAAACACATAGTCGCCAACCATGAATTCCAATGGCCTTCGTCTTCGATCCGCATAACTCTTCTGGCGACTTTGAGTAATCTTGAGTCTTTCCCGAATAAGCTTAATCGCTTCCGTTGTATCTCTGAGGTACGAAGGACCGAGAGTAACGCGATCCTCATACTCGGCCCAACAAAGAGGCAAACGACAAGGTCGACTATACAAGGTCTCATACGGTGCAATACCGATACTAGCCTGAAAGTTATTATTGTAAGCAAACTCCACGAATGGTAGTTGCTCATTCCACTTTCCCCCAAAATCCAAGACACACGCCTGAAGCATGTCTTCTAAGATCTGAATTACTCGCTCTGATTGACCATCAGTCTGAGGATGAAAAGTTGTGCTCAAACTCAATTGAGTTCCCATCTCATTTTGTAATCCACTCCAAAACTTTGAGGTGAAACGAGCGTCTCGGTCGAAAACTATTGAAACAAGAACTCCATGAAGCTTTACTATCTTTTCCACATATAGTTTACAAAGTTTCGGAACCTTGTAATCTATCCGAATGGCTATAAAGTGGGCTGATTTTGTCAACCAATCAACGATCACCCACATTGCATCTCTTCATGAACATCGCTACATCAGATTTCATTCCGTACGAATAATATTTTGAGTGTGTCATGTCATCTTCGTGAGAAAGAAACATCACACAAAAGAGATGGTTCGAGTAGGGTCCTCCGATGTGGCTTACCGAGCAGTCAATGGAGACCAAGAACAACCGAACCGCAATCGGGTCGAACTCGGGTTGCCCCTAAACCCTAAACGGTATGTTCACGCCTGCATTCTGCATGCGTTTCGGGAGCAGTCCCCAATCTTGATGAGGACCACATTGTGGTCTCCTCTTCGTCCACACCTCTTTATTGCCCCCGCTTGGGTCAGAGGCTCTCGCAGGTGAGCCCGGCGATACAAACGTATCAGATTTCATTCCGTACGAATAATATTTTGAGTGTGTCATGTCATCTTCGTGAGAAAGAAACATCACACAAAAGAGATGGTTCGAGTAGGGTCCTCCGATGGGGCTTACCGAGCAGTCAATGGAGACCAAGAACAACCGAACCGCAATCGGGTCGAACTCGGGTTGCCCCTAAACCCTAAACGGTATGTTCACGCCTGCATTCCGCATGCGTTTCGGGAGCAGTCCCCAATCTTGATGAGGACCACATCGTGGTCTCCTCTTCGTCCACACCTCTTTATTGCCCCCGCTTGGGTCAGAGGCTCTCGCAGGTGAGCCCGGCGATACAAACGTGTTGGTAAAACACATATAACGTCTTGGCTTCTTGTGTCCCTTGTCCATGTGGGATTTTTTTGCCAAGTAAACTACTTCGATTTGGCATTACAAGGTTGCCTGGATCGCCGACACGTGCCGCACCTTCGCGCCCCTCGACATCCACAACGCCGTCGACCTGGGCGCGCTGGCGGCGCAGGTGCTCGGGGACCGCAGCCTGCGGTAGGCGGGGCTGAAGGACCTCGCGCGGCGCGTGTTAGGGCGGGGCTGGACGTGGCGAAGCCGAGGAAGGTCACCATGGAGAGGTGGGACTATCGCTGGCTCAACTCCGAGCAGGAGAAGTACGTATGCATCGACGCCTACTTGATTGGGTCGTCGTTGATACACGGGTAAATGTAATGATCGATTCATTGACATTTTTGCTTACTGGGTTTCGTGGGTCTTGAAGAACAATCTGTAGATTTCATGGGTGTTCATAGAATCTTCTTTAATTGGATTTTGCTCGTGAATTTGGGACCTTTTTCTTTTCTGGGTTTCGCTCTTCCTCGTTTCATCCATATTTTGGACAGAACTAACTCGGGTGTGAGTACTAATTTCTTCCATTGGATTTCGTACTTTAATGTAATCGTTGCTAATGGCAGAATGTTGATTTCAATGGGCCTTAGGAGCTAGGGTCCAAAATTTAAGGCCTATGGTTTTTATTATTATTAGGGTTTTGCCTAATTGGATTTGCTATTAAGCTTATATTATTTAAGACTTATTATTGGTAAAGTATCTATTTTTTTTTTTTTTTTTGGAAATAGGATGGCATAAAGCCAAGTTAAAAAAAATCTATGGCAAAAGTATTTAAGTTCACTTTTTTTGTGTGCATCGGTAGACCTCGTCTACTCTTTTTTTTTTTTTTTACTATTTCCGTCAATAATGACATCAACAACGCAAATCACAATTCTATTGAGGAGATGAACTAGGAATTCGAGCGAGAAAGTAAAAAAGAAAAATAAGAATTTTCGTTGTAGATGTTCAAAAAATGCTCAATTTTATCCTTTTTTCATTTTTATTTTTTTTTACTTTTCAGTTTTCTAAATTCATGGTCCCTATTTCCCGTCACTTTGTAAAATATTACTAAGACCGCATAGCTTAATGTAAGGCTATATATATTTTAATATATTTTGAGACCATCATTTCTTAAAAAATATCATTTGAAGTGATGATTTTTAATACAATTACGACTAATATAATTTTATACATTCATACTTCTGGAAAAAAAAAATAGAAGAAAATGTTCGAAAGAATGAAAATAATTTATGATTGTACGGGCTGACATATATATCTTTTTTGTTCAGGTTTGGGATATACAATGTTTATGGCTTTTGTTTAAAATGAATAATATCGTTAGTGTTTTGTCGATATTTCCAATTTATCCTCGGTATTCAGTTTTTCGTCGACATACTACGGTTGAATTCTGAACTTACAAGATATCTTGCAGAAATTTTACCGAGAACCCCCAAAAACCGAGAAATTGTAGGCATACTGTAATTAATCATTGTTCTTTAAAGATTGTCATTGATTTCTTGGAGCTGTGATTAATAAATATTATCTTTTATGAATATTTTTTAAACCTGGTTAATTTTGAATAGGATTTTTACTAATTAATTTGACATAGCCATGATATAAATACAGGTACCCCAGTGAAAGACCAATAACAACATGAAGAACAATGGCCACATCAAAATCTAAAACGGCAGCAAAAAAGGGCGCACAAAAACGACATAACATATTATAAAATACGAGTGAATAATAACAAAATATCCAACTTAAGCGACGGACAAAGTATAAAATTAAAAAAATATATATAAAGCTTAAAGTTTTAAGATAATATTACACATTGGAAAATTGAGATTAATAATAGAACTAATAATCCCATAAAAGTCATATTTCCCGAAAATCACATACTATAAAAACCGTATCCGAAACCACTATAATGCGAAATCCGCAAAGAATTCACGTCAAAAATGCCACATTCTCGGTTTCAGTAGGGCCTGAACGATTTCAACTAAAGAAAACGACTTTAATTTATAGCAAAAAATAATTATGATATTGTAATAAAGTAGTAAAGAAAAACAAAAGGTATGGTTCGAGGGTCCCTCTGACGGGGTTTAGCAAAAAATAATTATGAATTTGTGATAAAGTAGTAAAGAAAAACAAAAGGGATGGTTCGAGGGTCTTTCCGCCGGGGCTTACCAAAAAATAATTATGATTTTGTAATATAAAGAAAAATAAAAGGGATGGTTCTAGGGTCCCTCCGACGGGGCTTACCAAAAAATAATTATGATTTTGTAATAAAATAGTAAAGAAAAACAAAAGGGATGGTTCGAGGGTCCCTCCGACGGGGCTTACCAAAAAATAATTATGATTTTGTAATAAAATAGTAAAGAAAAACAAAAGGGATGGTTCGAGAGTCCCTCCGACGGGGCTTAGCAAAAAATAATTACGATTTTGTAATAAAATAGTAAAGAAAAACAAAAGGGATGGTTCGAGGGTCCCTCCGACGGGGCTTACCAAAAAATAATTATGATTTTGTAATAAAATA
Source organism: Parietaria judaica (assembly GCA_954871525.1). Taxonomy (NCBI): domain Eukaryota; kingdom Viridiplantae; phylum Streptophyta; class Magnoliopsida; order Rosales; family Urticaceae; genus Parietaria; species Parietaria judaica. The sequence goes on from OX940869.1 coordinate 16,055,233, forward strand.
GTAAAGAAAAACAAAAGGGATGGTTCGAGAGTCCCTCCGACGGGGCTTAGCAAAAAATAATTACGATTTTGTAATAAAATAGTAAAGAAAAAACAAAAGGGATAGTTCGAGGGTCCCTCCGACGGGGCTTACCAAAAAATAATTATGATTTTGTAATAAAATAGTATAGAAAAACAAAAAAGATGGTTCGAGGGTCCCGCCGACTGGACTTACCGAGCAGTCTAATCCTATTGGAGACCAAGACTCGGGTTGCCCATTCTCCGAAACATTGTGTTTGGGGTACATACACATCGTTGTGACCTTAGTCCGCACCTCTTTATAGCCCCCGCTTGGGTCACAGGCTCTCGTAGGTGAGCCCGGCGATAAAAACATGTTGGTAAAACACATATAATATGTTGGCTTCTTGTGTCCCTGATCCATGTGGGATTGTTTGTTCCATGTAAACTAGTTCGATTTGGCATTACAAAGGTTGTCTGGATCCCCGACACGTCCCGCACCTTCGCACCCCTCGTCTACGTCGAGTGGCGCCCCAACTTCAGCGCCAACCGGGAGAACCCCATCGCCACGCTCCAGCTCTGCGTCGCCGAGCGCTGCCTCATCGTGCAGCTCCTCCGCGCCGTCGACCGCATCCCGCGGTCGGCGGGGCTGAAGGACCTAGCGTGGCGCGTGGCGGGGCTGGACGTGGCGAAGCCGAGGAGGGTCACCATGGGGAGGTGGGACTATCGCTGGCTCAACTCCGAGCAGGGGAAGTACGCATGCATCGACGCCTACTTGATTGGGTCGTCGTTGATTCACGGGTAAATGTAATGATCGATTCATTGACATTTTTGCTTACTGGGTTTCGTGGGTCCTGAACAGCAATCTGTCGATTTCATGGGTGATCATACAAACTTCTTTCCATTGGATTTTGCTCGCGAATTGGGACCTTTTCCTTTTCTGGGTTTCGATCTTCCTCGTTTCATCCATACTAGTAGCATTTACTATTTGTATACGAAAATATCCATGAAACCCAACATAAAAGAAGAAAAAAAAGGATCACTTTCATCGTTTATTCTCTGTATCTCCTTTCATTCGACCAACATTCTCGCTTGTCGTGGGGGATTTTTTGTCGAATTTGTTAATGAATTGCACGTGGAGATCACATTGTTAGTTGTAACTTGTAACTTGATTATAAGTTGTGAAGAAGAGCATACACATTAGGCTTGCACAAAATAATTGAGAACCATATTTTTTTTAATCTAGAATCGAAAAAACACTACCTATATCAGAATATCCGGAACCAAGTTCAGGATCCCCATCTTCGGTTCCTAATATTTAAGCACCGTTTTTGTAGGACCGGTTTTGGAACCGGCTTATATATTTTCTAAAAATATTGTATATTCAAGTAATTTTGTATTACACGTGAAAATAGTAAACAGTGTTTCACCCCTATGTAATTCTGTTTCAGCCTTTCAGGTACCCGAATTCCGGATTTGGTTTTAGGGTCTTAAAAAAAAAAAAAATTGACTTGGTTTCAGCTTTATTACAAATCTATATATATATAAAAGGAGAGTTTTTGCTTGATGATGTGGCAAAATAGATGAGCATGAATTTGAGAATCCTCTTTTCTAAGATATAAACATGTTCTTCATAAAAATATCTAAACGATTTGCACTGAGTTATTAATATTAGTGGAATGCCCGCGCAAAAGCGCGGCTAAAAAAATATAGTTGAAAATTATAAATTCATATATTAAATAAATGATCATTTATAATTTGTAATAAATATAAAATTGTGATATTAATATCAAAATATAATGAAAATGAAACATGGTTGATATCTTGAATCTGGTTTTCTGTTTGTCCTCCTAATGCAGCCGTTCGAATGCTTCTCTATTTTTCAACGTAGAGACTGTATACAGCTAATTAATTCATCTTTAATATAAGATCAAAATAAACTCAGAACAATATATATTATATATGTATATATTTGAACATAAATGTTCTCTATATACTTAAAAGGAAAAATAAATAATAAGATCTCAAATCCTCCAATGCACTGAAGAAGAAACATTTATTGTGCTGATATAATATTGGAAAAATGTATAATAAATAAACACGACGACTAACGGGTTCCCCTTCCTAGTTTGAAACTGCTACGTTTTAATTTGTATCAAATTGCATGTATTTGGAGCTAAAATTGTTATACTTCAGTTTGTAATAAATTTATTTACATGGAGTGATTGTTTTAAAAAAGAGATGTGAATGTGCAATTGTTGCATAGTTAGTGAAGCAGAATTGAAATAATAATAAAACTTAAGAAAAAAAAGGATCTGTCAAATCTTCGCCTGTCTATTTTGCCACCTCATTTATCAAAGATCTTTCTTTTATATATGTATATAGATTGAATGTGGAGAGTCTTTGAAATACAATTTATAAAGGTAAAAATCACAGCTAAACTATTGGTCCAACATCATATATAACTATTAGTTTAGAAGAAAAAAACTTTTAAGAAAAATTCATTAATATAAAATTTACATTTTCATTAGTCAAAATCATATTCGAGATGATAAGTTATTGGTGATAATTTTTTTTCTCTGAACTCTTTTTATAAGTGATCGTTAGGATGTTGAATCATTATTCATTAACGTAATATTATTTAAAACTAATTAACCTCTAAGAAAAAATAATTAAAAACCAATTGCTTGCTTTTAGTATGTTGAATCGTTACGCATTGCAAAGCGTATTTATTTAAAACTGATAAGATACTTTTCTCCACTACACACACTTAGTTAACCTTTGCTAAAAAATAAAACATTTGATAATTAACACACTTGGAAGTTGGATCCACACTAAAGTCTTAATGCAATAGACCACAAAAATCGAGAAGTTTGGACATATATGCATTATAAGTATACTGTTGGCATTAACTTTTCTTTAATGAAGAATTAAAACAATGTTATAAGTATACTGTTATGTGACATACCATTGTACAATACACGTTATATACTATGAAATCTAAAAATTTATAATTCAATTCGTTAAATAGCAAAAATACTTGTGCTTTTACCTGATAGTAGAAAAATAAGAAATAAAAAATAGTTAGAAAAGTTGAATATGAAGAAAGAATAAAATGCAAATATTCATAAAAAATTCAACTATAAGAAAAATGAAGGAAGCAATAGAAAAATATATGTTATATATTAAATTTGATAGTCCCAGAAAAATACATGTTTCCTAACGGATAGTCGTAGATTAATAAATTTGATATGATAATCCTTTATTAATATACGATCCTGGATCAAACGCACATTAATAAATACATTTGTTCTCTTTGTAAAAAATGAGATGCAGGTACAAAAGTAAAACATATACATAACAATTATTTCACCTATAGCATGTTGGTTTAGCACTCGAGATGATGCAGATTTTCCTTAGCTCGCCATGTAAATTTTGATGTCAATGAACATAACAACTATATATATTGTTAAAAAGGATTGTGAACGATCTAGCAATGGAAAAGACATTACAATTTAATGATTTCCTTTAAATGATATTAATTGTTAGCATTTATAAAATAGTCTATTGCGATTCTTCTACCATATGAAACATTTAGTTATATACACATTATGAAACGTTTACGTAGCATCCCATGCATTAGTTTAATGCAAGGTTTTATGATAAAAAAAATTATAAATTCTAAGAAAATTAGAATTCTCTATTCTTGATTTTTATGGTGTTATATAACTTGTGAGCTATGAAAAAATTGGAATCCTCTATTCTTGAATTTTATGGTGCCACATCACTTATGAGTTCTTATGGTGCCACAGAACTAACTCGGGTTTTGATTGGTAATTTAATCTTTGTTGATTTTGATGGGTGTTACTACTTACTACTAATTTCTTCCATTGGATTTGGTACTTTAATCGTTGCTATGCTAATGGCAGAATGTTGATTTAAATTGGAGGTCCGTGTTAAAAAAAATAAAAATAATAAAACTAAAAAGGTTATGAATGATTTTGGGCTAAGTCGTTGTGAGGTAGCATCACGGGCCTTAGGAGTTAGGTTCCAAAATTGAAGGCCTATGTTTTTTTTTATTATTATTAGGGTTTTGCCCAATTGGATTTGCTATTTAAGCTTATACTATTTAAGAGTTATTACTGCTAAAAGTATCTAAATCTTTTGGAAATAGGATGGCATAGTGCCAAGTTAAAAAATCTATGGTAAAAGTATCTAAGTTCACCTTTTTTTTTTTTGTGAATCGGTAGACCTCGTTTACTTTTTTTTTTTTTACTATTTCCGTCAATAATGACGTCAACAACGCAAATCACAATGCTATTAAGGAGATGAACTAGGAATTCGAGTGAGAAAGTGAGAAGAAAAATAAGAATTTGCGTTGTTAATGTTCAAAAAAATTGTGTTTACATACAAAGATTGTTTTGATATTCGTGGGTTTGATCGTTTGAGTTTATTTGTTTGATTACGTCATCACTCGAAAATAGTAAACAAAAAAACTAATGAAAAATTGATGAGGTCTACCGATTTACCAAAAAGGATGAACTTAAATACTTTTGCTATATATATTTTTTTAATTTGACTCTATACTACCCAATTTCCGAATAACTTGGATACTTTTGCCAATAATACTCATTATTTAAAATTCTGGTAGGCTTAATTTATTAGGGACTAAATAGAATTAGGGTATTTAGCTAGCTTCGTTAAACACAATATAAATTGATTTTCAGAACAAACAAACTTAGGCTAATCTTCTAAAAAATGATAGCTCCAGTTTTTCAACAAAGTATATGTTACTATAATTATGTTAACAAATATCATAAAATACGAGAGCATAAAAACGAAGTATCCGACTAACGAGGGACCTAGTATAAAACTAAAAAAATTGCACGGCTTGAGTTTCAGAAAAACATTACATGTTAAACTGAGATTAATAATCCCAACAAAATCATATGTCCCAAAAAAAAAACGTATCCAAACCTCTTCTGGACTCCACGATGCGAAATTCGCAACGACTTCACGTGAAAAAGACCATTCCATCGGTTTGTGTAGGGCCTGAACGGCTTAAACGAAGCAAAAATGACGTCAATTGTAGCCAAAGAAGCTCCTTCACTAAGGGCTGAAGATAGTAAATATACTCTCTATAATTCACGGACTTGAGAAAATAGCACTCACGGACAACTCGAAAGGCTACCCGTACGATAAGATATTCATCAGGCAGTGCCGTCCCATTGGAGATTGATCGGAACATGCAACCTTTTTACTGAAGAGAGATAAACTCGTAATGTTCGTCAAAAAAAAAAAAAACTCGTAATGCAACGACCAAAATGAGGACAGTCAAGAGCATATGCTTGCAGCTCAAGATTCCAGCATTTATTCTCTTCACCTTCTCTGGACCCGGAATAGATTTCATTCCGGTTTCGCTAATGGATGATGTGTCTTCTCGAGATAAAATTAAGATCTAAACCGAAAGACATTTCAATTCTAACAAGATAACATGCTCCCTCGTTAGATTGGGAAAATCCAGGCAATGACTGAAAAAATGAAGAAAGAATTCCGAAATTAAGAAAGAAGATTAGGAAAATTTCAGGCAAACACTGAAAAAATCGGGGAACTTTGGAAAAATGTGCACAGAGTAATCGGGAAGAGATTTTGCAAGAATGAAAAAAGGAAAGGAAGACGAGGAACATGGGTTTAAATACTCCAGCTTGCATGATAATCCGACGGATGAGGTTGAAAGGCGTGAAAACAAATTAAAGGCCTAGATTAGGCGACGTTCGGGATACTCGAGATACACTTGAGTGGATTTTGACACTGGGAGACACGCGCTAACACGCGCTGAGTCGACACGATGCGAAAGGATTTGACAAGACGTGACGAATCTTCAAAAGGCACCACATGCAAAATCAGCGGTTAGACAAAGGATTTTGCAACGCATGGGTTCCCTTCGAGTAGTGTAAACATTTTTCAAACCGTCCTCATCGCCTCTAGCGTTCACAAGGGGTGGTTAAGTATTTTCCTCGACAACCCTGAAGAAAAACGACGATCTCATCGACCCGATCAAAGGAAACAAAATTTTAGTATCTTATTTTACCGACTACTTCCACTACTTGATAAAATAGGAGACTATCTGTTGAGGTACGATTTCTTCTACGTCAATTTATATTGATACTACGAAATATATCTCTGTCGTTTATAATATTGGGCTTCAATCACAAAAGCCCAATGCCAAAGAAGGCCCAACTGGCCAAATCAAGAAGAGTCAACCAGAGGGAAAATCAACATTCAAGAAGAAGATATGCGACGAAGACAAGTGATGAGGACTCCCATCGATGAAGAAACGTACTTTGACATTACCCCGTCGATGGAACCTTATCGACGGAGCCCATCGCCAACCAACGGAGAGACAGGCCAAGTCCAGCTACGAAGCATAAGGAGGCCCAGGAGCAAACGATGAAGACGAACTAAAGCACGGAGCAATTAACTCAGCGCGAACGACGCTTCAGAGCTGACAAAGACAGTCATGCCCACGATTACAACCTTGTAATTAAGGCAATTATGATGGAATCAAACACATTTGTAACCGACCATTTATGAGGTCCGATTTGAGTTATCAAGCTCTATAAATAACTAGCTAAACCATGTAAAAAAGGATGGAAAAAATTATTATCTAAGAACACGATATGCTGAGATTGAAACCCCAAAAAGTTATCCGACTCATTTCAAAAAACCATCTCATATAACGTGATCTAGTTTTAACGGAAAGACCCGAGCTCTGAGGTAATCTAAAAACGGAATTACACCAATCATAACTCCGTAGCTGTGGAGATGATTTTTTCACCTCAACAATTATGTTATTTAATGAACAAATTCAAGAAGTGTGTTTAGGGTGTTTTGTAATAATCCATCTCATTTTCTCTCATTCGTACCGTCATTATCCATGACACTTAATATGTACACATATTGGGTGCGTTTGGTGCACCTTCAAAATGAATGTTTTTGTTTTTAAAATAAACTAAACTACCTCTTTAGTGTTTTGTTAAACTGTTGTTACAAAAAACACAAAAGCGATTTTAGATTTTTGTACATGAGTAGTAAAAGCAAAAAATTCGTAGCTTTTGTTTTTGTTTTTTTTTTTTCTAAAATCAAAAACACGGTTTTTAGTTTATTTTAGTCTTTTTACCCTAAAATAATTATTTTACCATACACTAAATCAACTTTTGTTACCAACAATAACTGTTTTATAAACAATTTACCAAATACCTGTAAGTTTTTGTTTTAAATCGTTTTTTTTTTAACTGAAACTAAAAACATTTAAAAAAAAATTATCACGAAAATAAATTTGAAAATATAAGTAAAAAATATTCCTAAACATGCTCTACAAAAGTGATGGTTTCGAATGGGGCTCGCCGAGCCCACCCGAAGCGGAACTCGGGTTGCCCAACTCTAGATTTGATACACACGGAGGCGCACAAGTCTAGCAAATTTAGAATTAGCTTAGGAGAACTTGTTGGTCTCTTTTTACTCCGCACCACTTTGATGCCCCCACTTGGGTCAGAAGCTCTTGTGAGCCGGACGATTGTTTTGATTTAGGTCAAACATATATTTAGTCGATGTGGGATTTTCATAATAAAAATTAATATCCATAAAATAAGGTTATCCACAAATGAGTTGTATTTCTCCATGTCGGATATTCTTAGCCACGAATTCAATCGCTCGTTATATATATATATATATATATATATATATATATATATATATATATATATATATATATATATATATATATATCATTTTCTCATTATAAAATACTATCTATTGAAAAGAAAAAAGATGCAAAAGAATCTTAAATTATGCCAAAATTAACATCATATTCCTAAAGCATACGTATCAAATTATTAAAAGTTATCATTTCATAAGTACTAGTCGTAAACTTTCAAGTGTCACGATCACATTAATCCATGTATCAATAGAGTACTTAAGTAATTATTAAGGATGTTAGCACTTAAGTTATTATCGGCATATACATAATGTACATAGAATTTGTGGCAAAAGTTACACAAACATCATATGGAATCTCCAACATTGTTAAATTACAAATTTTCACTCTTAAACTTTTGAAAAATGCTCAAATTTATCATTTTTTTCATTTTTTTTATTTTTTTTTTTATTTCTGGGTTTTCTAAATTCATGGTCCCTATTTCCCGTCACTTTGTAAAATATTACTAAGACCGTATAGCTTAATGTAAAGCTATATATATTTTAATATATTTTGAGACCAATCAATTCTTAAAAAATATCTTCCGAAGTGATGATATTTAATATAATTATGACTAATATAGTTTAATACATTCATACTAAATGTTTCTCTGAAAAGAAAAATAGAAGAAAATGTTCGAAAGAACGAAATAATTTATGATTGTACAGGCTGACATATATATCTTTTTTGTTCAGGTTTGGGATATACAATGTTGTTTATGGCTTTTGCTTAAAATGAATAAGATCGTCACTGTTTTGTCGATATTTCCAATTTATCCCCGGTATTCAGTTTTCCGTTGACATACTAAGGGTGAATTCTGAAACAGCACGATATCTTTCAGAAATTTTACCAAGAACCCCCCAAAACCGAGAAATTGTAGGCATACTGTAATAAATCATTGTTCTTTAAAGATTGTCATTGGTTTCTTGGAGCTGTGATTAATAAATATTGTCTTTTATTAATATTTTTTAAACCCGGTTAGTGTTAAATATGATTTTTACCAATTAATTTTACATAGCCATGATATAGTGAAAGACCAATAGCAACATGAAGAACAATGGCCACATCAAAATCTGAAACGGCAGCAAAAATGGGGTACAAAAACGAATAACGTATTATAAAACAAAATATCCAACTAAAGCGACGGACTAAGTATAAAATTTTAAAAATATATATAAAGCTTAAAGTTTTCAGATAATATCACACACTGGAAAATTGAGATTAACTAATAAAATTATTAATCCTATAGAAGTTATATTTCCCAAAAAACCACGTACAATAAATATTGTATCCGAAACCACTATAATGCAAGATCTGCAAAGAATTCACGTGAAAAATGCCACTTCCTCGATTTCGGTAGGGCCTGAAAGACTTCAACTAAACGAAAACGACTTCAACTTATAGCAAAAAAAAAAACAAACGTAGGACACACTAGAAAATTAAGATTAACTAATAAAATTAATATCCCGGAAAAGTCATCATATTCCCCAAAAAAATCACATACGAAACCACTATAATGCGAAATCCGCAAAGAATTCACGTGAAAAATACCACTTCCTCGGTTTCGGTAGGCCTGAACGGCTTCAACTAAACGAAAATGAATCCAATTTATACCAAAAATAAAATAAAATTGAGATTAGTTAATAAAGCTTTATACCAAAAATAAAGCTTAAAGTTTTCAGATAATATCACACACTGGAAAATTGAGATTAACTAATAAAACTATTAATCCCATAGAAATTATATTTCCCAAAAAATCACGTACAATAAAAATTGTATCCGAAACCACTATAATGCAAGATCTGCAAAGAATTCACGTGAAAAATGCCACTTCCTCGATTTCGGTAGGGCCTGAAAGACTTCAACTAAACGAAAACGACTTCAATTTATAGCAAAAAAAAAAACGACAAACAAACGTAGGACACACTAGAAAATTAAGATTAACTAATAAAATTAATATCCCAGAAAAGTCATCATATTCCCCAAAAAATCACATACGAAACCAATATAATGCGAAATCCGCAAAGAATTCACGTGAAAAATACCACTTCCTCGGTTTCGGTAGGCCTGAACGGCTTCAACTAAACGAAAATGAATCCAATTTATACCAAAATAAAAATAAAATTGAGATTAGTTAATAAAGCTTTATACCAAAAATAAAGCTTAAAGTTTTCAGATAATATCACACACTGGAAAATTGAGATTAACTAATAAAATTATTAATCCCATAGAAGTTATATTTCCCAAAAAACCACGTACAATAGATATTGTATCCGAAACCACTATAATGCAAGATCTGCAAAGAATTCACGTGAAAAATGCCACTTCCTCGATTTATATAGGGCCTGAAAGACTTCAACTAAATGAAAATGACTTCAATTTATAGCAAAAAAAAAAAAAAAACAAACGTAGGACACACTAGAAAATTAAGATTAACTAATAAAATTAATATCCCAGAAAAGTCATCATATTCCCCAAAAAAATCACATACGAAACCACTATAATGCGAAATCCGCAAAGAATTCACGTGAAAAATACCACTTCCTCGGTTTTGGTAGGCCTGAACGGCTTCAACTAAACTAAAATGAATCCAATTTATACCAAAAATAAAATAAAATTGTAGACATATAATTATGATTTTGTAATAAGTAAAGAAAAACAAAAGGGATGGTTCGAGTAGGGTCCCTTCGACGGGGCTTACCGAGCAGTCCATAGCATGCCGCCGATCTCGGGTTGCCCATTCTCCCAAACATAGGTATCCACGACCACAATCGAGATCTCGGGAAACCCGCCTGCGTTTGAGGCATCGGTATCCGAGTTGGGAGCGGTCGCAATCATAATGAGGACATTACATCGTTGTGACCTTCGTCCGCACCTCTTTATTGCCCCCGCTTGGGTCAGAGGCTCACGCCCGGCAATACAAACGAGTTGGCAAAACAAATATAATATGTTGGATTCTTGTGTCCCTTTTCCATGTGGGAGTTTTTGCCATTACAAGGTTATGAATGGTTTTGGGCTTGTTCGTTGTGAGGTGGCATCACGGGCTTTTATTATTATTATTAGGGTTTTGCCTAATTGGATTTGCTATTTAAGTTATATTATTTAAGACTTATTACTGGTAAAAGTATCTAAGTTTTTAAAAAAATAGGGCGGTATAGAGCCAAAAAAAAAAAAACTATGATAAAAGTATTTAAGTTCCCTTTTTTTGGGTGAATCGGTAGACCTCGTCCACTTTTTGGTTACTTTCTTTACTATTTCCGTCAATAATGACGTCAACAACGCAAATCACAATGCTATTGGGGAGATGAACTAGAAATTCGAGTAAGAAAGTGAGAAGAAAAATAAGAATTTGCGTTGTTGATGTTCAAAGAATGCGTGTTTACATACAAGATTATTTTGATATTCATAGGTTTGATCGTTTGAATTTATTTGTTTGATGACGTCATCACTAACGGAAATAGTATATAAAAAAAAAAACTAACAAAAAAATGAATGAGGTCTACCGATTTACCAAAAAAAGTGAACTTAGATACTTTTGCTATATATTTTCTTTTTTAATTTAACTTTATACCACCCGATTTTTGAATAATTTGGGTACTTTTGCCAGTAATACTCATTATTTAAAATTTTAGTAGGCTTATTTTATTAGAGACTGAATAGTATTAGGTTTTAGCTAGCCTCGTTAAACACAATATAAATTGTTTTTCTGAACGAACTTAGGATTTTAGCTAGCTTTTTTAAACACAATATAAATTGTTTTTCTGAACGGACTCAGGCGAATCTTCCGAAAAAATGATAGCTCCAGATTTTCAAAACAGTATATGTTATTATAATTATGTTGACAAATATTATATTCAATATTATTCAATATTTCATAAAAAATAAACACTGTTGTGTACGAGTTTTATTATATGATAAAATACTATAAGAATTAAAAAATTATTAAATAAGAACAATAGCAACATGAAGAAGTACGAGGGCCACATCAAAAATCTAAAACGACATAAAAACCCGGCTTGCATAAACGACACAACAGATTATAAAATACAAGAGCATAAAAACGAAGTATCCAACTAACGACGGACCAAGTATAAAACTAACAAAATTGTAAGGCTTGAGTTTCAGAAAACATTACATGTAAAACTGAGATTAATAATCCCAGCAAGATCTTATTTCCCGAAAAACCGTATCCAAACCGCTTCTGGAGCTCCACAATGCGAAATTCGCAACGACTTCACGTGAGAAAGGTCAGTCCCTCGGTTTCTGTAGGGCCTGAACGGCTTAAACTAAACGAAAATGACTTCAATTGACGCCAAAGAAGATCCTATGTTACGGACTAAAGCTAGTAATATACTCCATAATTCCAATCTTACAAACGTCTGAGAGAGGACATGTGAGAAAATAGCATCAACGAAAGGCTACCCGTAGGATAAGATATTCATCAGGCAGTACCGTGCCATTGGAGCATGATCGGCACGGGCAGCTTTCTGACTGAAGATATATAAACTCCGAATGCAACGACCAAAACAAGGAGAGTCAAGAGCATATGCTTGCAGCTCAAGATTCCAGCATCTATTCTCCTCACTGTCTCTGGACCCGGAATAGACTTCGTTCCGGCTTCGCTAATGGATGATGCGTCTTCTCGAGTCTAAACAAGGAGATAACATTAGGATCTAAACCGAAAGACATTTCAATTCTAACCAGATAACATGCTCCCTCGTTGGATTATATGCCAATTAGTTAACCCGGTCGATTAGTATAACGAGAAAAGAAACGGGATGTGAATGTTTGGATATGTATATCCGAGTCTTGGATTGTGAAGCGAACAAAACTCATACCTTCGAGCTTATTGCAGATGTTTCTGCAGTAAGTTTTGAAGGCACACTTTCTTTATTATCTTGCCCTGTAACTTCAAATTTGTATTTGTTGTTTTCGAGCAACTTCTGCGCGAGAAGTTTGTTCTCCGATTCTAAGGCCGAAATCTGCACACAGCATATTACAGATCTCATTATAACCAGAAGAAGCACACACATGATATTCGCTAATGATTATGCAGGTCGAGAAATTAAGTTATTGTGTTACTTAAAGTCCCAAGTATTAGTGAGTTGTTTTTTTTGACAAGTAACCCTAATCTCTCCTATTTAGTGACGCCTTGGGCTTTGGTCCGTTGTTCATGTTTGTTAGGTCCGTTGAATGAAAACATCTCAACATCTCGTACGACAGTTTTGGTTGTGTTCTCGAACGACAGTCTTGTTTTACTTCATCATTTAGTGATTGCTTGCGTAAAAACATTTTGTTTTGGAACACTTAAGAGCTGCTTCAGTGTTTCGGTCGGTACCTTTTTATGAAGGCGGTCTCGCTCAAAAGCTAGCTGCACTACCAGATTTCTGACAATTTTGCTCTGGAAACCAATCCCCTTTGCAGCGACCTTCTTTGTTTCATCAGCTTGTTGCAAAGACACTTCTAAGGACTCGAGTTTTCCCCTCAAAAAGTTAACTTCCTCATTCAGCGCTGCATGTGATTCCGATAACGTGATCAGCTTACAGTCTGCTCTATCAACCTGCATCTCATACTCGGAAACTTTCGACTTAAGCTTGTTGATCAAATCGTCCATATCAGCTATTGTGGATTCAAGCATGTCTTGCTTCTCTTGACTTGCTTCAGAAGATGCAAGTGCACGTTGTAGTCGAATATCCGTGTCTTTCAAAGAACTCGTTTTCTCCTTCAACACTTCAGTGGATTCTTCGAGCGTTGCTCTAAGCTGAGTCTCTCGCTGAACTGAGCTGTTTAAATTAAATTGAAGAATCTGGAGCCGACCCATAAGCTCTTTCGAGATTCCCATCAACACGACACCACCATGATCCGCCTCAAACAGTCTTTGAGAAAAATTAGCGGTTTCATCCTCCATGAAATTTAAATCCTGCTCTGAACCACGCAACCGTTGCTTTAGCCCGTCCTCAACTTGTCTCAGCTCGGTTAGCTTCTTCTCGAGATCCATCTCTCTGGCCAAAGATTTCTCGAGCATCCTCAAAACGTGTCTTTGCAGCTCGGCAGTTTGAACCTTAGCGTTGACATTAAAGATTTGATCTTCCTCCAACCTTTTCAAATTATTCCCTGCATATTCACATAAGAAAATGAGATGCCAAAACCGACGAACACCGCACAGTGTTCCGTTAGGGAAAAAGGAAACATTTGAAATTACATACAATTCTTATCTCGATCAAAATTCGACAGCATCCTCTGCAAATTCCCAGACTGTGTCCTAATTTCTGAAATCTGATCTTGCGACTGCTTAAGAGACTGTTCCGAATCACACAGCTTCTCCTCCATTTCCCTCAAAATTTCTCCCTCGTAAGAGCACGAATTCACAAGCTCGTGAGCACTCCCGACCTCCGACTGAAGAACAGCGATGAACCCGTCCAGCTCTCTCGCCTCCGAATCCAAAACTCCGGACAGAAAATCGAATTCCAAAGCCTTCGCCAACGACTCATCCGCCACACTCTCTCTCTCGGACACAAAAAACTCGAACTCGTTTTCCCTCGTTCCGACGTGCATCATTAGAACATTCAAGTTGACAATCTTCTCGGAAACGCACGCCAAATAGAGTTCGAGCCGCGTCAGAATCTCGACCGAGTTCCCTATTCCCCCACTCCCCTCGCCCTTCAAGCGAACCCTCTCGGAGAATTTATCGACATCTTCGCTCTGATAACGGGCATGATCAGCAGAAATTTCACCTCCGTGGACAGAATCGAAGTCCATTTCAACGCTTTCAAAGAAACTACACAACAAACACAAAACAGAATCACAACCTAACAAGAACCCATTGGAGATATGCCGAAAAGAATCGAACCCTCAATGAAATCAAACTATTCTCAAATTCTATCAAAATTTCAAAAAGAATTCCAGAAAGACGAACAATGAATAGGACGATACATGGAGAAGGATCAAATTGAAGAACGTAGCTTGTGGATCTTCAAGTTACAGAGAAATCTTGACGAGAAGTTTGAGAAAAAACCGATGAAACTTCACATACCTTGTTTGGGAGATTTCGCGCGTCGAGGGAAGGGAAGGGAAGGGAAGGGAGGAAATATTTGGGGCCCATATATTGAAAGAATTGGCTAAAAGACCTCGGTTGAGATGTCGTTTCGGTCACTACCCTCGTTATATCCTGTAATTTCTTTTACATTTATTTTTCGCCTTAATAAATACAAAATGCGAGTTACCATTTATTTTTTACCCAGTATTTTACGAAATTACTAATTTGCCCTCTGGTAGTTGAGCGGTTTCTTATTTATTACATTTTCTTTTAGGGTTTTTTTTATACATATTCTCGCTTCTTCTCCGTGATTACTTCTCTTCGATTCTTCGCCGTGATTTCTTTTCTCTTCTCCATCGTACTCCTTGTTCTTCTGCTCTGTTCATTCTGGTTCGCGAACGACTTCGAGCAACGAGGCTTTCTTCTTTTTGCTTTCCCGGGGAAGCACGATCCTTTCAGCGACGAGTTTCTCCGATCATCGTCTTCATCCTCCCCAAAGCCACATAAATGGAGGTAAATGTTTATTCTTTGAGAAACCTATGCTTTGCGAACTGTTTTGACTCGTAATGATGTTAGGGTTTACTTATTTTACATGCAATATACTATACTGTGTGGTTTACGAAGAAGAACGAGTGAAGGGTTGGTTCTGTACCTATTACAGCAATACCGCTATCTATTTACGCTCCGTTCACAGAATACCGCTATTATTTGAGAATTGCCGCTAGCTATCTATTTACACCCCGTTTTATATTACCGATAGCGGTTTTCCGTTGCTCCCTATATACTGCATTACCGCTATGTATAATAGAAACTAATCAAGTTATTGATTTGTTTTTTCGCGAAAATAGCTATATACTATCCTCCGGCCGGATGAGTTGTACGACTGTGAGGTCATCACCGAAGAAGCAAACTTCTTGACGATCACGAATATCATTAAGGAGAACCTGAACGCGGGAGAGACTGAGTGGTTCCGGCGCACACAGTTTGGGCCTCTATTAGATGTCCCCATCCACCACGAGTTCTCTCCCCAACTGTTCTGGAATTTCTTTTCGAGAAGCACTACACATCAAGAGCCATTCGAGCTGTGGATGTTTGTGAACAATGTTCCACTACGATACGGGGTTTGAGAATTTTCCATCATCACCGGGCAGAATTGCGGACCCGAGCCGAACCTTGAAGCTATTGTTGGACGAGGCTTCAAAATAATGACGCATTCAAGCAACGGATGTGGCCAGATGCAGGCTCTTCGGTCACATTAGGAATGGTGGTGTCCAAATTATATAACAGTCAGCTTCATCCGATTGTAAGCAATGACGACAGGAGAAGGTTGGCATGCCTCTGCTACCTCTTCGGAGTGTTGTTACCCCATCCTGGTGAAACTAGTTTGCCAAGGGAATTCTTGTCCTTGGCGGAGGACCTTGACGTATTCGTTCAATATCGTTGGGGCCGAAAGTCATTCATGTTATCGGCACAGATGCTTCGGAAGAAAGCACTTACGGAGTTGCGAAACAACATCCCTAGACAACGAGCAACAGGGCCACCGCGGATCCCAATGATGGGCTTTCTGGGGTTCATATACCCGCTACTGGTATATATGTAATGGTTTTAAGTTATTTATTTACAATCGACATCTTATTTGCGAATTTTGCATGTTAACTTCATGCAGATTTTAGCATACGAGTGTTTGCCTGGTCTGGCACATGTCTTGGCGGACCCACGAGAGTCGGAGGAGGCACCTCGTATGTGCAAATGGACAACCCGGTCAGTCGGGAATATCGATCTTCACCGCCTGTCAATTCGAAACGCTATTTTGCATGGAGCGGATCCGAGGGTTGGTTGCTCTATTATAAATCCTTCAATATCAACTATTATTTGAGAAAATAATTATACTCTTTAATTTGCAGGGACAATTGAGTGTTCTCATTCCTACGGAGATGGAAGCTACGTTGCCGCATATAAACTCCCTAGATCATCCCCTTGTTCGTCGACCCCCCATGTTAGAGATGCTCGTGCAGGCATTGGAACATGGTGAAAAGATCGTCCAGCGACCGCAGGATCCGCTGCCACCGCCACTTCCACCGTCACAGCCACCGGAGTCCGAAGAATCTACTTCTTCTAGTAGTTCGAGTTGGGCACAATGAAATTTAAACTATGTTTTGGACTAGTATGTTTAATATTACCGTTATCAATCAAACGTGTATTTAAACTATATTTTGATTCCCGCTAGTAGTATTTAAATTCTTGCTAGTAGTATTTTAATTCCCGCAACATTGTTGTTATTACCGCTAGTAAATTTGTTATTGTCGCTATAGACGTTGTGCTACCGCTATCAATATTCAAGAAATTTGTTATTACCGATAGTAAATTTGTTATTACCGCTAGTAAATATATGGCGATGGCGCCATGGCGGTATAAATGTAAAAATTAATGACGGGGATAAATATTAAAATTAATGACGAGCATATATGGCGGTATAAATGTAAAAATTAATGACGGGAACGACTTCAAATATGCGGTTATATTTACTAGGACCATTAATTTGGTGGTTTTGTATCAAATCGAAGCAATACATGTATGCATTCAATTGTCTACTAAACGGAACTTCTCGTTCTTCTGCTCTGTTCATTCTGGTTCGCAAACGACTTCGAGCAATGAGGCTTTCCTCTCTTTGCTTTCCCGACGAAGGACGATCCTTTCATCGACGAGTTTCTCCGATCATCGTCTTCATCCTCCCCAAAGCCACATAAATGGAGGTAAATGTTTATTCTTTGAGAAGCCTATGCTTTGCGAACTGTTTTGACTCGTAATGATGTTAGGGTTTACTTATTTTACATGCAATATACTATACAGTGTGGTTTACGAAGAAGAACGAGTGCATGGGTTGTTCTGTACCTATTCATGTAATACGGCTATCTATACTGCATTACCGCTATGGTTTTTAGAATTGCCGCTAGCTATCTATTTACACCCCGTTGTATATTACCGATAGCGGTTTACCGTTGCTCCCTATATACATTTTTAGTGCTATGTATAATAGAACGTGGTTCACGGATCGTCCAGCGATGGGGAAGCCCGCAACCAGCTCCACCACCACCGTCGCCGGGGTTTGAAGAGGAGAATGACGACGAGATGGAAGTAGTGGAGACTGACGTGGAGAGTGAGAGCGGCGGTGAGGATGGAGGTGAGGCAGATGGAGAGTCTGAAGGTGAAGATGGTGCGTCTGGGGGTGAGTCAGATGGTGAAGCTGTCGCTAAAGATGGTGAGCCTGGAGGTGAAGATGTTGCGCCTGGAGGAGGTGAAGATGCTGAGCCTGGTTTTGAAGATGTTCAAAATGGCGATGACTCGGACTCAGATGGAGATAATGCTTGTTACCCGGATCTATTGCCTCTCTCACCAGCACCGAAGCACCTTGTACGCATGTTCACCAGTTGGTTGGATCGCGACACTTCAACGCCGCGAGTATGTGGTATCGGAACATACGACCGGGCCTTTTTCCAGAGCATCATCGACCGTGATGGGTCGCTGCACGATGAGGTAATAATTCTTCGATGGCAATATTTCTATATTTATTTTATTTTTGTTTGTTGTTACCAATTCATTGATATTAAATGCAGATCATCGACGAGATCACTTACGGGCTCCGTAAGCGACTAGAAACTTTTCCCGGGAGTATTCCCAGTTCTGATTCAATCGCTGTTGTCGATACTACCTTCATGGTCCAACTGACTATCATTGCTGGGAAAATCCGTAGAGGTGCACTGGAAGTATCAGATTTTGGATCTGTAGATTGGGTATCAGGAAACTTACCAAGGTTTTACGGCCGAGCGTGGGCATACGTGGACAAGCTGTACTTCCCGATCATGTTTGACGATCAATGGATAGCATGCAGAGCCGATTTTGAAACAGCGCGGTTTACACTCTTTGTTCCCAAGACGAACTACGGTAGTGAACATATGATGTCAATTATATTGCAGGATCTACAGCTGTACTTCCCTTGGATTTTGGAAGCGTCAAACTTGACTGCATTACCCCAGCGTGCACATCTCAAGATCCGGCATTGGACATGGAGGTACTGTGTCCAGGTTCGACCAGGGCTGTCGACTCTGGAATATTTGCTATGAAGTTTATAGAACTAGACATGACCGGCAGCTCCCCTTTCTCGATGGTTGACCGTTTAGTACCTTCAGCCCGGGCCCGATACGCGATGGAAATCTGGACGAATTGGTCGTTTTGACTTTAGAACAAAGACTATAAGCTCTGTAATATTTTAACTACATTTTTTTACCTATTTTGTTTGGACGAGTATGTGGTAACTATGCTTATTACTGTGGAAGAGTATGATCTGTATTCACCTTGTTTTATTCACTTGTTTTGCCAATCTGTATAACATATTTATTAATCCCTCTAGTGATACCGCAAGTAAAATGATATAATCGTAGTGATACCGCCATTACCTAATGTGCGTCTACCGCTATAGGTTCTAGATAATATAGTTTTTTAATAACTTTAACCAAAAGTGTGTCAATCCCCAAGTGTTATCGCTAGGTTTATTCTCATGTACTATAACCTCTAGTAAAATGATATAGCCGTTGTGATACCGCTATTACCAAGTGTGCGTCTACCGCTATACGTTCGAGATAATACACTTAAATTTAAACCGTCAAGCCATAAACAGAAACTTCATATTACTGTTTTTTAACAACCGCTGATCTACCGCTAACAAAAACTATATTTTACCGCTATTACAAAGCGTGATACATACGACATAACTAATACGACGTAATTAGGTTACCGCTATACAAAGTTGTTGCGCTAACAAGCAAGAAACCTTATAACCGCTATACATAACTAATAAGCAAGAAATCTTACAACCGCTATACATAACTAATATGCACCAAATAATCAAAATACAGAGACTAAGCTCTCCACGTAATCATGGGCGGGCTCAACGTACATGTCATTCTCCGCGCCCCATACATTTCTCCACCAGTACTCCATCGCCGGCCGTTCTACCGTCGGAAGCACGGGTGGATTTTCCTCGAGACGAAGCACCTCGTCCCGCTAGTCGAAGGAAATGAATGATGATTCATTTTGCCCGGGCTTAATCAGCACCGCCCAATAAAGTACCCCGTCCACCGTCACCGTGTCCCGTGGCCAACGAAGCTCCTCTGGTAGTGTCAAGGACCCACAGTCTCTCCATGCAAGTCCGCTTTTGGAGAACACTTGTGCGCATACGGAAAGCGAATCCTTGGCTACGCATAGTCGGACGATCTTGTAGTCGTTGATAGTGACGTCATACGTGAAATGTAACACCCCATTTTCATGAAAGACATGTGAGTAGGGTGCTGGAACGGGAAGCCGCCTCACTTGCCGAGTCGCCGGATTCCAAAGCACGAGTCTCGTCTCTTGCCCCCCGAACGACAGGCATATCAAGCCGTTGCAGGAGACTACTACGTCGAAGTGTTCGTAATATTCTGCATGAAGATACGACACGTCGATGTCCGTCACCCTTTGGCCGGAGAGCAGCAGTATTACCTGTTGGTAGTCCCGTTTGGAGGCGGCAATCAGGAGTGGGCCGTATCTGGTCCGCTGACGAATTTGATGATTGTTGATGAACATCGAGTCCCCCCTGATATTCTTGTCAGCCAACGTTTTGAGACGCGCTTTAATCGCATCAGAATTTTTGCCGGCAGTTCGGATAGGATCTCGTGGAACACAAGGTCTTCGGGAAGGTCCTCCGACGTGTATTCCATTGTAGTTTTTGATATTACAATTTGAGACGCTGACCAATGTGGGGTTAGAACCATCTTTTTAATAGACACCGACGGTCACGTCCTTTCAAATAGCAAATCATAACTGCTACATAACTGATCCCACCTTTTTGTTGTGACGGTTGAGTTGCTCGGTGTCTCGGTAACTGCAACGAGCTCTATCCATACCGCTAGTTCCTCATGATCCTGCTAGTTTTTATTCAGCTCTTACATGCCACGTGTTTGTAAGACGACGATGGACACGTTCTTTCTAATAGCAAATCCAAACTGCGCTTAATTAAAGCTCTTGATATTTTCCCAAACGAAATCATTACCACTACAGATCTGATCCCGCCTTTTTGTTGTGACAGTCCAACTGCTACGAGCTCTATCCATACCGCTAGTTGCTATACAGCTATTACATGCCACGTGTTTTAGACACCGATTGACACGTCCTATCAAATAGCAACTCCGAACTGCGCTTAATTAAAGCGGCTCTTGAGATTTTCCATGACGTAATCATTACCGCTACAAATCTGATCACGCCTTTTTTTTGTGACGGTTGAGTTGCTCGATGTCTCGGTAACTGCTACGAGCTCTATCAAACACGTTTGAGATTTCTAATAGTAAAATCATGATCATAATTGATTACCACTAAAAAACTCAATCAATCACGTTTGAATTGATCGATGTCTCGGTAACTGCTACGAGTTCTCTGACCATAAGTCTCTATACTTATTTCTCTTTTTCCCTGAGTAAATCGCCATTACTCTCCACAATGAACCGAGAAACAAGGATTCTTCCACTCACTGATGAAGTGATACTGAGTGATATTGCCCGTTTTTATGGCTTTGAAGGGGGGCTAGTGAAGGCGATATTGCCCGACAAGTTTGATGATGAAGACCGGAAGGATATTTTGCCCAACAAGGTTCATCGCAAGTACGATCATACCTACAAGCACGACGATGGCCGAACTTACTCGGCATGGAGCCGCGAACACTTGGAGGCGGGGGTGACGTTCCCCCTGGCACCGGAGTATATGGCGATTTTGAAGGTTAATGGTCTGGCCCCATTCCAACTTGTCCCGGAGGGCTACCAGATCATTGCGGCGTTGTATGTCCTCGCATACCATGTCGGGTTGCCGCGTCCAACGGAGAACAATATTCTGAGTATGTTTGGATTGAAGGAACTTGGAGGCGACTTCTACACACTCACGGAGAGGCCCTGACTTCGCCATTTGGGGCCCGTGCTCTACAGAGAAGCCAACTCACTTAGCCGAGTACCGAGTCGGTACTTCTTCGTGGCGGGGCCGGAGGAGTTGCAGGATCATACCACCAATCCGACGTGGACCTTTGCATCCTTCGATCGTCTAGAGAAATATAGGAAATATGCCACCTTTACCGCCAGGCTCCCTCCAAGTCAGCGCATCTTAGGCAAGTTGATAAGCTACCGTAATTTGCGGGATGCAGGTCTTTTCTATGAATGGGCTCGCATGGGGCCCTTCCCTCCCAGAGCCGACCAGACTCTGGGTTACGGATGGGCTGGGGAAACGTTGATCCCGGTGGTCTTCTTCTTTTGGACGTTGGCCTGGGGACGCCGTATCTGTCGCCCCTGGTCCGCACGAGCGAGAGCAATCGTCCCTACGCGCGTCTGTCCGGAAGGCTCTCCGTCGCGAAAAGGAGCTGGCGACAGTTTACGATTGATAGTATAACTTTGTTTTGTAACCGCTACTAATATAAATTGCTTTACTTTGTTACCGCTAGTAATATAACTTGCTTTACTTTGTTACGCTGCTAATATAAGTTGCTTCAATTCGTTACCGCTACCAATGCTAATATTAGTATTTCTAATTAGTACAGATTGCTTTACTTTGTTACCGCTACTAATTTACGTTGCTTTACCTCTACCAATACGAATAGTAGTATTTCTTTCTAATACAAATTACTTTACTTGATAGTAGTATGTCTTACTAATATGAGATTATGAGTTGCTTTAATTGTTTACTACTTTTGTAATATTAGTCTTACTTATAGCTGGTACTTTTATATGTAGAACCCAAGTCACCAACGGTTAGAAACTCGACTATAAAGTAAAGGCACCCACGTCACCAGATCACAAGAAAGCCCAAAAATTGTAGATCTACTTTCAACCTTAGCAGCTCTACAATGTACGACCTTGCCGATAGTTCAATCATTTCTCCAACTCAGAAGGATCGACGGTGTGTTTGCAAATGCGGCAACAACACAATAGTCTTAACGTCAAACACGTGGAAGAATCCAGGAAGAAGATTCAGGTGTTGTTCGAAGATGAAGGTACGTTCATTGATGACGACTTTATACTTGGTCACTGAAATTTAGATAATGTTGTGATTTTTGGTATTTTGCTTGCCATCAAGGAAAAGATAATTGCGGATACTTTGATTGGGTAGATCCAGAACCAATTCCACAAACTGATAACCTTCAAGCAATTCAAATACTGGAACGACGAAACTACTATGAGTTCATCAGTTGGGGAAAACTATTGTTCATAACTTTCTTTGTCGTTTTATGGATGTTCTTCAAGTGAGTATTTGTCTGGTATGCGGTATGGTGTTTTGTAACGAAGACATGTTGAACCATTTTATATTTTAATCTTTACCGCTATGTTACAGCTATTATATTCTATGACAATCAAACCTGCTCTGTTAATGTTGTTATATCTCACCTTGACAATTTTAGGGTTTTCTTCTATTTGTATCGATAAAAGAGTATTTTGGTACTTATAATCCTCTTACCGCTATGTCTTCTGCTAGCGGTGGTTTCTAAACACCTAACGGTTTCCTAGCGGGAAGATAATATAAACGGGGAAGATTCGTGTCTCTATCCGTTTGTTCCATTTCAGCATTAGTGTGCGTAAATGAGTTCACCGCAACAACTACTGGTAAGTGAGATGGATCGTAGGCGGATAATGGGAATGACAAAGGAACTAGCAAGTTTGTTTGATCATGGAACAAGTCTCTTTCACTCGTACACATATGTGAAGCAATGCATATTTCACTCGATCATCTCGTTCTTATTTCACCTTAAAAAGGTATTACACTAGTAAATATGACTAAATAACCTTAATTTTACAAACAAAACTACTTATGGCTAATTGATTGTCTTATCCGCCGCTAGGCACTCATGGCACTACCGCTACGGGTTACGAAGTAACGGTTTTTTATTTGACTTAAAATTCCGAGATTCTGAAGGTTTGGAAGAGATAACTCTTTGATTTAAGTATTATTTAATATCGAAAGGCTTTACTGCTCTATAACACAAACGATTAGTTGGAGGAAGGGGGGAGTAATTAATACGACCTGCATGCAATAGAGGCATGTTAATATGTTTGGCCACCCGCTAATTCGAGTACTTTTGGTGATCGTAGAATACCGCTATGTCTTCTGCTAGCGGTGGTTTCTAAACACCTAACGGTTTCCTAGCGGGAAGAGAATAGAAACGGGGAAGATTCGTGTCTCTATCCGTTTGTTCTATTTCAGCGTTAGTGTGCGTAAATGAGTTCACCGCAACAACTAATGGTAAGTGAGATGGGTCGTAGGCGGATAATGGGAATGACAAAGGAACTAGCAAGTTTGTTTGATCATGGAACAAGTCTCTTTCACTCGTACACATATGTGAAGCAATGCATATTTCACTCGATCGTCTTGTTCTTATTTCACCTTAAAAAGGTATTACACTAGTAAATATGACTAAATAACCTAAATTTTACGAACAAAACTACTTACCGCTAATTGATTGTCTTATCCGCCGCTAGGCACTCATGGCACTACCGCTACGGGTTACGAAGTAGCGGTTTTTTATTTGACTTAAAATTCCGAGATTCTGAAGATTTGGAAGAGATAACTCTTTGATTTAAGTATTATTTTGAATCGAAAGGCTTTACTGCTCTATAACACAAACGATTGGTTGGAGGAAGGGGGGGGGAGTAATTATTACGACCTGCATACAATAGAGGCACGTTAATATGTTTGGCCACCCGCTAATTCGAGTACTTTTGGTGATCGTAGAATACCGCTATGTCTTCTGCTAGCGGTGGTTTCTAAACACCTAACAGTTTTCTAGCGGGAAGAGAATAGAAACGGGGAAGATTCGTGTCTCTATCCGTTTGTTCTATTTCAATGTTAGTGTGCGTAAATGAGTTCACCGCAACAACTAATGGTAAGTGAGATGGATCGTAGGCGGATAATGGGAATGACAAAGGAATTAGCAAGTTTGTTTGATCATGGAACAAGTCTCTTTCACTCGTACACATATGTGAAGCAATGCATATTTCACTCGATCATCTCGTTCTTATTTCACCTTAAAAAGGTATTACACTAGTAAATATGACTAAATAACCTTAATTTTACGAACAAAACTACTTACCGCTAATTGATTGTCTTATCCGCCGCTAGGCACTCATGGCACTACCGCTACGGGTTACGAAGTAGCGGTTTTTTATTTGACTTAAAATTCCGAGATTTTGAAGGTTTGGAAGAGATAACTCTTTGATTTAAGTATTATTTTGAATCGAAAGGCTTTACAGCTCTATAACACAAACGATTTGTTGGAGGAAGGGGGGGAGGGAGTAATTAATACGACCTGCATGCAATAGAGGCATGTTAATATGTTTGGCCACCCGCTAATTCGAGTACTTTTGGTGATCGTAGAATACCGCTATGTCTTCTGCTAGCGGTGGTTTCTAAACACCTAACGGTTTCCTAGCGGGAAGAGAATAGAAACGGGGAAGATTCGTGTCTCTATCCGTTTGTTCTATTTCAACGTTAGTGTGCGTAAATGAGTTCACCGCAACAACTAATGGTAAGTGAGATGGATCGTAGGCAGATAATGGGAATGACAAAGGAACTAGCAAGTTTGTTTGATCATGAAACAAGTCTCTTTCACTCATACACATATGTGAAGCAATGCATATTTCACTCGATCATCTCGTTCTTATTTCACCTTAAAAAGGTATTACAGTAGTAAAAATGACTAAATAACCTTAATTTTACGAACAAAACTACTTACCGCTAATTGATTGTCTTATCCACCGCTAGGCACTCATGGCACTACCGCTACGGGTTACGAAGTATCGGTTTTTTATTTGACTTAAAATTCCGAGATTCTGAAGGTTCGGAAGAGATAACTCTTTGATTTAAGTATTATTTTGAATCGAAAGGCTGTACTGCTCTATAACACAAACGATTGGTTGGAGGAAAGGGGGGAGTAATTAATACGACCTGCATGCAATAGAGGCACGTTAATATGTTTGGCCACCCGCTAATTCGAGTACTTTTGGTGATCGTAGAATACCGCTATGTCTTCTGCTAGCGGTGGTTTCTAAACACCTAACAGTTTTCTAGCGGGAA
The DNA here is from genome assembly GCA_954871525.1 of Parietaria judaica. Lineage (NCBI taxonomy): Eukaryota > Viridiplantae > Streptophyta > Magnoliopsida > Rosales > Urticaceae > Parietaria > Parietaria judaica. Next base: position 16,081,157 of record OX940869.1, read on the forward strand.
GAGAATAGAAACGGGGAAGATTCGTGTCTCTATCCGTTTGTTCTATTTCAATGTTAGTGTGCGTAAATGAGTTCACCGCAACAACTAATGGTAAGTGAGATGGATCGTAGGCGGATAATGGGAATGACAAAGGAACTAGCAAGTTTGTTTGATCATGGAACAAGTCTCTTTCACTCGTACACATATGTGAAGCAATGCATATTTCACTCGATCATCTCGTTCTTATTTCACCTTAAAAAGGTATTACACTAGTAAATATGACTAAATAACCTTAATTTTACGAACAAAACTACTTACCGCTAATTGATTGTCTTATCCGCCGCTAGGCACTCATGGCACTACCGCTACGGGTTACGAAGTAGCGGTTTTTTTATTTGACTTAAAATTCTTAGATTCTAACAGTTACCTAGCGGGAAAACAAGTATTTAAACAAATATTAAAGCACGCGGGAAAGTCAAACCGTCAAACTATAATTTAATACCAATCGGGGAAGACGAACCAGCAATTAATACCACCAAATTAATAATACCTGTCAATGAATAAAGACCAACCACCAATTTATTAGAACCACCTACTTACAATAAACGCAACAAACAGGTGTCAAATTATACAGTTCTAATATCTGAATAATTTGGCCATCCACAAGCATTTTCTACAGTATGACGGAGAGAGCGCTTGGTCTTTTGAGAGTATTCTAACGCTTCTTTTCATTATTCTCACGCTTCTTTTCAGTATTCTCATACGATCCCTTTTTTTTTTGGAGATTATTGTGGAGATTTCTTCAGGATTAAAGCTTGCAATGAATACCGCTATACTTTTTTGCAGATTGCTTCCTTCTGAAACCATTCACGATAAGTTCGGCACGCCGGCACTCCCCATGGTCCAAATTTCTATAGCTCTATTAGTACAGATTACCTTACCGCTATATACATATTATCTTACCGCTATTCTAGGAATCCTTAGTTCATAAAAAAAAAAAAGGAGATGAGGTTCACATATTTTTGTAGTTCAACAAATTATAGTAATGCATAGTCATGGTTCATACAAAACGGGAGGGAGTTCACATAGTACACGTTGAAGCATAATGCCCGTCGCACAAGCATTCTCTACAGAACCTCATATACTTTCTTCCGCTCTCCCCAAATGATAGGAATCTTCTTGTCCTATTTCGTCCTTTTTTGCAGGGTTGTACATCCGGCGGTCTAATCTTCCCAAAGACTTGACGGACGTGAGAAGGTACTTCCCAATCTTCACGTAGCGGAATAGGTTTTACGGCAATAGAATGCGCTTTGGACCAGTGGTCCAAACTCAAGAATTTCCCACAGAAATTCTCAGGATTTAACCCAGCAGCGGAGAGTGCCAAGACGGCATGCGCGCATGGGTATTCCGTAGTTTGCCAACGTAAGCACGTGCATGTTCTTCTACCTATCTCCACAACCTCTTTGGGGTGGCTTCCCAACTCTGTTCCACTCGTCGTCACTTCCCACTTGTCATCGTTTAAGTTATCGGCCGTCATTGTCTTAGATTTGATCTCGTTCTTTTTTATCTTTGCTCGAATCCACGGAGTGACTGGAGAGGACGATTCTATAATACATTAATACTCGCGTCATGGTATCTACTTATATACTCAGATACATTCCCAAGACATTCATCTAAAAGGCAAACAATAGGGTAACCTCTAGCTAATTTTAGCACACTATTAATGCATTCAGCGTTGTTTAAAGTCAGTAAGTTATACCTTTTCCCCCTGAAGTACGCTCTTGCCCAATTCGATCTTCTCCCAACTTGTTCAACGAGATATTGCACAGCAATTGGAAACTTAATCTTGAATACATCCCATCTTTTCTCAAAGTCCTCCTATTTATATGATCGTACCATATCCCAATAATGGTACATTAGCCCCTTTTTATATATCAAGTTTTCTTCGTCCGGATTTGGATCCCTTGATGCGTTGGTGGTTTCTTCATCGGGATTTGGATCCCTTGATACGCCGGCGGTTTCTTCATCGGGATCCCTTGATTTCTTCTTCTTCTTCTTCTTCTTCTTCTTCTTCTTCTTCTTCTTCTTCTTCTTCTTCTTCTTCTTCTTCTTCTTCTTCTTCTTCTTCTTCTTCTTCTTCTTCTTCTTCTTCTTCTTCTTCTTCTTCTTCTTCACACATTTCCACAAGTTGCAACTGATGTGATAATTACAATATCCATGATGTGCTTTCGGATACACTGTATGTATACCGTGAATGATGGATCCCCCTCTATCCGATACGAACACCAAGTCTTCCTCATCCGGGATTGATTCTTTGAGGCATTCTAAAAACCATACCAATGCTAAATGGTTCTCCCCGTCTGTAATACCGAAAGCAATAGGATAAATGTGACCATCGCCATCCATAGCGGTTGCTACGAGTAACACACCTGCGTACTTGCTATACAAGTGATATGCGTCGAGACAAATCACCTTCCTCAAAATTTTGAATCCTATTACCGACGCGTATAATACCATGAAACAGTACAAAAAACGGCCTTTCTCGGTAATCTTAATCGCGGTACGGGAACCCGGGTTTTCTTTTTCAACCATATAAAAATAATCCGGTAAAAACTCATAATTCTGAGCCGGGGTACCTTTCACCATGTCAATGGCGTTACACCTCGCACGCCATGCCTTCGAGGAACTGACCTTCATACCGCTACTTGACAGAAAATGTTGAATCAATTTCGCGTTTGGAAGTAGTTTCAAGCCATGGAATGTATTAGAGATCAAGATTGCGAGATACGACGAAGTGGCCTGTCGATGGCCATCTTTTCGGCTGGCAACGGAATAAGTGTGGGTGGCACCATATCTCCGTACGGTGAACGTGTTACAGTTCCTAATCTGCGCTGCACGCATTCTCCACGTGCATTTCCGATTTAGGCATCTAACTGAGTATAATCTTGGTGTAGACTTAACTGACCTCAACTCGAAGGATCCCTTGAAAGCACCCGCGTCCAGAAATTTTTTCAATTCCAACTTTGATGAAAACTCCTGACCAAGTTTGAGATTCATACTGTCAGGAAAACCAACTGCCGGAAGTTGTCCTTCATCAATGCTCGGACCACACGAATTTGGTGCCAAAAAATAATTCGCCATCCCTCTGAATTGTGACAATATCACATCTTCGCCATTACAGCTAGCTTCCGGCATATCAGTCGGGTGATCTTCTGGCGTATTAGTGGGATGATAATCTGGCACATCAGTGAGATGATAATCTGGCACATCAGTCGGTTGATAATCTGGCACATCAGTCGAGCGATCTTTTTGCATATCAGTCGGGCCATCTTCTTGCATATCAACAGGCGCGCCAGACTGAACGACCTGTTCTCTTTCGACTTCATGACATTCCTTTGCCAGTAGACCGATGTATAATTGATCCAACCACGCCGACCCATCGGCGTCCCACAGATACGTTGTCAGGTCTGAATCATTTCCAAGGGCTACCGGTTGGCTACTGTCAGAAGGTTTATAAGTTACCTTCAAATCATGCTGCCTTGAAATTTTGCAACGCACGTAAAGAAGCTCTTTCAAATCAGCATATCCATTCAATGTAGACGTTTCAACCTGAATACAAGTTGCCATGTCTCGGTCTCCAAGCCGCCGCCACATATAAGCATCGTATATCCACTTTCCTCCACAACTGACACTCACCACGTGCGGAGACATCAAGAAAACGGAAAGGAATCAAACCTGAAATTCGAATACCGTAACATTATACGATACCGCTATAATAATTAGTATCACGATACAATATACCGCTAAGCTATACACAATGTCATATAACGGTTATATTGAAACAATATTGTGTAATTTTGAGCTTAAATTTCGTAATACCGTAACGTTGTACGATACATGTATATGATTTATTATCACCATACATCCTACCGCTACGTTATAATAATGTTATTTTACATGCAATATACTATACTGCGTGGTTTACAAAGAAGAACGAGTGTAGGGTTGGTTCTGTACCTATTACAGTAATACCGCTATCTATTTACGCTTTGTTCACAGTATACCGCTAGCAGTTCGTCGTTGATCCGAATATATAATGCATTACCGCTATTTTTTTAGAATCGCCGCTAGCTATTTATTTACACCCCTTTGTATATTACCGATAGCGGTTAATACCGTAAGTTGTACGATACCGCTATATTATCACGATACATCCTACCGCTACGTTATAATAATGTCTTGTAGCTGTTATATTGAAACAATATAATGTAGCATTGAGCTAAAGTTTTGTAAGTATAATTTACCGCTAATATACAAGTTCTACCGCTATAGCATGTTTACCCAGAGAATAATAATAAACGTGAAAGTTTCAAGTTTAAACGAACTGTTCGACGTGAAAGTTGATGTTACGTAATGCAAAAGAACGAGAGCCGAACGTTGAGTGGGCAGCGTAGGAGATAAAGGGAAAAAATGGCGAATCGTCGAAGAGAGAAGAGGAGCTTAGGGCTTCTACTACTGGTCAGTCGGAGAAGAAGGCGAGTAGACGAACAGCGCGGGAAAAATAATAATAAAGAAGGAAGAGAGAGAAAGTTCGCACGAAAAAAAAATTAATATAATAAGAGGAGAGAGGAAAAAAAGCGCGCAAGAAATATAATAAAATAAGAGGAGAGAGAAAGAGAAACGAGAGAAAGATATAATAAAATAAGAGGGGAGTGAAATTTACTTTTAACCTCACTTGCGGGCCCACTTCGTTTAATGAAGGGTATGGAATGATAAAGTGAACAATACCGAGGGTAGAAACCTCTACCAAAACCCAAATAAGGTCATTCTTGCGATTCACCCCCATATATTTTTGGAAAAGGATATTTGCGGAAAAAAATCCGAGCTTCTATATATCGATATCGATGAAAAATCGATAACTCTTTTTTTTAGTTTACCGATGGATAATAAATTTACTCAGGGGTCTATCGAAAAAATTCTATACATTGATACCGAAGAAAAATCGGTAACTCCATTTTTTGAGTTTAACGATAGATAACGAATTTACTCATGGGTCTTTCGAAGAACTTCTATATATTCATACCGATGCAATCGATAACTCTGTTTTTTGAGTTTACCGATGGATAACAAATTTACTCATGGGTCTTTCGAAGAAATTCTATATATTGATAGTGATTAAATCAATAACTCCATTTTTTTAGTTTACCGATGGATAACGAATTTACTCATGGATCTTTCGAAGAAATTCTATATATTGATACCGATTAAAAATCGATAACTCCATTTTTTGAGTTTACCGATGGATAACGAATTTACTCATGGGTCTTTTGAAGAATTTCTATATATTGATACTGATGAAAAAGTGATAACTCCATTTTTCGAGTTTACCGAATTTACTCATAGGTCTTTCGAAGAAATTCAATATATTGATACTGGCAAAAAATTGACAACTCCATTTTTCGAGTTTACAGATAGATAACGAATTTACTCATGGGTCTTTCGAAGAAATTCTATATATTGATACCGATGAAAAATCGATAACTCCATTTTTCGAGTTTACCGATGGATAACGAATCTACTTACGGGTCTTTCGAAGAATTTCTATATATTGATACCGATGAAAAATCGATAACTCCATTTTCGAGTTTACCGATGGATAACAAATTTACTCATGGGTCTTTTGAAGAAATTCTATATATCGATACTGATGAAAAACCGATAACAACATTTTTTGAGTTTACCGATGGATACGAATTTACTCATGGATTTTTCAAAGAATTTATTATTATTATTATTATTATAAGATAAACTTACCAATAAAATTTTATAGGTAAACCGCTGACCGGCGAAGTTTTAGAGTTAATATCTATTTCAAAGATTTTGTGATGGAAAACCTACAAACGACTGTCGTTATGGTAAAACGACAACTCTATGATAATACATCGGCTTGGGTTTTTGTAGAGCTTCAAATCGTTAACTATTCATTTAAGCTAACCTTTGACCACATGGATAAGGTATAAAACGCACCAATCAGAAAACAGAAGGCTATTTTCTTTGTCAAATGCGACTTATCTTCTCTTTATAAATAAAGATTTTTTTGGACATTTCACGCACGTAATTTACTTTTAATATTATATAGCTTTTATTAATTAATTGTAGACTTCTCTAAGATGTCATCAAGTTCGACCTTAATACCTATAAATGAAGCATTTTTTATCAAAAAAATAAATGGATATTTTTATAGGGGAAATAAAAATTCTCTTAATTGTATTATATTTCGAAAGTAAAAATTTTATAATCATATGCCCCATATAAATTATTTTGTCACATAGTTAATTGATTTTCGTCCCTCTTATTTTTGGTCTATAAATTGACCAACCTCTATAGCATTACTTGCGCCACCCATTTTTTAGTTATTAAATATCTAAGAAAATCCGTTGAAAATATCTATTTTTTGAATTTAAATGGACGATCTTCTTTCATTAGAAGGAGCTGTGTTTGGATATTTCTTTCATTCAAAATATATATTTGGATATTTATATACATATGTACATATATAAATAAAAGTAGATCTTTAATCTTATTCTCTATCTCATATATATAAAAATAAATATATGAGATTTATTTTATATATGAACTCAAAAAAAATTAGGAAATATCAATGATCGAATTGACATTCATCAAGTTTCAATGCAACTATATTAGTGACAAAAATCAGTATAAACGACAAGTCATTTGAATCCCTATGCTTGGCAAAAGTCCAATGATTTGACCATCGAGTAACCCACAAGACAAATGTGGCCAAAGCCTACTAGATGAACACGAGCGCGACATAGCTCGGATCGTTGTAATCTCGTCCAAATTAGCTCGGAGCTTTTTTAAAACTTTTTAAAGATGAAAAGCCTGATGCCCAATTGTTTGAGCTATAATACCGATGTTGCGTTGAGCATTGAAATAACATCGACGCAATATGGCTTCGAATATTTTTATATTTTTCAATGAATAGAAAATATTTTATCTTTTTGGAATACAAACCATAATTTCTTCTTTCACTATAAAACTTATAACCCTTGAACTTAAAATATAGTACTTTTTCTTTAATGAAAAGGAAATGTTATTTGTTTATCATAACTTTCATAAGATATGAATTTTTTTCAAACGTGCGATCAAGTTTCTTTTTTACATCGACTTAATTTTATCCTAAACTTGTAATATATATATATATATATATATATATATATATATAAACCTTCCAAATTTACATAACCATGTCCATAAATGAAAATATAGCATCATGTCATCATGGATAGCGAAATGAGGCTTAAATTTGTGAAATGACGCTAAACTATATTGTTACACATGTGTGCTTAGGTTTGAATTTAACTATGATATAGAAATTAAATTGGAGGACCAAGAATAGACCAAAGTTTTGTTAATAATTGAGCACCTTTTGATCACTTTAAGAGGCATTTGCTCTCCTTTCCTTTTTGGATGTAATAGCAATATATATATATATATATATATATATATATATATATATATATATATATATATATATATATATATATATATATATATATAAGTTCTTTCTGTAATAAAATACGTAAGTTCTTTATATAATAAGAGAAATATCTAATTAAAGTAAAATAATAATTTCATTTAATTTTTATAAAAAAGAGTTAATAGTCTGTCTAATTTCTATTATAAACATTAATAAATATATTTTTTAAATAATTTTACTTTGATTTTTAATTTTTAATTATAACTTTTTGGGCTTCCTATTAACATTTAAAAAAAAATGGAACCGAACTGGTTTACTGAATTTGATAATTTTTTTTACTAAATATTGTTTAAAATATTCATTAACATAATTAATTACAACTAATTTTTTTTAAATATTTTTTCGCGCAATCTATTTACATTAATTGACTATGTTAATATATGCTCCGCAGTTAGGTATACTACCCTTTTTTAAAAAAATATTGATTCAATTTTGTAAATAAGAGGTGCTTAATATAGTGATGTAAATTTTTTTCGGCATAAGTAGCAGGTGATTACTTTTAAGGCCCCCAACTTTTTATATGTATTATTGTATACCTAATTAAATATGAAATTTTAAATTTTAAATATTTCAAGAACTCCAAAAATTTACTTAGCATAAGACCCCGATAAAAAAAAAGATAAATTTTAGACCGGCCCTGTTATTCTCGACCATACATTCACCGGTTATAGTTACTCTCTCAAGTGTTAAAAAAAAAAACAGCTTAAAAGATTGAGTAATTCCATCTTAATTAGAAGATCTAAGTAAAACCTTGTAAAAGCTAAAAAGAAAAAGAAAAATCATTGGCTCACTGATTTTATAGCGTTACACACTGGAATAATTAATTTGTTTGAAAAAAAAAAAATCAGCTTTTGCTTTTTGCTGAAGCCTTGTCTTTTGTCTACGTGTACATTATTTCCTTTCAATTTTATATTCATAATTATTTATTTATAACCTACTCTTATTTGTTTATTTATTTAATAATTGGTCTCATTTTTGCTGCTTTTATATTTTTTTTATTTATAAAAATCAAAGCTTGGCCATGAATTATTCTCACACATTTTCTGTTTTGCTTTCTCTTCAATAATTCTCTCTCTCTCTCTCTCTGGGTTTTCGATTGTTCAAGTATCGTCCCTCGAATAAGTGGTTGGTTTCATTTCTCAGTGATTGATTTCTCGAGGACCAGATAATTTGGGGTTTTCCGATACATTCCTCAGGTGATTTGCTCAACTTCGTGAAAATCGCTTCTTTTTCTTCTTCTTCTTCTTCTTCTTCTTATTTTGAGTGAAAATCTTTGCTGGGTTTCATCGGATTTCGACTTTCGAAACGAATAATATCGAGAAATAATCCATTTCTGATTGTGTTTTCTTATGTAATTTTGCTCAAAAAAGCTGTACTGTGTTTGAATTTTTCGATTGTGGATAATCCGACGACTTGAATTATTTCGATTTTTGGATAATCCAGAATACCATGTTCTTTATGTATTGTTTGAAAGCTTACACTTGAAGTTGAAATTATCTTACTAAGAATCCACTTTACTACTCAAAACTATCAGTGTGCGGATAAAATCGAAAAAATTGTAAATTTTGGGTAAACTATAGACGTTTTGTAGAAGTTTGGGGGGCTACAGCTCCCTTGATTACATCAAATTTAACTGAGCTGTTCGGCAGGTTCGCGCCTATATTCGGTGGGCATAGAAGATGACGATCGAGGGCGTCGTGCCGAGGAAGGATCAGAGGTCTCGGAGGAGCAAAGCCGTGGTCAACGAGAAGGCTCCTTTGTTACCGAAGAGACATTATGAAGAGGGGAGCTTTGATGAGTTCAACGGGGCTTCGTTTTCGGGGGCTGTTTTCAATCTGTCGACCACGATTGTTGGTGCGGGAATCATGGCTTTGCCTGCCACCATGAAGGTGTTGGGCCTTGTCCTCGGGGTTGCTATGATCCTCTTCATGGCGTTTGTTACTGATGCATCGATCGAGTTTTTGCTTCGGTTCAGCCGGGCTGGGAAGTCGAGCTCTTATGGAGGTCTCATGGGAGACGCCTTCGGAAAGTGTGGTAGGATTTTGTTGCAGGTGTCTGTGTTGATCAACAACATAGGAGTGCTCATTGTGTACATGATCATTATTGGTAAGGAACACGTTAGCTCCGTTTCGAGTACTTCGTTCTTGTTTCAGTGATTATCGTACTTTAGTCTAATGACTTTGTTATTGTCGTTTGTTTGAAGGTGATGTACTTTCGGGAACTTCTGCTAGTGGAGCTCACCATGCCGGTGTGCTCGAAGGCTGGTTCGGAGAACATTGGTGGAATGCACGTTTTTTCGTGCTTCTTCTCACCACACTTCTTGTCTTTGCTCCTTTGGCATGCTTCAAGCGAATTGGTTAGTCTTATCCTTTTGTTGGATGCTCTATTGTGATTCGATAATATTTACTTACTACACACAAACTGCCTGTCTATTTTCTGTTTTTGTTTAACGGTTTGCTCTGTGATTTATGACAGAGAAATAACATATCCCGCTTCATCATAAAGTTCTTTTTCCACACTTTATATTTTAAATTTCCTTGATTTTTCTATTTTCACCATATAACTTTTCCGTGACATAGTTCTTGATGAATTGAATTGTGTTCACGAGTAATTTAGAAGACATTATTCTATACAAGTCTTGTCTTTCTTTGGAAGTAACGGGTTGATTGAATTGTGTTTGGCTGCAGATTCTTTGAGATTCACGTCTGCGCTATCAGTTGCTCTGGCAGTTGTGTTTCTTGTCATAACTATCGGAATTTCTATTGTCAAATTGTGTAGCGGTGGAGTTCCGATGCCTCAAATGCTACCCAGGATTACTGATTTATCATCAGTTTTCAAGCTCTTCACAGTTGTCCCCGTTCTGGTCACCGCATATATTTGCCATTACAATGGTATGCAGTTCCTTGAACATTATAAGTAAAATCGATACAATACTCGAGTAACAGTTATAATCAAGGGTGAAAATGGGTCCCGGTTCAATCCCTGGTTATAATATTTGATGCCCGGTGAAATGCAACCCAACTTTCTTGCATAACGATTTTCAAGCATTAACTTTCAGTATGGTTCATTTGCAGTTCACAGCATTGACAACGAGCTTGAGGATCCTGCCCAGATAAGGCCGGTTGTCAGGACGGCTCTTGCTTTGTGCTCCACCGTGTACATAATGACGAGCATTTTCGGGTTTCTTCTCTTCGGCGATGACACCCTAGATGACGTCCTCGCCAACTTTGACACAGATCTCGGAATCCCATACGGCTCTATTCTCAATGATGCCGTGCGTGTCAGCTACGCGGCCCATCTGATGCTCGTGTTCCCAATCGTGTTCTACCCTCTCCGCATCAACTTGGATGGCCTTTTCTTTCCTGGAGCCAGGCCTTTGGCACGGGACAACACGAGATTTGCATTTCTCACGATCGGGGTCATATCTGTCATCTTTTTGGGTGCAAACTTCATACCGAGCATCTGGGATGCTTTCCAGTTCACTGGAGCCACGGCTGCGGTCTGCCTCGGGTTCATCTTCCCAGCGGCCGTCACCCTCAGGTATGTAGCTTAAACGGAGAATGAAACATTCTCATTTCCAGAAAGGCAGAAGATTAGTTCCGTTTCTGCTTTTATAAAAAAAAAAATTAAAAAAAAATGATAATAAGATAAACCTTTTTATTACCTGTTACTGTAACGGAATCCGATTTTCTCGTAGTTATAGATTCCATCCCTTTTGTTAAATCATACTAAGAAATAAATAGTAGGAGTTGTTTGCTGGCTCGACCGTTTTTCTTTAGAGTGCTTATAAATTTGCGTCTTTCCTTTGCGATTCAGGGACCGGCACAATATAGCCACGAGGAAGGACAAGGTGCTGTGTATATTTATGGTTGTCCTTGCTGTGTTGTCGAACGTGATAGCCATCTACAGCGACGCATATGCATTGTTCAAGAAAAATGAATCTCCACGGGCGCTATGATCTCATCCGGTCAATCAAACTTCTGCTCGGGAATCTGGTCGTAAAAGGAATGTAAACATACTTTGGCCAACATGTCGGAGTCAGATAAGAAAACCGTAGTTTTCTAAGAGGCTCAAGCGAAACGAAATAAATGGGATGGATATATTGTCTGTCTAATGTAAAATAGTTTTGAAGGGAAAGAAAAAAAAAAAAGTGTGCAAGAATTGTTGTGTATTTTAAGGGGTTTTTAGCTATCTTGGCGATCTACGAAACGCATGTGAGACGTTGTTTTTGGATTCAAGCAAAGTTGATAATATATATATATATATATGTTCTTTCAGTGATGAAATATATTTATTATTTATTTTTATTTTTGTAATGACTGAATTCAAGCAAAGTTGATAATATATATGTACATAAGTTTTTATTTTCTTGTGATGAAATCTAGTTTTATTTTTCTTTAGATTATTACCGGCATATATTCCCGTTCTTTTGCAAATATCTTACTTGTGTTCGCATTTTTTTTTATTTTTTTTTTTTGTGACGTATATTCAATAAGTCTTCAAACGTGCTCAAACTCAATCACCATTTGCACGTGTCTAAACGTGCAAACGGTGGCAAAAATAAACGGCGGGAGATAGAAAAAAAAAAGGAACATAAATCTAATGTTTGCCAAAGAACATGAACTTATGCCTATAATAAAAAGAGTTTGACTGAAATTGCACAATACATAAGTTCAAAATTGATAGTAAAAATATGTTGACTTCGTCAATATATAGCAAACATTGTGCAATTTTGAAACTGGAATTTCTTAGTGCAAAATTCAAAATATTCGATGGACTCCGATGCATGAGTATTCAATGTTAACCAAAATAAATTGTTATTAACAGTAAAAATTCAGTTTTTAAATTATATGTTTTACGGTATTATAGAAAGTGTTTAATTCCATTAAAAAAAGAAAGTGTTAAATTGTGAATCGAATGTGTTCCCTTGCTCATCCCAAGAGTTTCGCCTAAATCTTGTAACCTTTACACGTTCGTACTAAATGAAAAAAAAATGGATATTAAGGCGAAAGTCACTGTGCTCGGTGAGGCCGCATTGATAAAATATCATTTGGCGTTGTCACCGTTACAAAACAACAAAAACATTAGTCATTTTTACCGTCAAAAATTGAATTTAAATATTGCAGTGCCACTTTCGACAAAAAATAATGACTTTTGCCGCCAACATCCATGAAACTTTGTGAATGATATCTGATGGCGTAAGAAATGGGATGATATTCACAGTTTATAGAAAGCAACACATCTCACCCGCTGCTATACAACAACTAGCTATGTCAAACAATTACATATTTACAAATTCAGCTTCAAAACTTTTTCCCCCCGCCTTTCATCGCAGCAGAGAATGAGGTCGTTTGGCTACGGGTTCCCGATATTGTTGACGAAAGGCACCAGCCTCCGGTACTCCCGTCTCTTCCCCAACGCACAGTTGTCCAGAACGCGTCCGAGGATGAGGCGAGTGTTCTGCTGCGCCGCCTCCCTGTCGTTGGACCCGGACGCGGCTCCCACGCTGTACTGGAGTGGGCCGCTCCGACCCTTGAACGAGGCCTGCGGCGCCAGAATCTTCTCCTCGGCGATCCCGTTCTCGTCGTGAGATTGGGAACCCGTCAACGAGCTGCAACTCTGCAAGAGAGCTTCCAAGACGCTGAGCGCTTCCCAGCAGAGCGTGCTCTCTAGCAGCTGAGAGACGACGGAGTACATGTGCGGACTCTGTGCAGCGTCCATGGGAGTGTGTTGTAGCAGCGCCTTGAGCATGAGCAGGATGACGCGCTGGTACTCCACCGGGCCCTTCTCGAGCAGTCGCAAGAGGTGCCCGAACGCCAGCGTAGAGTGTTCCGGGAACCACTCAGCGCACAGGGGGGGAGATACGCCAGCGAGGAGGTTGTCGGCGGTTTTTATCTCGCCCCGAGAGTAGGACGAGAAAACCGCCGCCAGCTCACCCAGCGACTTGGCCCGGCACCAGGCGGAGACATTACCAGCAACTGAGCAGGCCTTCTGGCGCACGGGCCCCACGTCCCGGCCCAGCTGCAGGCACAGCCACGGGAGCAAGCCCGTGATGTGCATTAGTAACCGTGTCTCGCCGTTGCCGAATATGGAGTCGCAGGAGTGGACCGTGATCCGCGATAGGACCTCGATGGACACGCCATGACTCACCGTCGACATGAGCCCTTTGAGGACGAGGGGTTGGACTCCTTCGAACGTTGGAAGATGCGCTCCCGAAGGAGGTGGCTCGTAGCCGTTGCGGGATTCGGTCCTCTGGAAGTCAGTGATTTCGCTGCCAGTGTCGAGCTCGTCTCTGGGCATGCTCGAGAGTAGAACGTTCTCCGTCGTTCTGTCTCGGAATGATAAACGGTCGATTATGCGGGAGAAGAGTTCGAGCACCTGGCAGTAGACGTGAACGAAGTCTGTGTGCATTATTGCCACACAACCCCAGAATAGTTGAGGGTAAAGTATGACCTTTTCTGGCTCCATGTTCTCCACCATCACCTGCAGCGTCATAAGGATCTCCATGACGAAACCCAACACCTGAGGCAAAGGGTTTCCTAAACATCGGTGGAGGCAACGAAGCAGTGATACACACGTATCGCTCGTGACGCTTGGTCGCAATGCGCGGTAGATTTGATGCGACCGACAAGCCAAGTGTCGCGAGGTGCATTCCATGGCCCATTTTAAAGCCTCGACTCCCCAAGTCTCACGCAGATCTCCCTGGAAGAATATGGCGTCCACCATACTCTGAACCAATGCAGACAAGAGCGCCGCACTTGGAAGCTCGGTTTTTACTACAGTGGGGTCCTCGTTCTCCCACATCATGCTTCCTCGTTTTGATTGAACGTATTTAATCAGGCTAACGACTTGCTGTTTGTTTTCTCCATCGCTGTTCTCTACTTCATAGAGCTCTAAATGCCGGCCGGCAAGAGAGTAGAGCAGATTGACGAGCAAATGCTGGCAGTGCACAAGCACGATATCTTCAGAGCTGTCCATCGAAACAAACGTGACATGGAAAAGGAGAGGTAGGTGCTCTCGGAAATCTTCATCATTCTCGTACGCAATCTCGGCCAGTAGGATTAACGCTATGTCGGCATGGGTCAACGAGTGCTGCTGATGACCCTGCAACGCTGACTGGAGCTCTTTGGCATTGACTCCGTGAGTGACGGTTCCGGAATGTAGCCCTTCTTCGCCGGAGTTTGGAGTGTCGATCAGATAGTCACCGCTGTCTCGGGAAACATGGCGGCTCCGCAAACTTCCAGTTGAGCTTCTGACACCTATCAACGGCCCCGACATGTTGACCAGCGCTGGAAGCAGCTGACCGGACCTCGCTGTGTTAACGGGAACAATGTTCAGTTCTGGAGGCATTGGGCTTAATGGGCCTGACACACTTCGGCCCGTTGCCCCTGCTGTTCGCCAGCTGAGACTCCCACTGGCATTCCTCAGTGGGCCATCAAGGGAGCCCCGAACGAGCAACGGCGACATGTGTGGCTGAGTGTCTACAACAGAAGCGATCTGAGACACGGGCGGGCCCTGAGAAAATTCCAAGACAAAGTTTCCGCCAGAATCCCCCTTATTTGTGAGCGGAACTACCGGCTCTACACTATCCTCCAGCATCCGCTGAGCCAATTGGTAAACCAGGTGGTCTATGGTACGCTGAGGGCATATCCGTGCCAGATACAAACTTACCCTCTTTGCAACAGAGAAATACGTTGCGAAAGCGCCACTTATCTCGGCAGATGCGCTCGAATCACAGTCTTCAATTCCTTTTGTGATTAGGAAATCCAAAACAGGACTGATGTTCCGCGGTTTGCTAGCAATCGTACTCCAAAGCTTCTCAATTTCATCAGGAAACTGGTCCCCGTGCCGCCACGTCACATAGTAAAGGCTTTTCAGTAGTCTTTCGCTCCATCCAGAGTCCAGTTTCCAGAAATTGAGATTCTCTATCCACGGAGCCATGCAGGTTAAGACCTGATGTTGTGCGATTATATCAACAGCGTCGAGTTGCCTTTGCATGATCTCTTCGCAAAGGAGCTGGCTCAATTTCGGGTGATCTTTCGCAAGTTTGCATGATAGTTTGTACTGGAATTGTTGGTAAGAATCGGGGAGATTGCCGACAACAGCAGCTCGGTAGCTTCCGGAACCCTCAATGGCATCATCGGCCCACTCACGAACGGAGAGCGTCTCCAGCATCTGCAAGGCATCGTCGCGGATCTGTCTTGTTGGATCCACCACCTTGTACAGAATCAGGCTCAGAAGTCTCTGGATTTCACATTTGGGTATCTCTTGGCGCATATATACCTCGGCCAGCACACTGAAGTAACCATCTGCTATAGCGGCATCAGAGTAGTAACACTACAAAAATAAAAGCTTATAAAAAAAAGTCCAATACACACCAGATATTATGAGTGAAATATAAATACATTGGGTTCAAAATAAAAAAATCCGAAGAACAAGGAGACAAACTTCCGATTTAAAGATTAAAAAAAAATGATAACGAAATGGAAAATGAAAACAAAAAAATATATAGTGATTAAGAAATGGGAAACTACCTGATCAATACAAGCAGGAAAGAGGTCCAAATTTGTGAGCAGAAGATTCTTCAGAGCCAGTTTTGCCAGCGAAACACGATAGTGGCCACCCTTAAGCCTGTCACGACCGGCATTACCACGGCCACCTTCTCCGGTGTACTTGGAATAAGAAGGCGTCCTAGGATCTGGGGAATAGCCATATGGAGCCCTAGGTGCAGGCTCAATAAACAAACTATTTATCCACTGTATGATCCGGCCACTCATTTTCCTAGCGTTGTCATCGAAGCAAGGCCCATATAGCAAAGAAGCCATAGCATTCATAGAGGCCCACTGGATTGCCTCGACTTGTTCCATCAGTTCTTTGTCAAAAAATAATTTGTCTGTAGAATCTTTTGATTTGCCATGCTGAGACGACTTGTAACGATCCACTTCTCGTCGGTAATCACTGACACTATCCGAACCCCATGTGCTGCCCGTGTCATCAGACCAGGAGAGGAGAAGATCGAACAATCGCTTTCTCGTTCTGACATCAAATTTCTCTGTTTTTGCTTCAACAAACTCAGGTGCTAACGATCTTAGAACATAGGCAAGTGCATAGCGGAGAGGTTGCATGTCTTGGAAACTCTCAGCAGAAGCCATTAGAATTTGCCGGGTCGTCTCGTCGATGAACTTCAGATAATGCAGACGGAATATAGGCTTTCGGGCGAGCATGCCGGGCCATATATTCTCGGCCACTGTGCGATATATATTCGCAATGTGAATGCGCAATTCCTCACGGCGTCCTTTCTGACTCTGCATCCACAAGCAAGAGAAGGTATTAGTGATCATAGGACCAACTTCCGGAACTGGAGAAGCGAAACAGTTCTATCACTGGTATCAAAAAAATATTGTTCCAGAAGATATTAAATCATTGCTGATAAAATTTATTTTAGCCTTGTTATGATGCCACATGACTAAAATTGAATCTATGAGGAAATTAAAAATCTTGTGGTTCTATTAAATTACACTTAGCTGAAAACATGACCTTTGTCCTAATATACATATTTATACTTAGTTCATTAAATAAATTATGGTATCACCAGCATCATAAAATACATAAACTTGGAAACACCCTACATAATTAGTCATTAGCCTGTACCTTCCACTTCGGCTTTGCCTCGGTCTCTGAGGAAACCTCGTCAATAAAAGACGCGAGCTCACTGAACATTATTTCACATGCCTCTATATGCGAGTGGCCAAGCGCCATTGTGGCTGCATGCTAGAATCATAGTTGAAAAGCTGTAAGTTGACCATAGAGACAAATTGAGAAAATAAAAGATTTATTACAACAAGTATACTGCAAGCACAATAATTCATTTCACAAACAGTCAAACATTCGGGAGTCATTCTAACAGACAAGGAGACTCCTCAGGTATAATACTTCCAAGAAATAACAAGTACAGATCAATCCTAAAGAAATTATACTTAGGGTGTCATCCATGGAATTCGGAAGGCGTTAAAGATTACCTAAAGTTCAACTCCGACTAATATTTTGCTAAGCTTATTCATTTCAAATTTGTTGATAACCATGACATCGGCTATGTAAATCACCTTCTAGGGAGTGCATGATCATTACATTTAGGTAACTATAGTTGGCTATTTATGCACCACGCCTATTCATAACTCATTCTCAATCATTCACTTAAGACTTTCTTTATTTTAGGACACAAATCAGTTTTTTTTTTTCTCGAGATCACTTCTACTGGGAGTCTGTTAATCCTATAGTAAAATATAGGAAAATACGCGTAGACCAGAATGAACTATGCTAGCAAAATACTTACGACTTGGGCTTCAGATCCTGATTTCAGTGACGGGAAAATAAGATGGTAAAGCTCTTTGGTTGCAGTTGGGCCACCAGCTTCTTTGCTCAGTGGTGGACATGAACAAGCAAACATGGAATACATAAGCCATTGATCGAGCTTGCTGTCTGAATCCTGAGATTGATGAGCTTTTCCGCCTAGCTCAACAGGCGTGATGTGTGCAAGGCGTTGAACAACTTCTGTCCTGCAATCAGATACATCATTTCTATGATTAGTCCAAATTACTTAAATCATTAAAAGAAAGAGAGCAAGAGACGTCAGGATCCTTCAGTAGGGAAAAGACTACTTTGTCTCATCAATGGGAAGTCATAATTAAGCATATCTGTCTCATCAATGGGAAGTCATAATTAAGCATACATCTCAGGGACTTACTTTGCGTCCTGAACCGAACTCGGGCAAAGCTCCGCAGCATATTTAACAAGCTCACTAAGGCACCGAGCCCACCGATTCTTATCAGGGCTCTCAAATATGATGGATTGAAGAGTCACGTCAGGAGGGACTGCATCAGATTCTCGTCTCAGATCAAACGGGCGGCTGGAATCCCAGAGACAGCTCTGAACAATATCATCCTGAAGATCAAAAATTCACATTTGAATTATACAACGAAACAATCCTAAAGACATTAAACCCTAATTGAATTGTTGTATGATTTGCGCAACTGTGGTTTTGTCTTGAGACTTGAACTACAAAAACCCTCTTTCCCAGCTAGCTACGCTAATTTCACGATGAGTTTATTGAATACTTCATGGATGCTTTTCTCATTTAATACAGCCTAATGGGTCAGGAATCACACCCTGAAACATAATTACTGAAATGTTTAAATAATAATACATAATTAAATAATATAAATAAAGTCACAGTCTGTGACAATTTACTTTTCAAGAAAATAAAGTAACATGTGGCTCACCCCATGCTCCTCCAGAACATCAATTACAAATATTGGTTCTGCTTCATACTTCAAATTGTACTCTGGATGCTCACGTGAAGAAAGCTCCCGTATGTCATTTCTCAAAGCACGAACACAGCGCAATAGTTCCAAAGCAGTATGCCGAATCTGGCTATCCACAGAGCTAAGGAAGATGAGACCAACAGCATCTATCTCTGAAGTACGGAACTCAATAACTTCACTGGATCGATGAAAGGAAGATCTTTTAACCCCCTCGGTTCCTTGTGTGGCAAGCTTCGTATCGTATTCCAACTTATCATCAATCAGACAAGCTCTCCAAAAACGCATCAGTTCTAACAAGCGGCCCAGTGAGGTTTGTATGAGAAGAGGGAATTCATCAGGAAGCCGAAGGACAAAATTAGCCATGCCTCTCATTACTGCAAATCGGCGGTGAGGAAGATATCTGACAATCCGGTTGAGTACCTGAACCGCTTCTTCCCGAACACCGGGATCAATACTTATTCCATGTTGGGGAATTATTTCTGTTATTTTATCGCTTCGGCCAACCTCTTCGATAAGATATGGTATGCACTTCAGCACGGACCGGAAGAGATTTCCCTGAGATTTTTCCTTCGTGGCAGCATCTGGACAATTTTAGCATTAATTCATTATTAAATCGCTTTGGTGTCCCGTGACAGCTTGAAAGGACACAAACATTAAATTAATTGGAAAATTACTAATGCAAAATAAAAATAAAATTCCATGCAATTTCTGTATCGACTTAGAGACTAGAGAAGGAGAAAGAACTTACCTATAGTTGTCCTTGAAGATGTCAGAAGAGCTTGACTATAGGTCTTATGACAAGACCTTAAGATTAACTCTATTGCAGCCTTCACTTTCGGGATGTAGTGACCAATGTCATGACCTGTAAAAACAATACTCAGTACACAAATATTATTGATAAATGAATGAGAACGATGAATGTTCACAGTAGAGGAAACGACCTTTAAATATTTCCAAGCCGACATGCTGGCTTGAAGGCGACATGACAATTGCAAGCAAAGCCCGGAGACCAATAACCTTTGCTTCACTAAGGCTATCTTGCTTAAGCAGTTCTAATATCATATGGTTCATGGCAAAATCAAGATTATGTTCTGCTATTGTCACACAAAACTCAACAAGTTTATCATGTTGGCCTTCTTGTGTAAGCATCCCTTTCCTTAAAAATGATAGAAGTTGTGAGGTTACACTATCTAAGTAGTCCCAGATCCGGTTTGGAGCCTGGTTTGCGGCATGGACACTCAAGTAAAATCTCAATACTCGATGAAGACAGTCCAGAGCCATAAATCGATGGGTCTTGTCCTATATCAGAGAAACATATAAGGTTGCTTAGCATTATTATGGTATGTCTTTGTAACATAGTAAATTGTGATTCTTAAAAACCATTAGTGAATGTGAACTTACTTTAAGAAGCTTGTAGAGTTGCTCCATGTGAGAGCTTAAGTTGGTGTGGAATATTTGAGGATCACCAAGACATAGAAGAAGAGTCACCAACGGATATCCATCCTGATGCAGAAAATTACCCATATATAACCAAGGAAGAAACTATACAACTCAAAATCATTCTCGTAGCGGGAAGCCTATACTTCACCGAGCCCAATCTCCATTCTTTCGAGAGAGGTTAAACTTTGTGAATAATTATTGGCTGCTTTACTCAGTAGCTTTTGGTGTTTTACATAGATTAACGATTACAGCCTAACGGGCCAGACTAAGCCCAAACAGCTAAAACCCTGAACATCAAATAGTTTAAATGACCAAACGACATAATCAAATGACAAACCCAAATTAAATACCCTAAACTACTTAATTAAATAACAATACGAAATTCTAAATTTATACCAATGTTAACAGTAACATAGCAGGGATTGGTATAGTAAGTTAAGGTGACCGTGTAATCAAATGCCGATGCCACATAAAAGATACCAGCAAAATAAAAATAATAACCATCTCCTCTAAAAACACTAAATCAAGTACTAAGTTAATACTCTGCTTTGAGCTTGTATTGTATGCAAAAGCAACAAAAATATGTAAGGACTCGAACTGATTTTGATACGACAAACACAAACTTTTTATAGAAGCAACCCAAATCACGAGCACAAACGGCCTTTTACTAAGAGGAACTACTTAATTAACCAAAATGTAAAATAAAAGTCTCTAACAACAATTAACTCTTTCTTATACAAACAAATGAGGTATGATGACTAAACGACCCCCACTAAACCTAAAGCCCGCTAATCAGTCCTTGATCAGTCTTCCCTTTCTTTATGAAAAGGGCCCTTAAAGTACTAATAAATATTTGATATAGATAGTTTCTTCACATAAAAAAAATGAATGATTTTCGAGGATCAACTCACAGAAATATGCTTGCTCTGTTTATCCATCCACTGCATGAGCTGTACTCTTATTCTTCCAACAGCTTCGTACCAAAAGGTAAGTTGGGGTTCTACACAAGAAGGCGGCCACTGGCTTTTACCTCCATCTGCTAACGGCGCTAAGATGTTGAAAAGCATTTTGCATAGTGCATTATTGAGATCAGATTTCCGTTTATGGGCAGGACGAGTAAGAGGGTTTGCTTTTGCCACAAAGGAAGCCGATGCATTCAATCCACCCTCAGATTTGACCTGACAAATACTTACATTTATTAGACGGTCCCATCCAATTTTCTCTTGAAGGATAGGTTTAAAAAAGTCTGCGCATGTGTAGACATACCCCTAGCTTCAAGTAGCGCATTCCATTTATGATACTAAGCGTTTCACTTCGAGCAACACTAGTGTCTATACGACGAGTATTAAGTTCCATGAAAAAGCGCTCTGTCACGGAACTGAACCTGTGAATAAGAATAGAAATAACAAACTTGTCATATTTCAGAAATAATTAAAGAAAAATAATACATTAACGTAAATATCAGAAGTAATGATTCAAACATCTTTCTGAAAATGATTATTGATACAATGAATAAAATTTCTTCTACGGTTACCTGATACGAGATAAGGCACCTAAGAGCTGCGCAACCAAATCTAAAAGAAGGCCTCGCAAATCAACCAATGATGGATACTCAACATGGCTAACAAGCCTGCAAAAAGAGCAAGTTCAGTTCTGATGGAATAAATTTCACCAGCTAATAAGCTCACACACTTGTAGCAGCATTACCTATCAGCGTTGATTAACCAATCAAAAACAAAATTTTCAAGCCCAGACCAAAGCTTCTCTGCAAAGAAAACAAACTAAATTGATTTACTGGGGAAAACTTTCCAATAAAATTAACAAGACAAGCAATGACCTAACCAGTAAGTCCTTCTTGTGGACAGCACTCCACAAACCTAATACATGCCGAACAAAATATGCACTCCACTGCAAGCTGAAGATTAAGCAATAATTTAGTCCACAAATAGCTAAAACCAATAATTAAATGCCATACGATATATGTTTAACTACCAAACACTTGCAGATTATAAGACAGTCAAATTTAAAGTCTAGATCAAATATTCGTCGTTTAAAGATTTTGATGCATAAATATCACAACCTTGCATTTTAGATGTAGATATGATGTCAAAGAAACATTGAGCGTTTTACTGGATCATTTAAAAACACGATCTGTCCTAAAGCTATTAATTAAATTCAAATCCATAATACTTCTAACCATTTACTCTGTTTATCACAAATACATGGGTACTGAGTGTACAATAATATGAAACATGCATCCCAGTTTATCGAAATAATGTTAAATTTAAATCGCTCATTTAAGCACCAACCTTTCTTTGGAATGTGGATGCATCATTTGCACCCTTTGGTGATTCACTGCATTATCGAATCAATACAGAAGAGAAAATAATATTTAGAAACGGTCAAAAATGAGGTATTGCAAGATGTTCTAATGAGATAAGTCATAAGAGATATACTTAAATTTTTCAGATAAATAAAGAGAATAAGGGACTTGTACTTAACCTCCATTGTTAATACATACACCAAGAAAAAACTATGGCAAGGGTTCATCTTGCTTAGAGTGGTTTAAAATGATAGTAACGGAAGATTACTGAAAAACATTTCAAGTTTAATTTGTATAACAACTTAATATATGTACGAATTTGTCAGCGGCTATGACATAAGCCAAAAAAAAAAAAAAACACTTAATCTTAAAATGTTAAATTACGACTGTTATCCAATTTGTAATAGTCAAATTGCAATCATTTCAAGCATTCAGGATCCTGATTTGACACTCGTCCTCATAAATGATCGGTATTTTAGTGACTGGGTAAGCTTTCATGAACCTCAAAATTGTCATTCACTGTAGCACATCCCGAACTGAGAGCAAATACATATTTCTCTCACCCTCATATGCGTGTATATATATCTTAACCCTCCAAATATCTACATGGTACCGATACCATGCATCTTACTCGCCTTCCTCTCATCTTTCCAAACCATAGATTTGCCACTCTTTGAAGCGACATCATATTTCCCTAGTGCGGTCATAGGCTCTATAATTTACGATGTTATAACAATTCACATATACAAGGATGACCACTAGTCGCTCAAATCCTCCCTGAATTCAACCTCAGCCTCTGAAGTAATTCATGGCATTCAAGATAACATCACTCTCCATTGATAGACACAAGCTAAACAACAGCAATTTCCCCCTGTTGACACATTTAGCTATGATGCTGAAATGCAGCAAGGTCGTAGCCCAGTGACATGTGATACTTCCTAGGAGTAGAATACGCTCGACCCAAAAAGGAATCTCAAAATCTCAACTAAAGACAACCTTGATCTCAGCCTATCCTTTCACATTTAAAAGAAAATTACCATGTCTAGATAAACATAGTGTCATATACCATACTGAAACGTCATTTGTCACAATATCTAGTTGTCAAGTTTAACTTATTCTCGAGCTGAAAAGCATAAAAGTGTGGAATAAGAACAACGTACCTTTCTCTCCACCTTAAAAGAGCTTCCAAAAGGGGTACTGGGGTATGTCGTGCAACCATGGCTAACGAATCCAATACTTGCTCGTAAGCCGGGTCCGACGGCCGAAGATACTGCCCATCCTGTTGGCAAGTAACAAGCATAGACATAGCCAAAGTAATTGAGATCTCGTTACATTGCAGCACAACACTTCAGAAGACGAAAAACCTTGATTCAAATAAAATGGAGACTAGGCACTCATCGCACAAGTACAGTACTACTATGTCTATTCCTAGAAACAATACCGATAAGCAAACAAGCCAAAACTCAAGAACATCAACATACAGAATCGTGTGGCTCTAGAAGAGATTACTTGAAACCAGAACGGCAGATGCTAACCTCCATAGCTAAGAAGCAATCGCCCAAACATGGAGGCGAAGAAAAGCGAGATTCGGAGAGAGAGAATCACCTGTGCCTGCGCGGTCTCGATACGGCGGCGAGCGAGAGGAAGGAATCGTTGCAGGAGAGCGTCAACGATGAGCCTGGCGGCACTTCCGGCCTTCATTTTGGGCTCCGATTCTGGGCTCCGCCCTACGGCCTCGCCGCGATTGGTCGGTGGTGGTGGGAGGCCGGGGCTGGCATTCGCTCGGAGACCGATTGTGAACCCTAGCGAGGGAGAGCTGGAATTGGAAGGAGAAGGAGTGAGCTCTGAGAGAGAAGGGCAAAAGAAATGGAAATGGTGTCCTGCTGGTTTCCCACTGCCTCAGGCTCCCCTTTCCAGATCGTCGTTGTACGGTGTCACGCAATAAAATAATCATTTAAATTTTATTATTAGGGTTAATGACGGCGAAAATACTCAAAGTTTGGTCAAGGAACCCCTCGTGTACCCAAAGTTTAAACGTGGTGGTAAAAATGCTCAAATTCGCATTTGGGGAGTTGACCACTCCATTCTCGTAACGCCGTTAACTTACCCGTTGACTCTGGCCACGCGGGCAAACGTTGCTTGTTGACATAACAATTTTTGCCACATGGATTAGCCCAAATAAGCCTTGTTTACGACAAAACAACAAATTAAACCCCTAACTAATACTATTTAATACAACTAATTGAACCCCTAATGATTACACTTAACAAAACAAATTTGTCCATGTGGTCAGGGTTAACGAGTAAGTTAATGGCGTTACGAGAATTGAGTGGTCAACTCCCCAAATGTAACTTTGGATATTTTTGCCACCACTTTTAAACTTTGAGTACACGAGGGGTTCTTTGACCAAACTTTGGTATTTTTGCCGTCATTAACCCAATAATTTATCTTTAACCAAAGGGTTAATGACGGCGAAAATACCCAAAGTTTGGTCAAAGAACCCCTTGTGTACCCAAAATTTAAAAGTGGTGGTAAAAGTACCCAAAGTCACATTTGGGGCGTTGACCACTCCATTCTAGTAGCGCAGTTAACTTACATGTTAACACTGGCCATGTGGACAAACGTGGGTTGCTGACATAGCAAGCTTTTGCCACGTGGATGAGCCCACATCAGCCTCGTTTACGATAAAACAACGAATTAAACCCCTAATTGGGCTTGTCCACGTGGCTAAAAATTGTTATGTCAGCAACCCACGTTTGTCTACGTAGCCAGAGTTGACGGGTAAGTTAACTGCGTTACGAGAATTGAGTGGTCAACTCCCCAAATGCGACCTTGGGTACTTTTCCCACCACTTTTAAACTTTGGGTACACGAGGGGTTCTTTAACTAAACATTGGGTATTTTTGCCGTCATTAACCCCTTAACCAAATACCTAAGGTTAATGACGGCGAAAATACCTAAAGTTTGGTAAAAAAAAAACTTTTCGTGTACCCAAAGTTTAAAAGTAATGGCAAAAGTACTCAAAGTCACATTTAGGGATTTGACCAATCTATTCTCTTAACGTAGTTAACTTACCCATTAGCTCTGGCCACGTGGACAAGCGTGGGTTGCTGACATAGAAATTTTTTGCCACGTGGACGAGCCCACATCAGCCTCGTTTACGAAGAAACAACGAATTAAACCCCTAATTGGGCTCGTCCGCATGGTAAAAAAATGTCATGTCAGCAACCCATGTTTGTCCACGTGGCCAGAGTTAACGGGTAAGTTAACTATGTTACAAGAATGGAGTGGTCAACGCCCCAAATGCGACTTTGGGTACTTTTGCCACTACTTTTAAACTTTGGGTACATGAAGGGTTCTTTGACTAAACTTTAGGTATTTTCACTGTCACTAACCCTATATATATATGTGTGTGTGTGTGTGTGAGAGAGAGAGAGTTAATAGAGGGAAATGTAGTTAAGTTGCACACTATTACAGGAGCGAGTGGTTGAGATTAAAAAGTCGTGTTTTTGTTTTTAGAATAAACTAAACTACTTATCCAGGGCTTGGCAAAAGTGTTTTTACAAAAAGCTTCAAAAACGATTTTATATTTTGTACGGGAGTTGAAAAAGCAAGGATTACTAGCCATTGAAATAGCGTTTTTAGAATAAATTAGATTTTTGCTATACATGTCTATTTTAATATTTTTACTATGATATATTTATTTATCCATACGCTAAATCACCTTTTATTACCAACAACAATTGTGTTTATAAACAGTTTACAAAACACTTGTAAGATTTTTTTTCTTTAAAAATTTGAATCTAAAAAAGTATTGTTAATGCCCGAATTTCGATTAACATGTACCTGGTCCACGGTTCGAGCCCAGGGCCGAACTCTGTGGTCGTGTGGGCAGTCGGGTGTGGAGTCAATGCGGGTTGACTTAGCTGAAGGTGAATCGTCGTCTTCAACACTGCATTAATTGTCCTGTCGTCGTGTATTTCTTCCTCGGCGACGTCCCTGGCGGCGAGGGGGACCTGCAAAAAAGAAAGAGATTGGTCCTGCTGTTGGATATCGGTAGTATCAGATACCGATTCCTTGGTCGTATCTGCGGATCCAGACCCTAAAAGGATCTCCGCTGACCAATAAGAAATTGTAATCGTTGATATGTCACACGATTTGACCTTTAAAAAATTTACTGGGTTAGAATCTCATACCAATAACCCTGTCAAACCGTCTGTTTCAATAACAACTTACAATTAATTTTCCCAAATCGTGATGAATTAATTATTTTAATTTGTTAACTCGTTCTTTTGTTTTATTCGGAGCCTTGAGTATTAATAAATAATATTATCATAATCAATAAATATTAAGAGCCCGTAGCTTAACAAATTCGAAGTCTCTGAATCCGTTATTGAGGTGGTCTGCGATTTCTGTGAAGAAGATTCGCCCAAAAGTCTTCCGATGTATGCTCCGGGACTATGTTACGGGGATGCGTGGGATCCCACTGGTTAATACTCGAATCCCTAACACCCAAAAACCCTGAGAGGAGCTCAGAGAAAATCGCAAAAACTAAGAGAGAGAGAGAGAGAGAGAGAGATTTCGAATTTTCTCTATATTGTGAGGTGTGTGTTTTGGGGTTACTAGGTCACCATATTTATAGGGAATGACCCAACCACTTTGGATAAAATCTCTTAACCAATTCTGAGAGATTTACTCCAACCAATTGGAAATATTCACTCAAAGATTTGATTTAAATAAATAAATCAAATAAAGAATAAATCCAATTTAAATATTTTTCATAAAATACTCTAAAAATTTAATAAATCAAACCTTTATATTAAAGTCATTTAAAGCCGCAAAAGTATAACCTTCAAAGGAAAGATCATTTAAAGCCGCGATAGAAAAACTCCTCCACTCTTCGTCAGTGAAGGAAGCCACTAGAGTATCCACCTCGAACAACTTTGTAAGGCCAGAAAAGTTGGGATTGTTGCAAAGGGGGATGGACATATTAGGAACCCCCTAAAGAAGCTCCAACTTCATAAATGCTTGTTATCAGAGGAGGAAGTGATGAAGCGGAAAGTTGTGCGAAAGCACTATCAGACAAATGAGATTTTTCTTTTGTCTAAACCCTCCTTAGGTATTCCGACTACCTCAATCGACACAGTCGTCGACTGGGTGGTTGGAGCGACCGAGAACGTAGCATAAAGAATATGATCACCTCCCGTCAGAAGTGATCCTTCGACGCCATCGCCGTAGGATAAGGCAAAGGAAAGCAAAGGAGGATTGCTCCCCTCGCCGTTGAAAAGTTTGCCGTCGGTGCTCTACCGAGCAACAAACTCCAATTTATCCCATTCAGCAGCGAAATAAGGATGACCAGAAATGGTCAGAGATAGCGATGGCTCCATCGCCAGGGCAACATCAAACACACCGCCAAATAACTGGACGGTACCTTGGTCCGGAAGGCCCTGATCAGATAAAAACTATGGGGGCACCCTCGGGAAGCGACGCGACGGCGTCTGCGCAGTCTGCCAACGTCCTACTGTCCGGGAGGGGTTGAGCGACGGAGCTCTTAATCACCGAATGAGACGTCGAGGCTGCATTGACAGACTTCTTCTCATCGACGAAAGATTCGTTGGCATCGACGCTCTTATTCTTCTTCTTCCATGGTTCGTCAACCGGGAAGGTCAACTCTCTCTTTAAAGGCGGAATAACATCTGTGTCATAGCGACGAGGGGAATGGGTTCAAAGAGTTTCACGGATATCCGAGAAGCTCGCCCTCTTCTTCCTACCAGTCCTCGTCGACGCCAGCATCGCCGCCTCCTGGTCACATTTGACGAAAATATAGAGAGCCAAGTCGGGGTCGAGCCCGTAAACAAGGCTCATCGCCCATATACATGCCTTCCAAGTCCGATCGTGTGTAAAAGTAGACCAACTTCTATGCTCCCAATTGAGGAGGGTGGCATGCAGATCTTTGAAGTTTTGAGGATCTGCCGAGAACGAATATTATTGAGGCTTGGCGACGAGCTTCATAGGAATGAACTTGAAGAAGGGCCCAAAGGCTGGCTTGTCAACCTTCACAAAGAAATATCGCCCCATCCATCTAGATACTAACCTTGGGAGTTCGGAAAGAAGGTTGTCCCCGTAGCGAAGAGCGAGCGTAAACTTCTCACGACATTCGGACGACCGAGTAGTGACTAACTACCTCATCAAATCTCCCAACAAGAGTGACTTATTGTATTCGACCGCCAGCGTCGCAACAGCAATGAAGAAGACAAAAAAGTTGGGATTTGAAAAACCCAGTTGACAAATCAGATCTGACAGACGAGGTTCAAAGGCACGAAACTCAATCAAGGGCACAAATTTGGCGACGCTTCGGATACACGAGGTGCACTCGAGTAGATGCTGACGTCAGGAAAACACACTGACACACGCTAACCCGAAATGACGCAAATGAGACTTGATGAGACAAGACGAATCCCTAGAGAACGACACGTGTAAAATTGACAGTAGGGCAAAGGGTTTCGCAACGCTTGGAATCGCCTCAGTCAACGAAACTATTTTCAAACCTTTCTCATCGACCTTTAACTTACGCAGGAAGATTTCAAGGCACCATCTTCTCATCTCCACAAAAGGGAGCGATTTTTACCAATTACTTTCAGTACTTGATAAAATATGGGGCTATATGTTGAAGTACGATTTCGTCTACGACAATTCGTACTTGTACGACGAAATCCATCTTTGTCGTCTATTATATTGGGTTACAATTGCAAAAAGGCCAACACCAGAATAGGCTTAATAGGCCAAGTCAAAGGGAGTTTAGTCAAACAGGCTCAAAAGGAGGACAACGACGAAGGGACGCGACGAAGATATTCAATAGCGAAGAAGCAAGCCACATCATAGCTTTATCGATGAAACCTCATCGACAAAGCCCATCGCCAATACCAATGAAGCAACAGGCTAAGTCGGCGACGAGACATAATCTCGTCGACGAGGCCAGGACACGGACGACGAAGAGGAAAACAACTGTGGAACAATCAATACAGCGCAAGCGACGCTCTAGCAGATTGACGACGAGTACGCTCATAATTACAACCTCGCCATTATGGCAATTATGAGGAATCAAACGCATTTTGTAACAGCCCATTTATGAGGCCTAATTCGAATTACTTAGCTTACTATAAATAGAGGGCTAAAGCCCATATACAAAGGATGGCAATTTTATCAACACAATACAGAAGGCTTTGACGCTAAAGCCCATTGAAAACACCCGACTTATCTCCAAAATATCAATCTCTTTCAACGTGATCTAGTTTTAATGGAAAGATCCGAGCTCTGAGGTAATCTAAACTCGGAATTACGACGTCCGTAACTTCGTGACTGCGGGGATTATTTTTTCACCTCAACAAGTATCTCATTGAAGGTTTGATTCACCAATTGCATAGTTCATAAATTTTATTTAATATATTGATGTTGGTTGAAGCCTGAATGTTCTTAAATCCTCAATTTGATGCGAATTGATTAGTCATTTACGCTAAACGTAAAGTATTTCTACTTATTCAATCGATCATATATATATATATAGCGCCGGCCCTTGGGGTAGGCGGACGAGGCGGTGGCCTAGGGCCCCCGATTTCGAAGGGCCCCGTCGTCGACGCCGGAAGTCTACTGTAAAACATAGTTAACGGCCATGGGAGAGCTTCTTTAGCTTTTACGTTCTCTGCAACTTTCTTTTAATGAAAAAAGGAGAAGAAGAGTTTAGTGGGCCTTAGTTTCATTTTTTCATGCTATTTAAATTGATTTTCTTTTTATATTTTTTTTAAGAAAAACCCATGAAATGCCCAAAATACACTCAAGGTTTATGAGAAATACCCATAGTTTCAATTAATTCATTTATACCCATTTTTAATAAATTTTGGACCATTATAACCTTGATTTTAATTATATATTTTTATTTTCGTTAATTAATTATTAATTATTTAGTTTAATTTCGAAATTTTATTTTCCTAAAATTAAGGTTGAATTATTCCCATATTTATCAGATTTCAAATTAATTTGATACTTTGACCTCAAATTTTGAATTTCCTTTTATTTCTCTTTTATTTCTCTCTCTCTTCATCCTCGATCGTCTTCAACCTCTCGATGCTTCTCTCTGGTTGTCGTCGCCGTCGCTCGTTCTCCTTCTCTCGCCGCCGCCATCGTCGTCGCTCGACCTTTAGCGACGAGAACGCCATGAGGGAGGCGATCGAGGGGATCAACGACCAGAACCTCGACGGCAGGAACATCACCGTCAACGAGGCCCAGTCCCGCGGCTCCGGCGGCGAAGGTGGCTACAGAGGCGGCCGCGGTGGTGGCAGAGGAGGCTACAGCGGTCGCTGCGAGGGCGGTGGCAGAGGCTACGGGGGTAAATACAATTACCGAATTCCAGTTTTGTAAATATGTTTACAGTTTACATATTCACAAGATTCGTTAGTATTTCGTAAACATATTTACGTTATTCGTAAATATGTTTACAGTTTACATATTCACAAGATTCGTAAATATTTCGTAAACATATTTACGTTAATCGTTAATAAATTTACAATTTTTCAAAGTTGTTCATATATTTACAGTTTTATAACTACATCTTTCTTATACTTTCGTAAATATGTTTACAGTTTAATTTCGTAAATATTTCTACAGTTTAATGCCCCGTAATATTGTTGTTGAAAATCCTCCAGAAGCTCATAAACAAGCACAGTGTCACGATGTTCATCACGTTATTAAATTTTCGTAAATATAATTACAGTTTCATAATCATGTAACTCGTTAGAATATTGATTAATAGAGATAAGATATTTGAAAATTATTAAGGGAGATTTTTTTTGTTAAAAATTTGTTTTTAAAATTAAAATCGTAAAGGAAATTTTTTTATTTTTATTTTATTAATTAATTCAAATTAATAATTAATTTTAAACGTAATTTAAATTTCAAATATTAATTAATTAATTCGAAGGGTATATTAGTCCATATTTCAATTAGTTGGTGGTTTTGATTACCATAAATAGAAATGGGCATTTTTTTAAAACCTTGAGTCACAAATGGGCATTTGGCTCATTTACCCTTTTTTTTATTACTTGATTTAGGGTTTGAAGTTATTGATAATTTATTACCATAAAAGTGAAGGGACCCACTATTATTTTAATCTTTTTACAATTGTTTTTACCAAAATGATTTTAAACGTTTACAACATTAGGTGAACAATACAAGATTAAAATGCATGGATTTTTTTTTTTTTTCATTCACACCTATAACTCTCCAATCCAACTAAAATCATTATATTGTATTTTGTAAAAAAATTAGAGATATTAAATTGTATCTAGTAAAATAATTTTAGTGATATTATAATTAATATGACCACTACTTTAGAATTTTGAGGTGTTCGTTATATTGTTTAATATAAAAGAAACGTCACAATTTTACTTTGTTAGTACTTTTATCATTTTTACTAGAAAATACTATTCTTAAAATTCAAAATCTCACAATTTGAGATATATATAAATTTGACATATTACAAGGGATATTGTATTAACATGTCATTATTATTATTTGAATAAAATCAAAATATTTTTGTTTTAATAAAATGAACATAATTATTATTTTAGGGCCCTCAATTTATTTCTTGCCTAGGGCCCCCGATCAGTCAGGGCCGGCCCTGTATATATATAATGCTAAAAAGCCTTGATAGTCAAAGAAAACCCGTGTAACTCGTCGTGCAAAAACTTTGGAATCACGACTTGATGTTGATATCAACTACTTATGAAAATATCGAGACCACACAAAATTTGATTAAAAAAGATTGAATGCATGTAAAATGAAATTCTCTCGTCATCGGGGCAAAAATACGAGCAAAGGTTTGGGAAAAAAGTGAAGAGTAGAATTGAGAGAGTTTTCTTTTCGCAATATTGTCATATTACCGTAAATAGTTAGTTACTTTTTCATGTTTCTTATTTGTTCTAGACTTCTAGTAAGGGGCTATGATGAATAAACTTATAATTAATTTGATAATTATGCTCAACAACATAATTAGGTTGTGTTTGTTTTTATTAAGATTAAGACGTCTGAATCTGAATGGACATCTCGATAATAAGATGCGACATCTGGATCTGAATGAAAGATAATTAAGTCTGTTTGTTTTTTAAGATCTGAATATGGATCTTAATGTGGTTTTAATTTTGATTTTTTTTATATTAATATAGAGTAAGAAAATAATCACACTTATTATAAATTTAGATAATATTTATCATAAAGTAAACATCTAAGATTTAAACATCTAAGATTTTAATAAATGTTATAAAATATAAAATGTTTCTCATGGTATTAATTTTTAAAATAATCAAAATATTACCATATTATTCATGACATTAAATAATATTAAATATAAATATTAATTTTATTAAAAACAAATTATTTAATTATAAAAGTAAAATACTAATCTGATAAATTATTTATAAGATTTTTCGTAAAAAAAAATACAATTAATTAATTTGATGATTTAGTTAATTATATAATTCATAAATAAATTATTGTTTTTTTTTAAATCATCAAAACTATATATTCCCACCTGTCGTTAGATTCCTCTCGTCGTAAGCTTTCTAATGATACATTATATGAGTCAATCCGATGCTCGAAAAAAAGTTGCGGAGTTTTGAGGATTTGAAGAGGAGAGAGAAAAATATAATCTCTATATCTATATAAAAGAAAAATAAACACAGGCCCAAAAAACACCCGTTTTTTACTACGTTCTTTTTTCTCCTTTCTTTTGAATTATTTTGAATTAAATCTATATATATATATAAAAGCAAAATAAACACGGGCCCAAAAAACACCCATTTTTTACTAAGTTCTTTTTTCTCCTTTCTTTTGAATTATTTTGAATTAAAGTAAATTAAACAAATGTTTTCTTTTATTCGGTCATCGCGTCTTCTGTTCTGTTGAGGCAAAGCATCTCCTCTCCTCGCCATTGGTTTCCATATTTTCCGTAAGCCTCTCAAATACAGTACAGTGACGACGAATCTCTCGGACGATGGAGTCAAAATATTCTGCCGACACTCTAAGGTAATTTCTGATGTCGAATCCAAACGCAGTGACTGATTTGGTTTCGATACCAATTGATAAGTACCTAAAATAGCTATTGTTATATAATTTAATGCCAATAATTGCGAGATTATAACAGTAAAGCTATGGTAATTATGCTAATTATTTCATGAAACATGCTTGAGATTAATCATTGTAATTTTACCTAATTGATTTGGGTTTAGCTTGTTTTTATTTGAATTGATTTTATTGTGGTACTTTTCAGGAAATAAATAAATAAAGCAAGGACTTTAGAGTAATTAACACAAAGAAAAGTCAAGGATGAAAGGAGCAAATATGAAGAATTACCATAAGAATGTGGCATCGAATCAGCCAAGAGAAACAAATCAAAACAAATCATGCTACAAGTGGCACCCAGGAGAAAAGTCAAAGAACCAAATCAGTTTACAAAGCAAAGGAAATCAGCCCACAAAATCAGCAACCGGAGTCAATCTTAGAAGCTCTATAAATAACACTATTAGGGTTTAGTTTTAGTTTTAGTTTTCTTCATCTAGCTTCGAGTTATCATGTCAAGCTCCAGCTAAGACTCGCGGGTTAGCTACGGATGAATTTTATTGTTAAGTTTTTCTGTACCAAGTTTCAACGCAATTTTTATTCTTGATTCAAGTATTGATATGTTCAAGTTGTTTAAGGTTTATTAAATTATGCGTTTCTATTATACATATAATTCTAGTCATGCTCTTATTATGTGGATTTTATTATGCATAAATTATATAGATTTCTTCAAACCTTTTTCATATCAAGACATTATGTTAAGCGATAGGCATTGAAATAGGTATCGCATTAACGATGCAATAAAAGGATTCCCGAAGCTAACCGTTCTCTCATAATTCTCATCACTGAATTTAAATATTTTTCTTCTTTTTAAAAATCAATTGTTTTTATTCTTCTCGTTTCTTTTAACGTTTGTTCTTGGTGAAAGTTTCTCTTTATTTCGCTTCCTCGTGGATACGACTCCGCTTTCCTTGTGCTACACAACGACCGCTTAGCGAGAGCACTTTTTGAGCTTGATCACCAATCGCAACAACTCTTTGTCTATTTCTTTCGTCTCTGTAAATCTCTTGTCTTTTTTTCATTTTGATTTTGTCTTCGCCTCAATTCATCAAGATACATCGGGTTGCATGCCGTCAATGTAAGCCAAACCAAAAGGGCCTACAGCTTGATTTGTATATCCAGTTACTAGATTTTGATATTGTCTTTGCGCCGCAATTCCTCAGTTCTCCCCACAACGACCCGCGCGACTTCTCGGACGTTCAACGCCTGCTTCTATTCATTCTCTCTTACTCCGTTAGTTTGATGTGAATTTTCCCTATACGTGTGCGACTTCTCGGAGACCTGTTGAGTTATTTTGAATGTTTCTATCGATGGTTTTTTTTAATGTCTTCAAATTTTTCTGTCCTAATTATTTGCTTATCAGGAAATTTTTTGATAACGGTAATCGGGCTGATACCTTATTCGATTTGTTGCAAACACAGAAATATGTCATTTTCCAGTGTTTTTGAATTAATATATATATATAAGTATTCCATGTTTAATTTGTGTGTTTGTTTTGATTTTTTTGCATTAAATATTGATCCTTGCCGATCTCAGCAGCAGAAAACCAAAAATG
The DNA here is from genome assembly GCA_954871525.1 of Parietaria judaica. Taxonomy (NCBI): domain Eukaryota; kingdom Viridiplantae; phylum Streptophyta; class Magnoliopsida; order Rosales; family Urticaceae; genus Parietaria; species Parietaria judaica. The sequence goes on from OX940869.1 coordinate 16,116,504, forward strand.
TAGCATCAGGTCAAGTCTATCACAAGCTTGAGGCTCTAATGGAACCAGAAACTTAGTATATTCAATTTCAATTAATCTGGTTGAAAATGGCAGTGAAAGGAATTAAACCAGAATGGAATGATAACTTTGTGCTCAAATTTACCGAGGGCGCTTCTAAGCGACATGATACTCTACAACAAAATAATTACTCACCAATACTTCGAGGTAATTCCTGATTTAATTTACACGGTTTCTTTGGTTTTGTTTTTATGTGTTTTCTTATCTTTTGAATTTTCTGTTATGATTCAATGTGGAACGATTTGAATTTTCTGATTGAATTTATTGGCTGGTGTTGGATTGAATTTCATATAGATTTAGAATTTCGTATTTATTTTGGCTTTAAGAGGGGAGTTTAGGTTGAGGGATGGAGTAGGGCAATAAGGCCTTTCGGATTGTCGAGATATCAATATTCAAAGGCTATCAATGTTTGGCTCTGTAATTTGGGAAAAATTATATCTAATGTATATACAAAAAGAATAGAACTTTTTTTAAGAGGGTAGAAGAAGAATATCTGGAAATAAAACCACTAAGCATATATTTATGTTGTCACTGATTCAAAATTCCCTTAATTTCGGTTCGCTCTCAATATCGCATACTCTTCGTCACTAACTGCAGCTGGTCAAGATTGTGAATGTCATTGTTTTGCCTCATTATTTATGACTCGCGATGCAAAGTTTTATCGATATGCTGATGGAATCCCACTTATTCTACGTGAAACCGACTCTTGATGTTGATGGACTTGAATCCTATGAAGCGGCGATAAGTAGTTACAAACAAGATTCACTTAAGGTAATGTTCACCCTACTTCTTGGTATGTTTTATGCGTCCATCATCATTTTATAATCATGATCATATCTTTTCATTAAGAGTTTCGCTTTAAGTCATGAACAAACCGTCAACTGTCCATAATTCATTTAAAGTATTTTTTTTTTCCACTGTATCATTAGTTCATTTGAAATAACATTGATAGAGAAGAAAAAAATATATTCCACTGCTTACTCTAATCACTCATTGTAAGCTATTCATATGATCCAGATAATCTTAGTACTTATTAGTTTTCAATTTACTCTTTTTTCTCTAATAAGTTATTCAGATTTTGATATAATTTTGGCAGGTAATATGATTTGGAAGTCATGTAATGGGGTTTCTGAATTTAGGCTTTTAGCAACTGCAATGTCGGTTTAGGCCACGACGGAAAGTTACGATGCAAAGTCTCTTAAAGGTCTATTTTCTACATCCAAAGGTAAAGTTATTAGAAATCCAGGAAATTCTTAACTTTTTTTTTTTTGTGAAAATTAAAGTTTAATGGTTATTAATCCTATGATTCACCAATCGAGCCATTAATTATGTTATTCACTTCCCAGATTATGTATGTCCCTGCGAGAGTTTTCTCTGTACAAAATTCCGACGCCCGTGACTACTACGTACCCACAAACACGCTGACCTTTCGCTTCTGCACCACAATAGCGCACGACTACTTCGACAGACCGAAGCCACTAATGCGGTAAGTCGCTTTGAAAGCTTTTATAGCTATTCAACTATTTTTTACACGTTTTTGTTTACATTATTTAGTTCAAATTATTGTCTTCAAATATTATCTACTATGAGACAGTTTCAGTTATAGTTATATACCTGATCCTTAACTAGAAAGTGTGATAAATTTGATTAATTTTGTGGGTTGATATGGCTTTAAAAAATAATTTTGTATGTCCTTAAAGATGACATGCATCAAAATTTCCGAAAGAAAACACGAATATTTAACTCTTAAATTTTATTCTTATAGTTTCATAGTTAGATTAAATTTAACATTGATTTATTTTTTGGGAATTTCTTTTCAGCAGGAACTATTAACAACAACACGATTTTCTTGGTAGACGCCTATGGATTATTTTACATTTGCATTTTGAAGGTTTATCCTATTGCGATGCTAAACTTATTCATGGCTTTCACTAATTAAACTCACGTTAGCCACACTTACTATGAGGAGAATAACCACCATGATGGCTTGCTGTCTCTTTTGTGCCTACGGTGAGCAATGCAATTTATCTTCTCCAAGATCCTTTATAGATATATTATATATATGCCGTTAATTAATCAATATTATATGTATTTTAAGCATACTTTTGCTCTAAACTTACTTTAACATGAATTCATTGCTGCTTAGGGTAGACTTTTTCTTTTTCTTCTTCCAGTATATACATATTTATTTCTTAACTTGAGTAAGCAATTATGTTATGCATATTTTTAATTTTTTCAGTTAGTAATAAGGAATAAAATATTATGACGAAAGAGTTAATGCTCTCAAGAGTTTTATAAAAGAGAGTGATTTACTCCAGCCGTTGGACTAAAGCCCACGCCACTTTCTAACGAGGAAGTGTCGCTTATGGAATGATAGGAACATTATTCCATCTTCAAGCACCGCAATTTTTTAATAATTTGTTCAAATTTTTTTATTATATTTTTAAGTTATTGTAATCAAATATCTGAATTATTTGATATATCAAGAGATATTTTAAATCATAAAAAGAAAATACTAATTTGTTATTCTATATGCTGGTTAGGGAAACGTGCTCGACCATTACCTTGCCTCGAAATTGAGCCTCTTTCCCATGGTAACTCCCAATCTCACGGTGTCGATTTCCTCGAATACTGTCATTTTTCAGTTGTTAGTGAGCTTTGAGTTTTAGAATGTGCTTCCACTCCTTTGAGGTCGTCAAAGAACATATATCAGAGAGAGTTTATCTTTAATATTGAATAAGTCATGATTTTAATGTAAAGTAGTTATTTCTGGCTTCTAGAGCAATATCTCATTGGAATATTTTTGTTAACACATCACGCAATTCTTATTACTGATTTCATATACAAATTATATGTGCACTTCACAATGACTATTATATAAGCTTTCATTCTTTTTCTCAAATTATAACTATTTCAAAGAAATTACAAACAAATAAATAAAAACAAAAAATCGAATATTGCATTTCGGTATTCTTATAATGAAAACCGAATACCTTATAAAAGATGAAAACATTTAACGTATAACCAATATTTGTTTTTGGTTGCTTTAATATCGGTTTTCGTTTACCACATTTACCGCTTTAAGATTCACTACACATAATTATTATACAAAGAAGTAATGAAGTTCTATAATACATAAACAATATTAATAGAGTTTTTACAAATCCGTACAATATTAAAACAGGAAGTGACAACCCAAAAAGATTACTAATAAAAATAAGTACTAAGTTTTTATCTTTTCTAACGTTTAAGTTCCAAGTTCTTATCATCGACAACGGCATCAATGAACATATGTTGCCAGGATATAATAGTTGGAAAGAGAAATGAATAAAAAAATATTTTCGACATTGTGAAAAGTATGACTACTACGGATAGAAAATATAAATCATAAATTTTATTGATAAAGCGGTATAACCGGGCATTTGGTTACAGTTTTCATACCAAAATAATCGAAAAACCCTATTTTAATCTAATACACGCATTTGGTTATTTTTTTGTGTATTCGGTTTCTAACCGCTTTATTTTGGTTTACGATTTAATAGGCACTAGTTTAATCGATTTTTCGGTCAAACATTTGGTTAGTGGTTTCTTTTGTTCACCCCTACACAAAGAAGTGAACCAACAATAACTTAAAAAGATGAAGCAAGAAACCAACTAATTTTTAATCAATGTTTGATTGATGAATGCATTTTTAACGTCTTCATGGGGTATAATTTGTGTTATATATATGGGTGTTTTTGTATATAATTTTTAAAGAAGTTAAAGTGTTTAAGTAGTGATATAAAATCTTAGTAGTAATACATCTTTAAAAAAAATTATTCATTTTGATTATATGTATGCGTGTAGATTTTTGGAAATTAAAAATAATTCAAAAAAATGAGGTGAAAAATTGTTGTTTTTTAAATTCATGTTTATTTTATTTTACTTTATATATATATATATATAAATATATAAAGGGAATTTTCAGTTTGTATGGTCCAAAACACAAGTTTGAACGAAATTATTCATGGTTTTAATAAATTTTAAAATTATGCCCCAAAACACTTTTAGTCTTTAAGTCAAACACTTTAGTTCTTCAAATTAGATAGTTTTCTATTTAGACATTTTTAGTCTTTAATTTAAACACTTTTGTTCTTAAGGTTAAACAATTTTAATTTAGAAAATTATACAGAAAAACTGTCTAAAAACTTTTGCACACTTTTGGTCTTTAAATCAAACACTTTTGGGGCATAATTTTAAAATTTATTAAAATCAGGAATAATTTCGTTCAAACATACCTATTAAGGCATACAAATTGAAGTTTCCCTATATAAATATATAGAGAGAGAGAGAGGTTCGTTAACAAAAATAGTACGTGCAAATTGATAGTTCATACAAATATTCAATCATTTATATTTTTATGTTATTATTTGAATAAAAAAAATGAAAAAAATTGCTTAGTTGAATGATATTAGTCTTTCGTTTACAACTTACAATCGAAGTAAGAGTTTATAAATTATTACAAAAAATTTAAAATAATATTTTATCATCACCGCGCTAATTTTTTTTACAACAAAATAAAATTAATATTTTATCATCACTGCGCTAATTTTTTTTTTACAACAAAATAAAAATAAGATTTTATCATCACCGCGCGAAGCGCGGTGTTGGTCCATTAGTAAAAAGAAATTGTAAATCAACCACACACCACGTGAGAAGTGGTGAAAACAAAGATGACATGTCAATAATAAAGGTGAAGAGAGAGAAATAATAGGTCTTAGCTATCCAGACTTGATTTTACATCTTACCGAATAAGAGGTCATTAAGACCCATTAAGAGCTTTTAAAATAAAAAAAACAAATGCACTTTTTTTTGAAGGCAACATGCGCTTAATGTACCCAGATCTTACCCATTAAGATTAAGAGGCTAATTAAATGCAAACAAACACCGCCTTAGTTTGCAATGAATATTGTAATATAGAACACAACTGTGGCTAAGCTAGAGTTGGTATATAAAAAAGGGCACATAAAAAGAAAGATTAACATATAATAAGAATAATGGAGTCAAAAAGTAAGAAAAAAAAAAATAGATTAGTGTGAAAATTATTGTAGTACAAAGAAAGCATAGGCGGAAGCAAGGTTCAAAATGCCATTTTTGCCGAAAAATCGTTTGCCGTTATCGACGGAGTAATCGTTTACCGATGGATTTATCGATGGAAAACCTATAAAAATTATCGTTTGCCGTTATCGAAACCTATCGAACTTATCGATGGATTAATCGGTTATCGATGGATTTATCGATGGAAAACCTATAAAAAAATAAATTATAATAAAAATTATTATTTACAAATTATAAGTTGTAACTTGTTAGTCAAAATTCTGTCTTTAGTTATTTACTATTAGATAAAATATGCTTATTTGATAAATTTTGGAAAGAGTCAAAGTCATATTTTACTAAAATAAAATATTTTAAAATCACCAATTATTAATTATATAAAATCTGCCCACTTGAAGTTGTATAAAAAAATTTGAAGAACTAGCTCAATTTAACCAATTTCCTAAAAATATGTACTTTTGCCTCAATAGTTGGAAAACGTCAAATTACAAAACAAATTATGTCAACCACACAATTTATGAATTATATACAATATCGTAAAATGAAATTACACCAAAAAAGTCGATTAACTAGCTCAATTAACCAATTTCTGAAACATATGTACTTTTGCCGCAATAATTGGACAATTCGGGAAAACATCAAATTGCAAAAAAAAATTATGTCAAACTCACAGTTTCCTAATTATATACATTGTTAAACAATGAAATTACATCAAAAATATTAAAAATATAGCTCAAGTTCATTAATTTCCAAAAAATAAATATTTTTACCGCAATTATATACACAATTCTAACAAACACTAAAATCACCCCAAATCTGCAAAAAAAATAACAAAAATCACACAAACTATTATAATTCATCCATATTCCTTAATAAACCTTAAAAAATCAAATTCAACTATAACATTTGATTCAAAACCTAAAATGTACAATCAAAGTATCATGAAACTCAAACTTGAACTTTCATTCAACCTAATAGCTTTCTATGTAACTCTATTAAATATAGAATAAAATTGTGAAAATTTGACATGATTCATACATATACAACATTTAAACTTCAAAACACTCAAGATCCACTAAAAAAAAACCCTAAAAATACCTTTAAATTCCAAAATTAAAAGAAATTGGAACTTTTGCCGCGAAAAAGAAAAAACTGTGCTGGGGTTGACTTATCGTTTTTGACCGAAAAGTGACTCACTTTTCGAAAAATTGCACTTGAAAACTTTGATGGATAAGTGACTTGCTTTTCGAATCGAAAAATCGCGATAAGTATAAAACGACAACGATAAGAGGAGATAAGTTACCGAGATGCCCAATTTCAGCGATAATCGCTCGATAATCGTTCGAAAATCGCGATTTTCGATTCCTTGGGCGGAAGTATGTTATGAGTGGGTGGGGCTCAAGCCCCTCCACTTAAAAAAATTTATGCATTATGTTCCTAAGTTTCTTCTCTTTTGTAGTGTAAATTTTCATACAATTTTAATTCAAGCCCCCCTAGTTTTTATTAATATTTTTATATAACCCTCTTAAATATAATCTTTGGCAAGAAATTTAGTCTAGCCCCCCGGGATGTTAATCCTGGTTCCGCCAATGAAAGAAAGATTAAGTAAAAAAATGATATAAAAATTATTGATATGAGGATCCAAATCTTAATCTTCAAGCAAATAAATACTTTACTTTCTCAATTATAGTTTATTTCACTAATTAACTTTGGTTAAAATATACACATTAAAGTTTACAAAAATATTATGTGTTCGCTTGTGAAGCACAAGTGGCAAACATCGCGCTACGGTGAGATTGATTTTGATAACATTTCAACTCATCGAGAACGTTCAAATATTATTTGAACAAACCCTGGTGATTCTAGAGACTAGAGAGTGCTCAATTTTCATTTAAATGATTTTTTTTTTTTTTTCGAGTTGAAATACTCTTATAACTAAACATTGCTAGTCTCCGATGCTCAAATCAAGGTGGAAAAAAAAAAAGCTTTTCAGCATTTATATCTTTATGACGAAAAATATTGATATATTATCACATAAAAACTATATACTAACTAGTGTAGTGACACATTATTAGAAAAAGTTGAGAAGGCATGATCTTTATTAACAACAAACGAGATATAATAGCATAGCTACTTGATGTTCACTTTTATTAATAACTTGTATCTGCTGATCATATATATCAAGTTAAAACAAAACAAACAAAAAGGCATAGAGGCATTACAAGTACACAGAAAGCAGGCGATGTGAAAGGCTGTTTAGGCGTTGAAAGCGGCAACTTCAATGGCGGGTTTGGCGGGGCTTGTGGCGGTTGGGGGATCGTAGGTGCTGAAGAGCTTGTAGGAGGATATGAGCGAGAGCACGGCATAGCAGGCGACCACAACGAAGGTGGCACCGACTGATGCGGTGGCTCTGTGGCAGAAGGTGGCAAACGACGAGCAAGCCGAGCTCCAGGTGATGGCCACGTCTCCCTTGTTCGCGAGGTAGAGCACCTCCGTCGACACAGCCCCGGCGCCAAGCACCAAGTATGTCATAACCTGCAACACAAGTTTCCGATCACTTGTATTAACGTTAAGGCTCATGCACATTGTATATTTATGGCACATATATATAGCGTAGTTCCAGTTCTTCATATTTTCATTGTTTATAATTAATGTTCTTATTCATTGTATATTTATGGCATATAGTGCAGTTCCAGCCGATATATACTTCGATTTTCGTTGTTTATTTACTTATTGTACTTGTTCAGTGTATAGTTATGGCACATGCAGGACCGTGCCTGTAGTAATAATAATAATCTTAGATTTAAGGGCAAAAAAAAAAAAAAACTCAATTTAAAAGCTTTAAAATCAGTTAAAATTAGATTTATTTAACTACAATTGATTAGTACAAACGACTCTATATTTTATACAAAATTATTCTTCACTTGAAGCCACTGAAGCCCTGAAAATCTCAAGCACGGCCGTGAATACATGATAGTGTTGTTGGCGCTATCAGTGCTTTGATATATAAGAAAACTTGGCACAATTCTTTAATTCTACGAATTCTATGAAAGAAATGCAAATTAAATTGTGTAATATCTGCGACATAATCGAGTCCTTGAAAGTTAAATTAAATATTCAAAAAAAGAATTAAATAATTAAATCGGAAGTGGGAGATTATTAAGAGCATTTATTAATTAATATTTTTATGTAAATATGACTACATAAGCATATTCAACAATCATTTTATTGTGAAGTAAATAACTGTCCCTTTTGTTCAAAAGGTATTTCGCACAATGGTTTTGCAAAGATGGAAACTTTTAGTAATTTGCCGCCTCCAGTTAGTTTTTCAATTTTATTTTTAATATCTCTGTAGTAACAAATGCACATTAATCTCGTATGACGACGGTCACAAGAACCGGCGCACAGAATCAAGTTATCTCCATGGCGAGTCCATAGTTCACCGCAGTGACCATATATCTTAGAATGCTCGGATGACAATTTCACGTCATTTTGCAATCCGGCGAGCAGCCATTTTGTATGATAGCGCATTATATATTGCAGTCTGGGAAAAACCGTTGAACAAACTCCGCACAACAGTTTTTAAGCATCGCGAATACCTGATCAAGGAAGAAGAAAGTCCAGGCTTGGGACATCTTTACGGGACGAGGCATCACAGCTATCACCGCCGAGAGAAGCGAATAACCGGCACAGATCCCATTCACATGCACCAAGTACCTGCAGTGAGAGAGATTACACCATATATATAGGAATTATATACTATTGTCTTAGGCAGCCTCATATATATATATGAAGGGAAAACTGAGTACACCATCTTGTACCAGGAATTATATTATTTCGTGATATACTAATATTACGTTTTGGTCACATAAATAATATTTTCAGTGTTTAGGTAAAACTAAACAGTAAAATAAACTTACTACTAACAAAATATTCACTAATAATGATTGAAATTATTCATTTCAAGGATGAACCCTTTTAACATACAAGTTTAGATACTTAAGCTGTCCTACTATTGTCATGATTGGTTTTTTTTTTTCTTAATTAAGAAAGCCCAGCAAACATATATATAGAGAGAGAGACATTGACGTGTTCAAACTTCAAACCACCTTCTAAAAAATGTACAATTATACCTTACTTTTGTTTGTTTTTAGTGTACATTCATATAAAATATATGAATATTTTAGTTCAAAACCTCTTACTTTTTATCGAAATTTAACGCTCTTTTGGTTAAATTTTCGGCAAAAAAATAAATCTTACCCCTGATTATGTATAATTCCTAGCTCAGTCATTATATAAATATAATAAAGGCTCACTAAATGCTGTAAATGTAGTAGAAAATATGGTTTTTTATTCTGTTTTATATAAATCCGGTAAAAACTAGAAAAAGAATTTTTCTAGTTCCGGATTTTTTCGGAGCTAGAAATTCTTATTCCAGTTTTTATCCGGAATCCTGGTCCTGTTTTCATTTCGTATTTCATTTTTTCTTAGCTTTTAAAATTAACCGCCGGATAAAAAATATTAACGGTTCATATTTGGCAAAAGAAAAACCAGAATCCGGATTTTTAAAAAATCCGAAACCAGAAAATTCTAGTTCCGGATTTCTAGTTAGTGTATGAGACTATGAGTATCTACAAGATTAGGCTTACTTGAAGGCTCCGAGGTGGGAGTAGGAGACGGAGCCAAACTCATTGGTCTGGGAATTGCGAAGCATCACCACAAGCGCCGCGATGCAGGGCGCGATGGGCAGCAGCCGCAGCAGCGTCTCGGCGGTGCGCATCCCCCCGCTTCCGCCGCCTGCAGCGGCGGGGCCGTCTGCCGACCTCATGGCGCCCATCATCATCAGCGGCGACGGCGAGCTCGTCGCGCTTTTGTCCATCTGAAATCAAGCTCCTCTCTCTTTTTTCTTGTGGGTTGGAGTAGATAGATGGTGGTGGAGGGATCGAGAAACTGTGAGAGAAGGCTATCTACTTTATAAAGAGGGCAGGCTTTGATATTGATACGAGTGGTTGGTTGGGGGCATTAAATGCCGTATTGAATCGGGCTTCACCCGCATTCCCATGGACACTCTCTCATCTTAATCTCCGACCATTTCCTCATCGGAGCCCTTCAACTTCCGGTCATCCTCCGGCCAATCCTGATCAGCCTCGTTTCCAAGTACGAGGGCGTTCTCTATCAACCGAATGGGTAAGCTTTCTCGATTCATGCAACAATGGCTTCCTGTCTTAAGTTACAAACAATAATAATTGTTCCCAGCTTTAAGATGTAGAAAAATGCTTCAAACATTCAGCGGCCCAATTGCTCGTGTTGGGCCGGGCCCAGTATCGTCTTGTTGACTTTTGTGAATTTTGGGCTTTGGCTCCTGGACTTTCGAGTCAAACGGACCCTCCTCTGACTCGATGATCAGAAATCCGTGGTAAACTCCACTACCTGTCGCTAATAGGGTCAGGACTTGGCCTGACCCGGATTACAGGTTCGGGACACCAAAAACGAATTCCTGACCACCGTGTAGGGAGGATCACAGTATCGACTTTCCAGTGAACCCTGATAGATCAGACCCTCAACCGGCGTCACGGGGACAGATCTGGATCCTCGGGCTATCCGCGTAGTCAGTATATCTGCCGGAGATACAAGACCAGTGGATAGAACGAGCACCTCACGGACCTAGAACCTTGGCAGGGAGGGTCTTGGATCGTGCCAGAATCTTCTCCAGAACTTCCGTCCCAGAACCTGGACAAAACAACACCCGAGATCAGGGAGAACCGGGGGGGGGATACCCCCTGATTCACCTCCGACGCTCAACATTAGAGTGATATTTGAGGGGAGGCGTGTTCTAGAGGGTAAAGAGAGAGTTTTGGTCGAGTTCCGTTGAGAGAAAGTGAGTTACCGTTAAGTGAAAACCGAGCTTCTATTTATAAGAGAACCCGGGGATTCAAATGCAATTATCTTTTGACTCGGGAGGCCCCTGGTGCAAAATTATATATTTTTTCGCATCCTCAGGACGTGGCCGATCCAACGCCGCCAAATTCACGCCGATCGGAGCAGCGACGCGCCCACACGCGCAGGGAGAAGGCGGCGGGTTCCATGGAGGCCTTGCCCTCCAAGGCGATGACGTCAGCGTGACCTAGGTGGCTGACGTCAGCCCTTTCTCTCGCCCATCAGATGGCCAACACGTGGCGGAACAGTGTTTTGACCCTTGGGAGGCCTGTGGGGGTGCTGCCACGTGGCGGCTGACCTTTGGGGGCCTGTGGGACCCGCCCGGGTGTTTCCCGGTGTGTCCCGGAGGTCCCGGGTGTTTCCCGAGGCCGTTTTTTACAAATTTTATATCGATTTTGGGTATTTCGATATTTTTGGGATCATCTGGTCCCTTTATTTTTCGAAAACGGGCTTCCGGTGAATAATTTGGGGCAAAATTGATTATAAAATTAATTAATTAATAAAAGAAAAATTAATTTAAATAATTTTTCTTTTGTTAATTAATATTAAATCAATTGCGTAAAATACCCGTAACAATAATGATCATTGAAAGTGTTGTTCTTTCGGTTCCCAAATCCATTTTTAGCTGATTCGGTGTTTAATCTTAGAATCGATACTCTCTGTGCGTTTAGCCTTTCTGAGACCATTGAAATCGGTGGTGTGTATTATTGCTACTTTCAATTCAACTGGGTTTAGGCTTTCATTCATACAACACAACACAATGGTGTCAGTGTATATAACTCATAACATCTTAAGCTTACCTTTGCAATAATGCTGGTTTATGAGTACATTCTGTTCAGAGGAAGCGACATTAAGGTAAAGAAAACGTCTCGAGGGCTCGTTTTTAATGCGAGCATAAACAATTTTTACCCTGATGTGGCTCTGCATGAAGGTTCTTTGTTTACATACTAAATACATAGTCATAGTCACTATTTCCAGACCATTTATATTTCGGTTTCGTCGGCTTTTCAATTAATTTATGTATAGCCCACCCGTCTCGTGTTTGCTTTTTCGTTATCCCGTCATTTGTTATGCACAAAAGTGGTCCCAATATAAGCATTTTATGGTTACATCTATATATTTTTCTGATCTTTCATATATGTTGAATCTCAGGATTGGCATTTACATTTAGGGATTATATGTATATCTTGAATTAGGGGTGAAAGCGGAACCGGGAATCGGTATATTTTTATTTTTTGGTACCTATCTCGAAAATTCGGGATTTTTTTTCTTGGTACCGGTTCCCGGTTCCAATTGTATATTTCCCTTTTTTTTTAAACCGGAACCGGAACCGGGACCGGGAAAAATTCGTGAGAGAATCGTGAAAAAATTCATGATATAATTTGTGACTAAAACCGGGAGTAAAGCATTCGACTTCTCTGGAGTCGGGAGGAAAGCAGTGCCGAAATCACATAAGAGGGCTGGAATCATTCGAAGAAAAAAAGAAAAACTTGAGAGAAGGAAAAGAAACCGAAATCAAAGAAGAAAGCGAGGAAATCAAGCCTTTCGAAGGGGTGCAATTGACATAGAATAAACCATAAAAGATATTTCACAGAAGGAAATCAAACCTGGACGAGGAAAAGCCAAAAGCAGAGAGAAGGTGGGGATAAAGAGTCGCAAGCGAGAGAGATGAATGAGGAAGGAGGCATAAACCCTAATTTTTTTAATGGTAAAAGACGACATATAATTCTAAAGAAAACATAATGACATATTAAACCAAAACGACATAAAAATATTTAAAAAACGACATAAAAATACATAAACCGGAACCGGTACCAAAAATCGGGAAAAACGGTTCTGGTTCCCGGTTCCGGTTCACGGTTCCGAAAATCGGGAACCGGGAAGTACCGGTTCCCGGTTTTAAACACAATTTCCCTATTTTTTTCTTAAACCGGTCCGGAACCGGGACGAAACCGGGAAACGGTGACAAAATTTTCATCCCTATCTTGAATCATTGTTTTTTAAATGATTAGTTCCCATTGCAATCTCATCTGGTAAGGCCAATTTGACAGAATCAGCTAAGTGGAATGACACACCCGCTTTGAGAACTGCAGGACATTCCGGTACTTTTTCTTCATATAACTCTGCGACCCAAACGGGTGCAGAATTTCCTTCAATAGGGTATTCCGGGAAATTTGTTGGTTCTCTTAATCCGCAGCACCAAATCGGTGTTCAACCGTCACCGATCATGTCAAATCCGCTGGGATCAGCGAAATCATCAGAAAAGACTCCTGCATCAACCCCATCTTTGTCCTCCGTAAATCCGAACTTTCCACCATCGGTTTCTTCGATGCAATATCCTAGTCCTCTTAATGTGCCTTTGTCGGCTTTTACCGGGGCCTCTCAACGACCTCATTCCATTCCGTTTACTGGCAATATGCCGACTATGACTACATTTCCTCAGTCTCACCAAGATATGGCTGTAAATCAATCTCAAATCGTCCAAAAAGCTGTTACTGATCAAGCGGCTGTGTGATACGGCTTAATTATTCTAATAAATAAATGATATTTCTTGATATATTAGTTTGGTTTATTTATTAGAATAGAGCTATTTAATGTTTTTATGGTGCAGGATGAAAGAGCCAAAATGCAATAGGATGCAAAAGAGTGAATTGATTTCATGTTTCACTTTCTCTCGCCATCATCGCTGTGTTTTTGAAAGCTCTCTGGGTCATCATTGTTCGGAGCTGAATCATCGTGGTTGGAGTTCCGTCGTCGCCGCTGCTTGCCGGAGATTCGCCGTTGCAGCATTGCAATGGGCCGAACTCTCCGACAAAGCCCAGAAAGAGAGATACGATTGAAGCTGCAGTATTATTGGAATTTCTGGTAGAGATTTTTATAGAAAGATTTATTTTCATCTTCTGAGAATTAAATCTTGGGTTAGGTCGTAAGTTAGGGTTAGCAGTGAATATAAATAACTTCATGATTATCAGAAAAGGAATCGATTGTTTTGGGAGAGAGCTATTTTCTGGAGGCAGAGCTGCTTGAGGATTTTCTACTGATCGAGTTGATTTTCTTTATGTTCTCTGGATTTATTAATTCTTCTCTTTGTCGAACGAACGAACGATGAACGTGATCGGCTAAGTATTGTATTGGTTTGAATTCTGAAACTATGATTCAATAGAATCTGTGAGGCATCATTTCGTTCTACTTCCATTATCGAGTATCGATTTCTTTTACAGATCATATTATAGTTTGCTACCTAAGATTGTACTTCTCTGATATATATCAATTGCATTCGTTTAATTTAATTTTGTTTATCGACTGGTACATTGTGTTTGGAGTTGGCATATTAATCTTAAAGCAAATTATTAGTATAAGCTTTTGGAAATATATCGTATATGTTTTTGAAGTTTATATACCGTTTCAATATATCGTATATGTTTTTGAAGTTTATATACCGTTAATTAATTGACTCGTCGTACTTGTCTTTTAATTGTTGAACGTGAGTTTGGTTAACTTATCACGCGGTTGGTAAATTAGCGAAACATAAAAGAATCAATTGGATTAAATATTACAGCGGAGTTTTATTGTTCAATTTCTTTAAGCGTTCTAAATATTAATGTTGCTTGGATTTTAAATTCTATCACGTTTGATTGAGTTATATCTGAGTTAGGAATAATTAAATTACGTTTCAATTCGGTTAGATAATCTTAAAGAATGCGTTAATCCGGGAGATATTTAGTAGGTCTAAGAACAAATTTTTTTTTTTTTGGTCGATGATCAAGTAAATTGAATCATTAGTAGAAGTTTACTCAAGTCAATAATTTCCAAATATATCTCATTAAATTCTTTGATTTTATTTTATTCTTCTCTTTAATAAAACCCCCCATTTTTTTCTCGTTTTATTATTTTTGCAACATTCATTAGAAAACTCTTCGAGGGACGACTCGTACTTACTCTACTACATAAGTTTTGCATGTTACGGTTTTTATTAGTAATTTTGGCACCGTTGCAGGGGAGTTTTTCTAATTTTCTTTTTAGTAGATGGTTAGCACTCGATCTTCAAGCCAAAACGAGTTGCGAAATAATCAAGAAGCTGAGAGCAGATTGCAGCAACAGAGCAGAGAAAGTCAAAGAGTTGATCAAGTTACCGAGCAACACAGTCACGAAGCTCAAGAGAGAATGGCCGATAATCGAACTTCGAGAGAGCTTGTAGCTCCAACATCGAGCCAACAACCTTTATGCATTACACTATATGCTTTAGATGCTTCGGTTACATGTTTAATAGTGTATACATATTTAAAAGTATATTTATATATACATGTTTAGTCAAATTTAAAATAATAAACTTATCATGTATATGTCAAATACATGACCAAATATTATTTTTAATCGATGGACAATTTGTTATAATATAAAGGGTTAATTGCGGCAATAATGTACAACCTTTGGTCAATAGGGGTTTCAGGTCCCCAACCTTTCAAAGTGTGAGCAAAAATACATAACGTTTGTTGAATGTAAAATCCGTTGGTCCTTCCATTAGGGATGTTAAATTCTGCTGATGTGACATCATTAAACTGCCAAATGAACTGCCAACTTGTAATATTAATTACATAACTCAATTAATAAGAATAAATTAAATCAGATTTTAATTATGATTCAAAAAACAAATTAATACTTTAAATTAAATAAATAATTTTTACTCCCCCTAAAAATCTAACAAACTCTTCGTCGAACATGAATAAAATTTTGAAAAACGACTAAAATTTGCAAAGATTACATAACGACAGTTTATTAGAAACGACTAAAATTTTGGAAAAACGACCGATTATTAAAAACAACTGTAATTTAAAAAACGACATAGTAAATATGTGAATAATATTGAAGCACGAGTTTAAAAATAGGAACTACGCGTTAAATAAGTATTGCTCGTTAATTTAAAGTTTTAATTTATTTTTTGAATCATAATTAAAATATGATTTAATTTATTCTTATTAATTAAGTTATGTAATTAATATTACAAGTTGGCAGTCCATTTGGCAGTTTAACAATGCCACATCAGCAGATTTTAACATCCCTAACGGAAGGACCAACATATTTTACATTCAACAAACGTTGTGTATTTTTGCCCACACTTTGAAAGGTTGGGGATCTAAAACCCCTGTTGACCAAAGGTTGTGCATTATTGCCGCAATTAACCCTAATATAAATTATAAAATATATATAAAACATGATACAAAATTTATTAAAATCTTTAAGAATATTTTTGTAAAGTATATTGTGTCAAAGTGAACGGCGTAATGAGCATAAGCGGAAATAAGATTTGGACTTCGGGGTGGCTGGTTTAAATTTGTAGTGTTAAACAGAAGGGGTTTATTTGTAATTTTTTAAAAAAATTAGTGCTAAAAATGATCAATTAAAAAAAATTGGGGGGCTGGAACCACACCACTCTTGTGAGTGGTTCCGCCTATGGTATTGAGTATTCTTTTCAGTACAATTAAACATTGTAATCAATTATAATTACAATTACAATTCCATTATATTACGATTACAATTACAATTACAACAGAACTAAACGCAGCCTTAGTGTATAACACAAATACATTTGTGTTCAATTTTAAAAAAAATGGTCACTAATTAATTTATAAAACGTATTTGTAATAAAAAAAAAATAGAAAGCATTTAGTAACATTGTCCTCTTATATCTACAATACAATACAAGCGACGAGTTTAGTAACATTGTCCGAAAATATCCCCTTTTAATATTTTCACTCACTTTTCGTTTCTTACAAACTAATTCTGGCTCTAATGGCGGAGAAGAACGAAGACTCCCTCGCCGATTCGCTCACAGATCTCTTCTCCAGCGTCTTCGCCATGGTCAAATCCGAGCTCCAGGTTCTCCATCTCTCTCTCTCTCCCTCCCCCCTTTCCCCTTCATCGCTTTCCTCAGCCTCGCCTTTCGCTAGGGCACGAACAGCGACCTGGAGCTGCTGGAGAAGATGAACCTGCGCGTGGCGGAGGAGTACGGCGGCTACGGCGACGTGGCGGCGGGGCTGAGGGTGTTCGTGGAGCAGCTCAAGGCCAAGAGCGGAAGCTTCGAGGAGTACGTCAAGAAGATCGAGACCATCGAGGACCAGGTCGCCGAATTCGAAGCCGTCATCTCCATGCTCGATCGCTACGTCATCATGCTGGAATCCAAAGTTCAATCCGCTTGCGCTCACACTCAATCTCCTTCCTAGCTTCTAAAGATTTCATTTTTCTGTTTGGTTCGCGGGAAAATTTTCCCGCTGGAATTTGTGAATTCGGATTCCTAGTAGTTTCTTCTTCAAACGTTTTAGAGTTCGGAAACCGAGAACCGATTTTACGAGTTTACCGATGAGATATAGAAGTTGAATTTACGTTGCCGATCAAATTTTACGAGTCTACCGATAAGTGTTTCGTAAAATGATCATTTGAAAATTATATTAATGATCATCGAGTTTCGGGTCCGGTCCGGGTCAGAAAATCGAGTGTACCAAAGTCGGGAGCCGCGATCGTCCTGAGGCTTTCAAAATCGAACCGGCCTGGCTTTAGTATTTACTAAGTTTAATTTTATTCAAGTATCTTTTACTCATAATAAAATATGAAAAAAATTAGCAACTTTTATTAAACAACAAGATTTTTTCAAATTCGGATCCATTTCTAAGGGACCACAAAAATCCGAAAACAATCGAGACCGGGCCAATAAAAAATCAAAAGCCTCCGTAAACGCCTAACAAATCAACTTTGATTAACTTCGGATTTAGTAACAATTTTTTCTTGCTTAATTTCCTTTATATTTGAAAAAAGATATTTAGGTTTGTCAGAATTGGTTAACTCTGTCCATTTTTTTTTATATATATGTTTATATATTAATTTCCTTTATATTTGCAAAAGATTTACATAAACTCTATTGGATAATCAATTGTACATACTAGGGGTGTGCATGGGTTGGATTGGGTCGACCCAAGGTAAAACATGAACCCGACCCGATTTTATTGGGTTTTGGAAAAGCAACCCAATCCGACCCAAAATTTTTGAAGGCCCAATCCAACCCAACCCGACAAACTCTGGGTTGGGTTGGATTGGGTTGGGTCATTGGCCTGAACTAAAATTAAAAAAATACATAAAAATATTTTACCAAATAACACTGAAATTTAAACCGCCAATCAATAAACATAAATTTCATATTACTATTTTTAAACACCCAATTCAAAAATTAAACGTTATTATAGTCTTAAACATTAAATAACACAAGTACGGAACATAGTCGTAAACTAAACTAGAAACGTGGTCGTAATCATAAACTAGAAACATAGTCATAGACATTAAATAATGACTAAACATAAAAATGAGACTAACTACAAAAATATATTTGAAAAAGTTAACTAATTATTTGAAGAAAAAAACTTGATTGGGTCAATTGGGCCGGCCCAACCCAATGCATCTAGCCCAACCCCAACCCGACTATTTATTCGGGTTGAACCCAACCCAACCCGATAACTATTGGGTTAATTGGGTTGGGTTAGATTGGGGTTGGGTTAGATTGGGTTGGGCTAAATTGTTGGGTTGAGTTTTTTTTGCACACCCCTAGTACATACATTGCAATTAATACAAGCTTACTTTGAGTTTGGTCTATAATGCTGTCTGTACCTGTGTTTTTTAACAGATTTTTTCCTCAAGTTTTGAAGCATCAAGGCTCTTGTTTTCCCATCGGCTTCCAGACCGAGGTCGCGCAGTTTCGCATAAAGCTTCTTCGCCGATTCGGTTCTGCCTCTCAAGCACATTCCTTGGATCGCGGCATTGTAAACGGACGTGTCCGGTGCACCCTGCTGCGATTAAGTCGAAAGGTCAATGCGAGAGCATTCGAGAGGCGAAAGATGATCAAAGATGATTTTATGTAGAAAATCTATTTTCTCATTGGCCAATATGGTAAAAAAGTAAAAGACTAGATACAAATATATTTACAATAATTCGACATAACCGAAGATACTTACCGTGAGAATCTCGTCGACTTCGTCCCAAAGAGAGGCCCAGACGCAAATGCGTATGAGCAGCAAGCGAGTGAATGTGTCGGGGTTGCACTTTCGGCCGATCATATGAGCGTAAACTTGCAGCGCCACGTCAGCCTTCCTCGCCGCCTCGCAAGCGCTGATAGCGAGATTGTATGAAGCAGTCAAAACGGTCACCCCATCCGCCTCCATTCTCCACAAAAGCTGAAGAGCTCGGCCCCACAACCCGAGCTTTGAGCACGACACCAGAGCCACGTTGTACAGGTGCGGATCCACCCGCGAGCCACGCTCTTCGATGCTCTCGAAGAGACAAAGAGCATCGCCGTGCCGGTTCCCCCTGCGGAGCGCCCCGAGCAGGGCTTGCCAAGTGTACGAATCCGGCGGATGACCAAACGACTTCATCGTCTCGAAAACCTGGAATGCAGATTCGATCTCGCCCGCTTTCCCGAGCAGATTTATCAGTGCGTTGCATGCTATGGCGTTCGGTTTGAGCCCTCTTTCCAGCGCGTTATCGAAGGCGCAAAAAGCCAACGCCCATCTCCCTTCCTTTGCACACGCCCCGATCACGGCTTGGATCGTGTCTATCCCCGGGTCAAATTTGGCTTGAGCCATATCGTTGTAGGCATCGAGGGCGAGCTCGCTCTGACCACACCGAACAAAGGTGCATACCAACACGGAGTAAGTCACTCGCGTACCAGAAAGGCCGCTCTCCGTCATCAATCTCCACAGCCCCAGAGCTTTGTGCCAATCGTTCGCTCTACCGCAGATCGAAATCATAGTGTTGTAAACAATCTGATCGAAATCAGCCCTAACTTCAGATTCCTCTTCCATTTCACCAAACATCCTCAACGCAGCGTCGCAGCCCCGAGAGTCTGCGACGGCCTTGAGCAACAAGCTGTATGTGTGTCCTGTGGTCATCTTCTTCACCTTCATGGATTCAAACATTCTCAGGCCATCTTCAACCAGTCCGTTCCTCATCAGACACGCTAAAAGCGAATTGCACGCGTGTGGATTGGGGCAAAGCCCAGATAGCTCCATCGAGCGGACAAGCTCCAACGCGCTTCTGGGCTTGTTGGCTCTACTCAGCCTCAAAACCCGATTAGACAATATTTCCTCATCGGTTTCCTCCAAGAAATGAACACTATCTACATTTAACAGAGGCTTCTCTTCAGGATCAATCTTTGGCTGGTCTGCAACACTAGGTTCAAGCTTCGAGTCCTCGGTAATCTCTGAACCACCCCACGGAGGCAAAATCCGCTCCGTGATCGGACTCGATTTGTCTTTGCTCTCGTCTTCTTCTTCACGAGGAAGCTCAAATTCAGTATGAGCAACCGCGTTGTTCATTCCGGTAGACCCAACTACCAGCAAACTAGCCCTGGGCACGCTTACCTCGTTGGAAACTGCAATAATTTTCCGAACATTCGACACCACATTAACACGTGAACACGCACGGAAGGACTTGAAATAAAGCCCGTTAACGCAGCTTGTTGGGCAAGTAAACCGAGTCATGAGCTGCAAAAACAAGAAGCGAGATTAAACCCGTTTCGATAAAGTCAAAAAGATATAAGGATATTCTTTCAGGCATTTTATCGAGCATGTCACTCTCACCGAATTGATGGAGAGGAAAGCAGCTTGCTTATTGTTTCAAGGGAATGAAACCAGTCGATTTGGAAATGGAACGAACTTCACAAACGCCATGAGAGAAGATGAATGATAATGGGAGAGAGAAATGCTTCAGTGTTGAAGCAAGAAGAGAGACAACATTATTGCAAATTTACCAACAGTGTTACAGATGAAATGAAATGTTCTAACTCTCCATTAATAGCGGCTAAAGTAGTCGAAATTTGTGTTTTAATATGCCACAGGTGCCTATTTTCTTAGTAAATTGGTACTTTGTGTTAATTGACCATCGTTCATAGAAACAAAGTAGATAAAAATATTCATCGCTACCGACTTTACGTACTTTTTCAATAATTATTCACATTAAACTTTTCAATAATTATTGACATTAAAGTTATAGCGCTTCGGTTAATGAAAATTGAGTACTTATACCGTCAAATAATAACTCAATTTATAAGACAAAATAAAGGTTGCGGTTCCTAACGACTCAGACTGACACTTCTGTTTTCCAGCAATGACGACGGCGATGGGTCCTCCACCGCCGAGAAGCTCCAACCCTAGCTCGCAACCCACCGCCGGAACCCTAGAGAGCTCATCGGAGACGACGACGACGACGACCATGGAGCCTCCGCCTCCTCCAGAGCCGCAACCAGCAGTTCCGGCGGCTGGAGATGGAACCCTAGAAGAACCTTCTAGCTCTTCGGAGACAACAGCAACGACGGGCATGGAGCCTCCACCTCCTCCAGAGCCGCAACCGGCCGTTCCGGCCGAGCGAGAGCCGAGCCGGATCTCAGGCCAGCGCGCGGCGGTTCCCTACGCGATTCCTCCGTGGAGCGGACCGCCGTGCCACGAGTTCGGCTTCGAGGTGCTCAAGGAAGGCGCCATCATCGACCAATTCCCCGTGTAAGTTAGCTCTTCCGTCTCTCGTTTGCTTCGATTGTGTGGTTTCTTGCCTTATTTTCATGGCGTGTGCTTGCGATCAGGCACGAGAAAGGAGCGTATATGTTCGGCCGTGTGGACTTGTGCGACTTCGTGCTCGATCATCCCACCATTTCCCGGTTTCATTCAGGTGATCCTTGTGTTGATACCTCAGATTCTCAGCTTTGTTAGGCTCTTCATTGTCTCGAATTTCGGAACAAATTGTGTTTCGACTCTTACGTCGATCGAAAGATTCATAATTGTGTTAAAGATTGGGCCTTATTTTGGAAGTGAAGTAGTTACACAATTCTCAGCCGAGTTTTTGTCAGGCGAAATCGGAACTTAGGTGTTCTATATGCACCTCGAGAGGCTGTGCACCGAGGCATAAGCCTCGTTAATTACCATAAGTTCATTAGATATTCATAGATCTCGTATACTTTATAAACAAATAAAAATATTTCATGTAAAGTTCATTAATTTACGGACTATAAGGTCTAAAATCGTAAACTTCATTAAACAGTTCTAGGGGTTTTATTTGACCGAGGGAAGTAGAAATAGAATCAGGGTTTTATTAGGGTTTTCCTTCTTTTTAGTAACTTCAAGAGCCCAAAGAAGTCATTTTATAAAAAGCTGAAAACAGTTGTAGAATTTAAGCAAAACAAGGTAAAAAAAAAAGAAAGAAAAGAAAGTGGGGGCCAAATCGTGTGTAACACCGCAGGTGGCTGAGGTTTTCAGCGCCTCGCCTCCAGGGATTTTGAAAACGATCAACTATATTCTCTGCGAAGCAAGTACTTCCTAAGCGGTGCTCGGTGTTAATCATATTAAATTGTAGGAACAGCAGACCGATGCATGCATTTTCCCTGTTGCTAGCCTAACTTGTTTTCTTGATACTAGTTATTCAGTTCAAAAGAAGTGGAGAAGCTTATATTTATGACCTCGGTAGTACCCACGGGACGTTTGTCAACAAGAAACGGGTATGCTGCAAATAATTCTTTCCTAACCTTACATTTGCACATTTTAAATTTCTTACAAATCAAAGAGTTTAATAAGGTTCTCCACAGATTAGCTTAGGCCCATGAATAATTTTTCAACCTCTCGACTTACTAGAAGTAACGATAATAGTTTTTACTTTTTAGGTTCCATGATTCATACATGCCGATATAGTCTTCTTATTTTTTCTGCATATACACAAAAAAATATGCCGTTGCTGTAACGTCATCTTTTGATGTCACTGTTGCTTTGCTCAACCGGGTAGATTAATTTTTGACCAACTTCCATTGCCTTGTGATCAGGTGGAACAAAAGACCTATGTGGATTTACGTGTCGGTGATGTCATTCGATTTGGGCAGTACGTATCTTCACACTTTGTCTTTCTATGTTAATAGAAGTTTCCGTAGATGTAATTATATTATGATATCTGAAACTCGAAAACAAAACGGTGCTAAGCAAGGCGGATATATATCATTGCATGAAAGATTCAGATCGATACTCTTGTGGTTTTAGATTCTATAGATAATTTTGTTGTCCGAATGTTTGTGAAAGGGTTACTTAAAAGTTGTTGTCAATGAGATTTCTTTACATTTATGTCTTGGATTTTAAAACTCTATACTAGTTGCTAGTCTCAATTGATCTTTTTTCTTATTATTTTATATGTTTTGTGAGCAGGTCAACTCGTTTGTACATTTTCCAAGGACCGTCAGATTTGATGCCACCAGTAAGACAATCTACATTGATATCAAATCAGCAATTTTAATATGGTTCCATTTACCTGTTTTTGCTCTAACTTTCGGGTTTCTCCTCTCTCTCTCTCTCTCTCTTTTTTTTGGATGAGCATTTATTTTCTCATTTTGCTGTGTGGGCCTTCTGTAGGAACTATAGATCTATAGAAAGCTACGGATTAGTTTTTAATTTTAATCATATCTAGTTAGTTTATGTAATTATGGCTAGTATTATTTGTATGGGGATTATTTTCATTGATAGTTTAAGTTTTAACTGATAGACCCGTCATAACCAGATAATAGGCAGAGGAAGGGAAAAACCGTCCCTTAGGTCCTTTAGGCTGGCTTATTTAGTCCTTTTATGCCCTTAGGATATATTTATGTCATATTAAGGATATTTCGTTTAATTATTGTTTCTGTCATTTCGGTCAGCTATAGGCGTCCACCTTTATGTTTGGTTTGGATTATCATATCTTAGCGTCATTAGGAGATCATTCAACCTTGCTTTTAAAGGAAAATATGGTTTTTTGTTTGTTATACATTTGTAATAGAGAGAAAAAGGAAATTCATCAACTTGATGAATTCCCATTGGCCGAATTGGGTTCGACTTACGTTTATTCCAATTTATATCCTATCAGTAACCTAATTCGTGATTTAATGAATCAATCATCATTTTATCTCAAAAACGACAGGAAGCTAACATGATGTTAAAAAGAGATGCTAGAATCCGGGAAGAGCTTCGAGATCGTGAAGCTTCTCTTCAACGAGCAAGACAAGAAGCATCTCTTGCTGAGGGTGTCTCATGGGGTATGGGAGAGGATGCTATCGAAGAAACCGAGGTCAACTTTAAATTTACTTTTTTCTGTTAGTTGTATATAAAAATGGAAGTTTTGTTGTTCCATTATTGATGATATTACTCTTATTGCTTCCCACTGATTTCGGCTATCAGGACGACGGCGAAGAGATAACTTGGCAGACTTACAAAGGACAGCTAACGGAAAAACAATTAAAAACCCGTGAGAAAGTAATTAAACGGCTAGAAAAGGTCAGTGGTTTTTACCTTCTAAGATCATAAGCTCTTTATTTTTAACCTCAATTTAGGGGCATTTACTGGTAAAAGCTGAACCTCAGGTGCAAAGTTACTGTAGTTTTTAAGTGTAAGAGCTTCTTTTTCTGATAAATCTAATTTTGTACTTTGTAGGTTGGTCACATGAAGAAAGAAATAGATGCTATTCGTGTTAAAGACATATCTCAAGGTGGACTGACACAGGGACAACAAACACAGATTGCTCGAAACGAACAGAGAATAGCACAGGTAACTTGACCTCGTAAGAGGACTTCTTGTATTGCTCTGATGATTCGCACCGGGATTGAGATCTCGTGACAGGAGCCGTTATGACGAAATGGGAAGTCACAAAATCTATACTATGTAGTGTCTAGTTTATTTTTAACGAATTCTTTTACTGTTTTTGGTAGTAGATTGTCGAAGAACTTGAAAATTTAGAAGAGACATTGAATGAAAGTATTCTAGAAAGCCTGGGTGCACGCGGGAAGCTATATAGTGGGAAGAACAAAGCGGCAATGGAAGAAGATGAGTATTTGAGGTGATCATTCGTGTCCACATTAGTACTGTTATCAAATTATTTAACCGTTATTTCAAGGAATCAGTAACCAGGCTTCATAGTTCTTGCTCACAACTGCTCATGAATTTCCAGTGACGACGACGAGTTTTATGACCGGACAAAGAAGAAGCCCGGTCAAAAGGGCGTCGAGGACCAGTCAGTTGAAACCGCTGATACCCTTCTCGACAAGAAAGAGACCATCATGAAAGAAATTGAAGGCAAAAGAGAGCTGCTTTCAATGGAGAAGATCAAAATCGCACCTCCAAAGGTGGATGCCGTTGAAACTGGAGATGCGCTTGATGCATTCATGTCCGACATTTCATCTCAACTTGGTGAGGGATACTCGAAATATAGAAGCCGTTTTATGTTTAATTGTGCTATTACTATGTAAATGTGTTTTGACTTCCATTGGCGGTTTTTCTCTACAGTTGTTGACAAGACTACACAACTAGAGGAGGAAGTGTCGGTTCTCCAAACCGAACTTGATAGAATATCGTACCTCCTGAAGATTGCAGACCCAATGGGTGAAGCTGCTATGAAAAGACTTCTGAATGTCCAAGAGCCACGGCCTAAGAAATCAGTTACTCCTCCGGCGATCAAAAGCCAAATTCCGGCAGAACCAAAGAAAAACATTGATGTTGAAAAGCCCGAAAATGGCTCCGACAAGAAAGAGGAAAACAAGACCACAGATGATGCGCTAAAGAACAAAACAACCATATATGTACCCACAAAGCCCCAATGGCTCGGAGCGGTCGACAAGAGACAAACAGAGGAGAGTCAACCAGCAGCGCCTGCGACCGAGCAAGATACCGAGGGCTTCGTCGACTACAAAGACAGGAAGGAGAAGTTGGTTGACTTTGACAATTCACAAACAGAAGCTGAGACTAATATCGAATCCGCTGTCGGGCTGATAATCCGGAAAAGGAAGCCCGCTCACCGTGTTGACCAAAGCGATGACAATGAGGCCCGTAAAGAGTCAAAATCTTCGTCGTCGTCAGCCGAGCTTATGGCAATGGATGCCGTGGCCTTGCTGCTGAAGCACCAAATGGGTCGGTCCGCAAACGAAGAGGACGGCATTGAGAACCAAGAAGATACAAAAGAGAGTCGTGAAGTTAGAACGGATAAGAAACCGAAAAGAGTGCTCGGTCCTGAGAAACCGGCGTTTCTCGACAGTTCTTCAGAGGGAGAAGCTTGGGTTCCACCGGAAGGTTAGCCATATGATTCGCCAAATCACTTTGTAATAGGTTTTCAAATTCCAATTTTGATGAATTTCATTTGTATATTATGATGCAGGGCAATCTGGGGATGGACGGACGTCCTTGAACGATCGATATGGCTACTAAGTGCGGACTTAAACCGTGTTATGCCAGCTTCATTGAAGAGTCGTTACTGTGACAGAAGAACTGTCGGTTGCGATCATCCGTTGAGGCGGAAATCAGGAGAAGAAACTTCACAGAGAATCTGATGACAAAGCAAAGAAGCCATTGATTGGATTTAAAGTTCCAAGTTAGAAGGGGCACATTGTTACGTTACCGTTCGTCGTTTGTATAGAACACGAAATGGAGAGAAGTGCCTAGATCAATTATCTGTCTCTCGGACCGTGAACCATTCCGTCTAGCTGTAAAAACATGTTTCCGAATTGGACGACATGTCGTTTGTGTCTTAAGTTTTACTCCCAAGATTGGTTTAATCTTCATTGGCCTAGCTTGATGACTGAAGATTTTGGTTCGACTTTGGGTGTGGTAAGAACTTTGGAATACTAGACAATATGGTCAATTAACGTCTTCGGTTCGATTTTCATACCCATTTTCACATATAAAAAATGGCATTTTTGTTCGAAATCATAACTATGGATGAAAACCGATTTTCATGTGAGATTAAACATGAATTGCCTTCACAAATGAGGTAAAAAGCTGCGTTTTGCCTTAGGATTTAGGATATCAACTTCATAAAACACTTTAAGCAAACAAAAAGCAAATTCGCAGACAAATCTGACAAACCAAATATCCATATAAATTATTTTCTTAGCGCTAAGAAAATAACATTTTGCAACTTGATTGACGGGCACTCCGCCGGTAAATCCCATGCTTCTTTCGCGACGTTTTCTCACCAAAAGATAATCGAGAACATTTGTCCAAATGGAAGGGGCGAAATTTCGCTAAGTATTTGCATGCGTGTAGTAATAATATGGTTATTGGTTATTAACTGCCAAGAGTTTTACAATAAATTAATAATTTAGTTCCTAAACCCTTGCATGTATTGCAAGTAGTAGCAGCATATATACACCAAAGAACTTGATAAATACAAAAATGGGGCTCATATCCCGTAAATAAACATGTACAGATAATGCAATCACGATCTCCGCTTCTGCTTCCATACTTGAACTAGCATGACGAAAGCTGTGGTCGGTGATATCGAAAAAATCATGACCAGCGAGACCATTTGATCACGATGAACCCCATTCCGATGATATCCTGACACTCTGCGATGCGTTGCAATGGAGTCTCGAGGCCTTTTTTTGAAAGCGAATAGGCCAAACCATTTTGATCAGTTACGCTATGATGGCATCGATCGCATTCCGAACAGCTTCCGCGGGGTCGGGATAATACGCTTCTTTTCAATGAAAGAAATAAGGTGATTTCAACACTTCTTTAAGATCTAAGTCACCTCGTTCAGGCAAGTCCGGAAAATCTAACCCCGGGAAAGATTGTTGAAAGCTCTGCAACAGCTGGAACAAAAAGAAGATGATGAACATTAAGCAAAGATTGTTTACTTTGGCATAAACATGAAAAACCGATAAGAGAGGAGTTACAGTACATTCTCTAGTATCGGAATCTCGTAGAGTTGGACGAATTTCTCGCGAAGTATTCTGTTCAGTTGGTCAACATCGCACGCATGTGTCCAGTACGAATCATGAACTCCTGTGCCAGAAACGAGATATTAGAAAGGGAGTTACAGAAAAAGATAAATGTAAAAATAAAAAAAATAAAAAAGAAAACCTGCAAAAGTTAATCCATTCTTTCTGCAGGCAAGTGCAGTCATCATCATATGAGAACCGTCAAGGGAGTGAACGAAATTTGGTGGAAAAGCCGTTTTGTGTCTCCTAGCTATGACCTGCCACATCACCAATATAGGCAATACAGTGTTAGTTTGACACAGCCCGGGATTTCGATCTTGTAATGGGACCCGTAATAACGAACAATTCAATGAACGAATGCCAACCGGGATTACGTTTTAGATAATTTCCATAAATCATAAGGAATCAATTACAGCAAGGTCATGACAAGGTTAAAAACAGATCTGTCGTTGGTAAGTCCTACCGAAATACGGATCCCTAACATAGTTTTGTATTATATATCCTTTTATCTCCACTTATAAATTTTTATCACCAGAAAAGGGCACCCAAAATAGCCCAAGCTTTGAAAGGAACCTTTGACAAATATATCATTTGTGACGTGTTTGGAATTTAATTTTTTACGGCTTCACACGTAAACAATTGAATCTGAAATCGCCTATATATCAGTCAGGCTACATGAGAGTAACATAAGAGAGAAGAATCTATTAGTGCAAGAGCACAAGTAAAGATGGACATTACCTTCTCAGTTTCTCGCTTTAGGGTCAAACTTTGAAGAGAAGTTTTTACCTGCAAAGTTTTTTAGAAAAAATAAAAAAAATTAATAATAATAATGTAAGGAGAGCTAAAAATGTAATTTTTAAAGACCTGATAACAATATTATCCAAATAAAAAAAACTTCCAACACTCACGGAATGATTGCCCAGTTTCCGGTAAGGTTGCACAACAGGAAGCCCTAGTGGAGTCGTCCACTGCACTGGTTCATTTTCGGATGCAATAATCTGGTCATACACAATTTCAAATTTGAAAATTCCGATCAAATAAATGTTACGATCTCGAGTAACAGATCTCGTCATGGGTCAAGCACCAATGAATCTTTTTTTTCGCCTATAATGTGTAACCTAAACCCTACAGAAGACTAATTTTACTCGATAAACTTCAATTCCATATTGCTTCGGGCTTTTTATATAGTCAACCATTACGCTTAGTGGATCAGATCGAGCCTAACATGAGATTATCCCAAACATAGTTACCCCTAATTACATAATTAAATAACCTAATTAAATACCGTGACATAATTAAATAACATGGTTAGATGACATCACGATCCATGACAGAAATAGGAATGAAATTATGTACACACTTTTGCGCAGTCTCCAAGCCAATTCATGATATCCCGTGCTGCTTCGAACATCTCCCCTAAAGCAGTTAAGGTTGTCTGGCCATATCACACAAGATTATTATTGCAATCCTCACGAACATAAATGAAGTTGCATTGCTTCATGTAACATAAAAGACTACAGATCTGAAATTAGTGAAAAAATTGAGTTACCCTTGCAGCATAACAAGCACACTGAAAGATCTCGGTATCATCTTCGATGCAGCCTCGTTCCTTCAACCTCTTCTTAATTTGATCTCTGGCACCAATGTAAGTGACACCGTAAACCGAGGTCATCACAGTCTGCTTCACCAATTTCCTATCCACCTGATGGGATATATCATAACGGGAAAGAGAAGTTACAAAAATATATGGCCAGTTCACCTGAACTTGTGTTTTCCGATATGTTCAGAGAATAACTTTTCCTGTTTAGGAACCCGAAATAGAATCAAATAATTTTTGTTTGAGATCGTTGGGGAACCTGATTAATCAATTTTTTTGCATGCAACGCCTCTGGAAAGCATGCAGGATCCTTCTGTGCATCGTTGCGCATTATATCCATTACCCTGCACCCAAAAGTATGATAAGCCTTAAACTTAAAACATTACTCTCACAACATCCCTTTAGAATAGCATCTCCATTGCAGAATCAAAACTGTAATATGTAAACACAGAGATTGTGATAGGATTCTAGCCACAAACAATACAAAAACAAGCCAACGGGAATTCGTCGAGGTGATGAATTCCCGGATACTTTATTCCGAAATAATTAACGATCACAAGAACGACCTTTTCTTTCAAGAAGGCCAAAGCTTTCCAAATATGTCTGAGGCTAAGAGAAAAATAAAACATGCCTCTAACCTAGGCTTAGGCGCCTAATTAAACAGGTTCGGCAGAAACCCAGATTCCTTAATAATGAGAAAAATAAGACTTAATACATAAATAGAAGGAAAATACACTAAAGGACTAAATTGGCAAGCCTAAAAGACCGACTTGCCATTTCCTCCTCTGATAAATGATTTTTGAAGTTCTAACAGACTGTTTTGAGACTACTAGATGGCTATCTCTCTCATGTTAAAAAACAGGATACCTTGTCGCTATTCCCGAGTAGACATCTGCAGGTTTGTCTCCCGGAACCAGATTAACAGCAGTTGCTCCCCACTGGATGAAAAGATGTTATAGAATAGTGAGAACAAGGAAAGATTTCAAAACACAATAGGAAATCATTCTTTCTTTCCATAAGTAATAATTCATTTGTATAAGTAATAATTCATTTGAAGGATGGAGTGTCAATAGTGCTCAACATTAGATCATTGTAACAATAATGTACTCATTACTTAAAGTAGAATTTCATCAGTAAATTCTCGAGACAATGCAAATTGGGACCTTTTTTTTCTTCTTTCCATCCCGAATTTCATGATGGGTTTAAAAGACGTCTATTTGTAGTATAGACCGTCTTTCCCCCTACACCTCCACAAAATTACCTTGTCTCTTCCAAGGGCAGCATAATGTTGTAACCCATTGCAGGAACCATCCTAGATCACATGAAAAACATAAGAAAGTAGTAAGCAGAACATTTGCAAATTATTATTTATCACTAAAGAATCTTAATGTTAGTTATAAAGGGACCAAATGGTATCTCATAAGCACACCGAAACCACATTTCGACTCTATGACCTCAGAAGAGATAACTTTCATCTTCTGGAATCATAATCCTGTTAGGTCTAACTTATCATGATTTAAATTGTAATCTTTATTCATGCTTTAGGTTATAAGGGGCATTTTTGGTAGTTTGTAAGTAGGAATTAGGGCCTATATTAGGAAACCTTATAAGTAGGTCTAATCCCTATATAAGTACGGATTAAGGTTTCCTAATCCCTTTTTAGGCGTCCATCCAAGGAAGACGGCACGTTTAAGTTTTTTGGCTATTTGTCTCTTGTCTTTAGAGAGAGCTTGGGTCGTGTTTTTAAATGCAAGACCGTTTCGTTTGTAATTCTGTTCTATTTCTTTACTAAACGATCATGAATTCATCACTTTGGTGAATTCCCATTGATTCATGTTTGAGTTTTGCATCCTATAATATTCCCACGATGAACATAATGATTCCTATTCTTTTAGGAATTAAAGTAAGAATTTGGAAATTTAAAATAATATACAAAGCAAATTCAATACGATCGATACAAAAATGTACCTGGTGTACATGAACATGTGAAATAAATTTCTCGGGAGAAGAGCTCCTTAAGGCGTCGCTGAGGTTACAGCACACAGCCAAGAACTGAAACGGGTCTTCTGCATTCAACCACCAACGTTTTCCTTCTAGTGGCCTGTCTGCAGAATCATATATTTCATCCAAATGATTCTCTGCAAAAGCCGCTCGACCCTCATGAGATAGCTTGTCAACACCACTGCCATACAAGCTAGCTAAGTGTATTTTCAACCAATACAAGCCTGACTTTCCAAGTGGACGTCCCTCTGCAAACTCCAATACACCCCGGCACATATCTGAACCGAGATGGTTCAAGTAAGGATGCATAGGATATGCACGGCCTCGGAAGTCAAGATTGTGCGGGAAGAAAAAACCTTCTTCATCCTTCATATTCCGAGCTACCTAATAAAAAAAGGAGTTGCTATTTGAAAGCCAAGAATAAGGAGGCCGGAAACCAAGCACTAGAGAAGAGTGAAAAAGAGGATAACCGAATCATATTGTTCAATTACGTCAAATACATAGAGTAAAAGTAACTTTGCCTTATCTTATCGCTAATTTTAAGAATCCCATTACTAATTGTATTTTTCGGTTACATTAAATGCAGAGTACAAATTCCTATATCATAGTTTATTCCTCCCATTATTAATTGGTTCTAAGATGAAACCTCATGATACTTCACATGGTACCAAAGTCCACTAAGCTCAAATGATTTATAGTATGAAATAAAGGGATACACTCCCAAATGATTGAGAAAAAAAAAAAAAAAATCTACCTTTTCGAGGGGGCATGTTAACATCCCAAATTGGAAAGAAAAAGGTAATTAGCACATTTCATATGTCCGCAGTCACCCCTATATTGACAACTAATAAACCGAATAATCCGGTACCAAATTATGAAATATTGTCCTACTAATTTAATAGGATGAGAGGAGCTCTTACCTCAAGTTTAAGTTCTATATCGCACCGTAAGGCATATCTCTCCTTATTTTCTTTCCGGGCGGATCTAACTTCCCATTTCCATTTCTTTAACTCTGCTTCATCTTCAGTTTCTGGTTGGTCCGGTAAAGGAACCTGAGACATGAGTTAAACACGCAGACTTCTATTCATTTTCAGAGGATCAAACGCCGTAGCCTAAGACTCAATATTTTTTTCCCTTTTTAACTTGCAACTACTATAATTTTGCATGATATGTATGTTTATAGCTACATTAAAGAAGAAGAAATTAAACGACATAAAAACTCACATCATTGCGATCGACCAAATCAGCAATACATTCGCCGGTAGCCCATATTCTCTCTACAATATGAAGAACCCTCTTATTAATCCTCCACTTTGTACTCCCAAGAGTATCCAAGGCCTAACAAGTAAAATATGGAAATTAACTTACAAAAATCCAGATCTAGAGCAAATACTGGATACACTTTTTCGGTCTCATTTTCACTAAAAATCTCAAATCGGAGAAGAAATAAAAGTGCCAAGCATGACGCTGCAAACCTCAAAAACGGGTTTCAGTTGAGTGTTTGGTGCATTTTTGACAGCCGTACGCTGCTGTTTTGCTCCGTGAGTACGCATGATATAGGATGGTAGGTAGAAGTGGCCTCCTTGTTCATAGCTGAAGAAAAACAAAAGAATGTATAAAGCATAATTACTGATGATAAATAGAAAATAAAAATGGTGTAAACACAGTTATCAAGCATCTGTTCTACGGCTTGCCTCATTTCTTTTAAAATAAAATAAAAAAAGCAAAATAAATAAATAATTGGCTTACTGCTCAAAAACATAAGGAAATTATTAGAAACTGACATGCATTTCACACCGAGTTTCTTACAAAATTGCAATTGAGACCATCATTGGTCTGGAACACATATGAAAACAATGTTTTAATTGTTTTTTACTCGACAACCC
This sequence comes from Parietaria judaica, assembly GCA_954871525.1. Classification (NCBI taxonomy): domain Eukaryota; kingdom Viridiplantae; phylum Streptophyta; class Magnoliopsida; order Rosales; family Urticaceae; genus Parietaria; species Parietaria judaica. Next base: position 16,149,823 of record OX940869.1, read on the forward strand.
CACTGTACTTGTTCTTTTAAAACAGTTTGAAGGTTAAATTTTTTTCAATACTAACCCCAAGGGGTTGGTCTAGTGGTAAGGGCGATACTTGGGTTCTTGTACAACCCAGGTTCGATTCCCCCTAGACACAACAATTGGGGCGATTGGGGTAGTCTCCTAGTCGATAATGGCAGGGCCCCGTGATTATTAGTTGCGTGAAAAAAAGTACCCGGATACCACGGTCATCAAAATAAAAATCAATACTATATGTGAAGAAGTAACCTAAAGTTGCAATAGCTTTAAACAAAGTACTTTCTTTTATTATTAATTTCAATTTGATATTAATTAATTTCTTGATTGAAATTGATTTGAAAGAAGCTCAATTATTTTAACTACCTCAACGTGTCTTGATCAAATAGAAAGACACGAAGTAACAGAAATACCGAAAATACCATACCCTGTCCAGTTAACCGGCGGTACCAGCATTGGCATATAAGGAATCACTAAGTGGCTGACCTGATTATAAAATAAATAATTGGTAAATAATATATTCAATATGAATATGATAATCCAGCAGTAACTGACAAGTTCTTGAGTGTATGACGATTTATTCTGTCAGTAGAGCATATATTTCGCATGGAGAAGAAGCATATTATTACCAAACATAGATACCCGGGACCGAAAGAGAATAAAAAAATTGAGTAAAATGTTGATAAATGACTTTATCAGCTTTAAAAAAACCCCAAGAATGGAACTTTACAAAATATCGATCATCAGCGGCTGCCAAAAACGTGCAACTTTAATAGAATACGAGAGATAAAAAGGAAATTAATATTAATTTACTTACATTTCTCTCAATGCCTTTGAGAACTAATGGGTCACATTGAATGAATCCACATTGTTTGCCACTGTCTCTGTGTTACAGAAATTTCGGCACGTTTATTCACGATAATACAGGAAAAAAAAACTTGACTTTATCGTTAAACCAGGCGGGTAAACTTACTTTTTTCCTAAACGCCTCAATGTGTGTACAAATGCCGGTCGTATGTCAGGTGGCATATCAGGCAACTGCTGAACAGGAGGTTGTATATATGCCGTTTGAATTAGCAATTCAATAAGACGACTTCCGACCTGAAAAGCCAACGGGCGTGAATGAATTTCGTAAAGGCGTCTCTCAGGATAATAGCCTTTCACCAAAATCAAAGTTCGAACCTGGGCCTTGACGCCGTGTCCCCAGCTTTTTGAATCATCCTCTCTATTCACTAGTGATCTAATTTGGCGCCGTTTCTGTTGTCTTATCAATTCGGAAACTTTTTTCTTCAACAGCTCTGCTTTCTTCACGTCAATATCTTCTTCATCTCCCTTACTTTCAGTTTTCTTCTTCTTATTCTTACGAAATAATTTCTGTATTTTGATCTGGCTCGTTCAAGAACAGCAACATGTCAGCTGGCTCGTTCAAGAATGTCCGAGCATTTATTCAGTATGACATTAAGAATGTCGATAACAGCAACAAATGTGCTAGGTGATCGTAGAATCAAACTAAAACTTCGAAGCAGCGCCAAATACCCGTAAAACTACATTAAACCAGACTAAACAATCTCTGAACTGCAGGCGAAAACTCGGTCCAAGTAAATCACACAACAAGCATATATCATGCTAATGGTCCAACAAAGCAAGAAAAACACAAAAACACACACTGTAATCATTGCTTTGACACTAAACCCAAAACCCGGACTCGCACGGTTGAGTTTAAACCTCGAATCCCTGTCAAACACTGTAATCGCGTGCCTAAAATTGAACCCGAGTACATAACAACTTAACCGACTTTTCCCGCAAAGGCGTGAACTTCTTATTGAATAGCATCAATTATAAGAAAATGGAAAACAAACCTCCTGCTCAATGGCGTCTCCGACGGCAAGAGCAGCGTGTACGACCCTGGTGGCGCCGAGCCCTTCTTTGCTCATCAGCATCCCCATGAGCTTGTGCATGGTGATGATGGCCATCATGTCCGGCGGAAGCTGCACAAAGAACGGCGCGTGGCCCTTGTTCTTGTACTTCTTGCCCCGGCACCGCTCCTGCTCCTCCTCAATGGCGCCCCTCAGCGGGTCGAACCACCCGAGGAACAGCGATTTCGTGTAGGGCAGATTCGGCGCCAGCTTGTGCTGGCACATGTCCGCCACCAGCTCGCTGTACTCCCTCGACGCCTGCTCCCACGCCTCCGTCTCGATCTTCACCTGCCGCCGCCGCAGACGCTCGTACTCCCGCCTCACCGTCACCGCCGACCGCTCCTCGTCGTCCTCAGGCGACGAGGAAGAAGAAGACACGGCCTCTGCCGCCGAGCTGCTCGCAAAACCTCTACCCACGAATCCATTATTAAAACTATCCGAAATTCGCGACGAACCTGCGCCGAACCTCGCCGTCAGATGTCTGAGCCTGGGCTCGCTCGAGCAATCGCTGAAGAAGCTCGTCGACGAAGCTCGAGAGTTGAGGCGAGAGGAGTGGTTTCTCAGGAGAGCTAGCTTGGCATAGTTTCTCCACATTAGCAACGGATTTTCTTGGGTCGGTGATTTTCCGGCGAGAGATTTCAGAGCCTTCGGTCTGATTGTTCTGAATCAAGCGAGAATGGCCGGACTATGGATTTGCAGAGACGAAGGAGGAATCGGAGGACGATCTGGAGGGATTTCAGAGAGAGAAATGGTGTGAGTGAGAAATCGCCGCCATAGATAAACCCTGCTTAAACCTTCGTTGTGTGAATCTTCACCAGTCTCGCTCTTTCGTTGAAGCTTTGGGTCTTTTTTACGACTCTAGCATACTTTGGGGGGTTGGTTGTGCAATTACAGAATCTATCACTCCACTTCAGTTTTCTGTCAAATGTTTAACACTATGATAAATTGTTACATTTAGGGAGTGAAAGTAGAGGTGTCCACTGGGCAGGGCTGCCCGGTCCCGACTCGTGAAAAAAGCGGGTTCACCCCGTCCCGCTCCGTTCTTGTTTTTTGGTTGGGCTAAGCCCGCCCCTATCAAAAGGGTCAGGTTGGGTTATGTTTTCATAGGCCCGCCCCGCCGCGCCCAAAAAGCCCGCCCCATCCCGTTTAAAAGTCTGCCCCGCCCCCAGGCCCACATAAACCTACCCCGCCTCGTTTAAAAGCCCACATGACCATATTCTTATATTAAAAAATTAAAAAAACTATTAAGTTCTAATACTAATGTCTAATAGTAATGAAAATATTTATAAAAAAAATACTCTAAATATTTTATAGTTATAGAAATTAAAAATTATCTTTATATAACATAATTTATTAATTAATTTTATATAAATATTCTATGTACCTCTTAATTAATTTTCCAGTTAAACAATTTTAACTTTATTAATCAATTTGAATATTCGCTAATTGATTTGAACATTCTCTGATTTTAATTTTAGTTTGAAAATGAATTAATCAATTACAACATTGAGCGATTTCATGTGTAAAACATAATTTCTTAATTCACTTGTTTCAACTTTATAATTTATAATTACCGGCCACTTTCATAAATCACTATTCTAATTTTATATTCAATAATATATTTAAAAATCACTTATTCTCATTTTATTATTCACTTATCACTTTCATATTCACTATTTAACCTCTACATCTTGAAATTCACGAATCAATTCAACGTTCATTAATTCTAATATACGCAGTGTATATCTTATTCTCGAATGTCTATGACTATGTTTGAACTTTGAATTTCTAAATATGCAATTGAATTTTATTTACATTTGCATCAACCGACTTTCAAAATAAATATTCAAATATCGAGCAAATACAAAAAAAAAGAGGTATTATTGTTCGTTAAAGACCCACGATATCTAGTAAAATTCTTAATAAAATGGTTTCGTAAAAACGTATCGCTCTCCATATAAACCCAACCCGTTTTGGTTTGTGAAAAGCCCACTAAATTCGACTCGTAAAAGCCCGCCCGCCCCATGACATTGTGGGTTCGGGTTCATGGGCCGGGGTGGGCCTTGATGGCTTTTCGAAAACCCGGCCCGCCCCACCCCGCACATTGAACAGGGAGGGTCAAGCCCGCCCCATTTAACATGCGAGCTTAACGGGTTGTGGGCCGGGCCGGCCCGCCCCGGCCTACTTGACACCACTAAGTGAAAGTCGGTCCTAAATTAAATAAAAATAAAAATAATTTGGAACCTGAACTTGGATTCCGGACTTTGAAAAATCGAAATTCGGATTCGAATTTTAAATGTTTAAAATCCTAAATGTCCGGATTTTAAACCCGAATTTTCAAGATCAAAACACAAATTTACAACTTGTAACGAATATTTATCAAATATATAATAAAATAAAAATCCTTATTTTTAACTTCAAGTTACAAAAACAAAAATAGCATAACAAGATTAAACCTTTATAAAAAAAAATCATTAAAAAGATCCGGGTTTCGAGTTTTTTAACCCTTAAACCCGGACTCGAAACTAATTTTGATCCGGATATGGTTTTTAATAAACCAATTCCTATTCAACCCAATAGCAATTTTCTTAAAAGCGATTTTGATTCGTATGCATCTAAAACTCGCATTTCTAGTTTTTTTTTTACACCGCTAATACACGTGCTTTAGTTGTCACCTTCATTTTGAAGTTGATATCGATATTAAATTTTGTGTTTTTTTTTTTTTGCACTGTTTAATTGTAGTTGTTAGGCGTATTTTTTAGAGCCTAAAAATGTTAAGGCCCAGCCCAATAACACATTAAAAAAAAAACGCCAAAGGCCCACAAAGGCGGGTCTGCCCTGAAAAAGTCAACTCTGGCCAGACTCAGAAAAGTCAATGAGACCTGCCCCGATAAAGTCAACTCAAACCCGACTTAGGAATACTAACGTGGGATCTATTCCCAAAAAACTTATTTTTACAGGGTCGTTACGACTCATAATAAATAAAGCATGCATTTAGGGGCCATTACGACTCCTAAAGATAAGAATATGCATTTAGGGGTCGCAACGACCCCTAATTAGGGTCGCTATGACCCCTAAAAAATAAATTGTGCCTTTAGGGGTAGCTACGACTCCTAATTAGGGGTCACTGCGACCCCTAAAACAGAAAACGTGCCCTTAGGGGTCGCACAAAGCATCCACTCGCTCTCTATAAATACGAGAGCTCTCCATCACATTTTGGTAAGCTTTCTCAAGCAAAAAAAAAAATCTCTGCTCGCCAATCTTACTTCCCGGTCCTAAATTACTCCACTAATTTTGAACGTCGGAGCGAGCGACAGAGGTCTCCCTCTCTGCCCTCCTCGAGAGCTCACATTTTTTACTCTCTTTTCAGGAGCGAAAACGGAGGCCGATTATCCAGAAGCAACTTTCGACCATCAAAGGCAAAGAAATGAGCATCAAGCCTTCGTGACCATCACATGGCCATTAGGCCCGGCCCAATACTGACTTTGGGTCGCTTTTCACGTTGATCCATAAAACAGCATTAACAGTAGTGGTTATGGATATTTAAATTTGTGCATTTTTGTTATGCTAATCCTCACGGTGCAACAAAATGACAAACTCCAAAAAAAAAAATAGCTTTCTTCATTTCTTCAATTTTGGTCTTAGTTATGCGTGATTTTCCCATCATTTAAAATATGGGTCCTCAAGGGCAAAAGTCAAGCCCCGTTGATTAAGTCAACGCTCTTTCGACCCAAAAAGAGGCTTCAAAGCCCATTGGGCAAGGCCCGGTAAACCCGACAACCTTTGCCTCGATTTACAAATCGAACGAAGATTTCCTCAATCAGGGGCGAAGCCAGAAATTGTCGTGGGAGGGAGGGGGGGGGGTGATAATATCTAGTCGTCTCTTTGTAGGGTTGTCGTCATTAGAGTTGGCTTTAAAATGAGAGGCCTAGGTAAAAATAAAGTTTAAGGTCATCTAGCTATACAATTCAATGTATTACAAATGATAAACGTGTACTACATTATTCTAAATAAATCCGAAGAAAAAAAATTAAGACCTTTCTCATAAATCGTTGTTAATATATGTTAAGTCTTAAAAGTTTATAAACAAGTATAACTTTTTGTTGTTGAAAATATTATAAAACTGAATTAATCAAAATTATGTGAATAAGTGAGTTGTCTAGAAGAGAAATAATAATTTTTTATCTCTAAAAACCTAAAAGTTAAAAAAAAAAAAACATAACACTAAAATCTAAACTAAATTCTGACAGCTTATTTAATTCATAAATAAGCCCAAATCCATGAATAAGCCATCTATTTCCTATAAATAGATCTCATGCCTTCTTTATTTTGGACATTCACATTTACCCACTCCAATTGAGAGAGAGAGAGAGAGAGAGAGAGAGAGAGAGAGAGAGAGAGAGAGAGAGAGAGAGAGAGAGAGAGAGAGAGAGAGAGAGAGAGAGAGAGAGAGAGAGAGTTCTCCATCCCCCTCTCATCCGGAGTTCGCCAGTTTCCCCAGCTCGTCGGGATTCGACCTCTCCTTAGTCGGGAGCTCGACCTAGCAACTTGACAAATCTTCTTTCCTTCGTTGGGATTTCGATTTCTCTGCTCGCCAGGGACTCGTTTGTTGGGTGTCAAAATCACCGTCAGGGTTTGATTCCCGATTCAATTACGCCGAAATGTGCCTCCGAGCCGTTCCGGTAACATTTAAAAATTATTTTAAAGCGGAAAACTTGTTATCGGACCAACGGCACGGATATCGGGTAATAACCATTTTAACAAGATCCGATAAATATTACATATTTAATATTCACAACTCATTATTAATATCATAGTCGAAATAAAAAATAAATAGAAAGCGATAAATGTTTGCATTTATTAACCCAATGCATAAGGCCGTACCTCGGTTGACGTTTCTGGTTGTGGACTCTGAAGTTCGGCAGGCTCCGCCGGTGCTGAGGGAAACAACCGTGATCTTCCGGGATATTCTCCTGGATTCCTCGTACCGAAGCGTGGGCTTCGCCGACAGGACTCTGTCGCAAAACTTTAACTGAGGTTCTTTTGAAGCTTCCGGAGAACAACGTCTCACTAAGCAGAACCAGAAAAGAGATCAGAAGCAGAAAACGCGCAGACCCTAGAGAGAGAGGGAGAGCTCGAGTTTTTGCTCTGGGGAAGGTGTGAAAAATGTGTAGAATGAGCCTCCTATTTATAGGCTCAAGACTGTAACCAAATTGGAGATATTCCCTCCCTATTTTTCGAATTTATATAATTAAATATAATTAATTATTCCAATCCAATGGTCCAGATTTAATCTCATCTAAATCCAATGGATATAATTAATTAGGAATTTAATTAAAAAAGAAATATATGATAAGATCAAAATATTTAATTATATATTAAATTCGAATTATATATATACACATATAAAAAAAATCGAATTCTATTATGATTATCTAGATCCAATGGTTAAAAATAAATCTTAAACCAATCTAATGGATCAAATAAATTAGGGATTAAATCAAATATCCTAGGGTTTTATCAAAACCCTAATTCGAAAATCTTATCCCTATAATTTCGAATTATATGTTATATATATATTATTAATTGATTTCTAATCCGACGGTAAAGATTAAATCTTAAACCGATCCAACGGATACAATTAATTAGGTCAAATTCAAAAAACCTAAGCTTGGTCGCCAAGCTTCTATTTTCGAATAACCATTAGGGTTAAAAACAATTATCTTAATCCAGCGGTTGATATTAAATCATAACCGATCCAATAGATTAAATTAATTTTAGAGATTTTGCTAAAATACTAAAACATTTGGTACTTATGCCGCAAATTTGGAATGACCAAAACATGTTTCGAATTTAGCTAGTGTTTCTAATATCCAAACCCTAATTCGAATTTACACATTTAAATATATATAAATATATATTTTTATTTATTAATATAAATCTATTAATTATTAATTAATTATTAATAAGATATTAATAATTAAATTCAAATAATTAAATTATATTAATAATTCCTAATCTCAATATCACATTAAAATGTCATGGTGCCACACTATCATTTAAATTCGTGACATGTGATTTAATTTCATAGTTTATCGAACCGAGCACAAACTTTGAAAATCCATAAATCACAAACCGTAAGTCGAAATAAACTTGGATCAAAAAGCAAAGTTGCTTAGAATTCAATTTCCAACAACTTGGTGCTGATATAAAATCTAAGTATAGCCAAATTATTAAACATTATCCAGAATGTATTTTAATCACGTACGTATCATCCGTTACGGAGCTATCCTGGAGACCATGGACCCGTATCACTTAAGCTCCAACGAACTGCTAGTTGTTCGTCAAACCTCGAAGTGATTCCACTATAGACCCGAGGCTGCACTCTTTAGTGATACAGTATATATTATTCCCTTTATAACAGCAATTAATACAATCAAATTTGGGTTATTATTCTTTCACTTGATGACTCACACATGAGCAGACGGTTTTTACCGTATTGCCTCTCATTGCATTTTCCTCCTTGACTCAGTTAGTAATATTATGAGTAACCCACTTATGGTTTCGATTCATAAGTTGCGCACGGGTACCTCTCACTTCTCACCACTGACAACCAAGGGAACCATCATAACTCTAAAGAGAGCTGTGTGATGCCCATGTCTATAATCAAGCTACCTTTACTACTGACTATCATGTTCCCAAAATGATAGTGTTGGGAACAACGGTAATATCTTGTGTTCTTTAACGGTTAAATCAAAGAACAATCAAGCCAGTAGATCGGACTCAAGACCACTCAGGACTTAGAAATAATATCCATTTGATCATCTATTTGTGACTCAACTACAAGTTATAGTGTGACGGTCTTATATGATAACTTCTTGAGTTTAAGTCAGGTCCAGTCCAGTATGAAGACACTTCACACTTAATGCACTTCTAGTGAGTGTGACACACACATAATCCAGAATAGGATTCTCACTTAGTCACATTAATGACCTTATATGATTAATGGGCTCCCACCCAGTTAATCAGGTCACGGACATTTCAAGTTCATTTATTATGATTATTAATTCTTCCTCACATTGACTCTGTTGTGATAATAATAACATAATTGCATCCTTTATGAACTATGGAAACAAACATTCTATTTTACTCTACCAGAAACTATGATAAGATTAACATAATAAGTATCATCTTTATTCAATGACATGTCATAATCTTATTATAGTTTCTGGTAGAGTAAAATAGAATGTTTGGTCCTTAGTTCATAAAGGATGCAATTTTGTTATTATTATTATCATAACAAAGTCAATGTGAGGAAGAATTAGTAATCATAATGAATGAACTTAAAATGTCTGTGATCTGATTAACTGGGTGGGAGCCCATTAATCGTATAAGGTACTAAGTGACAATCCTATTCTGGATTTTGTGTGTGTCACACTCACTAGAAGTGCATTAAGTATGAAGTGTCTTCATACTGGACTGGACCTGACTTAAACTCCGAAAGTTATCATATAAGACCGTCACTGATAACTTGGAGTTGAGTCACTAGTAGATGATGAAATGGATATTCGATCTAAGTCCTGAATGATCTTTAGTCTGAGCTGCTGGCTTGATTGTTCTTTGATTTAACCGTTAAAGAACACAATATATTACCGTTGTTCCCAACACTATTATTTTGGGAACATGATAGTCAGAAGTAAGGGTAGCTTGGTCATAGACACGGGCATCACGCAGCTCTCTTCAGAGTCATGATGATTCCCTTGGTGGTCGGTGGTGAGAAGTGAGAGGTACCCGTGCGCAACTTATGAATCGAAACCATAAGTGGGTTACTCGTGATATTACTGACTGAGTCAATGATGAAAATGCAATGAGGGGCATAACGGTAGAAACCGCCTGCTCATGTGTGGATCATCAAGTGAAAGATCAATAACCTGAATTTGATTGTATCAATGGACACCCTGCTGTAATTAAGGGAATAATATATACTATATCACTAAAGAGTGCAGCCTCGGGTTTATAGTGGAATAACACCGAGGTTTGACGAATACCCTAGCAGTTCGTTGGAGCTTAAGTGATACGGGTCCATGGTCCCCAGGATAGCTCCATAACGGATGATACGTACGTGATAAAAACATTTTGAGATGTTTTTTATCATTTGGCAAGACTTATAAAACTGAAGTCTGTGACAGACATCAGATAGTTTTATCAGTAGCATGGCAAAAGTACCATATCTTGGTAACCGAAATTAACTAACAAAATAAAGTATAATTTGGATTTTCTGTCAACATGAAAGTTGTTGGAAATTAAATTCTAAGAAACTTTGCTTTTGGAACCGAGTCGTTTCGACGTACGGTTTGTGATTTAGAGAATTTCTAAGTTTGTGATCGTTTCGGTAATCTGTGAAATTAAATCACATGTCACGAATTTAAATGATGGTGTGACACCATGAGATTTGAATGTGTGATATTGAAATAAGAGGATATTAATATAATTTAATTATTCGAATTTAATTATTAATATCTTATTAATAATTAATTAATAATTAATAAATTTATATTAATATAAATAATATATATTTTAATATATTAATAATGTGTAAATCAAAAATTGGCCAAGGAAAGTGGAATTATTTCACGCGTTTTATCTTGGGTTGAAGTTTTCATATTTGCGGCAAAAGTACCAAATGTTTTGGTATTTTAGCAAAACCCTGAAATCAATTTAATCCATTGGACCGGTTAAGATTTAATATCAACCGTTGGATTAAGATAATTGATTTTGACCCTATCCATAATTCGAAATTAGTAGCTTGGTGACCAAGCTTGGATTTTTCGAATTTGGTTAGTTAATTGTATCCGTTAGATCGGTTTGAGATTTAATCTTTACCGTCGGATTGGAAATTAATTACTTATATATTATATATATATTTTTCGAATTATATTTTGGATAAACTCGAATTTGGATTTTATTAAATCTTTTAATATTTGTTTTTATCCGAAACTAATTTGATCCATTAGATCGGTTTAAAGATTTATCTCAACCGTTGGATCTAGATAATTAGAATTTAAATTTTAATATATATATATATATATATAAATATATATATATATATATATATATATATATAAATTCGAATTTTATTGATAAGATTGGATTTTTGATTTTATCCAAGTCTTTCTTATTTAATTAAATCCCTAATTAATTATATCCCTTGGATTTAGATAAGATTAAATCTAGACCATTGGATTGAAATAATTAATTATATTTAATTATGAAATTCGAATTTTATGGGAGGGAATTTCTCATATTCGGTTACAGTCTGAGCCTATAAATAGGAGGCTCATTCTACACATTTTACACAAAATTCGAACTCTCCCTCTCCCTCAGGGTCTGCGAATTTTTTCTCTGATCTCTCTTTCTGGTTCGGCTTAAGAGACTTAGTTCTCCGGAAGCTTAAAAAGAACCATCAGTTTAAATTTTGCAACGGAGTCCTGCCGGCGAAGCCCACGCTTCGGTACGAGGAATCCAGGAGAATATCCCGGAAGATCACGGGAGTTTCCCTCACTACCGGCAGAGCCCTGCCCGATTCAGAACGCGCAGCCTGAAGTCGACAATAGAGATACGGCCTTATGCATTGGTCTAATAAATGCGACCATTTACTGCTTACTATTTATTTCCTATAAAGACTAGATTATTAATAATGATTTATGAATATTAAATTCAATAATATTTATCAGGTCTAGCTATATGATTATTATCCGATGCCTGGACCGTTGGTAGGATAATATGTTTTTCCGCTTAAAATAATTTTTTAAATATTACCCGGACGGTCCGACGGCATAAATCGTGATAATTAACGGGGATTATTCCCAATAATTGGTATTAGAGCCATGGTTCAAGGATAAATAATTACGAAATTTAATTTAACGGTTTAAAGAACGAATTATTTGATGAATAAATTAAGTATTTAAAATTGAAATTTTGGATTTCTAGATATTTTAAATATTAATTTAAAATAAGAAAATTACCCGACCCGAAAATTCGAATCGGGTAATGGGCCGGGCTGCCAAAAAACAGCCCAACCCGTGGGCTAGGGTTCGCTCGCAGCGAACCTCGTGGGAGGCCGGGCTAGTTACCCAGCCCGTGGGCCTTATGCCCAGCCTGCAGGGGGCGCGCTGGGGCTGCTGGCAGCAGCCCGTGGGCCGCGCCTGGCCCAAAGCCCCTGCTCGGGTGAGCTGGGGACGCTGCCTGGCAGCAAACCGGGCTTTGTGGCCCTGCCCGAATGCTCATCCCAGTCCAATTCGCAAGGGCTGGGCACGTGCATGGATCCGAGTGTACGTGGGTCCGGATTTTAACCCGGATAGCCCACATGTAATTTTTAAATCAGATTATTAATTATTTATTATTGAAATAAATATTTATGAATTAAAATTAATTATGTTTGATTAATTAATTAAATTAAAATATGGATGTTATTTCTAGATAAATAACATTGTCTTATTTTAATAATTCATAAAATTAAATATGGATGTTATTTAATGATTAAATAACATTGTTTTATTTAAAGATTAAAATATGGATGATAATTCCAAGAGAATAATATCATTGTCTTATTTTAATATTTCATAAATAATTACTAATGGGCAAAGAAATGATTAATGATAATTCTTAGAGAATAAGTATCATTAACATAAAATTATAATTATTCATCATAGATATAATTTGTTATAACCTATTTTCATAACCCTTAAACATAGTGTCTATGTTTAGATCATTATTAATATGTCAATATAGATATAAATAATAAAAAGTAAATGTAAAAATGTTTATTATTAATTGGAAAAATTTCAACCGTACAATCTTGCCTAAGGAAGAGGGAATCAAAAGTGGGGTCGGTTCACCATCCACTTCTGGGTGACCGGTTAGGACCCCTCCCATCGACCTGGAGAGCGTACGGATTGATCTATCACTACCGGCGAAATAATAAACATATATCATATGCTTATTTAAAATTACGTGTCGTAATGATTAAAGCCAAAATATAAACTTTTAATGTGTCATTAATAGATAGTTTATATAATAAGTTTTTATAACTTAGAAATTAAAAAACGTTATTTTTTCTAAAAACAATGGCAAGTATAGAATAAAACAAAGGTCTCCATTATTACTGTCACCCTAGTGTGTCCATTGGAAGGTGTGCTTGTGGAAGGTTTGACACCGTGATAGTTCCAAAATAATATGGGGACGGAGGAATCTTGGAAATGGACCGCGAGTCACCCTAGTGTGACCATTCCCCAAGGACGACGTTTCCAAGAGGATCCCGAGAACCGAAAATAATGGGTTAAGCTTGCACGGAAGTTGGTGCTTCCTGACCGTCTATGGTGATAGTTAATAATCATAGAGAACTTTGGTAGTTCTTGTTATGAATATTAATTAAGTTTATGACTAAAACTTAGTTTAACCAAACTACACGGTTGATACCGCGAGTCACCCTAGAGTGACCATGCCACTAAGGACGACAACTACGTGTACAGTCGGTTAAATTATCACGAAATAGTTAAAGGGTTTATTTAACGTTTTCCCAGAACATGTTTGCATCATGTAACTATTTCGAACAAATATTTTTCAAAAACATTCTACCTATAATAAAGTTTAATAAGTTTCTTTTTCAATGCCAGTCTAAAATGTCGAATCCCATCACGTCTCTGCTTTCGAACAACACTCTCGTCGGAAGTAACTTTCCGAAGTGGAAAAGCAATATAAACATTGTCCTAATCAGTGAAAACATACGCTTTGTTCTCACTGAAGAATGTCCCCCTGCACCGGCTGCTAACAGCGCCAGAGGTGTAAAGGAACTCTATGACTCTTGGGTTCATGCAAACAATCGTGCTAAGGCATTTATGCTGGCTAGCATGTCTGATTCACTGAGAGTCAAGTTAGAGGAAAAGGCCACTGCTTATGAGATCATGGAATCTCTCCAAGGAATGTATGGAAAGCAGTCTGAGCAAGCTCAACATGAAGCGACTCGTCGTTACATGAATGCCAAAATGAAACCAGGAACATATGTTCGTGACCACGTCATGAGCATGACCAATTGGTTTAATGAGGCTGAGCTGCATGGGGCCGTGGTGGATGAGAAGTCTCAGATCAGCATTATTCTTAATTCGCTGTCACTTGAGTTTGTTCCATTCACCAGCAATTACATTATGAACAAACTGAAATATGGTTTGACACAGTTGATTAATGAGTTGAAAACCTTTGAGGACATCTCGGGTTTGGTGAAGAAGAAATCTGAATTGAACGTAATGTTCAAGAAAGGATCTTCATCTAAGAACCCGAGAATGAAGAAAAGGCTCGGTCCTAAGAAAAAGTGGGGAAGAAATTTCCAGCCGAAGACCGCAGACAAGAAAGCAGCTGAGAAAGGAAGTTGCTTCCTTTGCTAGGAAAAAGGGACATTGGAAAAGAGATTGTCCCAAATTCCAAAATGAAAAGAAGAACGAAACGGGTGAGTGTCTCACCCGATAAGTTTCCCATACACATTTGTTTTAGAAAGTCTTTATCTCCAAAGATCTAAAACTGAAATATGTGATATTCTTTGATTTTCAGCAGCAACTAAGGAGTGATTGTCTGTGGTCATCCGAGAGTCTCGGAGATCTTATTCGGCAGCATGGAAGAGACTCATTTTTAATTTATTTATTTACTCAATTCTTGTATGGATCTATGTTATGTTGAAGGGTGATTTGAAAGCCCTTCAACCCTTTATCAACAATATTAAGTTTTATTTAATAAAGTTTTATTTTTGATCCTATAAAATTTTTGAGTAAATATATGAGCTCTTCAATGATAGATAAACCATAACGTGCCATAAGCATTAACTTGCCAAAACACGAAGGTTGATATCTAAACATAGTAATGAGTTTACTATGATGGAAATAAGAAGAGAATTGGTAAATTACCGTGCTATCTTGTGACAAAGTCACAACACCAACAACAGTGCATGTTGTCGAAGAGAGTGTGGAAACCACGGTCCCAAATCTGAACCAAGGGGTACTCAGACGTAGTGGGAGGTTCAAAAGACCTGTTGAGCGCTACGAGCACACCCAGTTGGAATTTCACCAAGCTGTTACATACACTAGCGTTGAAGATCCCATAGTCTATAAGCAAGCTATGATGGATCCTGATTAGGGAGAATGGCAGGAAGCCATGAACCAAGAAATAGAATCAATGGATTCTAACGAAGTCTGGGAACTTGTAGACTTACCGGATGGCTTGAAAACCGTTGGCTGTAAGTGGGTATACTAGAGAAAGAGAGGAGTGGACGGGAAGGTTGAAACCTTCAAGGCTAGACTAGTGGCTAAGTGTTTTACCCAGAGGGAAGGTATTGATTTCGATGAGACCTTCGCTCCAGTCGCTAAGTACAAGTCCATCCGGATTCTCATGACTATAGCCTGTAGTCTCAATTACGAGATTTGGCAGATGGACGTCAAAACCGCCTTCCTGAACGGGTATATTGAGAAAAACATCTATATGGACCAACCAGAAGGGTTCGTTCAAAAGGGTCAAGAAGGGAAGGTTTGCAGATTAATCAAATCCATTTATGGATTGAAGCAAGCTTCCAGATCCTGGAATCCGAGGTCTGATGAGACCATCAAGACATATGGATTCATACAGAACATTACTGAGGCCTCCATTTACAAACTCAATCATGATACCGTGGAGATATTTCTTGTTCTATACGTCGACGATATTCTTCTCATTGGAAACAGTGTGAAGAGGCTATCAGACGTGAAAGCGTGGCTATCTACGCAATTCCAAATGAAGGACATGGGAGAAGCCAGCTATGTTCTTGGGATCCGTATCTTTAGGGATCGCAACAACAGGCTTCTAGCTTTATCGCAAGCGGCCTACATTGATAAGGTGCTTGATCGTTTTTCAATGGCTAACTCCAAGGGAGGTAATTTACCAACCAGATATGGAGTGTTCCTCAACAGGAAACAGTGCCCTACTTCTCCGAAAGAGCAAGACGAAATGAGGCGAATACCCTATGCTTCAGCAGTGGGAAGTCTGATGTATGCTATGCAGTGTACTAGGCCAGACATCTGTTACGCTGTAAGAATTGTAAGCAGATACCAATCCAACCCTAGTATGGCTCACTGGACTGCAGTGAAGAACATTCTCAAGTATCTTCGGAGAACGACAGACTATATGTTGGTGTTTTTAGTTTCAGAACTGAATCCACTAGGTTAAACTGAATCAGACTTTATGTCTGATAGAGACGTGAGAAAATCAACGTCGGGAGCAGTGTTCACCCATGCTGGTGGAGCGATATTCTGGAGAAATGTAAAGCAATCTTGTATCGCAGATCCCACAATTGAAGCTGAATATGTGGCGGCCTGTGAGGAAGCCAAAGAATCAGTTTGGCTCAAGAATTTCTACATAGAGCTGGGAGTTGTTCCAGATGTAGATGGCCCCCAAACATTATACCGTGACAACACTAGTGCGGTGGCAAATTCTAAAGAGCCCAGAGACCATAACAAGGCGAAACATATAGAACGCAAATAACATCTCATAAGAGAAATAGTGCGTCGTGGCGACGTAAGGGTTGTGAAAATAGCTTTGGAAGACAATCTGGCTGATCCATTCACCAAGACGTTGCCAGAGAAAATATTCAAGAGGCATCTGGAGAACATGGGTCTAAAAGACATGGGTCATCTTCTTTAAGTACAAGTGGGAGATTGTTGGACATGTGTGTCCTTAAATAAGATATTTTATCCATTTGTAAAAAAATTATGACAAGTCATTGAATAAAGATGGTACTTATTATGATAATCTTATTATAGTTTCTGGTAGAGTAAAATAGAATGTTTGATCCTTAGTTCATAAAGGATGCAATTATTTTATTTTATCACAACAAAGTCAACGTGAGGAAGAATTAATAATCATAATAAATGAATTTAAAATGTCTGTGACCTGATTAACTGGGTGGGAGCCCATTAATCGTATAAGGTCATTAATGTGACTAAGTGACAATCCTATTCTGGATTTTGTGTGTGTCACACTCACTAGAAGTGCATTAAGTATGAAGTGTCTTCATACTGGACTGGACCTGACTTAAACTCCGGAAGTTATCATATAAGACCGTCACTGATAACTTGGAGTTTAGTCACTAGTAGATGATCAAATGGATATTCGATCTAAGTCTTGAGTGATCTTGAGTCCGAGCTGCTGGCTTGATTGTTCTTTGATTTAACCGTTAAAGAACACAATATATTACCGTTGTTCCCAACACTATTATTTTGGGAACATGATAGTCAGCAGTAAGGGTAGCTTGGTCATAGACACGGGCATCACGCAGCTCTCTTCAGAGTCATGATGATTCCCTTGGTTATTAGTGGTGAGAAGTGAGAGGTACCCGTACGCAACTTATGAATCGAAACCATGAGTGGGTTACTCATGAGATTACTAACTGAGTCAAGGATGAAAATAAAATGAGGGGCATGACGGTAGAAATCGCCTGCTCATGTGTGGATTATCAAGTGAAAGATCAATAACCCGAATTTGATTGTATCAATGGACACCCTGTTGTAATTAAGGGAATAACATATACTGTATCACTAAAGAGTGCAGCCTCGGGTTTATAGTGGAATAACACCGAGGTTTGACGAACACCCTAGCAGTTCGTTGGAGCTTAAGTTATACGTATCCATGGTCCCCAGGATAGCTCCGTAACGGATGATACGTACGTGATAAAAATATTTTGAGATATTTTTTATCATTTGGCAAGGTTTATAAAACCGAAGTTTGTGACAAACATCAGATAGTTTTATCAGTAGCGTGGCAAAAACCATATCTTGGTAACCAAAATTAAATGACAAAAGAAAGTAGAATTTGGATTTTCTGTCGACATGAAAGTTGTTGGAAATTAAACTCTAAGAAACTTTGCTTTTGGAACCGAGTCGTTTTGACGTACGGTTTTTGATTTAGAGAATTTCTAAGTTTGTGATCGTTTCGGTAAACTATGAAATTAAATCACATGTCACGAATTTAAATGATGGTGTGACACCATGACATTTGAATGTGTGATATTGAGATCATAGGATATTAATATAATTTAATTATTCAAATTTAATTATTAATATCTTATTAATAATTAATATATTTATATTAATATAAATAATGTATATTTATATATATTAATAATGTATAAATCGAAAATTGGCCAAGGAAAGTGGAACTATTCCATGCGTTTTATCTTGGGTTTAAGTTTTCATATTTGAGGCAAAAGTACCAAATATTTTGGTATTTTAGCAAAACTCTGAAATCAATTTAATCCATTGGATCGGTTAAAATTTAATATCAACCGTTGGATTAAGATAATTGATTTTGACCCTATCCATAATTCGAAATTAGTAGCTTGGTGACCATGCTTGGATTTTTCGAATTTGGTCTGTTAATTGTATCTGTTAGATCGGTTTAAGATTTAATCTTTACCGTCGGATTGGAAATTAATTAATTATATATTATATATATATATTTTGAATTATATTTTGTATAAACTCGAATTTGGATTTTAATAAATCTTTTAATATTTGTTTTTATCCGAAACTAATTTTATCCATTAGATTGGTTTAAAGATTTATCTCAACCGTTGGATCTAGATAATTAGAATTAGAATTTTAATATATATATATAAATTCGAATTTTATTGATAAGATTGGATTTTTGATTTTATCCAAGTATTTCTTATTTAATTAAATCCCTAATTAATTGTATCCCTTGGATTTAGATAAGATTAAATCTAGACCATTGGATTGAAATAATTAATTATATTTAATTATGAAATTCGAATTTTATGGGAGGGAATTTCTCTAATTCGGTTACAGTCTGAGCCTATAAATAGGAGGCTCATTCTACGCATTTTACACAAAATTCGAATTCTCCTTCTCCCTCAGGGTCTGCGAATTTTTTCTCTGATCTCTCTTTCTGGTTCGGCTTAAGAGACTTAGTTCTCCGGAAGCTTAAAAAGAACCATCAGTTTAAATTTTGCGACGGAGTCCTGCCGGCGAAGCCCATGCTTCGGTACGAGGAATCCAGGAGAATATCCCGGAAGATCACGGGAGTTTCCCTCAGCACCGGTAGAGCCCTGCCCAATTCAGAACGCGCAGCCGGAAGTCGACAATAGAGGTACGGCCTTATGCATTGGGCTAATAAATGCGACCATTTACTGCTTACTATTTATTTCCTATAAAGACTAGATTATTAATAATGATTTATAAATATTAAATTGCATAATATTTATCAGGTCTTGCAATATGATTATTATCCGATGCCTGGACCGTTGGTAGGATAATATGTTTTTCCGCTTAAAATAATTTTTTAAATATTACCCGGACGGTCTGACGGCACAAATCGTGATAATTAACGGGGATTATTCCGAACATGATAATTCTTAGAGAATAAGTATCATTGACATATAATTATAAATTCATCATAGATATAATTTGTTAAACCTATTTTCATAACCCTTGAAACATAGTGTCTATGTTAAGGTCATTATTAATATGTCGGTATAGGATAGATATAAATAATGAATCGTAAATAAGATTTATTTGTTATTAGTCAGTAAAATTTCAAACGTACAATCTTGCCTAAGGAAGAAGGAATCAAAAGTGGGGTCGGTACACCATCCATTTCTGGGTGACCGGTTAGGACCCCTCCTATCGACCTGCAAAGCGTACGATTTGATATATCATTACCAACGAAGTAATAAATAAATGACTAGGCTTATTAGATTTTACCCCGGTAATTATAACGCCTTAAGATAAACGTTTTTTTAATGTGTGTCATTAAATGGAGTTTATAATAAGTTTTAATAGCTTTGGAGATTAAAAATGTTATTTTTTAAAATAATGGCAAGTATAGAATATCTTAGAAAGGTCTCCATTATTACTGTCACATGGTCTGCTGACCACACCGCCTCGAGTCACCTTAGTGTGTCCATTCCCCAAGGAAGGTGTGTTTGTGGAAGGTTTGACACCGTGATAGTTCCAAAAGAATGTGGGGACGGATGAATCTTGGTAATAGACCGCGAGTCACCCTAGTGTGAGCATTCCCTAAGGACGACGTTTCCAAGACTAATCCGAGAACCGAAAATAATGGGTTAAGCTTGCACGGAAGTTGGTGCTTCCCGACCGTCTATGGTGTAGTTAATAATCATAGGGAACTTTGTTGGTTCTTGTTTTGAATATTAATTAAGTTTATGACTAAAACTTAGCTTAACCAAACTACACGGTTGATCCCGCTAAGTCACCCTAGAGTGACCATTCCCTAAGGACGGCAACGACATGTGCAGTCGGTTACATTATCACGAAATAGTTAATGGGTTTAATTAACGTTTTCTCGGAACATGTTTGCATCATGTAACTATTTTAAACCATTTTTTTCCTAAAACATTCTACCTATAATAAAGTTTAATAAGTTTCTTTTTCAATGCAAGTATAAAATGTCAAATCCCAATTATATTGAATAATCTGATATGTAATTAGTGTCAAGACAATTGTAGAGGGCGATTTTCACCACCCTTTTCCAGTCACAAAGACAATCACCAAATAACAAATAAACAACAGTAAATGATGAATATCTCTGTTTTATTATATTTTCCGAAAATGAGCTCGGTTTTCTTCCGTTGAATAGCTGGACAGATGAAGGATCATGAATATCAATTTTCTCTATTTCCTTAGCCTTTTCTATTACAAGACTTCTTTCTCTCTTTCCGGGCCTTTTTTCTCTATTTTTCCCAACCTTTACAAATGAGGCTTATCTTGCCTTTTATAGAGTTTACAATGCCTTTTCCTCGCATCCTTCCCGCCTTTTTCTTTTTAATCATTCACTCTCTGGCGTGATTTGAGGGCAGTATGGTCAATTCTTGCTTTATGTCGCTTCTGAGCAGGCTGCCGTTATGGGTAGGTGCGCCTCATTAAATGCGCATCCCGTCAGCCATCATTCGGCTCTGCAAGCCTCGTCGCCGGTGTTCTCATCGAGTGAGTAGGTCGGCTTCATTAAATGCACGTCTCGTCAAGGGTCATTCGACCCTGCACAATCATCATGACGAAATTCCTCGTCGGGTGTGATGGGGCGCTTCGTCGCAACTTGCTCTCGCGTGGCTGCGTCTCCTCATGGATGAACCTCCTCGGGGGTATTCTTCCTCATGGATGTTCCTCCTCGGGGATAATCCCCCTCGGGTGATGAACTTCCTCGCCTCCTCTCATGTCGTTTATGGACCAAACGACACCAGTTGTGTTGAGGATGGATTTGACCAAATCCAACCTTAATAGTTAGTCCCCCATTTTATCAAGTGTATACACTTGGTAAAATAAAGTATAACTATTTCGGAGATCGGCCCCAGCCGGCACTAGTTGGTTCCCGGTCGGCGATTGCTTCTTCGGCTCCTCTCGTGGTTATATTGGTAAGCCGCTTCCTTTCCTCGCCGAGCCTTCTTTACTTCCCTCCTTATTGTTTCCGCTCGCCCCTTTCGGGCTTGCTCGCCTGTTTATGTTATATATATATATACTTTTCTTTATATTTTTCTCGGCTCGCTAGCTGGACCGGGCTTGCTCGGCACCCTTAGCCGTATATTATGGATCTCGACATGGTTTGCCGGACTGGGCTTGCTCGGCACCCTTAGCCGTATATATGGATCTCGACATGTTTTGCTGGACCGGGCTTGCTCAACACCCTTAGCCGTATATATATTGTTATATATTATAATCTGCTCGGCATTCTCACCAGTGCATACGTAGTCATATATATATAAATTACTTCCTCCTTGAATCTGGGATAAAGAAAAAATGGTCATGCATAACAGAAAACTTCGAATTAGTTCAACAAAAGTCGAGGCCATGCAAAAAATAGCCCCGAACAAGGGGGGTCGGGACTTCCCCAACTGGCAAGAAGAAAAGATAAGATATGCGAGCATGAAAAGAGAGAGGATCAACGAAATGAGGCTACTGGTAGAACTTTTTCAAGTGCTTCACGTTCCAACTCCGTATTACTTTTGCTCCCTCTGTATTCTTGAGCTCATAGACTCCCAGCTTGACGATGTTGGTAACTATGTAAGGGCCTTCCCAGGTCTGCCCTAGCTTTCCAGCATTTTCCCCGGCGGTGTTCTGGAAGACTCGTCGGAGGACCATTTCCCCGACTCTGAACCTTCTCGAGCGCACTTTCTTGTTGTAAAAATGCGCGATCGTGTTTTGATAGTTAGTAATGTGCGCGCTCGCTCGCTCACGCTTCTCGTCGATATGGTCGAGCCGATGGAGGAGATTCTGTTCATTATCCTCCTCGCTGTTGGGGGCTAGCATCCGTCGAAGGCTCGGGATGTCAACCTCCGCCGGGACCACAGCCTCCACCCCGAAGGCCAGGGCGAAAGGCGTCTCGTCGGTCGCGGAATGAGGGGTTGTTCGATAGGCCCATAGCACTCCTGGCAGCTCGTCCGCCCATAGCCCTTTCTTTTCGCCGAGCCTCCTCTTGATGTTGTCGACTATGGTGCGGTTGACTGCCTCGGCGTTCCCGTTGCCTTGGGGGTATCGCGGAGTTGACGTGTTGAGTTTTATCCTCCACCGCTTGCAGAAATCTCCGAACCTCTTCGAGATGAACTGGGACCCGTTATCAGCGATTATCTCCCTGGGCAGGCCGAAGCGAGTAATCACGTTCTTCCAAACGTAGCTTTCGACGTCGGAATCCTTGATGTTGGCGTATGCTTCAGCCTCCGTCCATTTGGTGAAGAAATCCGTGACGACGAGCATGAACCTCTTCTGCCGCGTGCCGATGGGCATGGGGCCGACGATGTTCATCGACCACTTCATGAAAAGGTAAGGAACCGAGACCACGGAAAGTTCCTCGGCAGGACAGTTTATTGTTGGCGCGTGCCGCTGGCATCTCTCGCATCTCTTGGCGTGGCTAATGCAATCGGCGACAATGGTTTCCCAAAAGAAACCTTGCCGCTTAGTCTTTCTAAGCAAAGATCGCCCGCCGGAGTGATTTCCACAGTCCCCTCTCCGGATGCTTGGCTTCTCCACCGTCTCCACCGTGACCGACCTTAGTTCTCCGATTTCAGTCGTAGAACCCAGGCCTGCCAGCGCGTCGGCGTGGGTGTTGTCTCCCCGCGTCACCTGTGTCAGGCTGAAGTAGTCGAACTTCCTTGAGAGAGCATCGCCCACTCCTGCGTAAGCCTCCATTCGTTCGTCGTTTTTCTCGTATTCCCCGTTCACCTGTTTTACCACCAACTGCGAATCCGAGAAAGCGTGCAAGTTCTTTGCCCCGATTGCTAAGGATGATTGCATCCCGATGATGAGCGCTTCATACTCCGACTCGTTGTTGGTGGAGCGATAGGCGAGGCGACAGGCTTTTTCTATCACGTCCCCCATAGGGGAGATGATTCTGATCCCCACTCCAGATCCTTGTGCTGTTGCGGATCCGTCGACTTGCAGCCTCCAGATGCCGGCCTCGTCGCTCAGGTCCACCGGCTCTTTTGGCAACTAGATGAGGAAATCTGCGAGCACTTGAGACTTGAGGCTTGTCCGAAGCTTGTACTCAATGTCGTACGCTCCCAGTTTAATAGACCACTTCGTGATCCTCCCCGACTGGCTCGGGCCGTGGATGATAGTACGGATTGGTCTGTCGGTCATGACGACGATGGTGTGGGCTTGGAAGTGATGCTTCAACCTTTCCGACGTGTCGTATACTGCCAAAGCAAGCTTCTCGGGTTGAGGGTACCTTGTCTCGGCATCGAGGAGTTTCCTGTTGATGTAGGAAACTGGCTTCTGCTCCCCATCCTCCTCTCGCACAAGCACTTGGCTGATTGCGTGGTTAGACACGGCGATGTATAAGTACAAAGGTTCCCCTGGCTTTGGCTTCGTCATGATGGGCGGCGATGACAGATAGGACTTCAATGCCTGGAAATCCTCCTCGCATTTCTCAGTCCACTCGAACTTCTTATTCTTTCTTAGTAGTTCGTAGAAAAGGAGAGTCTTGTCGGCCGATCGCGAGATAAATCTGTTCAGAGCGGCGATCCTCCCGGTCAATCTCTGAATTTCTCGTCGATTTCGGGGCGAGGGCATACTCTTGATTGCCTCAATCTGCTCGGGGTCGGCCTCGACCCCTCGCCGAGTGACCATGTGGCCCAAGAACTTTCCCGAGGACATACCGAAGGTGCACTTGGTGGGATTCAGCTTCATCCCGTGCTGATTTAGAATCTCGAAACACTCCTCCAAGTGCTCGAGGTGCGCCGCCACCTTCAGGGATTTAATGACCATGTCGTCGATGTATACCTCCATGCTTTTCCCGATCAGTTTGTGGAACATCATCATCACCAGCCTCTGATAAGTCGCTCCGGC
The DNA here is from genome assembly GCA_954871525.1 of Parietaria judaica. Taxonomy (NCBI): domain Eukaryota; kingdom Viridiplantae; phylum Streptophyta; class Magnoliopsida; order Rosales; family Urticaceae; genus Parietaria; species Parietaria judaica. The sequence continues at coordinate 16,174,136 of OX940869.1, forward strand.
GTTCTTCAGTCCGAAGGGCATGACTCTGTAGCAGTACGTGCCCCTCTCGCTGATGAAGGTGGTCTTCTCTTCATCCTCCGGGTGCATCCTTATTTGGTGGTACCTGGAATACGTGTCCATGAAGCTGAGAAGCTCATAGCCGTGGGTGGCCTCGACGAGGCGATCTATATGCGGCATCGGGAAACTGTCTTTCGGGCAGGCTCGGTTGAGGTCGGTGAAGTCCACACAAACTCGCCATTTGCCGTTCTTTTTCCTTACGACGACTGTGTTAGCCAGCCATTCGGGGTATTTTACCTCTCGAATGGTTCCCATCGAGAGCAGCTTATCTACTTCGTCGTTGATGATCTTGTTCCTGTCGGGAGCCATCTTTCTCCTCTTTTACACGACGGGTTTGTGCCTTGGATCGGTGTTGAGGCGATGAGCTGTTACCGAAGGGTCAATCCCCGGCATGTCTTCATGAGACGAGGCAAAACTCCCACGATTCTTCTTTAGGAGCTCGATTAGTCGTGCTTTGGTACCTGGGTCGAGTTCCGCTCCCACACCGACGGTCCGAGTAGGGTCGGACTCGTCGATGCAGACTCGCTCTACCTCTTCGATCTGCACTCCCCTTTTCTTTCTTCGGCATTCCCTGCCTCGATGTCTTCCATGCTAAGTATCTTAGTTGTCCTGTCGGCGCTCTGCCTCCGCTCCTTACTCCGCCCGGGACGTCTTAGGGCAGGCGTCGCTAATTGCTATAAACCGGCCGGTTCACCCTTCTCCGTATGCTTGATTCCCTTCTCGGCAGTCATCGACTTGTGGTGCATCATGTAGCAAATTCGGTACGCGTCTCTGCTCCCTTTGAGCTCCTCAATCTCTCCTCCCTTTTTTCCCGGGAATTTTATGCTCTGGTGGTAAGTTGACGGCACGGCTCTCATGGAGTGGATCCAAGGTCTCCCCAGAATAATGTTGAAGTGTGACGGGACACTTAGCACCATAAACTCCGTCATTCGGTTGACGCTCCCTGCGCGGACCGGGAGGTGGACCGTCCCCATCGAGACGGCGACGTCCCCGTTGAAACCCGATACCTTGCGAGGTCGTCCCCCTATCGCGAGTCCCTCGATGCCCATCTTCATCAAGCATTCATAGAAAATGACGTTGACCGAGCTTCCGTTGTCAACGAGGATGCGGCAAACCTCGCATCCGCCGACGTTGAGTTCGAGGACTAGAGCGTCGTCGTGCATATCAGCACAATCCTCATTCTCCACAAACTCTATCCTCGCGCCTGTGGCGCCCATCTTCACGTCTTCTTGGCCGTGCTCCTTCCCCCTCCGCTGATAAGCTTTTATGCTGTTGACCGAATCCTCGCAGAACCGTGATCCGCCCATGATCACCTCGATTCTCGTTCTCGAGGCCGGTCGGTCTTCCTCGTCACGCCTTGCCGGTGGCGGCTCGATTGCCAGGTTTCTCTTTGCCCCGTCTTGGCCGTTCCCCCCGTCGTTCGTAGGTTCTTCTTGTCGGCCCTGCCATGCCCTGTTCCCGTTATTCCAAGGCACGAGAGGTTTGTACGTGAGGTCTTTGATCTCCCCTAGCCCGTATCTTCTCTGGAGCTCCTTCTTCAGCATGGCACAATCTTCAGTGGCATGGCCATTATAGTTGTGGTAAGCGCAGAATTTGTTCATATCTTTTAGCCAAAACTTCGTCCCGAAGCCTCCTCGGCCTCTCGAGAAGCCCCCTCGGCTTCCAGACCCCGAGAATCCCCCTCGGTTTCCAGTAAATCTTCCTTGGTCATTGGAAAACCCCCCCTGGTTTCCCAGGTATCCTCCTCGATCATGGGAGAATCGTCCTCGGTCTCCCGAGAATCCTCCTCGATCATCAGAGAATCTTCCTCAGTTCTCCGAGGATCCTCCTCGATCGTCGGAGAATCTTCCTCGGTTTTCCGAGGATCCTCCTTGGTGGTGGTCTCTCCGATCATTGTCGCGGTCTTTGTGCTCGTCAACCTGATACACTTCTTGCCTCGGAGCTTCCCGACCTCGTCGCTCATCAGAATTCCTTCGGTCTTCTTCTCCCTTCCTCGCTCGGGATGATGGGGCGTCTCCTCCGTCCCCACTCTCCCTTTTTCCATGTTGCCTTGCTTTGCTTCCACCTTCGTGGATCTTCTTCTGGGCCAGAGTCTCTTCCTCTATTTCCATGAAGAGCGTCGCCCTGTGGAGCGCGTCCTCGATCGTCAACGGGCGCATCTTTATTAACTCCTCACGGAAAGGGGCCAAATACCACAGCCCATGCTTCAGCGCCTGGATTACGACGACGCTATCGAGCTCCTGGATTCTGACCATAACGTCTTGGAATCTTCCGACGTACTGTCGAAGAGTTTCTTCTCGCCCCTGTGAGAGGTTCCACAGGGTCGTAACGGTCGCCTCGTTCTGGACGTACATCGAGTAGTGCCGCAGGAAACATGCGACGAGCTCATTGGAGTCGCCGATGGATTGCGATGGTAGTTTAGCGAACCAATCGCTCGCCGGGCCTTGCAAGCTCTCGACAAAGAGATGACACATGATAGCCTCTAGCTTTGTCTCCTCGCCGCCTATGTGCTCCGTGGCGATCCGAAATGACTTCACGTGGGTGTTTGGGTCCGAAGTTCCTTTATACTGTGAGAGCCTGACCTTTGGCAATTCTCCTAGCTCCACGCTGCGGATTTTTGCCGAGAAAGGAGTCACCCTGGCCTCCCTGACCAACCTATCGATTTCGGGCGCCGCGCTCGTGGCTTTATGCACCTGTGAGGCCACGTATCCCATGTTTGCCTCCATGCTTGAGGATATTTCCCTCATCGCTCTCCGGACCTCCTCCTGGATCGTCTCCGCTATGGTGGTTGTCAAGCCTCCCGGCGGGCTCATCGTGTTCGCCGGTGTCGTGCCGGCGGCATTGAAGAGATCCCTAATGATCGGCGGCGCTTGAGGCATCAAGTTACCTTGCTCTCCTTCGGCTACAACTCCACCCGCTCCCCGAGCCAAAGATCCCGCGATCGTGCTCTCCGGGCCTTCCCTTCTTTGACTCGCGTGCTCCAGAAGAGCAGTAAGTCGTCCGTTCTGCTCCTCTTGTTCTTCCGCCTTCCTGGCCGCCTCCTCGGCCACCTGTGTTGCCTCCATCGCTCTCACGTTGGCTTCGGCCAACTGCCGCTGGAGTCTCTCCATGGCTGGGACTTCGTCCCCTTCTACAGTGATGACGTGGTCGCTCGACAACGTCGGGCTTCGTTGCTGGCGATGACGTCGCTCGATAACGTCTCGCTCCTTCAAATTCCTGGCTGTGAGTTAGAAAGAAAACAAAGCCCCTCGGTGAGCGCCAAACTGTAGAGGGCGATTTTCACCACCCTTTTCCAGTCACAAAGACAATCACCAAATAACAAATAAACAACAGTAAATGATGAATATCTCTGTTTTATTATATTTTCCGAAAATGAGCTCGGTTTTCTTCCGTTGAATAGCTGGACAGATGAAGGATCATGAACATCAATATTCTCTATTTCCTTAGCCTTTTCTATTACAAGACTTCTTTCTCTCTTTCCGGGCCTTTTTTCTCTATTTTTCCCAACCTTTCCGTTGAATAGCTGGACAGATGAAGGATCACGAACATCAATTTTCTCTATTTCCTTAGCCTTTTCTATTACAAGACTTCTTTCTCTCTTTCCGGGCCTTTTTTCTCTATTTTTCCCAACCTTTACAAATGAGGCTTATCTTGCCTTTTATAGAGTTTACAATGCCTTTTCCTCGCATCCTTCCCGCCTTTTTTCTTTTTAATCATTCACTCTCTGGCGTGATTTGAGGGCAGCATGGTCAATTCTTGCTTTATGTCGCTTCTGAGCAGGCTGCCGTTATGGGTAGGTGCGCCTCATTAAATGCGCATCCCGTCAGCCGTCATTCGGCTCTGCAAGCCTCGTCGCCGGTGTTCTCATCGAGTGAGTAGGTCGGCTTCATTAAATGCACGTCTCGTCAAGGGTCATTCGACCCTACACAATCATCATGACGAAATTCCTCGTCGGGTGTGATGGGGCGCTTCGTCGCAACTTGCTCTCGCGTGGCTGCGTCTCCTCGTGGATGAACCTCCTCGGGGGTATTCTTCCTCGGGGATGTTCCTCCTTGGGGATAATCCCCCTCGGGTGACGAACTTCCTCGCCTCTTCTCATGTCGTTTATGGACCAAACGACACGAGTTGTGTTGAGGATGGATTTGACCAAATCCGACCTTAACAACAATAAAAGTCCGAGTAAGTGATTTTGTTTACTTATTGATTATCTTTTGTATCTGGCTGGTATTTCACTCGAAATTACAAGGGAGTAATTTGAAAGTTCTTGAACTTATGAAACGGCTGAAAAGATAATTAAAGATAAGATAATCACCCAACCCAAAGTCTATGATTGGTTAAGGTTGGAACCTTTGACTGAATCCAGGATTCAGAAGACAATCATAAGTTGACTATGTTAGTCAAAGTAATGGGATAATTGTTTCAGTGGGAGCAAGTCGTTTACATATAATAAATTGTTGTTTTCAAGATCAATATTTATTATACCCGTGACTTACGTGGAAATTCAAAAGTCCACCTATATAAATAAAGTTTTATCATTGTAGATAATAATAAAATTATTATTTATGAGATGATCTAGTTGTTTATATTGATTGTCTGGTGAGGTGAAATAAACGAGCTCAAACCATTATAAAATAATTAATGAATAATATGGATGTAACATCCAGAAAAAGGGTTAACTATGAAAGTGATCGATCATACCTAAGGCATCTAAAAAATAGTCATATTAATTTGGATGAGATAAACAGGATGGACCAATGTGTGGACTGTTCGTCAGTTCCTTGCCTGTTTGAGAATCTTGTCCAAAGATTAAAATGATTAAAAGACCATTTTATGTGAAAAGGTCTAAAGAGCCACAGTTCATGTAAAGCTTGTACATACTTTGTGTATGTGGTCCATTATACAAGCTCGAGAAGGGTATGAATACTTTATATAATGATTGGCAAGTATTCAAGGTAATGGTATGAATGCAAAGTAAATTAAAACTTTTGTGAGTTCAAGTAATTTATTGCATGAACCGAATTTTTAATTCGACAAATCACTAATGACTTTTCAGTTATACTGACGGGGTGAGTTTGAACATTTAATTCAGTGATCACCTAAAAGAGAAATTAATTCTCTGTTAGTCAACGGTTCATAGCACACCAGCACAATGAGGTGTTCTAGAAAGAAGGAACAAGAACCTTTTTTAGAAATGATTAAGGGGAGATAATCATTTTATATTATTCATTTAATGGAATTTGGACAAGATATATTTTATGATCATATAAGAGAGTAATTGTTTTTCAACAATAGTAACTTTTTTGGAATATGACTTTATGATAAAATATGAACCTCAAAGTAAAATATTACTAGAGGAATTGTTAAAGGACAAAGTAATTACACAATCAACAATGTCTGTTGATAATCAGATAGAGGAAACCACAGGTCCCAAATCAGAACTCTGGGTAATCAGATGTAGTGGGAGGTTCAGTCTTTAGATTGAACACTACGAGCACCGGGAAGAGAACAACGTTGTCGTGTCGATAATAACGTTGATGATCCTTCGACCTTTAACGAGGTTATAAAGGATACTGATCATGGGAAATGGCAGGATGTCATGAACAGAGAGAAACAAAATCTATGGATTCTAACTAAGTCTGGGAACTTGTAGACTTACTGGATGGATTCAAACCCATTGGCTGTAACTGGATCTACAAAAATATGAGTGGACAGGAAGGTTGAAACCTTAAGAGCTAGTTTAGTGGACAAGGGTTAAACCCAGAGAGAAAGTATTTGTTTCGAGGAAACTTTCTCTCCTGTCACTAAAGTCCATTCTAACCATAGCCTAAAATGTCAACTACGAGATTTGGCAGATGGACGTCAAAACCGCTTTCCTAAACGGGTACATTGACGAGAACATCTATATGGACCAACTAGAAAGGTTCGTGCAAAAGGGTCAAGAAGGGAAAGTTTGCAGATTACTCAAGTCCATTTATAGATTGAAGCAAGCTTCCAGATCCTGGAATCTAAGGTTTGATGAGACTATCAAGACCTATGGATTTGTGCATAACATCACTGAGGCCTGCATCTATAAGCTCAATGATGATACCGTGGAGATTTTCCTTGTTCTGTACATCGACGATATTCTTCTCATTGGTAATAATGTTAAAAAGTTATCGAACGTGAAAGCATGGTTAGCTACACAATTCCAAATTAAGGATATGGGAGAAGCCAACTATGTTCTTGGGATCCGTATCTTTAGGGATCGCAACAACAGGCTTCTGGCCTTATCGCAAGCAGCCTACATTGATAAGGTGCTAGAACATTTTGCAATGGCAAACTTCAAGGGAGGTATATTACCGACCAGGCATGGAGTATTCCTCGATAGGAAACAATGTCAACCTTCTCCGGAAGAGCAGGACGTGATGAGGTGCATACCATATGCTTCGGCAGTGGGAAGTCTGATGTACGTTATGCAATGTACTAGGAATGATACGTACGTGATTTAAACATTCGGTATGTTTTATCATTTGTCAGGATTCATAAAACTAGAGTCTGTGTCAGACTTTGGAAGTTTTATTTTTGACGTGGCAAAAGTACCAAAGTTTGGTGCTGGAAATTTGAATTTAGATTTTTCATCAACTGAAAAGTTGTTGGAAATTAAATTCTAAGAGAATTTTCTTTTGAAACCGAGTCATTTCGACGTACGGTTTGTGATTTAGAGAATTTTCAAGTTTACGATCGTTTTCGTAAATATGTGAAATTTAATCACATGTCGCGAATTTAAATGGTGGTGTTGCACCACGATATTTAATGTGTGATATTGAAATCAGAGGTTAATAATATAATTTAATTATTTGGATTTAATTATTAATATTCTTATTAATAATTAATTAATAATTAATAGATTTATGTTATTTAAATAAAAATATATATTTGGTATATATATGAATGTGTAGAAATATTGCGGCCCAAGTAAATGAGTAAGTTGGGCTTACACGAATTTGCATGGATTTGGACTTTCCAAATATGCGGCATATGTACCTATGTTTAGGTATTAATGGAAAAACTTTGAAATTAATTTGGTACATTCAATCGGTCAAGTTTGATCTTAACCGTTGGATCATGATAATTAATTTGGAAAGCTAAATTCGAAAATGACTAGGTGACCAAGCATGGATTTCGAAATTGCTTAATGAATTATATCCATTGGATTAGTTTAAGATTTAATCTTAACAATTGGATTGGAAATTAATTAACATGTAAATATGGAATGCAAAATTTGAATTTATTATAAAGGAGGTCGAATTCTATTACTTGCTAATCAAGTTCGGAGAGTTGACTTTATACTAAATCAATATGGTTCATTAGATTGGTTATGAAATTAATTCCAACCATTGGATCAAGGTTATTGATTTCGAATTTTCCATATGGGTACATAGGGAATTTGAATTCTCTTATATAAGGAAGTGATTGGATAATTGATTTATTCATGGTTTCCCTATTTGGTTAAATCCCTAATTAATTAGAACCATTGGATCTTTGGTGATTCAATCTTGGCCATTGGTTTGAGTAATTAATTATATTTACCTATCATAGAATTCGAAATTGAAGGAAGGAAACTTCCCTTATTGGTTTTTCCATGAGCCTATAAATACAAAGCTCATTCTACACATTTCACACACTTTCCCCAGAGCAAGAATTCAATCTCTCTCTCTCTAGAGTCTGCGAATTTCTTAGCCTCTGATCTCTTTTTTCTTGTTCGGCTTAGTGAGACGTTGTTCTCAGAAAGCTTTAAAAGAACCATCAGTTAAAGTTGGAAAGAGTCCTGTCGTTATCGAGGTTTCCTTCGTCGTTATCGAGGTGGACTGGTCTGATCCACTCTACAATCGTATCATCGACATTGCAACCTGCTGAAGCCATAGCCAAAGATCGCTTGAGGTAATCATAAGGATCGACTTTGTCCACCTGGTCATATTGCGCTTTCGGGTCTCGTAGTGCTAGCTTCTGATTGTAACTGCAGAAGACTAGCTTCTCCAATGTTTTGTATGCAAGACGATTGCGAAGCTTGGTATGGATTAATGCAAAAGTACTTCAATTTCTCTCGCAAGCTGAAGCTGAAGCGGTCTGAGACAAAATCCTAACTGCTAGCTTCTGTAATGTGGGGCATGAACTCCCGAAGACGTTCCACCACTCAACTGTAAACAAATAAATAAAAATTTAGTTAGATCAATGTTTAAAACTTAGCATGTTTAATGTTATAATCACTTTATTTTTTCTTACTGGGTGCAAGAGAATTTCGTGCGGCCACTACTTCCCGCTCGCGCAATGGAACCACAGCATCACGAAACTGCACACACTACAATACAAGCAAGTAGGTTATATTTTATTTAATAAAAAGAAATAAATTTACACAGTTAAATTAAGATCTTACTCTTACCTCTTCTGCGAGATATGCCACGTCTCCGTGGGGAAACAAACGGTGGTAGACCCTCGTGACTTCCGCGATGGCATTGGCCGGCATCTCAATATCTCGCTGGTAAGCGAGTTTAGGATTCAAGAAATGAGCTGCAATTTGCATAGGATTTTCCAAGTTTTGATGCCATCTAGCTTCCACTATATCGACAGCCCATTGCTTAACCTAAAGTGCTCCCAGTTCCGCTTTCATACTTTCAAACAAACGATAGGCCATGCCCATTGTCGGATGCACCTTAGTGGCGACGTAACGGAGTGCCCCGTACATCGGGCTGAAAATGGCGATGGCTTTGTCAACCTGTACCTAAAAAGCCTCGTCCAAGAATAACGTGGCTGATGCTCTCCCTTCTCTCAAATTGTTGAACGTGGATTCAGTTGGAAATCACGTCTCGGATTCCTTGAAAATTATCACGAATTGTACCTCCGAACCGTCCGGGTAACATTTAAAAAATTAAGTTAAAGCGGAATAACTTGTTATCCGTCCAACGGTCCGGATATCGGATAATAACCATTTCCAAGATCTGATAAATATTATGTAATTTAATATTCATATATCATTATTAATAATCTAGTCATAATAGGAAATAAATAGAAAGCAGTAAATGATTGCATTTATTAACCCAATGCATAAGGCCGTTTCTCTGTTGACGACTTCCGGCTGCGCGTTCTGAATCGGGTAGGGCTCCGCCGGTGCTGAGGGAAACTCCCGTGATCTTCCGGGATATTCTTCTGTAATCCTCGTACCGAAGCGTGGGCTTCGCCGGCAGGACTCCGTCGCAAAATTTTAACTGATGGTTCTTTTTAAGCTTCCGGAGAAATAGTCTCCTAAGCCGAACAAGAAAAGAGAGATCAGAGAGAAAATTCGCAGACCCTGAGAGAGAGGGAGAGTTTGAATTTTTCTCTGGGGAAAGGTGTGTAAAATGTGTAGAATGAGCCTCCTATTTATAGGCTCAAACCGTAACCGAATTGGAGAAATTCCCTCCCTAATTTTTGAATTTCATATATTAAATATAATTAATTATCTTAATCCAATGGTCCAGATTTAATCTCATCTAAATCCAATGGATATAATTAATTAGGGATTTAATTAAATAAGAAAGATTAGGATAAAATCAAAAATCCAATCTTATCTTCTTATCTTTATAAAATTCTAATTATATATATATATATATATATATATATATATATATATATATTAAAATTCGAATTATCATTATCTAGATCCAACGGTTGAGATAAATCTTTAAACCGATCTAATGAATCAAATTAGTTTAGGATAAAATCAAATATAAAATGATTTATTAAAAACAATTTTGAATTTATCCATAAACCATAATTCGAAAAATATATAAATATATATAATTAATTCATTTTCAATCCGACGGTAAAGATTAAATCTTAGACCGATCTAACGGATATAATTAATTAACCAAATTCAAAAAATGAAACTTGGTCACCAAGTTATTAATTTCGAATTTATCAATATCCTAATCCAACGGTTGATATTAAATCATAACCGATCCAATGGATAATATTGATTTTAGGGATTTGCTAAAATACCAAAACATTTGGTACTTATGCCGCAAATATGGAAGACCAAATCATACCATTCGAATTTAGCTAGGGAAACTCTAATTCGAATTTACACATATAAATATATATAAATATATATATTTTTATTTATTAATATAAATCTATTAATTATTAATTAATTATTAATAAGATATTAATAATTAAATCCAAATAATTAAATTATATTAATATTTCCTGATCTTAATATCACACATTAAAATGTCATGGTGCCACACCATCATTTAAATTCGTGACATGTGATTTAATTTCAAAGTTCATCGAACCGATCACAAACTTAGAAAATCCATAAATCACTAACCGTAAGTCGAAATGACTTGGTTCAAAAAGCAAAGTTTCTTAGAATTTAATTTCCAACAAAATGGTGCTGATAGAAAATCTAAATTCTAACTTTCTTTTATCAGTTAATTTCGTGTACCAAAATATGGTACTTTTGCCACGCTAACGATAAAACTATCTGACGTCTGCCACAGACCTTTCAGTTTTATAAGTCAAGCCAAATGATTAAACATTATCCAGAATGTATTTTAATCACGTACGTATCATCCGTTACGGAGCTATCCTGGGGACCATGGACCCGTATCACTTAAGCTCCAAGGAACTGTTAGTTGTTCGTCAAACCTCGAAGTGATTCCACTATAGACCCGAGGCTGCACTCTTTAGTGATACGGTATATATTATTCCCTTTATAATAGTAGGGTGTCCATTGATACAATCAAATTCGGGTTATTGATCTTTCACTTGATGATCCACACACGAGCAGGCGGTTTCTACCGTTATGCCCCTCATTGCATTTTCATCCTTGACTCAGTCAGTAATATTATGAGTAACCCACTTATGGTTTCGATTCATAAGTTGCGCACGGGTACCTATCACTTCTCACCACCGACAATCAAGGGAATCATCATCACTCTGAAGAGAGTTGTGTGATGCCCATGTCTATGACCAAGCTACCCTTACTGCTGACTATCATGTTCCCAAAATAATAGTGTTGGGAACAGCGGTAATATTTCGTGTTCTTTAACGTTTAAATCAAAGAACAATCAAGCCAGCAGCTTGGACTCAAGATCACTCAGGACTTAGATCGAATATCCATTTGATCATCTACTAGTGACTCAACTCCAAGTTATCAGTGATGGTCTTATATGATAAATTCCGGAGTTTAAGTCTGGTCCAGTCCAGTATGAAGACACTTCATACTTAATGCACTTCTACTGAGTGTGACACACACAAAATCCAGAATAGGATTGTCACTTAGTCACATTAATGACCTTATACGATTAATGGGCTCCCACCCAGTTAATCAGGTCACAGACATTTTAAGTTCATTTATTATGATTATTAATTCTTTTTCACATTGACTCTGTTGTGATAATAATTCATAATTGCATCCTTTATGAACTAAGGATCAAACATTCTATTTTACTCTACCAGAAACTATAATAAGATTATCATAATAAGTATCATCTTTATTCAACGACTTGTCATAATCTTTTACAAATAGATAAAATATATTGTTTAAGGACACATATGTCCAACAGATTCCTCCCACCAATCAGATATGAACATCGCCTTCAGCCTGGACTTCTTCCCCCGTAAGCTCTGCAGTGAGAGAAAGTTTGTCGCAAACCTCTTCGCCCCTGGACGAATAATCTAACCTTTGCAAGTCTTTCTCATGTTGTCGAGTACCGGACCGTGGTTGTAGATAACCTTGGTGATGAGTTTACACCCCTTCAAGGCCTCGCGGATGCTTGGCCTGTCACCGATATCGTGAAACATCAAGTCGATGCAGTGAGCAGCGCACAATGTCCAGTACAAATTGTACTTTTTCATTAAATCTTGACCCGCTTTTTCATAGGCCGCGGCGTTGTCCGTCACTATTTGCACGATGTTGTGCGGACCGATCTCCTCGATTACTTCAGAAAATATCTTGAACAAATAGCTCAAACTTTTGGAGTGCGCGGACGCGTTGATTGACTTAATAAACATTGTTTTCCCTACAGAAAAAGCCATTATGTTCAAGATCGACATATTCGTCGGTTCGATCCAACCGTCAGACATAATGGTCACGCCGAATGCCCGCCACACGGGAATCTGGTCATGTTTGTACTTTTGCCAGTCCTCGTACTCAAGCTCCAAATACTTGCCCGCGATGTCGTGCGTCGATGGATACGGGCATCCAAGGCCTACAAGAATAAATGCAATATTATTAATACATAATCGGATATTCAAATCTTACAATCATAAACATATTCATAAATTAAATTACCCGCTTGAGCTACGCAATACAACATGTTGTGGAAGTGATGGTCGTCTGCGTGGCACCACGGAACCCTTTTCATGATGAAATATTTTGTTCAAGATCGACATATTTGTCGGTCCGATCCAACCGTCCGACATAATGGGCACGCCGAATGCCCGCCACACGGGAATCTAGTCCTGTTTGTACTTTTGCTAGTCCTCGTACTCAAGCCCCAAATACTTGCCCGCGATGTCGTGCGTCGATGGATACGGGCATCCAACGCCTACAAGAATAAATGCAATATTATTACTACATAATCGGATATTCAAATCTTACAATGATAAACATAGTCATAAATTAAATTACTTGCTTGAGCTACGCGATAAGACATGTTGTGGAAGTGATGGTCGTCTGCGTGGCACCACGAAACCCCTTTCATGATGAAGTATTTTGCTATAGATCTTCCAACTTTCAAAATCACCTTCAGTAAAAACATCAAATCAATTTTTTTTTGTTTTTTGTTTTGTTTTGACGAAGGCCTATCATACATCGCAGGGGAGGTGGTGGCACCCGAAGCACTTCCGTCACCTCTAGACTGGTACTTTTCCCATTGACGAGCCAATGCTTCGTTACGGGCTTTCTTAACTTGCTTCACAACTTCTCTTTTAATGTTAGAGTCGTCTTCATCGGAATATCCACCAACGCTATGCAAAATACTTTCCTGTACGTTTTGGTTGAAATATGCCTTCTTCTGTTTCTTTTTCTGGGCACTCAACAACGCCCCCTAATGAGGTTATGTGTGTCGTTGGAATTTCAGTACACGGCACAACATTTTTACCCTTATCCACGCCACTCAAATGCTTCTTCATTCTAGTGATTCCGCCACATTTAATTTATTTGCCGCAATAATTGCATTTGAATCCGGAGTTATTGCTCGGATCCCCAATAGGAGTGCAATGCTCCCTTGCAAGTTGGTCCTTACTCATTTTGAACCTAAACAACAAGACGAATGACGAGAATAGTTAAAAAAAATATACAAAATACAAACTTTAGGTACTTTTGCCGCAAAAAATAATTTTACCTCAAATAGGAAATTAAATTGCACCAAAATCTCATATTATTATAGGAATAAATATTTAATGAAAGATAACAACAAGAAAAATGAATAAATTACCTCAGAAATCACAAAAGATAAACTTTTAATACTTTTGCCGCAGTTAGAGAAACATCCGGATTAAGCTCAAATCTGCAATTAAGTTGCACACAAATCTCAGATTATTATTTCAAAAAATATTTAATTACGCAAAACAGCAAGAAAAATGAATAGATTACCTCACAAATGTAAAATATGAACTTATAAGACTTTTGCCGCACTTAAAGTGAGTTTCAAAATATATTTAATGAAAAAAAACACCTAAAAAAATGAATAGATTACCTCAAAAATCGCAAAAGATGAACGTCTAAGACTTTTGCCGCAATTAAGGAAAAATCCGAATTAAGCTCAAATCTGAAATTAAATTACATTAAAATATCAGATTATTATTTCAAAAAATATATAGTGAAGGAAAACACAAAAAAAAAAAAATGAATAGATTACCTCACAAATTGTAAAAGATGAACTTATAAGACTTTTGCCGTAATTACGGAAAAATCCGAATTAAACTCAAATCTTCAAAACAAAATTATACCAAAATCACATAATAATATTTCAATAAATAATTAACGAAATAAAACCTAAAAAATGAAAAAATTACTTCGAAAATTAAAAAAATATAAATTTCTAGACTTTTTAAACAAAAAAGGTAAAAAAAAAAACGTGTAATCTGAAAATGCAAGACCTCAAGGCTCTCAAACATCCATATTTCTTAAGAACTACAATATTTTTAACCCCTTAACATCAAGTAGTCATTAAACATAAGTAAATTTCTATTAAATTCCTAAAATCAAATTTTTTTTATACTTTTGCCTAACAAGGATAATAATCCAAAAATAACCTAATTATAACAAGATAATTAAAAAATAAGTCATAAAAACATGAGTTCATCCTATAATATCCTAAAGAGTTCAAAAAAAATAATGTTAAAGTTCCAATCTTTTATCAATTCTAAACATAAACCCTATGGAAACTTAACCCTTTACTTTCCAACTCATGATTATACCTTAAAAATCATCTAAACGAGTATATATAAAAGAAAAAAACGATTGATTCATGTAGATTTAACATTATGAGTCATTTATCTTCCTAAATATACAAAAAAAAAAATTGAAAAAATTTGGGTTAAAATAGATAAACTACAAACTTGCAATAGTTTTGCCACCCACACGATAATCCACGAAAAGAGGTGAAAGATTCGAAAATAGAAGCACTTACCAACTCGATTTTTGTGGTATTATATAAAAAATGGGATAAAAGGGGGCTAAAGGTAGGGCTGAAACCGGGTAGGGTACCCAGTTTTTTTGAGGTACCCGGATCCGGAAACCGGATATCCGAAAATTGATACCCGGATCCGATACCCGAAAATAAGGGTATCTAGTTTTTGATACCCGGATTTACTACCCGGTACCCGGTTTTGGAAACTTCCCGGATTTACTACCCTTTAAAAAAAAAAGTATATCATCTCAAAAATAAAAACATACATTCATTGTCTTAAAATTAAAATGCATAAAAAAATAGTCTCGCGTATCAAGCATAAGTACATCACACGAACCATAAGAAAGAAACCCAAAAAATTAAAGTAAAAATAAAAAATTAAAATAAACCGGGTACCGGGTACCCGGTTTCTAGAATTTTAATACCCGATACTCGTATCCGGTTTCTAATCCGGATACGCATACGGGTATCCAGATCCGGAATCCGGATTCGGATTCAAATTCGGATTCGAATATTAAATTCGGATACGGATTCGGATTCAGATTATTACCCGGCTTCCGGATATTATTTGCACCCCTAGCTGGAGGTAGGGTTTCAGCGAAAAAAGAAAAAAAAAATTCCCCCATTTTTTTTTAATATTGCTTGAAAAGTACTAGAATTTTCGCTCATTAACACTGCGCCCAACGATAATCGTTTGCTGCCAGTCTTACCGATTTTTGACCGAAAACTTATAATTAGTGGAATATATACCGATGACCATCGACAAGCTTAATAATCGTCGATTATCGATGATAACCAACGAAAATTCGATCCTTGGTTTGCTCTCTATCTTGTAACAAAGAATGTTGAATTTGGAAGACTCAAAAGCCAATGGCTCCATCCCACACACAAATCTACAATTAACGAAATCATTTTGGGTTGTGATTTGTTTTCTCGCAGGTTTTTTTTTTTCTGCGATGATTAAGATCTTGGCAGAGCAAGAATCGCGTGGAGGAAGAAGCTTCAGCTCTGAGATCGCCCGAGTACGGTTTGGCCGGAGAGATTAAACGCCGTTTGAGCTAGCTTCAGCTATGAGTTAATCGTCTGGTTTCGATCATTTTTTTATGCGGATTGAGAATGAGTGGTGTCAGCCCAAGAAAAAAAAAAAACCATGAAAAAACTACAAAAAAGTGAAAAAAAAAATTGAAAAATTAAAATGGCGTGTCACGTGGTAGATGAGGCTGACGTGGCTGTGTGGCATGACAGCGTAATCGAAAATTGACGGAATGAAGCTTGAGTTCATTAGCCAGAAAGAAAAAAAAAAGTTTAATACATAATTTAAATTTTTTCAAACATCAAGTGCTTGATAAAGTTGGTCAATAGTTTCATTCAACAACTAGTTAACCTATTACATGTATACATGAATACTGAGTGTAAATTACACGTTCCGATTTAATGAGTTCGATACCCTTATTATTTTAGGAAGAAATATTCTCTTATCAAATACGTATGTTGGAGTGACGTGGACCAATTGCCTAGGTAAGTGATGACTCATACCTTGCATTACAAGTCATTATATAACTAGCTTCCATCAAAACCATGTTTTTATCGCAAGTTAACGACTTTATCGAAGTTCAACATAAAAAAAAAAAAAAAAAAAAGACGTCCATTTTTGTTCTAATACTTATGAAGAAGATTTATTTATTGTTTATTAACACTTTGAGCTTAAGCAGTTTTTCAAAATAACCACAATCGCTCAGCAATTGCTCGTAATTTCGGTATTTCTAACTCCGATATCAGGGTTTGCAACTCAAATAACATGCTTAGTTACCTCGATATCAGGTTATAATTAACCTTGTTATTAGACTTTTTCATTCATAGTTTAGTCCGAGGCGAAAAATATCACAGATATTTCTTATTTACTTATTTATATTTGATTTTTTTTTTTATATATATAGTATGAGAAAGCTATAAAGGGGCAAAAAGACAACACATCACGTGAAACTTAACACAATTTTGAACAAAATACAATGAACGTTTAGGTAGTAAAAATTGTCACCTTTACCAAAAATTACACATTTAGAGACTTAATAATTGAATCCATTAAAAAAAAAAAGAGAGACTTAATCATAATAATTGAATAAATGGACAAGTCGAAGAAACCCCACAATAAAAGCCGACGAAAAGTACCTTTGTAAAAATCCAACCCATGTCCACGCCATATCAATTCATGCATTATCATTATACCTAAATAACATATAAACAAAAAGAAATTAAAAATTAATTGCTTTGTAAGTACTTTATATTTTTATTTTTTAGAACCATAAATTTGAGTTTTTCATGTATAAAGTTTCTTATTTCTTCTATACCGTTTCTCCCTAAGATTATATATATATATATATATATATATATATTTCAAAATTCCTGTCCGTATGAAAAAAGAAAAAAATTTTAAAAAAATTCAAAGTGATATTTGTTCAAGAATACAATCAAAATTATATTAAATCATAAAAGATAAACAAAATATAGTAAGAGGTAAAATAGTGGATATTGAAAATTTTAATTATAATTTTTTTTACATATATTATCACAAACAAAAAATATTTAGTACTTATGTCGCTATTAACTCTTACTTAGTTAGTTTCGTAAATAGCCTTAAAATACTTCCATAAGTACTAATTCTCTTCAAAAAAGTAACGATAAATTTAAAATTATGATATTATATATAAGATAAGTACTAAAAACCCGATAAAAAGTACATGTCTTATATATAATTTCAGAGTTGGTAATTTTTCAGCTAAAATAAAAAAATTAGAGATTATCATTACTCTTGAGTTTATCATTGAATTGGAACTTGTCCCGCAAAAAACAAAAAACAAAAAGAACAAACCAAGTCGCACTTTGTCAGTCTCACTTTGTCACTGTCACTAGTGACAACCACAAGTCCGGCTTTTGACTCCATTAATTGTCTCCTTCTCCGCATAAATTCTCATTCGCTCTCTTCTTCCTCGTCGATCATCCACTCTCTCTCCAATCCAATGAAGCCCTTTCCTCTGCTAATCCTCCTCCTCGTCATCATCGCTCTCTCACCAAACCCTTCTTCTTCTTCATCACCAAGATGCTTCCTTTCCAGTTCCACAGTGAAGCCGACCACCCCATTGATCACCTTCTTGGAGAAGCTCCAAGAAGCAGCCCTCCACGCCTCCGGAAAATCCCACTTCGACCCGAAGCTCTACGTCGACATGGCCTTGAAGTCCCGGCTCTCCGACGCGGAGGCCGCCTTCGCCGAGCTCCCGAGGGCCTCGAACGGGACGGTCTCCGAGCTGGGTTTGCGCCGGTTTCTGAGTGAGCACATGGAGGGCGCGGGGGAGGACATGGTGTTCGCGCAGCCGCCGGACTTCGTGCCCGAGCCGGAGGCGTTCCTGCCCCGGGTGCGGAGGAAGCGGGTGCGGGCGTGGGCGCTGGAGGTTCATGGGCTATGGAGGAATCTGAGCAGGAGAGTGAGTATGGAGAGGCCTGAGCTTCACACTCTGCTTCCTCTGCCTCACCCTGTTGTCATTCCTGGCTCAAGGTTTCGAGAGGTTTATTATTGGGATTCTTATTGGATCATAAGGTTTGTCATTCTTACCCGAATTTCGGGTATTCGAACTTCTGGACCCAAAACCGGAACCGGAAAACCGGGTACCTGAATTTGAAACTTCGTACTCGGGTCAAAGAATAGATTTTTAATTTTATTCAATTTAATGAAAACCTGGATAAAAAAAATGATTAGAAATAAAGATAAGAAAAAAAAAGTGTTTTCTTAAAAATTTAAGATTTTAAGTTATTTATTCATCTTTACATTTGTGATATTATATAATATATATATACATATATAATCCCGTTCAAAAAAGAAAAAAGAAGGTTCTTAAAAAATTGGACCCGGAACCGAAATAGGATTTCAAACCGGTTTGGGGTACTTAGAATCAAAATCCGGGTATTTTCGGTTCAGGGTATTTTAATCCGGGTAATTTTTAATTCCACATAAAAAAGATAAAAAAAAATCGGTTCGGGTATTTTGCGGAGCCCATCATGTAATATTTCAGCAGATGAGTGTTTTTATGGGAATGTTATTGCAGGGGATTACTGACAAGCAAAATGCATGATACGGCAAAATCAGTAGTGGCTAATCTCATTTCCTTTGTTCATCAATATGGCTTTGTCCTCACTGGTTCAAGAGCTTATTACACTAACAGAAGGTACACTTTTCTTCTTTAGCTTCATCTTCTTTTTTCGGTTATTTCCGGCAAAAATATCTTTTATTTGGAGTTTGTGGTAAAATTACCTATGCTGTGTTTTTAACACTCTACATTACAATTTGATTATTTTTTTTATAATGAAAAGTTTTCAATTAGCTACAACTTTTGGACAAATTATTGCAGTCAGCCTCCTCTACTCAGCGCAATGATCCGGGCAATATACCAGACGACTAAAGACGTTGACTTTGTTCGAAAGTCTCTCCCTGCACTAATCAAAGAACACACATTTTGGACTACAGGTATTTTGATTTAGGAGAATAGTATTAAAAACATTATTATCATTATGATTTATGTTTGATTTTTATATATACATCACTTGCAGGAGTTCATGCAGTCAGAATTCAGGATGCGAAAGGCTGGAATCATACACTAATCCGATATTATGCGATGTGGAATAAGCCTAGGCCCGAGTCCTCGACATTGGTATTTAACATTTTTATCATTAAATTGGGGAAAAAAAAGTGATTATTAAAATTTGCAATTCATCATTAGGATAAGGAATCTGCTTCGAATATCTCAACTGTTTCCGGAAAACGGAAGTTTTACCGTGAGGTGGCTACGACAGCTGAGACGGGAATGGACTTCAGTACAAGATGGATGAGGTTCCTTTATTTAGTTTTTGTCTTAATTTATCTAGATTATAAGTAATACAAAATTGCTGAATATATGCCTTTATTCTTTTAGGGACCCTTCTGATTTTACGACTTTGTCAACGACTTCGATTTTGCCCGTTGACTTGAATGCGCTTGTACTCGGGGTAATTCTGAGATCTCTTGTAAAAGAAGCACCAACATTTTAATCTGGTGCATTTAAATAGTCCCTTGTATCTTTTGAACAATTAGATGGAATTGGATATTGCCGCCTTGGCCGAAGCCACGGGAGACCGCACCACGTCTAAGCGCTTCCAGGTTGCTTCTGATGCAAGAAAGGAGGCAATACAATCTGTTTTCTGGAATGAAGAGACGGGACGGTGGCTCGATTACTGGCTTGACAAAAGGGCGTGCAAGGTGGTACTGCCACACTTATAATCTTCTGTTACGAACAATTATATCACAGCCGTTTTCTAATTTTCCTTCCTTTTTGGATCAGGGAGTTCATAAGTGGAAAGCTTTGAACCAGAATCATGGAATGTTTGCTTCAAACTTCATGCCTCTTTGGATTGAGTCATTCTACACAGGTTTATTGCCCTTTTTTTTTTCTTATTTTCTTTTAAGAACACCGTGATTTCATGAAAACCGTACCCTCAAAAAGTCTAGCACCTGGTCTTCAAAAAAATAAAATAAAAAAATGACTACTTGGTTGATTTTGAATCACGCCTTTGCTTCCCGGTTTCGTTATTCTGATACCTTGTTTTCTTTGTAAAAATGCAGACCCTCTTGTAGTGAAAAAAGTCATAAAAAGTATTAAAAAATCAGGCCTAATTCTTGCTGCTGGTATCGTGACATCTCTGAAAAATTCGGGCCAACAATGGTACGTCGACGAACGTTCAAAACTACTAGATCTTTTAAAATTGTTTTTATTTTTTCTTCTCACACATAGAAATTAAAAAAAAAAAAAGGGACTATCCGAATGGTTGGCCTCCTGTCCAACACATGATCATCGAAGGCTTAGCAAGATCCGGATCCGAAGAAGCGAAATTGTTGGCCAAGGATATTGCAGTCAGGTGGGTCAGAGCCAACTACGTCGCATATCAGAAGACGGGAAACATGCATGAAAAGTACGACGTAGAAAAGTGTGGTTATTCCGGGGGCGGAGGCGAGTATGCTCCTCAGGTATGCCTCTGTGTCCATTGTTTCCGTTTTGATTATGACATTCTTTCTTGCATCACAAGGAAACTACAAACTCAGTTACGATTGCTAATTTTATTCACAAGAGATTTATATATTAATCGAATCGATTTGGACTGTTGATTAACTTCGAATTTTGAAATGTTGAAAATGCAGACGGGTTTCGGGTGGTCGAACGGTGTCGTGTTGGCTCTGTTGGAAGAGTTTGGGTGGCCTCAAGACGAGGGAATTGGCTGCAAATAGTGACCAAAGTGATACAGCCCCGGAATTTAGGATTAGTATCGTTTATTTAATTATCGTCATTTATTTTATGTCGTCGTATTTAAATACGGTCTTAGGATATTTAAGTGAGTTTGTCGTTTTATTTTGTCGTTTAATTATTTAATTATGTTATTAGGTTAATTAATTAAGTTAGAGGCTTTATTTAGTCGGGCCCGGTCCGGCCCATTAGGGTTGTAATTCGATGCTCTATTTAAGAGAGCTTTCATGAATGAAAAAGGTAGCTAATAAAATTCAGAAACTTGATCTTTAAGAGATCGGGTTTTTGAGTATTGGCCGAAATTCTCTATAATCCCATTTCGAGTTTATCGATCTTTCGGGCACATATCAATTTGGTATCAGAGCCGCTCGAAATGGGAGGTGTTTCAAAGACGTTCATGGAGGAATTACGAGGATTCATGGCGGCGCAACAAGCAGCGACGAAGCGACAAGAAGCGGTGATAACGGCGCTGGCGGCGACGGTCAAACAGCAAGGGGCAACGATAACGGCTCTAGCGAGTAAGGTCGAAACCCTAGCCGCTGCAATTCTGTCGCAAGTGCAAACTGTTGAAACGGCCAGAGAGGCAGCGCCGATGGCGATGCTGGAGGCCCTGGAGCGACGCGTGGCGGCGCTTGAAGGATCGCCGGAGAATTTTGCGGCGGAGGGAGCCCCACCCGCCGGGACAGTGGCTGGAAGTACGGCGACGCCGAGGGACAACATCCTTCACGGGAAAGGAAGCAGCGATGGGGAGAAGTATCTCGACCCAGATCCACCGGAGAAGGAGAAAGGCGACAAAAAGAGCGGAGCGCCAGCGGGTGGTCGCGGCGGTGGGTCAGGAGCCGACGATAAACAGCCGGCGACTGGAGGCAGCGCACCTGGATTTCCTAACAAAATCCTAGATTCAGATCTGTTGGGGATGACAGATCTGACGACAGGCAACGGTTTTCTAAGCTCCGGGGGTGGAAGAGGAGCGGCGTCAGATAAGGGTGGTGAGGTCGACCATGGAGGCACGACGGTGGCTGGAGTTCACTGCGTTTTACACGAAAAAAAAACGGTGTTTGGCTGTGAATAGCGATGGTCAAGGGAATGGCAGCGACCTGGGGCTGAAATATCGCAGTGAGGTGTCGCCGGAGTTCGCCGGAGAGTTTGCCGGCGGCTGGAGGGGCGACGGCGGTGAGCGGGGTGGCGCCGGCAGCATTAAGAAGGGAGTGGGCAGTGGCAAGGGAGGCGGCGGTAGAGCTGAGAAAGAAGAACGAGCGATAAAATTAGGGTTGGGTGGCAATTTGGCAGAAGTACCTAAAGCTGAAATAGTTTATTTGATGGCAAAAGTACCAGAAGCTGAAAAGAGTTCCATTTCTAAACAACCTAAGTCAGAGAGAGAATTTCGTAGTGGAGAGGTTGGGTACGAGTTTCGGCGAGCACGTACCGGCGTGGAGGGCCTAAGACGAGCAACGAATGAATATTACGAGAACGGTGAACGTCAAATTTGGGCATCATCGGAGCAAGTTGAGAGACGAGGTCACCGAAGCACTGAGAGAATGAGGTATGCACAAGAAAGTGTTTATGATCCAAATTCATGGAAAGACAGCCTCTACAGGGTTACACGGGATCCGTGGGGCATCGATGATGATGAAACATTTCGAGCCCGTTGTATAGCGAAGGAGAGAGAAGAGTTTGAGAAACGTGCTCGAGGCTATATAAACGCGTGGGACTAGGATTGAGCTTGAGGACAAGCTCAAAGTGGAGAAGGGGAGTAATGATACGGCCCCGGAGTTTAGGATCAAGTCGTTTATTTTATAAGAGTCGTTATTTATAATTTAGTTGAGTTAGTCGTATTAATTATGTCGTTATAATTATTTAAGTATGTCTTTTCATTTTAATTAGTTAAAGTTAATTATGTTTAGAGGTTTAATAATCGGGCCCGGTCCGGCCCATTAGGTTGTAATTCCATGCTCTATTTAAGAGAGCTTTGATGAATGAAAAAGGCAGCCAATAAAATTCAGAAACTTGATCTTTAAGAGATCGGGATTTTGAGTGTTGGCCGAAATTCTCAATTTTCTAGTTTCGAGTTTATCGATCTTCGGGCACGTATCAAATTGGTATCAGAGCCGCTCGAAATGGGAAGTCTTTCGAAAAGTTTCATGGAGGAATTCTGAGAATTCGTGGCGGAACAAGAAGCCGCGACGCAGCGGTTAGAGGCGGCAATAGCAGCTCTGACGGGGACGATGGAAACCCTGACAACGGTGCAGGAGGTTGCGGTGGAGGAGGCCACGACGGAGGCTGATTTGGGGAAACCCGTGAAGATTGGCGCATCATCGGATCTGAAAGTTCCAGATCTGGTCACGGACGGCGGGAACACCGTGAAAGGAGTACTGCTGCTCCAGAGCAAGTTCGCCGGCGACGACGAAGGAGTGGTGGTGAGCAACGAAACGCACGGCGGAGCAACCGTGGGTCGCACAAACCCAGATCTGGAAAATATGAAACCAGATCGGGAGCTGCCACGCGCAAAGGAGGCCCTGGGTTGCGGGGGAGGCGCGCTCCTCGGCTAAGGAACTGACCGACGAGAGTGGCGCGTCGATGATGGCGTGGATTTCGGCGGAACTCGCGCACATAAGGGCTGTTTGGTTGTGAAAAGCGACCGTCAACGGAGTGGCCGCGACTCGGGGCTGAAACACCGCAATGATGTATCGGTGGAGGTCGCCGGAGAGTTCGCCGGCGACTGGATTGGCGGCGGGGGCAAGCGTAGTGGCGGTGGCCACAAGGAGAGTGATGGCAGAGGGAAGGGAGATGACGGCAGAGTTCGTCGAGGAGAAAGAGTGACAAAATTAGGGTTTGATGATATTGCGGCAAAAGTACTTAAAGCTGGACAAAAGAGTGTGTCTTTCAAAAACCCTAATTCAGAAAGTAGCAAGAAAAAGATAGGAGGCGGGCTAGTTGGCGTTGACGGTATTTTGGCAAAAGTACTTAAAATTGAAGAAGATTGGTTAGCGGCAAAAGTAACTAAAGAAGAATTGAGCCAAAAGGAAGTCGGAGGAGGTGGTGGCAACCCGCAAACAATCTGGAGCAGTGGTGGGTCAGAAGCTGGCCAAGGAGGCATTGTCGACTGGGGAGGAACGACGACGGCTGCGGGAAGAGGCTTGTCTATGGTGACTCGAACGAGCTACAAGATACCGTGGCAAAACCATTGTTTGTGGAGTCCCTTGGCGAACTCATTTCAGAGCGTCCTTTGTCGTGTTTGAGCTTGAGGACAAGCTCAAAGTGGAGAAGGGGAGTAATGATACAGCCCCGGAATTTAGGATTAGTATCGTTTATTTAATTATCGTCATTTATTTTATGTCGTCGTATTTAAATACGGTCTTAGGATATTTAAGTGAGTTTGTCGTTTTATTTTGTCGTTTAATTATTTAATTATGTTATTAGGTTAATTAATTAAGTTAGAGGCTTTATTTAGTCGGGCCCGGTCCGGCCCATTAGGGTTGTAATTCGATGCTCTATTTAAGAGAGCTTTCATGAATGAAAAAGGTAGCCAAAAAAATTCAGAAACTTGATCTTTAAGAGATGGGGTTTTGAGTGTTGGCCGAAATTCTCTATAATCCCATTTCGAGTTTATCGATCTTTCAGGCACATATCACAAAGATAGGAATATCTCACTCTATTACCCTTTTAATCTGTTTCTTACATAAATAAAATTCTGTATCACAAAAGATACAGTTTTTTTACAGAGTTCCAAGTGGACTGAAGATAAAAGTACTTGCTTCAGTTAATCCTTTATTCATAAAGTTGAGGCAATAAAATATCAATATTTGGAGTTTTGGAATGTCAATTCGTGTATCATGATGTTATGTATGTTGGGTTTTTCGAGGTATTCTCATGTCCGAAAGCAAAAATTAATTGATCTAGTTAAAATCGACAAAATATAAATATAACTGGTTCTGATTCTCTTGAAGAAAACAACTTGCCACAAAATTTGGGTTCTCTAACGCTTCGTTGGAAACTACTCCTCTCCTTCGTTTGACTTGGCTGAACTCGTGATCACAACTCGGGACCGATGAAGGCTCGAGTCTATATCTCGTCCACCATGTCACTTCGGGAACACTCGTTTGATGGTAGCTCGGAAATCATGTAACCGGACTACTAGATCCTCACTGGTGATTAGATGGTGGCTCTCGACTTGCTTCGGTATTGAGAAATTCGAGGCTAGGTTCAATTTTCTCTCTAGGGTTTTGTGTTTATGATTGCTTAATGAAGTATTGATTAACACCTAATGGTGAACAAAATAAAAATAAAAATAGAAAAATATTAATCTGAAAACCGGATATACCGATATCGTATATGCCGAATACCAAATTTGAACGGTTAAAACTGAATGTACTGAATAAAAATCAAAGACCTATATATCATTCCGTTGCGATATTCAGTTATTATAAAATAAACCAAACCGAAAACCGAATTTGCCTCATATGATTATATTTTATATTGTACTATGTATTGATCTATACTTATATAATACTTATTGAGTTTATTAGTCTCAAGTTTATATTTATCATCATTTTCATTCTTGAAGATTATGTTATTAGAATTTTATAATATATATCGATTAATGTTTTTGCTCGATTTTTTGTCTTATTCTTTGAAGTGGTATATTAGTTTAAAATACCAATATTACTGCAACCGAGTACCGAATATATTGTAAATCCATTTTTTATCTTTTTAAATAGTGTATTCGATTTTCTTTATAAAAATACCAAAATATGGTAGCCGGTCTATTAATTAGAAAAACCACATTGAATATCCGATTTTTCACCCATATACATAGAGTTAATGTTATGACATAATGGGTTTTAACAATTAATTAAGCGACTCCATTAGGTCATATTAACCGTATTACTATTTAATTCGCCAAATTAACTAAATAATAGTCATATTAGCATAATGGGCCAATGTGGGCCCGGTCCTTTAGCTCAATGGGCCCGTGTGAGCCCGATCCTTTAGTTTTGTGTAAAAACATCCCAAGTTTTGCAACCAATGTGAATAATTATATATATATATATATATATATATATATATATATATTTTTTTCATCTGTTCTCTTCTTAGTTTCCTCTCGCTTCGCATTTATTATATATGATAGATACTATTAGTTGTGACTTGTGAACTTGTGATGTTTCGTAAATAATGTTTTAATTTTAAATTGAATCAAATTGTTATGCACATAATTTAGTGTTGGTAGCCTAATTTGAGCTTATTACTAAAAAAAATATCTAGCTTTAACCAAAAAGGAAAATGAATTAAAACACTTAAAGTTAGAATACCACATTTCCTCTCATAATTAAATTTCCTTTTTCTTTCATCTCCTATAGAAAAACATAAATTTCCCCACAATAACCAATCCCTTTTATAAATCAAATGAACAAACGAAAACCGTAAAAAAAAAGAATCCCCGTTTTCGTGTCTCACCCAGCGGTAGCTGTCGGCTTGAAACAATCGATATTGCATAACCCGACCGATCTCACCATGTCCCCGAACCTGCAACACAATCCCATTTCATCATATATTATAAACACAAAACCGGGTTTAAGACTTGCATTTATTATTTCAAAACGGGGTTTAAAACCCGATCCAGTTTTCAAATGTTGAAAATCGGAACTGAGTTATGACTTTCCCGATCCCGGGAATCCGGATCAAGAAAACCAGTTTCAGACCCGATTTGACCCCTACTAACCGGTCAATGCTGTTCCTCGCTTTCTCTGGCTGCTCCGAGCTATTGTTTAACTTCTCCCATCTGTCAACGCTCTTCCTGGATCTCTCTCTCTTGTCTATGCTGGTTCTCTGCTTATCTCTCCGATCTGCGCTGATCCGAGGATTATCTCTCAGATTATCGAGGCTCTGAAGAGACAATTCGCGGCGATCAGTGCTGGTTCGGGATCTCTCACGGCAATCGGTACTGTTCCTGGGAAGACTATCTGTTTGTTCGGAGATTCTAGCCGATCCGTTTCTGGAATTCGGGGATTTTTCGATGGCTAATATGAACTTCTTGAGGTGTCGTATGTACTGTGGGTAAAGCTCCAAGTCGCAGTGGTTTCCTCCTTTGACCCAGAGCGGCTCGTACTTCTCCTTGCAGAGTTCCCACAGTTTCTTACCGTGGGACCAGTCAACCACGTCATCGGAAGTGCCCTGTGACGCCAAACACAGGATAATATGATGGTATTAGGGTTGTTAATTATAGCAGTTTCAATGAAAAGATTGTAAGAACTCAGAGAAGTAAGATATTATAACCGCTGTTGCTCTCGATTCAAATAAACTGTGTAAGAGATCCCTGTAATTATCGGGATTTGTCCCATGTTCAAACATTATTGAACTCAATATTAGTTCAATATTGCTGAAAGAAGGACAAATCCCCGGTGATTGCTAGACTGCTCGAGTGTTAAGAGATTTTGAGCTGCTCGATATTTACTCAATTTTTCCGACGGATCACTCAGATTCAAATGCCTACCGTAGCAAGATATTTTGATGTCTCTTCAACAAATTAAGCCGCACAAAAGTACTTTCGGAGACAGGAAACTCACATGGATCACAAGAACGGGGCAACTAACAAAGGGTATTTTGTCAATGTTCTGCGTCGAAACAAGCGAAACTACCATCAGCAAAATCTTCATACAAACATAACGAAGTTCAATGTTGTTATGCTCCAGAATTTAACGAGCAAGACCTTGTAAATGTCAAACCAATACGTCCGTTTCACGGGATACATGACTCTGAGGCCAGACAAAATAGGGCTATGGAGAACAACGGCTCTCAATCTCGGCAACCTAGTCGCCAAATCGAGAGTAGGCCCACTGCCGACGGATTGCCCGTATAAGATCACATCCTCTTCTTTCACGCCGTACTTCTCGACAAGACACCTATACGCAGCTTCAATGTCGGCGTAAGTGTTCTGCTCACTCGGCTGTGAATACGTTACAAAAAAATCGCATTTAAATCGAAATTAAGCAATATTTCAAAGATTGGAGACGAACACTCGGCATTTCACTCGCCGATTGCTGAATCGCGAGCTTCTGTACAAACTTATGTAAATATATAATACTTCGCAATATATCTCAAGAGATGAAAAATTGGGCTCGGCGGAACTCCGGTTTCGAGAACCGATTCCGGGTCGTCACTTTCCAGATTCGACCCCGTACTCAAGCTCGTTTAAGGACTTTTATACCCTTCTTAAACTGGAAAATCAAGAGACCAAGAACAGAGTATTTCTAATTTGGGATCAGAGAAAGTGAATCGGAAAGCTCAAAGAAACAGATCAGA
Source organism: Parietaria judaica (assembly GCA_954871525.1). Taxonomy (NCBI): domain Eukaryota; kingdom Viridiplantae; phylum Streptophyta; class Magnoliopsida; order Rosales; family Urticaceae; genus Parietaria; species Parietaria judaica. The sequence goes on from OX940869.1 coordinate 16,202,475, forward strand.
ACGCAAGAACATGGAAGCGAAGGTCATGGGTTTTGCTTGATTATCTCTCCCATGTCTGAATCCAAATGACGTACCTTCCCTGTCGATTGTCCGTACCCAGAGTAATCGTAACTGCAAAAAAAAAAAAAATCCATTTCAGTTCAGACAAACACCAAACTGGTTCGAATCGCGAAAGGTCGAGGAATTACGCGAGCAAGTTGACGCGGAGGTGAGCACTGAGCTCGGTGAAGAGGTCGAGCATCTGGCCGAGATCCGCGGCGTTGCCGTGCGAGTAGAGGAGCGTGAGCGCCGCGGCGGGGTTCCTCACGAACACGGCGACGACGTCGTTGCCTCTCTTCGTCGGGAGCCTCAGGACGTCGACGTTGTCCTTCGCGGCCACTCCGGTCATGGACACGGCCGCGGCCTTCCCGCCGCCGCCGCGCTCCAGGCCATACGACGGCGGGCTCGGCGGGAAGAAGGCGAACTTGGCCGCCATGGATGACGTCACCGCGCCCATCCTCCGATCATCCGCGGGCGAGCTAGGGTTTGGGGAGCGTCTCCGACGGAGGAGATTCCGGCGAGTGGGGAGGGAGGGAAGGAGCACGTGCGGAACGAGGGAGTGAAGAAGGAGTAGGAGGAGGGAATGATTGGGTGAGGACGAGGCTATGATACGACAATAAGTACAGGTGCTGTGGTGGGCCGCCACGTGTTCTCTTAGGGCAATCCCCTGATTTCATCATCATCATCATCTCCTTTTGCCAGCTTTCTTTCACTGTCTGGATTCTAATTACATATTTATTTATTTATTAATTGACATAATATGACACTTTGACTTCATAACTGTAAGGCATATTAGCGGCAAAAATATTTATTTTTTTAACTAAAAACTAGGGACGGAAAAAAAGTTTCCACATTCTAATAATACAACTATAGTTACAATTTTACCAGCTATTTTGTTAACATGCAGCGTGCTATTATTAGAATTTTACAATTTTGTTTAGCAAAAAATTACTCGTGCACTTGAAAATCCAAATTATAATAATGCTATGAAATCGATATATACAGTACAAGTACGTAGCTTTATAGTATCCAAAAATCATAAAATAGTGTTGAGTTTCATTCGGTTCATTGTTAAGGTCGGATTTGGTCAAATCCACTCTCAACACAACTCGTGTCGTTTTGTCCATAAACGACATAAGTAAAGGCGAGGAAGTTCATCGCCCGAGGGGCGAACAAGCGTATCCCCGAGGAGGATTATCTCCTAGGGGGTTTTAACCACGAGGAGGTATGGCCAATGCAAAAGGCAGTCTGCGATAAAGTGTCCCATCACGCTCGACGAGAGGTTTCTTCATGATGGTTTATGCAAAGCCGAATGACGGCTGACGAGATGTGCAATTAATGAAGCCGACCTACTCACTCGATGAGAGGCATCAGCGACGAGGCTTGCAGGACCGAATGACGGCTGACGAGATGTGCATTTAATGAAGCTCACCTACCCATAATGACAGTCTGCTAGGAAGCGACATAAAGCAGGGATTAACCATGCTTCCCTCAAATCAATCTGGGAAGCGAATGATTAAAGAGGGAAAAATACGGGAAAGATGCGAGGGGGACATAATGTAAACTCTATAAAAGGCAAGAGAAGCCTCATTTGTAAAAGGTCGGTCAGATTGGGAGAAATAGAGAAAAAGCCCAGGAGAAAGAGAGAGAGATACCCTGTAATAGAAAGGCTAAAGCAAAGAGAAATCTTGGTACATGATCATTCATCTGTCCAGCTATTCAACGAAAGAAAACCGAGCTCATATCGGAAAATATAATAAAACAGAGATATTCACTGATTATTGTTATTAATTTGTTGTTTGTGATTATTTCTGTGACTGGAAAAGGGCGGTGAAAATCGCCCTATACAGTTTGGCGCCCACCGTGGGGCTTTGTTTTCTTTCTAACTCATAGCCAGGAATTTGAAGGAGCGAGATGTCGTCGAGCGACACCATCATCAGTTTAGAAGGGGACGAAGTCCCAGCCATGGAGAGACTCCAGCGGTAGTTGGCCGAAGCCAACGCGAGAGTGATGGAGGTAACAAGGGTGGCCGAGGAGGCGGCCAGGAAGGCGGAAGAGCAGGAGGAGCGGAACGGACGACTTACTGCCCTTCTGGAGCGCGCGAGTCAAAGAAGGGAAGGCCCGGAGAGCACAATCGCGGGATCTTCAGCCCGGGGAGAGGGTGGAATTATAGCCGACGGAGAGCAAGGTAACCTAACGCCTCAAGCATCGCCGATCAATAGGGATCTTTTCAACGCCGCCGGCATGACACCGGTGAATACGACGAACCCGCCGGGAGGCTTGGCAACCACCATAGCAGAGACAATCCAGGAGGAGGTCCGGAGAGCGATGAGGGAAATATCCTCAAGCATGGAGGCAAAGATGGGGCACGTGGCCTCACAGGTACATAAGGCCACGAGCGCGGCGCCCGAAATCGACAAGTTGGTCAGGGAGGCCAGAGTGACTCCTTTCTCGGCAAAAATCCGCAGCGTGGAGCTAGGAGAATTGCCAAAGGTCAGGCTCTCGCAGTACAGAGGGATCTCAGATCCAAACACCCACGTGAAGTCATTCCGGATCGCTACGGAGCGTATAGGCGGCGAGGAGGCGAAGCTAAAAGCTATCATGTGCCATCTCTTCGTCGAAAGCTTGCAAGGCCCGGCGAGCGACTGGTTCACAAAGCTACCATCGCAATCCATCGGTGACTCCGATGAGCTCGTCGCGTGCTTTTTGTGGCACTACTCAATGTACGTGCAGAGCGAGGCGACCGTCACGACCCTGTGGAACCTCTCACAAGGACGAGAAGAAACTCTCCGACAGTACGTCAGGAAATTCAAGGACGTCATGGTCATAATCCAGGGGCTCGATAACGTCGTCGCCATCCAGGCACTGAAGCATGGACTGTGGTATTTGGCTCCTTTCCGCGAGGAGTTGATAAAAATGCGCCCGTCGACGATCGAGAACGCACTCCACAGGGCGACGCTCTTCATGGAAATAGAGGAAGAGACTCTAGCTCAAAAGAAGATCCAGGAAGGTGGAAGCAAGGGAAAGCAGCACGGAGAAAGGGATAACGGGGACGGAGGAGATGCCCCGTCGTCCAGAGCGAGGAAGGGAGAAGAAGATCAAAGAAATTCCAGCGAGCAACGAGTTCGGGAACTTCCGAGGCAAGAAGTCTATCAGATAGACGAGAACAAGGACCGCGATTATAATCGGGGAAACCAGCACCGAGGAAGATCATCCGAAGACCGAGGAGGATTCTCGGAGGACCGAGGAAGATTCTCCGAAGACCGAGGAAGAATCTCGGGGGACCGAGGAGGGTTCTCGGAGGACCGAGGAGGATATCCCGGGAACCGGGAGGGTTCTCGGAGGACCGAGGAAGATTCTCCGAGGACCGAGGAGGATACCCCGGGAACCGAGGAGGATTCTTCGGAAGCCGAGGGGGCTTCTCGGGAGGCCAGGGAGGCTTCGGGAGGAAGTCTTGGCCGAAGGATATGAGTAAGTTCTGCACTTACCACAACTATAACGGCCATGCCACTGAGGATTGCGCCATGCTGAAGAAGGAGCTCCATAGAAGATACGCGCGGGGGGAGATCAAAGACCTCACGTACAAACCTTCCGTGCCTTGGAATAACGATAATAGGGCATGGCAGAGCCGGCAAGAAGGACCGGCACACAGCGAGGGAAACGATCGGGACGGAGCAAAGAGAAATCTGGCGATCGAGCCGCCGCTGGCAAGGCACGTCGAGGGAGAACGACCAGCCTCAAGAACGAGAATTGAAGTGATCATGGGCGGATCGCGGTTCTGCGAAGATTCGGTCAACAGCATCAAAGCTTATCAGCGAAGGGGGAAGGAGCACGGCCAAGGAGACGTGACGATGGGCGCCACTGGCGCGAGGATAGAGTTTGTGGAGAACGAAGACTGTGCCGATATGCACGACGACGCTCTAATCCTCGAACTCAACATCGGTGGTTGCGAGGTTTGCCGCATCCTCGTTGACAACGGAAGCTCGGTCGACGTCATTTTCTACGAGTGCTTAATGAAGATGGGTATCGAGGGACTCGCGATCGGGGGACGCCCTCGCAAGGTGTCAGGTTTCAATGGGGACATCGCCGTCTCGATGGGGACAGTCCACCTCCCGGTCTGCGCGGGGAATGTCAACCGAATGACGGAGTTTATTGTGCTAAATGTACCGTCACATTTTAACGTTATCCTTGGGAGACCTTGGATCCACTCCATGAGAGCCGTGCCATCAACGTACCATCAAAGCATAAAATTCCCGGGGAAAAGGGAAGGGGAAATTGAGGAAGTCAAAGGGAGCAGGGACGCGTACCGAATATGCTACATGATGCACCACAAATCGATGGCTGCCGAGAAGGGAATCAAGCAGACAGAGAAAGGTGAACCGGCCGGTTTATAGCAACTAGCGGCGCCCGCCCCAAGAATTCCAGGACGAAGGAAGAGGCGCGGGAAAGGCGCCGCCAAGACGGCCAGGGTACTCAATACGGAAGACGTCGAGGCACAAAATGCCGAGGAAAGAAAAGGGGGAGCGAAGATTGAAGAGGTAGAGCGAGTCTGCATCGACGAGTCCGACCCGACTCGGACCGTCGATATAGGCGCAGAGCTCGATCTGGAGATCAGAGCATGACTAGTCGATTTCCTAAAGAGGAATCGAGGAAGTTTCGCTTGGTCTCACGAAGACATGCCGGGGATCGACCCTTCGGTGACAGCTCATCACCTCAACACCGATCCGAGGCACAAGCCCGTCGTGCAGAAAAGGAGAAAAATGGCCCCCGATAGGAACAAGATCATCAACGACGAAGTAGATACGCTGCTCTCGATGGGGACCATTCGAGAGGTAAATATCCCGAGTGGCTGGCTAACACAGTCGTCGTAAAGAAGAACAACGGCAAATGGCGAGTGTGTGTGGACTTCACCGACCTCAACCGGGCCTGCCCGAAAGACAGTTTCCCGATGCCACATATAGATCGCCTCGTCGAGGCTACCCACGGCTACGAACTTCTCAGCTTTATGGACGCTTATTCCGGGTATCACCAAATAAGGATGCACCCGGAGGACGAAGAGAAGACCGCCTTCATCAGCGAGAGGGGCACGTACTGCTATAAAGTCATGCCCTTCGGATTGAAGAATGCCGGAGCGACTTACCAGAGGCTGGTGACAATGATGTTCCACAAGCTGATCGGGAAAAGCATGGAGGTATACATCGACGATATGGTCGTTAAATCCTTGAAGGCGGCGGCGCACATCGAGCACCTGGAGGAGTGTTTCGAGATTCTGAACCAGCACGGGATGAAGCTGAACCCCACCAAGTGCACTTTCGGTATATCCTCGGGAAAGTTCTTGGGCCACATGGTCACTCGGCGAGGAGTCGAAGCCGACCCCGAGCAGATCGAGGCAATCAAGAGCATGCCCTCGCCCCAAAATCGACGAGAGATTCAGAGATTGATCGGGAGGATCGCTGCTCTGAACCGATTTATCTCACGATCGGCCGACAAGACCCTCCTTTTCTACGAACTACTAAGGAAGAACAAGAAGTTTGAGTGGACCGAGAAATGCGAGGAGGCCTTCCAGGCGTTAAAGTCCTATCTATTGTCGCCGCCCATCATGACAAAGCCAAAGCCGGGGGGAGCCCTTGTACTTATACATTGCCGTGTCCGACCACGCAATCAGCCAGGTGCTTGTTCGAGAGGAGGACGGGGAGCAGAAGCCGATTTCCTACATCAGCAGGAAGCTCCTCGATGCTGAAACAAGGTATCATCAACCCGAGAAGCTTGCCTTGGCAGTATACGACGCGTCGGAGAGATTGAAGCATCACTTCCAAGCTCACACCATCGTCGTCATGACCGACAGACCGATCCGTTCTATCATCCACGGCTCGAGCCAGTCGGGAAGGGTCACGAAGTGGTCTATAAAGCTGGGAGCATACAATATTGAGTACAAGCTTCGGACGAGCCTCAAATCTCAAGTGCTCGCTGATTTCCTCATCGAGTTACCAAAGGAGTCGGTGGACCCGAGCAACAAAGCCGGCATCTGGAAGTTACAAGTCGACGGATCCGTGATAGCACAAGGATCTGGAGTGGGGATCAGAATCGTCTCCCCTATGGGGGACGTAATAGAAAAAGCTTGTCGCCTCGCCTATCGTTCCACCAACAACGAGTTAGAATATGAAGCGCTCATCATCGGGATGCAATCATCCTTAGCGATCGGAGCAAGGAACTTGCACGCTTTCTCAGATTCGCAGTTGGTGGTAAAACAAGTCAACGGGGAATACGAAAAGAACGACGAACGCATGGAGGCTTACGCAGGAGTGGTCGATGCTCTCTCGAGGAAGTTCGACTACATCAGTCTGACGCAGGTGACGCGAGGGGACAACACCCACGCCGACACACTGGCAAGCTTGGGTTCAACGACTGAAGTCGGTGAACTGAGGTCGGTCACGATGGAGACGGTGGAGAAGCCAAGCATCCGGAGAGAAGAAGGCCCAGCGAGGAAGAGAGCTAAGGGGAAGGAAGAGGCCGAGGAGGTAAAGGCTGGCGAGGCCAACCTGAATGAAATCGAGGACGACGAGGACGAAGATGAGGAGCAGGGAGTCGTAGACGACGATGAAGCAGAAGATTGGCGGACGCCCCTCCGAAGGTACATCCTTGAAGGAGTGCTGCCCAAAAATCCGCAAAAGTCCAGAAAGGTCAAGTCAAAAAGCTCCAGGTACACCGTCCTTGATAACATACTTTATCTAAATAGCTTCGCGGGTCCCTACTTAAGATGCCTTGGCAAGAAAGAGGCTGAGTACGTCATGAGGGAGATCCATAGCGGGGACTGCGGAAATCACTCTGGCGGACGATCCTTGCTTAGAAAGACTAAGCGACAAGGTTTCTTTTGGGAAACCATGATCACCGATTGCATCGCCCACGCCAAGAGATGCGATAAATGTCAGCGACACGCGCCAGCGATCAACTGTCCGGCGGAGGAACTCTCTGTGGTCTCGGTGCCTTACCCGTTCATGAAGTGGTCAATGGACATCGTCAGCCCCATGTCCATCGGCACGCGGCAGAAAAGGTTCATGCTCGTCGTCACGGATTTCTTCACCAAATGGACGGAAGCCGAGGTGTAGGCCAACATCAAGGATTCCGACGTTGAAAGCTACATTTGGAAGAACGTGATTACTCGCTTCGGGCTGCCTAGGGAGATAATCGCCGATAACGGATCTCAAAGAGGTTCGGAGATTTCTGCAAACGATGGAGGATAAAGCTCAACACATCAACGCCACGGTACCCCAAGGCAACGGGAACGCCGAGGCGGTTAACCGAACCATCGTCGACAACATCAAGAGGAGGCTCGGCGGAAAGAAAGGGCTGTGGGCGGACGAGTTCCCAGGAGTACTATAGGCTTATCGGACAACCCCTCATTCCGAAACCGGCGAGACACCCTTCGCTTTGACCTTCGGTGTGGAGGCTGTGATCTCGGTGGAGGTTGACATCCCGAGCCTCCGTCGGACTCTAGCCCCCAGCAGCGAGGAGGATAACGAACGGAGCCTCCTTCATCAGCTCGATCACATCGGCGAAAGGCGCGAGCAAGCGAGCACGCACGTTGCCAACTACCAGAACACGATCGCGCGTTTCTACACCAAGAAAGTGCGCTCGAGGAGGTTCAGAGTCGGAGAGACGGTCCTCCGATGAGTTTTCCAGAACACCGCCGAGGCAAATGCTGGAAAACTGGGGCAGACCTAGGAAGGCCCTTACATAGTTACCAACGTCGTCAAGCCGGGGGTCTACGAGCTGAAGAATACGGAGGGAGCGAAAGTAATACGAAGTTGGAACGTGAAACACCTAAAAAAGTTCTACCAGTAGCCCCGCCGATTGTCGACGACGCCCCGGTGGCTCATCGGACTCGCGCTAGAACCAACCGAGCCCAGCTATGGAAAAGCGCCTCCAAGAGAGAGCGACTGATGAAGGAACATACTGATCGGACGACTCTCGCCGAGTACCGAGCTTCCGTGGCTTCCTCAGTCCCTCCGGTTTCCCCTGAAACTCAGGAGTGGGATTGAGCGACGAATCGATCCCCTGCCAACTCGGAACACCAGTGGGAGGCTCAGCGGTCAACGTTCTACATCTTTTTCTGGTGCATTACTATTTGGGGAAGTCCCTACCCTTCTTGTTCGGGGCTATTTTTGCATCCTCGATCTTTGTTGAACTAATTTGGAATTTCTGTTATGCATAACCTTTTTGTTTGTCTCAGAGCCGAGGAGAGGGTAAAAGAAAATATATATATATATATATATATATATATATATATATATATGCACACCGGTGAGAGTGCCAAGGATATATATATACGGCTAAGGTGCCGAGCAAGCCCGATCCGGCGAGAGTGCCAAGGATATATATATACGGCTAAGGGTGCCGAGCAAGCCCGATCCGGCGAGAGTGCCAATGATATATATATATATATATATATATATATATATATATATATATACGGCTAAGGGTGCCGAGCAAGCCCGATCCGGCGAGAGTGCGGAGAAAATTATAATATATATATATATATATATATATATATATATATATATATATATATACGGCTAAGGGTGCCGAGAAAGCCCGAACCGGCGAGAGTGCCGAGAAAAGCGTTCTCAAAATAAAACATATATGTATATACAGGCGAGCGCGCCTGAGGAAAATCGCTCAAAGGGACGAGCAGAAGAAAAGTAGGTCGAGGGCGCCGAGGAGGCCAAAGAGCGAGGGAGTACAGAAACAATGATCTTCAATCGCCACCGACGGACCGCCGGGAGGAACGCATTTATGAAGAAGTAGTTTAGCAATGTAGCCACGCGAGGAGCCAATGTAGCGGTCACCAACCTGGAAGTCAACAAATGCCGGCTGAGGCTGATCTCCGAGAAGATTACATTTTTATTTTACCAAGTGTATACACTTTATAAAATGGGGGACTAACTGTTAAGGTCGGATTTGGTCAAATCCACCCTCAACACAACTCGTGTCGTTTTGTCCATAAACGACATAATTAAAGGCGAGGAAGTTCATCGCCCGAGGGGGCGAACAAGCGTATCCCCGAGGAGGAGTATTCCCGAGGAGGATTATCTCCTAGGGGGTTTTAACCACGAGGAGGTATGGCCAATGCAAAAGACAGTCTGCGATAAAGTGTCCCATCACGCTCAACGAGAGATTTCGTCATGATGGTTTATACAGAGCCGAATGACGGCTGACGAGATGTGCATTTAATGAAGCCGACCTACTCACTCGATGAGAGGCATCAACGACGAGGCTTGCAGGACCGAATGACGGCTGACGAGATGTGCATTTAATGAAGCTCACCTACCCATAATGACAATCTGCTCGGAAGAGACATAAAGCAGAGATTAACCATGCTTCCCTCAAATCAATCTGGGAAGCGAATGATTAAAGAGGGAAAAAGGTGGGAAAGATGCGAGGGGGACATAATGTAAACTCTATAAAAGGCAATAGAAGCCTCATTTGTAAAAGGTCGGTCAGATTGGGAGAAATAGAGAAAAAGCCCAGGAGAAAGAGAGAGAGATACACTGTAATAGAAAGGCTAAAGCAAAGAGAAATCTTTGTTCATGATCCTTCATCTGTCCAGCTATTCAATGAAAGGAAACCGAGCTCATATCGGAAAATATAATAAAACAGAGATATTCACTGATTATTGTTATTAATTTGTTGTTTGTGATTATTTCTGTGACTAGAAAAGGGCGGTGAAAATCGCCCTCTACATTCATGTGTCGCTAAAGTCACATGACAGACATATGTACATATACGATTAAACTTTGAAGACATCAATAAATAACCCTCCTATTAAAACAAAGACATGATCATTGTTGAGGGCGATTTGCACCACCCTTTTTCAGTCACAAGAATAAACGAAGAATGCAATAAAATATAAGCACGAATATTCTTGATTTATTATGTTTCCGATGAGGACTCGGTTTCTTCCGTTGAATAGCTGGACAATTGAAGGATGAAATTACAATGAACTCTCTTAAGACTCTCTAAACTGTCTTAAATACTCGAATTGCTATATATTTTAGCAACTGAGGAGTTAAGAATACACTTCTCTCTTTATGGTTTCTTACGGGATCCCCTTCTTCCTGAGGTTTACATGCATATTTATAGCCTTAGGTTTTCTAGAACTCGTTTCCCTTCTTGTTCCTTGAATCTCGCTAGGGTTTCCTTTCTTCTTGCTTGATTTGTTGCTGGCCTTCCATGCATACATCGATAATCCCACGATTTCCTCACTTGATTAACTGATTCTCTTTTATTCTCACGATTTTGACTTCTTTCTTTATTTAATCCGTTGAGGTTTTACGATAAGCTTTTCCTCGGTGAGCTTTCATGCGATGAAGTTCTGCAAGGAACTTCTTCTCCGCGGATTCTTCCTCGAGGTTTCCTCGTCGTGGCGCGATGAAGTGTTTCATCGCGGATTGCTTCTAAACCAGTCGGACTTCATCGTGGGTTTAAATCTTCGCGCGCGCTTCTTTATTGACCGATAGTCAACGAATTTCCTTGCCTTCATTTCACGTCGTTTATGGGATAAAACGACATGAGTAGTGTTGAGGAGGGATTCGACAAAATCCGACCTTAACAGTTAGTCCCCCATTTTATCAAGTGTAAGCACTTGGTAAAATGAAGTATAACCTCTCTGCGAGCATCCTGACAAAACTTCACCGATGAGCTTTTGCGACGAACAGGCCCCTACGGAATTTTGCGAGGAAGTTTTGCGATGAGGTTCTGCGAGGAAGTTTGTAGAGACCCTCCCTGGCAAAGACCTTCCGCATTCCCGACATCCATTGGCGTTGGGCCCCACGTTGATTCTGTTTCCTAGGCTGTCAATCTCGAATCCTTCACACATCCCTTCAGCATTAAATACTGCCTTTTCGCATTCGAGTGCCTTTGGGATTTGCAACGGCTTCTCGATCTACACCGTTGATGAGTTCGCACGCTTTGAATTTGGGTCGTTGGATTAGAATGCGCCGATTCGCTTCCCTCTTCTCCATCTTCTATAAATTCGAGACTTCGGCCCAAAGCAAACACTTTCCCAAAAACTTCCAAAATCTCTTTGCAATTTTCGCGACTCTCTATTTCTGTTCTTGCCTTCACTCCCTTATTATCAGATTTCTTCAACCTTTTCTTCCCACATTCTTCAATGGCTTCCTCTGGTTTTGGACCGGTGTTCAAGACTCGAAGCCCTCCCTCCGTCATGACGGAGAAAAGATTGGAATTCATCGCAAATAACCTCGTGGATTCGGAGGTCTTCCCTGCACGCCTCCCCTACGATGGCGAACTCCCCGACATTCCCCAAGATGACTATGTATGCATCTACGAGTCATTCTTCAGAGTCGTCGGCCTCCAACTTCCGGTGCCGTACCTGATTGTGGCGTTCCTTTACGCTTTTAGGGTTCCCATCACTCAGGTGAGCCCCAACATGATCCGCCTCCTTCTGTGTACACTCGCCCTCGCTTGCGAGCAGAAGGTGGAGCTCACCCTCGAAGATTTGATGCGCTTCTTGAAGTTCTCCCGAAACCCGAAGAATTTGGGCCGCTTCTCCATCTCTCATCGCGTCTGGCCGCACATTCTTGAGAACACGCCGTCGAATGAATCCGGCTGGGAGAATAAATATTTTTTCGTTAAGGTGGACCACACCACCTTTGGTCCCCACTACAAGTTCCTGCCGAGGGAGTGGATATTCGAAGGAGTGGATCTTCCTAGATTCAGGCCCGAGGAGAGTGGAGAGGCCGAGGCGCGTTTCAACAAGATCCACGATGCTCTTCTTGCCAACCCTCATCGAGATTAGAGCAAGGACTTCGGTGGAGACCGGATCGAGAAATCTGGTATTTATCAATTAGCTCGGATCTTCGGGCCATATCCCGACGCTACTCTCCCGGAGGGATTTTCTCGCGAGCCCGTTCCGGAAGGGTCTCCTGTGGAGCGGAGAAAGTCTGCTCCGAAGCCAAAGAAGAAGTCCAGGGTGGACTCCATCGTCGACAGGGAAGGTGCTTCCGTCGAGCGGGAGCGGGCCGCGCAGAAGTCGTCGAAGTCTCAAGTGAGACCCGACGCTCCTCGCTACATGAAACTTACCCCTCGAGAGGGTAGTTCCTCGGGGAAGCGTCCCATCGAAGATGTTCGCAACGAGGGGCGAACGAAGTCTAAGGCAGACCCCATCGCTCGTCGCTCGACGGAGGCTCCTCGCTCCTCGAAGAGACGTGGACCCTATCGTTCCTCACTCCTCAGAGAAATCTTCTCGAGAAGAAAGTTCCTCGGGCAGGCGACCCACCGGGGAATCACGCGATGCTCCTCCCTCGAAGAAGGTTAAGGTTTCTGCCCCGACCGTCGAGCCCGAAATTGCTATTCCGGCCCGGGGAGCTGTAAAGGAGGCTTCGGGCACTGTACTGTCGGGTGAGGCCGAGGCGATGAAAAGCGCGCCGAGCAGAAGTGCGCAGTCTTTTAGGCGCCTAAGGAAGAGGGCTGACTTCGCTGAGGATTTTAGTGATCTGGCCGTGGCGCCAAATGCTCCCCCTCCGCCTGCCATAGGGGCTGAAAGCTCTCTCCCTTCTTCAACTCTCGAGGCCACGATTCAACTTCCTCCGCCACCACCCCGGGAGACTTCCATCGAGGCGATACGGGATTCTGTCGTTGATATTGTATCTTCGACGCTGCCTGCGGCTGAAGAGACCCTTGCTCCGACTGACGAAGTCCAAGAGCTCTTAGAGCAAGAAGGAGATAAAGGAGGGGCGATAAAGGAGGGGCCTCCGAGCTCATCGAGCAAGAAGGAGATCAAGGACAGATCCCCTTCGGATCCGAGGGAAGGCGGCCAGAGGCGCCTCTCGAGGCGTTTCCCTCCGAGCCGACGGTTTCCTCCGACGTGCCCATCGTTGACGTCCTAGAGGACTTGGCGGCTCCGTCGGTACTTGAGCCAGCTAGCGCCGCCACCGTATAGGTTTCTCTTATTCACCCTCCCGGCCTGCTTACAGTATCATCGGGGGGCAACACTCCCTCGCGTCGGGATGCGTCTCCTTCCCCGAATGCCCCGGCGCATCCTTCTTCGTCATCTTAAGATTTCGGGAAGGCATTTGCTTGCTCATCCTGGACTCAAGCTCGTTTCCCCTTCGCGCCATCTCTGAGTGCGCCTCACGAGGATTGGAAAACTTATTCCTCCTTTACGTGTAGAGATCTTACTTTGGGAGCCGCCGGCTCGCTCGGGATCGTCGGCCCTCTCGACGAGTTCGAGGGTTACCCCGAAGGCGTCTCTCATATTTTCCGAGGAATAGCCCTTCTGATCGACGCTAATGAGGAGCGGCGGGAGGCGCTTGAACTCTCGTCGAAGTCTACTTCGGCTCAGGGCCAACTCGAGATTTCCATTCGCAATGAGCGGAAATTTCGGGAGCAGACCGAAGAGCTTTCCTCGGACCTCGATGAGGCCAAGGCTACTTTGGAGTTGGAGGCTTCGCTTCCTCGGGTCGCGGAGGCTGAACTCGCGGAGCAAAGACGCCTCTTCGCTGCTAAGGAGAAGTCTCTCGCCGAAGAGCAGGAGCATTTTTGCCGTACGGAGGCGAATCTTTCCGAGGAGCTTTGGCAGAAGGCTGAGCGCCTCGGCCGGATTAGTGAGGCCGTCGGTACGTCACCCGACGAAGAAGATCGCCTGGTGTCCCGAGTTAAGACCGCGCTGAAGAGGCTCGTCGAGGAGCTTGAAGCCGCGCGGGCCGAGGCGGTCGAAGAGTGTCATGGTCGAGAGCGGCTGTTCGAGAACGCCCAAGCCAAGCTGGAGCGTTCCTCGGCGAAGTTTGATTTCCTCGACCAGTCCGTCAATGCCCACCGCTTGGCGGCCGCTTATCAGGCCAATATTAGCTTGGTCGAGGGGCTTCCTTCTTCGGTGTCCGTCGAGAATCTCAGGACTCGCCTGCCGAACTGGTACGAACTCCGTGACAAGCATCGGGCTGAGGCGGGCGAGTTGGACGAGAAGGCCATCGGGGACCCTAACTCTCCGCCGCTGTCCCCCTGCAGGCCGCCGGTCATCGACAGTCGGCGGGTCGAGAGCCTTATCCCGGAGGGAACTTCTCTCGAGCCTTCCTCGCGCGGCGAGTATGGCTCGAACATCGAGATTCTAACACCTCCGGAGCCCATGGTATAGGACGGCCCCTCGAAGCTCCACGGTATAGGACGGCCCCTCGAAGCTTTATCTCCTTTAATCTATTTATATTATATTTTTTTTATTTTTGTCAGTGTACTTTCCTTTTGTAATCCAAGCATTTCATCAATCAATGAATACACTTTTCGGATTCTCTTTTTTTTTTTCTTCGTCAACTTTCTTTGTTCTTTACTTCGTACGCGCTCCTTAAACTTTCCCTTGCAGGCTAAAGATGGTTCTGGAGTTCTTTGCCCCGGGGTTCCTTTCCTCGACGCTGGGAAAGCTCGTGGGAGGAATGAGGAGTTGGCATCGGATCTGGACACGGCGAGGGGATCCTTGGGGAAGGAAATTGCCCTTCGCGAGGCTGCGGAGGCTAAGCTCGCCGAGTGCATTGCGGAGCGTGACGAGGGCAGGTGCCTCCTTCCTATTGCCGAGGAGTCTCTCGTCGGGGAATGGGGGCGTTACAATCGGTGCGAAGAGAGCCTCGTGGTGCGACTTCGGCAGGCGGACTGGCGTCTCGCCCGGATTACCGAGGCCATCAATTTGCCACCTGGCCAGGAGGAGCACATTTCTTTCCGAGTTCGGGACGTGCTGAAGAAGCTCGCCGAGGCCGCGACTCAGCCCGGAGCGAGGCGATCGAGGAGCATTTTGCCCGCGTACGCCTCTACATCGATGCGACGAACAAGTTGGCGCGCGCCTCCGAGAGGTTTGGTGCTCTCGAGGAGGCCATTAATGTCCATTGCATGTTGGGCGGTGTCTTCTCGAATATCAGGCTCGTCGAGGGGCTTCCTCCCTGTTCGACCATTGGGGAGGTCCGGAAGTCCGAGTTGCCTAGGTGGCGCAGGCTGGAGAAAGATTATATGGCCGAATTGGAGAAGAGAGCTGCCAGCAATCCCGACTCTCCTCCGCTCTCTCCCTTCCATCCTCCGACCATCGATGAGGCGCGCTTGTCGGTCTTCGGTGTCCTTTCTTCTTCGAATGACTCGGTACAGGGCGGACCGAGTTGTTGATTACGTCCTTCGCCGATGCTGTGATATCGTCATCGAGGATTGTGCCGACGCAGTTCTTCGTCAAGACTCCTTCGATGACGTCACTAGACCGGAGGATTAGTCCTTGCGGGAATTGTAATATGTATATCTCTAGGAATGTAAATGAGTGAATTGTACATAATATTTTGTAACTTGTATTTTGAATCGAATGAGTATACAACTTTTCTTTATTAGTTTGCTTGTGATTATGAATTTGGTTAAGTGAGATGTATATCCCCCCCCCCCCCCCCCCTTTTACATTCGGCATTCTCGCCGCGGGCATTCTCGCCTCTTTTATTCTTTGCTCGGCACTCTCGCCGAGCAGTCTCTCTTACTCTCGCCTATATTTTTTTTTATTCGGCACTCTCGCCGTGAGCACTCTTGCCTCTTTTATTCTTTGCTCGGCACTCTCACCGAGCAGTTTCTCTTAGGCACTCTCGCCTATATTTTTTATTCGGCACTCTCGCCGTAGTTGATGTTTGTGGGCGTCGTTAGGCTTTATCGGGGACGCCGATTAGTTTCCAGAATCCCATAGGCACTTTCGCCACTTATCACTCTTTGCTCGGCACTCTCGCCGAGCAACTTTCTTAAGCACTCTCGCCTATATATTTTTTTTTATGTTCTCCGCACTCTTGCCGGTGTGGTTTTGCTCGGCACCCTAGCCGTATTTTTTCTTTTTGCTCGGCACTCTCACCGAGCAACTTTTCTTAGGCATTCTCGCCTATCTTTTTTTTTTAAGCGGCACTCTCGCCGTGGGCACTCTCGCCTCTTTTATTCTTTGCTCGGCACTCTCACCGAGCAGTTTCTCTTAGGCACTCTTGCCTATATTATTTTTTTTATGCTTAATTTCTCTCGTCCTCTCAGTCCTCGTAGACCAACTTCTCTTCTTACTTTCGAATCTGAAATTAAAGAAAGGGTTATGTTGTGAATCAGTTTGTGTGTTTAAAGGACGAGCCTCGTTAAACCGTTCGAGTCCCCCATTTGGGTGCGGCTCGGGAGGGAAGCGTACTCCACATCAATTTGATAAAGGCCGAGGCCATGCAAAATAATCCCGAACAAAAAGGGTCGGGACTTCCCTAAATCGCAAAAGATAAAATTTAAGGAGAAAAGGTACAAGTACGAAAGGAAAGAAAATAAAAGCCCACTAGGCTACTGGTAGAACTTCTTCAAGTGATTCACGTTCCAACTTCGTGTTACTTTTGCGCCCTCGGTATTCTTGAGTTCGTAGACTCCTGGCTTGACGACGTTGGTGACTATGTATGGGCCTTCCCAATTCTGCCCCAGTTTTCCAGCATTCACCTCGGCGGTGTTCTAGAAAACTCGTCGAAGGACCATCTCCCCCACTCTGAACCTCCTCGAGCGCACCTTCTTGTTGTAGAAACGCGCGATTGTGTTTTGGTAATTGGCGATGTGCGCGCTTGCTTGTTCGCGTCTTTCGTCGATGTGGTCGAGCTGGTAAAGGAGATTCTGTTCGTTGTCTTCCTCACTCCAAATCAGATCTTGTTGGATTCTTGTTTTATTGTCACAATAAGTGTTATTGGCCTATTACGAATTAATATTCTTTGAATTAATAATATTGTAATTCATTGTGAGCAAAGGCTAAAAAATACGATATTATCAACGTTAACCTGGAATATATAGAGAGTAGAGTAGTCAATTGGGCCGGGCCAAGCCAAGCACACCCGCCCCGACTCGTTAAAAATATGGGGTTTTTTTCTTTTCTTTTTCACTTGTTGTTTTGTGGGTCGGGCTAGGCCCGCCCATGTCGAAAAGGCCAGAATGGATTATGTTTTCATAGGCCCGCCTCGAACCCACCCGCCCTATTCAAAAACCCGCCCCACCTCGCCCCGAAGCCACATAAACCTGCCCCGCCCCGTTTACAAGCCCATATAAACTATATTTTTAGATAAAAAAAATATTAAGTTATAATATTAATACTATTAAAAATATATAAAAGAATCTATTGTAAATAATATTTATTATTAGAGAATTTAAAAAAATTTCTTTATATTATATAATTTATTACTTTATTCGTTGTATATATTCTATATAGTTATTTAATTCTACGGTTAAACAATTTTAACTTCTCATTAATCAATTTCAAAATTTGCTAATCAATTTGAACATTCTCTAAATTTAACTACATAATTTACTTAATTTACTGATGAATTTCTTAATTTACTTTCAACTTTACAAATTCAATTATCGGTCACTTTCATAAATAATTATTCTAATTTTATTATGCACTATTTAATTTAAAAATCGCTTACTCTCATTTTATTATTCACTTATCACTTCCATATTCACTATTCAACTTCTAAAATTCGAAATTCATAAATAAACTTTAACATTCATCAATTTTAATTTTTCATTTTATAATTCGTTAATCAACTTCATAACTTACAAATCAATTTCATTATTCACTAGTTTTGGTTTGATGATAGATTAATCTTTCATAACTATATAACCCCATAAAAATTCAACCCGTTTTGGATTGTGAAAAACCCACTAAATTCGACCCGTAAAAGCCCAATACATTCAACTCGCAAAAGCCCGCGTCGCCCTGTGACATTGTTGTTTGGGGTTCATGGGCTGGAGTGGGCTTTGATGGGTCTTCCAAAACCTGTCACTAGAGCTGGGACTCGCGGCGTCGCGACGAGTCGCGACCGAGTCGCCAAAAATCGCGACTGTTCCAGTCGCGACTCATCGCGACGCCGAGAGTCGTGGTTGGTCGCGATTTTTCGCGATTTAATAGGCTATTTTTGCGGCAAAAGTACCTGGTTTCTTGAAATGTATTTTTTTTTTAACTTTTTACCCGAATTTAATTTTAAAACTTTATTAATTATTTCAAAATTATATGTAAGTAAGTTAATTATTTAAATTTGTTATCTACAATGTATTTTTTTCAAAATTAATATTAAAGTTTGTTATATTAATAATATTGATTTTTATTTTTAACATATTAATAATATTGATATAAGTTAATTATTTTGTAACATATTAATAATATTGATTTTTATTTTTATTTTTAAAGAAATAACATATGTTAATAAATATTAGTTTGTAACATACTAATAATTTCAACAAATTTACTTAACATATAAATAAATACGAAAAGACGAGATATTTAAAAAAAAAGTTGTATTATTCATTGTGAATATTACAATAAGGTGGAAGAAAGCTGTAAATATTCAGTGTAAATATTACAAGATGCCTCACAAAAACCTCTCTTGTAAAACCCTCCTTAGGGACATAAAACCAAGAGAGGAAAGAGCACATCATTGGCGGTTACATTGCGTCACTCGGGATACAAGGCGTTAAACCTTTCAGTCATTAGCTCCAGTTCGGTTTGGTCGGACCGTTCGGCAATCACCGGGTTGTGGTACAACAAATCATTCAACACCACTATTTGCTCGACGTGTGTGTTGGTGGTTGACGCCCTCCGGTCGTTTATGACGTACTGAGCCGTACTGAATGCGCTCTCCGAAGCAACGCTTGAAATGGGGATGGACAGTATATCCCTCGCCATTCTCGCCAATATCGGGAATCTGTCCCGTTGATTCTTCCACCACTTTATGACATCGAACTCGCCTGAATCGTCCTCGAACCGTAGGCCGTAGTATCGCTTAACTTCTGCCGGTGCGCCCTCCGGTATGCCCGCCCGTGGCGGTCCCGTGCTGGATTCCCCTGCTTCCCCGCGATCTATCCGTTGCCTGAGTCTCCGGTTAAACGCTAGTCCCGTCTTCGTTGGGCTCTCCATCACTGTCCTTTGCTCTTCCTGTGCGTTGAACTGTGGGAACCGGGCGTCGTATTCACTGTACAATGCAAAAAAGGCTTCGTTAACAACGTTAATATAATTCTGGTAATCCACCCCGAGGTTTTCCCCGCAGGCTAACATCATTGCCGCCCAAGTAAACGAAAAACGGGGATCAAGTATAGCACCGAAGCAAAACGAAAACGGGGGTGGATCCCAGTAAGTTTGGTATTTTGTAATCATCCCCGGAATAATGGGAGAAATAATAGGGTCATTTTCAAATTCTTTGAAAGCACACGTAATTTGGTAAAGACCCGAAAGACCGTGGTTTAAAGAGGGCCTTTTTTGGTTTGAAAAATTTAGCGTAATAGCGTAAAATGGTTTAAGAAATTGGGTAAATTTTTGGGCCGTTTCCCAATCCGCCTCCGTGATCCGGTTCTGTGGCTCGAGTTCCATCCCGAGGAAGTGGTCTAACGGCAACCGCTGTCTACAAACAACTGAAACCATTAAATATGTAGAGTTCCAACGTGTATTATTATCTAAACCAAACTTGTTAGCGCGGTGATTGTGGTCTTTACAAAACTTTCTCCACCTACCGGTGGTTTGAGGATGCCGGATCCAATCAACAATGCCGCGTATTTTATCAAGATGGTTAGCAATTTGATGTTCGCCGGTTCGTGCAATTAAATTTATTATGTGACAAGCACAACGTTGATGTAAAATATTTTTAAATGGCGAACCGGGCAAACTAGATTCCAAGATTAAAATCGCGGCGTTGTTGTTTGCGGCATTGTCTAAGGTAATGGAAATTACCCGGTTTTGTAAACCCCAATCATTAAATAATGCAATTAATTTTTCAGCAATGTTTTGCCCGGTATGACGACCCTCGAATGGCGATAGGTTTAAAAGCCTTTGACATGGATTCCACTCGTCGTCTACGTAATGGGCGGTCAGACTCATATAGTCGTTTAAACTTGGATCGCTCCACAGGTCGGTGGTAAAAGCGACGTTTATGCTAGACATTTTAAAAAAATCGACCAAAAGGTTTTTTTGCATAGCATATGCGGTTTCCATGTCTTGGGTATAAGTTGTACGGGAAAACTGCTGGTACGTCGGATTAATCCTTTGCATATATCGGGTATGGTTGGGATTTTCGACAAAACTCAGCGGCACGCCCGTAGAAATTATCCATTCGAGGGTCCATTTCCGTAAATTAACTGCAGAAAGGGCACTTACCTGTGCTGTGTTTACCTCTTCGAGCTGCCCGGTCGGGAAGCATGCTCTTGCGTGTCTTTTCAAGTATCCGGTTCCGAGGTCACCCATCGCGTCTAGTACTTTGCCGCATTTTTTGCACGTGGCGAGTTTCATGCGTTCGCCATTCTCCAACCGCCGATCTTCGTGGAAAAAATCCCACACTGGGGCCGTGTTTGGTCGTCCCCACGCCAGGGCCGAAGGAGTTGCGCTGTTAAAACAAAGGAATATTACATCGGATTAATAATAAATTAAGTATTACAAAAAATATTACATTTATTATATCTTAACATTAATCATATTAATTAAATTAAATTTCATATAGTTAATTAAAAGAGTTAACGAAATTAAAAATGGTATTTTCTATGTGTGGAAATCATTATCAAGCTCTTTTTGACGGAACTCCCCGAGGTTCCACGGCCAGATCGACTGGAAAGGATGCTATGATCTCGCTTTAGGCCAAAGCTTTTCTAGACAGAACTCCCCGAGGTTCCCAGGCTAGCTTGGAGGAGATTGCAAAGCAAACCTTATTTAAAAACCAATCTTTCTAAGACACCGTATTCCATTAAGAACTTTATAATAATCACCACACATACAAATTACCATTTTTAATCCCGTTAACTTAAAAAATCTCAAGAAAATCGTTTCTGATGTGGAAGATCAGTCGGAACCGCAACCACAGAGCATACTAAAACTTTTAAGAGACGTGACAAATTAATTAATTAAACTAAAATAATTAAACTATAATATTTAAGGTTAAAAAATTAAACGAAATTAAATAATTAAGATAATATGATTAAATGATTATTAAATCTCAAGAAAATCGTTTCTGATGTGGAAGATCAGTCGGAACCGCAACCACAGAGCATACTAAGACTTTCAAGTGATTATTATTGAATAATTATTAATAATTAAAAACGGATTAATATTTATTAATTATTATTTATTACTTATTAATTATTAATAATTAATTATTTCTAAGTACTAACTTATTAATTAATAAATATTAATAATTAATGAAATAAACAAATGAATAAAGGTTATTACCCGGTTGAAGGACGTCGAGCACGTCGAGGACGGGCAACGGAGGCTTCACCGCTATCTTGATTGGAAGAACCGCGGTTGTAAACCCCAACATTTGAACCATGGACCGAGGGCGGCGTTTGAAAGTCGTCGGGATCGGCATCGTGGGGGCGTTGAGTTTCGTCGGGATCGGCATCGTGGGGACGTTGAGTTTCGTCAGGATCGGCATCTTCAGGGCGTTGAGTGTCGTCGGGATCGGCACCTTCGGGACCTTGAGCTCTGTAATCGGCACCTTCCCGAAACATGAGATCGAAAAAAGGATCGTTATTTCCCCCCCTAGATTGAGCCACCGCTTCGACCAATTCTCGGGACACACGATCGGGATTGGCTTGGTGGTGGGCCAACGCCCGGACTAGACTAGGTCTTAGAGACCGTACTGTATCGTCGGGATAATT
Organism: Parietaria judaica; assembly: GCA_954871525.1. NCBI lineage: Eukaryota > Viridiplantae > Streptophyta > Magnoliopsida > Rosales > Urticaceae > Parietaria > Parietaria judaica. The sequence goes on from OX940869.1 coordinate 16,224,174, forward strand.
TGGATTGGGAGGGGAAGGGAATATTTCTGACGGAAGCATAACGGGAATGTAGTTGTCGGGACAAGGCTGCGATGTTCCCCCTTGTAGAAATTGGGGTTGCAAATTCCTGGCCGCCCTTCGACCCCCGGAACTACCGCCGCTTCTTCGAGACATATTAATGAGAGAACTTTAGAAATTGAGAAATTTAGAACTTTGGAACTTTAGAGCTTGAGAGTGGAAAAAACTTAGAGAATTGAGAGAATTTGAGAGAGAGTTGAGAGATTGTTGGTGAAGAAATGAGGGAGGAAGAGGTGGTATTTATAGGGTTTGAGGAGAGAGTGGGGTGGGTGAATAATTATTGTGGTGGGTGAAATTTATTTGAAGTTCGGGTAAAAATATTGGGATTTACGCCCAAAACAAACACAAATTTTCCCTCCCCTCGGATCAGTGACGTGGCCTCATCTCAGCCACACGATCAAGTGAGCGGATCGAGCCTTGGTCGGTCGCGATTAGCCCTGCACGTCGCGACGAATCGCGACTTTTGCCGCCCAATCGCGACGGATCGCGATTCCCTCAACTCGCGTCGCGACGATCACGACTTGCACAGTTGCGTCGCGAGTTGCAGCTCTACCTGTCACGCCCTACATATTGAACAGGGCGGGTCAAGCCTGCCCCATTCTATGTGTGGCCTTAACGGGTTGTGAGCCGGCCCGGCCCACTTGACACAACTAGAGAGTAACAATAAAATATTGTAAAAAATTCTTAATATATATAAGAATATTTGTGGCAAAACTATCATAAAGTACCCTTTTTGGACGCGGCATATTTAAATTTTTATTTTGTTATTGTAAAAGTTCTAAAAAACAAAAAATGGTTTCGCTGTAAGAATATGAAACTTTTTTTAGTTTTCTTGGAACTTTTTCCATGATAATATAAAATTTGAAACTTACGACATGATATTTTTTGTTTATTTGGGTTTTTGAAACTTTCGCCACAACAAAATTAAAGTTGAAATATGCGGAGTATAAAGAGATATATCGTGGTACTTTTACCGCAAATATCCCATATTTAAAATACCATTTGTGAAATATGCATTTCTTAGACATATTATATAATATATGTCCTGCAATGCGTAAAATATAAAATAGCATACACATCTTTGTGTGATCTTATGTTATTGTCCAAATACTACTTTAGTATATAACATCAAAGCCGCTATAATATGCGTTTTTAAATTTAGTTAGAATAATTTTCAAATTAGATGGGATCTATCCTAGACTATCTGCTGTTAATTTGTCCATATCCATATCAATATTCAAACCTCATCAATATTCAAATTTAAAAACAATTCTTATGTAACGGTCATGATTTGTAGATCGACCTCTTATCCTTGAAGGACATTTTAGCTGAAACTTATAACTAAAAAAATTATAAATCGGACTATAATAAGTTATTCAATATTTTAATTCGTAATAATTAATTAACTAAAAAATTATAATAAGTTATTAAATAATTTAATTCGTAATAATTAATTAACGAATAATAAGCAATATATTAATTCTAATATAAACATGTAAATTATAAAGTAATTATTATAATAAAGATGTAATTAAAATATCATAAGGACATTAATGAAATTTTGTGACTAAATTAATTAGAAAAGTTACACCTCATCAATTCTATTAATTTGACACTCAGGGTAAAACAACGGTTGTGCTAATATCCTATATTATCCCTGGCAGTTAGAAAATAACAGTTAACTCTTTCTAACCGCTATTTCTCACTTAGGTTGTGTTTGTTTTTATTAAGATTAAGACGTCTTAAACTTAATGCATATCTAAATAATAAGATGTTGCATCTAGATCTGAATTACATTAAATTAAGTCTGTTTGTTTTTTTAAATCTGAATACAATATTTTTTAAATATAAGTTATTTATATATTTATAATATAATCTAATTATTACTTTAATAAATATAATTTAATAAGTTATTCAATAATTTAATTCGTAATAATTAATTAACGAATAATTTACTCAATTTTTTTTATATTTTATATTTTATTTTTTACATTATATTATTATTTTTATTATAAAATTCGTATATATTATTTTTTAAAAGCGTCAAAACTATTGCCTCCCAACTATCATTGTATTCGTCTCGTCGAAACCTTTCCAACGATATATTTTATTAGTCCGTCCGAGTTTCTAAAATAGAGTTATGGATTTTTTAAGTTTTGAAGAGGAGAGAGAAAAATAAAAGATGAAAGAGAATGTGATGATACGTGAGATGAAATTTATTAAGAGGTGTTAAAGACTCCATTCTATCACTTATTCGGTAAGAGGTATTAAGGGGTATTAAGTGATTATTTAAAAAAAAATTGCACACTTAATAAACTTAAATCCGTTTCATTAAGATTAAGAGGCTAATTAAGTGCAAACAAACACAGCCTTAGTCTACGGTACTTAATTCTTATTGAGTAACCGTTTTAGGTAGAGCCATGAGGTGAACCGGCGGGCAGTGTAGGTCGTCCTTCGCGTCTATGTGTGCTGAGTAAAAGTACTATACTTGGTTGTAGATGCACTTAGACCGGGCACACTTAGATCGAGGGTCCCGCACACGGAAGACAATTAACCTAATATTAATTGAGGGGTTTCGGGTGATCCGATATCTTGTCAGAAACTAAAATAAATTAACTAATTTAGTTTATTTAGTTTGAGACTTTGAATACGTATTTATAAATCATATAAATGAATGCGTATTCAACTATAAATAATTAATTATGATCTAAAAGATAACGCTTGATCCTAGGTTTTATTTAAAATAAGGTTATTTATTATTTCCAAAAAAAAAAAAAAACTTATTTATCATAATTAATATTTAACTTCATTATTCATTCTAATTCTTCATAAGTGAAAATTAAGTTTAGCATGTTATTCTTATTAAAAGAAAAAGTTACGATTTAGTACCTTACATAATCCTATTTATTAATTCCTAAACATTTTAGAAATTAATGTTGATTTTTAAAATTAAATTTGTAAATAGAATTATGAATAATGTAAAAGTATTAAACCGTAAATCCTAATTAGTTTTAAAACTGAGTAAATCTGATTTCAAAAGTTTATGAATTAGAATTTTCTAATCCTATTATTAATTCTATTTATAATTAATAATATAATAATCTAAATTAAAATATTAAAAATAAAATTAAAAACGGGATCAGTATCGGGATGCGAGCACGGGCTGCCCGCGGGCACCCCAGCAGTTTGGGCTGGGCATCAGATGCCCTGCCCGTGGGCGTGACCGAATGGCCCAGAACAGTTTTGGGCCGGGTCAGACCCAGTTGACCTAGGTCGACGCCTTGGGTCGGGTCGGACCCAGGCAAACCTGGGTCGGGTTAGGGTTCGGCCCAAGTCAGAATTGGGTGGGTCGGGTCAACCCTGACCCGTGGGTCTGGATCCAGGTCGAACCTGGACCCTGTTGCGCCACCCCTTAAAAAAAATTATACCGAGCACAAACGAATCTTGTACACTAAAATTAACACAATTAATTTTCTATTGCTCCCATTGAAAATCTAATCACAACGAAAAATTCATAAAATTATTCCGGATAACATATCTAATTTTTGAAAATTAATCATGTTGGACATATTTTACGTATGCCCTCTATTTAGATGCTAATCTCGCTTGTATAAGATTATGGTCGTTTACCGAGGAATGAAATGTGCTTATTAATGTTAATCTTATATAGGTATCTCGGATTATATATAGAGAATATTAATTGAATGTTTGATCCTTAGTTCTTTAATTTTGCTCTCGTGTTTAGTCATCACAGTAGTCTATGTGAGGACGTTTGACTATCACGAATAAAGAACCTAAAAGGTCCATGGTCTAGATTAGAAATAGGAATTTCTAAGGCGTGAACGACCATTGATGAACTTTCTCACATTTATGTGATGATCTATTACCGGGGCATACATTGATGAACTTACTCACATTTATGTGATGATCTATTACCGGGGCATACTGCGGTCCAAGCACTGTTCAGTTTGTCAGGTGTGAAGTGTCTTCACACTGGACGGACTAGACTTATATCAGAAATAATTAATTAAGTCTGTCACTGATGATAGTACGATAAGGTCGCTTAGGTGATCAGATCGGAATCGGTTGATGTCCTGAGCATCGTGGACTTATACGGTTTAGCTTATATAATCTTTTATTTAATCGTTAAAGAATACAACCAAATGCTCCTAGTACTTTTATTTTGAGATTAGACGGTTGACCGGGATAAGTTGCACGATAGGAGATATGGATAATATCTTTATGAAATTCTTATTATGGTTTGTGAGAAACGAACAAATACTCATGATCAGCTCATCGGATTCATAATCCCATGAGTGAGTAGTTTGAAATAATCATAGAATAAGATAGTGCCATCAAAAGGGCAGAACAATAATTTTACCCTTTTGATGAATATCATAATAAAACGAAAACCTAGATTACCAAAAATTTGATTGTATCAATGGACACATGTGGTCAGGAAGATAAATATCAATACACACTTGACAATTCAGCTGAGAGCAATAGTGGAATGTTATCAAGATTAGTAAAAGCCTACACTTTTACCATAGCTCGAGTGTGTATGTCCATTAGTCCATTTTGTAGCTCCACAATGATGACACCGCAATTATGTTAAAATGTGTCATTTGAACATAGAATAATCCAATTGGACTCGGTTCGTGATTGTTGTCACGAATCACTGATTACCATAAATAATGGCAAAAGTACCAAATATTGGAAAGCCAATGAAACTGTAAAAAGATGATTGAATTTAATCCTTGTACATCCCTAGGGTTGTAGGAAATCAAATTATGGTACAGTTATCTTTTTGAATCGTGTCAATCTGACGTACGGTTTGAGATTTATGATAATAACAGTTTTTGGTCTAGGGCTGAAAATATCACTGTTATTTATATCGAAAAATAGAGAAATTAAATATTGGTATTCATGCCTAGAATATTTAAAGAGAGATATTAATAATAAATTTTGTGGTTATATATATATATGCGATTTTATTTTAATTAAATCTTGAAAATATAAAGATTTGATTTATTAAATCTTTAGGGTATTTTATGAGAAAGATTTAGTTTTGATTTATTCTTTATTTGATTTATTTATTTAAATCAAATCTTTGAGTTAATAACTCCCGGTGGTTGGAGTAAATATCTTAGAAGTGGTTGAGGATTTTCTCCAAAGTGGTTGGTTCATTCCTTATAAATAGGATAGCTAGTAACCTTGAAAACACACATTCACATATTCAGAAATCTCTCTCTCTCTCTCTCTCTCTCTCTCAGTTTATGCGAATTAGCTCTAGGATTCTCAGAGTTGTTCGAGTTTTAGGGCTTCGAGATTTATCCAGTGGGAGCCCACGAATATCCGCGATGTAGTCCCGGAGAATACATCGGAAGGCTTTTGGAAGAATTTTCTTCACAAAAATCACAGAAAACTTCAAGAACAGAGTCAGTGACTTCATAATTAAAAGGTACACGTTCTTGATATTTTTCGATTAAGAATATTATTTGTTAATACTCAAGGTTCATAATAAAAATGAAACAGTGTTATTAAAATCAAGATAATTAATTTATCACGATCAGGGAAATTAATTATGAGTTGTTTTTACACGAACTGTTTGACAGGGTTATTGGTATGAGACTCTAACCCAGTAAATTTTTTAAAGGTCAATCCGTGTGATAATTTCGACGATCACAATTTCTTACTGGTTTACGGAGACTCTAATGAGTCTAGATACGTTAGAGAACCACCGGGAACGGCGTCTGCGCGACGACGCTCCCAGCAAATTAGACCGGTTCTTATACCGGGTTTTTCGATGACTTTTCTCAATCCCGAGGCATAATTCACAGGATATCATCAAATAAATTCAGATCTAGATTGATTTCGAGCATTAATAAATCGTTTAGAAACATTACCAGACTTTTGGTACTTATGCCGACTGTACCAGAAACGTGAGGATTTTCCCGTTCTTTTGTTGGCCAATTTATCTTGCTTCTGGGATCTAGCACGTCAATTGCCGTGCCTCTATTTGTTCCACCACATCGCTGCGGGAACGTCTTCGATGATGAGAATATACCTCATCGGACAGGTTACGTCCTTCTCGGTGTTTGGATGAAAAACCGATGAAGAAGCGGGAAGATGAGGAAATCGCGAGCTCTGAGCTAGGGGCTGGGCGACTTTCTCTGATTTAGGGTTATAAACCTCATTAATAATTGTGAGCTTAGAGTGGGTATTTATACCACATAGTATAAATGACCTAATGGGCTTTGGGCCCAATTAATGGGTTCAAGCTCCATAAGTCAATATTAATTAATTTAACTAATTAATTAATGATGTCATAATTAATTCTCGGGCCTGTGTGGGCCTTTTACCTAATTTATGTAGTTGGGTCGAAACCTCAGAACCCGGTGGATCCAATATCCGATTCGTGCATGTCATATACTAACTTCTTCTTAGATATGCACAATTTTATACCATCTTTTTTTCTTCTTCCTAAGAAGAGAAAGGCTTGGCAAGTGTAATGGTGTACGGTCGGCGGTAAGCCGTAAGCGGATATCCACGGTCAAACAATAAAATTATATAAAACATGTTTTTGGGTTCGAGTTTTAACCGCATTTTCACTTTTTTTTTTTTTGTGTTTTCCGATGGCAACCGAATGAATGCCACGGGTTTTAGAACCAGTTTCAGGCCACTTGAGACCATGTGGGGTAAATGGACCCTACTTGAGTAGCTATTCTTTCTCACCAGCTCAATACTTACCCTCATTTTTTTTATCATTATTTATAAAGGAAAAAATCATTACTATTAATGCGTAAAAATGGATTAACGGTAAACTTGACCCACGGTTCGAGCCCCGGGCCAGACCCGGTGGTCGTGTTGACGGTCAAAGGTGGAATCAATGAGGGTTGACTTAGCTGAAGACGGATAGTCGTTTCCAGCGAGGCATGAGCTGTCCTGATGATCGTTGACTTGAAGTAGTCGTCTCTGATAAACCTTTGAGTAAGGAAATCACCATAGAATTGGATCTATAGCGAGCCCTAGGCTCGAGATCGCCGGCCTTGGTGGCGACGTCCTTGATGGCAAGATGTCTCTGTAACTCGCACATGTAAAACACGTCTAGGAGAATCGGAGGGTAAAACCTCTGAAGCCGTTTGTCATTGAATATGCTTGAAGACAGGAAAATGATAAGGGGTAAAAATATTTGATGCCGAACCTCGTGAAAGGCTGCCTACGTACGCTTTATAGGGATCAGGTCATCACGTAGTTCAAAGTGGAGGGTTAGGGAGTACGTACTTGAGCTTGCCTGGGCAAGCCGGAAACTGATTCCGGAGACGGAGGTCCCTGTCGACGTAGCTAGATGATGAAGCTAGTTGCATAAACTAGGTGTCATGGCTAGGAGGCGTCGAGGCGACATGCCTGGGGCGACATGTCTGAGTGGTGGACCAAGTCGCCACAATGACGACTTATGAGGTCAGGCATCGATGCCAATAATCCTTGGCATCCAAGGACCCTAGTTTTGACAAAGATTAGATGTTGATAGGGATCTAAAGTCGGCAAAGCACGACGATCAACAATGGTCTAATATCGACATGGGTCGAGTGTCGACATGGGTCGAATTTCGACATGGATCGAATGTCGACAAGGGTCGAGTATCAACATAGGTTGAATGTCATCATTATTCCTAATGAGCCAAGATAGGCGAGACCCCGATGAACAGAGCGTCGAAACCCCGACTCATAGGAAGAAAGAGAATTGTAGAGAGAGAAGCTCTCTTTTTAGAGAGAGAATTCCAATTGTGAAAAAGGTGTGTAAAATGAGGAGGAGAAGCCTCCTATTTATAGGAAAGCGTGGTGACCATTTTTCCCTGAATCAGGGAGATTAATGGTGAATATCCTTCCTTGGTGACCAAGGAAGAGTGCGCCATGTGCCTTGTCCGGCGAGGGTTTCAACGCTCCTTTGCCATATGTAATGGTCGTCCTTCCTTTAGCGTTGTCCGTCGTCCAGGTACATTGCCTGCGCAAACCTCTTCTCGGCCCTAAGACGAGGGAGAGGTTGTTAGATGCACCTAGAGTTGTCGTAGCTTCCTTGGGTCGTCGAGATCCTGCTACATTGTCGTCGGTGGCCTTGAGGGTTGTCGAGATCACAACACCTTGTCGCTGGTGGCCTTGAGGGTTGTCGAGATCATACCGCCTTGTCGCCAATGGCCTTGAGGGTTGTCGAGATCATACCGCCTTGTCGCCAATGGCCTTGAGGGTTGTCATCGCTTAACTGGTCGCCCCGACCAGCTCTCAGAGATGTCCCTTTGGCATTTGGGCTTCGCCTTCGAGCGCCTGATCTTTCGGGCTTCGCCAGATGGGCTTGATATTGGGCTAATGGGCCTTGACTTCGCTAGTGGGCTTTGACTTTTGCGCCCAAATTTTACATATCCCATAAAATGCACATAACAATTACCTAGTGATGAAAGTAAGTAAAAATCAATATTTACTCATAAATATTCAAAAATTCAAAAATTAATAATGTTGACTCTTTTTTTTTTTTTTTTGAAGTCGCCTACTTTTCAATAATTTCTGAGTTTGTCCCTATTTAAAGCACCGATTTTAACCAATAATGCCGCATGTTTGTGCACTCAAATATATCATATAACTTTGCCTAGACGAGAGGTAAACAAAATATGGTAGCAGTGAAAAATTATCATAATAAAAATGTTCAAACACACATCTCTTTTAAGAAAATGATGAGAAATCTAAAAGTTGTGGTTTTCTAATTGGGTGATATGTATGTCTTGATAGAAAAACACATGCAATTAGAACCAAAATCACAAGTGGCGCTTGGCTTTTGGACACATTGGAAGGTTTTAATTTTATCGACAGTCCACAAATTATTGAATTTTGATTTTTTTTTTAATTATTGCAATTCTTAGGCTCCAAAGATTTGACCTTAAGTAGGCAGAGTTCTCAAAGATTTTAGGGATATTGGCTCCACCATTGACATTAAAAAACACTATCCATCCTTATCTATTATGTTTTGTACCTTACATAAATTATCTTCACACAAACACATCTAAATAAATAAATTCTCAAGCTCTTAATTGTATAATAATATAACTGTAATAATGACAATAGTCAATAATCAATATCATCATTAATAAGAGGATTTGCGGACCGTTATCCAGATAAATAAACAATCCTATAAATTAAAATCACAGATAATTAATGATAATAATAATCCAAGAGTGAAATATGTACCTCAAAAACAACAGTTTAGTAATTTTGAGGTTGTTTATAATGATATTCATCATTCATTAGTCAAAACTACAAGAAAAATTGATAACATAACCTATAAGTTCGAAACTACAATAATTTTTCTGCACAAACAAAAAGTCTCGAGAAATTAGCGGATATGAAATATTCATCAAAATATTTAAAATATACCTCAATAATTGTAAAATATTAAAATTTATAGATCACATGTTCAGTAACATGATAATTCACTAAACGTCTTAAAAATTAGTAAATTTGCAAGAAAACGACCATAGAATCATAAATATTTAAAGTACTATTCATAATCCCTGTTAATTAACAAGAAAAGTTAAAAAAAAAAAAACCATCAAAAATGAAAAAAAAATAAAAAACTGTGGTATTTATGCCAAAACTACCTCAAAGTGATAAGTTTTAATTTGAGCAATAAATACCAAAATTATCTTTTTATTTTTGCACTGCAAATATAGATAAGTGCCAACTTATTCATTGATAAGATAATTGATTACTTCGCAATAAGGAATAAAACGATACGATTACCAAAGATAAATTATGAGTACTTAGGAAAAATAGATTAATAGCTTTATAATTGTGGAGAAACTCGTGATTACTAACATAGTGCCTGCGGTAACCTTCTTTTTTCATAATTGCGGTTTTCCAATAAACCTTTTTTGAGAATAAGGACCGTTTTTCCAAAATATATTTTTGACCCCCAAATTTGATCTTTAACTAAGAAAAAACTCTCTACTTTATTCAATTTCTTACATCAACCCTTACATTATATCTCACGAATTTCTTAAAAGTTAATCTCCAAATTAAGATTATTTTTTTCTTCAATATATGATATTTTTTTTTAAGTTTTCAGTAATATTTTCTTTGAACGAAAATTCGATCGGATTACCCATAGCCTTCGTACTCTACTCGTCGGTATGCTGTCTACTCATTGATTACAATATTTAACAATTTTACAAAATTCTCATCTATACACCCCTTGTGCCTGAGTATAATTATAAATTGAACTAGCAATTTGCGGTATAATTGTAAATTGAACTTGCAATTATTTGCAAGTATTTGAACATTGAGAACCAACCACTAAAAAGGCTTGGAAGAATGTTATTTTAGTGGCTTGAGATTTGATGTTTAGTTGTGTTTTCTTACCTAATACTTGACTTGAATGGGAGTCATTTTCTTACCTATAGGATTGTAGTCAATTGAAACAAATTGAAACACATTCCACATCTGAATTATGTGAAATATTTAAAAGTAAAACTATGAAGCAATATTATAGTCAATAAAGTAATATAAAGTTTGAAGAATGTCAAATGATTAAATGTTCGGCGCATAAAGTAATATATGAGTCACACTTGTACTTCTTCCTGTGTTTAAATTATGATAGAGATCTGTGGCGTAAGTATTTATTGATTACTGTTCAGCTACGATTTCGTCTACATCAATTTGTATTGATACGATAAAATCTATCTCTATCGTTTATGACATTAGTCTTCAATCATAAAAGCCCAACACTAGAAAACACCCAAAAAGGCCCAAATGGTCAAACCAAGAGGAGTCAACCAAAAGAAAAGTCAACAGTCAAATAGAAGATACGCGACGACGAAAGGCGACGAGGACTCCCATAGATGAAGGAACATACATTGACACAACTTCGCCAATAGATTTTCATCGGTGAAGCCCATCGCCAACCGAGGAAGAGACAGGCCGAGTCCAACGACGAAACAATCTCGCGATGAGGCCTAGAAGTAGACGACGAAGAAGAAGATAAGCTGGAAGTGATTAACGCAGCGCGAGTGACGCGTCAGGATGGACAATGACGATCACGCCCACGATTACATCCTTCCAATTAAGGCAAATATGAGGGACTCAAAACGACCATTTATGAGGTCTGATTTGAATTGTTAAGCTCTATAAATAAAGGCTAAACCATGTAAAGAGGGACCTAAAAAATCCTTATCAAAGAATACAAGACTTTGAAATCGAAACCTAAAAGATTAACTGATTCATCTCTAAAAAAAACCCATCTCATTTAATGTGATCTAGTTTTAACGGAAAAACCCGAGCTATAAGGTAATCTAAAAACGAAATTACACCATTCGTAACTCTGTGACTACGGCGGTGATTTTTCACCTCAATAGTTCGGCGCCCGCCCACCAAGGGGCATAGATGCTTTTCATCGCGTAGCTAAATCACGTGTTGTCTGAGAGAATGACAACGGAGAACGAATCGGAAACGCAAAGGCAAGAAGACGAACAACGATAGTTGGCACTAGTGGTCTTGGGACGCTAATATATGGAGAACCCCCAATCCACACAACAACATGGAAGTTCATCCGTGGCGCCAGGAATGTATCCGACAATTAAAGAGTATCAGTGGTGGATTGCAACATTGGAACACATGAACCAGCAGCTTCGCGGAGCCTCGGCGTAGGAGGGCAATGCGAGGACAACATGACAAGCGGCGAACGGCACAAGCGGATCAGAAGAAGGCGGATCCACATGAGCGGAAGTCGCAACAGGAGGAACGAATGCGAATCCATCGCCCATATACGAAGGTCACGAAAATCTCCCCCCACGGTTTCCACCCAATAATGGAAATACTTTCCATAATGAAAACATGAGCAGGACTACCAAAAAATTCGTGGAGCGAGGAATCCATTTCCCCCACTCAACCTACCACCACGACGCGTGCAGCATATGAGAATACCATCTCCACCGTCGATGACCATGCAGACAAACTAACATCTGGATAATCAAGAGCAAGTAAACAGGGCCATAATGGAGCTTAACTCTAGGGTGGGATATGTCATGTCGCAAATGCACAAGACGACGAGCGCGGTACCAGAGATCGACCGACTCGCGGAGGAGACGAGGAGTACCTGATGATCACCGGCGTCGAAGTGCATGACATCCCAACAATTAGGGTCACGTACTACAAGGGGGTGACAGACCCGAAAGACGCACGTGAAGACTTTCCACATAGCGATGGGACAAGTCAACGTAATGTTGGACATGTGTGTCCTTAAACAAGATATTTTATCCATTTGTAAAAGATTATGACAAGTCGTTGAATAAAGATGGTGCTTATTATGATAATCTTATTATAGTTTCTGGTAGAGTAAAATAGAATGTTTGATCCTTTGTTCATAAAGGATGCAATTATGTTATTATTATCACAACAAAGTCAATGTGAGGAAGAATTAATAATCATAATAAATGAACTTAAAATGTCCGTGACCTGATTAACTGGGTGGGAGCCCATTAATCGTATAAGGTCATTAATGTGACTAAGTGACAATCCTATTCTGGATTTTGTCTGTGTCACACTCACTAGAAGTGCATTAAGTATGAAGTGTCTTCATACTGGACTGGACCTGACTTAAACTCCGGAAGTTATCATATAAGACCGTCACTGATAACTTAGAGTTGAGTCACTAGTAGATAATCAAATGGATATTCGATCTAAGTCCTGAGTGGTCTTGAGTCCGAGGTGCTGGCTTGATTGTTCTTTGATTTAACCGTTAAAGAACACAATATATTACCGTTGTTCCCAACACTATTATTTTGGGAACATGATAGTCAGCAGTAACGGTAGCTTGGTCGTAGACATGGGCATCACATTGCTCTCTTCAGAGTCATGATGATTCCCTTGATTGTCGATGGTGAGAAGTGAGAAGTACCCGTGCGCAACTTATGAATCGAAACCATAAGTGGGTTACTCATGATATTACTGACTGAGTCAAGGATGAAAATGCAATGAGGGGCATAACGGTAGAAACCGCGTGCTCATGTGTGGATCATCAAGTGAAACATCAATAATCCTAATTTGATTGTATCAATGGACACCCTGCTGTAATTAAGGGAATAATATATACTCTATCACTATAGAGTGCAGCCTCGGGTTTATAGTGGAATAACACCGAGGTTTGACGAACACCCTAGCAGATCGTTGGAGCTTAAGTGATACGGGTCCATGGTCCCCAGGATAGCTCCGTAACGGATGATACGTACGTGCTAAAAATGTTTTGAGATGTTTTAGATCATTTGGCAAGACTTATAAAACTGAAGTCTGTGACAGACATCAGAATAGTGTTATCAGTAGCGTGGCAAAAGTACCATATCTTGGTAACCGAAATTAACTGACAAAAAAAAGTAGAATTTGGATTTTCTGTCAACATGAAAGTTGTTGGAAATTAAATTCTAAGAAACTTTACTTTTGGAACCGAGTCGTTTCAACGTACGGTTTGTGATTTAGAAAATTTCTAAGTTTGTGATCGTTTTCGGTAAACTATGAAATTAAATCACATGTCACGAATTTAAATGATGGTGTGACACCATGACATTTGAATGTGTGATATTGAGATCAGAGGATATTAATATGATTTAATTATTCGAATTTAATTATTAATATATTATTAATAATTAATCAATAATTAATAGATTTATATTAATATGTAAATAATATATATTTATATATATTACATGTGTAAAAATCGAATTATGCCTTAGAATGTAGATCCATATACATTCGAATGGATAGGCTTTGGTCTTTTCATAATTGCGGCAAAAGTACCAAATGTTTTGGTATTTGAGAAAAACCTTAAAATCAATTTAATCCATTTGACCGGTTATGATTTAATATCAACCGTTGGATTAGGATAATTGATATATTCGAAATTTATAAATTGGTGACGAAGTTTTTATTTTCGAATTTAAATAATTAATTGTATCCGTTAGATCGGTCTAAGATTTAATCTTTACCGTCGGATTGGAAATTAATTAATTATATATATAATATATTAATTTCGAATTATGTATTTGGATAAATTAGAATTTGGATCTTTTAATATTTGATTTTATCCTAAACTAATTAGATCGGTTTAAAGATTTATCTCAACCGTTGGATCTAGATAATTAGAATTCGAAATTTATATATATATATATATATATATATATATATATATATATATATATATATATAAATTCGAATCTTGATAAGATAAGAGGATAAGATTGATTTTTGATTTTATCCAAGTCTTTCTTATTTAATTAAATCCCTAATTAATTATATCCCTTGGATTTAGATAAGATTGAATCTAGACCATTGGATTCAAATAATTAATTATATTTAATTATGAAATTCGAATTTTAGGGGAAGGAATTTCTCTAATTCGGTTACAGTCTGAGCCTATAAATAGGAGGCTCATTCTACACATTTTTCACACCTTTCCCCAGAGAAAAATTCGAACTCACCCTCTCCCTCAAGGTCTGCGAATTTTTCCTCTGATCTCTCTTTCTGGTTCAGCTTAAGAGACTTAGTTCTCCGGAAGCTTAAAAAGAACCATCAGTTTAAATTTTGCGACGGAGTCCTGCCGGCGAAGCCCACGCTTCGGTACGAGGAATCCAGGAGAATATCCCGGAAGATCACGGGAGTTTCCCTCAGCACCAGCGGAGCCCTGCCTGATTCAGAACGCGCAGCCAGAAGTCGACAATAGAGGTTCGGCCTTATGCATTGGGCTAATAAATGCGACCATTTACTGCTTTCTATTTATTTCTTATAAAGACTAGATTATTAATAAAGATTTATGAATATTAAATTACATAATATTTATCGGGTCTTGTAATATGGTTACTATCCGATGTTCGGATCGTTGCTCAGATAATATGTTTTTCCGCTTAAAATAATTTTTTAAATATTACCTGGACGGTCCAACAACACAAATCATGATAATTAACGGGGATTAATTCCCAACACGTATATGGACAAGAAAGAGAGACGGTAATGTGTCTTCTATTTTGGACAATTTTCAGAGGCAACATTGAAGTGTTTCTCGAGGCTTCCACCAAACTCCATCCATTGCTTCGACGATCTAGTGTCTCACTTTGTAAGGCACTATTTTATGTATATGCAAACGGAGGTGAATATCACAGATCTCTGGAGCCTGGAGCAAGGCAGGGAGGAAGGACTGAGGAATTTCATCAAAAGATTCAAGGACGTGTTGGAGAAAATCTCAGGAGTAGAGGAATCGGTAGCCACCTTGGCACCGAAACATGGTCTGTGCTACGAGGCCCTATTTCGCGAGGAGCTCACCAAAAGCCGACCAGTGATGATCGAGGATGCTCTGCACAAAGCCACAATCTTCATTACTATAGAGGAAGAGAGGGCGATGATGGCAAAGAAGCACAAAGTGGAAGAAAAGAAAGTCCCCATAGCAAAGGAGTCATTCCAACGATAAAGCCAAGAAGGAATGAGCCACACAGGGGATAGTATCCGACGACACCCATCGACTAGGGAAGCAGAAGAGCATTAACATACAATGTTGGCAGTACGGAAGAAGAGTGACCATCAGAACAGGAAAGACCGCACAAGTTTTCTCATATATAAAAAGATATGAGCAAGTATTGTGATTTCCACAAGAATAAGGGATATTCGACGGAGGAGTGTTATTCTTTGAAGAGGCATTTCATGGAATAATGGACGCGGGGAGAGATGAAGAATATTGACATAGGGGATCCTTATGAAACTCCCTATCACAGGAATTCCGACGACAATAGCCGAGGAGGCGGCCAGTAACGAGGAAGGGGAAGACCTTGGAAAGGGCAAGGGCATAGAGAACCTTTGTCTCAGGCAAAGTTCCAGTAGGTCGAGCAGGAAGAATCCGGCGGGGAGCCACCGGCGATGAAGTAGCGGATCCACACGATTATGGGCGGTTCATCGTTCTGTGAGGATACGGTGAACAACATCATGGCCTACCACATACGAGCTTAGCATTACGGCGAGGATATGGAGATGAGCATGGAAGAGGTAAAGAGCAACGATGTCCCAATTATGTTTTCCAAGGAAAGAATACTCCCCGGCGACCACGATGACGCTCTAGTGATATCTTTGAACCTGCACAACTTTATCGTCGATCGGGTTCTCGTCGAAAACGAAAGTTCGGTGGATATCATTTTTCTAGACACCCTAAAGAAGATGGACGTCGACAAGGATGAAATAGTCGGGGCCCCAATGGGTCTCACCAGTTTTAATGGGGAACTGCTTACTCAATGGGAACGATAAAGCTTGCAGTATACGTGAAGAGTGTAAATAAGATGGTGAAGTTCGTCGTCATGGATTGTCCATCGATTTTTAATATCATTATGGGGCGACCATGGATTCACTTAATGCAAGCAGTCCCATCAACGTACCACAAGTCCATTAAGTTCCAAGGACCGAAGGGCAGGATAGTAGAGGTGAGAGGGAGCATAGAGGCGTACTGCACCTGCTACATGAAAAATTATCGCATGACTTTGAAGAAGGATGGATCCGATAAGGTTAAAAGAATCAAATAGCAATTAGTAGTAGAAGGGTCCAGCGCGATGCTGATACATAAACCAAGCGACCCTAAGTAAGTAGCTGAAGAGGACTCGAAGAGCACAACGAAGAAGAAAAAGGAGAAGGAAAAAGGCATCAATCTTGAAGGTCGAATACCTGACTGCGCACCTGAGTTAGAAATAGTGGAACAAGTTCAAATAGATCCATCAGATCGGACAAAGACGGTCGGTATAAGAATTGGTTTGAGCGATGAGCTAAGAGAGAAACTCATCGAATTCTTGAATGAGAATAAAGGGACTTTTTCCTGGTCTCATGAGGACATGCCATAAATCAATCCTGAAATCATCTTTCCCCAACTCATCGTGGATTCAAGCCATAAGCCAGTGAGGAAGAAGCAAATAAAGATGGTGGGGGATAGGAACAAGATCATCAACAACGAAGTTGACAGGCTCTTGGCGACGAAAGTAATCCGAGAGGTCAAATACCCATAGTAGTTAACGAACACGGTCATTGTCAAAAAGAAGAATGGCAAACGGCAAGTATGTATTGATTCAACTGATCTCAACAAAGCTTGCCCGAAGAATAGCTTCCATATGCTACACATTGACCGTCTCGTCGACGCCACATGCAGACATGAACTGTTAAGTTTCATAGATGCATACTCAGGTACAACCAAATTATGATGCACCCGGACGATGAAGAGAAAACCGTTTTCATCAGTGAGAGAGAGATCTACTGCTACAAGGTAATGCCTTTTGGATTGAAAAATGCAGGGGCTACGTACCAGCGGTTGGTGAACAGGATGTTCCACGAGCAGATTGGGAAGACAATGGAATTATACATCAACGGCATCTTGGTGAAATCCTTGAAGGTAGAGATGAAGACTTCTCATTTAAGAGAATGCTTCAAGGTACTCAATAGAGACAACACGTCCAAGTTTACTTTTGGCGTCTCATCGGGAAAGTTCCTCGGATACTTGGTAACGCAGCGAGGAATTGAGGCATGTCCCGACCAGCTGGAAGTCATGAAAAACATGCCATCGCCGCTTAGCAAAAAGGAGGTTCAGAAACTTAGAGGAAGGATCGCGGCACTCAACAGATTCATCTCGAGATTAGCGGATAAGAGTCTTCTGTTTTACCAGATGCTGAAGAATAATAAGAAGTTTGAGTGGAATTAAGCGTACGAGGAGACCTTCCAAGAGTTGAAGACCTACCTGCGAACACCACATATAATGACCAAACCCGCCGCAAGAGAAGTTCTATACTTATTCGTTGTAGTAACAGACGTGGTGGTTTAGCGCAGGCTTAGTTCGAGAAGAGAATGGGGAGCAAAGGCTCGTATCTTACATCACCAAGAAGCTCATCAGAGCGGAGACGTGATATCCGCAAATCGATAAATTGGTTCTCACCATCATAGAAGCAGCGATGAAACTGTGACATCACTTCCAGATGCATACCATCATGATCATGATGGAGAAACCGATCAGGATGCTCCTTTATAACCCTAATCTATCTGGATGCATGAAAAATTGGTTGGTGCATATGGGATAATATGACATTGAATATAGGGTGTGAACCAGAATCAAGTCTCAGGTACTTGCTGATTTCTTCATTAAACTCCTGGTCGATGAGGAAAAGTTGGGCGATGAAGATGGAGAGACAATTTTCAAGAGAGGGTCTAATCGCGGATTTTTAAGAGTTCACACTCAGACAAATTCGTGGAAGAGACAATTCTCATGCGGATGCTTTGGCTAGTCTAGGATCGACAACCAGTCCTGGGGAGCAGAAGGTGATAACCGTGGAGACCATCGAGGAGCCCAACATTCTTAAGAAAGTAGAAGCAACGTAGGACGACAAAATTGAAGAGGCAGACTCGACCAAGGGTTTTGTTGTTATAGAATTCGATGAAGAAGAGTTCGACAAAGAATAGTTGAACGAAGAAGCGACGATTGAGGAAGAAAGAATGGTCGACGATTCAGAAGCGGGTGATTGTTGTAAGTCGATTCTCGAGTTCATTAGCGACATGATTTTACCAGAATATAAGTAGGAAGCGAGGAAGATTAAGTCAAATAAATCCAAATATACAATCTTAAATCGGGCATTGTATAAAAGGAGCTTCACTGGACCATATATTTGCGATGCCTGAGAGCATGCGAGGCCAGCTACGTCATGAGGGTGCTGGTCGTATCTGCGGATCTAGACCAAAATCGGTCACCACCGACCCGTAAAAAACTGTAATCATTGATTAAGTCACACGGTTTGACTTTTAAAAATTTACTGGGTTAGAGTCCCATACCAATAACCCTGTCAAACCATCTATTTTAAAATCAATTTACAATTAATTTTCCTGATCGTGATGAATTAATTATTTTAATTTATTTGACCCGTTTTTTATTTTATTTATGAGCCATGAGTATTAATAAATTATCTTAATCAATAATCTCAAGAACGTGTACCTTAGAGAAACCACTTTAGAGAAAATCTCTCAACCAATTATGAAAGATTTACTCTAACAACTTGGAGATATTCATTCAAAGATTTGATTAAATCAAATAACAAATAAATCCAATTTAAATCTTTTCTGAAAAACCCTAAAAGATTTAATAAATCAAATCTTTTATTTTTCAAGATTAATTTATTAAAATTGAATTTCTTATATAAATATAAATCGATTTTAATTATTCTCTCTATTAAATATTTTAGGCATAAATACCAATATTTATATTCTCTAATTTTGATTTAAATAAAAGTGTCATTTTTAGTCTAAGACAAAAAACTGTTATTATTATAAATCTTAAATCGTCTGTCAGATTGACACGATTCAAAAAAATAATTATACCAAAATTTAATTTCCCACAACCCTAGGGATGTCTTACGATAAAATTCAATCATCTTTTGCAGTTTCATTGGCATACCAAACTTTGGTACTTTTGCCACTATTTAGGGTAATCGGTAATTCGTTGCAACAATCATGAACCGAGCCTGATTGGAGTATCCATTCAAATGAAACATTTGAATATGATTGCGGTTTCATCCTTTATGGAGCTACAGAGGGGACTAATGGACGTATACACTCGAGCTACGGTAAAAGCGTAGACTTTTACCAACCCCGATTACATTCCACTATAGCTCTCGGCTGAACTCTCAAGTGTGTATGATAATTATCTTCTTGAACACAGGTGTCCATTGATTCAATCATATTTCTTGTATGCTACGTTTTCGTGTTATTATGCTATTCATCATAAGAGAGATCATTACCGTTCTGCCTTTTTTGATGCCACTATCTTATTCTTATAATCCTTACAAACTACTCGCTCATAAGATGATGAATCTAATGAGCTGATCATGAGTACTTATTTGTTTCCATGAATCACAATAAGAATATCATAAAAATATTGTCCATATCTGCTGTTAGGAAACTTACCCGGTCAATCGTCTAATCCCAAAATAAAAGTATTAGTAGTACCAAGCTGTACTCTGTAACGATTAAATAAAAGATTATATAAATTGAACCATACAAGTCCATAACGCTTAAGACGTCAACCAATTTCCATCTGATCATCTAAGTGACCCTATCGTACTATCATCAGTGACGTACTTATTTGATGATTTCGGATGCGAGTCTAGTCCGTCCAATATGAATTCATAAAGGATGCAATTATGAATTATTATCACAACAGACTCAATGTGAAGAAGAATTAGTAATCATAATAAATGAACTTAAAATGTCCGTGACCTGATTAACTGGGTGGGAGCCCATTAATCGTATAAGGTCATTAATATGACTAAGTGACAATCCTATTCTGGATTTTGGGTGTGTCACACTCACTAGAAGTGCATTAAGTATGAAGTGTCTTCATACTGGACTGGACCGGACCTGACTTAAACTCTGAAAGTTATCATATAAGACCGTCACTGATAACTTGGAGTTGAGTCACTAGTAGATGATCAAATGGATATTCGATCTAACTCCTGAGTGATCTTGAGTCCAAGCTGCTGGCTTGATTGTTCTTTGATTTAACCGTTAAAGAACACGAAATATTACCGCTGTTCCCAACACTATTATTTTGGGAACATGATAGTCAGCAGTAAGGGTAGCTTGGTCATAGACATGGGCATCACACAGCTCTCTTCAGAGTCATGATGATTCCCTTGATTGTCGGTGGTGAGAAGTGAGAGGTACCCGTGCGCAACTTATGAATCGAAACCATAAGTGGGTTACTCATAATATTACTGACTGAGTCAAGGATGAAAATGCAATAAGGGGCATAACGGTAGAAACCGCCTGCTCGTGTGTGGATCATCAAGTGAAAGATCAATAACCCGAATTTGATTGTATCAATGGACACCCTGCTGTTATAAAGGGAATAATATATACCGTATCACTAAAGAGTGCAGCCTCGGGTCTATAGTGGAATCACTTCGAGGTTTGACGAACAACTAGCAGTTCGTTGGAGCTTAAGTGATACGGGTCCATGGTCCCCAGGATAGCTCCGTAACGGATGATACGTACGTGATTAAAATACATTCTGGATAATGTTTAATCATTTGGCTTGACTTATAAAACTGAAAGGTCTGTGGCAGACGTCAGATAGTTTTATCGTTAGCGTGGCAAAAGTACCATATTTTGGTACACGAAATTAACTGATAAAAGAAAGTTAGAATTTAGATTTTCTATCAGCACCATGTTGTTGGAAATTAAATTCTAAGCAACTTTTCTTTTTGAACCGAGTCATTTTGACTTACGGTTAGTGATTTATGGATTTTCTAAGTTTGTGATCGGTTCGATGAACTTTGAAATTAAATCACATGTCACGAATTTAAATGATGGTGTGGCACCATGACATTTTAATATGTGATATTGAGATCAGGAAATATTAATATAATTTAATTATTTGGATTTAATTATTAATATCTTATTAATAATTAATTAATAATTAATAGATTTATATTAATAAATAAAAATATATATTTATATGTGTAAATTCGAATTAGGGTTTCATAATATGAAACCCTAGGCAATTCGAATAACATGATTTGGTCTTTCCATATTTGCGGCATAAGTACCAAATGTTTTGGTATCTTGGCAAATCCCTAAAATAAATTTAATCCATTGGATCGGTTATGATTTAATATCAACCGTTGGATTAGGATATTGATAAATTCGAATTAAATAACTTGGTAACCAAGTTTCATTTTTCGAATTTGGTTAATTAATTATATCCGTTAGATCGGTCTAAGATTTAATCTTTACCTTCGGATTGGAAATTAATTAATTATATATATTTATATAATTTTCGAATTATAGGCTAAGGATAAAATGGAAATCGTTTTTAATAAATCTTTTTATATTTGATTTTATCCTAAACTAATTTGATCCATTAGATCGGTTTAAAGATTTATCTCAACCGTTGGATCTAGATAATAATAATTCGAATTTTATTATAAATATATATGATAATTCAAATTTTATAAAGATAAGAAGATAAGATTGGATTTTTGATTTATCCAAATCTTTCTTATTTAATTAAATCCCTAATTAATTTATATCCATTGGATTTAGATGAGATTAAATCTAGACCATTGGATTAAGATAATTAATTATATTTAATTAATAGAATTCGAAAATTAGGGAGGGAAATTCTCCAATTCGGTTACGGTTTGAGTCTATAAATAGGAGGCTCATTCTACACATTTTTCACACCTTTCCCCAGAGAAAAATTCGAACTCTCCCTCTCCCTCAGGGTCTGCGAATTTTCTCTCTGATCTCTCTTTTCTGGTTCGGCTTAGGAGACTATTTCTCCGGAAGCTTAAAAAGAACCATCAGTTAAAATTTTGCGACGGAGTTCTGCCGGCGAAGCCCACGCTTCGGTACGAGGATTCCAGGAGAATATCCCGGAAGATCACGGGAATTTCCCTCAGCACCGGCGGAGCCCTGCCCGATTCAGAACGCGCAGCCGGAAGTCGTCAATAGAGGTACGGCCTTATGCATTGGGTTAATAAATGCAACCATTTACTGCTTTCTATTTATTTCCTATTATGACTAGTTTATTAATAATGATTTATGAATATTAAATTACACAATATTTATCAGATCTTGGGATATGGTTATTATCCGATATCCGGACCGTTGAACGATAACAAGTTTTTTCCGCTTTAAAATAATTTTTTAAATGTTACCCGGACGGTTCGGAGGTATAATTCGTGATAATTTACACGGAATCCGAGACGTGATTTCCAACATCGACGAGGTTGCATGAGGAAGTGAACCGCGACAAAGTCCACCGCGAGGAAGTTCAACCCGCGACGAAGTTCAATCAGCATAAAAGTAATCTGCGATTAAATACTTCATCGCACCTCGACGAAGAATCCTCGAGGAGGAGTCCATGAAGAAGAGTTTATCGCAGGAGAGCTCATCGCAGAGCAGCTCATCGTATGGAAGCTTATCGAGGGAAAATTCATCGCAAAACCCCAACGAATTAAATAAAGGAAGAAGTCAAAATCGCACGAATAAAGGAGAAACAGTTAATCAAGTGAGGAAATCATGGGAAAATCAGCGTATTCAAGGAAGGTCAGCAACAAATCAAGCAAGAAGAAAGGAAACCCTAGTGATATTGAAGGAAAGCTGGAAAAGTCCTCAGCCTATAAATACTATAAGAAACCACATTGAGGGGGACGTAAAAAAATGGGAAGGAGAGATTCTAGAGAGAGAAGATGAGTTTTTAGAGAGAGAAACTCCAGAAGAAAAAGAGAGATTTCTTTGAATTTTCGATTACCGATCTATTGAAATCCGATTATATTGAGATTAGAGAGCAAATCGTATATTTGTTCATCATACTCCGAGTGTCCAGCTAATAAACGGGAGAAACCGAGTCCTATCGGGATTATAATAAATCAGAGATATTCGAGTTCATGTTATTTATTGTGTATTTGCGATTATCTTTGTGACTGTGAAGGGTGGTGCAAATCGCCCTCAACAATCACCCCCTATAAAATGGTAAGTGATTCTAATGTTTTCTAAGCCTAAACAACTTCATCTTTCCGAATTATTTTTTTACTCCATACACCAAATGTCATATTAATGTTGAGCGTCAGAGCGGTTTACGGAGGCCCGCCTGTACCCCGTTAAAGTTTGATTTTTTTCTCTTTCTATTTCAGAGATGAAGATGGATGAGCAGGCTAGATCAAAGATGCCAAAAAATCTTCCTTGCTATCCTAAAGCAAATATTCAAGATCCGAGCCCGATATGACTGTAAAACAGAGGTCTCGGTTCTCCGAGGTCGCCGATCCAAGATCTGAGTCCGGTATGCCCGTTAAAAGGAAGTCTCGGTTCTCTAATATTGAATATCCAATATCCGAATCCGTTCTGGCCGACAGACGGAAGTCTCAGGTTCCCAAGATCAAAGATTCAAGCTCAAAGCTTCAAGTATAGCATAGTCAATAAAACGACAACGGGCCAGGCCAAAAGAAAAGACTTGTTCCGTACAACGCGTGATCCATTTTTCGGCATCAACATTTTGGCGCTAGAATATGGGCTCGGACAAGTTTAAGCCTCAGAGTCCCTGCCAGCATATCCAACGACCTCCAAACTGTCACAGTCGTTCAACATAAATAAAAACAAAGCATGTGCGCCGCCGTCTACCTCCGAAAGCTCATAAAAGAAATACGATGGTCAAATTTTTTAGCTCAAAAACGACCCTGAAGGCCCCATCTGGGTAAGAAGACGGTCAAAGTCCGAAGCCCGAAGAAAACGATGTCGAAGGTCTGATCTAGGTGAGAAAATTGTCAAACTCTGAAGCACCAAGAAAACAACGACCTTGAGTTTTCTTTTTGGTCGCCTCGAAGGCCTCAAGATCCTTCACGGTCGCATGAACGACCTCGATATCGGTCCCATAAACAACATCAAGATCCTTCACGCTCGCATCAACGACCACGAGTTTCATCTCGGTCGCCTCAACAACCTTGAGTTTAATCTTTATTATCTCAACAATCTTAATTCTCAATAAAGACAAATTTGTAAAAACCCCATTGATGACAAGAGACGTTAGGCGAGACTAAACCAAATACTATAGCCGACTAAAGAAATACCTATCGAATAAGATGACAAATAAAAGATTATCGTCTAGCTAGTATTCACACGCCATCAGAAACAACCAACGAAGAATTTCCAATTAAACTCATTTTCTTTATGATTAAGAGAAGGTCCCTCTAAGGTACACCAATATTTAAAACTTTCCAAAAAAGGGCCCGTGGAATAATTCTGACAAAAATATTAAAAAGTATGTGGAATAATTTCGGTGAAAATAGGAAAAAGTCTATAGAATAATTCCGGTGAACATATATAAAAGTCTGTGGAATAATTATGGCAAAAAAAAACATCAAGATGAATAAAGATGCCGCAAAGGCACAATGTACCCCTTTGGGAGAGGGAAATAACTCTGCCTTAAAGTAAAACTATTGCCTTCATGTTTGTGTTTGAGACTTTAATTACATTTGTTAGTTGGTCTAAGACATATAATGACATTCTATTATTATGGAATTTTTGACACTTAATAAAAATTGAGAACAAATATGCATTCAAATATTTTATATCTTTTCTATCGAAATCCATCGATAACCGATTAATCCGTCGATAAGTTTCGATAACCTTATTTTGAAATTTTATATCTTGTCCATCAATAAATTCGTTACCAAACAATAAATCTATCAATAACGGCAACCGATTTATCAACCAAACGATAACCTGACCCTTGATTACCACAATTTGATTAAAACTTATAAAATTTATTATTTTATTTTTTTCCATAAAAATTCATTTTTGTCAATTGATTTTTAAAAATAATATTTTGGACACGTGTCACTTTAAAAAAAATATATGTTTTGACGGAATTTTAACAACAAATTCATAATATTTTGGTATGAAACAAAATAGTTGAATTTTAACCGAATTGTTTTCTTCTAAAATCATAAAAATTAATTATTAAGCACTCACATTACTATTAGTCCTATATTTATTTATATAAATTAAATTAAGTAATTAAAAATTTATTAATTAATTTATTAAACTACTAATTGGAGTTGCTAGATAATACCTAGTCACAAGGATAATAATTTCTAACGTGGCCCCTTCTGATTTGATGTAAGTCAAGCTCACCTAAGACACGCTTGTAGTAGATAACCTCAAAAAAACAAAGTATATCGTTGGCATAAGTATCAACACTTTGATAAAATTAAAGCAACATGGTCTAAATTGATTGAAAAAATAAAGATAAAAGTAAATAAATAAATAAAAAATATTAGGTGACGCATACTCACGTTTGTTTATTATTTTTTATTTTTATATACATGGTCAATGCCACGTTGCGTCAAATTAACAAGAATATGTGTAGTTTCGATTTTATCCAACTCCGTCATAAGATGTGGTAATTGAGCAATGGCCATAAAAGTGGATATAATAAGCGTAGCCTCAATTCTGTTAATATTAGGTTTTTTTGCCGCTCCTTCATAAACTCGTACTGCTTCAGCTGCTCAACGTTTAGGTACTTATACCGCCAATAAATAAAAATAATTATATTTAACTTTACGCCAAATAGTGAGAAATTAGGTTTATGTTTGTCTTGTTCTTCCATTTCTACGCCATTGTTAAACCTCTGTTCAAGCTTCTCTTTTGACCTAGCGATCTGCGCAAGTTCCATTCCTATGATTCGCCATTTCAAGCGGCGTAGCTCCAGGTTCGTAGCGCTTTCCGGGTTGATGATCTCTGTCTTTATCGCGTGTTTCTTGAAGCTGTTGAGCACCGATCTGACCCAAGAGGTTTGCGAACTGGGAATTGGTTATGGTAGAGTTCGATTCTTGTGGTTAGCGATGGGTTTTTCGGGTTGTTATGGTTCGGGAAATTGACTGCCATGGGTGATATTGGGGAGTCTTCTGAATCTGGTTCCGGAGCTCGTGAGGACGAGCGGTGTCCTAAACAGGTTTCCCCCGTTCAGAGTGGGGGTTCGAGGAACACGAGTCCGCTTGGCCGCGTCGGATCTCGGAACACGAGTCCGTCGAGGCAGAAGACGATCAAGACGAAGCCTCGGGGATTGGATGAGGAAACGGCAGCTACATTCGGTAAATCCGTCCACCCGGACATCCAAATGGAGGACAATATCTGGGCGATGCTGCCCGAGGATTTGTTGAACGAGATCTTAGCTAGGGTTCCACCGTTTATGATTTTCCGGCTTCGGTGCGTTTGCAAGCGGTGGAATTCGATTCTCCACGATAACAGCTTTCTCAGATTTCACTCTCAAGTGCCGTCGCACTTTCCGTGCCTTCTCACGTTCTGGAAGAATCCGCAGACCCCGCAGTGCTCTGTGTTCAGTTTGCCCTTGAAGACGTGGTACAGGATTCCGTGCACGTTCTTGCCTCAGTGGGCGTTTTGGTTGGTCGGTTCTTCGGGTGGGCTGGTTTGCTTTTCCGGGCTCGACGGGCTGACATTCAAAACGTTGGTATGTAATCCGCTCACGCAGACTTGGAGGACGCTTCCAAACATGCACTACAATCAGCAGCGGCAGCTGATCATGGTTGTTGATCGCCGGGATCGCTCGTTCAGAGTCATAGCCACGAGTGATATCTACGGCGACAAGTCTCTGCCCACAGAAGTGTACGACTCGAAGCTCAATTCCTGGTCGCTTCACCAGATTATGCCAGCAGTTAATCTCTGCTCGTCAAAGATGGCGTATTGTGACTCCAGATTATATCTCGAAACGCTCTCGCCTCTGGGGTTGATGGTTTACCGGCTCGACTCCGGACACTGGGAACATATTCCTGCCAAATTCCCACGGTCTTTACTCGACGGGTATCTCGTTGCAGGCACTCAAAAGCGGCTCTTTCTAGTAGGAAGGATCGGGCTTTACAGTACTCTTCAGAGCATGCGAATATGGGAATTGGACCATTCGAAAATCACGTGGGTCGAGATAAGCAGGATGCCTCCCAAGTATTTTCGGGCATTGTTGAGACTTTCAGCCGAGAGATTCGAGTGCTTCGGACAGGATAACTTGATCTGCTTTACGTCTTGGAACCAAGGGAAGGGCTTATTGTACGACGTCGACAAAAAGGTCTGGTCGTGGATTGCAGGCTGTGCTCTCCAGTCATACAACAGCCAGGTTTGCTTTTACGAGCCGAGATTCGATGCTTCCATTGTTTGAGTAGGAAATTTTGCTTTTGCGGCTATAACGTCTTTCGATACCTCGCATCATATTTTGTATATTGATATCGAAGCGATCCGATTCTCGATCCGTTGGTTAACGCGAAAAAACGTTTTCGATCATTTTGTATATAGCTAGGGCTAGTCCCAGAGACACATTTTTGACAGTGGTGTTCGGTACATTTTGCCTATTTATGATCGACATTGACAGAACTTTTAACGTTGAAAAACCGAGAACGATACGGGAGACGTTGTAATCCGGGACTGCCATTGATCTAGACTAGAGATGGGCAAGGGAAAATATTTGACAAGTCTGTTATACATGTTTAGAAAAACATTTTCACATGAATGTGTAAATTATATACAAGTTTTCCCATTTAATTCAACTCCTTTTCACTGCTTTTATTTCTGGGATGATGTATGATTTAGTGAGATTGACAATGGAAGTTATCGTGGATGCACATGTTTATGGTAATTATTATTAATTTTTTATTCTAGGTTAACGGTGGCAAATGTACCTAAATATATCAAAGTTTCATTTTATTGAGGATCTGTTATTTTATTTTTTTTCTTTTTTGAGACATCAAGTACATTCAAGTAGCAGTAAAGTGGAACTTGGATACATTCAAGCCACAATAGAGTAAAACTTAGTACATTTGCCACTGAAATAGATTTATTTCTATGCTGCTTCACTTGAGTACAACTTTGGTACATTCACCACTACTAACCCTTTATTCTGACGGGTAAAAGTTTGGTAATGTACTCCAGTGAGCAGTGCTATGAAATTTTACTATTTCTCATTGCAATAGTTTGCTCATTTAGTGCCGATTACCGAATGTTACGGGTATTTTTGCACGATTGATTTAATATTAATTGATTAATTAATAATTAATTAATTGATTATTAGTTGATTAATTATATATATTAATTGATTATTAATTGATTAATTATATATTAATTGATTATTAATTGATTAATAATAATCAATTTTGCCACCAAAATATTCACTGGAAGCTCGTTTTCGAAAAATAGAGGGTCCAGATGATCCCAAAAATATCAAAATACCCAAAATCGATATAAAATTTATAAAAAACGGCCTCGGGAAACACCCGGGACATCCGGAACACGCCGGGAAACACCCGGGCGGGTCCCACAGCCCCCCCAAGGGTCAGCCGCCACGTGCCAGCGCCCCTGCAGCCTCCCCAAGGGGCAAACCCTGTGCAGCCACGTGTTGGCCATCGGATGGGCGAAGATGAGGGCTGACGTCAGCCCTGAGGCGACTGCTGACGTCACCCGCGTGGAAGGAAGCCTCCAAGCAGCCAGCCACCTTCTCCCCGCGCGTGAGGGCGCGTCGCAACTTCGATCGGCGTGATTTTGGCGGCGTTGGATCGGCCACGTCCCGAGGATACGAAAAAACATATAATTTTGCATCAGGGGCTTCCCGAGTCAAAAGTTATTTGCATTTGAATCCCCGGGTTCTCTTATAAATAGAAGCTCGGTTTCAGTTAAACGGTAACTCATTCTCTCTCAACGGAACTCGACCAAAACTCTCTCGAGCACCCTCTAAACATCTCCCCCTCGAATATTACACTAATGTTGAGCGTCGGAGGTGAATTCGGGGGCTCCCCCCCCCCCCCCCCCCCCCCCCCCGGTTCTCCCTGATCTCGGGTTTTTGTTTTGTTCAGGTTCCGAGATAGAAAAAACACATTTGAGCGGAAGTTCTGGAGAAGATTTTGGCGCGATCTAAGACCCTCCTTGCCAAGGTTCTAGGTCCGTGAGGTGCTCGTTCTATCCAGTATTCTTGTATCTCCGACAGATATACGGATTACGCGGATAGCCCGAGGACCCGGATCTGTCCCCGTGACGCCGGTCGAGGGTCTAATCTGTCAAGGTCCACTTGAAAGTCAATATTGTGACCCCCCCTACACGGTGGTCAGGAGTCCGTTTTTGGTATCCCGAACCTGTAATCCGGGCCAGGCCAAGTCCTGGCCCTATTAGCAACAGGTAGTGGAGTTTACCACGGATTTTTGATTACCGAGTCAGCGGAGGATCCGATTGACTCGAAAGTCCAGGAGCCCAAGCCCAAAGCCCACAAAAGTCAACAAGACGACATTGGGCCCGGCCCAACACAAGCAATTGGGCCGCTAAATGTTTGAAGCGTTTTTCTGCATCATCACCGAATTTATTGAAAGCCCGATATTACTAAAGCGGCACTGCCACAAGCGGTTTTCGGCAACTAAAATGGTTTTAGCCCCGACTACCGCATCGGCAAATTATGATTCTAGCGTTTTTTTTTATAGGTTATAAAAGTAGGAATTTTACGAACCCGAAACACCTGAATCTTAATAGTATCGATTTACTCGTATGATATTCTTTGTATTGATATATTGAATATTGAATACTGAATATTAATTTGCTGTTCATGTATTGTGCTTGCCTATTGTAAGGAAAGAAAGCAATGAATATGACATTGAATATTTTCTATTTAATTTACTTTTGCATTACTGCATTGCAGTGCAGGACAATGTGGTAATTTGCACTAAGATTTTGAGAAAAAATGCGGTAAAAAAATGGGCCTAATTTTCACCATGATGGACCATTATAAGCTCTAGTGGTGATTTTTTTTTTTTAAACGAGATATAATTGATACCGGATATACATGATACATGTGACTATTGCACTACATAAAAGCAGAATATTTATATATTATTCGGTTACTATCGGGTAAATGAGCCAAATGTTTATTTGTGACTCAAGGTTTCGAAAAAATGCCCGTTTTTATTTATGGTAATCCAAACAACCCATTGATTAAAATATGGACCAATATACCTTTTTAATTAATTAATTAATATTTAGCATTTAAATTATGTTTAAAATTAATTAATAATTCGAATTAAATAATAAAATCAATATAATTTTTTTCCTTAAATGTAGCTAAATAGAATAATTGATTAATCTTAATCATTCCTTAATTATTTTTAAATTTTTTCTCCCTATTAATAAGTATGCTAACGAATATCAAACTGTATGTATAAACTAATATCAAATTGTAAATTTATTTACCAAAATTGTATATGTATATACCAATACTTAATGCGGGGAGTGCTTGTGCAAATCGTAAATATCAACACGAATTTAGTATATGTATATACCAATATAAAACTGTAAATTTAATTACCAAAATTGTATATGTATAAACCAATACTTAATACGGGGATATTTTGTACAAATCGTAAATATCAATATGAATTTAGTACATGTATATACCATTATCAAACTGTAAATTTAATTACCAAAATTGTATATGTATATACCAAATCTTAATACGGGGACTGCTTCTGTGAATCGTAAATATCAACATGAATTTGGTATATGTATATACCAATATCAAACTGTAAATATATTTACGAAATTTTATTAACGTACAATGAAGCGCTCGGCAACGACATCGCCATAGTAAAAGTAGGAATTTTATGAATCCGAAGGCCGAAACACCTGAACCTAGTATCGATTTACTCGTATGATATTCATTGTATTGATATATTGAATACTGAATATTAATTTGCTGTTCATGTATTGTGCTTGCCTATTGTAAGGAAAGAAAGCAATGAATATGACATTGAATATTTTCTATTTAATTTACTTTTGCATTACTGCATTGCAGTGCAGGACAATGTGGTAATTTGCACTAAGATTTTGAGAAAAAATGCGGTAAAAAATGGGCCTAATTTTCACCATGATGGACCATTATAAGTCTTAGTGGTGAATTTTTTTTTGTAAACGAGATATAATTGATACCGGATACACGGAATACATGTGAGTTCTAGGGGTGAAACCGGGTCGGGTACCTTTTTTTTTGGGTACCCGCTACCCGGATCCGAAAACCGGGTATCTGAAAAATGATACTGGGTACTCGAATTCCGGGTATCTAATTTTTTATACCCGGTACCCGGTTTTGAAAACCGGATCGGGTTTTTAACCGGATCCGGGTTTTTACCCGGATTCCCTTTTTTAAATTTTTTTTAAAAAGAAATTATCTCAAAATAAACAATTACACATTGTCTCGTAAATAAAGCACATACAGGCGTTGTCTTAAAATTAAAATGCATAAACAAACAAAAAAAACATAATCTTGCGGTTTTTTCTTCGTTTCCGCTATTTCTTCGTTCCCCGCATCATCATCAACGTCATCAACTGGAAACATATCATATGACAATAAAATAAGTATTACAAGTCAAATAAACATGAGATGAAAATAATTAAATAAAAATATAAGGCAAGTTAGATAATTACCCGGCTTATTATAAAGCATTTCGAGTTCTTCATTCACACTTTCGGCCTCATCCGTATACTCATTCATGACCACCACCTCGTGCTTAGCACTTAGCCAATTTTTTAGACAAACCAATGTCTTGACGGTCTTAGGAAGTAATGAGCTCCTGTACGGATCAAGAATCCTCCCACCACTTGAAAAATCCGCTTCAGAAGCCACAGTGGAAACAGGAACGGCTAAAATGTCTTTAGCAATTTGAGCTAGCACCGGATATTTAATAGCATTGAGACTCCACCAAGAAAGAACATCGAACGTGCGATTTGAAGCACTTTCCTTTGGATCGGAAAGGTACCTCTCAATGTCTGATTTTGCTTCATCATCATTAGTAGACGACTCCGACACCATGTACGATGCTAGCGTGAAACCCGTTCCGGACTGATCAACATTCATACTCGTCTGCGAAGGACACTCAGTACTACAAGAGGAACCACCTTGATCGCCACTGTATAAGTCATACAACCTTTGTAGCAATGCTTTCGTCGCTGTCACAACATTCTTAGCCACTTCAGGAGTAAATAGAAGATTAAGGCAATGATTAATGTAATGTACCTTGTATCTCGGATCAAGAACAGTTCCTAAGAATATGATAGGATTAAGTATTCCGGGAATGTCCCAATAGCTATTAAACTTGACCTTCATATTCTATATTCTCAGACATTGTCTTAACGCTTGTATCCTGCGACTTAAGATGATGCTCGATTGTTGCTTTAACATCGCACAAATCCGTGAGGCACAAGTTGGATGTCGCAGTATCGGCCGCACTTAGTCTCTTGGTCAGATCATAGAAAGTCTTGAGAACCTTCATAAACATGGTGGCGTTTTCCCAATCTTTATCACGGGGTGGACCCTCCTTATTTTCCTTGCGAAAATAGATGTAGTAGTATAAATCGTCCTCGTTCATCTGTTGAAAAACTTTTTGGAATTTCAGAGCTGCTTCTAACATGGAATATGTTGAGTTCCATCGAGTGCACACCTCCATACACAATTGCGACTTGCAAGTAATCTTGGGCTTCTTAACGTACTGTTTAAAACGCTTCGTACGTGCTGGAGACGATCTGACATACCTGACAGCATTCCGGATTGCCAAGATAGAATCGGCTATTACTTTCAAGCCTTCTCCCACAATGAGATTGAGAATATGACACGAACAACGAACATGATGTGACTATTGCACTACATAAAAGCAGAATATTTATATATTATTCGGTTACTATTAAGTTAAATCGAACCGAAGCACTGAATTAAATATGATTAGAGTTTAATATATATAATTTAAAATTTATATTATAAAATGTATTAACTTATACTTATACGGTATTTATTGAATTTATTAATTCTGAATCTATAATTATTATTATTTTTTGTTTAATGATTATGTTATCACTTTTTTCAAATTTTTAAATCGATAAGTACGGTTAAAATATTGACAAAGCTCAACCGAATATTGAATACCATATATATCATAAATGCGGTTTTATCTTTTCAACTAAGATATTCAGATATTTTTTTTAGAATAAAAATACATAAATGTTATATTTAGTCTTTTATTTATAATACACTTTACCAAAGAATTATTCACCTCTAATGTGAATGTACTCTATTTCCTCTCCAACTTCCTTATTTTATTTTTTTCAAGTAAAAGTCTAGTAATTCAGTAAAATAAAGAATGGTGAATTCTATAAATGTGCTTTAAAAATCAATGTAAGCAGAATATAAAATGTTGTCTGCGTTTTTAGGGCGACAATTAAGCCCGGCCACATGACCGATCTGGGTCTGATCCAGTGACCACGCGGTGGGGTTGAATAAATGGATTCCTCGGTCTTTAGCATTTTCTTTACCCGGAATAGGATTCCGGAATCTCTCGCCGTTTCTCTACTTTGTTTTTCTTATTGGTGATGGGAATAGGATTTTCGGCTCGTCGTAAAAGAGGACGCTTAGAGCGTTGATGGAAATAAAATACCTAGCTCGTCCCGAAGAGCCTAAAAATGGAGAGCTAGCAGAGAGTGCGCTAAGCGAGAGCTAGGAAAAGATCAGCTAAAGTCCGAGGAGATTTGAGCAGAGTTTCGGTAGAACGAAGGTTCTTAGCCGAGGGCTGTAGGAGAGTTTCGGCGTTGGGAGAACAAGAACATAGCTTCCAAAGTGAAGGTGTTCTACCGAGGACCCTAGGAGTGCTTCGATGACAAAGCCTCTCAAGATTGGTCGAGTTCTTCAAGGGAAGAATATACTTCTCAAGAGACTTTTTGAGTAAAATGGAGATCAAATCCCTCTAGGAGATCGAGTTCGTCGTACTTTGATTCAGTTTTCAAATCGACTCCAAGTTTTAAACCAAATCTGGGTATTACCGGTTATTTACCTGGCGCAGGTGTATATATTATTACCGGTTATTTACCTGGCGCAGGTGTATATATTATTACCGGTTATTTACCTGTATATTTTATCAATAAACATAAAATGTATCATTCATAGAGAATGTTGATACTCTGATGTAGTGAATATTTAGACCTAATTTTAACTTTCTCCTCCTACTAGGAGACCAAGGTTCAAATCCCGGCAATTTAATTTTATATATATGTATATATATAAATGTATGTATATATTTATGCTCTTTATACTTAGAACTCGTCTCTTAATATAAAGATTCTTTTGTAATATATTAAGTAATAATCATTGTATAATTATATAACTAAATGTTTTATCAATTTATATATAATAAACTATAAAAACAATTTAATATCATATTTTAAAATTCCTGCTTCATTTTTTTTTTTTTCGGTCTCAAGAGGAATATATACACTTAAGTTTGATCGACAAGTTGTTTGAAGTCCATTTGTTAAATGAGAAGAAACAATTAGCAACAAATAAGAGAATCTCTTTCTTGGAGACTCAAACTATTTATTTCTTGGTTTCTTCGTGTATATCTCTTCTTGAACCCTGCGTGCTTGCTCAGGCCTCAGGGCATGTGATTGTGTCCTCCAAAGCCAAACAAATTCTCAGTTTCAAACTCCCATATTTATGTATAAATATATACACGAGATACAACTTTCTATGTGTACATAAACCTCAAAAGCCTATATTTTCCGTACGTGTTTGTATTTTTTTCATTGCACTTCTATTTCACAAATTGTAAGTTACACCTGTATGTTTGTAGGTTATTTATTTAAATTATTTTATTATTTGCTTCCTTTGTCAAAATTCATCAAATTTTTTAGAGGCAATTTTATTTCTATCATCGTAAACGTCTAGTTTAAAAAATATGGAGTATTACTAATTTGATCAGCATTAGGCTCTTCAAGCACTTAATTATGTAATTAATTGTGAGGCAGCTACATTGGATAGATAATTAATATAAGAAGAAATATGAAGAGCACGCAGAACGCGTCTTTGCGATAAAAATCGACTTCACAAGCAAAATCTCGATTTTTTAATTCTTCATATCACGTTAAGAGTTTGAATACAATATATAGAAAATACTAAAATAAAAGTAATCAAATAATAGAATAAATGAAAAGAAATAAATACAAATAAAAGAGAATAAATCTTAACATGAATTAAGAAGATTTAGTTATCAATTGTCTTTTTTTTATTCACACGTTTCTTCATCAATAACGCTAACCAACTATTCGTGCAATGAGGTAGCTTGATAACGTTAATTAGATATTTAAAATATACACTTCTTTTCTTATTGAAAGATAGCTTGATGATCAAATTATCTTTATGATAACACGACCGTGAAAAATATATAATTTGACGATGATATAAAAAATATTTAAGTTGTAGTCAATAATATAGCAAATATTAATTTTTTTTAAGTAAATAAAGTGATTCAATTTCGTTGAATTCCTGTTAAAAAATATTAATAACATTATATTTTTTTAATTATAAAACGTAAATGATATATGTCATCTTCTTATAACTTCTACTTAAATTCTAATTTTTTTATTTAATTTTTTTTTTATCAATATTTTTAAAAAATAGATGAAATTACTATTGTATTAAACTTTAGTCCTATAAAAAATTTACAAACGAATTATTTTTAAAAAATTACTACTGTTTTCGAAAAAAATCTTTGCAAAAACTTGGATATGAAGGTGATGAAGCCGGTTAATATTTAAGGTGGATTATGGTAACTTGAAGCCGACTTAGTGAAATTGGTGAATGAAATGAACCACACATTTATAATATACGTACACACACACACACTTCTCAAGGAAAAGCCACTACACGAAGTTGAACTTCGTGTTCTAAGAATAATTTAATTATGAAAAGACTAACTTTGTTGAGAAATTCCAGGCCTCAACACTTGTCAATCCTCGCTCTCTGCAAAGCGCTCTTCATTTTATACCTTTGATGCTCATGTCCTTCCTTCGGGAACGACACTTTTATATATATATATATAAATATATATATATATATCAGGTAATATTACAGACAAAAATTTGTTCAAAAATATGACAGCGTGGCCAATTAAAAAAAAATTGTAGCAAAAGTATCCGCGTTCACCATTTATGGTGTCACGGTATACCTCATCTATTTTTTCGTTAGTACATATTTTGAATCTTTCTTTTAGTGATGACGTCAATGCGAATGAAGCAAATAAACTCAAACGATAAATTCTACGATTATCAAAATAAACTTGTATGTAAACTCAAATTCTTTGAACATCAACAACGCAATTCTTATTTTTCTTCTTATTTCTCTGTCGAATTCCAAGTTCATCTCCTCAATAGCATTGCGATTTGCGTTGTTGATGTTATCAATGACGGAAATAGCCAAAAAAAAAAAATAATAACAAAAAAGTGAATGAGGTCAACCGATCATTCACCAAAAAAAGATAAATTTAAGTACTTTTGTCGTAGTTTTTTAAATTAGTTCTATGCCATTCTATTTCTGAACAACTTGAGTACTTTTCCCGTAATAACCCTATATATTATAAAAATCTTGTAATAAACACTGCTCACATCTTATTTAATAAGTCATTCACAATAATATTTTTGCTTCTTCTAAATTAATAATAGAAAGAAAAAAATCATCACTTTCGGTTTGCTTACTTTTGTATTCTAAAACATCTTATATGCTATAAAACAAAGAGTAGACAAACTGGAAGAAAAAAAAAATAGAGGGGGAGGTGATCTTATTATTTGATAGGTTTGTGTTACAATCAATAAGATCATTAAAATTAATGATAAAATCAAATCTAAGTGTCAATGATTCTCAACATTTACTCTCATATAGTTGACGAATAATCTTTGATTTATAATATATAGTTAAGATAAAAATAAGAGTAAATAGAACTTATAACTTATTCTGTAAACTTTTTTATTAGCTACCCTTGAAAATGTAACCTCCTAGACGTATAATTGTGTTAAAATATCCTTTTGTTGTATTTTCATCCATAATTTAAAGACAAATTTGTGACTTTTGCAACAAAATATATATAAGTAAATATTATTTCTTACGAAATTTTCTCACCACATGTTATGAAGACTAAAAGTACTTTAATTTCAAGGTTGATCATCTTGTTTACATTAGGTTATGTGCCAATTTAATTTTTTTTTGGCATTGATCTTCATTTGAGAAAAACTGCGAATATCATTCTAGACGTTGTTTGGCGTATTTGCTTCCCGCTACTTGGCTAAAATGCAACATTGATTGCTCTTCTATCGCTAATCTAGCGTGACTGGTGGTGGACGTATTTTTAGAGTCTATCGCGATTCTCCCGACGGTTCATTTGCTTTTCACATTGTCTCTGCTTTCGCATTTAAGCGGATTTGATGGCCTCCATGTCTGCTATTGAAAAAGCTAAGGAATTTTGTTTGGATGATTTGTGGCTCGAATGCAATTCTATGTACGTTGTCCAACTTTTTCAAGAGAAGTATTATGTGCTCCCATTAAAGTTGACAATGGTCTAAATGTCTTCGATTAATAGAGCTTATCAATTTTAGACTTACTCATAATTACCGAGAGGGTAACAAAGTACCAGATGCTCTTGCTAGATTTGGTGCTGAAAATTTCGGTCATCATTGGTGGCATTCCCATATGGATTTCACTTCATTACTCGTAATGATGATATTTGTAGGAAAGAGAAATTTATATTTTGTTGGTTTGCTTTATTTAGTAATTTTATGATCGGGAGAAAATTTAGTTTTTCTAGTTCTCGTCTCTTTTGATCTATATGTAAATTCAAATATCTTTTATAATATTATTCCGAGCCTCGTATTTTGCTTTGTGTTTCGTGTAGTGCCAAAGTAATTGGAATTCAAAATCAATTTACGAGATGTTGGTCGTTCATCTTTTATTTAAAATAATAATAATAATGCGCACTGTTTTTATATAAATATTTGATCTCTTGGAGGATATTATTCAGTTTGAAATTAGCTACCATAGGATACAAAGAAACCTTAATGATATTATCTCTGTATATGGCATCCTAGCCAGCGAATCTCTGACTCAGATTGACCCTAAGCTAGCACCATTCACCAAGTTATTACATTTATCTAACTTATATATATAGCAGCTAATCATGTGAATATTCAACTTGGTCAAAGCACAAAAGGCGTGATTTTTTATTTTTTTTTATTTTTATGAATATATATGTGTGTGCGAACGTGTGTTTCCTATATCAAATATTAGTCTTAATCTTTAGTCTTAGCGGCAGATGTATATGTATTAGAATTGAAACAAAAATTAACGATTCTGTAAAAAGACTGAAATACTCAAGTCACGTAAAGGTATAAAGATTGTGTTTTTCATATCTTTGATATGTCTTTCCCATTACTTTATAGTTTATGTAGTGATATATTATTAAACTATCATTTACTTACCATATTTTTACACGCTTTTTATCACGAGAAAGAATATAGCTAATGGGTGGGGAAAGATATAACGAAAAGGGATTTTTTTTATTTTTTATTTTCACAATTTAAATACTTTGGCTTTGGCTTTTACAAATTGAATTTAAATACACAATTGCTATTTTTTTTTCTCTATTTAAATATATTTCGCACTATCATCTCTTTCTCTTCCATATATATGATCGATCTCTTCAAAAAAAAAAAAAATTGCACGACTAAAGTAAACATAATATGGCTAATATGGACCCCTACAGGGCCAGCTGGTTAGAACTTAAATTAATAAAATAAAGAGAAAGATAGCAAAAGCTGATTCATATATATATATATATATATATATATATATATATATATATATAGAGAGAGAGAGAGAGAGAGAGAGAGAGAGACACACATAATATGTGTGTACATATTGCGATAAACATTAGTAAACCTAGCTAGCCTAATCAGCAGTTAATAATAATAATATATCATAAAACGCTTTTATTATTATTATTATTATCAAATTCACCTCGTTGCGTGCATGGCAGGGAAAATCACTTTTGTCTTGTTCCATATGTACATATCTAATTAATTAATCCTTATTTAAATCTTCAATAATATATATAGTATTATTACATATATTCAAAGTACTGCTTTTGAAAGTGAGGGAAAAAAAATAGTAGTACACGGGTCTTCTTTTTTTAATTAAATAATTTAACAGTTATTGAGTTCTTCTAAGCTTCTGTCTAAGCCAGAAATATTTTATTAATCTTATTCAGGCGTTCTCAACCCTAGGTTTGACTTGGGTTTGAATCTATAAAACCCTACGAAGTGCCTCGCCAATATCTTTCCCTTTGAAAATCAAAACCCTAGCACCACAAATAATATTGATCACTATAATAATATGCTTCACAAAAGCTTCAAAATGACAACCTTCTTCTTAGGGTTCCTCTTGATCTTGCATGCTCTCATTGTGTGCCCTTATGCACATGCTCATCAAGGTACGTACTAATATATATATATAGCTCACTATCTATGTATGTTAAGAAATATTTATTACATATATATTTGTTGAGAAATAACCTTATATTATATTTCAAGATACAAGTTGAAATGCTTAATTATTTCTTAAACTAGTCTTATATATTAGTGAAAAATGGACTTTTTGGCAGGGTAAGATTTTTTCCATTATTTTTTTGTGTGTCGTGAGGCGCAAATCAAGCAGTAAATTAATGGTATTATTTCTTATATATAGTCGTATGGTATTAATATATATCTCCATTTTATTTTTCAGATTCTAAGGAATATCCACTGTATGGAGGACGAAAAGTGTTGATCAACCGGAAACCAGCGTCCGGAGAGACCTCCGAGATCATTTCAGGTGCAACAACTCGTAGAGAGCTTGGAAATAGTGAAGAAAAGAAATTAGCCGAGGCTGATTTTGTGGCCTTCAATACCGATTATCACGGGCCTATACACCACATTCCTAAGCATAACTGATTAGTAATAGATATTATATATATAAAAAGAAGCTTATATAAGAGATCAAGTTTTCAAAAAGTGTTGATCTTTTACTGCTTCTGTTATAGTATTACCCTATAGTTCTAGGTGATGAAAGATATGTAACATATTTCCATAATATTAATGTTAATATATGCATGGATCAAAAACACGTATTATATTTGTTGACTTGTTTCTATATGCATATGACTTGCGTGACTTTACATGGCAAACATTTTGGATGATAATATTGTGCAAGAAAAAGATGGAAATGGTTCGATTTTCAGATTCGTTTTCCGTCTGATTACCGCAGGAACTGAAGTGAAAGCTCCTTCAACTGTTCTTGGAAGACCTATTCCAAGTTCGGATTCTCAGGTCTCTCTCTCTCTCACATAGCTCAATGCCCTAATAGTAATAACATAAAATTTATATTCATAATTTTTTTAATTAAGAAGTCGTAAAATATACCTTAAATCTTATATATATATGTGCGCGCGTGTGTGTACTATATATATGATACAATGACTAGAATGATCATTAGTCGTTTATACATGGCATTAGAATGCATATATAGAAAGTTTGTCATTTTTCAGTGTGGTTGATCTATGTATACATCTTGCTTTACTTAACAGGAAACCCTAGTGATTCAAGACGAGGAAGAAGATCGCAGTCTTCTTGAAGAGATAGCGACTCTGATGCAGAAAGACTACCATGGAAAGGCTCATCGAAATCCTCCCATTAACAACCACGAGCCTTCTAATTAGCCACTGCTTCTCAATAGTCTCTATCAGAGACACAATTTTGGAAACCACATATAGGATTATTTATAAGGGAATAATATATATAGTAATATATTAATAAATGTATCCCTTATTCTTATCCTATATAATATATATATATATATAGATATATGTATAACGGAAGTTTTTTTTTTTTTTTTTTGTTCGGAGGAGCATAAGACTACTTATAATCACGTACTTACTTTCTTTGTTGGTTCGTTTTGTAATATAAAACGTAGTTTTTAGCTCATATGATCAATTCGCGTACCATATATGATCTAATGTTCTTTTCTCGATTTTCAACCACTATAAAGCTGAAAAGCTTGGTTTAGGGTTTGGTTGAAGATAAACCCTACTAGATTACGATGCTCAAACAAGCATATATAGCAAAGCTTATTACTCCCTTTTTATGGGCAAATCAATCCACATAATTACTGGTGACGATAAGCGGTCAAGAATTCTCACACGCGTGATTGCTATATCTCCAATGAGATAGTCTATTTATTGAACATTTTACTCACTAGCATTATACTATTTGTCAAGATTACATATAAACACAATTTCACTTTTCGTTGGAATTGAATTAAAGACCTCTCGAAGAATAAATATAAGCAAGCTTGGTTATTTTTACTCACCTTCTTAGTCCTATAAATGAGATTGGATGATGAAAGAGTACGGCTACGTACGTTACACTTGTTTCATGATCACTAGGTCATGATTAATGTTTTTTTTTTTTTAATTTGAGAAAGACAAAAAGCAATAAGAATACTTGACAATTCATTCATTTGTGCAGTTTAAGTCAGCATACTTTTTGTTATTTATATTGGGTTCTATACATATAAGAAAAACAATAAAAAAGTTACACCACATAGGTCGCATTATAATAGAAATCTAGTTATTCTACTATGGTTTTTAGTTTTTTTTTTTTTTTCTTCTTCTCTTAGGAGTGGCCAGTGGGCATTATTTAATTTTTGGCAGGTTTATTAAAATCTCTTCTACACTTGCTTGCATCAATTCTTTCTTCATTTACGTATATTATTGTACACATTTTTGTTTCTTGTACAAATTCTCCTCAAGTTATGTTTTTTAGGTAATTTAGTTTTTTTTTTTTTTTTGGTGAAGAGATATACACATACATGTATATATATATATATATATATATATATATATAATTTAGTTTTTTTTTTTTTTTTGTGAAGAGATATACACATACATGTATATATATATATATATATATATATATATATATATATATATATATATACGAAGTTAATTAAATGTCTGGAAAATAAGCTCGATGAGATTGTCAATAATATACGATGCTCCACCTGGCTCCGGCGTTTTGATAGTTTGAAATTTTGAAATTATTATTTATGTTATAATATTTGTAATCAACGCATATATTTTTATATTATCATGGTTTCCTCGGTTATAGTTGTTGTTCTTATCAATAAATCGAGACGAAGTCACGAAAACAATGAGATAATTATTGGAAGAAAAAAAAAAAACTTATATTACCATATAAGACTATAAAACTGTATATGCTCAATCAAACATTTTCATAAGAAATGCAACTTTCCATTAGCAAATCCAATGGATTTATCATCATAACATCATGAGCTGACAATAAGATCAACATTGACTTTCATACGCAACCAAACCAAATGAGATTTTTATCACATTTTCACAATACATGTATATATGAGCCAACGATATTCTGCTGGGTCACATCTGAACAAGGTGGCCGATGGGCGGCGAGCAAACGGAGGGGTCGTCAAAGCAGCGAGAGGCTATGAGCGAGCAGACGGACTCGGTGAGGTGAAAGGCGTCCCAGAAGAAGTGGGTATCGGGTTCACGGCACGGCTTCAGCAGCGTCGGAATGCAGCCAGAAGTCCCGTTCATCCACGTTTTGCAGCACGGGCTCATCGTGTCCGTTAACCCTGCCATTCACATGTAGACACTGCTTGGTTAATCTTCTTTTTTATGTATATATATAGTTTATTTCTGAAATTTTATGATTGATTACTAATCTATTGTTTATAACCAACTTATGGGAAACCATGACCTCTATATTTTATTCATAAAAAATGAAAATAAGAATAAAAATATATATTTGTAAAAAAATTATAAAAAAAAATGTGACGAGGCTTGAACCTTATAACTTCGAAGTTCACTACTCACTTAATTGAGCTATGCCTTCTTGATTCGTTAAAGTATTAAGTTTAAATGCATAATTAACAAAATTAAATCGGTCAGATAAGGACAAAAAAATGTACTAATACGAAAGTTAGATGTGATTAAGTAATTTTAGAAAGTAATGAGATCATGTATATAGGGATAAAGTTACAAGAGAAAGAGATGTCTAAGAATATATGTCCTAAGAAGATCGT
The DNA here is from genome assembly GCA_954871525.1 of Parietaria judaica. Taxonomy (NCBI): domain Eukaryota; kingdom Viridiplantae; phylum Streptophyta; class Magnoliopsida; order Rosales; family Urticaceae; genus Parietaria; species Parietaria judaica. The sequence continues at coordinate 16,267,824 of OX940869.1, forward strand.
AACGTTTTTCAAGTATTGTTACGTACCGTATTTGGAAGGGTTTCGAATGGCGTCGTAGCCGAGCCAGTGAGCATGGCCCGGAACAAAGATAGAGCCTTTTAGAGTGGAGGTGAGATGGTCGAGCATTGGACCAACTCCGTTGTTGAAGAGTGACACCATTTTGTTCACTTCCTCCACACAACGAGTCCCGCCATTTGCTTCCCTCGTCACCGATGGAAGACATCCGATGGGACCCAATTCGAACACCACCACCTTCCTCGCCCCCAAATTGTATAGCCTCTGCAAAATATACCTCATATAATGTGAGCAAATTAAAACACCAAAAATGTTACAAAGATATAATAAAAATGTTTGAATTTGTTTTTATTTATTTTACAATATGTGATTAGTATTAAACAAAATGGTTTCCTCGTGTAATATTGTTTTAATTTTGTATGAAATAAACACACAAAAATATTTCAATTCAAAATATGTATATAACCCAAATAGATTTAATACTTAAATTTGCTTTTATAGTATATATTAGTTCTTCTAATTTTCTTCTTGTTATTAGTTTTCATAAAATAAATTTAAGAAATTTGACAAATTGCTTTTATAGTATAGACGACGGATTCGCCTCCAGCTTTGACGATCATTAGTCAACCCGCGTTGACTCAGCATTCAATTATCCACGTGTTCAGCGGGTCACTCTCGGGACCCGAACCTAGGATCCGATTCTCAGTTAAAGCCATTTTTACGCATTAACATATATATATATATACACGAGGATCTTTGAATTTCACTCCTACCCCTATGATGACTCGAACTCAAGACCTCTACTGCTTTAAGTGATGTACTTGTTACCACTAGACCAATATATATTTGTACAATTACTTTTACAATAGTTACAATAAGAGTTTTTATAGCAAAAAAAAAAAAAGTCGAAATTAATGACAAATATATTTTTATAAAATACTTTCATTTCCACTCAATACTCTTCAGATAAATAAAAAAACTTTTGAGCTGTTGATAAATGTACCATATAATAACTAATTAAAGGGTAATATTCTTATAATAGAAGCAAGAGATCATTATTAAGTACCTGAAGTTGCATGTCCAATTTATCCACTAGAAGATCGGCAAAGTCTTGAGGATTAATGTATTGTTTCCTTGTGGAAGATCCTGATCTCAGATAGTTGTTTATGTAATCGTTGTTGCCAATAGAGAATATGAATATCGATTTTGACAAGTATTCAGAGAGTTCATCATTGGAATCGTTGAATTTTCTTTTCAATTTCTCCTCTATTGTGATATTAAACAAATTGATCTGTTCTTCTATGTTCAAACATTTTCCCTGCCCAACAACAATATAGCATAATTAATAATTTACGAAAAATGAAAAAAAAAAAAAAAGTGTAATTATATCCTAAGATTGATCGTACCAACTATTTTTTAGATAGCTGTGGTAAAAGTATCTATGTTATAGTTAACTGAAGAAGAAAGTACTCAAGTTCTCTTAAACGAAATACCCAATTAAAATAAAAATTTGTGACTATACAATTTCATACGAACTAAAAACAGTTTCTATAAACTAAATTAACTTTTAACCTTTGAACCCAGAAATAATTTATTCAAAAGAATTCATAATCAAAATACGGATATTATATATCCCATATTCTTATATAGTACACATGCATATTGAATATAATAATAATTAATAAATTATTAAATCTTACCAATTGGTTGCCAGTTTCATGGAGAATCCCACAAGAGCCAGATGCGTAGTTGAGTCCAGTCAGAGTGGACAACCCTTTTATGCTTAAAACTGGTGGTGCATACGGCAACTTCAGGTGGTCGGCTTCAATAACATATCACACTCAATATTTCAAGACAAATATACAAGTTTATGACTATATTTGAGGTGAACAATATTGTATTATATAATCAACTATACTATATATATATATATATATGTATGTATATATATATATAAAAGAATATTTGCGACAAACATATATATACGTATTCGAGCAACAGGCAAACATATAATTGTATTCGAGAAATAGGTAAAAGTGATGGCATATTTTATCTTTTTGTTTTCGTGATAGATATAAATTTTCAATGTGTTTGGCTACGTAGGATTTACATTTTAGAGAATATTAGGAATTTGAGCTGCAAATATATATATGCTGATATTTTCACCTAATTTATTGTTATTTTTGCGACAAATCCAAATTAGAACAGTACACATAATTTGGACATACTTAAAGGTAAAAAGAGGTTGTATTTCCTTTAACTTCTTAAAAACATTCAAAATTTAATTAATATATTTTATTTTTTTATAAATTTTACCCTGAATTATTTTTAATTTTTTACTCTTGGATCATGCTTGTTCAGCCCCTCCCATAATATTTAACTTCTTCAAAATTGTATCTTGAGTCCGTCCCTTAGTGCAATCCAAGATACTAATAGTTTCATATATTGTTAATTTTCTAAACAGAAGCAAATAAATGATTGTATACACATACATGAAGTATATATAATTAATTTACCTATGAAATCCGCGACGGTTCTGCCATTGGTGAATCTTCCGGTGGAGCCTTTAGCGAAATCAACACCGTAGGGCAAATAGTTTGCTCTGGCTATGGTGGGCAAGAGATTGTTGTTTCCACTGTCGAACAGCGAGTCTCCGAACACATACAAAGCCGGCACTAGGGAAGAAGAAGAAGCAGAAGCAGCACTCACTGTTCTCGTGTTCAAAACTATAAGGACTAAGATAATCGAATATTTCAGGGGTGAATTTGCAAATGTTGTCATCATATTGGGCTCAACAGCTACAATGTGCAAAGTGTTGGCCAACGAGGACTGACTGGAAACGGCTTGTTTGTCTTCAATTCTAAGCGTTAAGTATGTGTGTGTGTATATATATGTGTATATATATATAGTATGTTTATATATGACATTACTATAATGTGTTAATTTGTTGGAGTGTTGTGTGAAAGGAAACGATCTCAATCATGAGTAGTGCACGTCACATGGAAAGCTCTTTTCTAATGGCTCGGACTCAAGATTCTTAAATAATATATAACCCACACAGCACTATATATAATACGGATATATGGAGCGAAAATACCGCACAAATAAGTGAAAGCCGCGGTTATATAGTATCTTTTGTCAATTTAATGGGTATATTTTTAGTACTTAAAAATTATATTATACTTTCAACGATATTCTATACATCTCAAAAAATTTAAAAAAAAACAAAACAAAACCTTTACTCGCCGTTATTTTTGGTTGAATTATAAGTATTTTTTTATATAAATAAAACCCTATAGAGTATGCGCGTTATTTATATTCGTATCATTTTATTATATATACGACTATGAAGTTCGTTACATATTCCTTTGACCATTGCAACTTAAAATATATGCTTATAATATATATATAATGGATTTATGCTCATCAATGCAATAGAATAACGTGCATGTATTTTTCAATGTTTGTTCATATGCAGTTACTTTAACATATGTATATGAGGTAATTCGAAGCCGGCAGAGATCGGAGAAGAAGACAGTGGAGAAAGCTTCAGTCACTTCAGCTATTCAGCTCTTATCAAACGATCGAAGCTACAAATGAAGTAGGGCTTTAACAAGAAGATTATGTGCGATGGACAAAGAAAGGCTTCCAGTGCTCTTAGCGATCAGTTCTTCGAAGGCATGGGCCTCGGTGGATGCATTGCTCAGCGATTCAGAGCTTGTCGGAGCTTGATTTCAGGGTCTCAGCTGAAGAAGAAAGCCTCGAATTCATGGCTCGTTGTTTAGGACACCTTCTTCTCCACCAAGGTTTGCTGGAAAATTTCTCTGTGTGGACCAAGTGTTCGATAAAATGCCAGACTTAAAGTTCTCAGTCAAAATCTGTTTTTCGGCCCGCCTCTGCACCCAAATCAGATTGTTTGTGTTTTAAGTCCCGCAGTTTCGTTACAAATGCTTCATAGGTGCACATGAAGCTCCAAGTGAGAATGACTCACTTTATTGAAACCTTGCCTCGACTTGGTCTCTACCGGTTCATCGGTGTGAATCCTTGTGATTCTTTGTCTTTGTGCTACTCTGGAATCCTCTCCGGTGGTAGGGTCAGTTTTTCGGGACCATGTAACCCATTAATGGGAGTGATGGACCCAGTGATATCGGCGGCACGCCAAGGGCGGGCCGGCCGGGAGCAATGAAGATCCTTTGTTGGAACGCTCGGGGATTATGCAATCCCCGGGCGAGGACCCGCTTACGAAAACTTATTTGTGAGCGGAAGCCGGACATCGTTTTTCTTTCGGAGACGAAGTTGAGCGGTATCCGGGTGGAGAGATTGAAGCGTCAAAGTAATATGGCCAACGGGTTCGGGGTTCACGCCGAGGGCCTTAGTGGTGGAATTCACATCCTTTGGAATGACGCGGTGGAGGTCGATATCCGTAGCTTTAGCAGACGGCATATCGACGTGGGAGTTAGAGACGAGCTCGGGGTGACGTCAAGGTTCACGGGTTTCTACGGGGACCCGATCGAAGCTTCTCGGCACCTTTCGTGGGAGCTTCTACGTCGGCTTCATAACGGCGATGCAAGCCCGTGGATGTGCGCGGGAGATTTTAACGAGGTGCTTTACGAGTTCGAGCACGTGAGCCGGGTTCGGAGGAAGACAGCTTCCATGGAGCGCTTCGCCAACGCGCTCGAGGTATGTGATCTTCTCGACTTGGGTTTTGTAGGTGAACCCTGCACTTGGAGCAATATGCAAGTGGGGGAGCGGAACGTCCAAAGTCGACTCGATCGAGCGTGCGCAAACCCGGCGTGGAAGTCGGCTTACCCGTCGGGGAATGTGAAGGTGTTGGGCTTTTGGGGCTCGGATCATAGAGCGCTTCTCATTAACACGAGCTCGGACCCGATGATGCACAATCCCAACTCGGCCATGGGGAGGAGATGGGCCTTTGAGCCGAGTTGGCTCTTAAACGACGGTTGCGCCGAGGTGGTCCGTGCTGCGTGGGGTTCGGGTGGGACCGACTGGGTTTCTAGAAGGTGTGCGGCAAGCCTCGGGAAGTGTCAAAAGGCTCTCCGCGTATGGGCGGGCACGACCTTTGGCAACCGGGAAAAGAGAATCAAAGCGCTCTCGGAGCAGATTGAGCATCTTCACAAAACGGATTTTACTCCGGAAACAAGAGCCGATTTGAGGTCCTTGAACGAGGAACGAGATTCGCTCCTCGTGATGGAAGAGTATCTTTGGAAGCAACGCGCGAGGGCCGATTGGTTACGCGGAGGGGATAGGAACACGGCTTACTTCCACGCCCGTGCCACACGTCGGAGGACGCAAAACCAAATCCGAGGTATCTTGAACGAGGCTGGGGAATGGGTGACATCAGAGAAGGATGTTCGAGAAGTGCTCGACAAATACTTCTCGAACATTTACTCTTCGAACGGCGCCTCGGAGAGGGATTTCGGCTTGATCACGACGGAGGACGTTGCTTCTATTTCGGCGGGGCAACGGGAGATCACCGAGGAGAGGTTCACCGCGGACGAGATCAATGCCGCTCTCTCCTCGATGGGCCCCCGGAAGGCGCCGGGCCCCGACGGCTTTCACGCGGTTTTCTTCCAAAAACTTTGGGGGACCGTGGGGCCGAAGATTCGGGAAGAGTGTTTGGATGTTCTTAACGGGCGGAGGAGTGTGAGAGAATGGAACGCCACCAACATTGTACTCTTGCCCAAGGTGAAGAACCCAAGGAGAGTACAAGACTTCCGACCGATTAGTTTGTGCAATGTGCTTCTCAAGCTCGTCTCCAAAGTGGTCGCTAATCGGATAAAAGACGCCCTCGCCTCCATCATCTCGGAAGCTCAAAGCGCTTTCGTTCCCGGACGCTTGATTACGGACAATGCCGCCATCGCCTACGAGCTTCTTCATTCTATCCGGCAAATCCGTCATCAAAAGAAGGGGGCGATGGCCATAAAGCTCGATATGAGCAAAGCTTACGACCGGGTCGAATGGGGGTTCGTGGAAGCAATGTTGCATCGGATGGGGTTCGGGCCGCGAATTATAGCCGTGGTACGGGACTGCATTTCGACACCGGTCTTTTCCATCGTCCTTAACGGAAGAACCGGAAATTCTTTCTCGCCGACCCGCGGACTCCGGCAAGGTTGCCCTTTGTCGCCGTACCTCTTCCTAGTGTGCGCGGAGGGCCTTTCCGCGCTCATCCGAGGGCAAGAGAGGCTTGGACTCCTACACGGTTTCGCGTGCCGTCGGGGAGCCCCGTCGGTGACACATCTTCTCTTTGCGGATGACTGCATCATCTTCGGGGAGGCGAGTGTCGGGTGCGGCCAAGCTATTAGCGGTGTCCTCAAAGTTTACGAGAAGGGGACGGGACAAACCGTTAACACGGATAAGTCCATGGTGAGCTTTTCACGAAATGTAGTCGAGACACATGGCGGATCCATCTCACGGGTGCTTGGTATGCGGGCCGTTCCGGACCTCGAGTCTTATCTCGGGCTTCCGGTACACGTCGGCCAAAACAAGTGCGCGGTCTTTAGCAAGATCACGGCCCGGGTCAAGAAGCATCTCGGGACGTGGAAAGCAAAACTCTTCTCGGCCGGGGGGCGGGAAGTCCTGATCAAATCAGTGGTGCAAGCCATCCCCACCTATCTCATGAGTCTTTTCCGGCTCCCCGTCCGCACCATCAAAGATCTTCACGCTACTACCGCTCGGTTTTGGTGGGGCGGGTCGGAGGAATCGAGAAAGATCCATTGGCGGAGATGGGACGTTCTCGCAAAGCCGAAATGGGAAGGTGGTTTGGGCTTCAAGGACATGGGTGATTTCAACCGGGCCCTCGTAGCACGGCTTTCGTGGCGGATCATCCAAAATCCTGGTTGTCTCCTTGCGCGGATTCTAAAAGCTAAGTACTACCCCGACACCTCGATCCTCGACTTCAAATGCAAGGGACGTCCCTCGTTCCTGTGCAAAAGTCTGTGTTGGGGACGAGACTTGCTTAGACGCGGCACGAGATGGCAAATCGGGGACGGCAACGTAAGGGTCCACGGCCAACCCTGGATCCCTCGGCCTGGGGCTTTCTTCGCCACCTCAGAGGCTCCGGACGACGGGTATCCGTGGCGGGTAGCCGATCTAATCTCCCACGGCCATTGGGACCTCTCTCGGGTCGAGGCCCTCTTAACCCCCTACGATGCGGAGGCCGTCTTGAGGATCCCGGTAGGGAAGGGTCTAGATCGACTTGTCTGGCACCACGAAGACAACGGGATCTACTCGGTGCGGTCCGGTTACCGACTAGCTAGGTCGGAAGCACGGTGCGGACCTTCGGGCTCGGGAAAGGGGGAGCCGAACTGGTGGAAAGCCTTATGGGGCACGGCGATCCCCGCGAAAGTGAAGCACATAGTGTGGCGCGCGTGGTCGGAAGCTCTTCCGACCAATGGGGCACTTCGGATCCGGGGGGTAGACGTTCTACCCTTTTGCAACTTTTGCGGGGCGCTCCCGGAGGACGCCTTACATGCTATTTGGGGGTGTGAGAGGGCCAAGGCCATTTGGGCATCATCGACGATCCACAGGTGGGTGGAAAAGACGGGGGAGATTCCGTTTCGGGAGTTGTGCTACCGGGCGCTCGAGAGTCTTTCCAAACCGCACTTCGAGCTCTTTTGCGGGCTAATTTGGGCGGCGTGGTCCGACCGGAACCTTCGCCTCTTCGAGCACCGCGTACGGGCCCCAGAGACTTGGGTGGAAGAAGTCGACGGATGGTTCACAAGTTTCAAGCGGTGTGCGTTCGCGACGGAGAACCACCGCTCGCCGAGGGAGGACGTACCGAGGGCTTGGTCCGGGCCGGCTGCGGGGAGCCTCAAGCTTAACGTAGACGCGGCTTGGGACAGGGAGACGGAACGGGCAGCGGTGGGAGCAGTTGTCCGGGACCACCACGGTCGGGTTATGGGAGTCATGGCTTGTTTGGTCGACCGTGTAGACTCGGCACTCACCGGAGAGTGCATTGCGATGCGACGGGGGCTTCTCTTCGCACGCGAACGGGGGTGGAAGATCGAGCATGCCGAGACGGATTGCTTGCGGGCTTCCCACCTCACCAAGGCACGAGACTCGTTGGGCTTGCAAGGTCCGATTATTGCGGAGGTGCAGGAGCTCGGCCGAGAGCTAGGCGGAACCGGAGAGTGGATTTGGGTTCCACGGGAATGTAACGAGGTGGCTAATGCTTTGGCCAAGAGACGTCTCTCTTCTCTTGTTTTGGACCTTGTGTGTCCTTATTGCCCGGAGTGGCTTGTAGCAACAGTGTTGAGGGATTCTCCTCCCCAACTCCTTTGATTGAATGAAATCAAATTGCTTTCAAAAAAAAAAAAAACATATGTATATGAAAATTGCAGAAAAAATACTCAATTTGTAACATTCGATGCACTTTCTTATAGGAGTTCAATTTTTTTTGCGACCAAAATACTCAACTTATATGATGTGTATATATATATAATTTATATATATGTCTTTGTTATCTATGGGAAATTATATTTGTGATCAATTAGACCACCGATAAAACAAATGGCTGGAAGTAGTCCCCAAAATGTATACCAAAAACCCATCCGGGTTTTGTTTTTGTTTTTTTTTTTTTTTTTTTCAAAAAACCGGATACGGATATATCCGGATCCGGGTTTTGTTTTTTTTTTTATATATTTTAATTAAATCTATTTTCTGGGCCGTTGATCTTGATGATCCAACGGCCCAGATTAGAAGTTTTTTTTTTTTTTTAAAAACCCGGATATTTTGATATCCGGGTTGCGTAATATCCGGATACGTATATCCGTATCCGGGTTTTTAAAAAAAAAAAATTGGGTATCCGGGTTTAATCCGGTGGGGGATTTTGGGGACTAGCTGGAAGATCAATCAGGGGATTTGGAATTGGATTTTTTTTTTTTTAATGGGTTTGGAATTGGATTTTAAAAGTGTAAGTTTTTTGGTTCGGTGGTTTGAAATATCGTTTTCGCAATTTAGTTTGGAAAATCAGTCAGTCAAGGAGTTCGGTTTGAAATATTATTTGGTTAAAATTTTGTTAATATGTATAAAATCTGAAAAAAAGAAAAAAAATACAATAATTAAATCAAAACGAAATTTGTGTTACTTTAAAAGAAGTATGTTTGATATGAAAGTAATATTATGTATTACAATATTAAGCCCAAGAAATATTTACATAAAGAAAAATATATATTTAAATTTAATTACTCTAGTTAGTGTTGGTTCTCAAATTCACGGATCTGCAAATAACACGAACAACACCAAAGAGAAATCGAACAGAATAATGAAGAACGCGAACTTTTGAGGGAAGAATTTCTCTATTGATAATCGAAGGTAAATTACAAGAAGATAAACTCGAAAAACTCTAATGGACTCAGCATTTTACAAAGTGTACAATGCTAGGTTTATATAGCTTCACATAGGCGAGAACCCTAGCCAACAGAATCGCACAAAATCGGGAAACTACCCTAAATAATCTCGTCAAATCTTTGACTCGATCTTTGCTTGCTCCTCAAGATACATGCTTTCCTTGCTGGGTAGTTGCTGACTTTCCTTTTCGTGCTCGGACAGCTCCTCTGTCTCCGAGCTGGCCTGCTCGTATGCCCCTGGCCGGGCTTGCCTTCTTTCTGGACGTTCTGCTCGTGTTCACCCGAGCTGAGCTGAACTCCTGTCCGTCCTTGGTTCTGGTCGGTACCCGGGCTGACTACCTCTGTGTGACGGACTAAGTCAAGCTTAAGCTCACATTCTCCCCCGTAAGCTTGACTCGCTTCCTGTTTCTTCACTCCGAGCAGCTCTCTCATCTCTGTGAACTTGACTCTTGCTAGAGCCTTAGTAAGAATGTCTGCCCGTTGCTCCCTTGTGTTGACGAACTCCATGATGATCTATCGCTTCTCCACACACTCACGAATGTAGTGGAATTTTGTGTCAATGTGTTTGCTCCGTCCATGGAACACTGGATTCTTCATCAACGCACTTGCAGACTTGTTGTCCACGTAGAGAGTAACTGGTCCCTACTCAGATCTAGTCACTTCACTTAGTAGCCCATTCAACCACATAGCTTGACATGCTGCTGCAGTTGCCGCCATGAACTCTGCTTCGCATGAGGATAGAGCTATTGTCTGCTGCTTTTGAGACTGCCAGGTGATCAGGTTTCTGTTGAGGTAGAAAGCCATTCCTCCGGTACTCTTCCTGTCATCAATATCACCAGCCAGATCACTGTCTGTAAAGCCGACTAGCATTTCTGCTCCGCTTCCTCTGATGTACTGGATCCCGTAGTCTGTCGTGCTCTTCACGTATCGCAAGATTTTCTTCACCGCCGGCTAGTGTGGACTCGTGGGCTAATCCATGTATCGACTGACTATCCCGACTGCGTGTGCAATATCTGGTCGGGTGTGGGTGAGATATCTCAGGCACTCGATCACGCGTCTGTACTCCGTGGGATCCAGTCCTCTCCCTTCAGCATCCTTCCCGAGCTGCAGCTTCGCCTCCATTGGGTAATTGCTCAGGTTGCAACCCCCCATCTCGAACTGCATAAGGATTTTTCTTGTGTAGGCCGACTTCTTCAGCGTGATGCAGTCCTTCTTCTGTTCCACCTCGAGACTGAGATAGTATGAAAGTATTCCGAGGTCACTCATCTCGAATTCGGCCATCATCTGCTGCTTAAATCCATCTACGCCTCCTGCGCTGGATCCAGTGACGATCAGGTCATCCACATATACTCCCACGATCAGGATGTCCTGCCCGGTACTCTTGGTGTAGACTGCATGCTCCCTCAGGTACTTTGTGAATCCAAGATTCTTCAAGCTCTTATCAAGGCAGATGTTCCACGCTCTTGGTGCTTTTCTCAACCCGTATAAGGCCTTGGATAGTTTATACACCTTTTGCTCCTTGCCCGTGACACCGAACCCCTCTGGTTGTTTGACGTACACTTCTTCTTCGAGGTCACCATTTACGAATGCCGATTTGACATCCAGATGGTGAATTTCCCAACCTCGATGAGCTGCTAGGGCTAGGATGAGTCTGATCGTGTCCAGTCTAGCTACTGGAGCAAAGACTTCCTCAAAGTCTATGCCTTTCTTCTGCACGTAGCCTTTGGATACCAGCCTTGCCTTGTGCTTAAGGACGTTCCCCTCGGTGTCCTTCTTCAGCTTATACACCCACTTCAGGCCAATGGGATTATGACCTTAGGGCAAGTCGGTGAGCTCCCATGTCCTGTTCTTCTCAATAGACTCCATTTCCTTCTTCATTGCTTCCTGCCACTCCTTCTCGGCTGCTGACTCCTGGTAGCTGGCCGGCTCCTCTGCGCACAATAAAGAAAGTTCTTCCAAGCTCATCTCTACTTCTTAAGTCTGATCGTAGACGTCTGCTAGGGGTCGGAATCCCCTTGGGCCATCTTTGACGGAGGAATCTCCTGAGCTGGACGGGTTGGTCCTGCTCGGACTTGGTGTTCGTGGTGTATCCGGGTTGTTCTCTCCCGGGCTAGATCCTCTCGTGCTAGGCAAGGCTGTTCCCGAGCTGGGTGTTCTGGGCTGATCCTGCTCGGCAACACCTTCTTCATCTTCGACTGTGAACTCTACTGAGTTCTGCTCGGGTTCTACTTTGTCGTTGCGCCAGTCCCACTTTATCTCTTCTTCGAACACAGCATCTCTGCTCACTTGGAGTCTGCCGCGTCGTGGATCGTAGAGTCTGTGTGCCTTGCTTCCTTCTTCAACGCCAAGGTACACCATCTTCAGACTCCGGTCATCCAGCTTCTTAAGATGTGGCCCCGCAATCTTCACATGTGCGGTGCACCCGAACACTCTCAAATGTTCTACGTGGGGTTTCTTCCCATTCCACGCCTGGTAGGGAGTGCACTCTCCTAGTTCTTTGGTTGGCAAGCGATTAAGCAGGTAGATTGCATGTCTTACTGCTTCTGCCCAAAAATGAGCTGGAACTTGCATGCTCTTGAGCAAGCTCCTTGTTGTGTTCATCACAGTTCGGTTTCCTCTCTCCACCACGCCATTCTGCTAGGGCGTGTAGGGTGCGGACAGGTGACGTTGAACTCCTTCCTGGTCGCAGAATTCTCCGAACTGCTGGGAAGTGAATTCTCCTCCTCAGTCTGTACGCAAGACCTTTAACCTATGCACCGAGCCATTCTCCACGATCTTCTTGAACTTCTTGAAGACCTCGAAGGCTCCGCTCTTCTCCTTAAGCATATAGACCCACATCCAGCGACTGTAATCATTAACAAGCAAGAGGAAGTACTTGTTACCTGCCATTGTTGCTGGGGTGACTGGACCGCATAGGTCTGCATGCACCAACTGTAGGGGTCTCTCTACTCGGAATTTGGCCTTGATCGGAAAAGGTATCCTCGCCTGCTTCGCGATCATGCAGCACTCACATAGCTGGTCGGGGTGTTTAATCTTGGGAACCCCGAAGGCCATCTTCTTCTCGCCCATCATCTTGAGCGCGTGAAAATTCACGTGTCCGAGCCGTGCGTGCCATAGCCAAGCTGGATCTGTCATCGATGCCATGAGACAGACGGGCTGACACGTCTTTAGGAGAATCTTGTAGAGTCTGTTGGGTGATCGCTCCACCTTCATTAACAACTCTCCTTCTTTGGTCCACATCTTCAGATAGGACCCCGATAGCACCACCTTGTTCCCGACCTCAGTCATCAGCCCTAGACTGATGTTGTTGCTCTTTAACTTCGGGATGAAACACACATGGATCATCAGACGTTGGTCGCCATTCTTGCTCTCGAACAGGATTGACCCTCTGTCTCTGATTTCTACGACTGATCTGTCGCCGAATTTCACGTTGCTCGTTATCTTCTCATCGAGCTCTTCAAACTTAGCTCGGTCCTCAGTCATGTGGTTGCTCGCTCCGTTGTCTAAGTACCATACGTCGGTACTGACTTTCTTTTCTCCATCTACGAGGAGATTTTCAATAACCTTATCTTCAATGAGGAAAACCTTTTCGCTGGTTTCCTCCGGACAGGTTTGCTTGGCCTCTAGGTTGATCGGCACACTGAACCCTTCTGCCCGGGCCTTGGCATTACTCTCGCCATTCTGTTCGTTCAGGTGCGTTTCCTGCTCGGCAAATAACAATGCCGGTTGGTCGTCTGGGAATCTCGCTAGATTCGCCTCTTTGCCCTGGTTCCTACTCCGTCACTTAGATGCAAAGTGCCCAAGCTTCTGAAAACCATAGCACTTCACTATGCTCTTGTCTCTCCTGGTCGTGCTTTGCTGACGGGGTGCACCACTGCCGCGACCTCGCTGATCCCGACCTCGACCTCGTCCACGACCTTGTCCGCGTCCTCGGACCTCTCCACCAAAGCTGCTCTGACCTGAGGAATTTGAAGAAAACTCGGCTCCCCCGGTTTTCTGCTGTCTGGCCGTCCATTCTTCATGTGTGAGCAGGAGGTTCGTCTCCTCTTCTCTGTCACCGTAACCCCGAAGTCTCGCCTCGTAGGCTTTGAGGCGACCAACAACCTCCTCGACCGTCATGGTCTTGAGGTCGACAAACTGCTCGATCAATGTCACGATCTGCATGTACTTGTGAGGCACTGCTAGGAGAAATTTCTTGACGACGGTGGTCTTCTCCACCTTGTCTCCTAGCGAGCGTATGCCTGTCGCAATGGACGTGAGCCGCATGGCGAAGTCATCAATCGACTCGCTCTCTCTCATCCTCATCACCTCGAACTCACTCTTCAAGGTCTGAACCTTTACCTCCTTGACGCGATCTGCGCCCATGTGCATTGTCTGAAGTGTTTTCCATGCTTGCTTAGCGAAATCCTTCTAGGCGAGCATGAGAAGAACATCTTCTGGAACTGCTTGGTAGATTGCAGCTAGAGCCATTCTTTCCTTGCGCCCTTCGACACCGCCGTTCTCTACGGCCTCCCACACTCCCTGCGCCTGCAGATTTACCCTCATCTTCAACGCCCACATGGCGTAATTGCTCTTCGTGAGCATGGGGTAATGGAGCGTAACTGTGTCTTCTCTCGATGTTGGTTTCTGTGCAACCAGAACTTCTTTGATCGATGACTCTGATGAAGAAATGTTCTTCGGTTGAAGCTCTGATACCACTTGTTGGTTCCCAAATTCACGGATCTGCAAAGAAACACGAACAACACCAAAGAGAAATCGAACAGAATAATGAAGAACGCAAATTTTTGGGAGAAGAATTTCTCTATTGATAATCGAAGTAAATTATAAGAAGATAAACTCGAAAAACTCTAATGGACTCAGTACTTTACAAAGTGTACAATGCTAGGTTTATATAGCCTCACATAGGCAAGAACCCTAGTTAACAGAATCGCACAAAATCGGGAAACTACCCTAAATAATCTCCTCAAATCTTTGACTCGATCTTTGCTTGCTCCTCAAGATACGCACTTTGCTTGCTGGGTAGTTGCTGACTTTCCCTTTCCTGCTCAGACAGCTCCTCTGTCTCCGAGCTGGCCTGCTCGTATGCCCCTGGCCGGGCTTGCCTCCTTTCTGGGCGTTCTGCTTGTGTTCACCCGAGCTGGGCTGAACTCCTGTCCGTCCTTGGTTCTGGTCGGTACCCGGGCTGACTACCTCTGTGTGACAGACTAAGTCAAGCTTAAGCTCACAGTTAGATGTTTAGATAATGTAATATAAAGTAGTAAGTTTATATCATCGTAATTAAATTAGTATCTAATAATATGGATAATCATTTAAGTACATTCGTTAATATTATAATAATATCATTATAATACATATAAGTTATTTGGTATTATATCTTATTATAAATAATATAATATTTTTAAAGAATGATAATATATTATTAGACTTATATTTTATATGATTGAATTGAAGACAAAAAATAGAAAATAATTTAAAATTTTCTTTCATTAAAATTTCAGTGATCTAAAATACAAAAACAACAAGTTATCAAATATGGTCTGTAAAATTATTATTACACTAATTGAAACAAAAATAAAAAAACTAGTCTGTAAGACCAAAATCAAAACACCACTTTTAGATTTAGAACCCAAAACTGGGTTCTCGGACATATCACTTCACTATCGTTATTTAAATAGTTAATGACTGTGAGTTTAAGTTTGACTTGGCTCAACACTTAGCAGAGATCTCCCTAGCAGAGATTTTCCCACCAAGAGTTTCCCCACCAGAGCTTCCCCTAGCAGAAGAGCCCCGAGCAGGAATACACCCTAGCAGCCCTGCTAGGGACACCCGACCAGATGAGCATCAGAACCCATTCTAGAAGGTGCTAAACTTGAGGAGAAAGTTTGGAGATTTGATTTGATTTGGTTTCCTGATTCTGTATGAATTCGAATGTAAATGTAGAAGATTTGATTGAGTTTATTTTAGGAAGTTTAGCTAGGGTTTCGTTTTCTGGTCCCCTATAAATACTTGAGTTAGTGTTTATTTTTGTAACTCTTTTGTATTTTTTTCCCTTCGAATTAATCAAAGAGAAAATTATCCCAAGTCCTTCTTTCTTTGTTCTTGCTCTTCGTGTGTTGTTCTTTGGTTGCATATCCATTCCCATTGGGAACCAACAATTGGTATCAGAGCGAAGGTGCCAAAGAAGATGTCGTCACCAAGCGAGTCCACCGGAGGAGAGCTGACGACGGCGACGAAGATCGGATCAAAAGAAGGGAATGTGACACTCCATTACCCGATGCTCACGAAGAGCAATTACTCGGTGTGGGCGTTGAAGGTGCGAGTGAACTTGCAGGCGCAAGGAGTTTGGGAGGCTGTGGAAGGCAACGATGTCGAAGGGCGCAAGGAGAGGATGGCACTCGCCGCCATCTACCAAGAAGTTCCGGAAGATATCCTTCTCATAATCGCCGAGAAAGATTCTGGAAAGGTGGCATGGTGTCGACGCTAAAGACCATGCACATGGGTGCGGATCGCGTTCGAGACGCAGAAGTCCAAACCTTTAAGAGTGAATTCGAGATTCTTCGGATGAGGGACGGCGAGTTAATTGACGACTTTGCCATGAAACTCATGTCCATTGTGACCGGCATACGCTCGCTGGGAGATAAGGTGGAGGAAACCACCGTCGTCAAGAAGTTTCTCTGAGCAATGCCTCACAAGTACATGCAGATCGTGACATCGACTGAGCAGTTCGGCGACCTCAAGACCATGAAGGTCGAGGAGGTTTTTGGTCGCCTCAAAGCCCACGAGGATAGACTTCAGGGTTACGATGACAGAGAAGAGGAGAAGCACCTCCTGCTCACGAATGAAGAGTGGATGGCCAGATAGAAGAAAAGCGAGAGAGCAGAATTTTCATCTAGTTCCTCTGGTCGGAGTAACCACGACGGAGACAGCCGAGGACGTGGTAGAGGTCGTGGACGAGGGCGAGGTCGAGACACGCGAGGTCGCGGTAGTAATGCACCCCATCAGGAAAGCACGACCAGGAGAGACAAGAGCACAGTGAAGTGCTATAATTGTCAGAAGCTTGGGCACTTTGCTTCAGAGTGCTGCAGCAGGAACCAAGGCGAGCAAGCAAATCTTACGAGATTCCACGAAGACAAGCCGGCGTTGATGTTTCCCGAACAGGAGGTGAACCTGGATGGACAAGAAGACGAGGAGACGATCCTCGTAGGCGAGAGAGAGCAGACCTGCCCGGAGAGCAGGAAGCAGCCCTGGCCGGAGAGCACAGAGCAGACCTGCTCAGAATCCGAGCAGAGACCAGAGACCAGCGACCAGAGAGCTCCGAGCAGAGAGCAGAGACCAGACACCAGAAACCAGAGAGCAGACATGCTTGGAGAAGAAGACCACCGAGATGGTGTTCCAGATCGAGGACAAGGTTATTGCGAACCTCCTCGTTGACGGAGAGCAGAAAGTCTCTACCGATGTCTGGTACCTAGACAATGGCGCGAGCAACCACATGATAGGAGACCGAACTAAGTTTGAAGAGCTCGATGAGAAGATCACGGGGAGCGTGAAATTCGGTGACGGTTCAATCGTCGAAATTACAAGAAGAGTGTCCATCATGTTCGTGTCCAAGAACGGGGACCAACGCCTCATGACCCAGGTGTACTACATCCCAAAGCTGAAGAGTAACATCATCAGCCTTGGACAGATGACAAAGATCAGCAACACAGTGGTGATGTCTGGTCCCTATCTGAAAATGTGGAACAGAAGTGGCAACCTGCTGATGAAGGTGAAGAGAACGCCGAACAGGTTGTACAAGATTCTCCTAGAGGTAGGCCAGCCCGTCTGCTTAATGGCGTCCCTAGCAGAACTGGCCTGGTTGTGGCATGCGAGACTTGGGCACGTAAACTTTTACGCGCTCAAGATGATGGGAGAGAAGGAGATGGCCTTTGGGTTTCCCAAGATTGAACACCCCAACCAGCTATGCGAATGCTGCATGATCGCGAAATAGTCTAGAGTGCCATTTCCGATCAAGGCCAAGTTACGAGCAGAACGACTTCTCCAACTGGTGCATGCGGACCTCTGTGGTCCAATCACCCCAGCAACTCTAGCCGGAAGCAAGTATTTCCTACTACTTGTTGACGACTACAGTCACTGGATGTGGATCTACTCGCTCAAGGAGAAGAGTGGAGCCTTTGAAGTCTTCAAGAAGTTCAAGAGGCTCGTGGAGAATGGGTCAGAACACAAGATGAAGGTCTTGAGAGCAGACCGAGGTGGAGAGTTCACATCCCAGCAGTTCGGAGAGTTCTGCGATGAGGAATGAGTCGAGTGCCACCTGACCGCACCATACACTCCCCAGTAGAACGGTGTGGTGGAGAGACGAAACCGGACAGTGATGGACACAGCAAGGAGTTTGCTGAAGAGCATGCAAGTCCCAGCGTGGTTTTAGGGAGAAGCAGTTAGACACGCGGTCTATTTGCTTAACCGTTTGCCAATGAAGGCGCTAGGAGAGCGTACTCCCTACCATGCGTGGTTTGGGAAGAAGCCCCACTTGGAGCACTTGAGGGTGTTTGGGTGCACCGCACATGTGAATATTGCAGGTCTCCATGTCAAGAAGCTCGACGACAGGAGCCAGCCGATGGTGTACCTTGGTGTTGAAGACGGAAGCAAGGCACACAGACTCTTTGACCCCCGACGCGGCAAGATCCAAGTGAGTAGAGACGCCGTGTTCAAAGAAGAGAAGAAGTGGGATTTGCGCGATGAGAACGGTGAGCCCGAGCAGAACTCATTTGAGTTCGAAGTAGAAGAAAACATTGCCGACCAGGAAGGGCTAGCAACATACAGCTCGGGTACGCCCACCAGCTCGGGTATCTCTACCATCTCGGGTACCCCTACCAGCTCTGGTGCCCCCACCAGCTTAGGTACCCCTACCAGCTCTGGTACCCCTGCCAGAGATTCATGCATGTGTACACCCAGGACACCCAGCCCGAGAAGAATCAGCTCGTCCAGCTCGGGAGATTCCTCGATCAACGATGGCCCAAGAGGATTTCGTTCCCTAGCAGAAGTCTACGAAGATTCTCAGGAAGTGGAGATTAACCTAGAAGAGTAGTCCTTGTTGTGCGCCGAGGAGCCAGCCAACTACCAAGAGGCAGCAAGCGAGCAGGAATGGCAGGAGGAAATGAAGAAGGAGTTAGAGTCCATCGAGAAGAATAAGACATGGGAGCTCACCGACCTGCCCAAAGGTCAGAAGCCCATTGGCTTAAAGTGGGTCTATAAGCTGAAGAAGGACATCGAGGGGAATTTCCTAAAGCACAAGGCAAGGCTAGAAGCTAAAAGCTATGTGCAGAGGCAAGGAGTTGACTTCGAGGAAGTCTTTGCTCCCGTAGCGAGACTAGACAGGATCAGACTCATCCTAGCCCTAGCAGCTCATCAAGGTTGGGAGATTCACCACATGGATATCAAATCGGCATTCTTAAATGGTGACCTCGAGGAAGAAGTCTACGTTAGTCAACCTGAAGGTTTTGGCATCAAGGGCAAGGAAAAGAAGGTGTACAAGCTCTCCAAGGCTCTATACGGGATACGTCAAGCTCCAAGGGCGTGCAACATACGCCTCGACAAGAGTTTGAAGAGTCTTGGATTCACAAAGTACTCCAGGGAGCAGGTAGTGTACACCAGGAGCAGCAGAGAAGAAGTTCTGGTCGTCGGAGTGTATGTGGACGGATCCAGCGCAGGAGACGTAGAAGGGTTCAAGAATCAAATGATGGCCGAGTTCGAGATGACTGATCTTGGAATACTTTCTTACTACCTTGGCATCGAGGTAGACCAGAAGAAAGACTGCATCACGCTAAAGCAGTCGGCCTACGCGAGGAAGATCCTTAAGCAGTTCGAGATGGCGGATTGCAACCCGAGCAAATACCCAATGGAGGCGAAGCTGCAGCTCGGGAAGGATGCTGAAGGAAGAGAAGTGGATCCCACGGAGTATACACGCATGATCGGGTGCCTGAGATATCATACTCATACCCGACCAGACATATCTCATGCAGTTGGGATAGTCAGACGTTATATGGAGAAGCCCACAAGCGCACACCAGCAGGCCGTGAAGCACATCTTGCGCTACGTGAAGGGAACGACGGACTACGGAATCCAATATGGAAGAGACAGGGGAGCAAAAGAGCTAGTCGGCTTCACTGATAGTGATCTGGCCGGTAACATTGTATTGGACATGTGTGTCCTTAAACAAGATATTTTTATCCATTTGTAAAAGATTATGAAAAGTCGTTGAATAAAAGATGGTGCTTATTATGATAATCTTATTATAGTTTCTGGTAGAGTAAACTAGAATATTTGATCCTTAGTTCATAAAGAATGAAATTATGTTATTATTATCACAACAGAGTCAATGTGAGGAAGAATTAATAATCATAATAAATGAACTTAAAATGTCCGTGACCTGATTAACTGGGTGGGAGCCCATTAATCGTATAAGGTCATTAATGTGACCCTATACGATTAATTGGGTAGGAGCCCATTAATCGTATATTGACGAAAACATTTATATGGACCAACCAGAAGGGTTCGTGCAGAAGGGTCAATAAGGGAAGGTTTGCAGATTACTCATATCCATTTATTGAAGCAAGCTTCCAGATCCTGGAATCTAAGGTTTAATGAGACCATCAAGACCTATGGATTCATACAGAACATCACTGAGGCCTGCATTTACAAACTCAATGATGATACCGTGGAGATATTTCTTGTTCAATACGTCGACGATATTCTTCTCATTGGAAACAGTGTGAAGAGGCTATCGGAGGTGAAAGCGTGGCTATCTACGCAATTGTAAATGAAGGACATGGGAGAAGCCAGTTATGTTCTTGGGATCCATATTTTTAGGGATCGCAACAACAGGCTTCTAGCCTTATCATAAGCAGCCTACACAGATAAGGTGCTTGATCGTTTTGCAATGGCAAACTCCAACGGAGGTAATTTACCAACCAAACATGGAGTATTCCTTAACAGGAAGCAGTGCCTTACTTCTCCGGAAGAGCAAGACGAAATGAGGCGAATACTCTATGCTTCAGCATTAGGAAGTCTTATGTACGCTATGCAGTGTACTAGGCCAGACATCTGTTACGCTGTAGGAATTGTTAGCAGATACAAATCCAACCCTGGTTTGGCTCACTGGACTGTAGTGAAGAACATTCTCAAGTATCTTCGGAGAACGAGAGACTATATGTTAGTGTTTTCAGGATCAGAACTGAATCCACTAGGATACACTGACTCAAACTTTATGTCTGATAGAGACGCGAGAAAATCGACGTCGGGAGCAGTGTTCACCCTTGCTGGTGGAGCGATATTCTGGAGAAGCGTAAAGCAATCCTATTTCGTAGATTCCATAATGGAAGCTGAATACGTGACAGCCTGTGTGGCAGCCAAAGAATCAGTTTGGCTCAAGAATTTCTACATAGAGCTGGGAGTAGTTCTAGATGTAGATGGGCCCCAAACACTGTACTGTGACAACAGTGGTGCGGTGAAAAATTTTAAAGAGCCCAGAGACCATAACAAGGCGAAACATATAGAACGTAAATACCATATCATAAGAGAAATAGTGCGTCGTGGCGACATAAGGGTTGTGAAAATAGCTTCGGAAGATAATCTGGCATATCCATTCACCAAGACGTTGCCAGAGAAAATATTCAGGAGGCATCTGGAGAATATGAGTCTGAAAGACATGGGTCATCTTCTTTTAGTACAACTGGGAGATTGTTGGACATAGGGGTGGCAATTCGGGTTGCATGTCGTGTTCGTGCCGGGTCTTAATCGTTTTTTACTTATTTTATCTAGACCCAGACCCGCCCCATTTATTAATCGTGTTAGAAGATGAGACCCAGACCCGCCCCATTTAAATAACGTGTTTATCGTGTCTACCCGTTTAACCCAATTAAAAGATTCATTTATTTATAAATAATAAATTAATTCAATTTATACTCATTTAACTTAATTTATTTAACTATATTATCGAAGATTTTAAAATTTTACTAGCAAATTTTTATGTTCATCAATTGTAAGACGTAATTAATAAAATAAAAACATAAATTTCATATATAATAAGTATTAAAACACTTAATAACATATATAAAATATAGAAAATGTAACTTTTTGCTCTTTAATCGTGTCTAATTGGGTCTCATCGTGTTATCGTGTTCGTGCCGTGTTTACCCGTTATTTAATCGTGTTAATCGTGTTCGACACGGTTGGACCCAGATCCATTTATGGTAGACCCAGACCCGTTTAAATTGTGTCGTAACCGTTTCGTGTTTCGTGTCCGGCCCCAAATTGCCACCCTTAGTTGAACATGTGTGTCCTTAAACAAGATATTTTTATCCATTTGTAAAAGATTATGACAAGTCGTTGAATAAAAGATGGTGCTTATTATTATATTCTTATTATAGTTTCTGGTAGAGTAAAATAGAATGTTTGATCCTTAGTTCATAAAGGATGCATTTATGTTATTATTATCACAACAGAGTCAATGTGAGGAAGAATTAATAATCATAATAAATGAACTTAAAATGTCCGTGACCTGATTAACTGGGTGGGAGCCCATTAATCGTATAAGGTCATTAATATGACTAAGTGACAATCCTATTCTGGATTTTGTGTGTGTCACACTCACTAGAAGTGCATTAAGTATGAAGTGTATTCATACTGGACTAGACCTGACTTAATCTCCGGAAATTATCATATAAGACCGTCACTGATAACTTGGAGTTGAGTCACTAGTAGATGATTAAATGGATATTCGATCTAAGTCCTGAGTGATCTTGAGATTGAGCTGTTGGCATGATTGTTCTTTGATTTAACCGTTAAAGAACATAATATATTACCGTTGTTCCCAACACTATTATTTTGGGAACATGATAGTCAGCAGTAAGGGTAGCTTGGTCATAGACATGGGCATCACACAGCTCTCTTCAGAGTCATGATGATTCCCTTGATTGTCGGTGGTGAGAAGTGAGAGGTACCCATGCGCAACTTATGAATCGAAACCATAAGTGGGTTACTCATGATATTACTGACTGAGTCAAGGATGAAAATGCAATGAGGGGCATAATGGTAGAAACCGCTTACTCATGTGTGGATCATCAAGTGAAAGATCAATAACCCGAATTTGATTGTATCATTGGACACCGTGCTGTAATTAAGAGAATAATATATATTGTATCACTAAAGAGTGCAGCCTCGGGTTTATAGTGGAATAACACCGAGGTTTGACGAACACCCTAACAGTTCGTTGGAGCTTAAGTGGTACGGGTCCATGGTCCCCACGATAGCTCCGTAACGGATGATATGTACGTGATAGAAACATTTTGAGATGTTTTTAATCATTTGGTAAGACTTATAAAACTGAAGTCTGTGACATGCATTAGATAGTTTTATCAGTAGCGTGGCAAAAGTACCATATCTTGGTAACCAAAATTAACTGACAAAACAAAGTAGAATTTGGATTTTCTGTCAACATGAAAGTTGTTGGAAATTAAATTCTAAGAAACTTTGCTTTTGGAACCGAGTCATTTCGACGCACGGTTTGTGATTTAGAAAATTTCTAAGTTTGTGGTCGTTTCGGTAAACTATGAAATTAAATCACATGTCACGAATTTAAATGATGGTGTGATACCATGACATTTTAATGTGTGATATTGAGATCAGAGGATATTAATATAATTTAATTATTCGAATTTAGTTGTTAATATCTTATTAATAATTAATCAATAATTAATAGATTTATATTAATATATAAATAATATATATTTATATATATTATATGTGTAAAATCGAATTATGCCTTGGAATGTGGAACAATATGACATTCGAATGGATAGGCTTTGGTCTTTTCATAATTGCGGCATAAGTATCAAATGTTTTGGTATTTGAGAAAAACCCTAAATTCAATTTAATCCATTGGATCGGTTATGATTTAATATCAACCGTTGGATTAAGATAGTTGATATATTCGAAATGAATAGCTTGGTGACCAAGTTTAGTTTTTCAAATTTATGTAATTAATTATATCCGTTAGATCGGTTTAAGATTTAATCATTACTCTCGGATTGGAAATTAATTAATTATATATAATATATATTTTCGAATTATTTAAAAGGATAAAATCGAATTAAATTTTTATTAAATATTTTTATATTTGATTTTATCCTAAATTAATTTGATCCATTAGATCGGTTTAAAGATTTATCTCAACCGTTGGATCTAGATAATTAGAATTCGAATTTTAATATATATATATATATATATATATAAAAATTCTAATTTGATAAGATAAGAGGATAAGATTGGTTTTTGATTTTATTCAAGTCTTTTCTTATTTAATTAAATCCCTAATTAATTATATCCCTTGGATTTAGATAAGATTAAATCTAGACCATTGGATTGAAATAATTAATTATATTTAATTATAGAATTCGAATTTTAGTGGGAGAGAATTTCTCTAATTCGGTTACAGTCTGAGCCTATTCTACACATTTTTCGCACCTTTCCCCAGAGAAAAATTCGAACTCTCCCTCTCCCTAAGGGTCTGCAAATTTTTCCTCTGATCTCTCTCTGGTTCGGCTTAAGAGACTTAGTTCTCCAGAAGCTTAAAAAGAACCATCAGTTTAAATTTTGCGACGGAGTCCTGCCGGCGAAGCCCACGCTTCGGTACGAGGAATGCAGGAGAATATCCCGGAAGATCACGGGTATTTCCCTCAGCACCAGCGGAGCCCTGCCAAGTTCAGAACGCGCAGCCGGAAGTCGACAATAGAGCTACGGCCTTATGCATTGGGCTAATAAATGCCACCATTTACTGCTTTCTATTTATTTCCTATAAAGACTAGATTATTAATAATGATTTATGAATATTAATTACATAATATTTATCAGGTCTTGTAATATGGTTATTATCCGATGTTCGGACCGTTGGTCGGTTAACATGTTTTTCCGCTTAAAATAAATTTTTTTTAAATGTTACCCGGACGGTTCGACGGTACAATTCGTGATAATTTGCAGGGATTATTCCCAAAAATTGGTATCGGAGTAGTACCAATTCCTAACACATTGATGATAGGAAGAGTACCGGAGGGATGGCGTTCTACCTCAACGGGAACCTGATCACCTGGCAGTCTCAGAATCAGAAGACAGTAGCTCTATCCTCGTGTGAAACGTATTTCATGGCAACAACCGCAGCAGCGTGTCAAGCTATGTGGTTGAAGGGGATACTAAGTGAAGTGACAGGACCCGAGCAGAAGCCAGTTACACTCTACGTGGACAAGAAGTCCGCAATAGCACTAATGAAGAACCCAGTGTTTCATGGTCGGAGCAAACACATAGACACTCAGTATCATTATATTCGCGAGTGTGTAGAGAAGCGGAAGATCATCGTGGAGTTTGTCAGCACGAAGGAGCAGCGGGCAGACATACTCACTAAGGCTTTAGCAAGAGTTAAGTTCGCGGAGATGAGAAAGCTGCTCAGGGTGAAGAACCTCGACCCAAGTCAAGCTTACGGGGGAGAATGTGAGTTTAAGCCTGACTTGGCTCAATCCATAGCAGAGATCTCCCTAGCAGAGATTTCCCCACCAGGAGTTTCCCCACCAGAGCTTCCCCTAGGAGAAGAGCCCCGAGCAGGAATACACCCTAGCAGCCCTGCTACGGACACCCGACCAGAAGAGCATCGGAACTCATTCTAGAAGGTGCCAAACTTGAGGAGCAAGTTTGGAGATTTGATTTGATTTGGTTTCCTGATTCTGTTAGGATGCGAATGTAAATGTAGAAGATTTGATTGAGTTTATTTTAGGAAGTTTAGCTAGGGTTTCGTTTTCTGGTCCCCTATAAATACTTGAGTTAGTGTTTATTTTTGTAACTCTTTTGTATTTTTTTCCCTTCGAATTAATCAAGGAGAAAATTCTCCCAAGTTCTTCTTTCTTTGTTTTTGCTCTTCGTGTGTTGTTCTTTGGTTGCAGATCCATTCCCATTGGGAACCAACAATGACAGCGAAAATACCCAAAGTTTAATCAAAGAACCCCTCGTGTACCCAAAGTTTAAAAGTGATGGTAAAAATATTCAAAGTCGCATTTGGAAACTTGACCACTCCATTCTCGTAATGCCGTTAACTTACCCGTTAACTCTGGTCACGTGGACAAACGAGAGTTGCTGACAATGACATAACAATTTTTTCCACGTGGACGAGTCTACATCAACCTCGTTTACGATAAAACAAGGAATTAAATCCCTAATTAATACTATTTAATACAACTAATTGAACCCCTATTGATTACACCTAATAAAACAGATTTGTCCACGTGGCCAGGGTTAACGGGTAAGTTAACGGCGTTACTGTTGGTTCCCAAATTCACAGATCTGCGAAGAAAGATGAACAACACAAAAGAAAGATCGAACAAAAATTGAAGAACACGAAATTTTGGGAGAAGAATTTCTCTATTGATAATCGAAGGTGAATTACAAGAAGATAAACAAAAAAACTCTAATGGACTCAACACTTTACAAAGTGTACAATGCTAGGTTTATATAGCCTCACATAGGCGAAACCCTAGCTAACCAAATCGCACTAAATCGGGAAACTACCCTAAATAATCTCATCAAATCTTTGACTCGATCTTTACTTGCTCCTCAAGCTACGCGCTTTCCTTGCTGGGTAGTTGCTGACTTTCCGTTTCTTGCTCGGAAAACTTCTCTGTCCCCGAGCTGCTCTGCTCGTCTGCCCCTGGTTAGGCTTGCCTTCTATCTAGACATCCTGCTCGTGTTCACCCGAGCTAGGCTGAACCCTTGTTTGTCCTTGGTTCTGGTCGGTACCCGGGCTGACTCCCTCTGTGTGACGGACTAAGTCAAGCTTAAGCTCACATTCTCCCCCGTAAGCTTGACTTGCTTCTACTTTCTTCATTACAAGCAGCTCTCTCATTTCTGCGAACTTGACTCTCGCCAGAGCCTTGGTAAGTATGTCTGCCCGTTGCTCCCTTGTGTTGACGAACTCCACGATGATCTCTCGCTTCTCCACACACTCACGAATGTAGTGGAATTTTGTGTCAATGTGTTTGCTTCGTCCATGGAATACTGGACTCTTCATCAACGCAATTGCAGACTTGTTGTCCACGTAGAGAGTAACTGTTCTCTGCTCGGATCCAGTCACTTCACTAAGTAGCCCCTTCAACCACACAGCCTGACACGCTGCTGCGGTTGCCGCCATGAACTCTGCTTCACATGAGGATAGAGCTACTGTCTGCTGCTTTTGAGACTGCCAGGTGATCAGGTTTCCGTTGAGGTAGAACGCCATCCCTCCGGTACTCTTCCTGTCATCGATATCACCGGCCAGATCACTGTCTGTAAAGCCGAGTAGTAATTCTGCTCCGATTCCTCTGCTGTACTGGATCCCATAGTCTATCGTGCCCTTCACGTATCGCAAGATGTGCTTCACCGCCTGTTGGTGTGCACTCGTGGGCTTCTCTATGTATCGACTGACTATCCCGACTGCGTGTGCAATGTCTTGTCGGGTGTGGGTGAGATATCTCAGACACTCGATCACACGTCTGTACTTCGTGGGATCCACTCCTATCCCTTCAGTATCCTTCCCAAGCTGCAGCTTCGCCTCCATTGGGTACTTGCTCGGGTTGCAATCTGCATCTTGAATTGCTTAAGGATCTTCTTCCCGTAGGCCGACTGCTTGAGCGTGATGCAGTCTTTCTACTGTTCCACCTCGAGATCGAGATAGTACGAAAGTAATCCGAGGTCACTCATCTCGAATTCGTCCATCATCTGCTGCTTGAATCCATCTACGCCTCCTGCGTTGGATCCAGTAACGATCAGATCATCCACATATACTCCCACGATCAGGGTTTCCTGTCCGCTACTTTGTGAATCCAAGATTCTTCAAGCTCTTGTCAAGACGGATATTCCACGTTCATGGTGCTTGTCTCAGCCCGTATAGGGCCTTGGATAGTTTGTACACCTTCTGCTCCTTGCCGGTGACGCCGAACCCTTCTTGTTTCTTGACGTACACTTCTTCTTCGAGGTCACCATTTAGGAATGCCGATTTGACATCCAGATGGTGAATTTCCCAACCTTGCTTAAGGACGTTCCCCTCGGTGTCCTTCTTCAGCTTATACACCCACTTCAGGCCGATGGGATTTTGACCTTTGGGCAGGTCGGTGAGCTCCCAAGTCCTCTTCTTCTCAATGGACTCTATTTCCTTCTTCATTGCTTCCGGCCACTCCTACTCGGATGCTGTCTCCCGGTAGCTGGCCGGCTCTTCTGCGCACAATAAAGAAAGTTCCTCCAGGCTCATCTCTACTTCTTGAATCTGATCGTCGACGTCTGCTAGGGGTCGGAATCCCCTTAGGCCATCTTTGATGGAGGAATCTCCTGAGCTGGACTGGCTGGTCCTGCTCGGACTTGGTGTCCGTGGTGTATCTGGGCTGTTCTCTCCCGGGCTGGATTCTCTCGTGCTCGGCAAGGCTGTTCCCGAGCTGAGTGTTCCGAGCTAATCCTGCTCGGCAATGCCTTCTTCATATTTGACTGTGAACTCTACTGAGTTCTGCTCGGGTTCTCCTTTGTCGTTGCGCCAGTCCCCCTTCATCTCTTCTTCGAACACAGCATCTCTGCTTACTTGGAGTCTGCCGCGTCGTGGATCGTAGAGTTTGTGTGCCTTGCTTCCTTCTTCAACGCCAAGGTACACCATCTTCTGACTCCGGTCATCTAGCTTCTTGAGATGTGGCCCCGCAATCTTCACATGTGTGGTGCAACCGAACACTCTCGAACGTTCCAAGTGGGGTTTCTTCCCACTCCACGCCTGGTAGGGAGTGCGCTCTCCTAGCGCTTTGGTCGGCAAGCAATTAAGCAGGTAGACCGCATGTCTTACTGCTTTTGCCCAAAAACGAGCTGGAACTTGCATGCTCTTGAGCAAGCTCCTTGTTGTGTTCATCACAGTTCGGTTTTGTCTTTCCACCACGCCATTCTGCTGGGGCGTGTGAGGTGCTGACAGGTGACGCTGAACTCCTTCCTGGTCGCAGAATTCTCTGAACTGCGGGGAAGTGAATTCTCGTCCTCGGTCTGTACGCAAGACCTTTAACCTGTGCACCGAGCCATTCTCCACGATCTTCTTGAACTTCTTGAAGACCTCAAGGGCTCCGCTCTTCTCCTTAAGCATATTGACCCACATCCAGCGACTGTAATCATCAACAAGCAAGAGGAAGTACTTGTTACCTGCCATTGTTGCTGGGGTGACTGGACCGCATAGTTCTGCATGCACCAACTGTAGGGGTCTCACTGCTCGGAATTTGGCCTTGATCGGAAAAGGTATCCTCGCCTGCTTCGCGATCATGCAGCACTCACATAGCTTGTCGGGGTATCCTATATTGGGAACCCCGAAGGCCATCTTCTTCTCGCCCATCATCTTGAGCGCGTGAAAATTCATGTGTCTGACTCGTGCGTGCCATAGCCAAGCCGGATCTGCCATCGATGCCATGAGACAGACTGGCTGACATGTCTTTACGAGAATCTAGTAGAGTCTGTTGGGTGTCCTCTCGACCTTTATCAATAGCTCTCCCTCCTTGGTCCACATCTTCAGGTAGGACCCTAATAGTACCGCTGTGTTCCCGATCTCAGTCATCTGCCCTAGACTAATGATGTTGCTCTTCAACTTCGGGATGAAATACACCTGGGTCATCAGACGCTGGTCGCCGTTCTTGCACTCGAACAGGATCGACCATCTGCCTCTGATCTCTACGACTGATCCGTCGCCGAATTTCACGTTGCCCGTGATCTTCTCATCGAGCTCTTCAAACTTAGCTCGGTCCCTAGTCATTTGGTTGCTAGCTCTGTTGTCTAAGTACCATACGTCGGTACTGACTCTCTTCTCTCCATCTACGAGGAGGTTTGCAATAACCTTATCCTCGATCAGGAAAACCTTCTCGCTGGTTTCCTTCGGATAGGTCTGCTCGGCCTCTGGGCTGATCAGCACACTGATCACTTCTGCCCGGGCCTTGGCGCCACTTTCGTCATTCTCTTCATCCAGGTGCGTTTCCTGCTCGGCAAATAGTAGTGCCGGCTGATCGTCTAGGAATCTCGCTAGATTCGCCTCTTCGCCCTGGTTCCTGCTCCGGCACTCAGATGCAAAGTTCCCATGCTTCTGACAATTGTAGCACTTCACTGTGCTCTTGTCTCTCCTGGTCGTGCTTTGATGACGGGGTGCACCACTGCTGCGACCTCGCTGATCCCGACCTCGACCTCGTCCACGACCTTGTCCGCGACCTCGGAATTCTCCACCAAAGCTGTTCCGACCTGAGGAATTTGAAGAAAACTCGGCTCCCCCGGTTTTCTGCTGTCTGGCTGTCCATTTCTTAATGCGTGAGAAGGAGGTTCTTCTCCTCTTCTCTGTCACCGTAACCCCGAAGTCTCTCCTCGTGGGCTTTGAGGCGACCACCAACCTCCTCGACCGTCATGGTCTTGAGGTCGCCAAACTGCTCGATCGATGTCACGATCTGCATGTACTTGTGAGGCACTGCTCTGAGAAATTTCTTGACGACGGTGGTCTCCTCCACCTTGTCTCCTAGCGAGCGTATGCCTGTCACAATGGACGCGAGCCGCATGGCGACGTCATCAATAAAATCGCTCTCTCTCATCCTCATCACCTCGAACTCACTCTTCAAGGTCTGAACCTTTGCCTCCTTGACGCGATCTGTGCCCATGTGCATTGTCTGAAGTGTTTTCCATGCTTCCTTCGCGGAATCCTTCTCGGCGAGCATGAAAAGAACATCTTCTGGAACTGCTTGGTAGATTTCGGCTAGAGTCATTCTTTCCTTGCGCCCTTCGACACCTCCGTTCTCTACGGCCTCCCCCACTCCCTGCGCCTGCAGATTTACCCTCATCTTCAAAGCCCACACGTTGTAATTGCTCTTCGTGAGCATGGGGTAATGGAGTGTAACTGTGCCTTCTCTCGATTATGGTTTTTGTGAAACCAGAACTCCTTCGATCGGTGACTCTGATGAACACATGTTCTTCGGTTGAAGCTCTGATACCACTTGTTGGTTCCCAAATTCACGGAACTGCGAAGAAACACGAACAACACCAAAGAAAGATCGAACAGAAATTGAAGAGCACG
This sequence comes from Parietaria judaica, assembly GCA_954871525.1. NCBI lineage: Eukaryota > Viridiplantae > Streptophyta > Magnoliopsida > Rosales > Urticaceae > Parietaria > Parietaria judaica. Next base: position 16,298,337 of record OX940869.1, read on the forward strand.
AACTTTTGGGAGAAGAATTTCTCTATTGATAATCGAAGGTGAATTACAAGAAGATAAACAAAAAAAACTCTAATGGACTCAGCATTTTACAAAGTGTACAATGCTAGGTTTGTATAGCCTCACATAGGCGAAACCCTAGCTAACCAAATCGCACTAAATCGGGAAACTACCCTAAATAATCTCGTCAAATCTTTGACTCGATCTTTGCTTGCTCCTCAAGCTACGCGCTTTCCTTGCTGGGTAGTTGCTGACTTTCCCTTTCTTGCTCGGACAACTTCTCTGTCCCCGAGTTGCTCTGCTCGTCTGCCCCTTGTTGGGCTCGCCTTCTATCTGGACATCCTACTCGTGTTCACCCGAGCTGGGCTGAACCCTTATTCGTCCTTGGTTCTGGTCGGTACCCGGGCTGACTCCCTCTCTGTGACGGACTAAGTCAAGCTTAAGCTCACAGTTACGAGAATGGAGTGGTCAACTCCCCAAATGCGACTTTGTGTATTTTTGCCACCACTTTTAAACTTTGAATACACGAGGGGTTCTTTGACCAAACGTTGGGTATTTTTACTGTCATTAACCATTATTTAAATGATATGACATAAAGTGAGAACTGAGAACTCTGTAGTAAATTACTATATATTTATGTTTACTTAAAATTAAATCTTTCAAAGTTTTCCATGTTGTGTCCATACCTTATCCATCATTGTTAATATTATCTAATATTATGGATTATATTTATTTGCTCTGCCACTAACAGCACAACTATATTGTATTATACAATACTCCTATAAGCATTCTAAACCCTAGAAAAACTTGGCAACTCCTAGCTCTAGAAAACCTAGGCCTAGGCAATTTTCTTTCCCTCCCCGAAGCATTTGTGTGCCCTCATCCAATCACCGACAAGGATATCTAGTAATCTGGTGATGTAGTTTTCGATTTACAGTCAACCTAGAGTTCTCGAAGCGGCATGGTGGACGAGATGGATGTTCGAGATATCAAAGCTCTCAATTTTTATATTCCGAGAAATTCACGGAGCACGAGGTACGTGCGGTGCGAATGTGGATCCCGAGAAGTCATAAAAAATATATACCCGTCTGCAAAAGTCGTCACAATTTAGTTGGAACTGATAAACTTTGATTAGGCGTACTTAATCTAGATTATTTATTCGAAGATATCCGAAATAAGATTTAAAAAAGAAAAAAAAAACCAACATTTTCCCATATTTGTACAAAAGTCTGTTTTATATATATATATATATATGTGTGTGTGTGTGTGTGTGTTTGTGTGTGTGTGAGTGTGACATTATATCTGTCAACAATTTGACCACCGATCGATGAAAAAAAATGTCTCGAAGATCAATCAGGAGATTCGGAATTGGACTTTAAAATCGAAAGGGGTTTGTTTATCACTACCCGATCGTTATTAAATGATATTATATATATATGATGAGAACTCTATAACTATAATATATTAATCCTTACTTCAAATTAAATCTTTCAAAATTCAAAGTTCCCATGTTGTGTCCATACCATACCTTATCTTTCATTATTAATTTATGGATTATATTTATATGCCCCGTCACTAATCACAGAGAGTTGACGGAGGGAGGGAACCCATCATAGGCCCTGTCCTCTCTTATCTTCTTTTTTTTTATTTTTCTTTCAGTTCACCTCGCCGTCTCGGAACACATGTGTAGTTTTGATTTTTCCGTCTCGGACTCTTGGTTATTTTTCTTGTCAACGGTCGACTTTTATATTATTTTCCCGCTCGCCGTCTCAGAACTTGGTCATTGTGGTTCTCTCTCTCCGTCTTGTACCCTCGGAATGACCAATTTTGTCGGATTTCTGTTTTGTGCGACTGGACCAAGCTTCCGTTAAATTTGTCGGATTACAATTTTGCGAGTAACGTGACAATATGCCGGTGTAAGTTTCTATTCCTCTTCATCATGAAACATAGTGAAACCTTCTCTTTTATTTATTTGTTGGTTACTGTCGCCAATGATAGTTGATTATTTGATTTTTATAATAAAAAATACGATTTTTTGATGCGCATTATTGTGATTTTAATTATTTGTCGGTGCCCCGTCTATGTTAAAGGATACGACTATAATATGGTTCTCTATTTTAACTATACTTAAAAGTTTAAGATCATTACGTGGTGGCCTAAGAACAATATCCTAGCATTTCGCATGCATCATTCGGACAATATACATATATATTATATTGCTGATTAGAGAAGCAATTAGATATCATTAATGCATGTTGACCAAAACAATATTGTATATTAATAAATGTCCGTGTTTTGGATCTTAGTTTATGGCACAAATTACGTATCTGATAACCAACTTTTGCCAGGCGATAGGAACAGCAAGCCCTAATAAGGGTCATCATCTATACGTAACTTAGTTTCCTGACTGAAATTCGTTTCATCGACCCATCACCATCAGTTGTACATTTCATTCAAACTGCACTAAATTTTTTATTTATACGTAATTTCTATCTGTCATGAGATCCCGTATTAGGGTATTTGAGAAAGACTCCTTTACCTACTTCTCTCTCTACATATATTCGGCCGGCCCAACCCACGAGCAAGTGGGGCGGTCGCCTAAGAGTAAGACCTCGTTTTAAAATAAAAATAAATTTAGAGAGTTTTTTTAGCGTATATATAAGTCAATTCTCAAAAATTACAATGCCATAAATTGATAATAATTTTTTGTTCATTTTTCTCATCTCTTGATATCATTAATGATTTATTTATTCCGCCAAAGTTTTAATTTATTTTTCTTGTTCAATTTGTTAATAATTTTTCACTCATTTTATTTCTTTCCACTGATATTTTTAACTTGTTTAATTGTTAAAACATTTTTTATTTGAGAAAATGCCTCATATTTATGTTTCGCCCAAAACTTCTAAAAAGTTTGGGCCGGCCAACTCAAAAACACCAAAGATTTTAGGTAAAAACGACATAGCCCAAAGGAGCTCAATGATCTCCAGCAGGGACAAAAAGTATCATCCAAATTCGAAACACGTTGAGACAATAGATTTCGCATCCGAAAACAACCACAATTTTCCATACATTGTTCCTTGCAGTAATCTTTAAGAGCTTCCAGTTCAGCTGCATGAGCTCACATCCCCAGCACAGTTGCATACATGCATCTACCTCTCATTTGTTTCAAGCAAATATCGACCGAGATCCATTCATTGGATCGTTTAACATCAATTGTTTTACGACACGTTAAAAACTCTCGATATTTTCTTCAACTCTCGAGACCAAACCATTGACATATACATGGTATAAATCCACAATGGAAGACATTACTCGATGATACAAGCCCCGAGCAAATCACATCCCTCTTTATGCTCTAGACTTAGTACGGTCGAGTTAAATAATAATAATAATAATAAATAAAAAACGTAAGTCAAAAATTCATTTGCATCATTTCCGGATTCAAGACTCATCCTAATATCCCACTGAGACCTGAACCAAATAGCTTGAGTGAATGAAGAGTCCGTCAATAAATGCATAATTACGTATCCTCTTAATTTTTTTTTTTTTTTTAAGCTTGCTGTGATATTATTGATCAAAATTACATGATATAATAACAATATAAGACTATTATTATTTATATATCAAAATACAACTGACGTCCATGTTCGCCATCAAATACTTTTTTAATGGACAAACACGTGGCTTATGTATGGTCTTTTTTTTTTTTTTAAATCAACGTTCATCATATAATAGAGAATCGCAGAAATACAAAAACAAGTATCAACTTACTCTATATGATCAGAGAAAGAATACAACATTCTACAAAAAGTAGCGAGGAACTGTAGTAGCAAAGCTTAAAAAAAAACGTGAACGCACTTGAGAAAAGTGATGAAACAACTCCCAAAGAATCTGAGACTAAAACATAAAAGTCTATGGCCTTGCGAAATATAAGCTTGGTTTCGGATTTCCTTGAGTTTGCTTGGATTTGGGCCTCTGTGAATCTACTTTCTTTATGGGCCTAAGAGGCCCATCTGTGGTGTACGAGTTTGTCTCAATAGTACTGACATGTCGTTTTTAGTTAATAAAAAGGTGAACATTTTGTAACCGTTTTGTCCCGGTACCGCACTGATTTTAAAAAAAAACAGAAAGAAAGAAAATTTAGCTTAAAACCGGGAACAATTACTTCCCGGTACCCGATTTTTGAAACCGGGAACCCAAACCGGTACCTAAAAAATAATTCTCGATTTTTGGTACCGGTTCCGGTTTTAAACTACATGTCATTTTTATGTTTTTAGTATGTCGTTTTTAGTGTAATATATATTTATTGTCTTTTTTCATCCTATGTGTAGTTTTTAATTACTTATTTTTTGAAAACTACATGTCATTTTAAGTCAAACACTTTTAGAATAGGTAAATTTAGAATCGGAACCGGAAAATTTTATAATTGGAATCGGAACGGGAACCGGCAAATTTAGAATCGAAATTGTTATGGGTATTTTCGGAGCCTAAAAATGTTAAGGCCCAGCCCAATAAACACATTAAAAAAAAGGCTCAAACGCCAAAGGCCCACGAAGGCAATCCGGGTCCGCCCCAAAAAAGTCAACTCTGACCAGACTCAGAAAAGTCAATGAGACCCGCCCCGATAAAGTCAACTCAAAACCGACTTGGGAATACTAATGCGGGATCTATTCCGAAAACATGCTTTTAGAGGTCGTTACGACCCCTAATTAGGGGTCACTGCGACCCCTAATAAATAAAGTATGCATTTAGGGGTCGATACCTAATTAGGGGTCGCTACGACCCCTAAAGATATAAACATGGTTTTAGGGGTCGCAACGACCCCTAATTAGGGGTCTCTACGACCCCTAAAACATAAACCGTGCCTTACGGCTCCTAATTAGGGGTCGCACAAGGCTCTCTATAAATACGAGAGCCCCCCACCACAATTCGGTAAGCTTTCTCAAGCCAAAAAACCTCTGCTCGCCATTCCCACTTCCCGATCATAAAGTACTCGACTAATGTTGAGCGTCGGAGCGAGCGACAGAGGTCCCCCCCCCCCCCCCCCCCACCACCACCACAATTCCCCTAAAACATAAACCGTGCCTTACGACCCCTAATTAGGGGTCGATACGACCCCTTAGGGGTCGCACAAGGCTCTCTATAAATACGAGAGCCCCCCACCACAATTCGGTAAGCTTTCTCAAGCCAAAAAACCTATGCTCGCCATTCCCACTTCCCGATCATAAAGTACTCGACTAATGTTGAGCGTCGGAGCGAGCGACAGAGGTCCCCCCCTCTGCCCTCCTCGGGAGTTCACGTTTTTTACTATCTTTGCAGGAGCGGAAACGGAGGCGGAATATCAAAGGCGAAGAAGGGAGCTTCAAGCCCTTTGTGACCATCGTACGGTCCTTAGGCCTGGCCCAAAACAAACTTTGGACCGCTTTTCACGTTGATCCAAAAAACGGCATTAACAGGAATCATTACCGTTGCCATTACCGGAACCGGAAAATTTAGAATCAGAACCTTTACCGTTACCGCAACCGGAAAATTTAGAACCCAGGAACCGTTACCGAAACCGATACCAAAAAAAAATCTCGATTTTTCGAAACAGGGACGAAAAAGTTAATTTCCCGGTTCTGATTTCACCTCTAAATAAAAGTGTCATTTCGACTTGGGTGGCAATTTGATCTGGTGCCATGTCTTAATTTTTTTACTAGATAGAGTCAAAACCCGTTTTATTTATTAATCATATCTAGAAATGAGACTCGCACCTGCTTTATTTAATAACTAATCATGTCGATTTATTTACTAATCTGTTTTTTTCTTTTTTTTTTGTTAATTGATCATTGTATATTGTTGGAAGACGAAGATAAATTTAGATTCATTTAATTGGTCATCATAATTAAATAATGGAAGATTTAGAAGCTGATTGGCAATATTATAAATGCATTATCCGAACAATGTATTTTCTGCTAATAAAGGAATAAAATAAAATTTTGGCATATGGTGAATACTAAAATTCTTAATAGCATAAATTAAATACATTAAATGAATATTTATTCTTTAAATGTGTTTAATTTCGTCAATTATGTTGTCATCTTTACCTTTTATTTAATCGTGTTAATCGTATTTAATGCACTCAAGTTCATTTAAACTTTGACCTTATATTGATTGCAACGAATGTAGTGGTTACTTTATGTGATAATAAGTCAAAAGCATGTCGTTTTCTCAATGACCGTCACAATACAAAAGGACCACGAAATTGAATGTCACTGTCGTTTCTGGGACATAAATATGAAAAGTAAACGTTGTTTCTTCAACTTGACTTAGTCTTCAATAACTAGCTAGATGCTTCTTTGTTCAAACATATATGATTATTTTTACTAGCTAGAATTTCATGAAGTTTGAGTATCTACTGTTATGATTTTTATTTTTTGGGCTAGTTTGATTTTATGTTTGTGTTGTTTTAGTGTATAGTCTAGTTTCTAAACACTTTGTTCATACATAATTGCTTTTGAACTATGATTAATGTTTGAGATAATCGCGATAAAAATGCTCAAATGGTGACTAACTAAAGCAACAGAGGTCCAAAATGAAAAAATAAAAGCAAAAGTACTCACAGTTAATAAAAGTGAGGCGACATATTTTTCGTTCTTTTTACGGATGTTGGTCAATTTTTTTTACCAAAGCTCTACTAAATCATACTTAAAATACACATTTAAGTGCTCATCTAACTATGTAGCATCTTCTCTCATTTGAATTGGACGAAAAAAATTGGAAGAAAATTAGTGTGATCTCACTTTTTTTTTTTTTTTACTATGTTTCACTTTGAACCCTTACCGATTTAGCTGGTCAAAATTTGAGTATTTTTGTTGTATCCCTTAATATTTTAGTGTTTGGTTTATGGATATGATTATGTTTTTAGACCCAAATAATCAATGTTCATGTTTATTTAATTTTGCTGTGCCGAATCTTAATTATGGTAAACTCTAACTATTGATACGAGTTATTAAAAACATAGCATACTTATTATATGATCACTTGTTTTGGTTGGACAATTAAAGCAAGCCAACTACGTCTTATACATGGCAAGGTGTCTATTCTTAAACGTTGCATAAATTGACGTGCTTTTAATGAATGGATTGTGAGCTGCTACAATAAAGTATCTTCAATTAATGAGGTCAATTATTAACTTATGGTTGTTTTGTTTCTATTAATTGGTGATTATGCCCTCTGAATTTTTTGCTTGTTTATATGGAGTAAGTCTCTTAACTTTGATTTTTGGCATTAATGCCCCTTATATTTCAAAATACATGCACGTCGGGTACCCCTCCTATATTTCAATTTTGCTTGATTTTTGGCATTAATGCCCCTTAAAAAAAATGAAAAATATTAACTTGTACAAATACATTGTTTATTTGTGCGACGATCGCCAATTTGATAGAAGTGTGGTTGACAAGGACATCGGGCCCCGTTAGGTGAGGTGATTGTGATAGTCAACAGCAGTGGCGGAGCTACATATGCACCAGTGAGTGCATGGCATACGCTGATCACTTAAAAAATTCTTCATTTTTTGTTGTTGTTTTTTTGAAAAATATGGAAGGCCTTGTTAAAACTCTCTGAGCCTCCTAAACGGGTGTAACTCGGGTGAGGAAAGAGCGCCCAAACACTATCATTCGATTTCATTAAATAAAGCTTCCTTGACAAAGACCGTAGAATCATCAAACGAGCAAAACCCGAAGCTACAAGCCCAACTACATAAGTGATAAGCAAAAAATTTAGTGTTTCGAGGGCTCAAATGAAATTGAACAAAAGAAAATAAAAGTTGTTGTTCATTAATTGTGATTAAGGCAAAAAAAAATAGATCTTTTGTGGTTTAGGAGTAAAAAATGACCGGAATATGAGCATATAGACTTTTATTCCTTCTTGACCAGATAAATCTATTCTACAATACTTCCAAAAGTAATATTATATTTATATGATTTTAACAGTCGCTTCAATATGGTTCTTCATATTTTTTTTATAGAAAAAAAAAATCGACTAAAGATATATTTTGTGCTCCGCCTGAAATGAAAGTCTGGCTACGCCACTGATCAACAGTTCCTTGAGCCGAGAGGGCAACAAAAGGTAAGTTTTGCAATCACGCATTGCTTGAGCAAAGAGATATGCTGATGAGACGTTCTCGAGACTGTGCAGGTATGAGACTGCACGCTTGTCTAAGATTGCACAGGTACATATGAGACTGTACGGTCGAATAAGTTTAAGAGAATTGATTGGTACTACGTATGTAAACAAGATGCATTTTTTAAGTCCATCCAAAAAAAAAAAACAACTCTTACGTTAAACATGTTGACAACCAAGTAAGCTTGGTCTAGTGGTAACTCAACTACACCTTCATTCAAGAGGTCATGGGTTCAATCCCTATGAGACTCAAATGAGTGTCCCATTTACATATGTAAACTTGACCAATAGTGTCACCTATTCTCACACTGAATATATCTAGTAATGTGAGACTGCATTGTAACCTTGGCCGATAGTGCCACTCCACTCAAAAAAAAAAAAAAAAAAGTTAAACACGTTGACCTAGAGCAACTGTAACATTACCGTTTAAATGTGCATTTGTGAATTCATAACCGAACAATATGCCAGATTATGAAAATAATGTGAACCAATTTTGAAGAACGTTTCTATTGTATTAGCGTTGGTTGCCACTTTTGAATAGTACGATGGCGTTGCACATCATTTTTATTTCTATTTGGTCCTTCAAAATTATAAAATTAGCACATAAAATTAAAATTTTGCATTACATAATATCTCAACAAAAATATTAAGCCAATCATTATATATTATGTTTATTCTAATATATTATTCTGAATCATTTATGAGACAACACCATATTATTAAAATATTTTTTGAAACAAAAATCATAAATAAAATTCGAAACACAATAATTCTCAAATTTATAAGATGAGTTCAAATAAGAAATAAAGTGAAAAATAGTAGAATCAAATGGAGATGATTTAAGTTGAAATTCATTCAAAATTAAAGAAAAAATAAATAAATAACGAAAATACTCTAAACAAGTAATCTGTAGCATGAGTAACTAAAAAAAGTAACGGCTAAAAAAAATAAGAAGAACAGAAAGATTGCTAAAAAAAGTAACGGCTAAAATAAATAAGAAGAACAAAGATAATTAAATATAGTCTGTATTTAATAATAATATTGTATATCGTGTGCTAATCTTGAGCCCACTCAAAAGATCTGAGCAGTAACTTGGTGGATATTATCAATATTTTTATATAGCAATTACAAAGTGGGTTATTTTTAATTGTGTATTTATTTATTTTTCTCTATTTACTATTCCTATTAGTAATCTCAAACAAGGTTTAAAATGCCGCTTGCCGATGTCGTTTCGCATTTTCCGTTTTACGGATATATCGCTTGCCGATGGGTATGTCGATGGGCAAATGGTAAAAAAATGGCATGCCGCATGTCGCATATACCGCATGGGCATACCGCATGCCGATGGGGTTTTCGACGGATATTTTGTAAAAAATATTTGAGTATTTAAGCAAGATATTTATATAGGTTCAAAACTACATATTTAATAAATACAAGAGACAATTGTATACAACAAAACACATTTGTAACTTAAATATGTAGGTGAAATGTATAATGTGAAGTCACTTTATTAGTTGAAGTGTATAATATTAAGTCAAATTATTATGTGAAGTGAATATGTATGTTAAGTGTGTAATATTAAGTGAATATGCATGTTAATTGTATATGTATGTTAACAAATCTATTTCACCTACATATTTAAGTGAATATGCATGGGGTGGGGTGGGGCAAGTATAATTATTTTTGCCGAAAGTTTTTTTTGGTATTTTTGCCGAAATCTACCAAAATTTTAATTTTTAGCGAAGTTCCATCAATTTTTCGCACATTTTACACACAAAAACGAAAAACGAAATTCCATCCACGTGTCCATGCGAAAAATGCAAAAAATGGTAAAAATTCAGCGAAACGAAAGGGTTTTCGTTTCGCATACCTCCGAAAAACGAAAATCGGTCGAAATGTCGACCGATTTTCACGAAATTTTGCACCTTGATCTCAAAGGTGTGCTTGGTGGGACTGTGGGGTAGATATTTTCAATGGTAAGTTCAAGGCAATCACAACTCACACAATTAGACCATTTCAAACCTACAAGTTGAGCACATTAGGTGAATAAAATTGGACTTTTCTCGTACACTAGAAGAATAATAAAAAAAAATTAACTTTAAGATTAGTTCTCCATCAAATTAATCAAAACAATTTTATTTGGTAAATAAAATAAAAAAAAACTAACAACCTAACCACATTAACTAAAAGCAAAATAAATAAATAAATAAATTGAAGACTCATTATCAATTTAATGGTCTGATTTTACGGTATACTTGTTGAGGCCGAAAATCGGCCTCCGCAGTCACGGAATTACTGGGGTGTAATTCCGAGTTTAAATTACTTTAGAGCTCGGGTCTTTCCGTTAAAACTAGATCACGTTGAAAGAGATGAGTGTTCTCGAAAAAACGAGTCGGGTTGTTTGTTGAGTGATTTGGCTTCGAAGAGAAATCATTTTTGTGTATTGATGGTGTAAAAATGTGCGATCCTTTGTACATGGGCCTTAGCCCTCTATTTATACTAAGCTAAGATATTCAAATCTGTCTTCATAATTGGCTTATTACAAATTGCGTTTGATTCCCTCATAATGGCCATAATTGCATGGCTGCAATTATGGGCATAACTGTCGTCGTCGATTGGCTGGAGCGTCGCTTGCGCCACGTTGATTGCTTGGATTCTGCCTTTGGTCTTTGCCTTCGTAGTTATTGTCTTCGTTGATGACGATGCGCCTCGTCGCTGCTCTCCTCGTCGTCCTTGTGGTCTAGCGATGATCTTCGTCGCTGAAGCATCATCGTCGGTGATCATCGCAGCATGCTTTCCCATCGCTTGGGACCTTCGTCGCCTGGTCCAAAATAATCCCATCTGACTTGGTTGACTGGGCTTGTGAAGATATTGGGCCTTTGGCTATTGAGGCCCAACTTATTAAACGACAGAGGTAGATTTCGTCGTAACAATGTAAATTGTCGTAGACGAAATCGTACATATTTTGCACAACGAGATTAATTTTCGTTGTGCAAGATTGCGCAACGTTGCATAAAGCAACGGTTTTTTGCCGTTGTGTAAACTTTAAACAGCACAAAAAATCCGTTGTGCGAGCTACTATTTGTAGTAGTGCCATCAGTGTAGCCTCAACGCCTCTTCTGGCAACCAAGGAACTTGAAGTTCCCTTCGCGTTGGCATGTTGCTCGAAGAGTCCGGCGATGGGCTCTAAGCCGGTTCTTCAGGACAGCAATGCTGCCCAAACTTTGGGTGGCGTTTCGGTCATCGCCTCGTCGGCCGCGCCTCTAGTTGCGACGCCCACTCCTGATTGTCTCTTTTCTCCTAGGGCAGATAAACTGGAGTTTGTTGCTCGGAGGAGCACCAACGGCGGGCGACCGGTTGGTATTGAGGTAAGCAATCCTTTTTTTCTTTCCTCTGCCTCTTCCAGTGGTGCTGAAAGATCACTCCTGACTGGGGGTGATCATATTCTTTATGCTTCGTTCCCCGTCGCCCTAACCATTCCATCGACGGTTATGACGGTTGTAGCAGCTGAAGCTTCGAAGGGGAACGTCGACAAGGGCAAGGCTCTTTTGCGCGATGATGACCTTGCCCAACTGTCCATTCCATTGCTTCCTACTCCAGCGATGGACGTTCCCGAGACTGTGACATGTTCAAGGGTTCCTCGCTCCTCTCTCACCTTTGCCAAGAATCCTTTCCATTCCGGGTTTGCGAAATTGCCCGATGCGATTTCTCCAACGACCTCCTTGATGACGTAGTTGGCTCCACTTGCTCCTAAGCATCGCAAGTAGGGTTCGGTGAAGCTCCTTTTATACAATGTTTGGTTTAATATTGTATATCGGGAACTCTTCAACCGAATCTTCCTTGCCTCCTGCTTGTCTTCTTGTAGCACTTCATCGCTGATGTAATCGAAGATTGGCCTACGCCAGTCGGATACTCCTGAGTCATCGGCCACTAGTGCTTCCTCCAAAGCTCCTTCCTCATCGAACTCCTCGTCGATTTCCATGACCACAGAGTCCGTGCCCTGATCAGCTTCCTCCATCTCGTTGTCTTCGCCTGTTTCCTTCTTCTTGGGAATATTTAGCTCCTCGATGGTCTCCACTGTTATCGTCCTTTGCTCTCCCGCCTTCGTCGTCGATCCTAAGCTAGCTAGAGCATCTGAATGTGAATTATCTCCTCGCAGAATTTGTCCGAGTGTTAACTCTTTACATTCTGCAATTAGATTCTTCACAGCCTTAAAGTAAGCTTCCATCCTCTCGTCGTGTCTCGCATATTCTCCATTAATCTGATTTACAACCAACTGAGAATCCAAGGACGCGACGAGCCTTGTCGCTCCCACCGTCTTCGTCATGCGCAAACCTGCAATAAGAGCTCCATACTCTGCCTCTTTATTGGTAGCTCTGAAGTTGAATCTGTAGGCTCTCTTGATCACCGATCCTATCGGCGAGATTAGCCGAATTCTTGCTCCAGCTCCTTGCATATTAGAGGATCCGTCGACCTTCAGCTTCCATTCTCCGTTCTCGTCTTCCAAATTCTCCTCGTCGGGGGGTAACTCAATTAGAAAATCAGCCAGCACTTGGGACTTCATGCTGGTCCTGACTCTATACTCGATGCCATACTCCCTCAGGCGTACCGACCATTTTATCTTACGACCAGACCGATTGGGGATATAGAGGAAGGCCCTAATTAGTCTGTCTGTCATGATTACGATGGTGTGCATTTGGAAGTGATGTCGCAATTTCGTCGCCGCCTCTATGATGGCGAGGACTAGCTTCTCTATTTGTTGATATCTTGTCTCTGCTCTGATGAGCTTCCTGCTGATGTAGGTGACTGGGTTTTGCTTTCCTTTGTCCTCTCGTACTAACACCACGCTAACCGCTACATCCGTCACCGCCACGTACAAGTATAAAACTTCTCCTGCGACGGGCTTGGTCATAATTGGTGGTGTCTTCAAGTAGGACTTTAGCTCCTGGAAAGCCTTCTCGCATGCCTCCGTCCATTCGAACTTCTTGTTCTTCCTTAACATTTGATAGAAAAGGAGACTCTTGTCCGCTGATCTTAAATATGAACCTGTTGAGTGTTACGATTCTCCCTGTGAGCTTCTATACTTCTCTCTTGTTGCGCGGCGATGGCATGCTTCTGATGCCTCTACCTGGTCTGGACTTGCTTCAATCCCTCGCTGCGTCACCAGATATCAAAGGAACTTTCCCGACGATACTCCGAAGGTACACTTTGTCTCGGGTTCAACTTCATGTTGTGTCTGTTAAGAACCTCGAAGCATTCCCGCAAGTGGGCAATGTGCATTTCTGCCTTCAAGGACTTAACCAACATGTCGTCGATGTATACCTCCATCGTCTTCCCTATTTGCTCGTGGAACATCTTGTTGACTAACCGCTGGTAAGTAGCCCCTGCATTCTTCAATCCAAAAGGCATTACCTTATAGAAATAGATTCCTCTCTCGCTGATGAAAGTTGTTTTCTCCTTGTCATTCGGATGCATCATGATCTGGTTGTACCCCGAATATGCGTCCATGAAACTCAAGAGTTCGTGTCCACAAGTGGCGTCGACGAGCCAGTCAATATTGGGCATAGGAAAACTATCATTCGGGCAAGCTTTGTTAAGATCGGTGAAATCTATACAAACTCGCCACTTCCCATTTTTCTTCTTGACGATGACCGTCTTCGCCAGCCATTCAAGGTACTTGACTTCTCGGATTGCTCCCATCGCTAACAGCCTGTCGACTTCATCGTTGATGACCTTGTTTCTATCTGCTGCCAGCTTCCTTTGCTTTTGCTTTACCGGTTTGTGACTTGGATCCACGTTCAGCTGATGGGATATGATGTCATGGTCTATTCCTGGCATGTCCTCGTGCGTCCAAGCGAAACTTCCCTCGCTCTCTTTCAAGAACTCGATGAGTTTGCTTTTCAGCTCGTTGCCCAGGCCGACTCATATACCAACCGTCCTTGTTGGATCCGATGGATCTATTTGCACTTGCTCTACTATCTCCAGCTTGGGTCCGCATTCGGATGTTCGGCTCTTGGGGTCCTTGTCCTCTTCTTTCGCCTTGCATGCTTCTTCTTCGCTTCGCGCTTTTCCTTTTACCGCTTCCTTAGGGTCCTCTTTACCATCAACCATTATCGCGCTTGACCCTTCCGCTGTTGATTACTATTTGATTCTCTTGGCGGTATCAGACTCGTCTCTTCTCAGATTCATCCGATAGTTATTCATGTAGCATGTGCGGTATGCTTCCATGCTACCTCTGATCTCCACGATCCTTCCCTTCGGCCCCGGAAATTTGATGCATCGGTGGTAAGTCGATGGAACCACCTTCATCATATGGATCCATGGTCGCCCCATAATGAAGTTGAAACTTTAAGGACAGTCCATGACGATGAACTTGACCACCTTATTTATTCCTTTAGCGTATACCGCCAGTCTAATCGTTCTCATAGAATAAGCGGTATTGCCGTTGAATCCAGTGAGGCCTCTGGGGGTCCATAAATCTCATCCTCGTCGACATCTGTTTGCTTCAACGTCTCCATGAAGATGATATCTACCGATCTTCCATTATCGATGAGCACACGATTAACGGGATGATTGTGAATGTTGAGCGATATCACAAGAGCGTCGTCGTGGTCACCTGAGATTATGCCTTCTCTCGAAAAGGCAATCAGAGTCTCGTTGCCCGAAACTCCCCCTCTACTTGCTTCGAGGTCCTCGTCACAGTGCTTTGCTTGTCGCTGATAAGCTTTGATGCTATTCACCATGTCCTCGCAAACGATGACCCTCCCATGATCATGTGGATACGAATTTTGTTGTTGGAGGCTCCTCGTCGCATTCTTCCCGCTCCACTTGCTGAACCTTTTTCCTTAAAGGTGTGCTCTCTTCGTCATTGACTTCTCCCAAATCCTCCTCTTCCTCGCCGTTGGTCGCCTCCTCGGCCATTATTGTCGTCGCTTTTCTGGAATAGAGTGTCATAAGGGTCTCCTAAAACCACGCTCTTCATCTCTCCCTACGTCCACTTCTCCATAAGAAGCCTTTTCAGGGTGTAACACTCCTCCGTCGAGTGTCCTTTGTTCTTGTGGAAATCACGATATTTGTTAAAGTCTTGAGGAGCTCGAACAAATCCTTGTGTTCTCTCCGCCTCAGCTTGCTATTCTGATTCGGCGCTTCCAACATTATAGGCTTGTGCCCTCCTGTTATCGTGATAGGTTGGTGTCACCGGGTAATTTCCTCTGCCCTGCTCATTCCTTCCTTACGGCTTCAGCGCTAAGATAGCGACTGAATCCTCGACTCCCGAGATCTTCTCCAACACCTCCTTAAATCTGCTGACGAACTTCCGCAGTCCCTCGTCGAAACAATGGATGGAGTTTGGCGGGAGTCTCGAGAGCCATTCCAAAGCTGCTCCCTGCAAACTATCCACGAAGAGGAGGCACAATATCAACTCTCTCTCTATCCCTTGGGCGTTTACTTTTCCCGTCGCTATACGGAAAGCCTTAAAATGCGATTTCGAGTCCATCACTCCTTTGAAATGCGTGACCTTGATCTTTGGTATGTCGTGCACACGAGCGTTGGAGATTATTGCCTAGAAAGGGGTGCTTCTCGTTTCCTCAACGAGCTGGTCAATTTCTGGGGCCGCGCCCGTCGCCTTGTGCATCTGGGACGTGATGTATCCCATTCTGGAGTTTAACTCCCTGATCGCTCTGCTGATTTGATCTTGTCTTTCCGCTAGCCGGCTCGTCGGCATCGCCGTGGGTGGTAGTGGTTGCGGCATCTCTGTAGTCTGCTCCTGTCGCGGTGGCAGGTTGAGTGGAGGAAAATTGATTCCTCGCTCCATGATGGAAATTATTTCCATTAACGTAGGGGAACCGTGGTGGGAGATTTCCCTGGCTTTCGTGCATGGGCGATGGAATCGCACTCCCTTCATTCATCGCTGCTTCTGCTCCTACGGATCCGCCTTCTGCCGATCCTCCTGCTCCATTCCCTGCTTGTCCTGTTGTTGCCCTCGCGTTGCCTCCGTACATCAAAGCTCCACGGAACTGCCGATCCCTGTGCTCCAGTGATGCTATCCTGCGCTGATACTCCTCCACCGTTGGGAACGTAGACTGAACCATAGAGGAATTCCCCGGGTACTGGATTGGTAGGAATTCTCCACGTATTGACGTCCCAAGGCCGCCAACTCCTGCTGCCGTTGCCGCTCCTCCTCCTGCCTCTGTGCGTCTTTCTCGTTCTCCGTCGCCATTTCTCAGACAACTCTTGTGATTTAGCTACGCGTTGAAAAGAACCTCTGCCCATCAGTGGGCGCCAAACTGTTGAGGTCAAAAATTGGCCTCCGCAGTCACGGAGTTACGGTGGTGTAGTTCCGAGTTTAAATTACCTTAGAGCTGGGGTCTTTCCGTTAAAACTAGATCACGTTGAAAGAGATGAGTGTTCTCGAGAAAACGAGTCGGGTTGTTTGTTGAGTGATTGGGCTTCGAAGAGAACCCCTTTTTACGTGTGTATTGATGGTGTTAAAATGTGCGATCCTTTGTACATGGGCCTTAGCCCTCTATTTATACTTAGCTAAGATATTCAAATCATTCCTCATAATTGGGCTGTTACAAATTGCGTTTGATTCCCTCATAATGGTCATAATTGCATGGCTGCAATTATGGGTGTAATTGTCGTCGTCGATTGGCTGGAGCGTCGCTTGCGCCACGCTGATTGCTTGGATCCTGCCTTTGGTCTTTGCCTTCGTAGTTACTGTCTTCATTGATGACGATGCACCTCGTCGCTGCTCTCCTCGTCGTCCTTGTGGTCTAGCAATGATCTTCGTCGCTGAAGCATCATCGTGGGTGATCATCGGAGCATGCTTTCCCATCGCTTGGGACCTTCGTCGCCTGGTCCAAAATGATCTCATCTGACTTGGTTGACTGGGCTTGTGAAGATATTGGGCCGTTGGCTATTGAGGCCCAACTTATTAAACGACAAACGTAAATTTCATCGTAGCAATGTAAATTGTGGTGAACGAAATCGTACATCAACAATACTGATAAGCATTAGCGCGTTATTTACAATATTTAGTTTTGCAATACGATTGCTCAGGTTTACCGATAATCAACATGTATGTTATAAAATAATTGTATTTGAAAATATTAATGATTTATAAACATATAAGTTAAAAATTAAAATATTTAGAATTTTTTTTGTTAAAAAAATTATTAAAAAACCTGAATTTTGGTAAAAAATAAAAATAAAAAAATATATATATTAATATTTAAAAAATTTGTTTCGAATTACTAAATATTTCATTAAAAATAATATTTTTAGCCGTTCTAGTGGAATCTGAATCGGTGCATGTCGTCGGAAAAATAGGCAGGCTTTTTTCCTATGCCTAAATCAGAATTGCATAATTCGAAATACGAGTAAATGACTAAATTAATGAATGAATTCATGAATATTTAGAGGAGTATTAAAATTAATTAAAAGAGAAGTTGATATAAAACTAATCCACTCACCCACTCATTTAACCAAACAACCAGAATACTTTGTACCTAAACACAGAAAATTAATACAAAATTAGTGTCCTATAACTTCTCTAATTATTAAAAATCAACTCAAACAAACAAACACATATTTACTTACTAGTATGTTGTACCACTGCAATTTAAAAATGTCAATAACTTTCTAGATAAGTGAAAAATAATTGACTAACATGTAAGACTAAGTGTTGGTCAACTTAATTTATAGAGATAATGGGGTGTTTAAGGTTCTAATAAAGAAGTTGATTCAAACTATATTGTCAAGTTAGCACATTCTCGTCCTTTGCGATTGGGATTTTCGACGTCCATATTGTACTGCAATATACTATACGATGATAAATAAATAAAAAATCAATGAGTAAATACACTGAGTAGTGGGTTCGATTCACAAATTTAAATAGCAAAATATAGAACGTCTTTCTGACATTTGTTGTCGCCTGTGGAAACTTCGTCGCTGCGTACTTCGAAACTCGGGTACCTGCAAAACAAAGGTTAGCGTAAAAACTCCGGGAAGGCTGAGTCGCGGACTAGGTCGCTCTCTTTAAGGTGTTTCGCGGCTCTGCCTCGGTGCTCGCAGTTCGTGATTGCCCCGTCACCCCCAGGATAAAACAGCCCAGATCTTTTCTGTCTCAACCGACACCGTGCACTTGGTATCGATCGGAATCACTCAAACCCTCGAAATATTTTGCTCGGAATACTGTATATAGCTCTGCGATTTTTAGATATGAAAAACGAGAACCAGAGCACTGTATTTATAGCTGAAGAAAATGTTTACGTTATGAAAATAACGTTCAGAAAAATAACGGGAAGAAAAATGAACGTGGAGAGAAAGTGGGGTTCGTGGACTGACCAAACCAAACGCGTAGGACTGACCATCCTATTGCCTTACAACCCGGAGGATGATCTACCAAATGCCAAGTCCTATTAGATTCTAGGGAATCCATCTCATCATCTATCGCTTCTTGCCACAAGTTGGCATCTACCGAAGATAAGGCTTCCTTAAGACTAGTAGGATCTTCTTCTACGTTGTAGGTTTGGAATTCTAACCCAAAGTCCTTAGCGGTACGAGCTCTCTTGCTTTTTCTAATTTCTGGTTCTAACTCACTAGTAGGTTCCTGAACTCTAACTAATGTCGAAGAACTAGAACTCGAGCCCCCACTATTCTTAGATATAAATGGAAACTTATCTTCGAAGAAATCGGCATCGTTTGATTCTATAACTACTTGGTTTTTCAGATCATAGAACCTATAGGCTTTGCTATTTACGGCATACCCGATGAAGACACATTCATAGGCTCTACTGGCTAATTTCTTTCTCTTTGGATCTGGTATCCTAACGTAAGCTAAACAACCCCAAGTCCTAAAATAAGACAGGTTCGGTTTCTTACCCTTGAATAGCTCGTACGGAGAAATACTACTTTTCGACTTAGGAATTCTATCCAACACATAGCAAACAGTCAACAGTATTTCACCCCACCAATACGAAGCGGCACCCGAACTAAGCAATGTAGCTACGATTCATTCGGCTAAAGTCCTATTTTTTCTTTCCGCTTTTCCATTCATCTCGGGAGAATATGGTGCGGTTTTTTCATGAATAATGCCATGCGATTTGTAAAATTCTACGAACGGATCAGAATCATATTCGGTTCCCCTATCACTACGAAATCTCTTGATTTTCCTATCGAATTGATTTTCTATCTCCGAAACGAAAACTTTAAACACATCAAGAGCATCACTTTTATTCTTCAACAAGTAAACATAGGTATAATCCGAACTATCATCGATAAAGGTTATAAAGTATCTTTTTCCGTTTCCACCATCAAATTCGCACAAATCTGAATGAATTAAATCTAACGGTTCTGATTCTCTAACTACCGATTTATGGGACTTTTTGGAGATTTTAGCTTGACTACACGATTCACATTTTTCAAAATCATTTATCGATAATTTTGGAATCATATATAGGTTACTTAGATTACTAATTATCCTCTTGTTAACGTGACAAAGCCTAGCATGCCAAACATTAAAAGAACACAACGAGTAAACGGAAGAATTCACTTTATTCTCATCAACATTAAGCTTAAACATCCCATCAGTAGCATAACCCTTTCCCACAAACACATTATTCTTAGTAATAGTGTAAAGATCTGCCCCTATAACCTGAGTAAATCCTGCCTTGTTGAGAAGGTAGCCCGAAACCAGATTCTTTCTCATCTCCGGAGTGTGCAGCGCGTCTTTGAGGACGACCGTTTTTCCGGAGGTAAACTTCAGCTCGACCTCGCCGGTGCCAGCAACAATAGTGGAGTGGGAGTCTCCCAGCAGGACTTTCCTATCCTTCGCCTCCGAGTATGACTTGAAAAGGTCACGCTCGAAACACACGTGGCGGGTAGCCCCGGTGTCCATCCACCAACCCTCAGATCCACCTGCGAGGTTAACCTCGGAAATCATGGCAACCAGTTGTTCTTCAGTCAAGTTCGCCTGTGGAGCAGGACGACGCTTGTTCCTACAATTCCGAGCCATATGCCCGGGCTTGTTACAATTGAAGCAAACAAACTGGACCGAATCACCTGAGGGGGGTTTCTGGGGCGGAGCACTCTTCGCTTGGTTGTTGCTTGGCGCGCGGTTCCGATTCTTCATAGGTTTGCCTTTCGGCTTCAGAACCGCCGAGGACTTGTTGGAGAAAGCATTGATCTCCTCCTTCTGGTCTTGCTTCCGGGCTTCCTCCTTGATCCGAAGGCGGGTGATCAGGCTCTCCAGAGAAAACTCCTTGGTTTTGTGCCTTAGAGTATTCTTAAAATCTTTCCAAGAAGGAGGCAGCTTGTCAATCATAACAGTAACTTGGAACTGATCGTCTAAGACCATACCTTCAGTGATGATTTCGTAGGCGATTTTCTGAAGCTCGTGAGATTGGGCCTCCACGGACTTCTCGTCGGACATCTGAAATTTGAGGTAGCGGGAGACAGCGTACTTCTTCGTGCCAGCCTCCTCCGTGTCGTACTTCTTTTGGAGCGCGTCCCAGATCTCCTTTTGCGGACTTGTTGTTGATGTAGTAGTCGTACAGATCGTCGGAGAGGCCGTTGAGGATGTAGTTTTTGCAGAGAAAGTCTGCCTCCTCCCAATCGGTGACCTCCTTGGTCTGCACGTCAGTGGGCTCTTCGGGAAGGATGGGCTTCTCCGTGGTGGCGGCATGGGCAACCTTCTTGACCGTCAGGAAGAACAGCATCTTCTGGCTCCAGCGCTTGAAGTGGGCACCTTCGAACTTGAAGGGACGGTTGAGGTCGGCAGCAGCAACGTCGGGGTGGGCCATGGCGATAACGGACACCTTAAAATTGTTGTCGCCTGTGGAAACTTCGTCGCTGCGTACTTCGAAACTCGGGTACCTGCAAAACAAAGGTTAGCGTAAAAACTCCGGGAAGGCTGAGTCGCGGACTAGGTCGCTCTCTTTAAGGTGTTTCGCGGCTTTGCCTCGGTGCTCGCAGTTCGTGATTGCCCCGTCACCCCCAGGATAAAACAGCCCAGATCTTTTCTGTCTCAACCGGCACCGTGCACTCGGTATCGATCGGAATCACTCAAACCCTCGGAATATTTTGCTCGGAATACTGTATATAGCTCTGCGATTTTTAGATATGAAAAACGAGAACCAGAGCACTGTATTTATAGCTGAAGAAAATGTTTACGTTATGAAAATAACGTTCAGAAAAATAACGGGAAGAAATATGAACGTGGAGAGAAAGTGGGGTTCGTGGACTGACCACACCAAACGCGTAGGACTGAATCTTTTCCACGTTCGGCAAAAGTAATTAAAGTTTTAATTTCGGCAAAAATACCAATTAACTTTTCGGCAAAAAGAATTATGTTTGCACCAGAATACTCAACGCACGCACGCACGCACCACACCGCACCGCACCGCGCCTCGCCTCGCTTCGCCACGTCCGGCCGGTCGGACGGACGGCGGCGGCGGCGCGCGCGCGTGTGTGGTAGTTCGGTGATGCATTTGGGTGAGTCCTCCCCCATCCACAAAATCCTATGACCCTAAGGGCCCAAGCCCTTAGCTCAATCCATTGGTTTATAAACCATTCCAAACTCATGTCTCCAACCCATGTGGGACTCTTTGTGAAAGAGATGTATACAATGCAAATCATAAAATTTCATTACTTGTATTACAAGTTCCAACAATCCCCCACTTGAAATTTTAAAAAATATGTCTATAAAAAAAAATTTCATCGAGCAAGATAAAACAGTGTAAAGCTATGCTTAAGCAAAGGTGCCTGGCGGCTTGAACCTTTACGTAGTGAAGGTGATTCAGAATATACTAGAGTAACTCGTAGTTTTGAACTCTATCTCTGACAACATCTCACACATAACTTTACTAGGGTTTAGTTCGTAAAGCCCGTGCAATTACGGCCGTGCACGTTATCCCAGTTCAGTGAACGCTCTAGAGAATTTGCCAAATTCCATAGGAAGCGGCCCTACTTCCACATTCACTTAGGTGAGTCTATCAAGAGTACTCATGTAGCTCAGTAACCCACTCAACATAGAGTATAGACATCATTAAAAGCTGAAAATCAGCTTAACCTTTCAACGCTTCAGGATGTCATGCTTTGACATAAGTCATAGGAGTGGGACTGTAAAAGTTATCAGCATGATTCACTACTTTACACTTAGTGAGTTGTTATTAACCTTTGAACCTATTTCTTGGGATCTCCAGTCTATAGGTTGGGTTGCCCCCACTAGTGTTTTATCAATCTAATGGCAGTAGTCCCATTCCTTTCGTGGTCTTTAAGACTTTTTCTCGCGCTAACCCTTTCGTCAAAGGATCAGCCAAGTTCTCATCAGTCCGTACATGATCCACTCTAACAGTGCCATTCTCGAGGAATCCTCTAATGGTGCTATGCTTGCGACGAATTTGTCGCTTCATGCCGTTGTAATAACGGTTCTGAACTTTTGCGATTGCTGCAGTACTATCGCAATGGATCAAGATGGCTGGGATCGGTGTTTCCCATAAGGGAATCTCGGATAACAGATTTCTGAGCTAGTGTGCTTCTTCACTAGCTGCAGCTAGCGCTATCATCTCGGACTCCATCGTCGATTGGGCCAGTATAGTCTGTTTCTTAGACTTCCAGGCAACGGCTCCACCGGCAATGCTAAAAATGTAACCACTAGTAGCCTTGGAGTCATCTGAAAGGGTGTTCCAATCAGCGTCGCTGTATCCTTCAAGGACAGCGGGAAACCTCTGGTAATGTAATCCTAGGTGCTGGGTGCGCTTTAAATATCGCATCACCCTCTCAATAGCATAGGTATCAAAGAAGTCTACATTCTCTCTTTGCCTAAATCCCTTAGCTACGAGGCGGGCCTTATATTTATCTATGGTTCCATCAGGCTTCAATTTCTTCTTAAGGATCCATTTACATCCTATTGCCTTACAACCCGGAGGAAGATCTACCAAATGCCAAGTCCTATTAGATTCTAGGGAATCCATCTCATCATCTATCGCTTCTTGCCACAAGTTGGCATCTACCGAAGATAAGGCTTCCTTAAGACTAGTAGGATCTTCTTCTACGTTGTAGGTTTGGAATTCTAACCCAAAGTCCTTAGCGGTACGAGCTCTCTTGCTTTTTCTAATTTCTGGTTCTAACTCACTAGTAGGTTCCTGAACTCTAACTAATGTCGAAGAACTAGAACTCGAGCCCCCACTATTCTTAGATATAAATGAAAACTTATCTTCGAAGAAATCGGCATCGTTTGATTCTATAACTACTTGGTTTTTCAGATCATAGAACCTATAGGCTTTGCTATTTACGGCATACCCGATGAAGACACATTCATAGGCTCTACTGGCTAATTTCTTTCTCTTTAGATCTGGTATCCTAACGTAAGCTAAACAACCCCAAGTCCTAAAATAAGACAGGTTCGGTTTCTTACCCTTGAATAGCTCGTACGGAGAAATACTACTTTTCGACTTAGGAATTCTATTCAACACATAGCAAACAGTCAACAGTATTTCACCCCACCAATACGAAGCGGCACCCGAACTAAGCAATGTAGCTACGATTAATTCGGCTAAAGTCCTATTTTTTCTTTCCGCTTTTCCATTCATCTCGGGAGAATATGGTGCGGTTTTTTCATGAATAATGCCATGCGATTTGTAAAATTCTACGAACGGATCAGAATCATATTCGGTTCCCCTATCACTACGAAATCTCTTGATTTTCCTATCGAATTGATTTTCTATCTCCAAACGAAAACTTTAAACACATTAAGAGCATCACTTTTATTCTTCAACAAGTAAACATAGGTATAATCCGAACTATCATCGATAAAGGTTATAAAGTGTCTTTTTACGTTTCTAGTCAAGACACCATCAAATTCGCACAAATCTGAATGAATTAAATCTAACGGTTCTTATTCTCTAAGTACCGATTTATGGGACTTTTTGGTGATTTTAGCTTGACTACACGATTCACATTTTTCAAAATCATTTATCGATAATTTCGGAATCATATCTAGGTTACTTAGATTACTAATTATCCTCTTGTTAACGTGACAAAGCCTAGCATGCCAAACATTAAAAGAACACAACGAGTAAACGGAAGAATTCACTTTATTCTCATCAACATTAAGCTTAAACATCCCATCAGTAGCATAACCCTTTCCCACAAACACATTATTCTTAGTAATAGTGTAAAGATTTGCCCCTATAACCTGAGTAAATCCTGCCTTGTTGAGAAGGTAGCCCGAAACCAGATTCTTTCTCATCTCCGGAGTGTGCAGCGCGTCTTTGAGGACGACCGTTTTTCCGGAGGTAAACTTCAGCTCGACCTCGCCGGTGTCAGCAACAATAGTGGAGTGGGAGTCTCCCAGCAGGACTTTCCTATCCTTCGCCTCCGAGTATGACTTGAAAAGGTCACGCTCGAAACACACGTGGCAGGTAGCCCCGGTGTCCATCCACCAACCCTCAGATCCACCTGCGAGGTTAACCTCGGAAATCATGGCAACCAGTTGTTCTTCAGTCAAGTTCGCCTGTGGAGCAGGACGACGCTTGTTCCTATAATTCCGAGCCATATGCCCGGGCTTGTTACAATTGAAGCAAACAAACTGGACCGAATCACCTGAGGGGGGTTTCTGGGGCGGAGCACTCTTCGCTTGGTTGTTGCTTGGCGCGCGGTTCCGATTCTTCATAGGTTTGCCTTTCGGCTTCAGAACCGCCGAGGACTTGTTGGAGAAAGCATTGATCTCCTCCTTCTGGTCTTGCTTCCGGGCTTCCTCCTCGATCCGAAGGCGGGTGATCAGGCTCTCCAGAGAAAACTCCTTGGTTTTGTGCCTTAGAGTATTCTTAAAATCTTTCCAAGAAGGAGGCAGCTTGTCAATAATAACAGCAACTTGGAACTGATCGTCTAAGACCATACCTTCAGTGATGATTTCGTAGGCGATTTTCTGAAGCTCGTGAGATTGGGCCTCCACGGACTTCTTGTCGGACATCTGGAATTTGAGGTAGCGGGAGACAGCGTACTTCTTCGTGCCAGCTTCCTCCGTGTCGTACTTCTTTTGGAGCGCGTCCCAGATCTCCTTTGCGGACTTGTTGTTGATGTAGTAGTCGTACAGATCGTCGGAGAGGCCGTTGAGGATGTAGTTTTTGCAGAGAAAGTCTGCCTCCTCCCAATCGGTGACCTCCTTGGTCTGCACGTCAGTGGGCTCTTCGGGAAGGATGGGCTTCTCCGTGGTGGCGGAATGGGCAACCTTCTTGACCGTCAGGATCGCGATAACGAACACCTTAAAATTGTTGTCGCCTGTGGAAACTTCGTCGCTGCGTACTTCGAAACTCGGGTACCTGCAATACAAAGGTTAGCGTAAAAACTCCGGGAAGGCTGAGTCGCGGACTAGGTCGCTCTCTTTAAGGTGTTTCGCGGCTCTGCCTCGGTGCTCGCAGTTCGTGATTGCCCCGTCACCCCCAGGATAAAACAGCCCAGATCTTTTCTGTCTCAACCGACACCGTGCACTCGGTATCGATCGGAATCACTCAAACCCTCGGAATATTTTGCTCGGAATACTGTATATAGCTCTACAATCGCGCGTGTGTGGTAGTTCGGTGATGCATTTGGGTGAGTCCTCCCCCATCCACAAAATCCTATGACCCTAAGGGCCCAAGCCCTTAGCTCAATCCATTGGTTTATAAACCATTCCAAACTCATGTCTCCAACCCATGTGGGACTCTTTGTGAAAGATAGGTATACAATGCAAATCATAAAATTTCATTACTTGTATTACAAGTTCCAACAACATGTAACGGTGTCGATGAAAAATCGACACTGAATTTCATAGTTACTCGTCTCTCAATGTATACAATTAAACAATTTGACAAGAAGTCATCTTCCATCCCGCTACGACGTGCATTCTTGAGATATTGCGGAAAATGAATGCTCCGTAGTAGCCATAGAACAAGGAGTTATAAATCTATAAATATAGGGAATGTCTCTAATCCTAGCTTTCACCATCTACAAACTTAGCTCAGAAAGTGTTGTTGACTCTTCAAAATTAGAAGTTCCTAATTATAATCAATCTGCAGGAAGTCTCTTCTTAATTCATTCATGCGATTTAAATTCACTATTATCAATTATGTAGAATTTTTTCTACTAGCGTGCAAATATTATTAATAACACAAATGAATTTTATTCGTCTTTTATAGTAGTTTCTCCATCGTTCATAATGTTCGAGCAAACTTCACATGCGACGCTACACACTGTAAGCAAATTGTCTACTGATTTAAGTGAGAACTCCAAAGGATATCAACGTAGGCCACTTCTATTTTCAAAATCCCCAATACCAAGCAAAAAGTCTTAACATTTACGCTTAAAATATTTCAGTTGATCACTTGGCTTACACAATTTATCCACGTTGACAATGAAACTTTAACTTTTTGAACATTGATGATGTCATTAGCTAAAAAAAAACAAATGCCGACTGTAAAAACGATGAGCGAAACAATGGACAAGTAATCATATGAATATTCTTCTCATACTAAAACATTAATTTGCTCACATATGTTACCCGCCCCTTTATAACTTTGTTACATTGACAAGTGTAAATGGCGGTTAATTCGGTCGTTGCTCGGAGAGTAGGGTTTACTCGGGTTAACGCCATTTATCTACTTCCTCGTTGAAATGGCCGGGACGGGTCGTCACCTCCAAACAGGAGACATAATTAGACTAGGTAAAAATATGTTCAACAAACGAAGTGAGTTTAAAACATTCTCTTCTTGCTAGAATATTACAAAATTCAAAATCCTATATATAACTAACTTTTTCAAGTAATAACTAACACGTGGCAATAAAAGGATGTAGTAAAAAATGCAAAGGCAAATTATGGTTTTCTAACCTTCTTCACATTAACTAAAGATTTTTAATCTATTTTATGGTAATAAATAATTCGACTGTCACAAATAAATTACAATGACGAAGTAAACAAAGCGGTGGAGTAATAGAGGATGGTTAATTAGACGGACTTCTCCAAGTGAGATTACTCACTAATTCACAAACAACAACTATAAATAATTTCCGTAACGAGCAAACAAGTTAATTTTCTTAATTTAAAGTTAAATTGATACTGACAACTTGTGTAATATGACCCTTATGTGTAATATAGCATTTTCACGTTAAAAATCTAACAACAAAATGGCTAAAAGAACAAACAAAAAAATGTAAAATCACGAGCCACATAAGGACACAAGTACAAAACATCGCAAGAGTAGACTTTTTATTTTGTATTTTTATCATTAAATAGATCATAATTTTTTTTGTCAAAAATGAAATTCCCGTTAAAACTAAGGCCAACCCAACGAAATGGCTAAAAGAACAAAAAAAAATGTAAAATCACGAGCCACAATACAAAATATCGCAAGTGTAAACTTTTTATTTTGTATTTTTATCAGTAAATAAATCATAATTTTTTATGTCAAAAATAAAATTCTTGTTAAAACTAAGGCCAACCCAACGAAATGGCTAAAAAAAAAAACATGTGAAATCACGAGCCACATAAATACAAAAAAATCGCAAGTGTAAACTTTTTATTTTGTATTTTTATCATTAAATATACCATTAATTTTTTATGTCAAAAATAAAATTCCGGTTAAAACTAAGGCCAACTCAACGAAACCGCTAAAAGAACAAAAAAAAATGTAAAATCATGAACCACGTAAGGACATAAATACAAAAAACCGCAAGGGTGGTTTGAGCATTTGACAAAATAAAAGAACAAAATGGATACAAAATTATAAATTGAGGGGTGTTTCTACAATTAAAATAATAATAAGACCACCAAAAGTGACCATATAAGTGAGTAGAGTAGCTAATTATAATTGAATTTATTCATTTCATATCAACCAAACCAACTCTCCAATATTCTTTTCGCCAAAGTGAAAAGTCCTCCATTGACGAACCTTTTCTTTTTCAGCCCAATTCCTTCATTCTCTCTCTCTCTCTCTCTCTCTCTCTTGTCCGAATTGACTCCTTCCCTTCCAATCGAACCAGAGTCGTCGCAACCTCATCGCCGTTTCCTCTGAAAATGGTAAGTGAAACAACGAACGAGCACTCGATCATCAAGATTTCGTTGCGTTTCTATTGGTTTTCTTTTTGCGATTTTAATCGGTTTTTTGGCCTGTTTATGATCATGGGTTTGTGGCGTTTTCTGGGTTTTTGAAGGTTTTGACTTTCTTCAAAAATGGCGTTGTGTCTATGTTTTGGTCAAGCCCATGTGATCCTGTGGACTCAATTGTCTACTGAACAATGTGAGTGATGAAGATGAAGGTTGTTATGATAGTGTATGTGCTATGATATTCAAGCTTTCAATTCTTTGTAAAGAAATCGTAATTTTGCTTGGAAGCATGATGATCATGGACTTTCAATGACATTGCCGATTGTAATCTCCCGAATTTGTAATTAGGTCTCTCATTTTAACGATCGCGGTTCGTTTGTTTCCGTTCGGAAATTGCTGTATCGAGCGGTTCGAAATGTCGTTTTACTTATGTACTTGTTCTGCAGTGAGAGAGAGCTGTGGCGATATCGCTTTGCAAGATGTTTTCATTGCCTGAACTTCCAACGAGACCGAAGAATGGTTCGTAAAGCCGATCTGGTTATCATCGGCGTCTGTGTCGGGTTGGCTCTCGGAATCCTGATCGCTGTGCTCCTGTTCTGCGGCCTAAGGTGGTACAAGAAGCATGCTCATCTTCGGCGATGCGCGAATGAAAGAAGCGTGACGACGATTCCTATACGGACAAATGGCTTAGGCACAAGCACCGACTTCAGTGCATCCATCACGAGCTCCGTCGCCTTTCAAGAGCCGCTAACCACACCCAAAGCCCCCCAGTTTTTTGGGTGGAATAATCAACACAAAGAACGAGTTGCTTCTGTGTCAGGCATCCTCAGATACTCGTACAAGTGTGTAAATCATCTGGTTTTACTCTTTTCGTGATCTTCGAGTCTCTCATATCAGTTTGTTAAAGCCATAACCGATATGCTATGTTTAGGCTCTATCTGATGGCAGTTATTTTGCAGGGACATACAGAAAGGCACACAAAATTTCACTACTATTTTGGGACAAGGGTCATTTGGTCCGGTTTATAAAGCGAAAATGGCTACTGGAGAGATTTTTGCGGTGAAAGTACTTGCTTCTGATTCTAAGCAAGGAGAGAGAGAGTTCCACACGGAGGCAAGTGCATTTTATATTCAGTGAAGATCTTAATTTATTACTACGGGACAAAAGATCTACGACTTATTTACTACCCATGGATCTGTCACATACGAAGCAATTACGAATAATTAGAGTTGTTTAATTATGTTATTTAGGCTTTCTAATATCTATCATTTTTTAGTTATGTTATTTGAATCACTTGCATACGTTTTTTGTTTGGCTAAGTATGTATTCTAAGTTACGGTCTTCAGGTAATGAAAAATTAGTCATTCACCAAATTTAATGATCGGGCTCGTTGAAGATTTGGCGACGCTCCAGTTATGATAACGGTTTTGGGTCGTAACACTATCCTGATTATAAACAGGAAAAGAAGGAAAGAAGAAACTAAAAAAAAAACAAAACTGTTTAGAATACGGTATAGTTTCAATATGGATGGCAGGTTTATGCCGCTATGTATTTTTAAAATTTTAATGTCATTGTTCTCAATACTCTTGTGTGTTCTTGCAGGTTTCTCTGCTTGGAAGACTGCATCATCGCAATCTTGTGAACTTGTTGGGATATTGTGTCGATAAAGGGCAACGGATGTTGATATACGAGTTCATGAGTAACGGCAGCTTAGCGAGTCTTCTTTACGAAATCCCAGAAGGTTTGTTGAAGTGTTGAACTTTAACATTTTTCAATTGAGTTATGAAGACTCTGTTCAATGATAACTGGAATTAGAACACGTGTACTTTTGTCAAATAACTAAGAACCATTTGATAGGAACCGCTACGTAATTGGACAGAAATCCTGGTTTCTTAGTCAACAAGCAATCAGAAATAACAAGAACACGCCCCTGATTCAACAGCCCTAGTCGCCTATACGGCAAGCCCAAACCCTAATTAAACTTATTTAGCAATATACTAAATTACCCTTTGATGACATAAAACAAAAGCTAATAAGGGAAATCTCATAATTGCCCCTATGATTACGCCTGTAAACGAGTAGGGGCTTATCACCATTCTACTTATCTATACCTAGGTGGAGAAAAACAGGTTTTGAGCTGGAACACGAGGCTTCAAATCGCTCTCGATATATCTCATGGAATAGAGTATCTTCATGAGGGGGTATATAATCACTAATCTCACAGAAAATTTTTTCTCTCTTTTTTATTTTCTGGTTTAAATTACTCCAATAAGGGTATTTCTGTAAACAGGCTGTCCCACCCGTCATACACCGAGATTTGAAGTCTGCGAATATTTTGCTGGACGGCACAATGAGGGCTAAGGTAAATTCATTCACACAAGAAGCATATTGCATAAGTGAGGCATGCTGAGCAATTTTCTTGTGGTGTAGGTTGCTGATTTTGGGCTGTCGAAGGAAGAAGTATTTGACGGTAGAAACTCTGGTCTCAAAGGTACGTACGGGTACATAGACCCGACGTACATTTCAACGAACAATTTCACGATGAAGAGCGACATCTACAGCTTCGGTGTCATCATGTTCGAACTCATCACGGCCATTCATCCTCACCAAAACCTCATGGAATACGTTAACATGGCGAGTCTCCCTCTCTCTGATAAATTAGCATAGATTTGAACCACAAGTGCTGGGACCACATTAAGGCCATGAGTAGAATATAAACCATAAACCGGCCCTAATTCTTAGTCAATATGGGATCGTAACAATAATAAGAAATTATTGAAACATAATTGTATTTTGTAGAATAATAAAAAAGATGACTCTGCAATGTTCATTCCGGGATTCTCAACTTCTTTATAATTACAGGCATGTATGAGCCCCGATGGCGTCGACGAGATTCTGGATGAGAATCTCAGTGGAGAGTGCAGCATTGAGGAGGTGAGGAGCCTGGCCAGCATCGCGCACAAATGCCTGCATGAACTGCCGAGAAGAAGGCCAACCATAGGAGAAGTCTCGCAGGCGATCCTGAAGATAAAGCAGAGGCGTCTCGCCAAAGAGGACACCATGTCATTTGTCGGCAGAGACCTCTCGCGGGCGGTGAGCAGAATCGAGGATCAGCAGGTTGAGTTAAGTATGATGGCATCATCGAATGATAGAATGACCAGTTGACCGGTTTATTTTCCGTTATGTTTCTTTCTTCTCGTATAAATACTTAATTCTTCCCTCCTGACCTTTTGCTGTGGATATGTGCTGATTAAGTAAATAGGATAGGTGTAGATGAGTGGATCAGTGAGGTTTTGAGAAAGAGGTTCCATTTCCATGGCTTGGTTGTAAAACAGAGGACATTGGAGGAATAAAAAAGTAATTTTTGGAAATGTATGTTCTTTATGTGTCTGTGATTCATCAACCAAGGGTAAAAATCTTGCTGCCCAAGTCACGTTTTTGTCTCTGCTTAAAATATGGCATGGCAATCGAGCACACGTGGCAATGACATGGCGGAGAAGCAAAAAAAATTGGACAAATTTTGTTGGTCAGCGCTCAGAAAGTGAGTTTGGGTATATTTTGCCGGCATTTTGGACGTTGGGCCCAGGAGAGAGACTTGACTATAAGTTCAGTATTTGCGTCGCAAATAACCCTTTGTTTCATATATGTTCCATATTAACTTTCATTCCTAGAAAACCATTTTCATATTTTCATGACAGTAATCAAATATCATATTAGGTTAAGAATATGTCCTAAAATGTAAGATTTTAAAACATATCCTTAAATATACATATATGAGGAGTAATACTATTTATTACCTTCCCTAAAAAAAAAATACTATTTACTACCATGTTTATACTTTCAAAAAATAACTCATAGCTCACTACGCGCTTTAAAATGATAAAATTTAATTTGTGTAGAACACCTAACTAATTCTTTGCTAATATTTTCATCAATTTTACCATCCGTCTCAAATTTTGTTGGACTTCACGATTTTTAAACAACTAGACTTATGGATTGCTTCATAACGACTAATATATTGGTCTCATTCGATAACTAATTAACAAAAATATCTTCAAATAAGTTATATATCGTGAACTTTTTATCATTTATCATTTTCAGAACACAAGAAGACAACAATGTACTACTTTTTTAAAAATACAAGGGATAATGCAACTGTTATGGGTGTTTTACGGAATTGATTTTTATAAATTAATAAAAGAAAAATTATTTAATTAACGTTCAAGCAAAATATTCACCGAAGATCCGTTTTCGTAGAAAAAAGTATCCAGATGTTCCTAAAAATATCGAGATACTCAAAAAGGACATAAAGTTTGTAAAATTTAGCTTCGGGACACTTCCGGGACAAAAAAAAAGGGGCCCAGAAGCACCCCGAGCGGGCCCCGCAGGGCCCCACACGCCTCCACACGCTGCTAAGTGGCACCAGCAGCCTCCACACGCCCTCCCACGTGCTGCACGTGCTTCCACGCGCCCTCCAGGTGGCTGGCGTCAGCCCTATGACGTTAGCAGAGTGGGGAGCAAGTTTCCCCGGAGTACGGCGCAAGGAAGCCGCGCGTGAGGGCGCGTGACAGCTCGGATGGGCACGAAACTTGCGCCATCGGTTTTGCCACGTCCCGGGGATTCAAAAAAAATATATAATTTTACTCCGGGGGCTTCCCGGAGTAATGTATAATCGCGTTTGAATCCCTGACCTCTCCTATAAATAGAGCTCCGATTTTCTCATTTAAGACATCTCACTCCGAGTCTCTCAAACTCGACTTCCTCTCTCTAAAGATCGCCCCTAGAGCTCTTCTCCTCCCTCTAAACACTTCGCCCCTCAGGTACTTGCCTAATGTCCCCCCCCCGGGTGCTTTTTTGCCCAGGTTCTGAGCGCGAGGAATACAGGTAGAGCAGAAACTCTGGAGAAATTTCTGGCACGGTTTACGACCTTCCCCGCTAGGTTCTGTTCTACGTGGTATTCCTGCTATCCCCCAGTCCATTATCTTTAGCAGATATACCGACTTCGCGGATAGACCGAGGACCCGTATCAGTACCCACAATACGGGTCGAGAGGTCTAAAACCTTCGGGGATTATTTGGAGATCCGGACCACATAGGAAGCGACTAGGGCGAAAGCTCTGGACAAGGTCCTGACACGACTGTACGATCCTGCCTGTCTAGATATCGATCTACGGAACACGTGTTACCGTCCCCCAGTCTGTACTGACTTTGCGGACCGGCCATGTATCCGGATCGACGTTAGGGATTCAGGCGGAGGGGTCTCGTCTGTCAGGGCTCTCACATCGGGATCTCACCGAGACCCTCCCTACGTGGAGACCACGTCCCTAGTGCCATCCCTTGCCTGTAACTCAGTCCAGCATTGCTGTCCGGCGACGAAGTTACAGGCAACGGACAGAGCCTGGACCCTTGGTCCACCGACAGTGGAGGGTCCGTCTAACCCGAAGTGCGAACGACTCAACGCTCTACAACCCACTCACAGTCAACACACAACGTTGGGCCCGGCCCATACAACGGCATTGCGCCGCTCGAAGGTTCGGTGCAATTTTCAGCATCAACAGCTACCACAAATTAAAAGTTCAGGTACGAATTACGCAAAATAATGGCAGGTCTTGTTGAATTGAAATATTTTATGAAAATAATTTTTAAGTTTCTTTCTCAACTTGCAAAGAAGACCCTACATGAATAAATCTTATCTTGTCATGTTCCTCTATCTGTCTGCTGCCTTTTATAAAGGTTATTAGCAACGTAAGTACCAATTTTCTTTTAAAAGATAACAATGGCTGCGTTTGGATGAGTATACATGTCTATTTTAGTCTTTTTACTAAAATATATTTATTTTCCCAAACGTTAAAACAATTTTTGTTACCAACAATTATTGTTTTATAAACATTTTATCAAACATCTATCAATTTTTAATTTTTTTTTCTCCCAAAACTGAATCTAAAAACACTTTTTTTAAAAACAAAAACTATGCAAAACAGTGTCAATAATAACTACTCTTATTTTACCGAACAAATTTAGCAAACTTCAATATTGGGCCTGTTTGGCACAGCTTAATTTTTACAAAAATTGTTTTTTGTTTTAGTTTAAAAAACAAACTATTTTTTATTAAAAAAAATGACAGGTGTTTGATAAATTGTTTATAAAACAGTTGTTGCTGGTAACAAAAACTAATTTAGTGTTTGGTAAAACAAATTATTTAGGCTATAAAGACTAAAATAGACCAAAACCGTATTTTTGTTTTTAGAAAAAACCAAAAGCTACGAATTCTAGCTTTTACAATTCATGTACAAAAATCTAAAATCGATTTTGTGTTTTTTGGAAAAATAATTTTGCCAAACACCTGAAAAGCGGTTTAGTTTATTTTAAAAACAAAAACAGGACTAAATAAGCTGTGTCAAACGCACCCAATACGTCACATATATTAGTTGCGAAAAAAATACATGCGACATTCTATTATCAGAGCTTGAGAACTTTGTCTTAACAAAAAACGCATTTATTCACTTTTTTTTAAAGGAGAATTGTACTTTTGCCGTTAATATCCCATTTATTATCGTTTGCCCATCAACCTGCTCTTTCTTTCCAACAAATTTGGCATCCCTAACCTAAGTATGTTCTACAGCATTTTATTTGGCTTGCCTTTTGCAAAACAGATAGTTTAAGGAACAAGCCAGGGTTCAAAATAGAGTATTCCAGCCTCAAGGCGTTTCCGAGGCGTAGTCACTCAATTCATCTCTATTCTACATTAGTATCACTTCTAGTCGATGTCATACCTGTCGATTTTAA
The DNA here is from genome assembly GCA_954871525.1 of Parietaria judaica. Taxonomy (NCBI): domain Eukaryota; kingdom Viridiplantae; phylum Streptophyta; class Magnoliopsida; order Rosales; family Urticaceae; genus Parietaria; species Parietaria judaica. The sequence goes on from OX940869.1 coordinate 16,333,365, forward strand.
GTTAAGCCGCAAAATTTTGATCGGCAAAAACGGCTATTACTTTTTAGAAACTTACAATGTACCCATCGGTTTACCCGTAATTCGACATCCGTCGACCCATAGGTATGGACACAGCTAATTAATATATAGTATAAACCAACATTACACTACAAAAACACACATTGTTTTCCTTTACAAAAACCCCTCTCTCTAGGAGCTTTATTCCAACATTGTAAAACTAGCGAAACACGACAAGACGGTGAACCGTAAACACGAAAAAACAAAAGCTAATTCAGAAATGAAAATAGCTTCGAATCGACTCACTCCCAACTCCTAAACGGGACAAAAACTAAGTAATTTTACAAAAGACATACCTGAAAGCTCTGCCGCCGCATTCTAATGCCTTCAAAATTGGCATGATGATCCGAGTCTTGGTGCCCGAGCAAAGCTCACCTCTTTCCGGTTAGAAAATGCAGGGCGTAATAGTCCCCGGAAGTACTCTAGAAATTGCATCCACTCCTCATCGTTCAAATCAGCCAGCTTTACGAAGCTGCTACTTGCAGGAAGCTGCTCATTCACGCTCCTATTACCAGATGACGTGCCTGCCAAGTACCCCATCTTCTGCATTTCGCCCTCGTGTCGCCAGCTTTTCTCGCCGACATTAATGTATTTGGTCGGCTTCGAGAGTTTCAGACCGTTCAAGACTCTGCTCCCAAGGCCATTTTGTAAACTTCTTTCTTGTTCTTCGTATTCTATGTCAAATTGAATGCACTCCTTTTCAGTTATTTTCATATCTCGGTTGCATATTTTTGCCTCCTCTAACCGTCTCCTCGCTTCCATGCATATGCGCTCGAGTTCACTTGGCTCCTCTTCGAGGCCACGAAACTCCCTGCTCATCATTTCACCGATCTCAGCGAGACATAGCCCGGAAGCCGCTGCTATCTTGAGGAAGATTGTGCAGAGGATTAAGATCCGAAGGCAAGCATCTCGAATCATGGGTAACTCCATTCTGAGCATATCAGAGTCCCGAAAAGGGTCGAGTTGATTTATGTAATCAAGCTCGTCTTCAGTGAAAGGAACGGAGGACTGAGGCCAATGAATCCACTCAAAGTACGGGTCTTCCAAGCTTTCCGGAAGACAAAAGCCATGGTCGATGGGGACAAGCTCCACCTGGCCGAAAGTACCAAATCCATCAAGCTTCCGGACCAAAAGGTTACCTGCGTGCCTGTCAGTGTTCAAAATCCGGACATCCAGAATCCCAATTCTATGAACTGCAGCTACAGGGAATCTAGAAGTCCCGTGATCACTGGCATCGAAATCGTGAATAATATATTGTTGCAAGGATGCAATCTTGCTGACCTTCTGATCCGCTTTGCCCTTCACCTTACCATTAACGTTGAATATCGAATGTGTGACCTTAATAAGGGCAGTGGAGGGCACATTGGCAAAATGATCGTGGTCTAGGAGATAAGCAGCGACTTCACGGAAACCAGTTTCCCCAACACGCACCGAGCGTTTAAGGCCTGGTTGACCGAGCGCTTTGCCCACAAACCCCTTTGGGTTGTTTGGAGCATAGGGCTCCTCATCGGTCGGCTTCACAATGGCAATATTATCACCATGGAGATTTCTGAAGTAATAAGCACCTCCAAGGCCACTACGAACGGGGACGGGATCAATGCCTTTCTTTACTGCCTTCACTATCTCCATCACCAATTTTTGTGTCCTATCGGATTTATTCGAGCACCCTAGTACCTCAATCGGACCGCTCAGGTCCTTCTGCTGAACATCGTTCCCGTTTCCCGAGATGCACGGAGTGGATGAGCTTCTGTGCATAAAGTTTCTAGTGAGAAGCAGAGGAGCATCGTTTCGAACCAAACTGAGGTCGTTCTTCAACACCATATCACCGTATGTCAACGAGCTCTCATCGGTCGGGAAATTGAGGGCAACCTGCAACTTCCTCTTGACCGTGTGGGCGTTGTCACTCCTGTCTAGCTCCACACCCAACACAAAGCCGGTTTCGGTCTGCACAAACACACGCCTCCTCCCGGAAGATGTCCTCTCCATTTTCTTCTTGAGGTACTCCCCGCCAAGAGGCGGCTTAGAGGTCGTGAACGCCATCTGGGATTTTTTACTCACATCAGGAGACATCAAACCAAGCGAAGTAGCACCGAATCGCCACACCAGAAGCGGAGAGCTTCTTCCCGCTCAAACGAGACGTGGCAATCTCAGAAGCCGAAAGCGTAACGGAAATTATGGCTCTACAGAATATCATAATCAATAAGGTAGAACCAAAGCACGCCTCGACTGTCACATCGGCCCGACTTTCGCTGGTGGCTTCGACGTCCGGCAGGAGTTCTCAATGAAGCCGACGCATTCTGAAACACGCCCGATAAGCCAGATTACTACACAGAAATTCACTGAAATGAATTCAACCCAATATTTTGGCTTCTTTCCTACGGCACATTCTTGACATTTACAATGAAAAAATTGCACTGATCGAGCTAAATAATCAACTGCTTGCTCTGAAAGCCACCTGAATTCATCTGCAATACAATATATAATCGGCGATACACATTGACAAGTGAAAAGCATGGATAATTTTCGAAAGAAAATGGAAACCATCAAATCCCCAAACTGTTGGATACATTTACAAGCTAGAGATCAAAACTCAAGGCAAGAAAAAGAGATTTGACGATCAACGACGCAGCGAAGCTCACCGGAGATCGGGATCGGACGGCGGAGGTTCCTCCCGGAGACCGCCGACCGCCGTGGATGGACGGCTGGGATCGAATGTGACTCGTAGTGATCGAAGAGGCAAATTGTAGCAGAGGAGAGACGATGATATGTTCCTTACCCAGCGCAAGCTCGTGCCGCCACGTGTCCCGGACACCAAGTCCTTTGCTTTGTTGGGCCTGGGCCCAGACAGAAATGGACTCACCACACTTCACGCTATTCAGATTTGACTCAATTCAGGTATAAAAATAAAAATAAAAAAACCGATAAAATTTGTTTTCATACCCGGAACTAGAGCTGCAAGTGGCGACGGGTGGGTGGGTCTCGCGACGTGTCGCGACGCGTGAAGGGAGTTCGCGATTAATCGCGACGAGGTGAGGGGAATCGCGATGCGTCGCGAGGAGGGGAGAGAATCGCGATGGGGAGAGGGTGATCGGAGGGAAACCGTCTCGCCCAATGGGAGCGCGCCACGTATGCCGCAAAAAAAGCCTCCTCATATCTCGCGAAATCGCGAGGCATCGCGACCGGGCACACTCGCGACGCATCGCGACGGCTGTTTTGGCGATTTCGGCGATTTCGGTCGCGATGAGTCGCGAGGTCGTGAATTGCAGCTTGACCTGGAACTGAGATGTTTCGGTTCGCAGTTTGATGACCGGAACCGAACTACACTTTCAATTCATGGACTTTTAGCCCGATTCTAGTTTTAAACATCTATATATTTTTCAATTTTATCATATGACATTTTTTTTAGCATATATTGTTTTCAATTTGTTTATACATGTTAATATGTTATGTAATATATGTAGTTTGATTAAGGTTTTATACTTTTAGCTTTCTCCTTCATTTTAATCGACACTTCCCTATTTAATTTTCTCGATAATATCTTGGATTATTTATTTACATTGTTGATTTTAAATTTCGTATTTGATTTTGGTAGTTTTGACTTTATATTTTGTATTTTGTTCCAAATTTTATTATGAATTCTTTCTTGGATTTTGTCCCGAAGTTTATCCCAGTTTCGGTTCACGATTTGAAATTTTTTGGATTTTTTAAAACCGAACACGGGACAAAAAAATTATCCAGATTTTTCAGGACAAGGACAAAAAAATAAATTTCCGGTTTTCGGTTCCGTTTTCACCCGTACGAATAAATAAGATAATATCATAATAAGATGTCGGATCACGTAGGCTCTACGTCGTAAATTCGATGATATCATTATCATATTTTAATGATGACTTTGTGGAAATACAAAAACCGTGCATTCGCCTATTTATATCGCTACTAAAGTTGTATAAATAACCGGCTCTTTTAGAACCACCATCGGGTAGTATGAAAGACTTATAGACGAAAAAGATCAAAAGCCCGGTACGGGTACCAGCCTCGCAATTTCCCCTAATTAAAAGCAGGTTTGGAATTGGGTTCCCATTTCACAACAATTAAAAAAATGTTTTCGTAATTGACCAATCTGATTATCTTTTGCAAATTGTACTTCCAAAATAAGAAAAGCATACGTATTAACTTTCTAAAATTTATTGCATACCGAAGTTTCCCCCTATATTTTCTCCTTTCTCACAAAGGAAAATTCCTTTTATTGGGCGAAAAAGTAATATAACAATCTCGCCTTCTTTTCCCTAAAATTGAAAAGTTCTCCTTCTCTTCCTTAAAATAAACTGGTAAAAATAGTTTTATTAATTTCATTTGTACCCCTTGAAACTGAAATTATGTTTCCCTATTCCCTTGCTCCCTCATATGTCCCTTTTGTATAGATTCTAGTACTACTATACTATGGAGCAAGGTTTTAAATACCGATTGCCGATTTCGTTTCGTAATTTCCGTTTTACGGACATATCGCTTGCCGATAGACATGTCGATGGGAAAATGGGAAAAAAAAAAAGCATGCAGCATGCCGAAAATACTGCATATTTTTCATGGGCATACCCCATGCTGATGAGGTTTTCGACGGATATTCTGGAAAATAATACAAGAATTTGATATATATTATTAGCTTCAAAAATTATATATATAAATACCTTCAAAAATATTATATATATAATGTGAAGATATTATAGTTATAAATATAGTAAAAATATATTATTATAGAGCCTAATTTCATTAATGATTAAACTATAGAATAATAGATTTAATTTCATAAAAATTATCTCAATTAATACTCTAGTTCATGTGTGGAGACCCAAAAAAGCCCATAAAACTTAAACCCATCAACTTAAACCCTACACCTCATCATATTTAAACAACATTTCCTAATCCTGACCCTAGCCTCTCATCCTCTCTCACCCTCTCAGCCGACGCCTCCTTCTCTCTCTTTCTCTCTTCCTTTCTCTCCTCTCTCAGCGTCTCTTCTCTCTACATATCTTCATCCTTTTCTCCTTCATCTATCTCTCTGTTTCTCTTCTCTCTCACAGCCGGAAATTTGGCCGTGACCTACTGACGAGAGAAAGGGCGGAAAGCTCGAATAAAATGTTAGGTTTTGTGAAAAATGTCATTTTTATCGGGGTTCGCACATTTTTTTTTGTTTTTGTGAATAAACGACATGAAGCGTGATAGGTGGTTTTCGAACGACATTCGGCGACAAATGGTAAAACGGCAGCGAAAGGGCAGGGCTGTCATTCCGCATTTCTTCGGTATTCAAAAATCGGTCAAAATTTCGGTCGAGAATCCCAAAATTTTACACCTTGCTATGGAGTATGGACTCATGTCTACACTACAAGAGGCTCTCCATCACGTGCCTAAAGTGTATTTTCACTTGACCCAATCTTTGTGCATATATATATATATATATAGGGTTGATGACGACAAAAATATTCAAAGTTTGGTCAAAGAACTTCTCGTGTATCTAAAGTTTAAAAGTGGTGGCAAAAATATCCAAAGTCGATTCGGAGAGTTGACCACTCCATTCTTACCCGTTAACTCTGGCCATGTGGACAAACGTGGGTTGCTGACATAACAATTTTTGTCATGTAGACGAGCCCACATCAGCCTCTTTTACAACAAAACAACGAATTAAACACTTAATTAATATTATTTAATACAACTAATTAAACCTGTAATGATTACACTTAAGAAAACAAATTTGTCCGCGTGGCCAGAGTTAACAGGTGAGTTAATGGCGTTACGAGAATGGAGTGGTCAACTCGCCAAAAGCAATTTTAGGTATTTTTACCACCACTTTTAAACTTTGGGTATACGAGGAGTTCTTGGACCAAACTTTTGATATTTTTGCCGTCATTAAAATATGTATATACATTCCTTTTTTCTTTTTTTTCTTTTTTTGAGGGAATATATATTCCTTATTTTGTGGTAGCAATTACCGAGTGAAAAAAGAATTTAATGCTTGCTAGCTATATTTTCCATTTAAAGCTGTAACCCATTTTCACATTTTGTCCACTTGTTGATTCTCACGCGCAAAAACAGCAATTGGGTCAGTCATGGACTTACAAAGGAAATTTAATTTTATGTACTCTTGTTTTTAGTTTTTGTAAAAATAGACCCTATACTTTCAGAAATAGCTAACCTATACGGCTATACCATCTAAGTGATTTATTTTTTTTGAATGGGGTGTTACTCTTAGTTAAGATTACGAGTACTCGTATTAGAAAATATATTTTCACACTAAAAACAACCGGCACTATTGGCCGCAGGCACTATCAGACAAATTACATATATACTCAATTTATGTGTCTCGTTGGATTGGACTTACGACCTCTTTAAAAGTTTTATAGTAGATTTACCACTAAGTCAAACAAGCTTGATTACCATCTAAATGAATTTGAAACCCTTTATTTGTTTAGTTTCGTTTAATTCCATAAAAGAAATCGATTCTCTAAAAGTAATATTTAGTAACATTTTAGTATTTTGGAAAACACATTATTTTCTTATAAAAAATAAAATTAGAAAATAAATGAAAATAAATTCTATTTTTTAAATAAATGGTAATTATTTAAAAAGTAATAGAAATAATCAAATATATTTTAATAATTTTTTATAAGGTAAAAATTCATGTATAAGTACTTTTCATATATTTAGATTTTTTTCATTGTCAAAGTTTTTAATGACCACTATACCATTTCTCACTAAAATTTCGTCACATTCTATGAGTTTCTTCCCTTTTTTTTGTGTGCGTGTGTGTGGCCTTATGTCATTGTACCCCGAGAAGTCGTAAGTAATTGACTGCATTGATCTCAGTAGCTACACCACCTCCGTGGAAAGGATGATTCATTCAAATTGACATGAAAGTCCAACTACTATTATCCCCATTCAATCGAATTAGGATCCTCCCCCCCGGTCATTCCTCCAGGCCCGAGATAACTGGTCATAGTAAGATCTTCACTAGCAAGAAGTACTGGATTTTTTTTTTTGAATAAGACTTGACGCTCTAATTCTATTAATTCAATAAGATTTTAGATGTGACGTTAACAAAATTCTTTCACTCCATCTCTTGAAATAACACATGTCTGAGAATTAATGGCACATCCAAAATTCTGTTCAACCAATTAAAAAAAACAAAATTTTAAAAAGAAGCAAAATCGTGAATATTAAAAAATCTAGTCGCAAAAAATTTATACTTATACCACTTAGAAAAAATATTGCAAACTTATGCAGCTATTAACGCTTAAAAAAAATAATGAACGTATTAGAGTGATTAGTCCACGAAATATTAGAGTGAGCAATCTCTAAATATCAGCCAATTCATCGTATTTCCTTTAATCAAAATATCAAATATCTATTCCTTAAAAAAAAAAAAAAAGTCTTTAACATTACATAATAATGACAAATACATGTCAATCTAGAGATATCTATCATATTTAATCACTTATTTATGATTTAATTATTGTATATTACAAACAACTTAATGGATAATAATTATTGGGAAAATATATTTATTTATAAATATATATATAATGGAGGGAAAAAGCAAACCCCGCAAGCTTTAACATGTTTGTCTGAACCTCTCTCTCTCTCTCTCTGACTCCTCTGCTTCTTCGCACGTGCCTCTCTCTCTCTCTCTCTTCTTCTTCTTCCATGAATTCCACAGAGAGGAGAGAGAGAGCTTGATCAGAGCCTCCCATGGTGGTGGTCGCCATGAAAGGAGAAGGCAAGACGGTGTTCAAGTCGAGAATCAAGTGGTTCGGCCTCTTCGGCCTGGTTCTCTCCGCCATCTCCCTCTTCGTCCACTTCCTGCTCGCCAGATTCACTCTCGGCGGCGTCTCCGAGTACCAGTCCACCATCACCATCTTCTCCAGGAGATCCGCCGCCAAAGACTTCTCCACCCGAAGCGTGAGCATTCTCCCAATTCCATGCCCCCGGGTGTTTGATTTACAGACTGGTCGTTAATGGCGTGGTTGGTTTCAGGGTGAGTTTCAGAAGAGGCTATGGGGACCAGTTCGGCCTCTTGAACCTTTGAAGCCTGATGCCAATCCCAGAACATACTACTCTGGTAATTACACTCTGGATCTCATTTAGTATACTTAATGCTAGGTATGTCCGACCCAACCACGAGATGAACGTTATCGAAGCACTGATACGGTTTGAATTATACTTCATTGTGATGTATACGGTTTGCAGATAACCGGAGTTTGAAGTGTCCGGTTAGATTAATTTCGATATTTTGACGGGCTTCTATGTGAACTAACAGGTCCTACTTCACATACAAATGGATTTATCTTTGTGAGGATACAAGGGGGTTTCCATGAGATCAGGAACTCGGTGAGCCGCTCATATCGTGGTTGCCTTTTGTTCGGTTCAAACATCGATCTCTGAATTTTCATTGGCTGATTGTACCGTATTCTTTTATCGTTTTGCAGATTTCCGATGTGGTAGTTGTCGCTCGGTATCTCAATGCCAGCTTAGTGATTCCCGAGATTCTGTCAACTACGAGTAGTAAAGGAATCAGGTTGCTCCATTTTTTACAATAAATTTTTTAAATGTATCTTACTCCACGGAAGATTGAGATCGACATTTTAAAAGCCAATTCTCTCATTTATTTGATTTATTATTTTGTGAAGCTCTCAGTTCAAGAGTTTTGCTTATCTCTTCGACGAGGACGAGTTCATGGCAGCATTAGCGAAGGATGTCGTAGTCGTGAAAACTCTTCCAAAACATCTCAAGGGGCAGAGAAGAAAGAAGAACATTCCCATTTTCAAAGTGCCGTTCGCTGCTTCGCCTTATTATTACCGACACCATGTTCTTCCAATCCTGAAGAGACACCTCGTCGTTGAACTAGACGTTTCCGAGGGCGGCTGCTTGCAGGTTTTGACACACTTCTTTACATAATTGTTTCAAATGCAGAATGCTGATTTTCATTTGTGCTTGAATTGTTTACGGTGCATTTTTTCTTCGTTTTGGAAATTAATTGTGTGACATGAACCAGACTTAGTTTTTTGAAAGAGAATTATGGATTCCATTTATACCGTTTCCTTTGTTGCACATGAATATTATTTAACCTTTAAATATTAGTTGCAAATGCTATAAATGAGAGGTTCTGAATTTAAGAATCACAATATTATGTTTTTCCTCATGGAATCTATTTCGGATTTTAGCTCATTGTGATATGATGCAGGCTATTCTTCCACCCAATCTTGAGGAGTATCAGAGGCTGAGATGCCGGGTTGCTTTCCACGCTCTTCAGTTCCGTCAGGAGGTCAAGGATCTTGCTGACAAAATCCTTCATAGGTATTTTGGGCTCTCTCTCTCTCTCTCTCTCTCTCTATATATATATATATATATATATATATATATATATATATATATGCACACACAGACACACACATACTCGTATTTATGTGTGGCTTCTGCTATGGATTTAACCCACTCTAACAATATGTTAGGTTACGAGATCCAGGTCTGCCGTTTATCGCATTCGACCCTGGAATGACTAGAGACGCATTGGCGTATTACGGCTGTGCAGAACTTTTCCAGGTATGTTTTTTTTCGGATCCAAAAGTTCATATTCTATATAATAGCTCAAAAGCTTGATTCTAAATATATTGTATCCCCACTCTTATGCAGGATGTACATACCGAGCTCATTCAGCATAGAAGAGCTTGGATGAGAAAGCGTGGGATCGTCAAGGAGAAGCTTTCGGTGAATTCGGCTGAGAGACGTCTTAGCGGCACTTGCCCACTAACGCCGGAAGAGGTAGATCTAGATTCTCTTTGTCTGACTTAAAGAGATAGTTAACTTAAAAGTCAACTTTCGTCTATACTCAGGTTGGGATTCTCCTCCGTGCATATGGGTACTCTTGGGATACCGTAATATACGTTTCTGGGGGAGAAATATTCGGCGGTCAACGGACGCTAATTCCTCTCCGGGGAATGTTTGAGAACGTCATGGATAGAACTGCTCTCAGCACCTCGTGGGAGCTCACCAGGCTTTACGGGCGTGAGGCCAACCTCGAAGACCGTTATCACAAGGCACCACCTTCTGCCGAAGATGTGACGAAGATTAAGGCGTGGAAGAATGCAGGTCCACGGCCCCGGCCTCTTCCGCCGCCTCCGGCGCGTCCAAAGTCTTATAACATTGAAGGTTGGTGGGGATGGGTAGCTGAGAGTGACAACGAGCCCGATAGCACGGTGATTGAATTGAGGACCAATGCTCACAAATTGTTATGGGAAGCGATTGACTATTTGATCTGTGTCGAAGCTGACGTTTTCATCCCGGGGTTCGATCATGATGGCAAGGGACACCCTAATTTCGCAAGCTTGGTGATGGGACACCGGCTTTATCAATCGCCTGCGTCAAAAACATTCCGGGTAGACAGGTAACCTTCTTTTCTACTATGTAGATTGTTGGTGAATTAAATGCACTGGTATTCTGTTTTAGGGATTAAATGTGTACAGACTAATCCTCTTAATCTTAATTAATCAAGAAAAAATCAGAAATTAATTTCTGTAATTACGGAAACTATTAAAATATAAAATTGCATGGAATATATTACAAAAATGAGCTATTTAATTGACCAGATAACTAATTTTTAAGTAGTTTCCTATAATCCTACGCTTGGGTGCCTGAGTTTCTGCTCGGATATTGTACGCTAGTGATATACTCGTAAGACGAAGTATGGTTCAATGGTTGACTTTCTTATATTCATCTCCGTTGTACTTTGCTTGTTTGTTGAACCGCAGAAAAGAAGTCGTGAGGCTTCTAGAAGACGTCCACGAGCATCTTTACCAGGCGAATCGTACTTGGCTAATGTCGATACGCAAGCATTTGACTAAGTCGCTGATCAACGGGCTTGCAGAGGCATCCAGAAGTTTAAAACCACAGTTCTTCATCTCCCACCCTGCCCCCGAATGCTCTTGCTCGAGGCACGATTCTTCCGAGCCTTCTATAAAACCGACCCCAGGTCAAGACTCAACTCAAACCGGCTCCCAGCTTGGTCCCACTCTCGGGGTAGCCCACAGATGCCCTGTTTCAATGGATAACGAAACAGACTTGCATTCCAAAGACAAGGATTTCGAAGAGGATTTCGATGAAAATGACTCGGCGTTTACCGAGCTGTTCTTTGACCGGGACGGGGGGGCTGCTGAGCTGAACAACAAAGAAGAAGCGCAATTGGACGATCAAGAAGAGCTCGAGGGCGGAGAAAGATAACACTGTTTAAACCAACCCGCTCAAACCAGCTCCCTCGGAGTATGAAAAACTACTAATTCGGCCTTGGTTCTACCGAGGGGAAGAAATTAGTTTTGCAGCACAAAGTCCTGCTCTGCTTTGTAAAGAGCACATCAGAATCAGGTAGGTCTTTATACTAGACTATTAGGGCTCTGAAAATTCCAATCCCTAGCTTGTTGCCCACGCAATCTAATTAATTAAATTGGTGGGTGTAGGAGAGAGGCCTTAGATTTTAATTGGTGTTGAGGAACACTTTGTATAGTTCCTCTTCATATTTATTTGAAATTGTCAAGCATTTATTTTTCTTGCTTGGTGAACGGTGAACCATTATTATTATTAATGCTTTAGCGAATCAAACCACCAACTTCTGAGATGTTTCATCTACCATGTTATCATGAAAATTAATGCAACTATGAAAACTGTTGGATGCTTTAGTTTTGAATATGAGGACTGTTGGTTTCAGAAAATAGCAAGTATAGGCGGAGAAAGACCGGGAAGGGCGCAGCGGTAATTTATTTTCCCTTTCTTTTTTTTTCTTTTTCGGCGATTTCTTTTATTGACTTTTTCTTATTGGGTTAATGACGGCGAAAATACCCAAACTTTGGTCAAAGAACCCCTCGTGGACCCAAAGTCGAAAAGTGGTGGCAAAAGTACCCAAAGTACATATTGGGGCGTTGACCAGTTTTTTCCGTCCATCCACTAACGGTGCCGTCCACGTGGCCGTTAGCCTCTTTCCACGTGGCACGCCACATGGTCGTTGACCGCCACATCATCTAACTTTGGTATTTATGCCGTGATAAACCAAAGTTTGGGTATTTATGCCGCAATAAACCATTTATAAAAAAAAAAAATCGGTGGCTGACATCATCTAAATAAAGGTTAAAACATTAAGGCTTTGGTAGGACTCGAACCTATCACATCCCCCCACATATAAGAGCAACATAACCACTAAAACACATTCACCTCACGTTATATTTTTGATAAAAATAAGAATATAAATAAAAACCTATTAATAAGTGACATAGTAATAGAAACATATGTTTTTTCACACCAGGTTCAGGTTGACTTATTGGGAACGGGGTTAGGTTGACCTTTTCGAACCAGGATCGAGTTGAGTTTTTTGGAACGGGGTCGGGTTGACTTTTTCAGACCTGGGTCGGGTTGAATTTTTTGTACCGGATTTCGGTTGACTTTTTCGGTACAGGTTCGGGTTGACTTTTAAGAACCGGGTCAAGTTGACTTTATTAATATGGGGTCGAATTGTTTTTTTTTTATCAAGATCGAGTTGAAGTTTTGGGATCAGGTTTCTATTACTATGTCACTTAATAATAGAAAGTCCAACTGGCCCCATTCCAAAAAAAACCCAACTAGACCCCGTTTTAAAAAGTTAACTTGACCCGGTTCTGAAAAATTCAACCCCGAACCCGTACCAATAAAGTCAAAATGAATCCAGTACAAAAAATTCAACTTGACCACTGTCCAAAAAATTCAACCCGACCCCATTCTAAAAAAAGTCAACTCGGCCTCGATTTGAAAAAGTCAACTCACCCCCGTTCCAAATAATCAACCCGAACACGATGCGAAAAATACAAATGTTTCTATTACTATGTCACTTATCAATAAGTTTCTATTATATTCTTATTTTTGTCAAGATATAACGTGAAGTGAATACGGTTTAGTGATTATGTTGTCCTTTTATGAGGGGGAAGGTGATGGGTTCGAGTCCTACCAAAGCTATAATATTTTAACCTTTATTTAGATGACGTCAGCAACAAAAAAAAAATATATAAAAAATGGTTTATCACGGCATAAATACCCAAAGTTTGGATGACATGGCAGTCAACGACCATGTGGCGTGCCACGTGGACGGCACCGTTAGTGGATGGACGGAAAAAAACTGGTCAACGCCCCAAATCGTACATTGGGTACTTTTGCCATCACTTTTCGACTTTGGGTACACGAGGGGTTCTTTGACCAAAGTTTGGGTATTTTTGCCATCATTAACCTTTCTTATTTTGGTAACTATAGATTTTAGGGCAATTACGAAAAACAATAAAGAAGAGAAGGCGTCTTGTCGACTAACTGATATTTGCAGATAAAGCCTTATAACGAAGAGGTGTCCGACGATGATAATGAAAGTGAAATAAAATTGCAAAAACTAATTCATGGACCGAAACCGATGATACTGAAATTTTGAAAATAAATATTCAATATAATGTGGTGTCGACTCAACACGTTAGTTCAATTGACACTGAAATAGACCAATTACAAAACAAGACGTTAACAAAGAGAATTTTAAAATTTTGATCATATTAGTTAGAATCGGGACAATACAAATGTATTATCTTATCAATGTTATTAATTTATCGAGTAATCGAAATACGTGATTGTGAAGACATTGTTCAAGGTTGAAAAATCATTGGGCTGGGTCACGAAGCCAAGCCCACCTAAAAGCCCATCACAGTGAACAGCAGACATAAATACGTCACGTGACGATAAACATTGTGCGCAGGTTAGTAGCGAAACAGTTGAGGTGCAGGTTAGCATTAGGCACTACCAAAATTAAATACTCTTTGATTCTATTGATTGCTAATAATTTAATAAAAAATACAAGCGATAATCACAGTAAAAATACTCAAAATTTGAATCGACTGAGACAATAAATATGAGGCGGTATATTTTTACGTGTTCATCTAAATATATGACATCTTTTTTTTTTTTTTTTAATTTAAATTCGACCGGAAAATGTATAACTTCGTATTGATCAACTTTGAATACTTTTTTTTTTTTTTCATTTTAGACCCCTGGTGCTTATTTATGTCAAACTTTGAATATTTTTGCCGTGATTATCCCAAACTAAAAAAGCAACTTGTATTTCCTGTCAATCAATTACCAATAAATAAATAAATAAAAAATAAAATAAAATAAAACCCGCTTTCAGGGGAAGTAGAGCAGAGACAGTTCAGAGCTCTGACGAAGAAGAAGAAGAAGAAGAAGAAGAAGATATTCGAATCATCGCCTAGCTAGGGCTCAATTCTCGTCTCTCTCTCAAGAAATTCGAGTTCTTCTCTTCAATCCTCTCTCAGACCAGTCGTCGGAGCGAAGTTTTCGGGTTGGATTTCTGCATTATCCTCGAAATTGTTCTTCGCGTTTGGTCGATTTCTGTCTGAACTGAAGCTTTTTTCGTTTTGGCAAGGTCGCGTGTGGTGGAGATGGTTGAGTCTTCGAAAGGCCAGCACGAGGAGTTCGAGGACGAAGAAGAAGTGGCGTCTCTCAAAGGTATTGTCTCTCTTCTTTCACCTTAATCAATGTTGATGGAGTCGAGAGTTCATGGAAATGGCGATTTCGCAGGGAAAGGCAGGGAGAAGAATAGAACCAAGCATTCGGAGACCGAGCAGCGAAGGAGGAGCAAGATTAACGAAAGGCAAGCTCTGTGCATGGAACACTAAGCTTTCCATTTCCTGTAACTTGCTCCGATTTTCCATGGACGGAACTGTGAATTGTTCTGGGTTTTTTCTTGAATCTGTAATGCAGGTTTCAGATACTGAGAGATCTCATACCTCAGAATGACCAGAAGAGAGATAAGGCTTCGTTCTTGTTGGAGGTTCACACCACAAGCCTCTTATAGTTATTTGCTTTAGAACAAAGCTTGTATTGTCATCGGAGTTTCGGTAATAGTGAACCCTATGTGCAGGTTATCGAGTATATTCAGTTCTTGCAAGAGAAGTTAACCATGTACGAGGGGCCGTACCAGGGAGGTTGGAGCACGGAGCCGAAAAAATTGAGCCCATGGGTAAATATAATCTCAAATATGCGGTTTAGTTTTAATCACGTATTATCTTTATGATTATTCGATCAATTCTGGTATATTTGTTCCAAATCCAATGCCGGGTATCTTGTTGAAACTTTCAACTTGAAGAATTAACCTTTAGTGTAAAAAGCTATACAAAGTATTGATGTGGACCAAATGGCAAAGATAAGGGCGACTATTGAAAAGAAATTAGAAACTTGCGATGTTTTAACTCGTTTTATACAAATGTGAGAAGGGTTATGGATTGTAGTTGCAAATTTAAGCATCGTGAATTAGAATTTTCTGAACACCGTGGCCATTTCTTGCAACAGAAAAATGATCATGTGTCTGCAGATGGTTTTGTGGATCCTAGTCAAGCTGTAAAGCACGTTTCTGATCTTCAGAATAATGCTGCTGCGTCTCCTTCGATGCTTCAGATTTCCCCAAACTCATTGGAACCTGACGTGGAATCTGTCTCCGATGTATGTGTGGATCCTCTACCACTTTTAACAGCATGTGTCTTAAGTACTACGCCCCGTGTTGAGGAGGATAAATGTAGCTCAGCCAGCATCTCGAATTCTTATTCTCAAGGGTGAGCATCTTTGATTTGTATTCATTGTTGTTTCATAAATTTTAAAGTTTGGTCTTGTGTGCAGTGAGCTGTTAATGATGATTAAGCACTTGGTTTCGATCTAAACCGAGCCGAGATTCTTGTTCTAAAATTGTATAATATGGGGAGTTTCTGCTAAAGTTACCCTTTAAGGTCCTAAATTCGGAGACATCTGGAGAAAGACGTCTTTCTCTTTTGTTATTGCTCATCAAGCAGGAAATGTGAATATAAAGCAAAGTATTTGCTCATAAACGGGGTTTAATTTACGAAGAGCTTTCATGTCCTCTTGTTAAAATTATTTATAAAACAATTTTCACGGCTTTACTTGCCGGATAATTTTCTTAGTCTCTTGTTGACATGCGGTTCTGAGGTGTATTCTTCTGTATCGAACAGGGTGTTGGATAATCTTACAAAAGCACTGCAATCATCGGGTGTGGACTTGTCACAGGCCAGCATTGCCGTACAAATTGATGTCGCAAATCGAGCAGATAGCGGGTTGACATCCATGGCAGCCGGTTCAAAGGTTTTTCAAGTTCCTTAACTAAATAACCTCTAATTACCAACATCTTGTGAAGTATCTTGACTCAGTTTCTTACAGGACTATGTGAGCCGGACAGCGAACGATCAAATGATACCGAATTCTCAAGTAATAAGCGCAAGCGACAAGTATGAACAAGCTCATAAGAGGCTTAGAGTAGAACATAACTAATTTATATCCAGAGTTGCTCGGTATTACTTCTCTTTTTGTTCTCTTGCTTCATTTTCGGGTGGTGATTGGGTCGTGCGTCGGTCGGTTAACAAATAGGCCATTTTTTTTTTCCGTCAGATCAATTGTACATGTTGATGCTCCTCGTGCAAAGTTTTCATTTATGTGGTGATTCCTTGCACATAGTGAAAGCACATCTCACAATCACAATGTAATGATTTATTTTATTTAGGTGTGATTTTCTTCTTCATATTTCTCGGCCATTGTATTGTGTTGCGTTGATCCAAGTTGTGATTGTGACCAAATGTAGAGCGGTTTGGCACAGCTTTATTTATAAAATTATTGTTTTTAGTTTCAGTTTATGAAAAAA
Source organism: Parietaria judaica (assembly GCA_954871525.1). Taxonomy (NCBI): domain Eukaryota; kingdom Viridiplantae; phylum Streptophyta; class Magnoliopsida; order Rosales; family Urticaceae; genus Parietaria; species Parietaria judaica. Next base: position 16,350,181 of record OX940869.1, read on the forward strand.
ACTGTTTTTAAAAATAAAGCTGACAGGTGTTTGGTAAACTATTCATAAAAAGTTGTTGCCGGTAACAAAAACTGATTTAGCGTTTGGTAAAAAAAAATTATTTAGGTTAAAAAGACTCAAATAGATTAAAAAACCGTAGTTTTGTTTTTAGAAAAAATCAAAAGTTACGAATCTTAGCTTTTATGACTCATGTGCAAAAATATAAAATTGCTTTTGGATTTTTTGTAAAAATAATTTTATCAAATACCTACAAAGCGGTTTAGTAAATAAAAACAGGACACTTTAAGATAGCTATTGCGGATAATATGCGAAGAATATGCGGATTTGGCTTCTCCTTTTTAAAAATTGCAGAAATTGACTAATTTTTTGGAGGATTGTGAGTCCCTCACAAAAACAAAAACAAAAACTTGAGATTTAACAAGTTTCATAAATATAATTATATAATATTTTTGAATGATTGCTACTATTCATCTTTTTTTCAGAAAAATAGAAACCTCTAATTCAGAAGTTGCGGAATCAGCTTCTTCTTCTTCGTTCTTCTTCTTCTTCTTCTTCTTCTTCTTCTTCTTCTTTTTTTTTTTTTTTTTAGTGTGGATTTAGCCTTTCATCCACAAAAAAAAAGCGGAATTTTGCTCTATGATTTTATTTTATTTTTACCGTCACATAACATAAATATATCTTTTGTTTTGGAAATGTGCATTATTTAAAACTCTAAACTCATATTAATCAAGAGCAAGTTCAAGTTATTATTTAGGGTTAATGACGGAAAAAATACCTAAAGTTTGGTCAAAGAACCCTTCGTGTACCCAAAGTTTAAAAGTGGTGGCAAAAATACCCAAAGTCGCATTTCGGAAGTTGACCACTCCATTCTCGTAACGCCGTTAATTTACCTGTTAACTCTGGCCACGTGGACAAACGTGAGTTGCTAACATAATAATTTTTGCCACGTGGACGAGCCCACATCAGCCTCGTTTACGACAAAACAACGAATTAAACACCTAATTAATACTATTTAATTCAACTAATTGAACCCCTAATGATTACACTTAACAAAACAGATTTGTCCACGTGACCAGAGTTAATGGGTAAGTTAACAGCGTCACGAGAATGGAGCGATCAACTCTCGAAATGCGACTTTGGGTATTTTTACCAACACTTTTAAACTTTAGGTACACGAGGAGTTCTTTGACCAAACTTTAGGTATTTTTGCCGTCATTAACCCTATTATTTATTCAAGACCGTCAGATATAGTGTAGCATATATAATTCTATAGCCTTAATAGTGTGAAAATAAAGGGTAAAGCTTAAAAGCTCTCTTTATATTAATGTTATGGCCTTTAAATCTCACTACTACCTTATTTAATACTCAAATTTGTGAATCATTTTCTTAGAATCGGCTTCTAATATTAACTTAAAAATTTGTTCGCTTGGTCCAAATATTGTGTTGATTTTAAATTTCATCACCTTTTCTAATATTAATATTTTTTTAACCCGATTTATTCTTGCTTCAATTGTGGGATTATAATTTAGATATAAAAAGAGCCCATGATGATTATGGAACAAAATATAATAAAATCTCAAATATGCTTAATTTGTCATAAATCGAAGATGTCAACTATGATAAAAGATCTTTGACTTTGAAATTCTTTATTTTATTTATTTGTAATATTCTTATTTATTGTATATGCTTTATTAATCATCTCAAAACCTTATAAAATGAACTATTTTATTCATCGTCAATTCATCATACACTAAAAAGCAATAGTACTCTTTATTCTTTTCCTCTTTTTTTTCTTCTTCTTTTTACTTTCTTGCCTAGTTTCAGCACGAGGTTCTAACCGATGATGAGGTAACGTGTGTCGGTTCTCTACTTTCTCGTGAAATTTCTTATTATTATGGGCAAATGCATGGTGGATAAATTTTTCAAATTCACTAGTAAAAATCCCTACAAAATCAATCTCTTTGAACGATTTGCTTTTTCATATAAATCGCACGTTTGTTTGAGTGAAATGAGTTTATTTTTACTTTTAATTATGTTTGTTAATTTTACCTCTCCCCTCTCACTCTCTCCCCTTCGCATATCCTCAGCTCACTCGGTCGTCGCCGGCTTTCGCGCCGGCGGTATGGCGCCGCCGGATACACTCTCCCGATCGTAAGGCCCACTAGATACTCTCTCTCTCTCAGCTCAAAGCTTCTGTCGGGCTCTGAAGCGGAGGTTTTTGTAATCGAATGATGACGGTAATGGATGTCGGCTCAATCCAAAGGAAATTAAGTATCCCGCCAGGCCGGGAGCTCGTTCGCAAGAATGAAACTCAAAGGAATATTGACTAGGCTCGCACAAGCGGTGGAGCATGTGGTTTAATTCGATGCTCGGATTTGGCTCACTGAGTTGGAAAACGCTTGATTCTCGCGGCGGATTCGCTGAGAATCACGATTCATTGCTAGGCGTGAGAATCACAGCGTATGAAGAAGCTGGTTGAGAAGCATGAGAGAAGACGTTGATCCTGCATGGAATTTCTTTCTCTTTTATTAAGTATTAATTCTAGTCTTTTATTTACCTACTTTATTTTAATTTGGTTGCAATTATTTCAGAAAGGTTTGTGGAAGATTTTATGGCCTTTTTTTTTCCTTCCGGTTTTGTTATGTTTTTATGAACATTGCGTATGTTTTTTTTTTTTTTTTTTTGGTTGTTAATTTTGAACAATAAGAAAGTATAAAATAGAACGAGCTTTGTTCACCACATGTTTGTTTATTGAATGTATTTTTGCATTGATTTGCTAGGGCATCTCCAACGCTGTGCTTCATTTTGGTGTTGAAATTGCAGTGTAATTTTGACACCAAATTCTTATCGTTCTCCAACCACAACACTAAAAATTACATCAAATACTATTTGTTTAATATTTTATTAAATATTATCTGTTCATCTAATTATTTTTTTAGAATGTCAATCTATTCATTTTAATATTTAATTAATTAAATATGTGAATAGTGGAAAGTTTGTGAATAGTATCACACCAAATTTAGTGTGATACTATTGCATCACACTAAAATAGTGTGACTTTTGCAGTTTCTTTGGAGTATTTTTGGTGTAAAAACAACACCAAAATGGTGTTATATTGTTACATTGGAGATGCTCTTACATTCGTTTATTGAATATTTGTTAATTTTAAAGGGATAAAACGATAAAATACTGAATTACGGCACAAACTTTTAAATTATGAGGAATAAATACTCCAGGTTGTATGTTAAGGGTAAAAACAGCTCAATGAGTCACGGCATTGCATGTGGCAGCTTCATTCTTAGATTTTCTGGGAGAAACAAAGGCCATTAACGAATTAAAGAAGGAACAATAATCAACTTTCAAGAAATCATGTTCATTCTCGTATAAACTCGTTGTTCATGTATTTCCACGTACAAGCTAACACTCAAAATTAAGTATACTTAAATGTAGTTGTAAGGGGTGGCGATTCTGGTTTCGTGTTGTGTTCGTCCCATTTATTAATCATGTTAGAAGATGAGACCCAGACCCACCCCATTTAAATACCGTGTTTATCGTGTCTACACTAACTCAACTCATTTATCAGATTTATGTATTTTAAAAGGGTATTGTAGTGACATCTTGTGGCATTTAATAGAACACTTTTGTTCGCTACATTTTTGCGCCGAAAAGTATTTTTATGTTGTCAACCTTCAAAGAGAAATGCTAAACGGTACATATTATTAAAGTCGAGTATTTCGAGCACGCATTAAAAACGCTTGGCGATCGAAGACGTCCGGGCTTGAGTCACGCATTAAAAACTCTTTCCTTATAATATTTCGAGCACCCTCTAGAGAGTCTAGAAGTCTACAACGCAAAAATAACCGCAGGATATGACAAGCCTTAAATCGTACTGCACAAGACGTTTGTGAAGCACGAAATAGGCAAGAACGATTTTCTGGGAAGTGTAGAGAATTCGTAATCAGATTACTTGTGTTTTGTGACACGAATCTAGACTGTTTAAATAGGAAAAAGTAGCCGTTGTTTCCAAAAATAGCAATCCATTATGAAACAACATAACCTAAATGCCAAAAGTTGCAACCCAAAATGACTAATAACTACCCAATGGCTAATTACCGACGTTAGCAAGTGCGCCTACAAGACACCACTAGCGCCTACACCCACACTCCCGCGCCCGAGCCGGTAGCGACACTGGCTAGGGCGGAAGAACAAAATGGCATAATCTTGCCACCTCACATCCACATCACACTCCACATGACATATCAACAAGATGCTAAGCTTGTCATAAACACAACTCTATTTAAACACCACCGACTCTCAGTGTTTAAATAATACGGGACTTTTGATATTCTCCCACTCTACACAATAGTCATATTCTCACACTCTACACTAGGGGTGAAAATAAAACCCGAAAACCGGGTAAAAATCCGAATCCGTATCCGGATTTAAAACACGAATCCGTATCCGGATCCGGGTACCTGAACCCGGTTTTAAAACCGGGTTCGGTTACCGGGTATTAAAATCATAGAAACCGGGTACCCGGTACCCGGTTAAATACCCGAATTTTTTTTAATTTTTTAATTTTATTTTCCTTTAATTTTATTTAATTATTTTTATCTCATGTTTATTTGACTTGTAATACTTTTTTTTATTATTGTCATATCATATGTTTACAATTGATGTTGATGATGCTTGATGCGCGGAACGTAAAAATGATGGCGGAAACGGAAAAAAAAACCGCGAGACAATGTTTTTTTTATGCATTTTAATTTTAAGACAATGGATATATGTTTTTATTTATGAGACAATGTTTATTTTGAGATAATAAAACCCGAAAACCGGGTAAAAACCCGAATCCGATTTCAAAACCGGGTACCGGATCCGGGTATCTAATTTTTGATACCCGGATTTCGGGTACCCGGTTTTCGGGTACCGAGTACCGGGTATCAATTTTTAGATACCCGGTTTTCGGATCCCTCAAAAAAACCGGGTACCCCACCCGGTTTCACCCCTAGACTCTACACAATAAGCTGCACCATAAGTCCATGACCAATTTTTTTTTTTTCTTCAACTTTCCTCTTTTTACTATTTTACCCTCAAATGGGGTAGGTTCAAACCACCCTTTTTATGTGTGTATATTTATGGCTTAATTTTAATTGTTTTGTTTGTAAATCCATATAAATTTTATCTTAAGCTACCCCAATTTTTATTGAAAATTTAGATATAATCCCTTCAATTGTAATTTCTCGAAAGAAAAAAAAAAAAATCTAACCCCCCGTGTATTTCTCAGAAAAATTTAAATCTAAACCCCATCCCGTGGATTTATAATTCCTGATTCCGTCACTGCCACAAGAGTCCTCTCGAAAAATTCAAAAACTTGCCCACTTATTCGTGGTTTGTGTGCTTTGAAAGCTACGTTTGAAGCCCTAATTAGCCATCTTTAAGCGGGGAGAAAAGCACCATGAGTGGGCATTGATGATGTGTTCTTTATGGATGTGTCACCAAAAAATAAAATACCTATTTTCTTGATGGAAATTCGGTTATTGGATCACCCACCATTGATGATACTCACACTTTCTTGGATCACTGCTTATAATATACACAAAATTCCTAGGATCGTTCATTGCCGTTTTATCAAACTATTCAACCAATTAGTAAATTCCTTGATCCAAGTGTTGATGACTTTGATTGTTAGTCGTTTTAAGTTTAATTAGTGCCAAGTGTCAACTAATCTTTGGTATCATCATTATTAATTAGATTAATACCCACATAACTTAAGTATTTATTATTTTTTTAAATTTATATTTTTTTTTTCTGCGGGCAAAGTTCTTCACGTCTACTATTTTATTTTTATTTTCTTAAAAAATTGATTTACTTTTTCAAACGATTTAATAGAATTACGAATGTGCCGTTAAATTTTGAGCACAAGTCACTTTTAAAAAGTTTAAACATTTTTCTTTGTCTTTTCGGTATTATTTTAACAACAAATGAATGAAATTTTTAAAATAAATAAAATAGTGGACAATATGAGAATTTTGGCCGTGAAAAAAAAAATTGAGTTTATATTACCACAAAAATTAAAATATTAAGTACAAGCAACCCATGATTAAGTGGAATAATCGATGATTGTATTTTTCCAGGTGCCAAGTTTTGTTACTTAAATAATTATATTTATTCATATTTTATATTAATAGACAGCTATGGTTATCTTCTTAAGCATCCAATTATAATTATCTTGTCTCCAAAAGAATATAATTTTGAAGGATAAATATTCATGAAGATCCCTGACTTTGTGTCCTAATTGTAATGATAATAAGTGTCATTATTTTAAGCCTAGCTTAATAATGTAGGTAAAGTCCAGATTACTTCATATTCATAGTATTAACAAATCATAGTCAGGATTTTTTATTTATTTTTTACTTAATCAACAACCATATTCAATATTGAAGTATTTTTTTTTTTACTTAATCTTTATCATTCTCTTTTATTTATTTATTTATCTTAAAAAAAAAACTCTTCTTTACACAACCATTAATGGTGAATAAAGCCCAGCCACAGGGGAAATCTTGGAGAGAAGAAATCCGAAATAACTCATCTCAGAAACCCCCCGCAAATCGCAGGCTTCGGTCCCAAGTAATCTTATTCAAAACTACGAAAAAATACAAAATTCGGGCTCGTAGTTCTCCCCGAAAATAAGGCATTTATTTACAAGGATGTGATCCTAATCCTGTATTTTAAAGTTCTCTGTACTAAAGGCAGTGACTACGCGCCTTTGGTCAACAGCTCGTCGTTGTCTATCCGTTGAAGACACTCGTGAGGGTTTGAGTAGAAGTAGTCTTCTTCCTTAGGCCGCTCGGGAATCGCCACTCGCCTCCTCGGATTTCCCATCCGGTCGGCGTGAGATCTCTTTGTGATGAGAGAGAACTCGTCCCAGCTCAACGAGCCGTTGCTGTACCAGTCTATTAAGCTGATCATAAGCTTTCTATCCAATGAGATTGTCCTTTTGAAGCCTAAGAATCTGCGGAATAACCGAAAACACAAAAGTTTAGCTTCTTCGACTTTTACGTCAAAATTCGATAACACGTAATGATCTCCGTGAAGTCCGTACCTTCGATGGCCTTCGACGACTTTAGCCATGTTTCCGTCGTAAGTAGGAACGAATATGTCGCTTTCTAGAGACACCAGATAGTCCAGCGACGCCATTTGCGAAGAATGGTTCATGAAAAACGACAAATCCGAGGGGTCGAGAAGGGTCTCTTTCCGAACCTGTTCAAAAAACGGCAAAAGAATGTGAGAAAAGCTTGCATCTTGAACTGTTCTTTTATGTTGTGTATAACACTAACCAGATTAGGAAAAGCAGCTCTCAGATTCGTCATCCTTCTCTCACCGCCGTAGATTTCTCCAGCGGCGATGTAGATTTGGACGTTGCGATCGATGCCGAGCGCTTTGAGTACCAGTGCCGTTTCCTCTGGCGTCAAAGGGCACAACCCTTCTCTCCTCTTCAACTCGGAATCTATCGCTTTTTCCTTCCACAACGGGTTATCGTACCTGAGAAGAAAAAAAACGTAAAAAATTACTAAAAACGGGTTAACAAAATTCTCGTGCTATGAAGGAATAAGCGAATTACCTCATTCTCTCGAGCTCTTTGGCCTCCTCGTCGAGGCAGCCCCGAGTGCAGCCAGAGAACGACAACATGTCCATTTCGTACCGGAGATGAAGCACCAAAAACGGACCTTTCTCCCTCAAAATCCTCACGACTCTTCGCCCCAAATCCTCTATCTGAGCGGTGAATCTCAGAGCATTGAAATTCACTCGGCACCGCAGCTTCTGCAGCTCAGAAGGCAGGCCGTTGTTGGCGAGTCGGGCGTCGGTCTTGTTCAGATGAACGACTTTGTACTTTTGCACCAGAGGGAGAATCTGCTCCGCAATCACCCCAAGAATTTAGAACAACAAAGGAAACGAAAAAACCGACATAATTTGTGTCTGATAATATTAACCTGGTGCGTGTAGTACGAAACATTGGACCAGCTAACGGGAGGCAGCGAACGGAACATCCCGAGCTCGACCCGTTTCTTCAGCCTCGGAGGCAGCTCTTTCAGAATCCGCACCTCGTCTCTCAACGACGCGATGAAATGGTCCACGTCGAAGATGTCTCGAAACTCGCTGTCATGCAAGGCACAGTATCAGACATTAAGCGGCGATAACGAAGTACATTATTCTCGAAAAGACGGATCAATCACGCGACGCGACGTACCTCGGGTCCGCCCAGAAGGAGTTCTTGTCAAGTTCAGGCACGATCAGAGTCACATTCAGATACCTCGCCACAGCAACCATGTCACAAATCTGCAACGAGCGAGGGAAACACCATTGTAAGACATCTACACATAGATATACACATATATATACATATACATAAGATACTCACAGCCGCTCTCATTTGGTTAAGCCCGCCATTGCAGGAGACCATGAGATAGCCATTGTTCTTGTAAACTCCTGAAGACAATGCAGAGCAAGGATCAATCTTTAAGAAGTTCCAATCCAAACCATGATCGAGGAAGAAGAAGAACTCACTCTTCGGAGGAGAGACGATCTTGGGTGGGATCGAAGAGAGGTGATGATGAGGCAAGTCCTTGTGGTGGCTGAAGCAAGAGGGCAAATCCTTGAAGAGACTCGGACCCCAAAGCTCGCCAAACACCATCAACTGAACCACGCAGACCCAGAGGAACACGGTGGTGAAAGCTCTCACCATCCAAAGCCTCACTTTGGCCCTGGACCCCACCACGAGCTTCGTCTTCTCCAGCTTCACCAGAAGCTTCAAACCCATCTCTCGGAACTGGGTTTCGCTCGCTTCAGCCTTCAAGACATGGCAGCATATGTATATATAATCGAGCTCGGTCCGAGATTCCGTGAAGGGTTGATCCTCAAAAGAGATTATGACAAGCGAGTCTGTCTAACTTAAGGATCAAGCATTGTCAGTTAACGATATACATGAACATGTAATGCCCAGATCCAAGCTTTTTTCGAGGCTTTCTTTCAAATCAATGGCAGAGAGAGAGAGAGAAGGTCTGTGACTGAATGTGAGTGAGGCTTCGATAATGTTGGACTTTAATAGCCAGCCAGCGAAGAACGACTGAGTTTTTTTTTTTTTTTTTTTTTTTTTTTTTTAAACTCTGATTTTTTTACATGGTAAAAAATGAAACGGGTTAGCAGCGGCGTAAGTATTTAACTTTTACCAATTGAGACGGTATGAAACTGAGATGAAAAATATTGACAAAAAAAATATGAGGGGGTGCATATTTCTATCGCCGGTCGAATGTCGCGTGGTACGACACACGCTGGACGAAATTGCGGCTGCATATATTTAGGCTGATTTGATGCCACGTGGCATTTGACTAACGTCCGTTGAAAAAAGTGGATGTGAATACGCGTTGTCTTAGCTTTGTTGACTCCGTGGCAGTTTGGACCCATGTTCTCTCAATTGGTCAAAGTTTAGGTACTTATACCATCAATATTCCAAAAAGAAAAAAAAAATCTTGGTAGATCTCGAATATTTGGGTCCCATTATTTTTTCTTCCTAGATGACTCAAAATGGATTAAGAGAATATTGAGAGACAAGAAATTGTATTTTGAGTATTAAACAAAAGGGTTAATGGCGGCAAAAATACCCAAAGTTTGGTCAAAGAACCCCTCATGTACCCAAAGTTTAAAAGTGGTGGCAAAAATACCTAAAGTCGCATTTGGGGAGTTGACCACTCCATTCTCGTAACGCCGTTAACTTACCCGTTAACTCTGGCCACGTGGACAAACATGGGTTGCTGACATAATAATTTTTGCCACGTGAACGAGCCCACATCAGCCTCTTTTACGAAAAAAACAAGGAATTAAACCCCTAATTAATACTATTCAACACAACTAATTGAACCCCTAATGATTACACTTAACAAAACAGATTTGTCCACGTGGCCAGAATTAACAGGTAAGTTAACGGTGCTACGAGAATGGAGTGGTCAACTCCCCAAATGTGACTTTGAGTATTTTTGCCACCACTTTTAAACTTTGGGTACACGAGGGGTTCTTTGACCAAACTTTAGGTATTTTTACCGTTATTAACCCTAAACAAAATAAAAATCCCTAATAAACAAAGGGAAGAATATGTCGCTCTAGAATACGGTGATATAAAATCCTCAAAGATCGATTCTTTAATCGAGCCTAAAGATAATGAATCGAACACAATGAAATATTCAGTTCAAACCGATACGGTATTTTGCGAATAAAATGTGGTTTTTGCGGGGAAAGTAAAAAAATAAAACGATGTACTGTGTTATTTATAAGTATAAATATTGATTTTTTTTTTTTTATTCTTCTTGCGTACATTGATGATTGATCATTATTGTATTTTATTTGTTTTTTTTTATTCTTCTTGCGTACATTGATGATTGATCATTATTGTATTTTATTTGAAATATATTATTTTACACTGAAATTTGGTTTAGATCTCATATAAAGCATTCACTGATTAAGAAAAAATAGCAATAAAATATAAATAGAAGTTTATTATTGTTGTATTACGTTTAATTTAAAGTATTGAAGCATTGGTCAAATTAAGTGAAGATGTATTGTTGTTCTTTCTCTTTCTCTAATGCAAGCAAGTTCTTAGTCACACCACAGGCTCACAGGCCACAGCCAAACTCTTTGTCCATATTTATGGATTCTTTGTCCTTTTAGATTATTTATTATACGAGGGAAAATCACAGCATAAGTATCCGCAATCTTTGATTTCTGTTCTTTCTTTAGCCGGCGAAAGTTCCAAATTCTGATTTTATACCTCATCCGTTAACGGTTACACGTGTCACCCACAGAGCCCCTTTGAGCTATTAGTGGCATAAGTGCCCGTAGTTTAAATGACTCTAATACGTTTTCATTCTTTTTTAATCGGGGAAAGTTCCAATACTCTGAAATTGTAGGTCAATGCCACGTGGCATCCACTTGACCGCCACATAACCACGTGGGATTGACTTATAGTTTGAAGTATTGGAACTCTCCCCGGCTAAAAAAAAAGAATAGAAACTTATTGGGGGCATTTGAAAGACTACGTGTACTTATGCCGTGATTATCTCAAAGGGGCTCTGCGGGTGACACGTAAAGTTCCAATACTCTGAAACTGTAGGTCAATGCCACGTGGCATCCACTTGACCGCCACATAACCACGTGGGATTGACTTATAGTTTGAAGTATTGGAACTCTCCCCGGCTAAAAAAAAGAATAGAAACTTATTGGGGGCATTTGAAAGACTACGTGTACTTATGCCGTGATTATCTCAAAGGGGCTCTGCGGGTGACACGTGCAACCGTTAACGGATGAGGACGAAAATGTGACGAAAGTGATTGGGGAGACAAAATCAGAGTTAGGGAACTTTCGCTGGCTAAAAAAGGAACATGAAGCTTAATAAAGATAAATTGAAGATTGTAGGTACTTATGCCGTATTTTTCCCTTTATACAATAATAATATAATATATGATATGTCACATATAAAGGAATAACTTAAACGTAATTTTCTTTTTTTTTTTTTAAAAAAAAAACATCAACGTATATTTAAACTTTAGATTTTTAAGATGGCGTAATTTTTAATTTTTTTAACGATAAAAGTTCTTGATGTTCAATATTTTGCATTTACTTAAATTTTGTCAAATTTTTTTAGTTAATTTAATATAGTTTTAGATGCGCCGTTAACAAACTTATTTCTCTCTTTTAAAAATGACATGTGTCCAAGACTTAACGGTGTATTTAATATCTTGTAAAACCAATTGAAAAAGTGGGTGTAATTTTGAGGAAGTAAGTTAGGACATTATATATACAAAATTTAAACGAATAATAGTGACAAAAATGTCTTATAGTTTTACATCATAGCAATAAGAGCACCTCATTTTGTAGTGAAAGCTTTAATGTCATCATTTTTTCTTCCCCTGTTAAATTCCATTCATAGTGTTAATTGGAATTGGAAACGTTAAAATTGGTATAAGTGCCGAATATTTTTAATTTATAATTGTATTGCATTTTAGTTAAGAAATTAAAATACCATCACATATTGCACTTTAAACATCCTTCTAATTGTCATTTGTCACTTATAGTATATCTGAGCAAATTAAATATGCTATTACATTTGATTAAACATTTAGTACTTTTATTGCTATTAATCAAGTAAAAGACATTAGATACTTATGCAACTTTAATTTAGGTATTTTATATTTTGCTGACTTAATTATTTATAATATATTTTGACTTATTTACATAAATATATTGAGTGAGAAATGGTAATGACGGTGATTTTAAAAGTTTACTATGTGATTTTTTATTTATTAAAATGTAATATAACTTATCATAAAAATATGGAATACTTTTACCTTATCATCTAAAATATTGAGTACTTAAACTGTAATTATATCTTAAATTAATTAGAAGAGAATCACTTGATAGTATATTAGAAGGGTTAAATATTAATCTCTAAATATATAATGGAAGGTCCGATCTTGCTCACTTACACTATTTCACTTACCCAATTCCATCAACATTTTTTTAATCAAAATTTAGCTTATAAATCCCTTGGTTTTTGTTTGTACTTGGACCAAAATCTTTGAATTTAGATGCTAAACGTTTCCCATAATGGCGTTTAGTCAGTTACTTGGTAAGTATTGTCATAACTAATTCTTATTAACTATTAAAAGCATTAAGTAAATCAATTATCAAATTTTGATATGTTCATTTTCTTAATGAGTGTTGTTCCTTATAACTTATATAAGGAAATTTATAGGCAATGTCTTCAAATTCATGTGCTTCTAATTGATAAGTTCTTATATTAGCGGCTAAAATCCTTTACATTAGATTTACACAGGGCGCCACGTAAGGTGCTACTGCTACATAATTAAAAAAATCACATCTTACGTGGCTCGAATGTCTTTGGTCGACGAGTTTGAGGACTTTAATGTAAATTTCCCATTTATATAATCAGTTGTTAAGAATTTTTTTTTTTTTTTGGTTATGCATTACATGCTGCATGTTTTTATTGTTGATTAATGGGCAAATACACATGAGTATGATTAAGGGTGTGTTTGTTTAGTCTTAATGAGCCTCTTAATCTGAATGGGTAAGATGTGAGGCCATTAAGAGCATTTGTTTTTTATTAATTACAAATCTGAATGGGTCTGACCAGCCTCTTTTTCGGTCAGACCCACATTAACATCTGAATGAATATTTTGTGTCTCTCTTCGATTCCTACGCTCGTCAAATATTCTCTCTTTTTTTTTTCTTTTTTTTTTTCTCCTTTCTCCAGCGCCCCCCACACTTCCCCTTCACGACTCCTGTGAAATCAGAGGTCGCCTTTCTCGTACGACCTAGCTCAGTCTCCGGCGACCTAGCTCAGCCACCGGCGACTATGCTCAGCCGTCTCTGAAGCCTTTCAGCCACCAACGACCTTCTCTCTTCGACCTGGGTGGATTTACCGATTGAATCCTCAATCGATTCTTGTGAGTTATCTGATTCTTATTTCTTTTCTGGGTTGAAGATTTTGTTATTTTTTCCCTTTTGTTTCATTACTATGCTTGATTTTCTGAGTTTTCTATATCCTCAATTGATCTTCATGAGTGTTCTGAGTTTTTTTTATATACCCAGTTGATGAAATCCTATATTCACATGAATTTTCTAATTTTTGTTTCCATATGTGATTGGTTTCGTTGCTTAGTATATACCCAAACTGCAGGTTACTTTCAATCTCATTTTTTAGGCTCTGTATGGAATGGTGTTAGTAGACATATGTGGTATTTTCAATCTCATGTTTGTAGGCTCTGTAATATAAAATCAGGTTGCTTTTTTAGTTTGCAATGTTCATATGAAATCAGGTTATTTGAATGTTCATCATTGTTTGTAGGCTCTGTAATATAAAATCAGATAGCCTAGTTTGCAATTTAGGAGTTAAAGCTTGAATGTTCATCATTTAACAAGTTAAAAAAGTGTATGTTTTTGGAGTTCATCACTTCCAAGCTTGAATGTTCATCATTTAACAAGCTAAAAAGTGTTACCAAGCTAGAAAGTTTATGTTTTGGGAGTTCATCACTTCCAAGCTTGAATGTTCATCTTTTTCCTATATATTAATGATTTTTCTGATTTTTTTTCCTTGTGGCTGGTTCATATAAGGACTTCAAACTTGCTATACAGCTTAATATATTTTTTGTTATATACTGAAAGTTGTCCTTTTCAACAGATTGGCATGGATTTAAAAAAAAAACTTATGTGTTTGATAATAATTTATTGGTACAGACGTCGTTCTCAACTCAATTATGTACCTAGAATTCGAGATAACACGTCATCTCTATCCGGTGCACGATATACGTTAGAGTTGTTACGTGGCTCAAATCAACAATGTATAGAGTTGATGCGGATGTCTCGTGATGCATTTGTTCTATTATGCAATCATTTTCGACAAAGAGAATGGCTCAAAGATAGCAAGCATATATCGCTCGAAGAAAAGATGGCAATGTTTTTGACAATTATAGCACATAATGAGCGATTTGTTGTTATCAAGAGAAGATTTCAACATTCTTCGCAAACGGTTCATAAGTATTTTCATGAAGTTCTTGAAACTATGATGGAATTTGCAAAAGAGATGATAGTACCAACAACACCATCCGGTGATAATGAAGCCGATGTTCCAAATGCTCATAAAAATTTACGAAGAATTTTTAAGGTATGACTCATTTAAATTTTAATGATAAAAATTATAATTTCTTTAATACTTTTAGCTCATAAATTTTATTGCAGGGGGCATTAGGTGCAATGGATGGTACATTAGTACATGCTGTTATACCATCAAATAGTCAAACTGCTTACAGAGGAAGAGGAAAGGCAAAATGCTATCAAAATATTTTGGCGATATGTGACTTTAACATGGTCTTTACTTACGTTTATGCTGGGTGGGAAGGAGTAGCACATGATTCACGAGTTCTTCGAGAGATATTGGCCAACCCCAATAATTGTTTTCCAATTCCTCCTCCAAGTAAGTTATTACAAATAGCAATGTTGGTTTGGTAGTTAATATTATTATTTTATTTAGTCCTTTTATTTATTTACAGATAAATACTATCTCGGTGATGCAGCATATCCGAGTACTCGAGGATTTTTAACTCCGTATCGTAATACTCGGTATTGGTTAGGAGATTATCGTCGTAGGAGAGCCGTGACTCCAGAGGAGAAGTTTAATCATGCTCATGCTCAACTTAGAAATGTTATCGAACGCTCATTTGGAGTTCTCAAAAATAGATTTCCGATACTAGACAAGATGGCTCCTTATGGTTTTGATGTCCAGAGAGATATTGTTATAGCTTGTTTTGCCGTTAATAATTTTATCAGGAAAAAACGCATCAATGATGATTTATTCAATCACTATGATCAAGCACAAGTAATATTTGATCGAGAAGGGCCACAAGAACAACAAGAAGAAGAAATAAATGGATTTGGTTGGGGAACCGAAGATGTACAAGTCATGGAGAATATGCGGAATGACATCGCACTCCAACTAATGCAAAGGAGATGAAGTCGTTAGCACTTGATAAATTATCTTGAATAGTTTGATATATTTTATTTTTCTTTTATGTCCACAATACAATGTAATACTTACTTTTTAATTTAGAATTTATGATAGCAATTTCTCTTTTGTTTAATATTTATGCTTGTGTCTGTTGCTCTTAAATTAGAATACCTACATTTTCTTATAAAATATTCATCATGTTATCATAAATATTTTGAGTAATTCAAAAATTAATATTATATTTCATAGTATATCTGAAATATTTATTTTATGATTGCTATAGTCCAAATTTATAATAAAAATAATTAATTTTTACTTTGTAATATGGAATGAAACGTAATTAAAAAATAAAATTATATTCAGATCTGCATTCAGATCTTAAAAAAACAAACAGACTTAATTTTTAACCATTCAGATGCAGATGTAAGATCTTAATATTCAGATGTGCATTCAGATTCAGACGTCTGAATCTTAATGCAAACAAACACACCCTAAATAGTAGACTAGAATTAGTGGGAAATTGAAGTTATAGCCATTTAAATAGGGCGGCCTAGTGGTGGATAAGGATGGTAATATAATGAATGATTTCGTCATTTTAAACCTAACAATGACTATTACCACTCTGTAATTAAGACAAACAAAGAAAAATGATAAAGATTCCATATTGGATATGGTAAATGAAAAATTATATTATATAAAAAGTACAGATAATTTATGACTGCTGTTTGGTAAAATAGTTTAGTTTGGTTGTCGATTAAATTACGTAACGTATGTTAAATGACCCTAAAGTAGACAGTCACAAGCAGATTGTAGACTTTACCAGAAAATTAAATAGTTGAAAAAACATACATTTGGCTGAGTGAACAATGAATGAGGTATGAAGTAAGAACTATATATGTTTTAGTGAACATAACAAAGAATAATCATATATAACATTATTATTATTTAAAATAATTAGGCATAAGAGAGAATCTCATATACAAATGAGAGGATATAAATTAACTCCAATGATCAGAAAAAAAAAAAAAAAACCCACAACTGTGCGTGCTCTCGAGCAGCGACAGTGCGGCGGTATTCGTCCGCGAGAATTTGAGCTCGCGGTGGCTCGGCAGCGGCGTGCGCGAGGTAGATTGCACGGGTCTTTGTGACGATGTCGTGGATGTCTTGTTGGCAGCGCGCCCGCTTTGTTTGTGATTTGTATTTGGGCGACTGTGGCGGTTCCGAGGTCGTTGAATGTGCTAGCAGGGACTCTGAGACCTAAACTGTCGAGGCCCTTCCTTCTAGCGGCAAAACGTTAATGCCGAAAAATGGATCAAACACTGTAGCGGCACACATCTTGATAATGGGTCGGGCTCATCGTCATTTGTTGACTATGCTGCGCTTGAAGCTTGATTCACCGTTCTTTTGAGACTCGAAACTTTCGTTCGTCGTGTCGTCCGGAACTGGTTCCTCCGACTCATTACCACGGAAATCCGGGAGCTTCACCTAAGCGATCGGATCGGACTCGGAATTTGGATCGATGACCACTGAGAATCGGAGATTCTCCGGCGCCTTCGTTAATATGCTTAAGGACATAAGGATGAAGATTGATAATATATCCTGCCGAACCTCGTCACTTATAGTGAGACTTCTTACGTACCTATTTTTTTTAGGAATAAAGTCATCATGTAGCTCAAAATGGGAGATAGGAGATTCGTACCTGAGCATTCTTTTGCAAGCCAGGAGCCAATTGCGGAGACGGGAGTTGGTCGATGCTCGAACGTCCGCTATAACCTGCTCATCACTAACGTCAACATGGATGAAATTCTGATTTTTTTTCCAAAAAGTGGAACTTGGGTACTATACTACTATTGCCATAATTTTTTTGACTTAGCTCTATGCCGTTACATATTCAAACTATTTAGGTACTTGTTCCTATAATAACCCTTTTAAATATTTTAAACTTTAGAACTTTAACCGGAGTTTACCTATAAAGAAATATATTTTTGTGGACTCTCCAAATACGACAAATGCCCGTGATTTGAATCTGACTTTTTGGTTGCAGAGCTGGTTTTATGAAGAGGGAAAAAAAGGAAAATTACGGCAAAAATACTCAATTTTTGGTCAATGTGTCTTCCGTGTATCCAACCTTTAAAATTGGCGGCAAAAATACCCAACGTGCGTTGACCGTGACTTTGGCATGAAACTGTTAATTTTTCCGTTACCATTCGCCATGTGGCCGTTAGCGGCAAAAATACCCAAACGTTTTTTTTTGAAAAAAATAATTTTTAATTTTTTTTAATTTTTTTTTCTTTATTTGATTAGAGATAATTACTTGAATTCCAAATACATGGAATAACACAAAAGTTTAAAGTTTAAAACTATGTTTAAAGTTTCTCATAATAATAAGATTTTTATCAACAAATGTAGCTTATACAAGCACATTAAGAAATCAATTGATGTTTTGACTAACTTTTGTGTTATTCCATGTATTTGGAATTCAAGTAATTATCACTAATCAAATAAAGAAAAAATATATAAATTAAAAAAATTAATTTTTTTTTTTTAAAGTTTGGGTATTTTTGCCGTTAACGGTCACATGGCGAATGTTAACGGAAAATTAACGGTTTCATGCCAAAGTCACGGTCAACGCACGTTGGGTATTTTTGCCGCCAGTTTTAAAAGTTGGGTACACGAGAGACACGTTGACCAAAGGTCGGATATTTTTGCCGTAATTTTCCAAAAAAAAAATATATCTGAGTTATTACCGCTAATAGTATTTTATTGTGATATATCTCTAGGAATAGTACTTCTAAATTAAGTTCTAAAGGAGTATGCTCGTTGATTTCAAGCGGGCTGTTTTTCTCTTTTCTCTTTGTTTTTAACGTATATAACTTTATTATGTAAGATTACATATACAGATATACTTGTATTATAAAAGTAGTTACAGGGCAGAAATAATTACCACCATTGATCAAGATTACATTTGTATACATATTTTTTGCGTTTTGTTGAGATATAACTCACGCTTATTGAAGAGATAATATAATTAAGATATCTGTTATGAATGTTTTTTGAAATAAAAATAAATAAATCAATTTTATCTCAAAAAGTCTCTGAGAAGCTCATATTTTAAAACCAAAAGGCCCAAATATAGAAAATAAATAGTTATTAAATAAAATTCTCAAACACGCTCTCAAGGACGAAAAAGTGCACTTTTGGGGGGTAAAACACGCACACTCGGGGTCGAACGCTCGCCGGCTTCGAGTTATTTTTAATTTCCCAAGGGCCCGTTGAAGTTATTAATAATTGCCTCAAGGTCTTCGGACCCTCCTATTAAATATTGGAGCTTCATTTGTATAAAACGGTTGCTCGAAAAACGCCCCTATAGCTACAAAAATCATTATGCTCTCTCACATTATCACATATATTCAATTTAAATACCCGACTAACGTCAAGCGTCGGAGCCGGCTAGAGAGAATGCGCTGAAGGAATACCCGACTCTCCAGAGATAGAGGTGGATGAGATAGCTAAAGAGAAGGCGCCGGAGGAATCCCCGGCTCTCCAAATATAGAGGCGGAGGAGCTAACTAGCGAGAAGTCATCGGAGGAACCCCTGACTCTCTAGGGATAGAAGAATCAAGGTCCGAGTGTCGACCAACCCCCGTCTCCACAATCGGCCGCCGACTTGCTTAGGCAAGCTTGGGGACATATCTCTTAACACGCACTTGGAACTAGGGGTGAAAATTTTGTAATCGTTTCTCGGTTGTGTCTTGATTTCGGTATAGATCCCGGACCGTTTTTTTAATCAGATAAATTTAGTTTAAAACCGAGAACTGATACTTCGCGGTTATTGATTTTTGATACCGATAATCCTTCTTCTCATTCGCTGGGAACCCTTGCCGATGAATTGTTTACACGAGAGCAACAAATTTTCCGTATTAAGCATGTTCATGGACGAAGTGAAAAAGTAAAAGGATTTTGTAAAAGCCGAAGAACCAGATAACTATTTCCATTTTATGTGTATATAAATAAGTAAATAGTCTAAAATCTAAATAATAATTTTGCTTCTATCTTTCTTTGTTGTTTATTGGAGAAGAAAATTATGGACCTACCGCATCAACTTTCGCTCCCTCCACTTTTACAGGTGGTAGTAGTAACATTGACAAGAAAAAGAATAAGGCGAAATCGAAATCAAAGAAAAAGAAACAGAAATGACATTTTATTATTATTATTATTATTTTGAATATTTTTGTGTATTAGACAAGTATTTTATATTCCGGACATAGTATTTTACATTTTTTTTAATTTTGAATTTTGTCCCGGATTGAGGAGAAGCGTTCACTTTTTTTTTTTTAATTCTTCTACGGACGTTAGTCAAATTTCTCATGGCGTCAGGTTAAATGAACTTGAAATATGTGTCACCTCAATTCCGTCCAATGTCTGTCATATTACATGGCATTTGACCAACATCCAAAAACAAAAAAAAAGGTGAACAAAATTATATGTGTCGTGTAACTTTTGTCGATTTTAGGTACTTTTGTCACTATGTTTCACTTTGAATTATGGTTCCGATTAGTCAAAATTTAGGTACTTATGCCGCCAATAACTTAATAAACTTTTTATTAGGGACTTATTTATTTCCTTCTTATTTTACTTCACGTTTTATTACTATGACCATGATATAATTTTGGTGCAATAAAATAATTATAAACTAATACACATATATATTACTATTTTCCTATAATTCTGTAACGTTTCTTGTTGCTTGAGATTTCAAGTATAACTGTATAAATATAGCAATTTTATTACAATATTTCACGTAACAGTTTAGTTTATTAGTCTAACTAAAGATAGCAATTTCATGCCTTTGAGTATTAAACTGTAGAGATAGTAGTTTCACTCCAATATAGTGTCGGTTGTGAAAAAAATGGCATTAATAATGAATATTATTATTACAATACACAAAGTAAATAGCAATTGATTCAAGGAAAGAACACATGGGACATTTTCACACGCACCAAGGAAGGCACAAAAGGATGCTTTTCTGTATTTAAATTTAATTAAATAAAATGTGAAGCAATATTATTATTATTATTATTATTATTGGGTGGTGTGACATTGGATCTGGTGGTGAATATTAACTTAACTCTCATCACATCCCCATAAATTTAATTAAATAAATTGACGCTTTTATTCACCACGCACACCTGTCACCTCTACATTCCAATGGGTCCTACTGTAACTACACCATCAATATCATTAACTCCACATAGTAATTTTCCTTAAAAATAAAAATAAAAACTCCGCAGAATAATTTATGAAAATGGTGATAAGCTCTTCATTCGTAATACTATGTAACATTTAAATGATACGTTAGCCTCACAATTTATTGTAATTTTCTTATATGACGACTGTATAGCCGCTGTTTAGTGGGGCGCAGTACAAATCGGGAGAGCGCGAGCGAGTTTGAGGGCGAATTCAAATATTATTTTAATTTAAATATTATAATGGATCGAGATTTGCGAACGCAAGTGAACTTATCTTTTACATTAAAGAAAAATCACATTAATTTTGATGTCAATTTCATTTTCATCTTGCTACTTTCCTATTTGTGTTTTTTATTTATTTTGAGATTTAGATCAAAATTCATAATATTCAAAATTAGACATTTCTCTTCTATTCAAAAGATTTTTTATTTATTTATTTATTTTACAGACGCTAGACACGTTTAGAATAGACTTATTAAAAAAAATAAAACAAAAAATTGGAGCCATATAATGATTATTTTTTTGTTCATGGCGAATTAGCTATCCGGTGTTATATTTTACATGGCTCTATTATAATCTGTATTTTAGGGTCTTATATATAATTTCAACAAACACCTGCGAATAATTATTTGTCTAAGACTTCTTCGAACTTAGGACCGATAGTAGCCTCGGTAGCCCTGGCCACAACAACCACTATAGCCATTGTTATGCGTATTTTTTGGAGCATAGAAAAATTAAGGCCCAAACCAAAAAAAGCACTCACGAGGCCTTAGACAAATAAGGCCCAAGACAATCCAGCCGACTCAGGCAATAAAGTCCAAGAAAGGTTGGATCTCAATCCCGCCGACTAAGGCAAAAAGCCGAGAAAGGCCGGATCTCAATCTCGCCTACATAGGCACAAAGACCAAGAAAAGCTGGATCTCAATCCCGCCGACCCAGGCAACAAAGTCCGAGAAAAGCCGGATCTCAGTCCCGCCGACTAAGGCAACAAAGTCCGAGAAAGGGCGGATCTCAGTCTCGCCAACTCAGGCAGCAATGTCTGAGAAAGGCCGGATCCCAATCCCGCCGACTCAGGCAGCAAAGTCCGAGAAAGGCCGGATCTCAATCCCGCCGACTGAGGCAAAAAGCCTAGAAAGGCCGGATCTCAATCCCGCCGACTCAGGAACAAAATCTGAGAAAGGCCGGATCTCAATCCCTCCGACTCAGGCAAAAAAGATTGAGAAAGGCTGGATCTTAATCCTGCCGACTTAGGAAAAAAAGACCGAGAAAGACAACAAAGACCGAGAAAGGCAGGATCTCTATCCCGCCGACTCATGCAACAAAGACCGAGAAGTAAGACGCTAAGGCGCAGAAACTCAGCGAAACTCGGCAAAATACTAAAAAGACGCTACGGCGCAAAAGACCGAGAAGTAAACTAAGGCGCAGAAACTCGACATACTACTAAAAAGACGTTACGGCGTAAAAGACCGAAAAGTAAGACGCTAAGGTGCAGAAACTTGGCAAAATGCTAATAAGACGCTACGTCATAAAATACCAAAAAGTAAGACGCTAAGGCGCATAAACTTGGCAAAATACAAAAAGACGCTACAACGCAAAAGACCGAGATGTAAGATGCTAAAGCGCAGAAACTCGGAAAAATACTAAAAAGACATTACGTCGTAAAAGACCGAGAAGTAAAATGCTAAGGCGCAGAAACTCGGCAAAATACTAAAACGACGCTACAACGTAAAAAACTGAGAAGTAAGACGCTAATGCGCAGAAACTCGGTAAAATACTAAAAAGACGCTACGGCGCAAAAGAACGAGAAATAAGATGCTAAGGCGCAGAAACTCGGTAAAGAAAAATAAGACACTACGGCGTGAAAGACTGTGAAGTAAGACGCATAGGCGCAAAAACTTGGCAATAAAATAAAAATAAGATGCTAAGGCACGAAGACCAGGAAGTAAGACACTAAGGTGCGAAACCTGGCAAAAATATAAAAAAGCCGAAGATTAATTCTGGCAACTTGTCCAAGATGACTCAACGCATAAAGTTTCTCGCAAGACGTAATCTTCCAAGAAACTGGGGGGTTAATGTCATGCGTATTTTTCGGAGCGTAGAAAAATTAAGGCCCAAACCGAAAAAGCACCCATGAGGCCCAAGACAAATAAGGCCCACTAAATCGACTTTGACCCGCTCTGGAAAAGTCAACCCGAGCTTGTCTAAAAGTCAATTAGGCCCAATTCAAAAAGTCAACAGACTCGGCCCAAAAAAGTCAACATACTCGACCCGAAAAAGTCAACCAAAAAGTCAATGGGCCAACCCGGAAAGTCAACAAAATTTTGGAAGTCTGACCCGGTAAAAGACGAGTATGATCATTCTAAGAAATATGCCTTCAGGAGTCGCCGCGACCCCCGAAGGCTAAAATATATGCCTTCGGGGGTCGCCGCGACCCCCGAAGGCTAAAATTTATGCCTTCGGGGGTCGCCGCGCCCCCCGAAGGCATGAATTCAAACTTCTCACCCTCTATAAATACGAGGGCACCCCCGCCACAATAGGCAAGCACTCCCGAAGCCAAAAAATATTTGTTTCCCATTTATTCATAATTTTCTATTCAAATACTCAACTAATGTTGAGCGTTGGAGCGGGCGACAGAAGACCCCCCCTCTCTGTTCCCCTCTAGAGTTCACGTTTTCTACTATTTTTACAGGAACGGAGGCAGGTCATACTGATAAGATTTTTGGCCCATCAAGACCGAGGATCAAGCTTCAAAGCCCGTTTCGACCGTCATGCGGACATCGGGCCCGGCCCAAATTAAGACTTGGGCCGCATTCAAGTTAATCGATTTTTAGGCATTAACAGCCATAATGGGACTCGTAGGAAGTTTACCGTGAGTTTCTACCAATAATTTCGTTAATTATAGATAAACCTCACAACCTCCATGGAGTGTGTTTCCACGGCATGGTGCTTCTAAAGTGGAGGAGTGCCATGCCGTTGGACAATAATACTTAAGATAAATATTTATCGTAAAATTAAATACTTAATTTGTGATAAATAAATAAATAAATCATAAGATCATATCTTCCCAAACACTATTTTTATAGGTACGTAAGTGGAAGATATCCTATTATACTTGTTTGCTAAATCTTTGTGTTGATTTCATGAATAGACATGACTAGGTTATATACATAAAGAGTGTGGAGCCAGCCAATTCGTGAGAGTCACTTGAAGTCTAGGGTTTCTACCGACACTGAATCTTGATACTAAGATATTTTTGAGACAATTTTTAACATCTTCCTACTTAACTATTACAGAGTGCAAAAACACTGTAGATATTACAGTATTTTCGCTTCCAATTAAAACTTTCCATCTGTCATCCTTCTTAACTCAACAGTTGTTTCCATCTGTCACCCTTCTTAAGCCAACAGTTGTCAGCTACGCTCTGTTTTCTTTTCAACTGTTCCCTGATCAATCCAGATCGAGATTAAGTTTTAAAAAAAGAAGCTGGGGTTTCTCCTCTGATTTTGCTTAATTAGTCCAATCAGGTTTGAAAAAAAAATCCAGATCAAAATCACGGGAGGAGATTTCTGGGATTTGGTTTCTTCACAACCTTCGACTTTTAAGGTGATTGTTCATCTGTTGCCTACTCTCTGTGCTGCTCTCTGTGATTTAATGTACAACAATGACAGATTTACAGATGAACACAGTGTTTTTATGAGTCGAGGGACCGAACGGACAGGCCGGAGGGATTGTCTCCGGCTTCCTGAGTTCCAATAGAGAACCCTTTTGACCTGAATTAAATCAGAGGTATTTCATAAATATATAAAAAAAACCCCTAATTCTTGGAACATCGACGATCTGAACGGAAAGATCGAATCCAAACCTTGATATAGTAGAGGAAATCAGTGGACACGGTGGTCGGAGACGGCGCCATCTTCGACCTCTCTAGGGCTCGGCGAGGTCGCCACCACCTACAAACGCTGCCGCTAGCGACTCCACTGCTCCAGTTGGCGTGCGCCGGCAACATGCGGAGACTAGAGCAGTCGGTGACGAAGGAAGAAAGCGCATCTGCCTGCTCGAGAGCAGTCGGCGACGAAGAAGACATAAATGTCTGATAAACTAAAAAATAGGGCTATTAATATTATATTCATATTTTCTTTTATCTTTGTAAGTGTGTCAGCGTTATTTAATAGGGTTGAGTGTGGATTTCTTTTTCAATTTCTTTTACAATTCTAAATCCTCTTTTGTAACACTACAGCAAATAAACATCAAAATTACCCTTGAACCAAATCAATAGACATGAAAACAGTGCGTTGGTAGTTGTTTACTGCCACTACCATTTTATATTAATGTAAAAAAAATATGCAGAAATTTTTTATAACAAATAAAACATTATTTTCTTATTTATAAAAATTAATTAAAATAATTATGTTCATTTTTGGTAGAGTTTACAACATCCATCTGGCACGATTAAACTTACATTAATTTGTCAGGTTTTAGCTAATTGATTTATTCCTTCATATTAAACTTACGTTGCTCTTTAGCTATTTCAAGAATTATAATAGTGTTCTAATATTGTCATATTTTTATCTGTGTGTCTTATTAGAGAAGTAAATGTCAACTTACTACCAAAGTTTTGTCCTCTTACACATATGCATCAATTTAATGAAATAGAGATATCATCTGGGGTATAAAGTAGATAATTAAAAAACCAAAATATTTAATTTAAAATTTAGTAGTTTGAAAAAGATGACAACTCCTTTTACATAACTTTTGTTCCGCTGCGAGACATATATATGTACGTATATAATTTTTCCTATTATAATTTGATTAATTGAAGATGGATATTAATATATTAGACTATAAAATTACTGTCACTTTTATTAAGTGGTTGATCCGCAGCAACGCGCGGGTTATCTACCTCGTCATATCTATAAGAGAACTCCATTTTGAGACCAAACTCAGGAAAATAGTGTGTTGAATAAATAAATATTTATAAGTATCAACATGAGAGGTATAAAAATGGTATTCTCTTATAAATAGGGGCTCCATAATGCAAACAAGACTTTAAACAAGCAAGCTTATAATTAAAGAGACAAATATCTCGAATAAGTTTATTGACGTCGCACAACGGGAGGCGAATGGCGATGACAAATTCTAAAAAAAAAATTCCTGGTTTTCGGGTTTTATTTTCACCCCTATTAATGCCAATTATTTTCTTTATTTGATTTGGAACAATATCACGCTAAAAACAATTTATTAAAAGGAATTTATAAGAAATGCCCATAGATAGACAAACCTTTTAAACAAATGCCCAAGGTTTCATAAAAGGATATTTTGCCCACGTATAATGTTTTTGTTCCCAAAATAACCTTGATATTTCTTTTAAAATTTTAATCGCATTAAATTAAGTACTTCCTTTCATGAATAGTTGACCAAGTATTATTCCCGTATATTTTCAATGTTGATCATTTAAATTCAATTGAATCTTTCTTCCATTTTCTCTAATATGTTTCTCACAGCTGTTACTCCCCTTTCTTTTTCACTCTCTCTGTTTCGCATTTCACATTTCTCTCGTTCACGCACTCTCGCTTCACTCTCTCGGCTTCACTCCATCTCGCTTCTCTTGGTTCTGATTCCAGTCGAAACCACGGTAATTTAGAAAATCTTTTCTGACCTGAATCTCCTCATTCCTAATGTTGTTCGGTTTAGTATTTTTACGGTTTAGGGATCTTGAACAAAAATGCGATGGTTCAACATCGTTGCATTCTCTCTGAAATTGAGAGTCGTGGCTTCTTTCCTGGGACTGTAAACCTCAATGAGAGAGCTATCATCCTCCAAAAAGTAAAGCTCTATCTGTACAAAATAAAGCTAATCTGTAATCCATACGACAAAAGAACAAGTCAATATATTAGCTTTAAAACATGCATGTGAAATCATTGAAACGAGTCTATGGATTTCAATCTAATCATTGAAATCAGTATCATTACTTATCAGTTTGTGTATTTCATTATAATTACTCGTATTTTTAGGGATGAAATTGTCGCCGCTTAAAAGTCTTGGAAAGGCGTCATCAAGTCGTAAAGTCAACTAAGCCCAAGGAGCTTCCATCCAAAATTCTAGAATTTGGATTTAAGGTATTTTTTTCATATATTTGATTCGATGTAATTGCATTAACCATTACGTATTTACAATTAGAATGATGTATTTGTGGTTACATTCAAACTTATTTAATTCTATTTCTAATTATATAGATTAAATCAAAGCGGTTTAAAAATCTTGGAAATGAGTCATCAAGTCGAACTTGCAGAAAATCAACCATGCGTAAGGTGCCGCCTTCAAAAAAATCAAGACTTTGAATTTACGGTATGTGTTCATATATTCGATCTTATGTATTTGAAATTACAAATAAGTGTTTGTAATTAGATATTTACTTAATTGAGTCTGTTTTCAATTATGTAGTTATGTATGCATCAATTATACAATTTTAAACTTTATTACGGTATCGTAATTACAGTTACGATACCATATTTATAGTATGTTAACCTCAGTTACAAAATAATTAAACTGTAAGTAATTAATTTTTTTGATATATTAACCATTACGGTTTCACATTTTTGTTGTACATTAACAGTTTCAGCCTTCTTTGGTACATATCTTCATTTTAAGTTGGAAATGTCTGACTTGGTAGTTATCTTGATTTTGAAGTTACATAATCGTTTATGTTATATTTATTTTTGAAGTTTATTGTTCCTGATGGACTAAGGCGGCATGGTTTAAAGCTAAATACATATCAACGGATCGAGACAATTGAAACCATAATGGAAAAACTCGCGAGTAGAGATAAATGTTGGACGCTATTCAAAAATGGGCCTTTCGGCCATTTTCTGGATTTCAAGCAACGAGGGGCTCCATCTCGTTTGTTTCATAACCTTGTTCTTCACATGATCCCGGGGAATGGTGACAATTTGTCTTTTATGTTCAACGACCAAATCATTGATTTTGGTCTAAAGGAGTTCGAATCAGTTACCGGCTTAAACTGTGAAGAACTTCCAACAGTCGACGAAAATGTCACTCTTGGACCCAACAAGATTAGGGCTAAGTTTTTTGGCAAGTCTTTGAAGATTAACCTTCCTGATTTCGATCATTTATTTGACGACGTGAAATGCATGACTGACGATGAATTGCTGAAGCTAGCTAATTTATATTTCTTTGAGTCTTTCCTTGACAGCAAACAGAAGGGAGACCAATTGACAATGCCCATGTGGATTTAGCTAACGATTTGAGTGCTTTTAACAACTTTCCGTGGGGTAGAATTACATACACAAGTACGGTGACTTCTATGTTGCTTGCTGCCAAAAGTCTCAGAGGGCCAAAGCTCGTTACCGGTTACAACCTTTGTGGTACACCATTAGCAATTGTAGCATATATAGCTGAAGCCATACCGTTACTTTCGGAAGCAAAACTAGTTGAGAAGTTGGATATGCCTCTCCCCTAATCAATTTTAAATTGGAAGTTCATTAATCGTGCACACGATCTCAAGGTTGTAGCTATTTTCGATGATGTTAAGGTACTTTCCTATTTTAATCTTTATGTCAAGTACTTTATCATGTGGTACAATTATGTTAACGAAATCTCTCATGTTACTTTGTCATACTACATGTAGAGGGCGATTTTCACCTCCCTCTTTCAGTCACAAAAATAATCACAAAGAACAAGTTAGCAATAATGATCAGTGGATATCTTTGTTTTATTATATTTCCGACAAGAGCTCGGTTTCTTTTCGTTGAATAGCTGGACAGTTGAAGGATCAAGAACAAGAACTTTCTCTATTTCTTAAGCCTTTCTCTTACAGGATCTTCTCCCTTTCTCTCTGATTTTCTTCTTTATTTTTCCGAACCACTAAAAACGAGGCTTAACTTGCCTTTTATAGAGTTTATATAATGCCCTCTCGTATCTTTCCCGCCCTTTTCTCTTTTTAATCATTAGTTTCCCAGAGTGATTTGAGGGAAGCGTGGTTAGCCTATGCTTTACGTCACTTCCGAGCAGACTGCCATAATGGGTAGGTAGGCTTCATTAAATGCGCATCCCGTCAGCCGTCATTCGGCCCTGCACGCCTCGTCGCTGATGCCTCTCGTCGGGTGAGTAGGTGGGCTTCATTAAATGCACGTCTCGTCAGCCGTCATTCGGCCCTGCGCGCTTCATCATGACGCCTTTAGACTTCATCGAGGGTTCCTCTTAGACTTCATCGAGGGTTGCTCTTGGACTTCATCGAGGGTTGCTCTTGGACTTCATTGAGGGTTGCTCTTCCTCGAGGATATTCCTTGGTTGACCATCGGTCAACGAACTTCCTCGCTCTTTCCTTATGTCGTTTATGGACAAAACGACACGAGTTGTGTTGAGGATGGATTTGACCAAATCTGACCTTAACAGTTAGTCCCCCATTTTATCAAGTGTATACACTTGGTAAAATGAAATATAGCTTCTCGGCAATCAGTTTTAACCAGTCTTCATCGACGAGCCTTCGGCGACGAAGATGCTTTCGCATCTCCGACATAGTCTGATTTTGGGCCCCACACTAACTTGCTTTCCCAGGTTGTCAACTTTGAATTTCTCACCTGCCTCATTCGCATTAAATGCCACCCCTTCGCACTTGAGTGCCTTTGGGGTTTATAACGGGCCCTTGACCTCAACCGTTGATGAACTAGCATGCTTTGAATCTGGATCGTTGGATCAACACGCGCCTCTTCTTTTCCTCTCCTCTATAAATTCGGGGTTTCTGCCCCCTGTCGACACTTTCCATACTTTCAAAAACTCTCTCTGAACCGCTCTTGCAGTTTCACCTCTCCGCTCTTACTCTTATTTTCTCATCTTCGGATTCCCTCCTTCTTCTCTCTTAGACGCTTCAATGGCTCCCCCCGGCCCTGGACCAGTCTTCAAGACCCAAAGCCCTCTCTCTGTCATGTCGGCAGAGAAACTACAGGTCATTGCTGAAGAAAACTTAGACTCGGAGTCTTTCCACGGACATCTCCCTTACGATGGTGAACTCGCCGATGCGCCTCAGAGCGACTATGTGTGCGTCTACGAGTCGTTCTTCCGAATCGTCGGCCTCCATCTTCCCGTGCCGCACCTGATCGTGGCGTTCCTCTATGCTTTTAGGGTCCCAATCACCCAGGTGAGCCCTAACAACATCCGTCTTCTCCTATATACGCTCGCCATTGCATGCGAGCAGAAAGTGGAACTTACGCTTGAGGATTTGATGCGCTTCTACAAGTTTTCCCGCAACGCGAAGAATCTTGGCCGCTTCTCCATCTCCCATCGCGTTCGGCCGCATATCGTTGATAATACGCCGTCGAACGAGTGCGGCTGGGAGAACAAATATTTCTTTGTTATGGTGAACAGTGCCAACTTCGGTCCCTACCACGCTTTTCTTCCGAGGGAGTGGGTCCTTGAGGGAACGGATCTTCCCCGTTTTAAGCCCGAGGAGGATGAGGAAGCTGACGCGCGGTTCAAAGAGATCCAATCCGCTCTCCTCGCCAACCCTCGTCGGGACTGGAGTAAGGACTTCGGGGATCGGCGGATCGAGAAATCTGGGATCTATCAGCTGGCCCACATTCATGGGCTGTCCCCCGACACCATCCTTCCGGCGGGCTTTTCTCGCGAGCCCGTCCCGGAGGGATCTCCCGTGGAGCAAAAGAGAATTGCTCCAAAGTTGAGGAAGAGATCCAAAGAGGACTCCGTTGTCGTCAGGGGAGACATTCCCGTCGAGCGAGAGCGGGATGTGCAGACGCCGTCGAAGTCTCAGGCGGGACCCGGCGTTCCTCGCTATATGGGACTTACCCTTCGAGAGGGTGGTTCCTCGGGCCAACGTCCGATCGCGGACGCTCGTGACGAGCGGCGAGTGACGTCTAGGACGGACCCCAACGCTTGCTCCCCAACGGGGATCTCTCGCTCCTCGAAGAGATCTCCTCGAGAAGGAACTTCTTCGGGCAAGCGGCCCGTCGAGGAGATGCGCGAAGCTCCCTTCGCGAAGAGGGCTAAGATTCCTGCCCCGGCTCCCGAGCCCGAAGCTGCTACTCCAGCTCGGGAAACCGTAGAGGAAATCTCGGGCTCCGCGCCGTCGGGCGAGGCCGGGATTGTAGAAAAGGTGTCGAGTAGGCGCGCTCACCCTGCTATTCTTTGGTGGTTTCGAGAACCTGATCATAGCGCCAAATGCTCCTCCTCCGCCCGCCTTGGGGGCTGAAAGCTCTCTTCCTTCTCCAGATCTTGGGACCACGACCCAGCCCATTTCCCCGTCGCCCCCGGGGATTTCCGACGAAGAGATGCGGGATTCAGCTGCTGTCCTCACGTCCCTGACTCTGACTCCGGTCTAAGAGACCCTTGCTCTGAGCGAAGGGAGCACGGAGTCCTTTGGCAGGAAAGGAGAGACAGGACATGCCTCTTTCGTGGAGCAAATAGGGGACCAGAGAGGGGTCCCCGAGTACGTCGGGCAAGAAGGGGATCGAGGACAAATCTTCTTTGGGCCCGAGGAAAGACGATCAGGGGCGCCCCTCGAGGCTACTCCGACCGGGCCTGAGGCTTCTGCCATCGCGCCCGACATCGAAGTCCTTCAGAGCTTGGAGGTTCCGCCTACTTCGGCGCCTTACAACACCTCCGCCCTCCAGGTTTCTCTCGTCCCTCTTCCTGGTGCATTGGTAATGTCATCGGGGGAAGACCCTCTTCCGCATCGGGGCTCATCCCCCCTCCTGGACAACTTAACGCGGCCCCCTTCGCCATCCCGCGATCTCGGGAAGACACTCGCTGAACCGTCATGGGTTCAGGCTCATTTTCCTGCTTCGTCATTTCCGAGCGCGCCTCCTAAGAATTGGGAGACTTACTCTTCCACCGTGTGTAGGGGTCTTACCCTGGAGGCTGGAGCCTCGCATGGGGTCATTGATTCCCTTGACCAGCTCGGGGGTTATTCTGAGAGCACCTCCCACATCTTCCGAGGACTAGCTCGGTTGAATGACATGATCGTCTCCGAGCGGCGATCCACCGCTAAGGCTGAGGAAGAGGCGCTCGAGCTATCGACGAAGCTTACGTCGGTTCAAGGCCAACTCGAAGTCTCCGTTTGTGAAGAGCGGAGATTTCGGGAGCAGACTGAAAAGCTTTCTTCGGACCTTGACGATACGAAGGCTGCTTTGGGCGCCGAGCTCGCGGAGCTGAGGAGCTCCCTTGCTGCTAAGGAGGAGTCCCTCATCGAAGAGCGGGAACGCTTTCGGCGAGCGGAGGCAGAGTTATCCGAGGAGATCCGGCTGAAGGCTGAACGCCTCGCCCAGATTAGCGTAGCCGTCGGCACGCCGCGCGAGGAAGAAGATCGCCTGGTAACCAAGGTCCAGACCGCGTTGAAGGGGCTAGCCGAAGACCTCGAGGCTGCGAGGGCCGAGGTGGATGAAGAGCGTCATGGCCGAGAGCGCCCAAGCCAAGTTGGAGCGTCTTTCGACGAGGTTTGATTTTCTCGACCAATCCGTCAACGCCCACCGCTCGGCCGCTGCTTACCAGGCTAACATTATCTTGGTTGAGGGGTTTTCTCTTTCGGCGTCGTTCGAGAGTCTCAGGGCTCACCTGCCGTCGTGGCACGAACTCCTTGACAAACATCGAGCCAAAGCGGGCGAGCTGGACCAAAAGGCCTTCGGGAACCTCAGCTCTCCGCCGCTCTCCCCCTGCAGGCCGCCCGTCATTGACGGTCGGCGGGTCGATGGCCTTGCCCCGGAGGGAGCTCCTCTCGAGTCTTCCTCACACGACGAATATGGCTCGAATATCGAGATCTTGGCGCCTCCGGAGCCCATGGTATAGGATGTCCTTCAGGAGCCCTTCCCTTATCATACATATTTTTTTTTAACGATGCGCTCCTTTCTGTAATCCAAGCATTTCATCAAATTAATGAATATGTATATGTTTCTCGAGTTACTTCCTTTTTATTTTTATCACCGGGCCTCTTTACTATTTCTTTCGTATCTCCATTTTCTCTTTCACCTCGTAGGCCGGAGGTGGTACCGGTGTTCTTCACCCGGACGCCTCTTCCCCCAGCGACGGAGAAGGTTGCGAGGGGGCGGAAGGGCCCGCGTCGGCTCCCGATCCAGCGAGGATTTTATCGGAGAATGAAGTTGCTCTTCGCGAGACTACAGAGGCTAAGCTCGCCGAGTGTAGGGCGGAGCGTGACGAAGATAGACGCCTCCTCGCTATTGCCGAGGAATCCCTCATTGAGGAACGAAAGCGTTATCAGCGGTGCGAAGAGACACTATCGGCGCAGCTTCGGCAGAAAAATGAGTGTTTCAGCCGAATCGCCGACGCCATAAACCTGC
Source organism: Parietaria judaica (assembly GCA_954871525.1). Lineage (NCBI taxonomy): Eukaryota > Viridiplantae > Streptophyta > Magnoliopsida > Rosales > Urticaceae > Parietaria > Parietaria judaica. Next base: position 16,383,326 of record OX940869.1, read on the forward strand.
CACCTGGTCGGGAAGAGCAAATCTCTTTCCATGTCAAGGCCATGCTGAGGAAGTTCGCCAAGGACCGCGACGCAGCCAGGAGCTGGGAAATAGAGGAGGAATTTTCTCGCGTACGCCTTTACCATCGAGCGACCGACAAGCTGAGGCACGCCTCTGAGAGGTTTGGTGCTCTCGAGGAAATTGTCCGAATTCAGCGTCTGTTGGGCGGTGTGCTCTTGAATATCAAACTCGTCGAGGGGCTTCCTTCTCGCTCGACCGTTGGTGAGCTTCGAGCCAAACTGCCAAGGTGGCGCAGGCTGGAGAAGGAATACCTGGCTGATTTGGCCGGACTGGAGAAGAAAATTTCCAGTGCTCCTAACTCTCCTCCGCTTTCCCCTTGACTTCCTCCGATCGTCAATGAGGCGCGCTCGCCGGACCTTGACGTTCTTCCTTCCTCGTCGGGCACGGTATGGGGCAGCTTAGCTTAATATTCTGTAGTTTTACCTTTTCTTTTGGGTTGGTTCCTCACTCTTGGCTCCTTTCTTGCAGGCTGATAGTAATGTTGATACGGACCCCGCGGGAACCTCCTCGAGTAAGCCCTCGAGACTTCCCGATGACGATCCTGCGTGCTTAGTTGTTGATGACATCCTTCGCCGATGCTGTGATATCATCATCGAGGAATGTGCCGATGCGGTTCTTGGTCAAGATCCCCTCGATGATGTCGCCATGCAGGAGGATTGATCCCTGCGGGAATTACAATACGTATATCTTCCAGGAGTATGAACGAGTAAATTGTAAATAATACTTTGTAACCCATATTTGGAATGAAATGAGCGTTTGATTCAATGAAGTATTTTTTTTATATATATATGAGTTTGCCTGCGGTTATGGGCTTGCTTATGGGTGAGATGTATATCTCTTCTCTCCCCTTCTTTATTTTTTGCTCGGCACTCTCACCGAGCAGTCTTCTTAGGCACTCTCGCCTATATTTTTCTCTGCTCGGCACTCTCGCCGAGCAGTTTTCTTAGGCACTCTTGCCGATATATATATATATATATATATATATATATATATATATATATTTATTCGGCACTCTCGCCGTGGGCACTCTCGCCTCTTTATTTTCTGCTCGGCACTCTCACCGAGCAGTCTTCTTAGGCACTCTCGCCTATATTTTTCTTTTCTCGGCACTCTCGCCGAGTAGTCTTTTTAGGCACTCTCGCCTATATTTTTTTTATTCGGCACTCTCGCCTATATTTTTCTCTGCTCGGCACTCTCGCCGAGCAGTCTTCTTAGGCACTCTCGCCTATATTTTTTTATTCGGCACTCTCGCCGTGGGCACTCTCGCCTCTTTATTTTCTGCTCGGCACTCTCACCGAACAGTCTTCTTAGGCACTCTCGTCTATATTTTTCTCTGCTCGGCACTCTCGCCGAGCAGTCTTCTTAGGCACTCTCGTCTATATTTTTTTATTCGGCACTCTCGCCGTGGGCACTCTCGCCTCTTTATTTTCTGCTCGGCACTCTCACCGAGCAGTCTTCTTAGGCACTCTCGCCTATATTTTTCTCTGCTCGGCACTCTCGCCGAGCAGTCTTCTTAGGCACTCTCGCCTATATATATATTTTTTTATTCGGCACTCTCACCGTGGGCACTCTCGCCTCTTTATTTTCTGCTCGGCACTCTCACCGAGCAGTTTTCTTAGGCACTCTCGCCTATATTTTTCTCTGCTCGGCACTCTCGCCGAGCAGTCTTCTTAGGCACTCTCGCCTATATTTTTTTATTCGGCACTCTCGCCGTGGGCACTCTCGCCTCTTTATTTTCTGTTCGGCACTCTCACCGAGCAGTCTTCTTAGGCACTCTCGCCTATATTTTTCTCTGCTCGGCACTCTCGCCGAGCAGTCTTCTTAGGAACTCTCGCCTATATTTTTTTATTCGGCACTCTCGCCGTGGGCACTCTCGCCTCTTTATTTTCTGCTCGGCACTCTCATCGAGCAGTCTTCTTAGGCACTCTCGCCTATATTTTTCTCTGCTTGGCACTATCGCCGAGCAGTCTTCTTAGGCACTCTCGCCTATATTTTTTTATTTGGCACTCTTGCCGTGGGCACTCTCCCCTCTTTATATTCTGCTCGACACTCTCACCGAGCAGTCTTCTTAGGCACTCTCACCTATATGGGTTTGCTCGGCACCCTTAGCCGTATTTTTTCTTTCTGCTCGGCACTCTCACCGAGCAGATCTATATATATATATATATATCAGTTTGGAATTCAGCTTGTTTCTCAAAGTTACACGAAATAACAAACATACATAGCAACATTAAAGCAAAAAAGGGAAAAACAAAAATCCATCATGAGATTGTGTTTACAAATTCGTAAAAGTGAGTAGGTAGATTCTACTTGGTTAAGAGCCTTAAGATAAAAAGAAAACAAAAACTCCTCGAGCCTTCCTTTGCGTCGTGCTGCGACCGCGGTTCATTCCGGAGCTTGTTCGTCGGTGATCGAGCAGGCTGAAGACACGACTTTCTCCAAGGAATCTCTACTGGGGCGTCCATCGTTGCAATCCGTGCAGACGTAGGTATACCACATGAGACCCAGGCTTATGCATGACATGCAATAGCCACAAGCGCGTCCTTCTTGGCATTGGCGAACACACGGCGGGCGGAGGGTGTTCCTTTTTCCACTCTTTGTGGGCTTCTCATGAACCAGGACCTCTCTCCAGCATTTTCTACAGTACTCTAGGTTGAGCAGGCGGCCGTATGGTGCGTTTGCTGCTCGAGATCGCCGGTCGGGTTCCCTGCCACGAGCAGTGCGGGAAGGTCTTCGAGTCTGGCCTTGGCTCCCTCCTTATAACTGAAACTGAGTCCGTTGACCCTTAGGAACTTTATCCCGTGCTTTATTGTGGACAAGTTGTTGACCATGTCGTCCACAGTGATTTGGTGGCAGCTCGGCAGGCATAACCTTATGATCATCGGTTTATTCTGCAGAACCACCCTCAAAGCGGCGTTGGTGATCTCGAAGCATCTATTCAGCGTTAGAGTCTCCATTCTCCCTTGAGACCTCCTTGCCAGATTCAGAAGATTCTCATCTTCGATCCGTTCTCTCATCGGGTCGTCGACATTGAGGTTGCGCCACAAAAGGCAGTTCCCCCGAACCTCGTCGCGCAGCGACGTACACACCATCTCTACCGCGAGGAGCTCTTCGAGGCTTAGGTACAGCAGGGCGAGTTCCATCGCGGGATGCGGTTTCCCGGCTTCTCCAGTTTTCATTGAGGAAATGTGTCAGGGGTGTTCACCTGAGACCCTTTGCTGCTCCTGGCCCTGTTGATTCTCCGTGGTGTCCTCCATAATTGGACACGGCTCGTCGCTCCCTGGCCACTCCATGTTTCTCCAGCCATCTGCCGTCGCGTGATCATCTCCCCCTCGCGCTTCCATCATGGCTCCCTTGGGCCATTCCCAACTTCCTTCGATGATGCTACTATTTGTCTCATCCTCTGTTGTGGTACTCATCCTGGGCTCGTCTGTGGGGACTCGGCCGGTAACTCCTTCTCCGAACGTCATCTTCTCTCCGTATGCTTTCGCCCCTGGTGATGAGAAACAAAGAACTAACAGACAATATATTTTTTTTTTTTTAAATAAGAAAGGAAATCGGGATTTTCTGGGTAGAGTGATCAAAGTTTCCCTGAGAGTTTAAACTGCCTCTGTTTCACTCCCGCTACTTGTTCTTCACGTCTTTCGAAACTTCTTATTTATAACCGTTATTTCGCACGACGTGTAAACTCTTCGTATTTCCTGACACTGCTGTCACTTCGCAGCGCCTCGGGAATCATTTCGACTCATTAATGCGCGTGCATTTCTTTTTCTTTTTTTAATGTAAGGAGTCTGTACGCCTTCCTCCCTACGTTTCTTCTACCTTTTGAGTTGCTCCGTAGGCCCTCCTCGCTATTTTCGCGCGTTCAACCGTTACCTCGAGCAGCTACCGCTGGCCTCCTCGAGATCGGGCCTCGTTGCTGGTGATGGTGTCGCTCGATGACATCTTGCTCCTTCAAATTCCTGGCTGTGAGATAGAAAGAAAACAAAGCCCCTCGGTGGGCGCCAAACTGTAGAGGGCGATTTTCAACTCCCTCTTCCAGTCACAAAAATAATCACAAAGAACAAGTTAGCAACAATGATCAGTGGATATCTTTGTTTTATTATATTTCTGACAAGAGCTCGGTTTCCTTTCGTTGAATAGCTGGACAGTTGAAGGATCAAGAACAAGAACTTTCTCTATTTCTTAAGCCTTTCTCTTACAGGATCTTCTCCATTCCTCTCTGATTTTCTTCTTTATTTTTCCGAACCCCTAAAAACGAGGCTTAACTTGCCTTTTATAGAGTTTATATCATGCCCTCTCGCACCTTTCCCGCCCTTTTCTCTTTTTAATCATTAGTTTCCCAGAGTGATTTGAGGGAAGCGTGGTTAGCCCATGCTTTACGTCACTTCCGAGCAGACTGCCATAATGGGTAGGTATGCTTCATTAAATGCGCATCCTGTCAACCGTCATTCGGCCCTGCACGCCTCGTCGCTGATGCTTCTCGTCGGGTGAGTAGGTGGGCTTCATTAAATGCACGTCTCGTCAGCCGTCATTCGGCCCTGTGCGCTTCATCATGACGCCTTTAGATTTCATCGAGGGTTCCTCTTAGACTTCATCGAGGGTTGCTCTTGGACTTCATCGAGGGTTGCTCTTGGACTTCCTCGAGGATATTCCTTGGTTGACCATCGGTCAACGAACTTCCTCGCTCTTTCCTTGTGTCGTTTATGGACAAAACGACACGAGTTGTGTTGAGGATGGATTTGACCAAATCCGACCTTAACACTACAGCTAAAGGTTCTTCCACCATATATATCTCGACGTCGCCCTGCAGTTTCAATTGATCAGATGCGCAGTGAGCTTGACAAACTGCAGCAAAATCAAACTGTGATGACGACTGAGATTGATTCGTTAAAGAATCAATTACAAATTGTCCAGTCGCGTCTAGATGCAATTACAGGCCCGGTGTAATTACAATCGACTATTATTAATTATAATAAAAAAAATAACATAGTAGTAATTGTAGAGTATACCATAAAAAATTTAATGTTTGAATACCTTGGTTGTACAAAATTTGTGTATTTGACGTTACCCATGTTCCATGCGGCGTGGACATTGTTACTCCTGCACAAAATTAAAATTGTACTTACAATACCTTATTATTACACTACATACTTACATAAATAGGAATTCATAGAGCATTCAGCCCAACCGGCAAAAGTGTTTTTCCCAAGAGAGAGGACTTGGGTTCAACTCTTGGGCTAGTCATAGTTTTTGTTTATTTTTCTTTCTAAGTTTCAAGCTTTTTTTTGTTTATTTCTTTTCAGTTATTAAAATATATAGATAAAAATATTATATTATTAAAAATATTATATTTACTATTTATTATATGGATACATTATTACACATAAAAATATAGATAAAAATTTTCTTTATATATATAGGTTACAATGTTATTATTGATTGTTGTTAATTGTATGCTTGATTTTTTTATAATTTTTTTTATAAGGCACCACCTGAATTGAAATCATGGCTCCGCCATTGTCGATATTGACAATTAATAATCACAAAATGCGGAAAATAAAACGATTTCATTAGATTGTCGATTTATACTAACCTCGGTAGAAGACGCTGACTTTGTCGAAGCTTACAGAATTGAATCCGATCAAACACGAAGGAAGATGTCAAATCCAAGACTTCAATGGATCGAATGCGAACATATCAATAAATTGGGGTTCAAATGATCGGAAGAATATGTGGAGGGTGATAGGAGGAAATGGTGTTCTAGACTTCGTGTTCTGTAAAACGTGGAGTTGCAGTTCTTTTTTTTTTTCAAACTTATTTCCAGAAATAAATATTTTCCTATATAAATTTACGATTTAAAATTTAATATTGATGTTGTAAGTTTGTTATAGCGTATAATATGTATCACCATAACCACTTAACACTTTTTTTGCTACAATTAAGGTTGACTAGTTATGGTTGATATATTTTGAAATTAAATATAAATATAATTACGAATTTTTCCTATTAAATTGGGTTAGTCAAAGGTAATTATCTACTTAATTAATACTAATATTTATTTAAGAAAAAGCTACGGAAACAAATAGTGGGGGTATTTTTGTCAGCAAATCACTAAATGGGCAGTTTTTAATCGTAGCAAAATTCTTGGGCATTTCTTAAAAAGGTTTGTACTCACATGGGCATTTCCCTAATAAACCCTTTATTAAATTAGAGGTTTGGTTTCTTGTTTCAATGTAGAATAAAAAATAGTTAAAATTAGTTTTCCTTGTTGAATTGTCTTTTATTTATGTATAATTAACTTAATTATATATTACCTAAATTGGTTAATAAATTTAATATGATTACTCCTTTTTAATATATTATTTAATTATAATTGTTGAGGTACAAATTCATTTTAATAAAAAAGACAACACGTCTTACGAATGTCGCGATAAATAAATTTACGGTAAAATAGTGTGTTGAATAAATAAATATTTATTTAAAAATGTATAAGTGGGTCCAGATGTTGAATCAAAGCCCACCTTAAATATTGCAAAGACAAAAGCCCACGAACAGGAAAGAACATGGCCAAAGTGCCCAGATTCTGCTGGGGATAAGTCAAGCATCCCGACCAGCAAAAATAAGACAAGAAGACCAACTTCGAACGGCTCTATTCAATCAACTACCCCATCTCGGCGCAAAAAGCATTACTCAAGTCGCACGTTTTAACTCAGTAGCAAGTCAAGCACCTAAAACGGGACCATGATCTCCAAGATTTAAGGAAGACTCCAATGGGAAGAAGGCAATCCATAAATACCAAGCTTCAACTCCAAGATCTGCACGCAAGCCATCCACTTCTTCACTAAGTATTTATCAGAGTTATTTTGTATTCGAGTGATCTTCTCTTTGTCTCCCGAGCAAAATCTTTGTTTGTATCGTTTCTTATACACTCTTTTACAATTCAATAAATATACAGAGGACGTAGTCAACTATCGCTTTGAGACGAAGCTCTCTAAAAAATCTCTCGTCTCTTTATATATATATATATACACGAGTGTTGAGAGTATTGACGACGTGAAGATCAAGATCCATTAAGCAAATACAACAACAAATCTAACTCGGAAGTCTACACTCTTTGTGACTATTAAGGTGAGAAATCACGTCAACAATAATGATACATATTCGTCTCTTTTTTTTTTTCTTTCAATTTACTTGACTATTTCACAAAACAACGTTTTTAAAAAAATACTTTCAAATTGCGGTCTTATCTAAAACCTAATTTAGTTTGCAAAAATTAAGCTACAAAACTGATTTATCAAACCATTAACTATCATTTTAATTTTATAGCAAGTTGTGATGGACAAGCAAGAAGTTAAGTTTGGCGGAAAAAATGACTTTTACGGTTTCACTGTTACAGATTTTGTACGAAAATGATTGGTATTTGGTACAAAAGAAAAAAGATTAGATTTCTCTATCACAATTTACATTATATATATGTTTACTGAACCATTTCGCACATGAACATAAATAAAAAGACTTAGTGCTTATAAAATGCACATGTATGTAATGGGCTATATAATGCACGTGCATATAAAATCGACCATTACAAAACTTAATTTTTATTTTTATATGGGATAATTGCGGCATAAATTCATAAAGTTAGACCAATTGAGACGGTATGGGTCCAAACCCATTTAATAGATCCACGTGACATTTCTACATCTTCCTATTTCACATATGCAGGGATGAGATTGAACACAAGACCTCACCACCCATGCCAAGGCCTTAACCACTAGACTGTATTTAATTCTTGTTTTATTTTGGTAAAAATAAGAATTTAATATATATGTCACTCTTAATATCGAAATATATATATGTTTTCTATTTAAATTCTTATTTCTACTAGAATAAAAGAAGAATCATGTACACTTATTATCATAGACGGAGCCAGGATTCGGAAGGAGGGGAACTCATTTTTTTCTTTCTATTAAACTTACATAGTAAATTTAAAATTGAAATACAAACTTAAATATTGTAAAAATAAATAAATAAAAAAACTTGATTGAAGATATATTGTGGACTTAGCAAATATTAAAGTATAAAGTTGATTCAAGATATAGTGCAACACAAAACAATTAATAGACAAAAATCAAATATAAAAAAAAATAAGCAAAATAGTCAATCAGTGCACAAATTGAAACATAAAACGTCTATCCACCAATATATAAAGATTACAAGAGAACTTGTTATATATTTGGAACTATATATATGTACAGATGTATTATTACTATAGTAATGCTCTAAGAAAAATAATTGAAAGAAAGCCTACGACTCTAGAATCTAAACAACAGTATTGTTAAGGTTGGATCCGGCGGATCCCTCCCGACACTAAGAAGCCTCCTTTCGATGGATAGTCGGCATGAGGTATCAACGACTCTTGGATTCGGTGACAATCGGCGTGCCCGACACTTAGGGACTGCGATGGGTGGAGCCGACGATACTCGGGTCGACGACTCCCTAGATCGACGACGCCCGAATCGACGACGTCCCGAGTTGACGACGCCATGGGTTGACAACACCCCGAGTCGACGATGTCCTAGTCGACGACGCCCTGGGTCAGAAACATGGAAGACTAGGGACACCGAATTCAAGAAAGAGAACTCATGCTGACGAGTCAGGCGGCGAAAGATTGCTGATTGAATAGAGGCGCGTTTAATGAAACCCTGACACACCCTACCTACCTCTGATGATAAACACTCGAGAGCAACACAAAGCATGGGGGCTGACCATGCTTTGTGTGTTAACCTTGCATAAGGGAAGCGAGTGATGGGACTTAACCAGAAAAGGGCGGGAAGATGGATGGAAGGGAAAGCGCAGACACCCCTATATAAGGAGAGAAATGACTCATTATAAAGGGATTCGATATTTTTCATACACACACAAAATCATCAATATACTAGAAATTTCTTCTAGAATGCCATTCGAAAGTGCCTTTTGATTGTTAAACGATAAAAACCGAACCTCTTTCTCTAAAAAACAAGGTAAAACCTCTTGTGATTGTTGAAGGTACGAAACACGATCAACAAGTATGCAAAAGAGTTTATAAGGTTATGGGCGTGTGTAATTATATTTTATATTATCGATACTAAAAAAATAATTTTTTGAATGAAAACAAAAAAGATAATAATACCAAACAAATTTTTTAGTTTTAATTTTTAAATTAAAAAACAGTTATTTGAAAACAAATGCAATAATTTATTACACTGTAATTATAAAAAAAAAATTAATTGGTTAAAAAAAAATGCCTTATTTTTTTCGTAGTCTTTTTCTTCTATTCCTTTTAAAGCTCGGACTAACAAGAGTCGGCCCATTTAGGAACTCGGATCGGATCACATGGACCGGGTCATCGGGTACATCTTTGGTATAGCTTTGTTTTTTTTTTTTTTTAAATTGCTTTTAGTTTTAGTTTTTTTTAATTGTTTTAATAAAAACAGAGGTATTTGGTAAATTATTTATAAAATAGTTGTTGTTGGTAATAAAGTTGATTTAGTGTTTGGTAAAATAAATATGTTTAGAATAAAAAGACTAAGATATATTAAAAAATTATTTTTATTAAAAAAAAAAACTATTAATCCTAACTTTTACAACTCACGTACAAAAGTCTAAAATCGATTTCGTGCTTTTTAACTAGAGGTGTCAATTGGGCCGGGCCGGCCCAAGCCCACCCGCCCCGTCTAAAAGCCCGCCCGCCCCACCCCGAAGCACACATAAACCCGCCTCGTGGCCAACCCGCCTCACCCTGTTTAAAAGCCCACATAAACCACATTTTTATATATAAAAAATTAAGTTGTGGTATTAATACTAGTGGAAATATAAATATAAAAATTATCTTTATATTACACAATTCATTACTTTATTTGTTGTATATATTCTATATAGTTCTTTAATTTCTCGATTAAACAATTTCAACTTCATTAATCAATTTCAAAATTAATGAGAATTCAAATATCGAGCAAACACAAAAATATTAAAGGTATTATTGTTCATCACTCTATTCATTATCTTCCATGTTTGTATTAATTTTAATTTGTATTTAATTTCATTTATACTTTCCACTCAAAGATGTAAATTATTATTACATATCAACCCGGAAATTCAACCCGTAAAAGCCCACGAAATTCGACTCGTAAAAGCCCGCCCTGTCCCGTGTCATTGTGGGTTCGGGTCCATGAGCCTTGATGGCTCTTCCAAAACCCGCTCCGCCCCGCCCCGTTTAATATGTGGGTTTGATGGGTTGTGGGCCGGGCCGGCCTGCCCCGGCCCACTTGACACCTCTATTTTTAACACATGAAAAGTAATTTAATTTATTTTAAAAACAAAATAAGAGCAAAATAAGTTATGCCATATACACAACAACCACATTCATTCGTTTCATTCATCATCTTCTAGGGTTTCAGATTCAAGCTTCGTCTCTCGATTGTCAGCGATGAGGAAGTTGAAGTTTCACGAGAAGAAGCTGCTGAAGAAAGTCAACTTCTTGGAATGGAAGAGCGAAAAGGGTCACAGAGAAGCCCAGGTTATGCGCCGATATCACCTCACCGAGCGCAACGATTACAAAAAGTAGCTTCTTTATCATCCCTCTCACTCTCTGAATTCATGCACTGCAAATTGCTTACAGAGTTTTGAAATAGGTACTCGAGTCTGTGTCGAATGCTTCAGAAGCTAGTCAACATACTCAAGATGATGGACGGGAAAGACCCTTATCGTATTGACATGACGAAGATGCTCCTGGAGAAACTGTGAGTTTTTTTCCCCCTTTGATTTAGGTCGAACCGTTTGCGAACAGGGCCGGTTTTTTTAACGGAAAAGTAGTAATCAAATTTGCGTAATCAAGTTTCTCAATTCGAGAGAAAATGCTGCGAAAACCGGTCAATTTTTTCCCGAGATATACTTTAAAAGAGCAGTGGGGGGAGACACGAACGAGAAATCGAAGGACTTACGAGCTGTTTTTGAATTTGAGGAACTGAATTGAATGACTGAAATTGTATTGCGTTCCATAAGCCATAAATCAAGGTCCTTAGTTGAACTTAATTACGGCTGGAATTTCAACACCCGAAGCTTCCGTCTCATGTGCCTTAGTGCAAGACTGGCACAGCTTGTGAAGTTCGGATATTGAATTAAAATGAAGTATCAGTTTAGTGAGTGTTTTTTTACGGGCTTTCGATCAAGTTTTACACGTGTTCCTCATAATAGTCGCATGTCCGTGTAGATTTTGGTTGGGCTAGAAGCATTGCGCTTCTCACTTGAATGTTAAGCAAGTTGACATTACAAGATGTATTGTTCGAATCCTCCTAAACATTTGAGATCGTGGTGATTGTTGTTGATGGTTTGAGTTTGTGTCTCGACAGGTACAACATTGGCGTGATACCGTCAACGCAAAGCTTGGCGCTGTGCGAGAAGCTGTCTGTCTCGTCTCTCTGCAGGTAATCCTTACTTACACATTGAAAGCAAGCAAAACAGAGTTTACATTTCCATCATGCCCTCTATTTTATAATTTGAGCATTTTGATTCAAAGCTTTTAGATTCGTTCACCACCTCATCTTTTGGTATTTTGGCTCTCTACAGGCGCAGGCTCGCCACTGTTATGGTGCATTTGAAGCATGCGCAGCGGGTGAAAGAGGCGGCCACGTACATAGAGCAGGGACACATCCGAGTGGGTCCCGAAACGGTGACTGACCCTGCATTTCTCGTGACGAGGAACATGGAAGACTTCATCAATTGGAACCCCACTTCTAAAATAAGGAGGAAGGTTCTCGAGTACAACGACAAGTTGGACGATTATGACGCTATGAATTGAGTGTGAATGTAGCCACAGTGCTCGATCCCTCAGCCGGGTTTTCTTGCAGGCTGCCGAAATTTTGCTCTACTGAGTGGCTTTTGAAGAAAAGCTTATGAGCTACGGAATTTGAAGATTTCTTTGTATCTCAAATAGTTATAATTAGCTAAACATATATTTTGTTTTGATGCACAACTTTCAATGAATATATGAAATACCTAACTATATTTTATTTTTAACACATATACTGTATTAGCTAATAATAGGAATATAATAAATATAATAAAAGATTCTTATAAACTAAGAACGAGAGAGGGAAATAGAGAATATTATTGCTTTGAGATTGAATTATAATGAACACTCGGGGAGAAAAAGAATAAGAAACACAATAAATAAAAATATTAAATATATTGACATCCACCGAAATCATCGTTGTTATACTATATTATAAGGACATAAAAATTTAGAGTTTTTGGTAATTAAAGGGTATTTTAATAAATTATTATTAATTACATTTATAAGGATATCAAATCCCGTTGTGTATTTATTACGGGTAAAAATATCCGATTTATGTGATTCTCTTAATATCCGAGTTTATTATATTACTATAAAATTTTAGTTACTCCACTTAAAAACATGTATTTCATGTGTTATTTCTTCCTAAGTACCTTTATTTCGTAAGTCCTTGTATTTTTTTTAAAGTAAAAGAAAATAGTTTTTTTTTCTTCAATTTTAACCATCTATCTGTATCATGGAGGTTATAAAAACCCCGTTCACTTGGGTGTAATTGGACGTAATCGGTTGTAATCGTAATAAGCACAACTACTTATTACGATGTTTAGTTGCGATTACAAAAATATTCATTGTAATGGTAATTACATTGTAATCAAAATTGGCTATTTTGGTGTAATGGGGATTACAAATTCTAACTCCCCTAATCATGATTACAATTCTCTTCTCTTTACAAAATTTACTAAAATAACCTCATCTTCCCACCTTTTTAGGATTTTCTCTCTCACACACGCTTTCACTTACTCTCTCTCTCTTTCTTCTCTCGATTACTCTATGTCTCTCTCAACTCAACCCCCACTCTATGCTTTGTATTCAAACCCTCCCTTAAATTATATAATACTGTACTGATTGACAATATTTATTATTTGTGTTGTTTAATAGTCTCTATATAAATAATTTTTTTGGTCAAAGTTTGATAAATGACGTTGTACTTTAATACATTTTAAAGTTTACGTATTTTATAATATTGTATTGTATTTTTTGGTCACAATTTGATGAATGACTTCGTACTTTAATATATTTTAAAGTTTAATACATTTTAAAGTTTACGTATTTTATAATATTGTATATTATGTTGAATAATTTATTATGATAGTTAAATATTAATTTAAAAAAAAAATTTAAGGGTATTTTGGTAAATATTTATTGATTACGTTTTATATTGTGTCCTATTAAACAATGTAATGAGTATTCCATTCTCCATTACAACGGTACAAGTAAACACTGTAATTAATTACGATTACGATTCCAATCTATTACGATTACAATTACGATTACGATCCGCCAATTACTGCGAACTGAATGCCAAAAAAGAATAAAAAAAAAGTAACAAACAAATAGCACGGTTATTCTATAGAATACTCAATAAAACGGTTATTTCTTCTTGGTTTTTTGGCAATTTTGAGATTGCTTTATAGATTGACACAGCAATGGGTAAAGACGGCGTGAAATGGCATGATTCTACCGAGGCCTACTTCGCTGATCTCTGTTGCCAAGAGTGTAAAGGCGGATCTGCGCTCGGGAAAAATGAATGGGCGAGGGTCGAGTTCGAAATGCAATGCAAGTTCGGAAATGCGTACAAGCTCGATAGACTGAAGACAAAGTGGAACCGACTTCGATCCCTCACGTGGGACTTCGACGATATGATCAACACCGCCGGATTTCAATGGGATCCAAACACGAATACCGTCGTTGCAGAAGAATACGGCGTTTGGGAAACGTATATAGAGGTATTTTTTTAGACGTTTTGAATTGTTCAATTTTTTTTTAATACCCTCTTTTCAATTGAAAAAGTCAAAATATATATTATAATGGGATTAGAAGATACTAATTTATACATTATCTAAATTATTTATTCTCGAGATAATCGTCTCGTAGCTTCATTCTTGTCGAGCTTCGTCGCTCGTCAAAAACGAAATTCGAGGGTATATTATATGTCAAAGAAAAATCTATAATTGTCATGAAAGGCAATCACAAGTAACTGAAATTAAAATAAACAGTATGTAAAAAGAAAACTAAGTACAATTTGAGGATATATTTTGATTGTTTTTACTTTTTATAATATGAGGTATATTTTTACAAAAAAAATAAAATCCTTACATGTGTTTGTATGCTGTATACATGAATAGAAACACCCTGATGCGAAGAGGTTTAAGAAAAGGGGCAAATAACCAAATAGCCAAACTTCAAACTCTAATTAGCCAAATAGCCAATGTTTTAATTAATATTGCCAAATAGCCAATTAACCACGTTAATAAATCACGAAAGACCAGATTACCCTTGTATTAACGTGGTTAATTTGTTTAAAAATAAATTAATTTTGTTTTAAAAAAAATTATTATTTTTTTGAAAAAAAAAAAAAAATTGTTAAAATTTTAATTACGATTTTTTTATTTTTAAACAAATTAACTCCGTTAATACACGTTAATAAACGTATTAACGAAGTTAATTTGTTTAAAAATAAATTAATTTTTTTGAAAAAAAAAATAAATTATTTTTTTTTGAAAAAAAAAAAAAATTGTTAAAATTTTAATCACGATTTTTTATTTTTAAACAAATTAACTCCGTTAATACACGTTAATAAATTTTAATCACGATTTTTTATTTTTAAACAAATTAACTCCGTCAATACACGTTAATAAACTTATTAACGGAGTTAATTTGTTTAAAAATAAAAAATCGTGATTAAAATTTTAACAAAAAATTAAAATTTTTTTTTTCAAAAAAAAATTAATTTATTTTTAAACAAATTAACCACGTTAATATGTTAAAAGGGTATTATAGGTATAAAATATGTTATTAAATAACCATTTGGCTATTTTGCAAAGAAAAATGAAAGGTTGGCTATTTGGCTAATCAAACATTTCAATTTGGCTATCCCATGCAATAAGAAAAAGGGAATGGCCACGGTTTGCGAAACTCAAAGAGATTTTCAAGCCTTCGATTGCCACTGGTACATCGGCTATCGGCCTGCGAGAGGCAGCTGCCATCTCTCGCACTGAGCTTGCTGCTCCGCCTCGCCCTCGAGCCAAAAAGAGAAAGTCGCCCGGCATTGAAAAGGCGTCCACATGTTCGCTAGAAAAAATGCAACCTCGGGTGGAACGTGAGCGCGAGTCAGACGGTCGGCTATTGAAATATTACGAGCAAAGGGACGCTACAAAGGCCCAAGCGTCTGTCCCGTTTGGTTTTGTGTCGGCGGAAGATAGCCTTTTCAGGCGAGCTATGGACCGGCTTTTGGCGGTGAAGCCGTTAGTCGGAATGTCGGAGTATTTAGTGTGTGCTGAAAAGCTCTGTAACCATAGAGAGAAGCGCATGCTGTTCATGTGTCTCCCTGCCGATGCAATCGTTCCGTTTGTGCGACGTTCTTATATTCAGAACCCTTAACTTTCGTTTTTTTTTTCACGGTTGAAGTTTTTAATGTTCACAACTTTTTTTTCCCTTAAAAACTATATCTTACCTTTTCAGTTGATTTAACAGAATTTCGGATGTGACGTTTAGTCTTGGCCATATGTCACTTCCGAGTAAGAAACAAAATATTGAACATAGAAATCTTCAGCAGTGAAAAAAATAAAAATTATAATTCATATCTATGTATTGTCTTAGATGTGGTGTTGAACATTATGATCTTTTTTTTTTTTTTATATATTTACATATATAAATATATTGTGATTTATTGGTGTGTACTTACATTTTTTCCTACACGTATTTATAAATTCTTAGTTTGTTATTGATAGCTTTCGATTTTATGTTTTGAGACTGAATTGTCTTCTCATTGTTATTTGACCGACAAAAATAATCATAAATTAACAATAAATACATGATAATTTGGTAAGGCTTATTAATTCAATTCAGTTTGGGTAAATTTATTTTTAAACCGAGATTAAAGTAAGACATTTTTTTTATCTTATTATTTAAAATGGTAAATGTTAAGAGGAAAAAAAAAAACAAGGCATTTAGGAAGATGCATAATGAGCAAAGGCAAATGTTAAAAGACGTACATATATATGAAGTTGGATACAAAAATGGAACCTTCTTTATGGATACACACACAAACCATGTACAAAATTCACCATTCACCATTCAAGAAAAGAGCCTCCAAATCTCAGGTTTTCCCGGCCCCAATCGCGGAGCGCACAAACTCCTCACAGCTGGCAACACCTCCCGCGAGCGCGTCCGCCAGCAACCCAGCAACATCGAACGCCTCCTGCAGATCTGTGGCGGTGCCCATCTCTTCGAGCCACGTCACGAGCTCCTTCGACAGCCCTGCCATCTCCTTCATGTTCACCAGCCGCTCCTTCATTGCCACCTCCCATCCCTCGGGGCGGCTTCCACCCTCGTCTCCGCCATCCTCTGGCACTGAAGAAGTAGACGGCGCTAGCGCGGGGTCCGGCGATCGCTTGACCTTGAAGAAGCGTTGGAGCTGCTCAATCAGCCCTGTGTAGACGAGCATCGGCCGTACCACCGGCAGTAAGTCGCCGGTGGTCGGAGGCTCGGGTTCAGATTTGGCGCTGTGGGCGTGGAATATTCCGCGCTGGAGGAAGGCGCGGCGGTGGTTTAGCCACGACGGGTACGGCTCCGAGAGGAGAGAGTTGACCATCATGAACTGAACTGTCTCTTCTGCACCCGCCAGCGTTCCCGGAGTTGGGGATCGAGATTCTGACGAGATGTATGCTGACACTGACTTCGCCATGGTGCGGCGTTGGGAGGAGCTGCCTTGCTCTAGAAGGTGACACGCCATTTGGATCATGAAAGGCAAGAATCTCGAGTTGCTTTCTCTCCCACCGCCTCGGCTTTCTGCGCTGAAGGACGCTCCCGTTGCGAAACGAGCCAGCATCTGCGAGATGAGAGATCAGATTTAAATCTATCATATTATTTGCGTATGTAAACTTACGAATAAACAAAACATTTAATGTATGTACCAAAACCCACCGCCAAATCATAGCATAGCGTTCCACTAAAACGCTATTTACGGATATTATTTGCCTATGTGTTTCGCACTATTTACGGATAATGACGGCATTAGTACCCAGTAATTTCTATTTTGTGACGGCATATTCTCACACTGTTCAAAAGAGTGTCTTCATTAACGTCCGTCCACGATATGATTATTCCATCCACGAGAACTATTACCGTTAACTTTAAACGGTACGACACGTGTCAGTCCCAGAGAATCCCACAAATTGTGATTTTTATTAATTCATTTTTATTATTTATATCAATGTGAAAAATCAAATCAGCGATGTTACCAGAACGATGTCGTAGGTCAAGAGGCGAAGGCGGCTGCCATCGGCCCGTCCGAGAGCAGTGAGGTTGTCCCAGTAGTGATCGACGTAACGAACATAGTGGGAGAGCGGCACTGAGGGGCCTCTGACAGGGAAGAGCGAGTTGCAGAGAGACTCATTGTTCCTTAGAGTGGCCCCTTCCCACTCCTTTTTGGAAACCTTGAGGGCGGCGTCGGCTCGCTTGGCGTCCTGGTGGCACTGGAAGTGGATGATGTTGAAGTAGCTCACGGTGGTGTAGACGCAGTCTCCACGGGCGCTGCCAGACCCGCCGGCACCCAGATTCACGCGCTTGCTGTATGAGTACACGCCCAGCAAATCGGCCGGCCTCAGGCTGTACCCTTCCCGGCACACCATGCATGCCAACCCGTCTTCCTCTTCTTCTATCTCTTCTAATTCTTCGAGAAGTGAGCGAGAAACCACGATGCGCTCGCCGCCATCCAAAGCTTGCTCTTGGTGCATCCCAAACTCCTGTATGTACGTTCCAACGCATGTCAGAGATAAACAGAAAACTCTCAGCTATGAACGACATGTTAGTGAAATATGTTAACGGGTTCTTATCTAAAAAATAAAACTAAATATATGCGTGAATTTATAGTTCTTCAGAATTATGTGGTATAGTTTGGAGCTGATCATCGCACCACAAGCCATGACTCCAAGAAGCAGCGGCGGAACGAGAATACAAATCTTAAGTTGAGCCATGACTCCAAGAAGCAGCGGCGGAACGAGAATACAAATCTTAAGTTGAGGTAAAAAAAAATGAAAATCATAAAATTTGGGTAAATGATTTGAGAAAATTAAAAATTTGAGGGGGCGGCAACCCCGTTTGGCTTCTGCCTACTTCCTACCCCACTAATTAAACAAACTTTTTTTTTACTGAATATGTTTGCCTCTTTTATTGAACAGGCCAACACTATATTCAATCTACAAACAAGGAAATTAATAAAAAAGCTTTCTAAAAATCATTCTTCATAAAAATTAGGTTAAATATATCTGATATAAGAGATGAAAGCGTTTACATAATATCCATTACTATCTGAGTTGATTTTTAAGTAACTTACAGTAAGTAAGTGTTAGCTGTATGGAGGAGATATGCAACAAAATGTTCGGGAAAACACGGAGTGCGAAGACAGTGATTACGTACCAGGAGCATTTTTTCTCTCTTCCTGAGAGCTAGGCGCCTCATTTCATCTCTGGTGGCGTTTCTCAAGCTTCTCACTTTCTCCTCCAAGAAACCGTCACCCTTGCCTTCCTTATTAGAAAGCGTGTCTAGTAAGTTCTCAGCCCTAGCCCCGATCTGATTGTCTACGGAGGCCCCTTCGAGGGCATGGAGAATTGGCAAAATCCCACCTTCGTCGATGCAGTTTTGAGTGGCCAAATGCCCGGTACACAAACCCCTCAGCATAGATAGTATCAATGGAACAGACGGGAGTTTCAAACCTGAAGCCCATTCTGGATTGGATTTGAAGCCAGCCTGCTTGGTAACTGCAAAACTGTCCCTTAGATGCCTAACTGCTATACCGGTGATTCCTCTCTCGAGAATAATGTCCTTCAATCTCTCGCCACAAGAGCTTGTTTTCAGAGACTCCGAAACTCTGACAAAATTTTCCAGCGTGAACCTCTCTTTAGCAGCTTTTTGGGCAATGCTCTCGTCCTTTGGGTTGTCTTCGTGTTGTTTCTGCAACACGTCGAATTTGCTCCACTCTTGCAAGTACGGACTGAAATGCTGAATAAGTGCTTCCATTGCTGCAGGCTCATCGTACGTAAGGTAGGGTAAGATTCTTGCAACCATCTCGGTGTTGCGTTGCTGTTTGCTCGACTTTTTCAGGCCCAAAGGATGAGACAGTCTCTCCAAGAACATGAGAACGATTTTTTTGGCCTGTTTGTCGGTTTCTTCACTGCTAGTAGTAAGAGAACTCTGCGTGATGCTAATATTGTCGCTTTCATTCGCTTCCAGTGCTAAGCTCTCCACAATCAAAAGAATTCCTTCAGCTGGCTCCATTGCATCCACAGAAAACGCGCGCCTTGCAGTCTCGAGGAGCAGACCTAAACCCCCTTGCCTCAACAATGCTCGTCGGTTCTCTCTTATTTTACAGCAAAGCATTAAGAGATTGAGAACCGCTACCAACTGCTCTTGGTTTGACTTAAAATCGTCTATCAGGTGCTGCACATTTAACAACAAAATAACAAGAGAAAATTACAATCAATTTTTCTCCAGTTACTTAACAAAATATAGAAAGAAGCCACTATGTAATCATAGAAAATTTTCAAAATAAATCTCTAATAAGATGAGTCTTTTGGCTCAACATTTCTACAAAAAACAACGATAAATGTAAAGCAATCGGAAATTGTAATGATCGACATTTCATTGTCAACTTCTTCGGACATAAATCATACTGATCGACATACCTGGATCATGGACAATATAATTTCTAGCCCACCATACTCTCGAACAGCACCGGCAATTGCAAACTCAACCTCTGGATCTTGTGACTCTTCTCGATCTTCCTCCAACTCTTTAATCATCGGCTCCGTGGCCTCACCATCCAATCCCTATCAAACAAGGCTAAAAGATTACACATTTTGTAAAAAGGTTATAGTACACTTAATATAGAAGAAAAAAAATGGTGCTTTGATAACAGATTCTTGATACCAATTAAGTTTGAAGACCAATAAGGAAGATACACTTATTACACATTTGGTTTCTAATTAAACGAATAAAAACGCCACTCTTTTAGAAGAAGTAGCTTAAGCAAACCTGAAGTCGGTAGGTCACATTCATTGGTGGACAATCTCTTCCCGATGCAACAACATTCGAAGAAAGCAGAGTCGTATTAGCTAGCACATTTGAAGAGTGATTTGACTTCTTCCAGACTTGCTCATAGACGAGAGCAACAGTCAAATCAAGCGAGATGATGTTCCCCGCGACTAGCAACTCCATGCCGTAGTCATCTTCGACAAGGCCTAAGAGATCCAGCTGATGGCAAATTTTGTTCTTAACATCGCGCATCAAAGGGCCAATCTCAGCACTCGAATAAGGATTTTTCGTCATTGAACCCCTGATGAACTCTTCTTGAGTTTGTGCCTTGTTCAGAACCAACAAATATACGGGCTCCGGTTTTGATGGGCATATCAGATTGCAGAGCTGCTCCAGTATAAACTATGCACAATTTAAATGATACAATCAAGACCATAGAAAAAAATACGTACTATCGAGCGACCAGCCAAATATCACATGAGAATTTGGATCAATAAAAAGTGGCAGTTACAGAAAACAGGAGGTCAAATAAATTAAACACAGGTTTTGTGATAACACACATACCATACAAGTTCTTCCTTTTCTTTCCTGTCCGTGAATCTGCAATCCAGATATACAGGCCTTGATGAATTGACGTTTATTCTCACTGTTCTCCAGAAGAAGACCGTCTAAAAGATCTTTTAAAAGCCGGTTGCAATCACTAATCAACTTTGTCTTTTGCACTATCAAGCCACGAATAACAATAAGAGCCTCCAGAATTTCGGAGAGCAAGTTGTCTCGCATGAATCTGGAATTGATACAAGGAACAATATATATTTAGACAGGCGAAGATTATATCGATTTATGGCATAAGATATTTAAATAAAGAAATTAAAATAGTAAATCAAAATTAAGTAGTAGAAAAGTATCTTCAAGCAGGAGTACCTGGATCTAATATTGGGAACCTCCAAAAAATTTCCAAGAAGCTCAATGAGTTTATGGAGGAGAAATCCTTGAGAAATGTCGATACGAAGACTCCTTTCCAAAGATTCTACACTACCCACCTCTTGTGTAATCAATTTACAGATTGTGCGAAGACATCCTCTTACCGTTAAGAAGAGACGAGAATCATCCGACTCGATCATCTTAAAGAGCAGATCAAAATACTCAGCAGCACTTTCACCGGCTGCAAGGGTTGCTGGTAACAAGGAGACAAGTAAATTCAATAGCTGAAACCGCCTCGATGGACTCTGGGCACAGAGCAAACTTATGAGCATGCACATCTCCGACCTTATAGATTGAGAGCAAGCGCTCAGAACAAGTTCCGTAACCCACGAACCCAGCTCAAACACTGATAATTCACTTTTTGTGCTCTTATTAACACTACGCTTCCACCTAAGACCGTATTTGAGAGCCAAAAAATCCTGCCTTTGTTGCCTCGACCTCTGATTACCACCTTTGACTGCTTGGGAGACCTTGTATTGTCTTCTCACGAAATCAAGATACGACGCTCCTTTCTCCCACTCTGAATAGCTCAGCAATTGAATATCCCGGGACTTTTGAGAAGGGTCCCAATTTTTCTCTGACTCTGGAATAGGCTTATTTCCACCGACGACGCCAGAAATATTCGAATTGCTTTCCTCCTTGATCTGCGAAACAGAAGAACTAGATCTTCCCGAACTTGATTCTTTTTCCACCCCGTCAGTTTTTGGAGGAGTACATGCCTGGGATATGATCCTCAGACAAGGAAGAATGACATGCTCAGATACAGCAGGGTGTTTGGCTCCTAATTTTATGGAGGAAAACAGGAGCTGAAAAACAACACGCAACCTCGATTCCCAGAATTCATCCGTAAGAGCGCAAACTTCCGAAAGCAAAGACATTTCTTCCCGTGTGGCAAGGGCAATGTCCATGGAGCGGTGGTGTTCGAGGCAGTACAAGACTTTCTTCTGCACTAAACTGTTCAGTTCGGTTACTGCATTAACGTCTCCCTCGGAGAATGCACAGAGAACTGTCCTAGCTTGGACACGGGCAGTTTTAGGGCCTTGATGAATATTGTTCTCAAATAACTCTGATAAGATTCCAGATTCAACAAGTTGTCTCTTAGAATTTGGATGCTTGGATAGAACCTGCAAAATCTCGAGGCACTGAGTCACGAAAGTACTGGCACAGCCAAAGCAGTTATTTGGAGATCTGGAAACCACGAATCTTGAAGAAGCCACTCCATCGTGAGAATTCTTCTGGTGCAAATAGTTCATCAAGACACGACGTAGACCTTGTAATGTCTGTACGCTTTTGCTCACAGAATCAAAAGCTGCTTTGCACTTCTCACCGTAAAGGACTCCAAGGAGTGCTATTTTACGGTTTACTTTACATGAAGGTCCAGGCAATGAAACCATCATCTGCTGCACAGAGTCCTTCTGTTGCGAGTCTATCTCATTTTCTCCAATGCCCGACACTATCTTAAGCAGAGGCTTCTTAAATCCCAGAAGTTGCTGGTATCTTCTATGAGCATTTTCTGATTCAGACTCTATCGCAGCCAATCCCTTCTTCATATCTTCATCATTCTCCATATTATCGAAGGAAAAACTTGGCTTTGCCGTGAAGTTGAATTCGAACCTGCCATACTTGCTGTATCCACATTCATTGCACAGGAAAGAGTCCAGATTTTCATAGTTAATGTTGCGGCATTGTCTGCACTGGTATGCATTCTCATGGCAATTGCTACATATACCGTGCTTATCTGTTACTGGGCGACTGCAACGAGGGCACTGCAGTGGTTCGAGAGATAAAGCCTGTAGATTCTCATAGAAGGAGTCCAGCTCAATCATGAAGTTACAAGCCGTAATCGGTATAGAGAAATCTACTTTTAATTCGGTCTGATTGAAAGCAAGATGACAACTCTTAGCACGCTTCCATAACGCCCAATTGTTTTTCAGCTCTGACAAGTCGGCCACAGGTCGGTTGTTATAGTACAGATTCAAAACCTTCACTGATTTAGATTTTCTGGCATCATGAACGTTCATCGTCACTGTCTGGATCGTGTAACTACCGGTGCATTTCACTATGATGCGGTTGTCAGTGAACTTTGTTTCAGATTTCAGACTTTCAAGCTTCATCCTGCTATAGGGCACTTCCGGTGAGCTGCAAGAAACACACGGCTCACTCTCCAGATAGTAACCGTCGAACTCAACCAGTCCACTCAGAGTGTTATATATGCGTGAGTTTGGATGATTGGCTAATAGCTCGTTCTGGCTATGCAGCGTCTCTGATATGGACCTAATCACATCAGAGGTCAAACATCGGTCAACAGTTTCACCGTTGTTTTGCTTCAAACTTACATCGGGTGCTTTCCCTAGCAGCCATGTGACAAGCTCGGTGTACTCGACAATGTTCTGACCGTACATTGGGAGAGATTTTACTTTCTGCAAGAGTGACGCCAACATGGTCTCCCTGAATGATTGCTTTGCGTGATGCCAGACACCGTAAAGAACAGACCGGGCCTCGGACCGGATAGAGCTCGAATTCCACTCCAGGAGAAAGTAATCAATAAACTCCAGCAACACACTTCCGCTCCTGTCGGTGAAAATATCAACTGCAGATTCCATGTCCACATAGGGCTTCTCCGAACTCAATTCCGACCCATCTTCACCTTTCTTCTTCTTCTTTGGGTCCAACAACTGGGAACTGGTTTTGTTTGAGCTAATTCCTGCATCTACAGTGTCAGTTTTTGGTGTAGAGTTCCCTATGTCCTTCCCGGTAAAGAATGCCAGATTCAAAAGCTTCAAAGTTTGAATAACAGATTCTTCGCCAAGGTAAAATATTCCATTCATCAAGGTGGCTAAAACATCTCCATGTCTCAAGCAGTACTTCTGCCAGTTTCGAGGTCGGGAAGCTGCCACTTCAGCCATAGTAGATAGAGACCTCACAATCTTAACACTCCTCTCATACGTCATGGGATTATGTAAACCGCCCGATTTGTTGACATGCTTGAAAAGTTTCTTTGTCTCGCTAGAGAACTGCCAAGAGTCTCTGACACTGTAGTAGTGACTTTTGCTTCCACATATATGCAAGAAAAGCCTTCTGGCGTACCGTCTGACAAAGTTGGTGTTGGCGTTGTTGATGTAATTACAGAGAACATCCTGATATCCTTCAAGCTTTATATCCTTCAGAGAGGAAACCTTGATGGCCTTCTCTTTCTCTACAGATTTATCTTGCTTCTCTGGTCGGATTAGGGTATAAACCAGCCGGAAAGTATTCTCTAGCAAGAGTCTATGGTAGTCAGAGAAAATATCAACTCGATGGGCTTTGGCATACGAGTCCGAGAAAAAGGGAGAGAAGTTGCCAGCTGGCAAGTCCCTACGAACTGTTAGAAGAGCCCCGCAAGATCCAGCGCTCCCCGTTTCATGATTAGCAGCAGGGGACTTGAAAACCTGAACCAGCTGCTGCAGAATATCCATGAGAAAATTGGCAAAAGGCTGTTGCCTAAGGGAATTGCAAGCACGGTTCAGCTGTGAAGCAAAATCGTTCTTTTCTTGATCGTCAGAGGAAGAGGGCGCATTAGAGGACAAGACTCGGCCAACACTTCTATCGTGTGTGTCTGAAGCAGATTTTAGAGTGGAACCATCACTACCAGGCTGGTGCCAGTTTCGAAGCATCAGAGTGAAGAACATGAACACTAAAATTGCAATTTCCCCGAAAGAAGAGCGAGCTTTGGCATTGAAAGGTTTGTTGAGATCAATCTCAACCAAGAACCATTTGATCACGTGCTCTAAGTCCAAGCTTCCGGAGCTTGATACGTCTATAAAGGGTCCACCGACAGCTGAAGATAACCTGTAGAAAAGCTGCATAACAGGGATGGCTCGGACTCCAGATGTCGATTGCATCCATCCCTTTAACTGTTCAAGCAATTCAGACAGAAGCAGGGAATTCACAGCTCGTTTCGAAGCAGAGATTGAAACCGTGTCGCTGACTGGGGCAGAGAACTCTCCCGATTCAGTGCCTTCAAGAACATGTATTGCTGGAGCAGAGTTTTGGATGGCAGAATCTGCTAGCGAAGGCAACATATTGTCATCGGGTGTGAAGTGGAACTCATTCCCCTCTCCACCGAGAGATTCCACCTCGATCGGAATAGCAGTCATGGGATGATCTCTAGAATGCGTTGGAGGAAGCCTATCGGCATCGGGCACTTCATAGCACGCCTCACACAGGTCAAAATCGGGACAGATGGAACAATGCCACCGCCTTCTAAGTATGGGAACTGTGGAGCAACCATCACAACAGTATTGCACTAACGAGTTTATAGCGTCCTCCTCGTTCATCACTTGGACATGTCCTCCCGATGATGCTTCAGAAGGCCTACTAGCAGATACTACACTCTCTGTAGCATCATCTGTGGACAGCATTGTTTGCTTCGGAAACGGAACCTGGAGCAACCTCGAAGATATCGCCAGGCTGAAACCAAAAGTCAACCCAACCCAAGTTAAGATCGGAATACATTGAACCGGATAACGGAGAGATCTTTTAAGTACCTGCTTGAAGTCTGAACGGCTTCATTTGGGTAAAAGAGAAGCTTCCTGAAGAAAGCAACGGCTGGTGCAACTGTGTGAGATCCGGGATCCTTTCCGTGTAGAGAAAGACACTCTGCATAGCAGTATATGAGTTCAACAGATGAAACAACGATGTTGTTCATAGTCTGTGTGTCAGGCTGCTCAAAGTCGAGAATTCCCCAAAGCACTTGCATGAGGCCGTCAACCACTTCCGAACCTATAAGTACGAATTTCT
Organism: Parietaria judaica; assembly: GCA_954871525.1. Lineage (NCBI taxonomy): Eukaryota > Viridiplantae > Streptophyta > Magnoliopsida > Rosales > Urticaceae > Parietaria > Parietaria judaica. Next base: position 16,409,295 of record OX940869.1, read on the forward strand.
GTTTGAGAAAAAATATAGAAATACCATATTCTAGCTTAGTAACAATTATAAAAGGCTAAGCTTAAGCGTAAGCGTATACATGGCTTGTGATAATGTAACCCATTTATCACGAGTTGATAAAAGAGATGAGAATATCATTTTCTCTAAAAAAATGTTCACATGCTTGCGGAATGCAGATGACTAGTATTTATACTTTTCAAGGGATAAAATAAAGAAAAATAAATTAGAAATCGGAAAAATAAAGTGATGATTGAAACACATGATACCGTTTATTTCCAGAAAAGTAGCCAAGTTAGAGCGACGGTGCACTGCAATTTTAGACACTGCTCGCATCTGAGCCGTAAACTCTTCAACAAGTGATGCTCCTGCGATACCACCAGCTCCAAGCCTCGAAGAGAGCACCGAGGTTGATTTCACCACTCCAAGAAGTCGCATGCTATCCTTGACCTACATCAGAACGTTATCAATGAGTACTAATGCCAAATTGTATAAAGATTACTCTCTTTTTTTAGAATATTACATGATAGTATATTTCCTTTTTGGGGAACACAGCTTGCAAAACGCGAGATGCAGCAGCTTGCAACGACGGTTCTCTGTCGCTTTCATATATCTTCTCAAGCAACTGCTTGCAATTGAGCTTACTCAGTTCAGACTGGACTTCGTCAACCTTTGAGCACCCAGATAATTTCCGCAAGGAATATATCTCCGACAAAAGCTTAAGACCATATGATATAACCTGCTCCTGAACAAGAGCAGACTGCATAGACCGGCGCTTTCTACTAGATCCAGAGAGCAAGGAGTTACAACCAAGCACACGATCTTCCATATCCAATACTGCATCCAATTTTTCTTTCCAACCAAATTCATCCTTGGCTCTACCATATACTTCTAAAGAGTCAATTCTCGGGAGCGCAGACCCATTAAAAGTCGGCCCAACAGAGATTGAAAACTCTTCATCGGCAAGAAGTGATTCTGCAACCGTAAATGGTACATCATACCATGACCTCATGCCCTCGTCTAATTTAATTACCCTCTGGGAAATAGTGATTTCAGATGGAATGTGATTTGCAGATGTGTTTCCCACATGTAGACGGAAACCAACCATGACAACATCAGGGTTTGAATTGAAAACCGAAATCTGCAGAAAATAGAAGAGATGCTATAATTATGGCATGTTTGAAGAAAAGCAAAGTTGGGGAGATAAAGGATGCAAGCACCAAATTGTTAAACGACTTCTTCACAAGAAATAATTAGGAAAAGAAAAGCATCAATCGCACAAAGATAAGCGTTTCTATCGCTGATACAATAATTGGCAAACTAGGAACAAGAAATTACTAAATGAGAACATCATATTTAATTTTTATTTTTTAAACGAAATATCGATTATATTCATAAAAATAAATTTACAATGCAAGGCCAAAGAATGGTTTACGATCAGCCAATCCAAAAATCGGTCCAGCTATATAGACCAAACTCTACCATAAAAAGATTTAAATTGAAGTCCTAACTTCTTTTCTTCCATAAATTGACAAAATAAGAGCCAGAATATAAGAGAGAGCATCAATACCTTAAATCCAGCTGGACTGGGGCTTTCCAAATAGCCATCCTCAGATGCCAAGCTCTGTTTTGCTCCTTCAGTGTCCCCATTTCTGATGGCATCGCCATCCAGTTTCACATCCGAGGTAATGCACATCGTCCTCTCAAAGAAATCAAGCGGGAATTCAGGGTTCAGACCAGCATAAGCCTTATTGCTGAGAATATTGGAGCCCAACTTTTTAACCTTCTCAGCAGTAAAATTCGCAGCAGCATCAACTCCAACTGGAACATGTGAGTATATCTGAAGGCTTCCATCATCATGTAGTACAAGGCAATGAATCTTGTCTTTGGACAAAGGCTTGTAAGCTGTCACACCAACTAAATTAGAGGTTGAGCCCACGGTGTGCCGTATGTTCTGAGCGTAAAACTCATCAGCCGCCATTGATATAGCGAGAACAGAGCTTGATTTCAAGCTCGAAAAGCAAACAAACAGCCCACTTCCAGGAAGCAACTCCTTCCAGCGGTGCAGCCCCGCAGCTCGCATTTTATCTGTAGATAAATCCAAAGATTAATTATAAATATTCAATAGAATTTACTTAGTTTATTAGAAAACTGTAGAATACCAAAAAATTACTCAATTCCTTTCTATTATAACATTACCATCGTGTTCTTGCTCGAGCACCGTGGATGACTCGGTCAGAGATGTGGCTTTGGCACTAAGCCTCCCGACCAGCGTAGTACCATCTTGATAGGACACGAAGAGCAGCTTATAAGTTGATGAGAAGTACAAAGATGAGCCCTTAGCATCTACATCCCTGCCCTGTATTTCAAGTCTTTCTGTCAACGGTGTAGCACCGCCACTCCCTTCCACTGCTAACTCAAGTTTGTACAAACTTCCCTGTTCGGAAAGGACAATCAGGAACATCTTTCTCTGAGCCATGAACAAAGTTGCATCAACAATCGTGTCATCCGGCAAGGTGAAGTAGTGCACGGGACTGATATTATCCTGGGAGAGATCAAATATTTTGACAAACTTGTTGGTTACCACCATTAACTGAACTTGGGATCCAGGAACCCAGTCAACCCTTCTGATATACGAACCTTGCAGTGCAAGTTCAATGGCAAGACGATCGGTAACCTCACCACGTGGGTTCAATGTGAGCACCTGACAGTCTTCGTAGCCTGCTACGACAAGGTAATTCTCCACAACTGAATTGAAAGATAGATGAACAATTTCAAACCGAACAACATTCTTTGAGAGAGGCTTGACATTGGTCTTGTCTGCAGTCACAGGAGCGATGGTGGCTTGTCCAATTAACTGACCAACATCAAACACGGCAACTTTATCACCTTCCCCAACCGCAAGCCGCCCACGTGCACTGACACTGAGCAAAGACTTTACAAGAGAGCCACTTGCTAGATGTGATTTAAGTTCCTTGGCGTTCGAATAATCTGCCTTTATCTTCAAGTCAAGCGACCCACTTTTGTAGGCCTTCTTCAACTGCAAGAGATCGACTCCAAATGAAAGCACCTTGTCTTTACCGAGACTAATTATATTATCATTTGACAGAGTATAGTCTCGTTTGCTGGTTATAGAAGGCAACAGCAGAGAGCACAACCGTAGCACTAGGCTTTCAAAATCGAGCTCCTCAAGCAGTGATTGGATCCCATCTTGAAGTCCTTTTTGTATATGTAACCTTGTTGGAATATCTACCTCTGTACTGGAATCTTCTTCAACATCTGAATCACTATCTGGAAGCTGGTCAGAATCCTCTGGGAATGGCAGGAATGACTGGAAGTTACTAGCATTACGAGCCGGTGGACTGGTGCTTCCAGTGAATTTGCGTGGCTTTAAGCACTGGCAATTGCTGCCACTAACTCCCCCGGCTCCACAATCACAAAAGAAACGACTTGACCGAGAATACACAACACGGTGACCACGGTGACAAACTTTTGCGCAAACAGAGCAACAGCCTTTCGAAACGGTCAGATCACAAGTGTAACAGAAGTACCAGTGTTGTTCCATGAAATTGCTGCCACTGGATGTAAACGTGCAAACTTTAGAAGCAAGTGTTCTTTCACTGTTGTTATCGTCTTCTTCGTCCTTGTCTAAGCTGGCCACCTCGCCATCAGAAGTCCCATCGTCCTCGTCTTCATCCACAGAAGTCCCATCACACTCAAGAGTCAAAGATCCACCTTCTTCGTTGGCGGAGAGCAGCAGAGTTTCAGAGTTCTTCCTCGAGCCTGCAGGCCTAGAAGTGATGGGTCCCACACGAAGAACGTCGCCAGAGAGAGAGCTCTCCCGTGACCTTTCCGAGATACTCTTTCCAGAGTTAGAGTCACTCATAATGGTTCCAAGAAAGCCAAAAAGGAACTTCAGACCAGGCAATAAACGCTCATCACCAGCCAGCTTGTCCATCAGTGTTACGGTCTTCTTTAACAGTAATCTCATGGAATTTTCCCCTTTCGACAGTTGTACAATAAAATGAAAAAAAGACCTTGACGTGTGTATATCAAAATATAGGAATGCAAGGTCAAATGATCCTAGTGCAGCTTCGAAAATGTGTGACTGAAGTTCGCTTGATTGCGATTCATACGGTGAGGACACAAGGCACAGAATAAAACTCATGGTTGTTTCCCGCAAAGATACAGAACATCCTTTTCCAGTGCTAATTCCATCCGAGGTTTCAGTAATGCTGCCTAAAAGTCTCGCTTCCAGCCACTTTGACAGACGAAGCGAGTTCATACCGAGGAATTTATCTTCGACCTTCGGTCTAAGATGAGGGAACAACTCTCCAGTTAACAGATCAATAAAGAAGTTAAGGACTTTCAGATTTACTGGTTCAGAGTAACAATTATCCAGTGAATCCATTAAAACCAACAAGTCACCACGATGCATATCAAAGAGCACCTTCAGCTTCTCCGACCCGTCTTCTATCCCAAGATAAAATTGGAGAACAGCCAACTTTGAAGGATTTCTCTTGAGGCTATCCATTGTATTGATCGCTTTCGTAATAATACATTCATGGACACTGCTGTTACTTACTCCCCTCGCGCTAATGTCACGTAAAAATGCTTCCAGGTGACTCAGCAGATACAGATCAGAATATTCCGATCCTCCGAATTCCCCAACCAAGGTTTGAAAAATGGCATCACATTTCTCATAAATGCTTTCAAAGATCCTATCAGATTTTACAGCCATCACAGAATCAAGGATCAGACTCACCAGCTCCAAGTCCACAAAAACATTTTCTTTCGTATCTTCTCTTTTGACAAGTTTATCCAAAACAGATATGATCCCTTTGACACTCAAAACAGACGAAAGAAAGATTCCTGTAGGAACGTGTAGATTCAAAGGGAACCCATGGAGTAGGCACTCCCGAGAGCCTCTTTTGTCAAGAATGCTGTCCAGCTTAGATAAGAGGTCGAAAACAGATTCAACCTGGGAAAAATTACCGTGGACCTTCCCAATCTCGTCCAGAATGCCTCTCTCAATCCCGGAATGTTTTAAAAGCAGCAAATCTGAGAAACAATCAGCACCGTTCTCACTATTATCAAATGCAGATAGAAAATATTTCTGTTGGATATATCTATATCTATTCAGCAAAGATGAGAACTCCCGTAGCAGCATCGGAACCTTGCCACCCGCAATGATGGATGAAACAAGACCCTCAGCCACGGTATCAAACCCAGAATCCTCGTTTTTCCAGAATAAGCACACTCCTGGAACTGCATTCTTCATTCCATATCTAAGAAACCCGGCATTAAGCAAAGAGAGTATCAAAGACAGCCACATCCCATTTCTCAAGAAATCCCAGCCTAATTCCTCAGCATTGTCCGGTTCAGGTTCAGCACTCAACTGTTGAAGCAGCCGAAGTAAAACTTCCGAGAAATTACCAAACTTTTGAAGGGCGTCATAATGGCTGTGAATCGCATGGGTGAAGAAAAAGAAGTGTGCCATGTTAGAAGTGTCAAGTGTTTGGAGGTCTTTCCACAAAGAAATATCTTCCTCAGGCACAGCCATTGCAGAGATATCCCAACAAAGCAGGAACACGTATCTTTCAATAATAAGGTCCTCGACCCCTAAAGCTCTTTGGCCTTTCCAGAACCCTATAATGTGCAATACAGTCGACGCAACGTAATTCCGACTCAAGCTCAAGCAATCACTGCCCAGATCATCTGTGGACACTGAATAGTTATCGTCGCAAACGTCAATTAGTTGATTGATCAAGCAACTGATTTGAGGATCTTCCTCAATGGTTGTACCCATTACATTCTTTACAGTGGTTGAAGCCCATGATGCCATATGAACATCAACGCAATTAGGAAGACCTGAACTAAACTGTGGGAATGCCATCAACTTAGAACGGAGATGCATGAGCAATGACGAAGGGCAAGTGCGAGGATAACATATCATATGGCGAAGTACCAGAATCAACCTCGAGACTAGGAGAGCCCAGCATGATAATTGAGAGCTGTTGGCATCAGACGAAGGAGAGTCCATTTCTCTTAGAGAAGAGAATACTAAGTTGGCAAGTGTCGCCTTTTCTTCTGCAGATGACAAATGGAAGGCCATGAGAAGAATCTCGATGTGAAACAGAGATGGGAGGCCACCAAGAAGGTCCTTTAGGCTAGGACACTTAGAGCGAACGGCATTTGCCTTCTCAGCAATAAAATCAACATAACTCTTGAAAACTTGAGCTCTCACTTTGCTTCCGGCTGTACCCACCCTGCTGAAAAGTGTGTGAGCTAGCAAGCTTAGGGTTTGGTCGGTGTAGACAAACGCGTCATTCTCAATGATCAAGATTTTCTCAAGCAGGTACTCCTCGAGAGAATCAGGCAAAGTATGCCGAGTCACGAGATCCTGTAACAGCTGGTAACAAATTTCATGGACACGACTGATAACTTTGTCTTCTTGCGAATGGTAATAGTTATCTGAAGCCCTATCATCAGTATAACTCTGAAACTGGAGTAACGAGAGCAATATATCTAAATGAGTTCTGTTAAGCTTCAAGCAACCGTCTTCAAAAAGCGAATGATGCCATTCTGGAGAAAATACGCACACTTTGAGAAAGCTTAATACTTCAATAGCAGCTTCGAAGGGCAGGTTAGAGTAGCTAGAGCTGACAGCAACAGGTAGTTGATCATTACCATCCACAGATCCTACAGAGCGACCACTCTCAGAGAAAAGATCACCGAAAAGTGCTTCATCTTCATGGCAGACTGCAGTTTCAGGTTCTGAATTACAAATAGCTTTTGCAGCAATGGAGTAAGACTTCTCCACCTTTGCCTTCAATTTCACACCTTCAGAATGGAGGAAAACGACAACATGCATCAAATTATCGAGCCACTGATTAGAGGACGGAAATATCATCTCCAACAGTTGTTCAAACTTGTAGTTCTTGAGCAAATTTACTTTCTCAGAGTGAACATGGCAGGAAGGAACGTCAATTATGGTATCAATATCGTCACCGGTAACCACCGAGTTCAACTCCTTCCAACTTAGAGCTCGGCTAGTTTGTCTTTTGATTTCGTGAACGATTTTTATCATGTAAATAACACTTCGAGGAAAGTAAGCTAGCGGGGCCTTGGTGGAAGCCTTACTACATCTCCAAACAGAGGAATCCAAATTGTCCAGTACAGAAGCCACTGTGCAGGCCTGGATATTCATGAAAATATTGCTGTTACAGAAAATTCCCCTGGCAAGTTCGAGAAACTCTTCCATTAGCGAGAGAGCAAGACCTTCAAAACTACCCTCCACACCAACATTAAAGTTACCAAACTCAAAGCCAGGTCTAAATAAGTGAGGCAAGACATCAGCGAAAGACGCAACCGCTTGGACCAATGAGGAATCATATTCAATATATGGGACATCCTTTGTAACACTTCCAAGTAGCTTCAGAACCCTCAAACCAAATGCGAGTTTTTTGCGAAAGCTCGTACCGGCCATCTTCTCATCAAAAGTATCTGGAACCGCAACCAATTCTCTGCAGACCAAAATCAACCGGCGAATAACACCGACATGAGAAACAGCCCAATATTGAGATAGGAAAACCAATTTTCTCAAGTCCAGAGGGGAAACAGGTTCACTGGATCCGGTGGCCTGTCTATCGGATTGTATGCACTCTGAAGCTAAGGTCATATAAATTCGATCAACCACTTTCTCGTCCCTTAAGCAACTGGCTCTTTCTGTCGAAAACAGATTAAAAACATATAAGCTCTCTAATACAAATAACACACTGCAATAATATCGTACAATCAATATCATCAGCCGTAAAAGAGGGGCAAATGATATATACCTTGAAGACTACTTTTAATTCGATTATCAATCTCGACATCTCCAGAATTACCAGTGCCCACCAGCGACGAGTCAAGCAGACTGTTTACAGAGGAAATTTGAACTGGCTCGTGGAATTTATTTGTTCCGTCAATCAAAGCCGTTTCTAAAAGCTGTACCACGTGATTCTGAACAAATTGAGCAAATATTAGATAACCCATCATTGTAAACAAAAAAGCGAACAGAATTAGAAACATGGAAACGAGCATTAAAATTTACGAATAAAGACCTCATACTCAAAGAAAAATCTACAGAAAACACAGGCATATAGTATAAGGTTTCTAAATACGCCAGGAGGCTACAAGAGAAGATCCAAACTGGTTACTGAAAGCACGGGACATGAATATAAAGCCAAATCTATGTCGCATTTTTACAGAGCACCCAAACATTTTTGGTTGTGTTCGGTGGTGAATATATGCCATAAAAAATATTTTCTTTCAGTGGCAGCCACTTCCAGAATGCTCATCAAACAATATTTTCTCAGTGATTCTTAGTTGGCTGATTGACAACATATCACCTCATTTATTAAAAATGTTATATAGATATATTCATTCTCTTTCAATGCACATTAGAGTATGTATCAATAGATTATGATATACATAAAATATATAACGAACTTAGCTAATAAAAGGGCCTCCTGAGGTTATAGTATTTGATGGAGTAGATACATATTAAAAACATATTCTCAATATATCAGTTTATAATAAACTGCTGCTAAACAGATCATGCAGTTCATCAGTTCTACTTCATTCCGAGCTTTACCCGTTCAAGGGTTTTTGATCAACTAGAATCGTTTACAACGATATATGGAGGAATAGTAAACAAGTAGCTAACATCTTTAACGTATTGTGTCATATACGCAACATTTAGAAATAACTAGAGTGCTTAATCATGTTATTGAGGTTATTTGATTATTAAATAATCTTATTAATGTTCTAAAGTTTAATTCGGCCGGCCCTATCCGGTTCATTAGGTTGTAATCCCTTTAAAAGATTAGCCATTAATCCCTCTCGAAAGAGGAGAGAATGGGTTTAGTGAAGGTTGGCGAAGTTCCCGTGTTCAAGAACCGATTTCGGGCCGTATCGTATTGTTGTGATAGCATACTTCGTTAGAACAACAGCTAATATAACCAGAATAAGTTGCTAAAAAAGCCACAAACCTGAGTACTTAGGTCATCGCCGCTGTACTCCGTCTTCTCCAAGTAACATGCAGCGAATTCCACGGACTTCTGCACGACGGCGAGAACTACCGCATCGACTTGCTCAACTATTCAGAGGATCAGAAGGCACAGAATCATAATTATATTGATGCAGAGGATCAAAAGATATATACAGTAACGTGATGAAGATGTAGTGTATAGCAGAGGTTGGACTTCGCATAGGACTATCATGATCGAAGATCAGAAACACAAACCAATCCGAGAATTACTTATTGAAAGTTAAAAATTGAAAATCCGAAATGGACTTCGTCGTAGAACACGAGACCAGTTGGAGAACCTACCGGCGAGAGATCGAGAAGCCTGAGCAATGGCGGAGGCGAGCGCGGAGAGCTCTTGAATCTGAGAATCGCTCCACGATTGAAGCCCTAGCTCCCCGGCCTCCGAGGGGGACACGCCCCGGTCGAGAATCTGGTAGAGCGTCTCGAGGCCCGGGCGGACTGAGTCGTCGGAGCGGAGATTCCGTACGAGATCGGAGGAGGACTTGGCGTTGTCGTTCTGGTGGAGGCAGAGAGCTTCGGCGAGCTTCTTCAAGGACTCCGCCATGGGCGACGGAGCTCAGAGACTCCGATGGTTATTGCATAGAGAGAGAGAGAGAGAGTTGAGGAGACAGACAGTGAAGAAAGAAAAACTGAAGCTTAATTTCAGAGAAACAAATTAATTATAAGCTTTTTTTCTCTATTTATTTATGGGAAAATGGAGGCGTAAGTACTTAAAGTTTTTTACAAAGTTGATGTTAAGTTTTTTTTTTTTTTTTTTAACGGTTCTTGACGAAAACATGAAGGAAGAGACATATTAAGGGTTTGACAACTTTCGTCGCTAAAAAAAATGAGAACTGAATTTTATTTTATTTTAAAGACTTTGAGTACTTATACCGCTATTTTCTTTTAATTGTGATCATTGTGTTGGCGGTGGGAAAGTTCTTGTCTTCTTGATGAAAATTAAATTAAAATTTCTACAATAAATAGCAAATTTTATATCTTATTTAAATTTAAATTTAGAAAATGCAAAAGTAATATTGTCGCTGTAATATTTAAGATAAACATTTCATAATTATAGTATTTTTTATTGATGTATAGTTTAATAAATTATTTAATATGATTAAAATTTATAATGACAATCCAAATATTATTAATTTTAAGGAGCTTTATATAGTATGAGTTAATTTTGCGAGGAAGAAAAGGGCATCGTCGTTGCTTTATTCGCAAGTTAAAGCGATCCTCGGCTCATTGGATTCTTTATCATCTTGGAAACTTACGTGTCTAATACTTGCTTTTCATACTAAATGAAAAATGATTCATCAAAGCTCAAGTCTTTATTGACAAAGTACCAATCTTTCAAAATAACAAGTTATTCGCGACGGTTGAAACCGAGATGTGAAGAGTTATTTTCTTTCACCGTTGGGTGAACAGAAAGTGATATTTGTCGGACACGTAACGTAACAAAACTGATTGATAATCATTTTTCTTTCTTTCTTTCTCCCTTCCCTGGTTATAATGTGGCAGGCAGTAACCGTAATGTTTTTGATACACCAATTTAAAGTGTTAGGGAAAACTCTATTTGTTTAATTAATTTTCTATTAGGATTCCTGATCATAAAAGTTGTGTTTTCACGCTTCCAACTGTATAGTGCTCTTTGAGTTGCGGGTGAGTTCCAAAGTTTTAGTTTGCCGACGGACTTCGTAGTGCTTCAAAATTTACGGTTGTCCTTTAAATTTGAGAAGCTTTCACCGATATACTTCAAACTGTAAGAACACTATTTGTTTTTTTGTTTTTTCATTATGTGTAACACATGTAGTAGGACGACTTGTCAGAACAACAACAGTGATTGACAAGTGTGTTGAAGATATGCGCATTGACAGAATAGATTCGCTATGGAAGTCAACGATCTTCATCAGAGTTATTTCCACAATCTGTCAGCCCATGCTTCATTAAGACTGATTAAAGAATTTTCGCCTTAATTCGATATGATTAAAGATATCAGTTGGAGTATTTAATCCTTGTGATCGTTTGGAATCTTTTCTTGCGATATTTGGAAGCCAAGAAGACCGGCCCTTATACCCTTCGCTAGATGTGGATGAACATCGAATACTTTGAACGTAAACACACATTCACTTGTTTCCGAGCTGGAGGATCTTGAGATCTCATTCGTCGAGTGACGACTGACTGGACGATAGTCGAAACATTGCAAGATCATTTTGAAGAGAAGCCTATACTTTTCTCTAGAGTGGATCACTAGTTGAGCCTGGTCCTGAAGGGAGTTTATCCCTTGTGAAACTCAATTAAGCATCTTGTATAACTGTATAATATTATTAAATATTTTTCAGTGGAATAAAGTATATGGGTCAGTGCCCCACACAATAAGCTGTCATTAAGGGCTTCGCGAACTGCGTTACCAAATATCGCTTGTTAATTTGTTTTTTACTTATACGCATATTTGGTAATCTGGGCTTATATATATATATATATATATCGTGTTGATATACTTGTCTCGAGTCCTCGACAAAGTCTCCGACATCATTTATATCCGATTTCACAAACACGTGGAGAGGCGAATCAAAATTTGAGGAAAATATCTCCGTCTCATAGACTACTATCTTTTTAGTTTTATGTTTTGTATTCCAAAATCTAAGAACATGTCACAAGCTTCAAAATCAACTTTCTACTTTTATCAAATTAGGAACAAAATATGTGTGTTTTTGTATTTAATTTTCACACTTTTAATCATATTCCTTTTTTTTTTTTTTGAGATAATATTAATCTTTACCAAAATATCAAACAATTATAATGGAATTTGTTAAATGCAATTTTTTGTAACATATAAAAATTGGGCCCCTTTTGGCAAAAAGTCAAGGCCCATCAACAAAAGTCAAAGCCCACTGGCGAAGTCAAAGACCAGAGGCCGACGAACCAAGACATTGGCGAGGCCCGGAGTCAAAACGACAAAGAAGACGAAGTCCCCGACGAACCCGGCCCGACAAAGTACCATAGCCGACGAGGTACCATGGCCGACGAAGCCGACGAGGTACCATGACCGACGAAGCTGGCCTGACGAAGTACCTTGCCTGACAAGGTGACAAGGCCGACGAGGTACCATCACCTGACAAAGACCTTGGTCTGACAAGCATCCATGTCACAGCTTGACGGAGGAATAGCTTACAATTATTTCACACGACAAGGAGATCCGAGCTCACGAAGATCCCCAGGAAATCCTCCAGATTCCCCCGGATTCAACATACGAACTCGCGGACAACCAAAAGACATCGAAGACGAATCAAGAAGCAACACCGAGCCCTCCGACAGGGCTAGGAGCCGCCACCAAGACCCTCCATGCAAGGGAGAAATTTGCAGGCCCCTGGAAGTGCAATTTAAGGGAAATTGGTTTTCCTATAAATAGGAGCCTTCTCCTCTTCATTTCGAGACTCACTCACAACTTTCGCCAGAGCTTATCTCTCTCTAAAAATTCGTCCACTCCTATAGGAGGAAGGACTTGAATAAGAGCTGAGATCGTTCTAGAAGAAGAGTCTCAGCCTCGACAAGAGAAGTTGTTCGACGAGTCAACAGGAAGCATCCCTCGTCGGAATAAGGCCCTCGTCACAACGAGCTCGCCTACACTGACGAGGTCGACAAAGAAGAAGCATCCCTCGTCGGGATAAGGCCCTCGTCACAACGAGCTCGCCTACACTGACGAAGTCGACAAAGAAGGAGCATCCCTCGTCGAGATAAGGCCCTCGTCACAACGAGCTCGCATACACTGACGACGTCGACAAAGAACATCTCACGCCGGTAATACCCAGCCTCCTGACCAAGGGTCACCCCCGCACCGCCAACATCGGCACTTCCGACGAGTCAAACCACATCGTTAGTCACCCGCCATTTATCACTAACCCCGAACTACGTGGGACTTGATTCTCTTAAACTGAGATACGTAGGCAACCTCGCCCAACCATAAGCGACAGGGCACGGGCCCAATCTACCCTTTTTTTGCAGGTCCTCCCTCGCCGAAGGAGCTCGCCAAGGAAGGGAAATCACGAAGAATCATCAAGATCAGCTCGGAGCTTCATCAAGACCGAAGTTCGCCTAGACGAGGATATCGCCAAGACAAGGACTTCGCCTCGACGAGGAGCTTCGCCAAGATACGGACTTCGCCGAGTATCGCCAATGACAGCCCGGAGACTCATCCAAGACGACGGATTCGCCTCCAACTTTGACGACCATTAGTCAACCCGCGTTGACTCAGCATTCAATTATCCAGGTGTTCAGCGGGTCTAACACGCGACCCGAGCGATGGATCCGACTCTAAGTTAAAACTATTTTTACGCATTAACAGAATCAAAGTTCTGAATAAGAAAACTTCACTCACTATATTGAAAATTTACATTCAAAAGTACATCTGAAACATTAGAATCATTATTCAGAAATAACGCAGCTATTTCTCATAACAAACAGACGTGATATTTGATTTTCTGATTAAAACATACTAAAAGTTTAGGAAAAGAAAAATACAAACTGATATAAAGACGTGAACATATATATATAATATAATATGTATAATATATATTACATTATCCTCTGTGGAGTCTAAGGAGAACTAGTGGTGGCAGGAGGGGCGCTGGGGCCGCGAGGCGGGAAGAAAGGGTTCGGGAACGGCGGGAATGTGAAGGGAAAAGCCGGAGGTGGCGGTGATGGAGGTGCAGACAACCCTGGGACTGGCGGCAGGTTGAAAAATGGGGTCGGCGGAGGCGACGGCATGAACGGGTTGGGGATAAGCGGCGGTGGCGACGGCTGAAAAGGGTTGGGGATGAGTGGCGGCGGCGGCTGAAACGGGTTGGGGATGAGCGGCGGCGACGGCTGGAGCGGATTTGGAGGGAAGAACATCTCTTTCGCGCCGACTCCACCGGCCTGCGATGAAGAGCTTGGGTTGGCAACTCTCGGCGCGTGCTTCGTTTTCTCGTCCCTTGAGATCAGAGGCGGAAGAATTCCCGGCAGACGCGGGAGTACCTGTTAAGAAAAGTAGTTTAGGTGGTTGAAAGTTTGAACTTGTATCTTTATAAAAACGATATTTCTCCATCCACTAAACAGTACCGGAAGAGGCGGGAGTGTCGGTAAAGCCGGGAGATTCGGGAGTGGGATGTTTGGAATCGGGAGTCTAGGAAGCGGAGGTAAATCTCCGGGAGATGTCGGGTCCTTCAGCGGAGGCGGGAATGTCTGAGGCCCGTCTAAGTTTTCGAGTGTGGGCTTCTGGCTGCAGAGCGTGGGCTGCTTTTGGGGCCTGAATGTGAAGAACCCGGCGGAGAAGACGTGGGTCCCGTGGCGGCGCGACTTGAGGCGGAGCGATGATGATGAGGTAGCGATGGCCGCCACGTCACAGTACGGCTGGCTGCTGCGGATGATCTCTACGGTGCAGGCCCGGATCCTCTTGACGTGCTTGCTCACCGCCAGAGGCAACCGGACTCGAAACTCTCCGGTCCCGTCGGTCTTTGCTTCTTGTCGGAAGATCGGCTTTAAGCTCGCGTCGTACCGACATTCCACCGCAACCGACGCGCCTGCAATGTCAATTGGATCAATGCCTTTTAGCCAGAGTATATAAAAGCTTTCAACGCACTGTCAAATTTAACACAAAGGTTATAATGCACATATATAATTATATATGTATATATATAATATAATATAAATATTATGTAGGTATAATTGTAGTAAAAATACTCAAAAAAAATTTAAGCACTTTGCGCTGATTAAATACTTAAAAGTAGTGAAATTTATGTCTTTTTTACTATATTTTCTTTTCTTTATATGTCACATTAAGTCATCTATAAATTAAAGTATTTTAACATGAGAAATCTCAAAAGAAGAAGAAGAAAATGTGTTAATTTGAGTTGTACATTAATAGAGACGCAAAAGGAAACCAAAATACAAACGTTCATGATTAAGTATTTAATCAGTACAATTGAAGGAATGCTTACGAATATGCCGCATTATTATTTTAGAAAACCTAGTGTCGAATCTCTCTACTCAGATTACGGAAAACCGAAGAAAAAAAAACTCGGGAAAACGCGTGGGCGCGAGATAGACAGAAGCTAAGAAGATGAACCTGAAATGAAGTGGGTGGTGGCTTTGTCGAAGTGTTGTTGGAAGCAAGTGTCACAAGAGACTTTGCCGACAATAACAACTGCAGTGTTCCTCCCAAGCTTGGCTTCTGAGACTGAGAAGAAGAGAGCCACACACAAGAGAAGTGTCGCATACCAATCCATTCTTCCTTCTAAGCTCAGCTCTGCTCTCACAAACAAATCAAATGAGTCGCTGCCCTTTTATATACATGATATGAGAATATAATAATTGGCTCTATATGACTAAATGAATATTTCCCATTATTGTTTTGAAGCACTAATTATATAATAAAGGGTAAATAAAGATAAAAAGTACTTAGAAGCATATAGAATTTTATGGGATATTCTTAATGTTATTTCGTCGTCATAAAAGTAACAAAAGTAATTTTTTTTATGTCATTAATGTTAAACGCTCACATATTCTATTTTTCTCCGAATTCAAAGATGCTAATCCCAAAGTCAGAGTTTGTAACCACACATTCGGGATTAGCATCTCCGATTTCAGTGTTGTTTTAGGAAATAAACCCTAGACGATCTTGTGTAGGATGAATGTTAATCGACTTCGGGATTAACATCAACGACATCGGTGTGTATTAACTCCGTTGTCAGTGATACTAACCCAGAATTTAGAATATCTTCTCTTTTGGCGTCACATTTTTCGGCTACCCGTCTTTTGTTGTACACAGTCTCAATCGTCGTATCCATCATAATACTAAAAATAATGACCTTTATTTTTATTTTTAAATATATATTTAAGAAAAAGAGCATTTAATGTATAATAAAAGTTCAGAAGGCAAGTAAATTCAAAAAATATATAGAAGGGGCAAACAAATATAAAATAATAAGTTCAAAGAGTGAATTGATAAAATTAAAACAAAAGACATGAAATTATCTAATCCAGAGTGATAATCTAAAGTTGTAAATTGTTTATGAAAACAAATTAGAGACAATTTGATATAATGTGATAAATTAAGGGGATATCATTCATGTATACTCAATATACTAGTAGTACAAAATAGTTCCTTATTTGTTTATTTGATTCTAATAGTAATACCTCAACAATCAAATTTGTTCGGCTTAGCGGTAAATCCAATACACGACTTTACGTTAGGTCTTGGATTCAATCTCAGCAAGACACAGAAACTACGTATGTATGTAATTGCAGTTGATACTACCATCTATTTTTACACTACAAATATATCTGGTAATACAATTACATATAATCTTAATCAATAGCGTCAGTCGCGTAAAAAACAAATAATGCCTCGACCCCACTAAGGTTTCTCTTTATTTCATTCATGCAAATACAAGTCAACCGCATACTATAAGAAGTGAATGTAAAGTTCATTTTCACACCTCAAACAAACATAGAAAGAAAGCTAGTATTTATGCTTTTGTAATTACTTTAATTTATTGCATTTGTTCTTTTCTTGGTGTGAGAATGAAAAAAATTAACTTTAGTTGGGTCGCTGTTGGTTCACGAGACGTGAAGAGTGGCCACAAAAATCGATAATATAGATATATTATCATATTGAAGAAGACATGTTAAATTTGTTGGTATGTATGTATTATTCACGCATGAAACCGAAAAGCCTTAGATATGCAATGAATTGTTTTATTTTTTTTAATCTGATAATTATCTTCTTATGATTCCCAAAGTTCTAGAGACCTCATAACTATAGATAGAGTATTTAAATGATAATAATTATCATATATATGTGGGCTTGTCGACTCACGAGTGCGGTGTGACAATTTAAATTGTTTCCACATATGGTGTGATTATTCAGGATACAGCTGAATATATATATATATATATATATAGAAAAACTTGAGAGAGTAATTGAGATATGTTTAGAGAAATGAGGCACGTTTGCTTCATTAACTTTAGTTTTTAAGTATTACTTAATGTATTTGCAAAAACTAGCATATTGTGTTGAACTCATTTTAAAATTACATTTTTTTTCTCTAATTTTATGAGATAATAATTAATATTTTCTGAATAACTAATCTCATCCATTGCTTCTTAATAGTCTCGTAATATAAAATATATTGATCGTGTTTAGTAATTGATTTAGAGAGAAATATGAAAAACACATCTTTGCGAGATAAAACTTGACTTTACAAGTAAAAACTCGATTTTTCACTTCATCATCAACTAAAGAATTACAATCGTTTAAAAAAAAAAAAAAAAAAACTAAAGAATTACAACTCATGCAGCACTTTATACAGAGGGTTCAAAAACGATAAAAGAAACTAAATGAATCAATGCAATAATAATCACATAAAATCATGAAAGCAAATAAGCAATAAAAAGAAGCTAAACAATTGAGAATGAATGCATAATAATCGAAATTAAATTGCTGAAATCACCTTATATATAAGTATATTATAAACTGCTCTGTATATATATAGAAAAATAAAGGTTTATATATGTATAAGTTTATATGCTCTTTCATATTTACATATTAATCATTCATGCAGTATCTTTTTATATATTTATCTCATGCTCCGGAAGTAGCCAAAAGAGGGTGATTTGTTAATAGAAGATCTTGTAATTGAGTGTCGTATATATCCCGGAAGTGATACACAATTTTGTAAATATTTTGGGTTAATAAAAAAAAATCCCCAAAGTAAATAATATATTCTATAAAGTATTTTAAGTTCTACAATATTCCTTGAAGTGAATACCCTCATCTTTTAATTTTGGATTAGAAACATTTCCTGAAGAAACTACTACAATTATAAGAAAATATTTAGAGCTATATTCCCTGAAGTGAATGACTATATTTCAACTAAGGAGTAAAAGTTAATCTCGGTCAAAGACTAAGTTAACACCATTCCCTAAAGTGAATTTTATATTCTAGGTAATGAAAAAAAAATCTACCTCTTAATATTAGAGAAAATATTACAATTCCTGAAGAAAATATTAATGGTGTATGTTGTGTTAGTATTTGATAATATGAAGTACAAATTGTTATATAAGGTCTAAAGTTCATCCATTTAAGAAAGTTTACATTACCATCAGAAGTGGACAAATAATTTTATAAACCCATGATAATATTTTCGATGAGGCATCGCATCACCACTAGAAGTGGGTAAATAATGTAAATCCTTAAAGAGAACGTAAATAAAAAGTCAAAAAGTGATTCCTTGAAGAGAATGCTTACTTGTATAATTGAAGGTGGATATATCATTCCTTGAAGTGAATTTATACATAAAGATACAATGAGTATGAGTTATAAAGATAGAGTGACTTGCAAATAAAATCATTTCCTGAAGAATGTAATTGAAAGTGAAAGATAAAATGGCTAGAGTAATTTCATTCCTCGAAGTGAATGTTGACTGAATCACTTGAAGTGTTAAAAAACTACTAACAATGTCTATATGAGTATTAAAATAACGAGAATCTTCACTTTCATAGTCTATGATTTTTGACTTAGTATTCTTTTTTTATTATTATTTGCTTTATATGTTTATTATTTAATTTTAATTTGTGTATGATCTATTTTTCTTTTTTAGATTATTATCCATTGCATATTTACATATTATATTTCCTAAAATAAATTGGTTTATGAGCTTCGCAAGCTGAATATTGCAATGCTATTAGTGAGGTTTAGTTGACGCCAATCTCAAAGAGATACTTATTAATAAATGTCTTTGACATTAAGATGAAAAGAAAGGGTTGTGAAAATTTCCTCTACCTGAAGTAGAAAAAATAAATTAAGTATATTGGAATTACTACCTGAAGTAGAAAATAAATTAACAATATTGAAATTACTACTTAAAGTATAATAAAAGAAAATATTTAAAGCAGAGATATATGGCGACAAAACACTTATTTAAGTTTGTAACCCTATAATGGAAGCCTTATGAGCTTTATTATCTAAACATGAGTGTTGTTCACGTGATAAACTTATTGCATAAGCTCAAACGTGAAAATGGGGAGAAAGTATCACGATTTAGATACTTCAATATTATTAAGACTATGAGTAAGCATAAACGAGACTTATGAAATATCATCCAGAAGAGGTCTGCTCAAAATAAGAACTTTAAGTTAAAGAAAATGAGCATTCTCTCCCCGTGTATTATACGATGAATAAATGAGAAAAGTGAATTGGAAGCTCACTAATAAAACCAAAAGTTCGCTAATGGAAGTTCATAATAGAACCAGAAGTTCGCTAATAGAACTGGAAGTTCACTAATAGAACCAGAAGTTCACTAATAGAACCAGAAGTTCGCTAATAGAACCTGAAGTTCACGAATGTTGGTATGACCGGTGTGGCTATACCGGATCAATAATGATACAAAACGAGTTGAGAATTCATATTTGACGTAAGCAATGACCGGTATGATTATTCCCGGATAAATAATTTATTAATGAACAATATGGTTCGTTGAATTCTCATATGGTGATTTATTTCAAAGTAAAATATTTATTGAAATATTAGCATGTTGCGATTAGTAAACCTGGAATATTTATGGGCCCATATATTAGTGAAATATTATGAGTAGATGCATCTACTAAATGATCAAGAAATATATATATATATATATATATATATTAAGTAGCAACTTGAAGTTTGCAAGAAAATTCCAGATTATGAAATGAATTTCGTTGACTGCTAAATGAAAAGGCATCCTATGTGATGAGGTATAAATAATCACCTCATTGGTCTAGTCAAATATTTTGTTAATACCTCCATTGACTATAGACAATAATTGAAAACAAGGTTCCCTAAGAATTAGGGATATCATGCATCAAGCCAACGATAAAAAAAAATAAAAAAAATTAAAGATCTCCTCGATTTACTAGGTTCCCATATATAATAATTTTATGTACAATATGATATTGTAATCTCCACCACAACACATATAAGATGGGTTCTCTCCAGAATGAGAGTTGACTAATAGTTTTGTCACAAAGAGGGGAAGAAGATAGACAGTTGAATATACATGTATAAATTGAAATTAATATGATCCTCGTTTATACTGCCAATCACTCAAGAAGAGATGATAAATATATATCAAACTGGCAGGCTCCAATCCTAGTAGGATATTTAGATTGAAATATGATACAAACATGTTACTCGAATCCCAAAGGCAATGACGAAATTGCATGGAGCAAATAAATAAATAGCCATATTAAGGAGGTAGGTTTTCTTGAAGAAACCATAGACATAACTATTCCAAAACCATAGAAGGTTATCAGGTACCTGAAAATTATTGAAGTATAAAAGAGCTCGAAAGTTGTGTCGTTATATTGAATAAATGGGATTAAGAGTTATTGAAAATTGTCGACAACACATTACAAAAAATTAGCGCTATATAAATAGAAAATAAATATAGAGGATCTTGAATTATTGAAATTGAATCAATTGGCCAAATATGAAGACGCGATATTGGACCAGTAGTCCAAACGTTTTGACAAAGGGCATGCCAGTGGGGTACAAAATTATGTGCGAAGTTATATTGAATTAAATTTATGTGAGCATTTCGCAAATCCTGGCGCTTAATGTCCCTATGTGGTGGATATATTATATATGGCAGTATTAAGTTTTATAATATGCGTCTCACAAATGTGATCACAAAGAATTATGAATTATGTATTCTGAATGGATCCCGAAGATCCGAAGAAAAAACAAAATCCTAAGATATATGTATCGGAGCGTTAGTTAAATGCTTATGATTAATTTCTAAAAAAGGATATATATAACTCTTTGACTAAGGGTACATTATTATTTAGAAGCTCTGATGGAAATTTATTATAAGTTTTATGATGAACATAAGCCGTAAGAGTTCCTGAAGAATTCACTGAGGCAATTTATTGATTGAGAAAGAGTTTAATAGGAATTCATTCCTCATATAAAAGAGTTAGTAGAACTCTATACGTTTTAGAAATTTTCATTGAGTACCCCAATGATTATATGATATTATGAAATATTTTATTTTAAATGATGAATCTATTACATTATAGTATCTTTGGAATACTTGTGTTTTTATGTTGTTTTACAGGTTATCTATTACATAAAGATCGTTATTGGATAATGAAGTATATCATCAGAAAGTTCTCTCAGTTCACGGGGAAATGCTAACTATGAAGTAAAGATTTGATTCAAGCAATTGTCTGGCGGATTTGCTCACAGAGACCGACTCACAAGATTAGAATGATACAACTCTGAGAAGTCAAATGTTCTTGTCATCAGGGGGAGTAGTACGCGCTGTACTCTTTTTCCTTTACCAATGTTTTATCCCACACTGGGTTTTCCTGTAAAGGTTTTAACGAGGCAGCTTAAAGTCTATTTTGGGTATTACGATGACATTGACATCCAAGGGGGAGTGTTATAAATCATGGGATTTTGTGGATGTCAATATTGTGATAGTCAACTATGTCATTACTATGTAATATTCACATTTATTGTATTTCCTATTTCCACCTCTCTCAAGCTTATATATAGAGGCATATGGGGTTCATTGTAGCACACATCAAAGAGCAATAATAATCTCTCTATTCCTTCTCATATTCTCTCTTCTTCTTGTCTTTGTTCTTTAGTTTATAACAATTAGACACAAGTTAGTATTTTTTTTAACGCATAGAAAGTAATAATGTGCTGTTTTCTTCAGTTCAAAAATATTACGTATGTTTAAATATGATATATTAGTAATTATATTATAGGATTTAATTATAACAAGAAAAAAATTATCAACTATTAAATTATTTAGGTTTTTAATAGCTGTAAATCGATTTTTTACCGCATTGACGGCTTCAAAGAATATGACCAAAATAAAATAAGAACATTGTGCAATAAATATCATAAGGCTGCATTCACAGTAATATATATATATATATATATATATAAAGAAAATCTTATTTTTCTGATTCTCATATTCTTATTTTTTTCATAATTTAAAATTATTTTTTCATGAATCCTCTCTTAAATTAACTGCATTGCATTCTATCTCATTAAATTCAATACTTTAATATTTAGCTTCTTGGCTTCCACTCAAGATTTCAATACCAGAGGTCATTAGGACTCTTTATTAATGTGGGAAAAAAAAATGCACGTGCAATTTTATATGTATGCCTTTTTTGTTCATAGACTAACCACTTCATATCATTAAAGATTTAAATCTTCTATATATCTTAGAATGGGTCATTATTACTTTTTATTAGATAATAATGTAACAGTTATGAAACACAACCTCGAAACCCTCTATAACAACACTGGCGTGTGAAATTAATTTACATTAATTCATATTTACAAATATCCTAATAGTCTTATTTATTTCTATTAGAAAGACAAAAGGATACCTCTCACATTCCACAAACGCATTCTCGAGGTTCCTATAAATAAGAGTATAAAGGATATGAATGGATTGTTGGGTTTTTCGATGACTTTTCTCAATCTCGGGTGTAAAAAAACTGGGATATCATCGAAATAAAGATGTAGAATATATTCAAATATTAAGATAAGAGATTCAATACGTTACTAGACTTTTGGTACTTTTGCCAACAATACCAAATAATACCGAATCCTCCTTGGGGTGCGTGCTCGGGTTTTGGTCGTGATTCGAATCGTAGCTTCACAATTGTAAAGCCTCTAGCTCGTCCACCACGTCGCTACGGGAACGTCCGTATGACCGAAAAATCTCCTTGATTGACAGCTAGGTCTCTCTCAGTGATTGAACGACAAACCGACGGGAACACAGGGAGAGAAAACTCGTCCACTCTTGTGCTAGAGGAGGGGGCGAATTTTCTATTGCTCTGGAGGCTTAGATATAAAATTACGAACTCATTGTGGCTTAAATAGTCCACAGGGTTAAATGACTTAATCGACTTTTGGGCCCAGTAACTGGGTCTGAGCCCATTAGGTCATAAAAATTAATTACCGACCTCATAATTATCGTGCTTATTTAATGTAGTCGGGTCGGAACCGGAAAGTCAAACGGACTCAAATCCTGATTCGGGCATTTCCTACAATCTCCCACTTGCAAGAATGTACCGGGATTGGATATCTCCTCTTGCACATTCATGCGTAGGCATAACCACAAGTGATGCCGGGATTGGATATACCTCTTGCATCGCTATGACCATGTCTACCTTGTGTTCCGTCGTCGCATAAGAAATTTCTTTCTTTGCGAATTTACCATCGTACTCCGCTTCCTCTGGCGAGTTCGGTGTGACTCCTTAGGATTCAGCAGTGTTGGCCACATAAAAATTCTGCAAGAAGTGAGAGGTCTCTAGCTCTACATCACTTCCCCCAATCTGCTAGAACATATCGATCCTTGGAATAAAGTTAATGACTTTAACCATTTGGTTTAAGCTCACTATTAACGTTTCTTGATGACTTATTCCTGCAACATCTTTACGACTCGGAATTGGACACGGACCATGGTTTGGCACATCTGTTATGTCAAGCTCCTTTTTCCTGATTGGGGTGAGAGTATTGAACAACCAAGTTGAAACAATTATAACTTGTCTGTGACCACAGATTTCTGATACTCTTATCCTTCTGGAGGCCCTGAGTGTATTTCCCTAATGAATTAGATAGATGACTGTTTTCTTGAATGTCCATTCCACTCTACAAAGTTCGAGACATACTTAACTGTAATTTTTATAACTTCTGAGTTACCAGAAGCGTTTGACTACAATCAAAGTAAATCTCTCTCTTGCTAGGTAGTGGACTCATGGAGATTCTCAAACCTTGGAAAATTTGTACATCATTGCTCTAGAGATTTTAGAGTCTTCTTATACTATAAGGTTGGTTTCCATGTAAATCTCTCAGAGTGTGAGTCACGTCCAGCACTGCTAGTTTTTCAAAAGTAGTTCCTACATGTTTGAGAATATCTTCGAGATATCAGGGACTCTTCCTTTTCTCAGTTACATGTACCAGTCAATTTTCAAATGTCACTTTTGTCCCTTGTTTTTCAGCATGTGACCTTCTTTGACTGAGGACCGTTTTAGACAATCATTTCTGATTTCTAGGGACTTCTTTCCTTATGTAAATGACAATAACTAAATAAACTTCAATATTGAAATGAATATGAAAGATGAAACTTGCCTTTATTGAAATTAAAATTGTGCTCTAAACAAATAAAATTATTCGTTCTTGAACTTATAATAGTTCATATCTTAAAGATAGACCACAACAATCTTAAGGTTTCGGATCCCTATAGATTATGTATGACGTATGTGTTTTTCTTTCGATAAAAGCCTTTTTCATCGGGTCTAATACGTTTTCTTCAGTGTCAACTCTCTTAATCGCAACGTCCTTCCGATCAATAATGTCTCTGATCAGATGATACTTTCTGAGCACGTACTTTGCTGTCTTGTGTGATCTCGGCTCATTGGCTTGTGCTATAGCTCCGTTGTCGTCACAAAAGAGCTTCAGAGGATCACCAATGCTAGGAACTACACCAAGATCGGAAACAAACTTTCTGATCCAGACGGCCTTTTTAGCAGCATCCGATGCAGCTATGTACTCAGTTTCAGTGGTTGAATCAGCTATTGTAGCTTGCTTGCTGCTTTTCAATGTGACAGATCCACCGTTTTGAACAGAATACATATCATGTTTACGATTTAAAATCATCTTGGTCTATCTGGAAACTTGCATCAATGTAACCGATGATGTTTAGTTGTTCTGCTCCACCGTAAACAAGAGATCTATCCTTGGTCCCATTGAGGTACCTCAAGATGTTCTTTACAGCGGTCCAGTGACAGTTACCAGGGTTCGCTTGGAACCGACTTGTCATGCTTAAGGCATAAGCTACATCTGGTCTAGTACATAACACGTCGTACATTGTTGAGCAGATTGCATATGTGTATGGAACTTGTTCCATGAACTTGATTTCTTCAAGAGAAACCGGACTCTACTTTCCTGAGAGACGTTTTATGAGTCATTGGAGTAAACCCTTTACCCGATTGGCTCATGTTAAATCGTCTTGCTATCTTCTCGATGTATGTACATTGACTTATGCCCAAGACACTCTTGGATCTATCCCTTTGGATTTTCACGCCTAGAATGTAGGCGGCTTCTCCTAAGTCTTTCATTGAGAAATATTTTCTCAACCACTCCTTTACTTCAAGGAGTTCAGATGTACTATTTCCTATCATCAATATGTCGTCGACATAAAGAATCAAGAAGACTATTGTGCTCCCACTAGCTTTGATGTACACACATGGGTCGTCCTTATTTTTGATGAATCCAAACTCGATGATCAATTCATCGAAACAACGATTCCAGCTGCGAGATGCTTGCTTGAGACCATAGATTAATCTATTCAGTTTACATACCTTAGAAGGATGTCTCTGATCAGTGAAGCCTTCAGGTTATGTCATGTACACATCCTCTTCTAGAACTCCATTCAAGAAAGCGGTCTTCACATCCATTTGCCATATTTCATAATCATAGAAAGCGACAATGGCAAGCAAGATTCGTATGGACTTAAACATGGCAACAAGTGAGAATGTTTCATCATAGTCTATACCATGAATCTGCCTGAAATCTTTTGTGTACACCAACCAGGTATGTTGCCATCCATGTCAATTTTCTTCTTGAAAATCCACTTGCCCAATGGGTCTAGACCCTTTGAGTGCGTCAACTAGATCCCATACCTGGTTGGTGTACATAGAGTCCATTTCAGACTTCATGGCTTCAAGCCATTTGTCTGAGTCATCTCCAGCCATCGCTTCTTTGTAGGTATTAGGTTCGTCATCTTCATCTTCGTGAACTGTTTCTTCCTCGATTCATACGAGAAAATTCAGTTTCAGAGGAATCTGACGATCTCTAATCGACCTTCGCGGTGTCAGTGCGTAATCAGGTTGCTCATTTATGCCATATTGTATGGCTACATCATAAAGAATATTATCTTTTGGTTGAGTATCTGTCATGATCTGATCATGTTTTTCATCAACCGATGTATAAGCTTCCTCTGTGTCCATCTGTGTTGTATCATGATCTTGTGGTTCATGTTCTTCTTGAAGAACAATCTTTCTCCCACTAGATTTTCTAGAAGTAAAATCTTCTTCTAGAAATATCCCCGTTCTAGCTACAAACACTTTGCGACTATTGCGATTGTACAAGTAATACCCGTGAGTTTCTTTTGGGTATCCCACAAAATGACATTTGTCAGATTTGGGGCAAAGTTTTTCTATTGTCAACCTTTTGACGTAAACTTCGCAACCCCAGATTTTCATGTGACGCAAACTAGGTTTCCTATTATGCCACATCTGATATAGTGTTTGTAGGAACCGTTTTTGATGGCACACAGTTAAGTGTGGTTGCATACGAGATTGAATGATTCGTGTATTTTTAAATATGTACGAAGAGTTTAAAATTCTATCACCAAAAATCAGATTTTTCGTTAAACATTACTTTAATGTATAGACACTTCAAACTTTAAATTGTGCAGAGCAAGCTTATGTTAGTATAGTTTTTATTGAATTTTGAGAACAATTTACTTAAATTAAAGAAACTTAATCATAACTTTGATCTGAAATTCAAATAATATCCAAAAACAAGTGAGAATGTTTCATCATAGTCTATACCATGAATCTGCCTGAAATCTTTTGTGACTAATCTCCCTTTATAGGTTTGTATGTTGCCATCCATGTCAATTTTCTTCTTGAAAATCCACTTGCCCAATGGGTCTAGACCCTTTGAGTGCGTCAACTAGATCCCATACCTGGTTGGTGTACATAGAGTCCATTTCAGACTTCATGGCTTCAAGCCATTTGTCTGAGTCATCTCCAGCCATCGCTTCTTTGTAGGTATTAGGTTCGTCATCTTCATCTTCGTGAACTGTTTCTTCCTCGATTCATACGAGAAAATTCAGTTTCAGAGGAATCTGACGATCTCTAATCGACCTTCGCGGTGTCAGTGCGTAATCAGGTTGCTCATTTATGCCATATTGTATGGCTACATCATAAAGAATATTATCTTTTGGTTGAGTATCTGTCATGATCTGATCATGTTTTTCATCAACCGATGTATAAGCTTCCTCTGTGTCCATCTGTGTTGTATCATGATCTTGTGGTTCATGTTCTTCTTGAAGAACAATCTTTCTCCCACTAGATTTTCTAGAAGTAAAATCTTCTTCTAGAAATATCCCCGTTCTAGCTACAAACACTTTGCGACTATTGCGATTGTACAAGTAATACCCGTGAGTTTCTTTTGGGTATCCCACAAAATGACATTTGTCAGATTTGGGGCAAAGTTTTTCTATTGTCAACCTTTTGACGTAAACTTCGCAACCCCAGATTTTCATGTGACGCAAACTAGGTTTCCTATTATGCCACATCTGATATAGTGTTTGTAGGAACCGTTTTTGATGGCACACAGTTAAGTGTGGTTGCATACGAGATTGAATGATTCGTGTATTTTTAAATATGTACGAAGAGTTTAAAATTCTATCACCAAAAATCAGATTTTTCGTTAAACATTACTTTAATGTATAGACACTTCAAACTTTAAATTGTGCAGAGCAAGCTTATGTTAGTATAGTTTTTATTGAATTTTGAGAACAATTTACTTAAATTAAAGAAACTTAATCATAACTTTGATCTGAAATTCAAATAATATCCAAAAACAAGTGAGAATGTTTCATCATAGTCTATACCATGAATCTGCCTGAAATCTTTTGTGACTAATCTCCCTTTATAGGTTTGTATGTTGCCATCCATGTCAATTTTCTTCTTGAAAATCCACTTGCCCAATGGGTCTAGACCCTTTGAGTGCGTCAACTAGATCCCATACCTGGTTGGTGTACATAGAGTCCATTTCAGACTTCATGGCTTCAAGCCATTTGTCTGAGTCATCTCCAGCCATCGCTTCTTTGTAGGTATTAGGTTCGTCATCTTCATCTTCGTGAACTGTTTCTTCCTCGATTCATACGAGAAAATTCAGTTTCAGAGGAATCTGACGATCTCTAATCGACCTTCGCGGTGTCAGTGCGTAATCAGGTTGCTCATTTATGCCATATTGTATGGCTACATCATAAAGAATATTATCTTTTGGTTGAGTATCTGTCATGATCTGATCATGTTTTTCATCAACCGATGTATAAGCTTCCTCTGTGTCCATCTGTGTTGTATCATGATCTTGTGGTTCATGTTCTTCTTGAAGAACAATCTTTCTCCCACTAGATTTTCTAGAAGTAAAATCTTCTTCTAGAAATATCCCCGTTCTAGCTACAAACACTTTGCGACTATTGCGATTGTACAAGTAATACCCGTGAGTTTCTTTTGGGTATCCCACAAAATGACATTTGTCAGATTTGGGGCAAAGTTTTTCTATTGTCAACCTTTTGACGTAAACTTCGCAACCCCAGATTTTCATGTGACGCAAACTAGGTTTCCTATTATGCCACATCTGATATAGTGTTTGTAGGAACCGTTTTTGATGGCACACAGTTAAGTGTGGTTGCATACGAGATTGAATGATTCGTGTATTTTTAAATATGTATGAAGAGTTTAAAATTCTATCACCAAAAATCAGATTTTTCGTTAAACATTACTTTAATGTATAGACACTTCAAACTTTAAATTGTGCAGAGCAAGCTTATGTTAGTATAGTTTTTATTGAATTTTGAGAACAATTTACTTAAATTAAAGAAACTTAATCATAACTTTGATCTGAAATTCAAATAATATCCAAAAACAAACTTAATGGAAATCAATTATAACAAGAAATGACAATCATTTTAAAAGAAACCTAATCATAAACATGCTAAATAAGAAAACATTGGATGTCTTGTTCATGAGCAAGACATGTCCCACGTCTTTTGTCCCATTGAGCTCCTACTCATTTTCTTCTTCTGATTCTCATGTGTATGAAGTAAAATTTCAAAACATTTGTAAGTAATTTATTTACTACTGGTTTAATGAATCTTAAGTAGTTTTGATTATAACAGTTATACCTGAGCTCGATGAGTTGACGTTAACAGTCTCTGAGACTTTGTCTGGTAAGCCCTGACTCAATTTAGCAATTTTATTTCTCCCAAGTTCTTCGTAATCATCAATCATCAAATTAAATAGAAAAACTATGAAGAATAATTTGTATAATTCAAAAATTAATAACTAAACACTTTTAGAAATTAATATAAGATTTAAAATGTTTATTAAAAGAACCAAAAAAATTGTTCTTCAAAATTTTATCCTTATTGTAAATCAAATTTACAAGACTTAGATTTAGATTTTCAATAACCCTATTAATATTAATTAATTAATATTTAAAAATTAAAAATAATAATATGGGTTCGGGATGTGAACACGGGCTGCCAGAAGACAGTCCAACAACTTCGGGTAAGGGCTGCGCACAGCCCCAGCCTGTGGGCCTCCCTTTTCAGCCCAAAACTGTTCTGGGCTTGGAGAGGCCCGATGTTGAGGTACGATTTCGTCTACGACAATTTACATTGTTACGAAGAAATCTACCTCTGTCGTTTAATAAGATGAGCCTCGATAGCCAAAGGCCCAATATCTTCACAAGCCCACTCAACCAAGTCAAAGGAGATCATGGCGGACCAGGTGACGAAGGTCCTAAGCGATGGAGAAGCGTTCTGCGATGATCATCGTCACTAGACCACAAGGACGACGAGGAGAGCAGGGACGAGGTGCATCATCACCGACGTAGATAATAACTACGAAGGCAAATACCAAAGGCATAATCAAAGCAGTCAGCGTGGCGCAAGCGACGCTTCAGCCAATCGACGACGACAATTACGCCTATAATTACAGCTATGTAATTATGGCCATTATGAGGGAATCAAACACAATTGTAACAGCCCATTATGAGGACTGATTTGAATATCTTAGCTAAGTATAAATAGAGGGATAAGGCCCATGTACAAGGGATCGCACATTTTTGCACCATCAATGCACACGCGAAAAAAGGGTTTCTCTTCGAA
Source organism: Parietaria judaica (assembly GCA_954871525.1). Taxonomy (NCBI): domain Eukaryota; kingdom Viridiplantae; phylum Streptophyta; class Magnoliopsida; order Rosales; family Urticaceae; genus Parietaria; species Parietaria judaica. The sequence continues at coordinate 16,439,391 of OX940869.1, forward strand.
GCCCAATTACTCAACAAACAACCCGACTCGTTTTCTTGAGAACGCTCATTTCTTTCAATGTGATCTAGTGTTAACAAAAAGACCCAAGCTCTAAGGTAAATCTAAACTCGGAATTATACCACCCGTAACTCCGTGACTCGGGAGGCCGACTTTCGACCTCAACAATTTGGCGCCCACCGAGGGGCAGAAAGTGCTTTCCAACGCGTAGCTAAATCACAAGAGTTTTCTGGGAAATGGCAACGGAGAGCGAGTCAGACGCACAGAAGCAGGAGGAGGAGCGGCATCGGCAACAGGAGTTGGCGGCCTTAGGACGTCAACATGTGGAGAATTACCTACCAGTCCAGTACCCGGGGAATTCTTCCATTACAATGTTCCCAACGGTGGAGGAGTATCAGCTCAGGATGGCAGCACTAGAACATAGGGATCGGCAGTTCCGTGGAGCTTTGATGTAGGGAGGCAACGCGAGGACAACAGCAGGACAAGCAGCGAACGGCGCAGGAGGATCGACAGAAGGCGAATCCGCAGGAGCAGAAGCAGCAATGAATGGAGGGAGTGCGGTTCCATCACCCATGCATGAAAGCCAGGGCAATCTCCCGCCACGGTTCCCATACGCTAATGGAAACAATTTCTGTAATGGGAACATGAGTGGGACTGCTCGGAAATTCATGGAGCGATGAATCAATTTTCCTCCACTCAACCTGCCACCGCGACAAGAGCTGACTACAGAGATGTCACAGCCACTACCATCGACGGCGATGCCGACGAGCCAACTAGTGGAATGACAAGACTAATCAACAAAGCGATCAGGGAGTTAAACTCCAAAATGGGATACATCACATCCCAGATGCACAAGGCGACGAGTATGGCTCTAGAAATCGACCGGCTTGGGAGGAGACGAGAAGCACCCCTTTCTCGGCGATGATCTCCAACGCTCGTCTGCAAGACATGCCGAAGATCAGGGTCACGTATTTTAAAGGGGTGACGGACCCGAAAGCGCACGTCAAAGCTTTCTGTATAGCAACGGGAAGAGTGAACGCCCAAGCTTTCTGTGCCTCCTTTTTTTGGACAGTTTGCAAGGAGAAGCTTTGGAATGGCTCTCGAGGCTCTCGCCAAACTCCATCCACTGTTTCGATGACCTAATGTCTCATTTCCTAAGGCACTACTCAATGTACGTGCAAACAGAGGTGAACATTACAGGCCTTTGGAACCTGGAGCAAGGCAAGGACGAGGGACTGTGGAGGTTCATCAGCAGATTCAAGGAGGTGTTGGAGAAAATCTCGAGAGTCAAGGATTCAGTCGCTATCTTAGCGCTGAAGGGAGGTTTATGGTACGAGGCCCCTTTCCGTGAGGAGCTTACCAAAAGACGACCGGCGATGATAGAGGATGCTCTACATAAGAAGACGATCTACATGAATTTGGAGGAAGAAAGAACCACGTTGGCTAGAAAGTATAAGAGCGGATGAGAAGAAAGTTCCGGCGACGAAGCCGCCAGGAAGAAATAAGCCTCGCAGAGGGCATTATTCGGCAGAACCAACCTATCAAGACAGCAGGAGGGCACAAGCCTATATTGTTGGAAATGCTGAGGCAGAGCAGCCAGCCGAGGCAAAGAGATCACAAAGATTTGTTCGAGCTCCCCGAGACTTAAACAAATACTGTGATTTCCACAAGAACAAAGGACACTCAACGGAGGAATGCTACACCCTGAAAAGGCGTCTCATGGAGAAATGGATGCAAGGAGAGATGAAGAGTGTGGATTTAGGAAACCCCTACGACACTCAATTCCAGAAAAGTGCCGACAATAATGGCCGAGGAGGCGACCAGCGGCGAGGAAGAGGAGGATTTGGGAAAGGTCAAGGGCGAAGAGAGTTCATCTTCAAGGAAAAAGTCCAGCAGTTGGAACAGGAAAAATGCGATGAGATGCCTCCAGTGACAAGAAGTCGCATCCACATGATCATGGGAGGATCATCACTTTACGAGGACACGGTGAATAGCATCAAAGCTTATCAGCGACGAGCAAAGCACTGCGATGAGGACCTCGAAGCAAGCAGAGAGAGAGTTTCGGGCAACGAGACTCCAATTGCCTTCTCAAGAGAGGGCATAATCCCAGGTGACCACGACGACGCCCTTTTGATATCGCTCAACATTAACAATCATCCCCTCGATCGCGTGCTCATCGATAATGGAAGCTCAGATATCATCTTTATGCAGACTTTGAAACAAATGGACGTCAATGAGGATGAGATCTACGGAGCTCCCAGAGGCCTCGGTGGATTCAACGGCTATACCGCTTATTCCATGGGAATGATTAGGCTGACAGTATATGCTAAGGGAGTAAACAAGGTGGTCAAGTTCGTCGTCATGGATTGTCTTTCAAGTTTCAACATCATTATGGGGCGACCATGGATCCATATGATGAAGGCGGTTCCATCGACTTACCACCGATGCATCAAATTTCTGGGGCCGAAAGGATGGATTGTGGAGATCAGAGGTAGCATGGAAGTATACCGCACGTGCTACATGAACAACTATCGGATGAATCTGAGAAGAGACGAATCCGACATTTCCACGAGGATCAAATAGCAATCAACAACGAAAGAGTCAAACGCGATGATGGTTGATGATCAAGAGAGCCCTAAGAAAGCAGTTGAAGGAAAAGCGTGAGGTGAAGAAGAAGTATACAAGGCGAAATGAGAAGACAAAGACCCCAAGAGCCGAACATCCGAATGCGGACCCAAGCTGGAGATGGTGGAGCAAGTACAAATAGATCCATCGGATCCGACGAAGAAGGTTGGTATCGGAGTCGACCTGGGCGAAGAGTTGAGAAGCAAACTCGTCGAGTTCTTGAAAGAGAATAAAGGAAGTTTCGCTTGGACGCACGAAGATACGCCCAGAATAGAGTCTGACATAATATCCCATCAGCTGAACATGGATCCAAGTCATAAACCGGTAAAGCAGAAGCGAAGGAAGCTCGGAGGAGATAGGAATAAGGTCATCAATGATGAAGTCGACAGGCTGTTAGCTATGGGAGCAATCTGAGAAGTCAAGTACCCAGAATGGCTAGCAAACATGGTCATCGTCAAGAAGAAAAATGGGAAGTGGCGAGTTTGTATAGATTTTACTGATCTTAACAAAGCTTTCCCGAATGATAGTTTTCTTATGCCCCATATTGACCGGCTTGTTGACATAACATGCGGACACGAACTCTTGAGTTTCATGGACGCATATTCGGGGTACAACCAGATCATGATGCATCCGGATGACGAGGAGAAAACAACCTTCATCAGCGAGAGAGGAATCTACTGCTATAAGGTAATGCCTTTTGGATTGAAGAATACAGGGGCTACCTATCAGCGGCTGGTCAACAAGATGTTCCAAGAGTAAATAGGGAAGACGATGGAGGTATACATCGACGACATGTTTGTTAAATCCTTAAAGGCTGAAATGCACATTGCCCACTTGCGGGAATGCTTTGAGGTTCTTAACAGGCACAACATGAAGTTGAACCTGACAAAGTGTACCTTCGGAGTCTCGTCGAGAAAATTCCTTGGATATTTGGTGACGCGGCGAGGGATTGAGGCAAGTTCGGATCAGGTAGAAGCCATCAGAAGCATGCCATCACTGCGCAACAAGAAGGAAGGACAAAAGCTCACAGGGAAGATCGCAACACTCAACAGGTTCATTTCAAGATCAGCGAACAAGAGTCTCATTTTCTATCAAATGTTAAGGAAAAACAAGAAGTTCAAATGGATGGAGGCGTGCGAGAAAGCTTTCCAAGAGCTAAAGTCCTACTTGACGACACCGCCAATAATGACCAAGCCCGTCGTAGGAGAAGTTTTATACTTGTATGTGGCGGTGGCGGTGACGGATGTAGCGGTTAGTCCGGTGCTAGTGCGAGAGGACAAAGGACAGCAGAACCCAGTCGCATGCGTCGGCAGGAAGCTTGTCGGAGCGCAGACAAGATATCCGCAGATTGAGAAGCTAGCCCTCGCCATCATAGAGGCGGCGGCGAAGTTGCGACATTACCTCCAAATGCACACCATCGTAATCATGACGGACAAACCAATTAGGGCATTGCTCTATAGCCCTAACCAGTTTGGTCGCATGACGAAATGGTCGGTGCGGCTGGGGGAGTATGACATCGAATATAGAGTCAGGACCAGCATGAAGTCTCAAGTGCTGGCGGATTTTCTTATTGAGTTACCCGCCGACGAGGAGAATTTGGAAGGCGATAATGGAGAATGGAAGCTGAAGTTCGACGGATCCTCTAACATGCAAGGAGCTAGAGCAGGAATTCGGCTAATCTCGCCTATGGGAGCGGTGATCGAGAAAGCCTAAAGATTCAGCTTCAGAGCTACCAACAACGAGGTAGAGTATGAAGCTCTTATTGCAGGTTTGCGCATGGCGAAGGCGGTGGTCGTCGCGTCCTCGGACTCTCAGTTGGTCGTAAACTAGATTAACGGAGGATATGAAAGACACGACGAGAGGATGGAAGCTTACTTCAAGGCTATGAAGAATCTAATTGCAGAATTTAAAGAGTTCACATTCGGACAAATTCCGCGAGGAGATAATTCACATGCAGACGCTCTAGCTAGCTTGGGATCGACGACGAAGCCAGGATAGCAAAGGACGATAACAGTGGAGACCATCGATGAGCCAAGTATTCCCATGAAAAAGGAAGCAGACGAAGATGACGAGATGGAGGAAGCTGATCAGGGCATGGACGTTGCAGTCATGGAAATTGACGAGGAGTTTGATGAAGAAGGAGCTTTGGAGGAAGCACCAGTGGCCGATGACTCAGGAGCAACCGACTGGCGCAAGCCAATCTTCGAGTACATCAGCAATGGACTACTACCAGAAGACAAGCATGAGGCAAGGAAGATTCGATCGAAGAGTTCTTGATATACAATACTAAACCAAACGTTGTATAAAAAGAGCTTCATCGGACCCTACTTGCAATGCTTAGGAGCAAGTAAAGCCAACTACGTCATGAAGGAAGTTCATGGAGGGGAATGTGGAAATCACTCTGGCGGGAGATCACTTCTTCGAAAGATCAAACGATAGGGATATTTCTGGGAAACGATGAAGGCGAACTGCAATAACTATGCTCACAGGTGTATAAGTTGCCAAAAGCATGCGCCAACAATCAACTGCCCAGCCGAAGAGCTATCAGCAATATCGATACCCTACCCGTTTATGAAATGGTCGATGGATATCGCCGGACCACTCCCGATAGAAAAAAAAGCAAAAGAGGTTCATGCTCGTGGTCACGGATTTCTTCACCAAATGGACCGAGATCGAGTCTTTTGCAAACATCAAAGACTCCGACGCGGAGAGCTATATATTGCAAATATCTTCAGAAAATTTGGTTTCCCGAGGGAAATAATAGCTGACAATGGTCCGCAGTTCATTTCCAAACGGTTCAAAGGATTTTGCAAAAGGTGGAGAGTAAAGCTCAACACGTCGACGCCATGGTACCCTCAAGGGAACGGGAATGCAGAAGCTGTCAACAGGATGATAGTGGACAACATCAAGAGACGCCTTGACGAGAAGAAAGGGCGATGGTCCGAGGAACTACCAGGGGTCCTATGGGCATATTGCACAATTCCGCACATGGCGACAGGGGAATCACCATTTTCTTTAACGTACGGGATATAAATGATTATTTCGGCAAAAGTAGGAGTTCCAAGCTTGCGACAAGAATTGGTACCAGACGACGAAGAAACCAACGAGCAAAATCTGAGGGATCACTTTGACCACATCGAAGAGCGACGAGCACATGCTTTGATAAAATTCATAAATTATCAAATGTCTGTCGCTCAGAGCTACAACAAGAAGATGCGACCAAGGAAATTCCGAGTCGGTGACCTGGTGCCTAGGAAGGTTTTCCAGAATACAGCAGAGATCAACGCAGGAAAGCTCAGCAATAGTTGGGAAGGGCCTTACATCGTCTCGACAATTGTTAGAACAAGAGTCTATGAGCTCTGGGACTCAGCTGGAGACAAGATAGTCAGAAGTTGGAATACAAGCATTTGAAGAAGTTCCATGCTTGAAGGACATGTTGTAAAATACTCGAACTACGCCCGGGCTTGATCCCTATAAAGAGGGTACGTAGGCAGCTTGTGTTCCACGAACAAGTTCAACTCGAAATAAAAAGAAAATATTTTTGCTTAAAACATGGTTTGTTCATACCAAAATGATTCGGAATCTTGATACCGACGAGGATCTTAATATCCATGAGAGTTTGCGATGCCGACAAGGATTGTGATACTCAATAAAGAGGGCACCAAAATGCTTACCCAAACTGTTCGACCAAGGGAGAATTGTCATACCAGCGATGGTCATGGTTACTACTTACTTGGATACGGGGATGTATGATACCAACGAGGATCATATCATTTGCCGATAAATCAAGGGAAGCACAAATTTGCTTACCTGAACAATCCGAGGAAGGTAAAACTATGATAACAATGAGGGTCATGATTATTACCTCATTGGATACTGAGACGTGTGATACCGATAAGGATTATAACGTTTGCCGATAAATCGAGGGAAGTTCCAGCTTGTTTATCTGAAAAATAATTTTTCGCAACGATGAAGCTATTCATTTACAGATATTTCGACCTCTTGGTCGCAAAAAAAAAATACATATATGCATAATTATATATACATACATATTCGCGCCGAGCATCGGCCAAAGAGTGATCCCTTGATCACGAACCTACAGGAACTTGATACCAACAAGGGTCAGGAATGCCTATTACACAAACATTCGGAACGGTCTAGGAACCCGAGATGAGTGGAACCAAGATTCGAACCAACGACAAAAAGCAGTGATCCCTTGATTACGAACTTACAGGAACCTGATACCGACGAGGGTCAGGAATGCCTATTATACAAACATTCAGAACGGTCTTGGAACCCGAAATTAGTGGAACCAAGATTCGAACCAACGACACAAAGAAGTGATCCCTTGATCACAAACCCACATGAATTTGACACCGACAACGGTCAAGATTGCATATTACAAAAATACCCGGAAAGGTCTTGGAACCCATGATGAGTGGAACCAAGATTCGGACTGGAAGGTCTATGAGCTGAGATCTCAATCCCTCTATAGGCTGGAACGAGCTTCTCCCAACCCCTAGAAGATGGTGGGTATTCAAGCTTATGACCTTGAGTAAGTATTCACCGTTCATCGCAACAGTCGGCCCATTGGTCGCAAGTATGCCTAACACTGGCTGCTTAGTGGTCCCTTGATCACGAAAACTTGAAATGGGGGACGCCTCATACTTAGCCGACACCGAGTCGCAACTATTCAAAGCATTCTCATGCTAAAAAAAAGAAGGGAACATGTATAATGTCTGGCCAACATAATACCCTTCCCTACTCCCGAGACAAAGCTCGAAGACAAGCTATGCGGCAGGCGCTAGTATTGCAAGCAAAGTTTGGAATTTTTTTTCAAACTGTTCTACACGAAAGAAACAACCCTTCTACTTATTGGTCAACAAGCGACAAGCAAGGTGCAATGTACGACGAGCCTAGGCGGCGAGTACATGACACAAAAAATCTTTACACTACTTGTAAGTTGCGCGACGAGTTTTCACAACGACGAGCGTAACTTATACTATACGCAAGAGAAATAATTTTTTTAGCACAAGTTGTGCGACGAGAATGATTACGACAAAGAAGATTTTCATTAAGTCTATGCTTCTAAAAAGCAATATTTTTTATCTTTTCCGATACAAAGTTTCTATTATCTTGGTTGAGATTATATTTAGATTATTACCAAGAAATGCATCTTCAAAAACTATTTAGTCTTATCTTTTGAATTAAACCATGCGACAAAAAGCTTGAGTTTAGTACAAGGAAAAGGATGATAAAAAAAGGAAAACTTTTATTCAAATCTCTTGCAAAATACAAGATAATTACAAAGTTTATCTAACTAGGAGGAGCGCTTAGAAGCTTCTCCGATTACATTTTTGGATTCAGAGGGACGACGAAGGATTCCCAAGTTGGAGCCGTACTCATGGGATTGAGAAGACAACCCCTGAACGATGCGACCAGCGGCAATGTCCAACAAGGGAGAAGCTCTGACTCGACGAGGACTATTTGGGGTCAGAGGCGGAGAGTAGAGATTCTCGGCAGCCTTCGTCTCCAACTCCTCAACATCTTGGGTATACCTCTCGCGAAGAGCTTACCATCCCACAACGCGATGGGGGAGCTCGACGTCTACCGTACCTACAAGGAGACCTTGGGCGAGAGATATGTTATCCTCGCATCCAGCCAGAAGACGATAAGAATCGACAGAGGCATCGACGGCTTTGTAACTTGCTGCAGATCGTTCAAGCTTCTCTTGGATGACGTTGTAGAGTTCCCTTCGGGCTCTCCTCTCCACGACAGCCGCGCTTTAAGCAGCCCCGAGATCTTTGCCGACGAGAGTCAAGGCGAATTCAGCCTTCTTAGCCCAAGCCAACAGCTGAGCATTCTCGTCAGCAAGCAGTAAAGGCGACGAGAAAGCGCTTTGGCTCTAGCTTTGCTTTCCCAAACCTGATCCTCACGCGCATAGAGTTTGGCGGACAAAGCATCAACAACCTAGGCACTCCGAGCGCGCTCCTGAGTAAGCTCTTCCCCCAGCCTTGCCACAGACACCCTCACCACGGCCAGTTCCCCAAGGCGGTCTTGGTTTCGAGAAGAGATGCCATGCGGAAATCTTCCTTAGCCCGCTCAAGCTGAAATAAACAAGGGGTCGTAAGGATCAACACCCAAGCATGAGAAAGAATAATAGAAGAAAAGAAACAGAACCTGGGAGTTAAGAGAGTCAGCCTCACCACTCTTGATGGCGGCACGACGCTTGAACCAAAGAAGATGGTCATTTAACCGAACAATGCCCCAAAGGGCGTCGGCGGCGGAAAAAGGAGTGTTCCTCGTCATCGGCATCTTCTGCGCCGTATACTTGCTCGAGGTCATCAGCCTCCTCGGGGGTAATCTTCCTCGGGGATGATCCTCTTCGGGGAAAATCCCCCTCGGGTGATGAACTTCCTCGCCTCCCCTCATGTCGTTTATGGACAAAACGACACGAGTTGTGTTGAGGATGGATTTGACCAAATCCGACCTTAACATGGCGCAAGCGACGCTTCAGCCAATCGATGACGACAGTTATGTTGGGAATCACATCTCGGATTCCATGTTAATTATCACGAATTATACCTCCGAACCGTCCGGGTAACATTTAAAAATTATTTTAAAGTGGAAAACTTGTTATCCGTTCAACAGTCCGGATATCGGATAATAACCATATAACAAGATCAGATAAATATTATGTAATTTAATATTCATAAATCATTATTAATAATCTAGTCATTATCGGAAATAAATAGAAAGCAGTAAATGGTTGCATTTATTAACCCAATGCATAAGGCCGTACCTGTTAATGACGACTTCCGGCTGCGCGTTCTGAATCGGGCAGGGCTCCGCCGGTGCTGAGGGAAACTCCCGTGATCTTCCGGGATATTCTCCTGGAATCCTCGTACCAAAGCGTGGGCTTCGCCGGCAGGACTCCGTCGCAAAATTTAAACTGATGGTTCTTTTTAAGCTTCCGGTGAACTAAGTGTCTTAAGCCGAACCAGAAAGAGAGATCAGAGAGAAAATTCGCAGACCCTAAGGGAGAGGGAGAGTTGGAATTTTTCTCTGGGGAGAGGTGTAAAAAATGTGTAGAATGAGCCTCCTATTTATAGGCTCAGACTGTAACCGAATTGGAGAAATTCCCTCCCTAATTTTCGAATTCTATATATTAAATATAATTAATTAGTTCAATCCAATGGTCTTATCTAAATCCAATGGATATAATTAATTAGGGATTTAATTAAATAAAAAAGATTTGGATAAAATTAAAAATTCAATCTTATCTTCTTATCTTTATAAAATTCGAATTATATATATATATATTAAAATTCGAATTATTGTTATCTAGATCAAACGGTTGAGATAAATCTTTAAACCGATCTAATGGATCAAATTAGTTTAGGATAAAATAAAATATTAAAAGATTTAATAAAAACAATTTTCAATTTATCCATAACCTATAATTCGAAAAATAATATAAAAATATATAATTAATTAATTTCTAATCCGACGGTAAAGATTAAATCTTAGACCGATCTAACGGATATAATTAATTAATCAAATTCGAAAAACAAAACTTGGTCACCAAGTTATTAATTTCGAATTTATCAATATCTTAATCCAACGGTTGATATTAAATCATAACCGATCCAATGGATTAAAATGATTTTAGGGTTTTTCTCAAATACCAAAACATTAGGTACTTTTGCCGCAATTATGGAAAGACCAAACTCTATCCATTCGAATGTGTATGGTTCCACATTCCAAGGCCCAATTCGATTTTTACACTTTATAATATATACAAAAATATATTATTTACATATTAATATAAATCTATTAATTTTTGATTAATTATTAATAATACATTAATAATTAAATTCGAATAATTAAATTATATTAATATTCTCTGATCTCAATAGCACACATTTAAATGTCATGGTGACACACCATCATTTAAATTCGTGACATGTGATTTAATTTCATAGTTTACCGAAACGATCACAAACTTAGAAATTCTCTAAATCACAAACCGTACGTCAAAACGACTCGGTTCCAAAAGCAAAGTTTCTTAGAATTTAATTTCCAACAACTTTCATGTTGACAGAAAATCCAAATTCTACTTTATTTTGTCAGTTAATTTCGGTTACCAAGATATGGTACTTTTGCCACGCTACTGATAAAATATCTGATGTCTGTCACAGACTTCAGTTTTATGAGTCTTGCCAAATGATCTTAAAAACATTTCAAATGTTTTATCACGTACGTATCATTCGTTACGGAGCTATCATGGGGACCATGGACCCGTATTACTTAAGCTCCAACGAACTGCTAGGGTGTTCGTCAAACCTCGGTGTTATTCCACTATAAACCCTAGGTGTTCGTCAAACCTAGGGATACAGTATATATTATTCCCTTTATTACAGCAGGGTGTCCATTGATACAATTAAATTCGGGTTATTGATCTTTCACTTGATGATCCACACATGAGCAGGCGGTTTCTACCGTTATGCCCCTCATTGCATTTTCATCCTTGACTCAGTCAGTAATATTATGAGTAACCCACTTATGGTTTCGATTCATAAGTTGCGCACGGGTACCTCTTACTTGTCACCACCGACAATCAAGGGAATCATCATGACTCTGAAGAGATCTGTGTGATGCCCATGTCTATGACCAAGCTACCCATACTGCTGACTATCATGCTCCCAAAATAATAGTGTTGGGAACAACGGTAATATATTATGTTCTTTAACGGTTAAATCAAAGAATAATCAAGCCAGCAGGTCGGACTCAAGATCACTCAGGACTTAGATCGAATATCCATTTGATCATCTACTAGTGACTCAACTCCAAGTTATCAGTGACTGTCTTATATGATAACTTCCGGAGTTTAAGTCAGGTCCAGTCCAATATGAAGACACTTCATACTTAATGCACTTCTAGTGAGTGTGACACACACAAAATCCAGAATATAATTGTCACTTAGTCACATTAATGACCTTATACGATTAATGGGCTCCCACCCAGTTAATCAGGTCACGGACATTTTAAGTTCATTTATTATGATTATTAATTCTACTTCACATTGACTCTGTTGTGATAATAATACATAATTGCATCCTTTATGAACTAAGGATCAAACATTCTATTTTACTCTACCAGAAACTATAATAAGATTATCATAATAAGCATCATCTTTATTCAATGACTTGTCATAATCTTTTACAAATGGATAAAAAAAATATCTTGTTTAAGGACACACATGTCCAACAATCTCCCACTTGTACTTAAAGAAGATGACCCATGTCTTTCAGACCTATATTCTCAAGATGCCTCCTGAATATTTTCTCTGGCAACGTCTTGGTGAATGGATCAGCCAAATTGTCTTCCGAAGCTATTTTCACAACCCTTACGTCGCCACGACGCATTATTTGTCTTATGAGATGGTACTTGCGTTCTATATGTTTTGCCTTGTTATGGTCTCTGGGCTCTTTAGAATTTGCCACCGCACCACTGTTGTCACAGATAGTGTTTGTGGCTCATCTACATCTGGAACAACTCCCAGCTCTATGTAGAAATTCTTGAGCCAAACTGATTCTTTGGCTGCCTCACAAGCTGCCACGTATTCAGCTTCCATTGTGGAATCTGCGATACAAGATTGCTTTACGCTTCTCTAGAATATCGCTCTACCAGCAAGGGTGAACACTGCTCCCGACGTCGATTTTCTCGCGTCTCTATCAGACATAAAGTCTGAATCAGTGTAACCTAGTGGATTCAGTTCTGATCCTGAAAACACTAACATATAGTCTCTCGTTCTTCGAAGATACTTGAGAATATTCTTCACTGCAGTCCAGTGAGCCATACCAGGGTTTGATTGGTATATGCTAACAATTCCCACAGCGTAACAGATGTCTTGCCTAGTACACTGCATAGCGTACATCAGACTTCCCACTGCTGAAGCATAGGGTATTCGCCTCATTTTGTTTTGCTCTTTCGGAGAAGTAGGGCACTGTTTCCTGTTAAGGAACACTCCATGTCTGGTTGGTAAATTACCTCCCTTGGAGTTTGCCATTGCAAAACGATCAAGCACCTTATCAATGTAAGCTGCTTGCGATAAGGTTAGAAGCCTGTTGTTGCGATCCCTAAAGATACGGATCCCAAGAACATAGCTGGATTCTCCCATGTCCTTCATCTAGAAGCTTAGGGTATTCGCCTCATTTCGTCTTGCTCTTCCGGAGAAGTAGGCCACTGTTTCCTGTTAAGGGCTGAGGCCCATGTACAAGGGATCGCACGTTTTTGCACTATCAATACACACGCGAAAAGGGTTTCTCTTCGAAGCCCAATCACTCAACAAACAACCTGACTCGTTTTCTCGAGAACACTCATTTCTTTCAACGTGATCTAGTTTTAACGGAAAGACCCGAGCTCTAAGGTAAATCTAAACTCAGAATTACACCACTCGTAACTCCGTGACTGCGGAGGCCAATTTTCGACCTCAACACCTGACCCATCAGCCCAGGTCAACCGTTGACCTGGGTCCGACCCATATCAGATCTGGGTCTGATCGGGACCCATATCAGGGACGGATCCGAGTCGGGTCTCAGATTGGGTCAGATCTTGACCCGAGTCCAACTCAGGTCAACCCGACCCAGGGTTCAGGTTTGACATGGACCCAAAATTGACTTGGGCTGGGTTTGACCCAACCCATAAATCGTGGGCCTGGAACTGTTCCAAGCCCACTGTCAAACCCCAAGAGTTAGGGTTTGGCTAGGGTTTCTAACCCTAGCCGTTGCCGAGTTGCGCGCGTGGGTGGCGCGTCCGCCTAGCGCAGCCGTGGTCCGGCGGCGACGATGAGATCGCTGCCGCCTTTCACAATGGTGCTCCGGCAGATGTGCCGAAATATATATATATATATATATATATATATATATATAAATTTTGTCCAATAAAAATTAAAGCGCGCACACACGGTTTTCCCGAACAAAATTAATCACAATTAATTATACGCTTCTCCCAGTGAAAATCTAAACACACCAAAAAATCTAGAAAATTATCACGAATCTAATAATCTATTTTTTCAAAAAATAATCAAACCGGCTCTGATACCACTGTTGGGTTTTTCGATGACTTTTCTCAATCTCAGGTGCGAAAAAATCAGGATATCATCGAAATAAAGATCTATAATATATTCGAATATTAAGATAAGAGATTCGATACGTTACCAGACTTTTGGTACTTTTGCCAACAATACCAAATAATGTTGAATCCTTTGTGGGGTGCGTGCTCGGGTTTTGGTCGAGATTCGAATCGTAGCTTCACAATTGTAAAGCCTCTAGCTCGTCCACCACGTCGCTGCGGGAACGTCTCTAAGACCGGAAATCTCCTTGATTGACAACTAGGTTTCTCTCGGTGATTGAACGGAAAACTGACGGGAACACGGGGATGTTGATGTGCAAATTCGTTCCGTAATCGGAATGATAAGGTCATTACTTAAATTTACGGTTCATGTAATTTAAGACCAAAGTTATGAATAGAACTGAGTTATGAATTTAAAACCAAAGTTCATGTAATCCGAACTCAAAGCCATTACCAACGTCCACTACCAACGGGCAGAAACTGGAGGCCTATAAAAGCAAGAAGACACCTCCAGTACACGGAGGCAAGCATTCACCCTGAGAGAAAAGAGTCTGTGAGATTTGTACTTTTCAGAGTGTTTTCATCTTTCTTCTTCGATCATCTTGGAATCGGCTTGTGGTTCTGGTTGATCTTTTTCCATCATTAATAAACTTACAGAGGACGTAGTCAACTACCGCATTGGGACGAACCTCTCTAAAAAACTCCTGCTGTTTTTGTTCCCTTTATTATTATTTTTATTTTGTCAACGTCAGAGTATTGACGACGCAGAGGTCAAGATCCGCAAAGTTCTTAGCAATTTCAAATCGGAATCCCATTCACAAATCACGTGACTGTTGGTGTGCGAAACCACGTCAACAGGGGAGATAAAACTCATCCACTCTTGTGCTAGAGGAGGGGGCGAATTTTCTATTACTCTGGAGGCTTAGATATAAAATTGTAAACTCATTGTGGCTTAAATAGTCCACAGGGTTAAATGACCTAATGGGCTTTTGGACCCAGTAACTGGGTCTGAGCCCATTAGGTCATAAATAATTAATTACCAACCTCATAATTATCGTGCTTATTTAATGTAGTCGGGTCGGACCCGAAAAGTCAAACGGACTCATATCCCGATTCGGGAATTTCCTACATCGATTGCTATTGTTAGGAATCATGTCTTCTTGCTATATTACAGATTCACTATTATATATATTATTGACTTGAATCATTGTCTTTTCAAACAATCACTGTGTAGCTACTCTTATGGTTATCGATCTCTAACAAGTTTCATGGTTCTTGAGTTAATCGTCAGTTACTTATGTTGTTTTTGTTTTAATTTTCCAGAGTGATGTCCCTAAACCCAGGAGGAAGAGAGGTAGAAGACCAAGAACGACGTCGCAAAGCTCTAATCGCTGAAGGATAAAATATCGCGGTGTGCTTTTTATCGCTGACATTGAAGTCTTCATAGCTTTTTGATCTACTTATAATATATATTGGACTTTTTATTTGAAATATATTGACTAACTATAATTATCTACATATATAGAGACGTGGTCGATATATATATATATATATAGATATATATCAGTCGGATTCTTCCGTTAATATCACTTTAGGAAACTGTTCTCTATTCTTTCGGAAACGATTTCCAAAATAGTCTAACGCTTGGCAATGTTGGAACCAGGAATTACCTCTCAGGGGTTAGATTGATTTTTTTTGTCAAAGATTATACTTAAGGAGTATATTTAATTAAATTTAATAAAAATTAAAGGAGGCTGGGTTGAAATTTATGAGAATTTGCACTAAAAACATAACTGAGAGATAATCGCGATTTGTTTTCCGTTGGGAGATCTGAACCCCACTTTATTTGTTCATAGTTCCGCCTACGACGCCCGATCGCTACAAGATTTCAGGAGAGAAGTGTTCATAAAATGTTTGTGTTTACAATGGTTGTTGTTTACTCCTTGCCATTTATTTTTAATCTTGCTAATTATCATCATCGGTCTATTTTCTTATCATATTTATTTCTCAGTTAATACTGCCAAGATACGACGAAAATGTCATGACTTAAAAGCATATGGTTAACAAAGTAGCGTTTGTGTACGTACTTCTGCTTTAGTTTAAAAAACATGTATGTATATCCACATGTTTATTTTACATGATCAAGAATTCAATGTTAATTATGAGTTCTGTTGTTGTATTTGATAGATATGGTTATGATGTCAAACATATATGTTAATTTTTCTATGTTCACAATTGACTTATAAGTAATCTATATATATAAAAGGAGAGTTTTGAGTAGATGTTGTGCCAAATTAGAAAAGCAAGAAGATGAGAATCTTATTTTCGCAATTTTTATTTTTATTTTTGAGAGTATTAAGCATGAAGTTTGGCATATAGAGAAAGACTTTACGGTTACTATAATATTATTGTGGATATTTATGGATCATTTATTGAGAATAATTGTGGATGGTTAACATATCTTATTTATTATAATATTTTATTTATTGAGAAATAATATTGGCATACAAAGAGACTAACAGTTATGGTGATACAGAAAAGAATATCATTCCTGAATATTATTCTAGAATGGTTAATGTATCGTTTTAATTAAAACATTTGATTAAAATAGAAAAAGTCATCATAATCACTTTAGAAAGTTATCGTTATGAGATACACGGAGTATATATAGGGATATGGAATATGGATATAAAATGCAATGCAAGGGATCTGATTATGGTAGTATTAATTTTATCATTTTAATTGCTTTTATCTTTTTTTTCTTTTGTAGTGACCATAGACGATTTCTTCTTCTTCTTTTTTTCCATCTTCTTTTTTTCCATGCAAGCTTTCCTATCTGATGATTTGATATTATCTTTTCAACGTAAGTATAAGATTTTCTTATATATAAAGATGACCAAGTATATATATATATATATATATATTTATTTATTTACAAGTATTATTTCATTTTCTTATTTCTTATTTTTTTTTCTTTGTTAATTCTTTTTTTTTTTTTTTTACAATGGCTATTGGATATTTTTTCTATGTAATTTTTTTTTTTCGATGGCCATTGTTTGCTTCTTTTTTGTTTTTGTTTTGCAGTGATCATCAACGATTCATTTTTCTCGATGGAAGCATCCCTGTGGCAATTTGATATGATCGTTTCTATGTAAGTCGAAGAGTTTTTTTATACGCAAAGATAACCAATTGTGTATGTTAACAATATTATTTCATTTTCTTATTTTCGTTCATAAGTTTTATATTTTTATTTTATAATGGTCATTGGTAATTCTTTTTCAATGTTTTTTTTTTTTTTTATGAGTGAGGCATCGTTCACTGCAACTCTGCAAGTCAACAAATTTCTTTATAATGGTTATTAGTAATTTTTTAGTGATTATTGGTAATTCACTTTTTGGGTGTTAACTTTCTTTTTTATAATTAGTGAAGCTTATATTTAGCTTACATATATGTATATAAGATTATTTAGATTCCACACTTTCCATTGATTGATTTTGACCATGAATCTAAACAAGTTGCTAAGTCTCCACTGGAGATGTAGTACGAATTTTAATTGAACCGTGAAAATCTTATTTGATGAACTTTGTGCCAACAAAACGTACGTTAAAGATTATCGTTATTTATACATTACACAGGAAAACTGAATAATTATGACTTTGATAGTGTATACTTTCGTTATAACAGAAAGTCAAATTAATAAATTCGTTCCTTATGTTCTAAACCCTAAACCTTAAATCTTAAATATACAGGTCAATTTACAGACCTCATTTCCATAAATAACATGTATAAAAATACTGCCATATAATATTAGAGTATTTGATTATATATGCATTCTCTAATCCAAATAAGGTTTCGAAATTTAGGGTTTTGGAGTTGTTTTCTTATGCTAATCTTTACATTTGCAAAAGTATATTATCATATTAAACTCACGATAAAAAAAATAAAATAAAATTAATTCTTGGTTTTAGAGTTGTTTTCTTATGTTAATCTTTATATTTGTGAAAGTATATATATTATCAGAATCAACACACGATAAAAAAAAAAATATAATTTTTATTACAATGATAAAAGAAGAAGAAAAAAAAAATACTTTAACATTTATAATATTTATAATGACATTTCTCGGAGCGGTCATCCCCTATCGAAAGATGTTAGAATATTTTAAATTAATGTGGTTTTCACTTTTGTTAGTTTCTAAAAACAATATCATCTTAAATTTATTTTATATCTTTTTCTAAATTTTTTCATCATTTTTTTTTATTTCTCTTGACAAAATAATTTTCATTTGTTATTCTTAATATTGTTATTTTTATTTTATATTATTCTTCACCTATATGTACTGCTTTAGTATTTATATACACTTTAAAAATTTACTTTCTTTAATTTGGCTGGACTCTTCTATATATTATTATGTTATTTTGTAAATAGAATCTTGGTTATTCATTTTTTTAAGAATGACATTATATCTAATTATATAAAATAAATAATTGGCGATAACATTACATGAATTAATCGATGATTGTTGAGATCGTTTTGGATATAATTGTTTAGATTATTACAAGTTACAAAACACAATTGACATGATTAATTTACTTGAAATTTCGCTTAAATTTAAACGAGATATTTTCTCGCCACCACGCGAAGCGCGGTGATGTCGACTAGTCTATATATAAAAGCAAAATCTTGACTAGATTACATGGCTTATTGAGAATCAAAGATTGTGAAATCTTATTTTTAGAGATTTTATAAAAAAGAATTATTGAAAAAAATACATATTAATTAGTGGAAGTTAAATGCCATTCATTAGTGGAGTTACAATCTTATTAGGAATATTTAATCACTAATTGAATGACTTTTTTATTTTTAGTTTTCCTACCTTTAAAAATAGCGTATTGATTTTTTGTTAATACGACACAATGAAATATCAATTTACCTCTATTTTAATTTGTTTTTATAAAATCAATCTACCATCAATCTAAATATATAGTTTTTATATCATCAATTTATAGTTTTTATGATACTTTTTTCCTCAAATCGTATCTTGAATATATATATATATATATGCAAGGTTCGAATTACCAACAATAATCGTCGATAATCGGTCTTACCGATTGTTACCGGTAAGTTGCCGGCTCTAACACTTATCGTTTTATATGCTTTTCGACGATTATCGAGCTTTTCGATAAAACATTTTCCAACCGATTATCGGTAAAACACGTGTAAAAAATAGGGTCTTTTCGGTGCAAATAAAAAAAAGTTTAGGTTAGACCAAGGTATAAAATATCGCGGCAAAAATACCAATTAAACTTTCAGCAAAAATAATTATACTCACACAAGAGCACCTCACCCCGCCCCGTCACGTCACGTCACGTCCGGCCGGACGGACGGCGGCGGCGCGCGCGCGTGTGTGGTGGTGTAACATTTGTGTGAGTCCTCTCCCATCCACAAAATCCTATGACTCAAAGGGCCCAAGCCCTTGTCCCTAATATTTGGTATATAAACATCACCAAACTCTTGTCATCTATCAATGTGGGACTTTTTGTTATTCAACTAATATCACACATTCACACTTAACATACACATACACATACACTTCACCTAATAATTTAACTTAATATTACACACTTCAAATAATATTATACACTTAACATACATATTAACTTCACCTAACATACATATACACTTAATATGTATATTCATTTAATATTATACACTTCAACTAATATTAAATTTGTTAACATACGTATACAATTAACATGCATATTCACTTAATATTACACACTTAATTAACATACATATTCACTTCACATAATAATTTGACTTAATATTATACACTTAAACTAATAAAGTGACTTAATATTAGTGTTTTAGATTTGAGACTAGTGATGGAATTATATGTGTGTATGACTTTATTTACATATGTTTTGTGGTATGATATTATAAAAATATTTTGTAAGTTTTCCGTCGAAAAGTATCGAAAAGTGTCGATAATCCGTCGATAATCTTCGATAAGTATCGGTCATCGGTAAGCTACAGTATTATAAGTTTTCCGTTGGTTAATCGGTAAGCTATCGATTAATCCGTCGAAAACAGTAACCGATTTATCGACAAGTTCGGTAAGTTGAACCTTGTATATATGGTTAATTGCGGCGAAAAGACCCAAACTTTGGTCAAATGCTCAGCTCTGTATACAACCTCCGTAAACGGCGGCAAAAATATCCAAACTCGGCATTTGGGAGTTGACCGAGGAAATTTGTCCATGTGGGTATTAGCCTTTGCCACATGGCACTTAACCACCACGTCGCATGCCACGTAATTATTACTTTTTCAATAATTTTTATAAAAAAAAATATTTTTTTAAATTTTTTAAATTTTTATTTTTAATAAATTTGTTTTCCAATAATAACAAATAATGAATATTTAAATTTAAATATTCATTATTGGTTATAATTATTTATTTTTTAAAAAGCAGGTAGAACGAAATAAAAATCACCGTTCACGGTTCACTTGAACTCCGTTTACGATCCGGTTCCCGCGTCGAATAAAATTGTTTAGTATGTTTAATAATAATAATAACCAATAAACACATACATATTGTTTAAAAAGTCAAGACATAATTAAATACACACCACTTATTCAAAAAAAATAGTAGTTATATTTATATTTGACAAACAATTGTTTTTATTTGTTTGCATGATATTTTTTTTTTTTGTGTTTGCATTTTATAATAATAATTGTTTAATATGTTTTTTTATTTATTATTATTTGTTTAAAATTGTCATTAAATAATTATATGATTATTATTGGTTATTATTATTAAACATATTAAGCAATTTCGTTCCACCCGTGAACTGGATCGGAGGCGGAGCTTGAGTGAACCATGAACGGCGATTTTTTTTCTTTATTTATTTCGTTTGACCCACTTTTCTAAAATGAATGATTATATTTAATAATAATAACCAATCATGAATATTTAAATTTAAATATTTATTATTGGTTATTATTGAAAAATAATTTAATTAAAAAATAAATAAAAAAGTTCTTAAAAAATAAAAAATAAAATTATAAAAATTATTTAAAAAATAATAATTACGTGGCATGCCACGTGGCGGCCAAGTGCTATGTGGCATGCCACATGGCAAAGGCTAATAATATCCACATGGACAAATTTCCTCGGTCAACTCCCAAATACTGAGTTTGGGTACTTTTGCCGCCATTTACGGAGGTTGGGTACTCAGAAGAGAATTTGACCAAAGTTTAGGTCTTTTTGCCGCAATTAACCCTATATATAATCCGTATCAGTGATAGTGCACAATGGTATAAGGATTGTGTTTTCCCTTTTATTTATAAACACATTTGCATTTTGTTGCAATTATTTATAGGGATTATTAGCATAATACTCAATTAGAGTGAAACTTTTTTAAAAATGACTCAAAGTTTGATTAAATTATATTGTACTCATTTAAAACAAATATTTCCTAAACTACCCTCTAGCCCTAATTCATATCTCTCTCCCATTAATCGACTCTGTCTCTACTCTATCGCCATTGACAAGCACTCGCTACGACTCTAGTATCGCCATCGCCATTGACGAGCTCTCGCTGCTCATCTCGGTCTCCCTCTCGACTCCAGTATCGCCATCGCCGTTGACGAGCTTTCGCTGCTCATCTCCGTCTCTCTATCTCTCTCTCCTCCATGTTTGGTGTCGCCATAGGTCGACGAGCTCATCTCCGTCGTAATCTCAGAGGTAATTTCGTTGTTCTTTTTGAATTTCTCTCGTATGTTTCGATTCATAAAGATCTTTCGGTTATTTTGTTCAATCCAATTTTGTGCGTAATGTTAGGTTTTTTTTTTCTTCGTTGGCCTAGGGTTTATGTTGCTCTGATTTCCTGTTTTTTTTTTCTTGCTCTGATTTAGGTGTTTTTCGGATTAGGATTTAGTTTTGTGCTCTTATGGACCGGGATTCGGATATGAAATGGCTCGATTGTTCTTGCTCTGATTTAGGGTGTTCTTTAGATGAGGATTTGGGTTTTGTGCCCTTTATGGGCCGGGATTCGGATATGAAACAACTCGATTTCTCTAAGTAGTGTCAAAAGCTGTAAATAGCTCACGTAATGAGTGACCAAATATGTCAAGAAAACGCTATCATATCTAATTATTGGAGCTTGCAATATGGTTTTTGTGTCCAAATTCAATGTGGAATATTTCTTGTAAATGTATATCTTATGTAACTACCATCATTTGTATTTTGTAGGATAATGAGACACCACACCTAACCGAGGAACAAATGGTTGTGGAGCATGTAGCTATGGAGCCAACGAAGAAACAAACGAAGAAATCGAAAAAAGTTGCTACGAAGACTACGGGAGTTCCTGCCAGGCCGCAAATTGATGCTAACATTCACGATACACCATAATTTGTACTCTAATTTTTGAGGCTCTATTATTATGCAAGACTCCATTGTTATGCTGAGAGATTGCTTTGAGCCAATATGTGGGTATTATTAACTGAACAGAAAATCATGTTGTTCAAACCGAGCTAAAGAATTTGCTTCTTTGTTCATTATACATTTAACTGTGAAAAATCCATAAAGATTTTGAAAAGTCAGAGACATGGTACATGTGTATTACAGACATTCGTATCATTTTATGGTGAAATTCATTCAAATGTAACGTAGTCATTACCATGTTTGAACTTTCGGTCTTTGACCAATTTGTCTTTTTTACTTTTTCTTCCTTTTAAACTCTTATGACTCTAGGATTACATTTGTTTAAATAGAAGCATGCAGAATTGATGTTACATAGTTAAGACATTAAAGCTCATCTAGTTGAAGCAAATGTTTTTTTGAAACTCTCGAATTGTAATTGTATGTCACTATTTTTCGAAAATATTGAATTGAAATTCAGTTATGTAACTTTAGTTACGTAAAATTACTGCTATATACTTTTAGATAGAGACTCAATTAATATAATTATATGTAACATAAGTGTAATTATATATAACTAGAATTACGAAATTGTAACTATGGTTACAAAACTGTAACTCCAGTTACATAATTGTAACTCTAATGACATAAGTTTAACTCCAGTTATGTTGTGTAAATCTTATTACATATATAATTATAAGTGTAATTACATAGGTGAAATTACGGTAATGTAACTACAATTACATAATTGTAGTTATGTAATTAGTAATTGTATGTCACTATTTTTCAAAAATATTGAATTTAAATTCATTTATGTAACTCCAATTACGTGAAATTACTGCTATATACTTTTAGATGAAGACTCAATTAATATAATTATATGTAACATAAGTGTAATTATATGTAACTAGAATTACGAAATTGTAACTCCAGTTACATAAGTGTAACTCCAGTTACAAAAGTATAATTCCAGTTACATAAGTGTTACTCTAATGACATAAGTTTAACTCCAGTTACGTTGTGTAACTCTTATTACATATATAATTATAAATGTAATTACATATGTGAAATTACCGTAATGTAACTACAATTACATAATTGTAGTTATGTAATTAGTAATTGTATGTCACTATTTTTTGAAAATATTGAATTTAAATTCATTTATGTAACTCCAATTACGTGAAATTACTGCTATATACTTTTAGATGGAGACTCAATTAATATAATTATATCTAACATAAGTGTAATTATATATAACTAGAATTACGAAATTGTAACTCCAGTTACATAAGTGTAACTCCAATGAGCGTATATATCATAAATGTAACTGTATATATCATAAATGTAAAGTCAGTTACATTATTCTAACTTGTGTCATAGTGTAAAGAAATAATCATTGTTGTGGCCTTCGAAAATGTTACAACGATTAAATCATTTCGGGAACTTAAGGCAAGACGTTTGTTATGACCTAATTTTCCACGTGCTCCACCATGAACTGACTTCTTGAATTGTTCACCGTTGAAAGAAATCTTTTTTCTTCGGTTTTCCTACTGGCCTTCTTACTTCAGGTGGTAAAGTGTCTGGAAAAAATGGGTCTGGAACACTTGAAGTGTTACATATGATTCGGACCTACCGAATTGTCCTGTAACAATTGTAATTTTCAAAGTTATTATATAAATACCAGCTTTGAAATATGTAACTGTAGTTACATAAAGGTAACTGTAGTTACGCTTGTGTAACTGGAGTTACATAAGTGTAACTACAGTTTTACAATTGTGTACAAAAATGAATTCTTAATAAATACATACATATAAAGGTTAGAATGCCTTGGTTGGCTGAATTTTTAGTATGTGACGTTCTCGATATTCCTTCCGAAGCCAACATTAATGAACCTGCACGAAACAAAGTTTGCTAACACATTTATAGCTATGTATATTATATACCAATATAATATGCTGATAATATGCTTTATTTTGCCACACTAAACAAACTATTTCATATTACGGGATTTGTTAAGGAAGAAAAATGTCGTTCTGATTTAATAAAGTCTGGGTTGAGATCTACTCTAAAAAGTATCAGAAGTCACTTGACCATCGTAGTTTCTACTTGAAACAGCAAGATACAAAATATCACCTCCCTGAAATTTATAACATCATCGAATAAATGTAGTACACATCCTAAGGCAGTAGACTAATGAAATTATGAAAACAATATTTATGCTCTGCAATTTAAAAATCCTAGTATAACTGCACAATGTTTTAAGCTTTTTTGGCGAAAACAGCTTCAAAAAAATCACCAATTGCACTGATCAACAAAGAAACAACACAGGTAAGCTCTGATGAACTCTAATTTTTCGCTTACTCCATATTTTCATTCGACATTCGAAGCAGCCAACAAAAAAATTAAAGAAAAAAGGCGAAGGATTTGCCTCGTATATTACTCGAAACTTAACAAAACGCCAAATTAGAGTTGAAGAAGAAGAAGAAGAAGAAGAAGAAGAAGAAGAAGAAGAAGATTGAAGCATGAAAGTTGCATAGATTACAGTTCAAGGTAACGAAAGGGCTTTGAATGTACCAGAATTGGGATTCGCAGAAATCTGCAGAGCTTGGAGAATCGGAGTGCGAAAACCCTAGAAATCTGCATCCATCGTCGACTAAGCTACAGAATCGATGTGAGAACAACACGGTGTCGGGAAGGGGAGCGAGCTCGTCGGATGAACGTGGTTGAATTGAACAACAATGGAGGAAGAAGAGTCGAACGTGAAGGAGTTGAACGTGAGATCATGAAGACAAGGGTATATTTGTACCTAAAAGGCCAAATGTGTATATTTTTAATTTTATCAAACGTTTTGAGTATTTTTAGAAAAGTTTTAACCCTAAATGGGTATTTTGCTAATAATCCCTTATTTTTATATATATATATATATATATATATATATATATAAATTTTGAAGATCGATTATTTTCATATTTTAAATGCATAGTTACATCCATATATAATGAAGATTTTGAGAGATTGTCATGGGCACGTGGCATTATAGAATCAAGAGAGAATGTTTGGATTCCTAATTTTTCAGAAGTTTTAATTTTAATATTTTTTTAACTCATTTTATACAAACTGTTTCAATGCATTATTCATTCATGCACGTTTCATTTATTTGAAGAGCTAAATAATAGCTTTACTAGATAAAAGTTGAAAGGAATGACAAAGAGTCTCATTTTCTATAACACTAAAAACCTTATGTCTTCTACAATAACTAATCATGGAATCTCTCTCCCTTAATATCCAACTTAATTTTTAAGTTGTCTTTCATTTTGCTTCTCCTCCTTTTCTCGGAACACCGTCCTCCGTAGTAAGTTGTCTTCATTTTTAAGGTAATAGTTGGTTCTCATGAGTTATGCCTTGCCTTTGTTTGCTCTCAGGCGAGGATCATCAAGTCAACTCCGCCTCTCAGTCACCACTGCATCAAATTTAACAAAATTCTGTATTTTACTTTCTTTTGTTGGCTTTCAGTATAAAAAAAATATATATCTAAAAGTTGTGTTAATGGTCAATGTAGTTGTATTTGGGTTTTTTTTTTTATATATAATTCTTTGGTTTCAATCTCTTAATAGATTGTGCCAATTGTATTTGGTATTGTTATATGTATTTTTTGGAACATATAAAAATTGGCCTCTTTTAGCAAAAAGTCAAAGCCCATCAACGAAATTGTGCTATTTGGTAGACAACTCAAACTATTTTTGTTTTCTCTATTCAGAATTTTATAGTTGTAATGTAAAAAACTCTTGCAGTTATTTTTAAATAACTGTTTGGTACACATTTCTGTTTTTTATTTTTTAAAAATAAAACAACAGATTAACTGTTTGGAATACAATTCGATTTTTTTTTCTTAAAAAATTAAATATTTAATATATTAACAAAATTAAAAAATATTATTACATTAATAATACATTAACATAAATATTATATTACGGTGTAAAATTAAATACAATCATGTTTAACATATCAAAGGTATACTATATAGTCTAAATAATCAGGTTTAACATACATCAAAAGTAAAATATCTCATGTCATTTTATTCCATTATTTTTCACCAACATTATATTAAACATAGTATTCGCGTGAATTGTATATTCACCACAACATGTCGTCCATATTCATTTTTCTCTGAGTCATCACACGAGTAAATTATGTCCAAACATCGCATCGGTGTCGCAGTTAGTGTTGGTGTCGCAGTCAGCATCGAGACTTGGACGGCTTAATGGTGAAGTTTAGAGGTGAAAATTTGGTATCCGTTTTCCGATTTTGTCTCTGTTCTGGTACCAGTCCCGGATCGATTTAAAAAAAATACAAGAGATTTAGTTTAAAACCAAAAATTGGTACTTCTCGGTTCCCGTTTTTAGAACTGAGAACCAGAAACGATGCCTTAAACAAAAAAAATTCGGGTTTTAGTACCGGTTCCGATTTTAAACTACATGTCACTTTTTTAGTTTTTAGTATGTCGTTTTTAGTGTGTTATAGATTTTTATTGTCGTTTTTTATACTATTTGTAGTTTTTAAGTTTTGTTTTTTAAAAAAAAAAACACGTGGTTTTAAGTCAAGCACTTTTAAAACCGAAACCGGTACAAAAAAAAATCCTGATTTTTTGAAGCATGGACGAAAAAAAGTTATTTTCCGGTTTCCGGTTCCGATTTTACTCCTAATGAAGTCGATAGAAATAAGTAGTGGTGAAAGAAAAAATTGAGTGAAAAAAATAAAAAACAACAAAAATGTGTATTTGAAAATCCTTAAGAAAAACATAATAAAACTTGAAGCGTTTTGGAGTTCAATTTGATGAGTTACACACCAAACAGTCATTTACTTTTTTCAAAGTAACTATGCAAGTTAGAAAACTAAAAAACTATTTTCAAGTTATGTACCAAACACAGCCAAGATCTGGGTTTTTTTTTTTATATATAATTCTTTGGTTTCAATCTCTTAATAGATTGTGCCAATTGTATTTGGTACTATTACATGCATTTTTTGGAACATATAAAAATTGGGCCTCTGTTGGCAAAAAGTCAAAGCCCATCAATAAAAGTCAAAGCCCACGAACCAAGACATTGGCAAGGCCCGTAGTCAAAAAGACGAAGAAGACAAAATCCTTGAAAGGCACCATGCCTGGCAAGGTACCTTGGCCTGACGAGGTACCTTGCCTGACAAGATACCATGTCCCGACGACCCTGGCCTGACGAGATACCTTGCCTGACAAGGTACCATGGCCCGACGACCCTAGCCTGACGAGGTACCTTACCTGACAAGGTACCATGGCCCGCTGAGCCCTTCGCCTGACAAGGTACCTTGCCCGACGAGGTACCTCGCCCGACGAAGACCCTGGCTTGGCGATCATCCTCGCCACAGCTTGACAAAGGAATAACTTACAATTATTCCACACGACAAGGAGATCCGAGCTCACGAAGATCCCCGGGAAATCCCCTAGATTCCCCCGGACTCAACATATAAACTCGCGGACAACCAGAAGAAATGAAAGACAAACCAAGAAGCACCGATGAGCCCTTCGACAGGGCTAGGAGCCGTGGCAAACCCCCTCTGGCATAGGAGAAATTCGCAGGCCCCCGTTTGTGCAATTTCAGGGAATTGGTTTTTCTATAAATAGGAGTCTTCCCCTCCTCATTTCGACACTCACTCACAGCTTTCTCCAGAGCTTCTCTCTCTAGCTTTCTCTCTCTAAAAGTCATCCTCTTCTCCAGCGAGTATTGAGAGCTCGCCGGCAGAGGCTCGTCTGAGAAGAGATCTAGAGTAGAGTCTCAGCCTCGACAGGAGGGTTGTTCGATGAGTCGACGAAGGCGTCCCTCACCAGGTTAAGGCCCTCGCCACAACGAGCTCGCCGACACTGATGAGGTCGACAAGGAGCATCCCTCGTCGCGTTAAGGCCCTCACCACAACGAGCTCGCCAACACCGACGAGGTCGACAAGGAGGATCTCACGCCGGTAATACCCTCGCCGCTCGGCCTAGGGTCACCCCCGCACCGCCAACATCGGCACTTCCGACGAGTCAAACCACATCGTCATTCACCCGCCATTTATCACTAATCCTTAACTACGTGGGCATATAGATCAGACTTACTTTTGGAATTAAAATAATATAGTTAATCTTGTTGGTCATTTAAAAAGCCATTTCGGCGAGAGATTTTAATAAAGTTCAAAACAATCAAAAGCTTTCAAGCAGGCACTCTTCGGAAGGGTCATATGGCTAACAGAACACACAAGAGAAGTTAGACTTACATATAAAATTTGTAACAATAAGCTAACTAATTATAGATGAAATGTTTTATCGTAGCTTGTAAATATAAAAGTCAGTCATTTTTGTTGTTTTCTTTCATAAAAATCAATTTGTAACAGTAATTAACTAATAATCTATTTTATATAGTTGAAATTGTTTATAGATCATAAAATTAATAATAAAAAAGTAAACTCATATTGTTATTTTTTCTTAAATAAAACTTATTTTATAATAATAGTATAAAAAAGTACCTCTCCTATTTAGATATTTGGCTTCACTCCAAGGGTCAGTTTATCGTTTTGGCCGATAAATTGGTTGCCGTTATCGATGGATTCATCGTTTGATAACAAATTTATCGATGGAAATAATATAAAACCTAAGGTTATCGTTATCGAAACTTATTGATTGGATATCGATAGATTAATCGATGGAAAAGATATAAAATATTTCTATGCATATTTATACTCAATTTTTAAACAGTATATCCAAAATACTAACATAAAAAACTTTGATACTTTTCCCACAATAGTTTTAAAAATTGGGAAAAAGTCAAATATGAAAATAAACACAGCAAACTTATATAGTTTTACTTATGCCGATCATTTCAAATTAAAAGTAACAACATAAACTAAAAGTTAACTCAAACTACCGAAATTTTGAATATGAGGAAGGCGTGGAAAGAAAGAGAAAAATAGGAGAAATTTTCTCTTAAATTTATACCTCATCTAAGTTTTCTGAAAAATCCGTTGATTTTTGACAATTTATTTACAAATAATTTCGAAAAAAACAGCTGAATTTTCGATTACTATTCCATGAAAAAAGTATAAAGAAAAGTTTGAGAATTTTAAATAACTATGAAAACATAGAATATCGATGGGATATCGTAAACTTGAAGCTTGGGCTTCACCACTGTCGGGCAGTACTGGATTTGGGTGCGTTTTGCTCTCCGAATCTCCGCACTAGGGGTGAACAACCGGGTATTCGGTGCGGTTTTTGAAAAATAATAGACCGAATACCGCATTTCGGTATTTTAGAAATGATAACCGAATACCTTATTTTTAAAGATGAAAACCGCATTTACCGTATAATCGGTATTCGATGTTCGGTTGCGGTATTATTAGTTTTTTGCCCACATTTACCGCTTTTAAATTAATATTCACATCTCCATAAACTTACTACTAATATTATACATAAACATACTACTAAATGTAATATTATAAATTATTACACATAAACAGGTTACTAAATACTAATATTACACAATATTACACCGAGAGATTAGATAAGAAAAATCTTTTTGATGTGTTGATAGGTATGGTAAGTAGAATATAATAAATATAATATTAGATTTAATTAAAGCGGTAAAACCGGGTAAGCGGTTGCGGTTTTCACATTAAAACCGAAAACACCGTTTTAACCTAATTCGGTATTCGGTTTTTTTCTCGGTATATTCGGTTTTAACCGCTTTAAAAGCGGTTACGCTTTAAACGGTATCGGTTTGATCGGTTTTCGGTTAAAAATTCAGTTTATGGTTTCTTTTGTTCACCCCTACTCCGCACAATGCCTTATGAGAAATTTGGCCTTGAATTCTTGAATTGCATTGGACACTAAAAAAAATATAAAAAAATTACCTAATGCTTTTGACGTGTAATTTACATCCCTAAATAAATATTCAATCTATACAGTTCAAGCACCTTCTTCCACCACACAACATAAACTCCGACTTTTCATAAAAATAAAAATAAAAATCATATTTTGAATAAGCCTTTGTTGGCAAAGTCATGATCTTAGTTAATTAAAATGAATATGAGAAGTTGATAATCGTAGAAGTCATTTAAACAAGTCCATAAAAACTGCTCAATTAATTACAGATATGCACCCCGACCTATTCAAATTGTGCATTATAACACTCATAGAATTAAATTTCTTATCTTGTGCAAAACACTTTTAATTCGTTAAATTGTATTTATTGGCAGCAACACGCGATTGACTTTTTTTTTTTTTATACTACATAATTGATTTTAATTGTTGATATATTTTCTTAATTCATTAGTGTTCTGGGATCGTTCGCTTATATTTTATATTCTCTATTATACAAATATTTTAAATGGGTATTTTTTTTTTGTTTAACTGCTTTTAAAAAGAAAAGGTAATAAAACGTGTTTGTTTTTTTAACAAAAAAAAAATGATTTGTAATTTTATCAAAATTAAATTTAATCAAATAAAATAAATAGAATTATTATTATTATTTGATAGAACTTTGCGGTATAAGTTCCCAAAGATTTGCGATTGGACCTGGACATGCCCATATGAGTTAATATGTTGATTCATGACATTGATTAGAGAATCAAATGTGATTAATAGGGTTGACTTATTTGATGTATCAAGCCCATTAATCACATATATCCTATACCCGTATATAGATGAAATCTTTTATGAAGGGAATGGTAATCATATGAGATACACATTGATGAGTGTATATTCACCCCTCTCTATATAAGAGATAATTCGACGTCTCCTCCATATACAAGAGAGTTATCGAATTCCCACACACCCCGAGAGTCATTGTCCGTTTCCAATCACCTAAGGAGCTAGTATTCTGATTCGGCGATTTCTGGTCTAAATTTGTGTTCCGTTAGTGACGTGATGAACTACGTAAAGGCCGAACATTTGAGTGGCTTGTGATCGACGGAGCGACGAGGAGCATAACGGCGGCGTGGAGCTAAATGATGGAGGCGGCTAAATCTCCGATATTGACTTGGAGATCCGACTCATGAAAAGCAAAATGATTCGTTTAGAGAATTTTATTGTCACCGGTTAGTTTTAATTATTTGCATTCTTATCTAGATTTATTATTTCGATGATTCCTGGAATTTTCGCTTCCGGTGATGAGAATATCCTCGGATTCCCAATATTATTATGTAGTTTTAGGGTTTTCAATGTTATGAATTTCATTTATTGGGTAAAGCCTTATATACAACCTAAGACTATGAACAGTAATTAACACACTCTAATTACAATTATTCACAACACTCCCCCTCAAGATGGGCAAAAGATATCGATCAAGCCCATCTTGTTACATAATCGCAACTGGTCAATAGGGCCCAATCCCTTGGTGAGGCAATCTGCTATTTGCTCTCGTGTACCAATGTGGCACAGCTTGAGTTCTCCACTATCGAGGTGATGTCTGACGAAGAACCGGTCAATCTCGATGTGCTTGGTTCTGTCGTGCTGCACCGGGTTGTTGGCAATGCTAATCGCCGCTTGATTGTCGCACCATAGCTTCATTTGGGCACCTTGGTCCATCTTCAGCTCCTTCAGTAGCATCTTCAACCATAACAACTCCGCGACACTGGAGGCCATCGCTCGGTATTCCGCCTCAGCTGTAGACCTTGCTACGACTGACTGCTTCTTGCTCTTCCACGACACCAAGTTCCCACCGACAAACATACAATACCCGGAGGTAGACTTCCTATCGTCAGCACAACTAGCCCAGTCGGCATCACAAAATCCCTCCACCTCGAGATGGTTGTTCTTCTCGAAGAGCAACCCTTTTCACGGAGCTCTCTTCAAGTATCGGAGAATCCGATATACTGCTGTCATATGTCCATCTCTCGGATCATGCATGTAGCGGCTCACCACGCTCACAGCAAATGAAATGTCCGGACGAGTATGACACAAGTATATCAAACAGCCTACTAGCCTCTGGTATCTCTCACGATCAACTGGCTTCCCCGACTCGGCACTCAACTTGGTTTTCTGATCAATCGGAGACGCCGCGGGCTTGCATCCTAGCATACCAGTTTCTGTAAGAAGATCTAGGGCATACTTTCTCTGGTTTAGGACTATTCCCTTTGGTCCTCGAACCACCTCAATCCCCAAAAAGTATTTCAGTCCCCCTAGATCCTTCACTTCAAACTGTTTCCCGAGTCTCTCCTTCAACCGAGTGATTTCTCCCTCATCATCGCCCGTGATGATTATATCGTCCACATACACCGCGAGTATAGTGGTCTGATCTCCTCGCCGCTGATGGAAGACGGTGTGGTCAGCGCTGATTTGCTCGTATCCGATGTCTATCATAGCCTTTCTGAATCGATCAAACCAGGCTCTCGGAGATTGCTTCAAACCATACAACGACTTCTTCAACCTGACCACTTTCCATGTCTTATTCCGAGTCTCAAATCCCGGCGGTATCTCCATGTACACTTCTTCCATCAAGTCTCCGTGAAGAAACGCATTCTTCACATCAAGCTGGTGCAGCTTCCATCCGCGATTGGCCGCCACCGATACAAGAGTCCTCACCGTACTCATCTTCGCTACCGGTGCAAATGTCTCGTCATAGTCGATGCCGTACGTCTGACTATACCCCTTCGCAACTAACCGTGCCTTGTAGCGCTCAATGCGCCCTTCCGAGTTTTGCTTGACCGTAAATACCCATCTACATCCCACAGCCTTCTTCCGCGCTGGTAGCGAAACAAGATCCCACGTCTTGTTCTTTTCTAAGGCATCGAGTTCTTCCTTCATCGCAGCTTCCCACTTCGGATCCGTCTTCGCCTGCTGCCATGTCTTGGGGATAATGACCGCATCCAGTGACGCGAGCATTGCTCGAGCTTCATCCCCGAGGTTCTCATACGAGACATAATCTCCAATGTCGTAGCCGTATCTGTTCGGAGGGCATCCTACATTACTTCGCGAACTCCTCCGCAAAGTAGCCTCCACTGGTGTTGGTGGCTCGAGCATTGTCTGATCCTGTCGCCTCCTCCTCGTATAAACCTTCAGCTCCCCCTGAGCTCGACCTTCACTTCTCTCCGCATTCCTCTCTGTCGGAGCACTCAGCTCCCCCGGAGCACTCAGCTCCCACTGTGCTTGATCTCGGTCTGTCGGGGCACTCAGCTCCCCCGGAGTCTCCTCGTCACGGGCACTCAGCTCCCCCGGAGTCTCCTCGTCACTCTCTGACCCTGAGCTCTCCCCGTGAGCCTGACTTCTGTCACCTCCTCTGACCTCTATCACCTCAGTCTCTGACTCCGAGCTCGAATCATACGAAACTGGACGTCTCACCACAGTCACCGTGGATGGTCTGGAATTAGAGCCACTGCCACCATTCTCCCCCTCTCGCGTATCATGCGAGTCTCCAAAGGGAGAAGAAACAGGCACGTCGTAGTAGGACTCGCGCTCACGGAAGGTCACATCCATGCTCACAAACTGTCGCTTCTCAACAGGGCTCCAACATATATATCCTTTCTGAGTAGGAGAGTATCCTACAAAGATACACTTCACGGCTCTAGGATCCAACTTCCCGACTGCTGGCCTGTTGTCCTTGACAAAACACACACATCCCCAAACTTTGTTGGGAACAAGTCCTTCGACACTTAGTCCCAACATCTCCATTGGTGTTCTTCCATCTAACACCCTCGACGACATCTTGTTCACTAAGTACGCCGCTGTCATAACAACTTCCCCCCACAAGTACTTTGGAACATTCATCTCGATCATCATACACCGAGCTATTTCGAGAAGATGTCGGTTCTTCCGTTCTGCAACTCCATTCTGTTCTGAGGTATACGGGCACGTAGTCTGATGATCGATCCCATATAGGGATAGATATTCTCTGAAGGCCTTATTGATATACTCCGTCCCATTATCCGACCTCAGTGTCTTGATCACAGAATGATACCGAGATACTAGAACCTTCAACACGGCACCGTAACGAGTCTGAACCCTTTTGTGAAAGTCTTTGAAACATGTAAGCACTTCACTCTTGTTTTTCATCAGATATAACCAAGTAACACGAGTATGACAATCAATAAACGTCACAAAATAACGATACCCGTGTATTGAAGTCGTGGGGCATGGTCCCCATACATCTGAATGAATCAAATCAAAAGGATGAAGGCTTCTTCTGCCCGAGCTAACATAAGAGCTTCGGGTATGTTTTCCAAATTCACATGAATCACATACGAGTTTCCGTTTGTCAGACTTTTCATACAATGACGGATATAACACCTTTAAGGTTCCAAAAGATGGATGTCCCATCCGTTGGTGGTATAACATCAGCTCGTCTTCCGCACTCTTGCCGGACATCTTCATGCTCTCTTTTTCTACTATGGACGCCAACGCCGCATCCATACCTCCTCGGTCCATGTACCACAAACCGTTACTCCAAGTCCCAGTCCCAAGTAGTCTGTTAGTTCCTTTTTCTCGAAACACCACCTTGGGAATGTCAAATATCACTCTACAATTCAACCGGAGTATAATGGCACTGATAGACAAAAGATTCACTGGAAACGATGGAGCATGCAAAAAATCTGTCAACGTCATATGATCGGTACACTCAACTACACCCTTTCCAACAACAGGGTTGGGATGTGCCATCAGCAGTTTGAATTTTTTCAGGGACTGCAAGTTGAGTATATTTAGTGAATTCACTCGCAGTGCCAGTCACATGCCGAGTAGCGCCAGAATCCACTATCCAATCTTTTCTTCGTGTAGTGAACTTCGCAACATTCACTTCCTGGTTCACCGGCATATAGTCCCTGAGCATCTTGAGAACCTCATTCTTAGTGCATAATTGCTTCGTGTCTTCCTTTTCATCGTCTCTAGTCGTCAAGTGTGCCAGATGATTACCATTGTAACCATATCTACGACCATCACGGTCACAACCTCCAAACTGTCCATGCCCGCGGGCACTAGACTGTCCTCGATTGACGGACTCCATCTCCTTCGGTGCCTTCGGACATGCCGCTCTCAGGTGGCCAACCGCACCGCACCTGTAACACTGTCGAGTTTCTCTGTGGATTCTACTGCCACTTACTCCAACTGTTACTCTAGGCCTCATACCTGATGCTTCTCCCGTCTTTTTCCGCCTCATACCAAATTCTCTAGTGTCGATCAATTCTGCCTCTGTCATTCTCTTAGTAGTTGTCGCCATCATGTTTTTCTTTGAACTTATTGCCGGATCCTAGCTTATTGCTCCCCGGACCCAATTAAAGTTCAACAAATGGAAAAGAAAGGATAGAGAATGATCTCACAAAATATTTCTGGGCGCAGGCACACGAGATTTGATGCAGACACAGACAGAAAAACACCCAAAACCGACAAATTTTTTTTTTGCTGGTGAGCACACCAAAAAGAATGCAGGAACACCAGAAAACACTAAAGGGGCAAAATTGGAAATTCCCCTTTATTTTCTTTTTCCTTTTCTTTTCGGTCCTCTCCTTCGTTCCTCTTCCTCTCCTTCTCCTTCCTTCACGCCAAGCTGCCTGGGCTCACACCTCCGTCGCCGACGACCGCCTTCGAAGCCGCCGGAAACCTTCCGACCACCGTCGCCGCTGGGCTAGTCGCGTCAGATCTTCAATCGCGAATCCCAGCAGCAAGCCATTCACTGAGCTCTTTCTTCGATTCTTCTTCTTCGGCGACTACGAATCTGAGGCGAGCTTCTTCTCCACTCGCTATCGATGTCGCCTTGCCGTGCTCAGCGAAACCCCTCTCCGAATCTTTCTCGACGAAGCTTCTCCTGCTTCGAGCTCTTCTCTTCAGTCGAAGGGCTGACTGCAACTCGATCTTCGACCACCAGCTTTCAACGACTTAGCCCTAGCTTCTCAAGCTTCAATGGAATTTTTTAGCTCGATTTCCAAGCTCCGAGCTGCTTCTCCAAAGACAATCCACAATCGCGATTTCAAACCCAGAGCAGCTCTGCCTTCGATCGAACCCTAACCAACGACCCTCAATCGAGCTTCGCCCACTCACAGCGAGCTTCTCCAAGCTGTGGACTGAGCTACTTCTCCTTCTCACGAGCCAAATCTGGAACGCGACCAGACTTTCTCTCCAAGCTCTCCGAGTCCTCGGACTCACCCCGAGCTTCGCAACCCAAACTCCGGCCAACCACCGAGTTACTCCACCGCGCACGGTCCGAACTCCGGTAAGCTCACAACCCGAGCTCTGATACCATGTAGTTTTAGGGTTTTCAATGTTATGAATTTCATTTATTGGGTAAAGCCTTATATACAACTTAAGACTATGAACAGTAATTAACACACTCTAATTATAATTATTCACAACAATTATAATATGGAAACGTATTTGGTTATTTTTTATATGTAATGAAGAAATCAAAATAGAATGAAATAAAACAGCTAATTAATATTGTTAATTGTACATGTATTATCATAACTCCATGTGCAACAACATTATTGCCAATAGTTTTGTCTTAAATAAAGTGACGTGAGTTAAATAGAATAAGCTTTTGAGCAAACAATTTCATCTTATTGTCCTCTTTTCCGTTAAAGTTTAGCCACATGTCAATTTTTTGTTTTCCACTTTACTTATTAACCGCATGTACCTAATAACATGTGAAGTCAAAACAAACTACAAACGCTTAATCAGAAGAAGAAGAAAAAAAAAACACTCTGACGAAATTGTCTAATCACACTTTTATTTTATTTAAGTATTTCGTACTCACCCTCTAACAATAATATTTGAGTTATCCTCACGTTTTCATATTTTGTTTTTTTGTCTTGAAAGAATTTTCATATATAATTAAGGGTTAATTGCGACTTAATAACTAATCTATAATCAAAGTTGGTGGCATGACTCCAACCTCAAAAGGTAGCGGCAATCGTACCCACGAATGTTTTGAGGGGTTGATCAGTATAGTTGTTTCTTTTTCTCTCATTTCGCATCACGTGTTTGCCTCCTTTCCCACTTATTCGCTGCATTATTTTAAGTAACATTTTTTCATTTTTTTAGTCTTCATTTATAATTCCTTACCCATTATAATTACAACTAAGGATTAAAATTCACTATTTATAATTAAACATTTATATTTTATAATGAACATTTTATATTCTGTTAGTATTTTACTTCTTGACCTAAAACATAGGGTTTCTTTTGTTGTGAATTGACCGAAATGGAAACAGCAAGATTGGTCAGCTCCTCAAAATGTTCATTGGGTACTAGTGGTGCCACTTTTTAAAGTTGGGTATATGCCATCAACTTTAACCATAAATTGAATATTTATGCCACAATTAACCCTTTTATTAACATGGTAATTTTATTTGTAGAAAGAGAGTAAATGATCAAATAGTAACTAACTATATATTAATATTAGGGAAAAATAGGGGTATAAGTACCTAAGGTCTTTGAAAAATTGACATTAAGTTTTCATTTTTTTTTTGTAGCGAAAGTTGTCAAACTCTTATTTTGTGTCTTTCGTCATGTTTTCGCCTCAAATCGCATCACGTGTCACTTTTTAAACTTATTAAATATGCAATTTTTAATAAAAAAAAATTAAACCGATTTATCAATGATAAACAATAATATATTTAATGGGTTTAAAGACGTTACACATGATGTGGTTCGGGACAAAAACATGATGGAAGACACAATAAGAGTTTGAAAACTTTCGCCACAAAAAAAAATAAAAAAATGAGAGCTTAATATCAACTTTTCAAAAACTTTGAGTACTTAAGCCGCCATTTTCCCTTAATATTATACCGACGACGCGTCCACTAGAGTCAGCTGCGACCGACGACTTTTCGATTCAGACAACTAATGAGAAGGCGCCACGTGGCAGATGCGAAGGTCTAAAAGTCATCGGTCAAAGTGGGTTGCTCAGAGAAACTACGCCACTCTAAAAACCATCTCTCTCTCTCTCTCTCTCTCTCTCTCTCTCTCCTCGTCGTCGCCGGCGATTGTCGCCGGAAGTCATCCCTCTCTTCTCTCTCCTCGCCTCGCGAGTCATAGTCGCCGCCGTACTCCCCCTCTCTTTCTCTCTGTCGTTGTTGCTCGGCGCGGCGACTCAGTCAGCGGCTCCGACTGCAAGATCTGGAACGCCGGACAGAGACTAGATCGCCGATCGTCGTTCTCAATCTCATCATTCTGGTAAACACAAATATTTGATTCATTGCTCTCTCTGCTGTTTGCTTTGTTGACTGAATTTGGTCCAAAAATTAGGGCTTCTTTTTAGGTGTTTTGCTCCATTGATCAGTTTCAGTGCTGTATTGCTTGAGTATAGGCGCTTTGATAAGCAGAGCTGATCTGATTGATTATGGTTTCAGTTGTAATCCATCATTCTTCGATGCAGAGCTTCATCTTTGACTGTGCTATCAGGTACGTATAGGGTTGAGGAGCCATGAGTTGCTTCGGCTGTTGCGGAGACGATGATATGCACAAAGGCGCTGACCACGGCGGCGCTTATCCGGTCAAAAGTTCAACAGGTAACACTTTTAGAGCTCTCTGGAGTTGTGTGTATCGCAAAATGTTTTCCATTTCTATTTGCAAGATCTTCAGACTGATACTAAGTTGAGTTGAGTTTCCGTGACACAGGGAACGATGGGGGTTATCATCCCTCGGAGGCTGTACCCAGAGGTGGTCAAGCAGTGAGAGTCCAGCCGATCGAAGTTCCTGCTCTACCGGTAGACGAGCTTAAGGATATCACCGAGTGTTTTGGGACTAATGCATTGATTGGAGAGGGATCCTATGGAAGGGTGTATTATGGAGTACTTAAAAGTGGTGATGCTGCGGCGATCAAGAAGTTAGATGCCAGCAAACAGCCCGATGAAGAATTCTTAGCCCAGGTTTGTTAGTATACCAATTTCGGTTTATTTTTATGTGTTTGCGTAAAGCTGACGCTGTCCAACTGTGCAGGTTTCCATGGTGTCGAGGCTTAAACATGACAACTTTGTAAGGCTGTTGGGTTACTGTGTTGATGGGACTTCACGTATTCTCGCCTATGAGTTTGCATCTAATGGTTCCCTTCATGATATTCTACACGGTATGTAGTGTAATTTGAAAGTTAACAAAGCGAGGACATTTATTTTGTCCGAATGTTTAATTAAAACGAGTTATTATTATTAATTGGTGCAGGAAGGAAAGGTGTGAAAGGAGCGCAACCTGGTCCGGTTTTGTCGTGGGCGCAACGAGTTAAGATTGCTGTAGGGGCTGCAAAAGGGCTTGAATATTTGCATGAAAAAGCTGATCCTCACATCATTCACAGAGACATCAAGTCTAGCAATGTACTGATTTTTGATGACGACGTTGCTAAGATTGCAGACTTTGACTTGTCGAACCAAGCTCCTGATATGGCTGCACGTCTTCACTCAACTCGTGTTCTTGGAACCTTTGGTTATCATGCCCCAGAGTAAGTCCTTTATCGCTTGCATATGCGCTGCGCCGCTGGATTACATAATCTATTCCTTCCGGTCCAAATATAGTAAGATTTTGTTATCATCGCATAACGAAGCTATGCTTTTTTTGGTGGTTGCTAGATATGCGATGACCGGGCAGTTGAATGCTAAGAGTGATGTGTATAGTTTCGGCGTGGTGCTGCTCGAACTTTTAACTGGGAGAAAACCCGTGGATCATACTCTACCACGTGGACAGCAGAGTCTTGTGACATGGGTAACCATCTCTTTCTCACATTCATAAAAGCAACTCGTTTTCCGATTCGCATATCCGTCAACTGCTCTAACGTCGATTTTCATGTTTTAGGCCACCCCGAAACTGAGTGAAGATAAAGTCAGACTGTGCATTGATGCGAGACTCGGAGGAGACTATCCCCAAAAGGCTGTTGCAAAGGTATT
The DNA here is from genome assembly GCA_954871525.1 of Parietaria judaica. Classification (NCBI taxonomy): domain Eukaryota; kingdom Viridiplantae; phylum Streptophyta; class Magnoliopsida; order Rosales; family Urticaceae; genus Parietaria; species Parietaria judaica. The sequence continues at coordinate 16,479,436 of OX940869.1, forward strand.
TGATATTTGAAGTACACATTAAAATGCTCAAGTACTAAACGCGGAGCGTCTCATGATCGTCGGATCGGTTTATTTTGTTTGACACAGATGGCTGCTGTTGCGGCGTTGTGTGTTCAATATGAAGCGGATTTCCGGCCGAACATGAGCATCGTTGTGAAGGCGCTGCAGCCTCTACTGAATGCCCGGCACGGTGTTGCTGCGGCTGCTGAAGCGCCAGGTGCGTGAAAAACGCTTGATTTGAGTTTGTGTGCGGAGGTGTTTAGTATTATTGGTGTATTTGATTTGTTCATAATTCCCGGCGGTTATTCTGTTGCTACAATATAATGTATACTATATATAATATATATATATATATGAATTATGTATTTTGTGCTACCTTCCCGCTAGTTATTCTTTTATAATAGTGGCAAAAGTACTCAAATTGTTTCAAATTTGAGCTGCGTTATCCCAAGTTGTGCGGATTAAGTACTCAAATTCGTAAAATATGCGTCTTGCAAGTGTGTCCATGAGAGTTCTCCAATACAGTTCGTATTTGTAATTTTAAATATTTTAATTATGGGGGCCCATCTCTTTCTCAACAGCCAAACATAGACAAATCGTCTATCGCTATCCATATCCATTGTGATTGACTTAATGCGAGTCTTTCCATATTCAGTTCTCAATGTTCGTTTGCACTAGGATGAGCGAACGGGTATTCAATGCGGTTTCTGACAAATAATAGACCAATACCGCATTTTGATATTTTAAAAATGGTAACCGAATACCCTATTTTTAGACATGTACTGCATTTTGGTAGTTTGCACCGTCACTTCTTCACTTAACCTTTTTTTTTTCTTGTAATAAACTCGATTTCTATACCACGTTCCACAAAATATCCAGACTTTGAGCTTTACCTTCTATGTTATTCATGTATCGAGAACAATGGTTGATGGATTGTGTAGAAGTGACGTATCATATTCTTTTTTATAACCGTGGTATCCGGATACACCGAACTAGTTACTACAGAGCTCTGACATTATCAACCGAGAGACTACCCCAGTGACTCTAATTGTTGCGCCGCGCCCAAGGAGAATCAGACCTAGGATGTGCAAGAAGCCGAGTTGGACACTGATCTTTATCACTGGCCACAATTATTCTATGATATAATAGCGAATAACTGTTTTGTGTGGAGAAGATCATAAGAAGTTTTTCTTAAATTGGGCGGTGGAATCCGGGGCAATATAGTAAAAACCGAAAAGATACGTATAACGCAGCTCAATAACACACTCAACATAACAAGCGGATGAAATCAACACACAAACACTAAGGTAGTTTCAAGTTATGGCACGGAAGTATAAAAGGGTTATCGAGAGAAATGACCGTCGATCATGTTCGTAGATGTAAATCCGGCGAACTGGAAACCGGATGGGACATTCCTTGAGCAAAAAGTTGAGAAGCCCTAATTAATCAGCAAATATCAAACATTATATTGCCAGATTTGTTTTTTCTTTCTTTCAAAAAAGCCGCTGAAGAAGCAAATGCATCAATCAAAGCCTCACAAGAGAATATCAAAAGGAATGTCAAAACATTCACCTTCAAACTTCTACACACAGCACTGCAGTGGCAACTCTATGGAGTCCCGCATTTTAAACTCGGTGGACTTGTACTCACGAGCATGCATATAGACACGCTTCCCTCTTGCCATAGGGACGGGTATGAGCACATAAGCGGCCCGTTGCAAAAGCTACTTGATAGAGAAGGCAATAAGCTGCTTCACCTTATTTTGCCAATCACCGACGTTCAGCCCGTCGACGGCGACCCAATCAACGACGGTCGATGCCGGTTGCTCCCACCACTCGTTGATCTGAGTCCCAATATTTACCACACGAGATTATGAAGCGTTAATTTAAAACATGAAAAAATCTTGCACTCGTATGGAACTCTCGGATATGATCACTCACCAATCCGTGGACATATCTGCAGTCGTCCAAACACTTTTCAGCGCCCATAACTGCAGATTTGAGCTCAGGCATCCACTTCTCCAATACCGTTTTCTCCTGCTTTTCGGCTAAGTTTAAGCAGTAGCTTGTAGTTCTGCAATGTTAAACAAATTTACTACATATTAGTCTCAAATTTAACTAAGATAACACGTGAAAGATTTCAGCCTCAGAAAAAAAAAATCAAAGTAAAAGCAACAAAAAGCATTATAAAATAAAGTATGTGAAGTAGGAAAAGATACAATCTAAAAGAATAGAATTAATATCAACAAGAAGTAACTCCGGAAAGGAGTCTGCTAATAAGATTCTACCTTTCGTATTCTTGTTGAGCTCGATAGGCATGATTCAACAAGGCGTGACCGCTTTCAACAAGATCCTGCCTTCTGTGAACCTGATTAATCGCCTTTGCCAAGTCCTCCAACACGCTGGCCTCAGAACCCCGAAGCTTCAAACAGAATTCCAGGGATTCTAAAACGGACGCGAGACCAGCATCTGAACCCTCCAAACCTGTGGAATCAAGAGTCTGTTATGCTCGACTGAACAAGATCAAAAAAGATCAGCCAATATGGTCAAAACATAAACAGAACCATACAATTAGCTTCTTTTTTACAAAAACAATTAGCTTGCAAGCAAAATAACCTCCCAATATAATCGAGAAGAAAATTCCGAACGATTGACCGAGCAGATTTGCAATCAATATCCAAGAAAGTTAGCTAGGATATTGTTATAGTCCCGCGTTCTAAATCACGTCCCGGATATATAAACCATTGAAACTTTTTCCCCTTATTGTCTACTCCACTAATACTTCTGAATAGTATATATATTTTTTTCCGTTTTCACTGCTTAGGCTTCTTTGAAGAGCCTAACATTACAACTTAATGGCTGGACATAAAGCCTTGAGCATAATTACCCAACCCCAAACATAATTAATCAATTTAATTCATGAATAACATAATTAATCATCCTAATTCATGGCTCACCAGCAGGATACTGAAGAGCAGCAGAAACACGACAAATGGATGGTATTGCTGAAGGATCTCTTGCACCAGCTTTAGCCGTTAATATAGCAGCATTTTTCTCGGCCGTTGCAACAGCTTCAGGTCCAGTGGAACCATTTACACCCATGGATTCCAGTAGTGCCTGATTCAAGTTCGATAAAGCATCAATCAAGTATTCGTGAATATGAAATTAAGAGCACAAGAACACATTCTTCCCAGGAGACATGTACGTGAAGAAGCCAAAGAGACGTGACAAACTCCATTACTGAAATAAAGAAAGCTTAGCTATTATTCTTACAGTTATACATACCTGTGGAGTTGCTGGGAGCATGTAGAGACTATTATCAGGACTCCGGTAAAAAGCCGAAACCTCTTTCTCGATATAGTCTTTTGCATTATTAGAAATATCAGCTACGATTGTGCAAGCCGGGATTATAGTGCCACGTGCATACTCTCTGGCAGCTAATGGCTGCTGATTCCAAAATGCAGCGGCATCCTGAATGATTAACAAAATCACTATCATTATATAAATGGAATGATTAACAAACGACAAAGATATATTCCAAAATAGGAACAGATAATCTAGCTGAGTTGACCAACAAATACAATACAGATTTCTAAATTCAATATTATAATAATCTTACATTATTCAAAGCATCCTTACCGTATTGACTTTTATAAGTTCAGTGTATATAATTTCTAGTTCAGATCTGCGAGAATCGAATTCTTCGATTTTCTTCCACTTTTTTCTCAGGGAATCTTCGGCTTCTTTCCTCTCTGCGCACAGTTTATTCAAGCGTTGTATTTCGGACATCAACGTGTTCAAGCTAGCTCTCAAACCAGCAACCTCTCTTTCCTTCGACCAAACCTCCAACTGCATGAATACGTCCATCATATTATGGCAAAGAAACCAAATACAGTTGGAAAAGAAACATATATACACCAAGATCAATCTTGCAAGGATTTACGATAGGAGCTGACCCCAAAAGTTAACCGAAACAAACATGTGCAATGGTAATTCACCCATTAATACTTAAAAAATGATTTGCATAATAACAATTAAAACACACCTATCATTTTACCTCAAATTGTCTAAGACCGCCAGCACTCTGGGATGTGCCACCGCCAACACCAAGTGAGTGAGAACAAACCGCATCGCCACTTCCATTTAAACGCTTAACAAGTTTTTGAGATAAGTTCCTAGCTTCTGTAGCTTTATTCAAAGCATCTTCAGTGGCCAAGAATTGTTGAACATGTGCTTTCTGGGGACACCATAGATATAATTTCAACATTTGGAACAGTAGGGTCATCTTAATGGAATCTATGTATAGAGTCGAATTTCATCAAGAAAGTCATTTAGAGCAGACACCTCATTAAAGGAACAGCCTGAAGATAAGAAACCATCTTCAAGTTGAAAATTACCTGTCTTTCGAGGAGTTGGTTTTGAGTTCCTTTGGAAGGAACATCGACTCCTATCTTTCCATTACCATAAAGTTGATAGTGCAACGGTGAGCTGACATCCGGGGAAGAAACATCGATAACTCTGTTGTTCTCGTACTTGTACCTGGCAGAGAAATTTGTCAACCGGGTTTTTGAATTAGCTGAACGAACAGAAGAAGGGCATTTAACCCACCAAAAATATCTTACCGTAAGATATCTGCGTCAGCCCTGACATCAATTTTCTCAATTTCTCTGGAAACTAGAGATTTCAATCTTGACGTATGAGCAGTGACTGCCTGAAGCAACTGCGGAGGACATTTAAGGCAGTTTATGATGACCGTTCGAACATCATCAGGTAGGTCCCCGTCAAAATCAAATCCCAGTTTGGCCGATGCCTCCTGCTGTGGATTTGAATGGACACCGACCCCTTCATACGCCGGAAAGGAATTCCTAATCTTCTCAATCATATGATCAGCTAATAATTCACAAGCCTTCCTTATATTCCTCTCCCGTGTGGTCTCGATAAGAATAACTTCGTCTGCAGATTTACTTCCCCTCACAGTCGAATACACAGCTTCCTTTTCACTGGTTCCACCGAAGCTTACCACTTCCGCAGACGAGTCAAAACTCGACCTTTGAGCATCCCTTGCTTGATTGACATACTTATGAAGCCGCTTGTGGTACTCGACGAAGATCTTGGCCGCTTCATCGCACTGCTGATCATAAGCCTCCAACATCACTTGCTTATGCCTGCCCTAGGATCACCCATTACCATGTATTAGACAAACAAACTAAAAATCATTCACAAATTATCAAACAATCTGAAACTAATTAAATATGTACACAAAAGGATTGGGAATGCATACCTGTAATTAGCCCGCTCGTCGAGCATCCTCTTGCGCTCGGCCTCCTCTCTCGAGACCTCGAGCATCCTCGCCTTCAAATCCTTTCTCTGCCTCCTCAGGATGTTCCTCAGCCTCTCCACCTCCTTCGCCGCGGCCTCCCTCTCCTGCAACGCCGCTTCCCTCATCTCCGCCGCTGAGGAGCCCTCCACCGGCGCCTTCTCCTTCCTCCTCCCTCCCCTAACCCTCCCTTCATCTTTCCCGGAGCCCGACGAAGCTTCAGCTCCGCCGTCCCCACTCCCGCCGTGTACCGTTATGTTCCTCCGGATGTTCTCCACCGTCTTCTCCGACTTCACCCTCTTGATCAGGAAATTCCAAATCGGAATCATATTCCCGCGGCAAATCTTCCGCAACGCGTCGATCGACGGGATCGCCACCTTGCTCGAGCCGGCATTGTACGGACCCAGCGGCCTGTACCCCATTTCCTTCTGAAGCCATTCGAATATGGCCTCCGGCTGCGCCGCGGAGCTCGCCGAACTCTGCATCGACGGCAACGAAATCTAGGTTTTCCTAATCAGAAACTAATTGCTCATCAATGTGCTCACTTTAATCGAAACCCCCCAAAATTGGTGGAAATGCGACTCCGACCCAGTTCAGTCTACATTCACCAGGCAACGAAAAACTCCATTAGAGAGCTGCGAGAGCTCTCATTCTTCTTCGATTGAAGAAAAACCCTCCAAGAAGCCGTCGAGATCAGGAAGAGACTAATCGATCTGGGAATTCGCCGACGATTACAGAGAATTCGGAGCAGAAATCGAAAGCCAGCGATTGATAATCTTCGAAAGCTATGAACGAACAGAGAGAGTACGACGTTGTTTTCGACTTCAAACCGAAGAATAGATCCCGCTTTCTCTTTTCTATTTTTTATTTTGGACAAATACGCCCTTTATTATATAATTTTGTCTTTATACACCTCTTATCTCATAAAATTGATTATTTTCGCCTTTGCTATTTCGATCTTGCATAATTAGGGGTAACAATTTAGGCCGGGCACGAAACGATTTCGACCAGTTTGAATGAGTTTGAGTCGACCGTATATGAATCTGAGTCCATTCGTGTAAAAAACGATTAAATAAACGGTGAACAAAGCATAAACACGACAACACGATGAGACCCAATTAAACTTGAGCAAGGCATATATATTATTAAGTGTTTTAATAATTACTATTTGTGAAATTTGTGTTTTCTATTTTATTTATTACTTAGTTTGATTGATGAATGTATAAATAAATTTTAAAATCTTAGATAACATAATTTAATAAATTAAGTTAAATGAGTTTAATTGAATTAGTTTAATATGTAAAATACATGAATTAGTTAAATGAATTAAATTGGTAAACACGATATACAAGATTACTAAATGTTACGGGTAATTCCCGAGATTGATTTAAAAAAAATTAATAAAAAAAATTATTAAATTAATTTTTCTTTTAATTAATTAAGTCAATTTTAATCCAAAACACCCTCCGGAGGCCCGTTTTCGTAAAATAAAGTGTATAGATGTTCCTAAAAATATCAAGATACTAAAAAACGACATAAAATTTGTGAAAAACGGACACGGGACAAGTTAGGGAGCGAAAAAACACTTCGGAAGCACCTTTGGGGGGCCCACAGGCTGACATGTGCGCTAGAGATGACGTCAGCCCGCGCGCGTTAGCCTGCCCACGTCATCAGGGCCCACAACCCTTCACTCGCGCGAGTGAACTGATGCAGCCCCACAAATCGCGCGCGTGAGGGCGCGTGGAGCATCTGATCGACGATCCGACGGCGGCGATGGCTTCCTCTCGTCCTGAGGATCAATTCGCATATATAATTTACCCCAGGGGCTTCCCGAAATAAATTTTAATTGCACCGGAGCCCCTGAATCCATTTATAAATAGAAACTCAGTTCTGTTAAACGGTAACTCATTCGAACTCATCGAAAATCACTCGAAATCTCTCGAGCTTCTCTCTATCCCCTATAAACTCGTCTCCCCCTCAAATATTCCACTAATGTTGAGCGTCGGAGGTGAATCAAGGGGTAACCCCCCCTGTTTCCCTTGACCTCGGGTATTCTTTTGCCAGGTCCAGAAATTGAGAGAAAGCGGAGGTCTAGGAGGAATTCCTACACGGTTATGGTCCCACTTGATAGGTTCTGTTCTACGCGGTGTCCGGTCTATCTCGCGGTCCATTACGTGACTGTGCGGATAGCTCGGGGACACGTATCAGAACCCACAATTCAGGTCACGGGTCCAGACCTAAGGAAATTTCTCTAATAGATCAACCTGAGGGGAACCCCTGGAGAAAATCCCGGGACGATTGACGACCCCGCCTGTCCTAATTCTAGCTCTGTGCGGAACCCATTCTGTCTCCTAGTCCATATCTTTTATAGATATCGTGACTTTGTGGACAGTCTGTAGGACCCAGACTTGGATCGACTTCACAGGCCGAGGGTCCAATCTTCTAAGATTCACTGTTGGATCAAACATACTCTCCCGTTCGTGGGAACCCGATCCAGTGAGGAGCCCGAACCTGTAACCCGGGCCTAGTCCATTCCTGGCCTCGAGGTAACATGTCGTGCGTATCCCCGGATCGCCGGATCACGAACGGCGAACGATACGTTTCGATCTCAGTGCCACGAGAGAGGGAAACAATCTGTCATCCCCGCAATAGGGCCAACAAGCCCAACACAAATCAACATCAGCCCACCAAAAGTCAACAAAACGACATTGGGCCCGGTCCAACACCAGCAATTGGGCCGCTACAATGTTTGATCTAAAAAATAGCATCAACATTTTGGCACTAGAAGGAGGGGCGACGCTCGTGCACAACATCGAATTCAAGCCTCTGAATACCCTCCCAGCAATCAATTCTCATCCACTTATTTTGACCAGCCGGAATGTCGAACGAATCGACAGAGGGCACGCCCTCCCATCCTACAGGGAGCGTGGCTCTAAACACACGGGCTCAGGTCAACGCGCGCCGAAACCACGCACGAAACCAGCCCGATACGAACGTCCGTCAAGAGCCTGCAATCAACGAAGAAAGAGAAAGACTGGACTGGCTGGAAAATAGCGTCTTCCGGCTAACCGGGTTAATGTCCAAACACCTCGGGCATGACACCGTCAACCACGACGTCGTCAACGAAGAGGAAGAAAGTTCAGAGGAGGCCCTGGAACTCACACAGAGAAGGCCCCTCGAGACACAACCGGCACCTGAAGATACTCAGGAGCCGGCACAGTCGCAAACAACCCGACGGTCAGCCTTTGACCGGCTCGGAAATATCACCAACAATGCAAGAGTGCGAAGGAACATCCGGCGTCAGCAAATGCGCACCGAGGCGCGCACGGGAGATCTACGACAACTCATCAGTTGCAAGAGAGAGAGGTCCTGCCACCAAGAGGATTCAGATGACACCGGCACAGAGACATCAGAAACTCTTCAGCACACCACCACCTGTCACACGACGTAGAGGGTGAATGTCGCCTCGGCACCTCTCCCAGCGACAGCTCCCTCCTACGATGGACTGAAAAACGAAGTCCAAGCACTCAAAAAGGAAATCCGAGAGCTCGCCGCCGCCCACAGCTCCGACCTGGCCGTCAAAAGCATGATCGAGGGAGTCATGTCTCCCCTCGCCAGTCACTTGCTCGCTGAAGATCTCGACAAAGACTTACGATTCTCGCTAAACCTCACCTATGACGGCACCAGTGACCCCACATACCACCTGGTGCAGTATCAATTCAATATGCGGGTAAAGAAGTGCTCGCCCTCCACGATGTGTCAGGCTTTCTGCCTCACCCTCGCTGGGCCCGTCTTTGAATGGTATCAGCAGCTCCCGAAGGGTTCCATTGAGTCCTTCGAGTAGTTAGCGGAACTCTTTGTCTCCCGCTTCGAGAGCTCGCTTTCGCAGCGAAAAGGGAGTTCATACATGTGGACCCTCAGACAGCGTAAAGACGAATCCCTCGAGACTATGGAAAGACCATGGAAGTCTACATCAATGACATGATCATGAAAAGCCTCAAAGAGACTAACCACGTCAAGAATCTACGAGAGGCATTCATGCTTCTCGGAAAGTACCAGATGAAGCTGGACCCCGCCAAATGCGCATTCGGAGTCGAGTCAGGAAAGTTCCTGGGATACATTATTAACCGATGAGGAGTCGAGGCGAACCCCGAAAAGATCCGAGCCCTGCTCGAGATGAAGAACCCGCAGAGGATAAAAGAAGTTCAAAGCCTCAACGGGCGCATCAACGCCCTAGGCCGATTCGTATCGAAAGCTACGGATCGATGTCAACCGTTATTTCAAGCCCTCAAAGGCGGAAAGAACTTCACCTGGGACGAAAAGTGCGAGGCCGCCTTTCAGGAGCTGAAAAGTTACCTCAGATCGCCTCCTTTACTGTCAAAACCAAAGGACAAGGAGACGCTCTTCCTCTACCTCTCCGTCTCGACCAGGGCGGTCAGCACCGTCTTGGTCTGAGAAGAAGAAAAGAAGCAACTGCCAATCTACTATGTCAGCAAGGCTCTTCTTGACGCTGAAACGCGTTACATACAAATCGAGAAGTTGGCGCTCACGCTGATTACCACTGCGAAGAAAATCTGGCCGTACTTCCAAGCCCACCAAATTGTGGTGCGAACCGATTATCCTGTGTGAAAGGTGCTCCTTAAAGGCACTTCTTCACGCATGGCGATCTAGTCGCAAGAGTTGGGGGAGTACGGTGTTGAGTACCAGCCCCGAGTCGCCATCAAAGGTCAGGCCGTAGCTGATTTCATCGCCGAGTTCACTTACGACACCGAAGTCGAGACCGAAGAAGAAATTGACAAACTGCCAGAAAACGCCAAGAGGAAAGCAAATCCCGAAGGTCCAATCTGGACTCTGCATGTGGACGGCGCCTCGAATGCGCATGGTTCAGGAGCTGGAATAGTGCTCACTAACCCAGATGGTGGAAAGCTCCGCTACGCCATTCGTTTCAGATTCAAAGCCTCAAACAACGAAGCCGAATACGAAGCTCTACTAGCCGGACTACAAATCGCGCAGAGACTCGCAGTGAAAAACCTGCGAATCCACTGCGACTCCCAATTGATCGTGAATCAAGTGGAAGGAGAATATCAGGCAAAGGAAAACAACATGGCGGCCTACCTGGCAGAAACCCAACGCCGTCTAGAGTTCCTAGCTTGGTACGAAGTGGCCCAGATACAGCGTGCCAAAAACTCCGAGGCCGTTACATTAGCCCGAATGGCATAGGGGGCCGACAATGAAGAACTTGGGAAGGTTCCCGTCGAAGCCCTCGAGCACCCTTCAATCAAGAAGATCGAAGGCCTCGCAACATTCGACGGAGCCGCTGAAAAGTGGATGTCGCCAACAAGCGAGTACCTGAAACATGATGCCCACTCTACCGACGAAGCTCTCACCACGACCGACGGAGTCGCTGAAAAGTGGACGTCGCCAGCAGTCAGACACCTGAAACATGGTACTCGACCAACCGATCTTGATGAAGTCTTCAATGCATCAGATGAAGCCGGTGAAAACTGGATGACTCCGATAGCAGGGTACCTGAAACACGGTACCTACTTGCCGACCACAACGAAGCTAGACAACTCAAGTTTCGCGTGACGAGATACGTGTTGTACAATGGAGAACTCTACAAACGTGGCTTCATGCAACCTCTCCTGAAATGTCTTCCCGAAGACGACGCCAACCTCGTCCTTCGGGAAATTCACGATGGAGTGTGCGGAAACCACTACGCGGGGCGATCCCTCGCCTTGAAGGCCCTGAAACAAGGGTACTTCTGGCCAACTCTAAAAAAGAACGCGATCGAGATGGCACGAAAGTGTGACAAGTGTCAGCGGTTCGCCATGATACCGCGCCAGCCAGCAGTCCCGTTGTGCCCAGTGCTGGTTCCTCGCCCGTTTGCCAAATAGGGAATCGACCTGATCGGAAAATTGCCGAAGGCCCCAGGAGGGGTTGAATACGCAATAGTCGCGGTCGATTATTTCACCAAGTGGGTCGAAGCAGAGCCAATCGGAAAGATCACGCAGACGAACACGACGAACTTCATCTGGCATAACATAGTTTGTCGGCACGGGATCCCAGAATCGCTCATTACCGATAATGCCAAGCAGTTCAACAACGTGGACCTTCGAGCCTTCTGTAGCGAGCTCGGGATCAACAACACCTACTCATCGCCCGTCTATCCTCAGGCGAACGGGCAGGTCTAGTATGCCAACAAAGACATCAAGACGATCATGAAAAAGAAGCTCGTGTTAGACATATGTGTCCTTAAACAAGATATTTTATCCATTTGTAAAAGATTATGACATGTCATTGAATAAAGATGATACTTATTATGTTAATCTTACTATAGTTTCTGGTAGAGTAAAATAGAATGTTTGTTTCCATAGTTCATATAGGATGCAATTATGTTATTATTATCACAACAGAGTCAATGTGAGGAAGAATTAATAATCATAATAAATGAACTTAAAATGTCCGTGACCTGATTAACTGGGTGGGAGCCCATTAATCGTATAAGGTCATTAATGTGACTAAGTGACAATCCTATTCTAGATTATGTGTGTGTCACACTCACTAGAAGTGCATTAAGTGTGAAGTGTCTTCATACTGGACTGGACCTGACTTAAACTCAAGAGTTATCATATAAGACCGTCACTGATAACTTGTAGTTGAGTCACAAATAGATGATCAAATGGATATTAGTTCTAAGTCCTGAGTGGTCTTGAGTCCGAGCTACTGGCTTGATTGTTCTTTGCTTTAACCGTTAAAGAACACAAGATATTACCATTGTTCCTAACACTATTATTTTGGGAACATGATAGTCAGTAGTAAGGGTAGCTTGATCATAGACATGGGCATCACACAGCTCTCTTCAGAGTCATGATGATTCCCTTGATTGTCGGTGGTGAGAAGTGAGAGGTACCCGTGCGCAACTTATGAATCGAAACCATAAGTGGGTTACTCATAATATTACTGACTGAGTCAAGGAGGAAAATGCAATGAGAGGCAATACGGTAAAAACCGCCTGCTCATGTGTGAGTCATCAAGTGAAAGAATAATAACCCGAATTTGATTGTATCAATGGACACCCTGCTGTTATAAAGGGAATAATATATACCGTATCACTAAAGAGTGCAGCCTCGGGTCTATAGTGGAATCACTTCGAGGTTTGACGAACAACTAGCAGTTCGTTGGAGCTTAAGTGATACGGGTCCATGGTCCCCAGGATAGCTCCGTAACGGATGATACGTACGTGATTAAAATACATTCTGGATAATGTTTAATCATTTGACTAGACTTATAATACTGAAGGTCTGTGGCAGACGTCAAATAGTTTTATCGTCAGCGTGGCAAAAGTACCATATTTTGGTACACGAAATTAACTGATAAAAGAAAGTTATAATTTAGATTTTATATCAGCACCATGTTGGTGGAAATTAAATTCTAAGCAACTTTGCTTTTTGAACCAAGTCATTTCGACTTACGGTTTGTGATTTATGGATTTTCAAAGTTTGTGCTCGGTTCGATAAACTATGAAATTAAATCACATGTCAAGAATTTAAATGATGGTGTGGCACCATGACATTTTAATGTGTGATATTGAGATCAGGAATTATTAATATAATTTAATTATTTGGATTTAATTATTAATATCTTATTAATAATTAATAGATTTATATTAATAAATAAATATATATATATTTATATATATATATATTTAAATGTGTAAATTCGAATTAGGGTTTGGATATTAGAAACCCTAGCTAAATTCGAAACATGTTTTGGTCATTCCAAATTTGTGGCATAAGTACCAAATGTTTTGGTATTTTAGCAAAATCCCTAAAATCAATTTAATCCATTAGATCGGTTATGATTTAATATCAACCGTTGGATTAAGATAATTGTTTTTAACCCTAATGGTAATTCGAAAAATAGAAGCTTGGTGACCAAGCCTAGGGTTTTCGAATTTGACCTAATTAATTGTATCCGTTGGATCGGTTTAAGATTTAATCTTTACCATCGGATTAGAAATCAATTAATAATATATATATATAACATATAATTCGAAATTATAAGGATAAGATTTTCGAATTAGGGTTTTGATAAAACCCTAGGATATTTGATTTAATCCTTAATTGATTTGATCCATTATATTGGTTTAAGATTTATTTTTAACCATTGGATCTAGATAATCATAATAGAATTCAAATTTTTTATATGTGTTTATATATATAATTCGAATTTAATATATATGAAGATAAGATTAAATATTTTGATCTTATAATGTATTTCTTATTTAATTAAATCCCTAATTAATTATATTCATTGGATTTAGATGAGATTAAATCTAGACCATTGGATTGGAATAATTAATTATATTTAATTATATAAATTCAAAAAATAGGGAGGGAATATCTCCAATTCGGTTACAGTCTTGAGCCTATAAATAGGAGGCTCATTCTACACATTTTACACACCTTCCCCAGAGCAAAAACTCGAGCTCTCCCTCTCTCTCTAGGGTCTGCGAGTTTTCTGCTTCTGATCTCTTTTCTGGTTCGGCTTAGTGAGACGTTGTTCTCCGGAAGCTTCAAAAGAATCTCAGTTAAAGTTTTGTGACGGAGTCCTGCTGGCGAAGCCCACGCTTTGGTACGAGGAATCCAGGAGAATATCCCGGAAGATCACGGGTGTTTCCCTCAGCACCGGCGGAGCCCTGCCGAACTTCAGAGTCCGCAGTCAGAAACGTCAACCGAGGTACGGCCTTATGCATTGGGTTAATAAATGCAAACATTTACCGCTTTCTATTTATTTCTTATTTCGACTATGATATTAATAATGAGTTGTGAATATTAAATATGTTATATTTATCGGATCTTGTTATAATGGTTATTACCCGATATCCGTGCCGTTAGTCCGATACCAAGTTTTTCGCTTTAAAATAATTTTTAAATGTTACCGGAATGGCTCGGAGGCACATTTCGGCGTAATGGAATCGAGAATCAAACCCCGACCGTGATTTTCACTCCCAACAGCTCGACGAAAAGAAAGGCAAATGGGCAGAAGAGCTTCCCTCGGTCATCTGGGCATACCGAATAACAGCCCGAAATGCAACAGGCGAAACCCCTTTCGCCCTGACAAACGGCGTTGAGGCAGTCATCCCCGCTGAAATAGCGGTCCCATTGCCACGAGTAGAGCTCTTCAACGAAGAGCGAAACGATGAGGCCTTGCGGCTAGAACTAGACCTTGTCGAGGAAAAGCGAAACGAAGTCTACACGCGTTTGGTGGCCCAGAAATAAGTTGTCGAACGTTACTACAACTCCAAAGTCAAAGAGCGACGTTTCTTGGAAGGAAGCCTGATCCTGAGAAAGGTGGGACCAAACACACAAGTCCATGGTGCGGGAGTCCTCGGACCCACATGGGAAGGCCCGTATCGCGTCACCAAAGTAATCAGAGACGGAACTTACCGGCTCGAAGACATGGGGGGTCGGGAAGTCCCCCGCCCTTGGAATGTGGAACACTTGAGGCAGTACCACCAGTAACTCCCGCTCTACTAGGCCTAGCCAAAACAAAGGACCAAGATGAAGCTAAGATCCAACCAAATGCTAAGATCAAACATAAAGCCAAAAGTCAAGTTGAAGCTAAGAGCCAATGCCCACCAATTATATATATGTAACACCTTATCCAATGTAAAATAAGAGCGCCACAAGAAGCGCCGAATAATGAAAACCGTCAAATATTTCTAGAGAACTGTCCAGAAATTAGAGACGGTCGCCTCTAGGGATTAGTTTTCTCACAATCTTTCCAGATTACTAAAAAACTGGGGGGTTGATAGATTGAGTAGACAGAGGCACAATTTATATATCTATATATATCCGAGAAGGTAAGCCGCTCAAAGCGCAGACATCAGCAAAAGACCAGAACAACGATTCTGGCAAAAAGTCCGAGACGGTAAGCCGCTCAAAGTGCCGACGTCGGCAAAAGACCAGGACCTCGACCCTGGCACTAAGTCCGGGACCATAAGACGCTCAAAGCGCAAACACCGGCAGAAGGGCTCGGGGGGCTAGACGCTAAAACGCGAAACCCCGACCACGAAGACCAGGGCCTCGACCATGGCAAAAAGTCCAAGACTGTAAGCCGCGCAAAAGCGCAGACATCGGTACCGAGACAGTAAGCCGCACAAAAGCGAAAACTTTGGTAAAAGACCAGAACCACGATTCTGGCAAAAGTCTGGGACCGTAAGACGCTCAAAACGCAAACACCGGCATAAAGGCTCGGGGGCTAGACCCTAATGCACGAAACCCCGACCATAAAAGACCAGGGTCACAAACCTGGCATTAAGTCCGAAATAGTAAGCCGCTCAAAGTGCAAAAATTCGGCAAAAGATCCAAAACACACTCTGGCATAAGTCCGGGTTCATGAGACGCCCAGGCGCAAAACTCGGCAAGGGCTCGGGGGTGGGCACACCCAAATTCAAAACCCCGACCAAAACCGAACGACATGATATCGGTTAAAATTCTCTAGACGTGTAAATCGCTCAAACACGAACACCTGTTACAGACGAGAAAAACAAGGCGAACAAGCACGGAATCCGGCACGCGAAAAGAAAAGCACGATGAGAATAGAAAAAAACAGCCCAACGGCATGAGTCTACAAAAAGATCGGTGCCCTCAAACAAATACATAAACGGTGATACAAGACCACCGTTCTTCCACAAAAACCGGGCGTGTCAGCATATATATACAAATACCCCTAAAGGTACGCAAAAAATCGCACCACCAACGGCGCTACACGAGCTGCAAACCCCGTATGCAAAAGAGAGAGATACACAGTACGAGCCACTACATATATACAAAAGAAAAAGATAAAGATCCCTGATCAGGAGCAGCCATCCACGTCACGTCTCGGCAGGATCCTGTCCTCCCAGGGATGTCTGATCGCCGCCCTCGAAGGCCCCATCTACCTGCTGCACGGGAGCGTCCAATGCGAAGTCAGCACCCTGGGGATGATAGTAACCGCCGCCGGCGGCACTGTTCTCGCTCGCGCCCAAACCTCCCTGGGCACCTACCGAAAGAGCGGCATCAAGGAACCCCTGAGGAGCGATCGACGCTCCATAGTCAGCGGCCGAAGGCGGCGGGGGAATAGAGGCGATGAAGGACTGAAGAGACACACGCACAACTTCTGGTACTGTGACATCTTCATATACGTACGAAATGGAAAGATGCACACTGATATTCTCCATCAACAAGGAGCAAGTGCCGCCGATGAAACCGTCCCAGTATCGGGCATCGCCCAGCTGCTCCGTGGAGCTCTGAACCCGCGCGACTTTAGCCTCTAACACAGAAATCCGCTCCCTAGCCTCCACCAGCACCCGAACAACATTATTATACTCCACGGAACCTCGGGCCATGCTGCTGAGAGCGCGCTCGCGCCCCTCCTTGAACTCCCGGAGCAACTGTAAAGCGAGATTGATTCCCTCTTGAGACATCTCCGCTCGGGAGCGAGCCTCCCAGCTCTCGCGCTCAGCCGAGACAACTCTGTTGCGGAGACCGGCAATCACCGTCATATGAAGAGCGTCGCTGCGTAGGTCCTTGACAAAACCGGCAGCGCTGGTCCCGCCCTGCTCAAATATTGACGGCACCTGCACAGGCAAAGAGGAAAAACTCACGTGCTGAAAAATGTACGGAGTACCATGAGAAAACAAAAAAAATGTCAGAAGACACGTACCAATGGTGCCGCATAGTCCGTCGTGGGAATACTCCCCATCAGGGGAGCGAACTAAAAAATGGTCGGGTCATACCGTGGAGGCACAACCCGCCTCAGATCTGACCCTTGGCCCGGGACCTGCCCCTGAGGAATGGCCGTCTCGGCCACCCCCGGCCCCCCGGAGGTTGACCCGGCTGTCTGGAGCACCGTCCGTCTAGGACGACGACCAGAGATGGGAGAGGATGCCGCTGATGCACGGGACCTCCCTCTGGCTCCGCGTCTCTCGCGATCCATACCGTAAAAAAGAAAACAAGCGGCGTCAGAATACAACACACAATATGAAAGACACCACGACTAGAGAAAGAAAAGAGACCGTGCGAACCACTTGATCCCGTCTCGAGACCCAGAGGCATCCACGTCAGGCTTTGGCTCTGTATCCATCCAGACTGCACCCACGCCAACCTCTCCAAGTAGGAGGCAAAAAATCCAGGGACGGCAGAACTCGTCATAAAAAAGTCGACAAGACCCCGATCCCTGGTGGCCGGACTCGGGCGCGGTAGGAGAGTTTCGAAACATCCAGGCACTGACCCTAGGTAAGTGCTCGGGACCCACACTCATCGGCTGCGCCAGACCAGGTCCAAACGCTGATGGGAGTGATCGACACGGAAACCTGTGACCGCGTCAGGAACGAACTAGTTCTCGAACCCTTCTATGCCCCAAAAAGGGCGGAACGTGAAAAGTCCAAGAAATTGGGCCGCGGATAGTTCACCGCCTCTGCCTTCGCGCCACATCGAGTAGCATCCTGCGGCGAATCGGCAGGCGTCAGGACTGAGCTGGATCGGATGCAAACCCAGCAACACCAGAAGATTCTCTAAAAGAGGCGGAACCGACAAAGAAAAGCCTAGTCGAATGCTCTCTAGGGGCACCACTACCATCCCTTCACGCGGCCGACTGGGCACCGACCCCTCCGACGGAGCACAGACCCCCTCAACGGGAATTATGTGCTCATCCCGGAAGAAAGCATAGAGCTCCCCAGGGGTGACAACACTCGGGACATCAATGTCCGAAAAATCTAACGGAGGATCGAACCAGAACCTAACAGGCTCACGGCTCACAGGACTGATCCGCCTCCTAACGATCCTATAAAAAATTGGGCATGACCCGCCTGCTATGCCGGCTCTATGACTCAGTCCGTCCACGTCAACGGCCTCATAGTCGGTACCTGCAAAACCTCTATGAATATTTACATCGGCGTCGGGGGATCTCAAACTCGCCCCCGAGTCAACTGGCAAATCTCTCCGAAAAATCGTTCCGGGAACTGTCGCCTCAGCCGACGAGTCCGACGGGGCAGACAAACCATCGCGAACCTCGCGAAAGGCGAGAGACGATACTCGGATCGCATCAGCCGGTAGGGGCCCGCTGGGAAAACCCCTAGGCCCAAACCCGGGAAAGAACATTCCCAGAAACGGGAACGGGGGAACCTGATATCCGACCCCGGTCCCCAAACCAAGGAACAATGCCCGGATACCGCCGACAAACGCTCGCCGGAAACCCGGAAAGCTGAGAAAGTCAGACGGAAACCTCAGACCGTCGCTGGATAGCGACGGGACAGTAATTCCATCGTTGTGGGCCCGCCCCGACACGATCAGAGGCGAGAGGGGGCCCACAGACACATCCCGAAGCGTGGCCCGGGCGGAAAAACCCGCCGGCATCCGCCGATCACCACTGCTATCACCAGGGGACCGCCTTGCCGGAGTCGTTGGAATCCGGCGACAGTCGTGGGCCCACCCCGAGACCGACCCAGAGCTGTTGGGACCCACAGGAGGCAGATCAGAGATCCCCACGGGCTCTGCACACAAACCGAAGCCACTGCCGGCTCCTCCGGCCACATCATCGCTCGCCGCCACCACAGACGAGGTCGTCTTATTCACCTGGTCACCGTGTGACCCTTCCCCGTCGACGGCAGGCGCCGCCGTGAAGCCCGTGGCGATTTCGGCAGCCTCAGACCCACGCGAAGAAACCCCGCCATCGCCGGCTCCTCCGGCCACGCCGTCGCTCTCCGCCACCGCATACGAGCTCGCCATGCCTCCCCGGTCGTCGTGCGACCCGCCTTCATCGATGGCGAGCATAGCCGTGGAAGCCGTGGCGATCCCGATCTCGCCAGATCCACGCGACCGTGACCGCTCGTCACCTCGCGTATGCACCTCGCCACCCACGTAGCCCACCGACTCCGACGAGCTCGCCGGACGATGCCGACCACGATGGTGGTCCTCTCCGGCGACGGCAAGCTTCGGCGTGGTGGCTAGGGCTGAATCTATCCGGCTCTCCATCGGGTTAGAGAGAGAAAAAAGGGTCGATTTCAAGAAATTCGACTCTTTTTTGATGTATTTTTGCAAAAACTGCCTCGAAATCCGTGTCGCTGAACCCGCACACGGTAAAGTTTGTCGAAAAAATAATGAACCAGAAGAAACGGCACTAAAAAAGGCTAACAGAAGCAAAAGTTATGTGAGTTCGAAAAACTTACTTTAAACGATTATGTGGGCCACGCGCCGTTCCGAGAATTCACAAATGAAAGGGCCCACCTTGAATTTATAATTTCCCGGAAATTTTAAATTCCCGCGAAACTGGGGGGTTAATGTTACGAGTAATTCCCGGGATTGATTTAAAAATAAATTAATAAAAGAAAAATTATTAAATTAATTTTTCTTTTAATTAATTAAGTCAATTTTAATCCAAAACACTCTCCGGAGGCCCGTTTTCATAAAATAAAGTGTCTAGATGTTCCTAAAAATATCAAAATACTAAAAAACGACAAAAAATTTGTGTAAAACGGACACGGGACAAGTACGGGAGCGAAAAAACACTTCGGAAGCACCTTTGGGGGGTCCACAGGCTCACATGTGCGCCAGAGATGACGTCAGCCCGCGCGCGTCAGCCTGCCCACGTCATCAGGGCCCACAGCCCTTCACTCGCGCGAGTGAATTGATGCAGCCCCATAAATCGCGCGCGTAAGGGCGCGTTGAGCAGCCGCTCGACGATCCGACGGCGGCGATGGCTTCATCTCATCCTGAGCATCAATTTGCATATATAATTTACCCCAGGGGATTCCCGAAATAAATTTTAATTGCACCGGAGCCCCTGAATCCAGTTATAAATAGAAGCTCAGTTCTGTTAAACGGTAACTCATTCGAACTCATCAAAAATCACTCGAATTCTCTAGAGCTTCTCTCTACCCCCTATAAACTCGTCTCCCCCTCAAATATTCCACTAATGTTGAGCGTCGGAGGTGAATCAGGGGGTAACCCCCCTGTTTCCCTTGACCTCGGGTATTCTTTTGCCAGGTCCTGAAATTGAGAGAAAGCGGAGGTCTAGCAGGAATTCCTACATGGTTACGGTCCCACTTGATAGGTTCTATTCTTTACGGTGTCCGGTCTATCTCGCGGTCCATTACGTGACTGTGCGGATAGCTCGGGGACACGTATCAGAACCCACAATTCAGGTCACGGGTCCAGATCTAAGGAAATTTCTTTAATAGATCAACCTGAGGGGAACCCCTGGAGAAAATCCCAGGATGATTGACGACCCCGCCTGTCCTAATTCTAGCTCTGTGCGGAACCCATTCTTTCTCCCAGTCCTATCTTTTATAGATATCGTGACTTTGTGGACAGTCTGTAGGACCCAGACTAGGATCGACTTCACAGGCCGAGGGTCCAATCTCCTAAGATTCACTGTTGGATCAAACATACTCTCCCGTTCGTGGGAACCTGATCCAGCGAGGAGCTCGAACCTGTAACCCGGGCCTAGTCCATTCCTGGCCTCGAGGTAACATGTAGTGCGTATCCCCGGATCGCCGGATCACGAACGGCGAACGATACGTTTCGATCTCAGTGCCAGGAACTTCGCTCGGAATCCGTATCACAGACATCGAGAGAGGGAAACAATCTGTCATCCCCGCAATAGGGCCAACAAGCCCAACACAAGTCAACATCAGCCCACCAAAAGTCAACAAAACGACATTGGGCCCGGTCCAACACCAGCAATTGGGCGGCTACAGTGTTTGATCTAAAAAACAGTATCAACACTAAATATAAAGAATATATATCTCATCTTCTTATATGATTAATAAATAGAGTAGATCTGAGTCTAAGTCTATATAAAATAAGTAAAACACGATATGAAACAAAAACCTTCGCTTGAATAAGACTCTTCAAATAAATGGGTCTATTTTTCCATTAACATTAATCTTTTTATTTTCTTGTTGAACTTTAGAGAATAATCTTTAATGAGAGTGTACTGCTAAAATTAAGAAATTACAAGTATAGTACATAATATGAATTACTATTTGTCGATCAAAGACTTAAGCAATACATTTGTGAACAAAAAATAAACAATCTTGTCAATTTGGTTGTGCATATATAAACATCAAATTGAGGTTAAAAATCTTTTTGAGTAAGTGAAAGTTGTTATCCTAAATAGAGCAAATGTCTTTTTTAAGAGAAATGACTCTTAATAGTCAAATTGAAACGTTTGATTAGTCAAATAGCCAACTTTTCATTTTTCTTTGCAAAATAGCCAAATTGATGAGGTGGCTATTTAATAGCATATTTTATACCTATAATACCCTTTTAACATATTAACGTGTATTAACAAAGTTAATTTTTCTTAAAAATAAGAACATTTACTTGTTTTACAGAAAATCTATATTAATGTGTATTAAGTGAGTTAATTTGTTTAAAAATATAAAATCGTGATTAAAATTTTAACAAATATTTAATTTATTTTTAAACAAATTAACTTAGTTAATACACGTTAATATAGTTAATACACGTTAATACAAGGGTAATACGGTCTTTCGTGATTTATTAATGTGGTTGATTGGCTATTTGGCAATATTAATCAAAAGGTTGGCTATTTTGCAAAATAATTTTTCTAGTTTGGCTATATGGCTATAGAGCCCTTTTTTTAATTCTACTGAGTCCGAGACATTAACTAACATATTAGCCAAAATCATAAGATTAAGATTCTTAAAAAGCCTTACATCAGGAATTACGACATCTAGAAATCATATAATAACGTGTTATAAAATATAGAATTATCACTGTTGATGCCTAAAATTAGCTCCACACTGTTGCGGCCCACTTGTGCGGATTGGGCCGGGCTCCTCGTCGTTTGTTGACTTTCTCTGGGCTTGGGGCTTGAACTTCTTGGATTCTCCAGGTGATGGTGATGTGATGCCCCGCCTCGTTGAATATAGTAAGGCTGCCTACGTACCCACTTGTAGCCAAGTAGGATCAAGTCATCTCGTAGTTCAAAGTTGGTATTGATGGAGCCGTTCCTGAGCTGGCTTGGGCGATCTTGGAGGCGATGGCCGAGACGGAGTAGGATGGCTCTTAGATCTTCCTCTGGTGAGTCGGCGATTCCTCTAGTGAGCCGGACGGCCGATGGCGGAGGCGAGAGTCAGACGGCGTTCGGACCTTCCTCCGGTGCCTTCTCTCTGGGCCTGAGGCTGGAATCCGGTGGATCGGACCCTCCACTAACCGTCGGACTGGGACCGGGTCCTCCTACCCGTTACCACAAAGTCCTTAGACTCGGGATATAGGTCGATGACCGCTGAAAACCAGAACCTCCGTAGGGCAGGTCGACGATCGCACACTCCGCTAAACATTGGAACGGGATCGGGTCCTCCGACCCGTTACCACAAAATCCTAAGACTCGGGATAGAGGTCAGTGACCGCTGAGAACCGGTTCCGACCTTAGTCGAAGATTTATACTAGAATATATATATATATATATATATATATATATAATAGAGAAAATGGTGTTTATCGCTATAAAGAGCGTTTGAATCGGAGTTACCGTTTTTTAAGATTGAGCTTCTATTTATACGAGGGTCCAAGGACCTCTAAGTAATTAATAATTACTTGCCATGGGCTTCTAAGTTAATAAAAATTGCTCTGCGCGGCCCGACGCGGCCTAACGCGGCCCAACACGGTCTGACGTGGTTATTAGGCCACGTTAGGCCATGTTAGCCCGCGTTGGTCCGCGTTAGGCCGCATTAGCCCGCCTTAAGCCGCGTTAGCCCGTGTTAGGCTGCGTTGGCGGACCGCGTTAGGCCGCGTTGGCGGATCGCGTTAAGCCGCGTTAGGCTGCGTTAGGCCCGCGTTGGCCCGCATTTTTGCATCCCGCGGCCATGCCCGTTCACTTCAATATTTTTATAGTAATAAATAATTGGTTTCACGTTTTTTGGGCCTCTGGGGTGCGTTTTTGGGCTGTTATCAATTTTTATTAATTTTGAAAACACCTATAACAATGACAATAAAAATAGAAAAGAAATTAAGTTAGAGTATTTTCTTATGGAATAAGTTGCAATAAACTACTTAATCCTTCCTTATTACTCATATTGTGGACATTAAAATAAATAATACATTAGACTTTGCCTGCGTTTGGTTGGGATTAAAAAATTATGTTTTTGTTTTTAGAATAAACTAAAATGCTTATTCGGTGTGGGCGAAATTGTTTTTATAAAAAAAAATTATAAACAATTTTAGATTTTGTAAAGGAATCGAAAAAGCTAGGATTCTTAGCTTTTGGTTTATTTTAAAAACAAAAACAAGACTTTTATTCTATTTTATTCTTTTTACTATAATATATTTATTTTACTAAATGTTGAATAAGATTTTTTTACGAACAACAACTGTTTTGTTAACAGTTTACTAACACTTGTTAGTTTTCTTTTTAATATTTAAAAAAAAAATTGGATCAAAAAACACTTTTTTTTTCCTTCAAACAAAGTTATGCGAAATAGTGTCATTGTTAGTCGGATTTTCCAACTACCTTGTCTTGCTTACATGGCATTTTAAAGATTTCGCAAAGGAAGTCACCGACCAAAAGGCCTTCCCGAGTGTCAAGTCAACCACTCTATCGATAATCGGTCGAGGATAATCCTTGATTTGTTAATAAAAAGAGTGCGTATATCCGGTTTTACAGATAAATAATATTTAAAAAAGTAATCATTGAAAAAAAATAGTTTTAGAATTTAATATTTTTAGGGTAATATTTTTTGTAAGTATATTTACCTATAGTTAGTTAATGAATTGTCTATCGTATATATCTAATTGATATTATCTATATATAGTTTCCTTAAAGGGATCATAGCGACAAAAGTGGCTAAAGTTAGGTCAAGTGTGCAAATAAATGGTCAAAATAATTTAATATCGGCATAAATATCTAAAGTTTACCAAACAGTGGCGTGTATAAGTTTCATCCACTCCAACTCAACGCTCTTTAAGCGATTTAACACAAAATGCATTACAAAGTACATTATCAAATACATTAAGACTGCTTGCATAACATATTAGCACAAAATACATTAACGGGAGTTGGGTTGGAGTGGATGGAATTTGTAAACGCCACGGTTTGACAAATTTTAGATACTTATGCTGATATTAAATCGCTTTGGCCACTTATTTGCACACTTGACCCAACTTTGGTTGCTTTTGCCGTTATTATCCTTATATTTAAATATAATCTATATATTATGACGCAGTCACACGGTCGACAACATCAATGCTCTCCGTTGACAATTTCAAACACTGCCGTGTTTGCTTGTTTGTCTTTTTCTAAATAATTTACATGCAAATATTTATTTATTTATTTATTATTTTAATTTATGATTTAATCTAATGAAAGTGAAATTGTTAGTATATAACGCATTTCCCATTTTTAATTAACTTAAAATCTGTCTTATACATACAAATTTTGAATGCCATTTTTAAAATATGTAAAACAAAAACTAATACTTCGGTTTTATTGGTTCGCCGACATGTTTTCAATAATCAATAAGTTCACGGTAGTTAATTTTACTATTTTAATATTATGTGTTGAGGTACGATTTCGTCCACATCAATCGTCCACATCAATTCACATTGATACGACGAAATTTATCTATTTCGTTTAGATATTTGGGTCTAAATCAAAGAAGCCCAACAACAACAAAATGGATGTTGACCAGGTCAAAGGGTCTAGCTACCGCAGAAGTCAACGGTCAGAAAGAAGCTAGGCGACGAAGATGCCCGTCGATGAGAATGATGCATTTTAACACAACCTCGTCGATGAGTTCTCATCGACAAAGCCCCATCACTACAGAAGACCGAAGGATGATGCAAGTCAACCACAAAGCGTGATCTTGCGATGAGACCAACAAACAGACGACGAAGATGAAGATGACAAAGAGCAATCAGCGGAGCACGAGCTGTGCTTCAGCGGTGACGACGACAGTTATGCCCACAATTTTTGCCACGCAACCATGGCAATTATGTGGGAATTAAACGCATTTTGTAATCGACCATTTGTGAGGTTGGACTCAATTACTAAGCTATATAAATTGTGAGCTAAGCAATGTAAACATGGATGGAAAAATCCTTCACAAAAGATACGAAATTTCCACACTCCAAAGTTCTCAAGTGTATGCACTCTTTCTAAACCCATTTTCTTCAACGTGATTTAGTTTTAACAGAAATACCCGAGCTCTAAGGTAACTTAAAAGCATAATTACACTAATCGTGACTCCGTGACTGCGGATATGATTTTTCGCCTCAACAGTTTGGCGCCCACTGTGGGGCTCACGTGCATTTCATTGCGCAATTGAATCACGTGATCTGAGAAATGGCAATAGAAGATGAATTAGAGACGCACATACAAGAAGAGGAATGACAGCTAGCGGCGGCGACACTAGCAAATCAGCAACGAACAGCGGCTTTGGCACGCCAATACATGGAAAACGCCCAGTCAATGGAGCAACCAGGGAGCTCATCTGCGACGCCAGGGATGTATATATGAGGAAGTTTGAAAGCAATGGCCGGGGAGGAGGTTACCAACGACGAAGAGGAGAATCTTGAAAAAGCCAAGGGCGGAAAGAACCTCCATCGCATGCAAAGGTTCAGTAGGTCAAGCAAGAAGAATCTGATGAAGAAGCGGATTCACATGATCATGGGCAGCTCATCGTTTTGTGAGGATACGGCGAACAACATCAAAGCCTATCAGTGACGAGCCAAGCATTACGACGAGGACATTGAGATGAGCATGGAAGGAATAAAGGGCGGCGACACACTGATTATGTTTTTCAAAGAAGACATATTCCCAGGCGACCATGATGATGCCATTGTTATATCCTTGAACGTGCACAATTTCACTGTTGATCAGATTCTCATCGATAACGGGAGTTTAGTGGACATCATCTTTTTGGACACTCTGAAAAAAGATGGACATTAACGAGGACGAAATAGTTGGGGCCCCAAGAGGTCTCACCGGTTTTAACGGGGGTAAACTGCCTACTCCACGGGAACAATAAAGGTTGTCATATACGCAAAGGGAGTGAATAAATTAGTGAAATTCGTAGTCATGGACTGCCCATCGATCTTCAACATTATTATAAGACGACTATGGATTCACTTGATGCGAGAAGTTCTATTGACTTCTCACTAGTGCATTAAGTTCCCAGGATCAAAGGGCAAGATCATAGAGATGGAATGAAGCATGGAGGAATACCGCACCTGCTACATGAATAATTATCGGATGACTCTAAAATGGATGAATCTGATAGGCACAAGAGAGCCAAATAGCAATCAACAACATAAAATCCAGCGCGATGGCAATCAACGATCAGAAGGATCCTAATGAAGCAAATGAAGAAGCCAAGAACGACGAAGATCAGAGGGACCCAAAGGAGAAGAAGAAAAAGAAAGGGAAGGGAAGACCGAACACCTAATTGCGGACCAGTTGGAAATGGTGGAACAAGTCCAAATAGACCCATCAGACCCAACAAAGACAGTCGGCATAGGAATAGGTCTAAACGATGAATTGCGAGGATGGCTCATCGAATTCTCGAAAGAGAATGAAGGAGTTTTTCCTGGTCACACGAAGACATGCCGGGGATAAACCCTGACATTATCTCCTACCAGCTCAATGTGGATCCCCGCCATAAGCCAGTAAAGCAGAAGCAGAGGAAGATAGTAGCTGACAGGAACAAGATCATCAACGACGAGGTTGACAGACTCCTGGCAACGAGAGCAATCAATGAAGTCGAGTACCCCAAATGGTTGGCTAATACGGTCATCGTCAAAAAGAAAAATGGGAAGTGGCGAGTATGTAGTGATTTCACCGATCTCAATAAGGCTTTCCTCAATGATAGTTTTCCTATGCCCCATATCGTCCGTCTCGTCAATGCAACATGCGGACATGAGTTCTTGAGTTTCATGGACGCATATTCAGGATACAACCAGATCATGACGCACCCCGATGATGAGGAAAAAACGGCGTTCATCAACGAGAGATGAATCTACTGCTACAATGTAATGTCTTTCGGGTTGAAAAATGAAGAGGCTACGTACCAGCGGTTAGTGAACAAGATGTTCCACGAGCAAATCAGAAAAATAATGGAGGTATACATCGATGATATGTTGGCAAAGTCCTTGAAGGCAGAGATGCACATTGCTCATCTGAAAGAATGCTTCGAGGTGCTCAACCGGCATAACATGTAGCTCAACCCACCAAAATGTACCTTCAGAGCCTCGTCAGGAATATTCCTCGGATATCTGGTGACGCAGCAAAGGATCGAAGCTAGCCCCGACCGGGGCGAAGCCATCAAGAACATGCCATTACCACACAACAAAAAGGAGGTCTATACGCTTAAAGGAAGAATCACGGTGCTTAACAGATTTAATTCAAGATCGGCGGTCAAGAGTCTTCTTTTCAACCAGATGTTGAAGAAGAACAGGATGTTCGAGTGGACCAAAGCATGCGATTTTTTTTTTACGATTTACTTGTCGACGCGACCAATAATGACTAAACCCATTGCGGGAGAGGTTTTATATTTATATGTGGCAGTGACAGATGTTGCAGTAAGTGTAGTGTTAGTCCGAGAGAAGAAAGGAGAACATAGATCTGTCTCCTACATTAGCAAGAAGCTCTTTGGAGCAGAGACAAGATACTCCCAGATAGAGAAATAGGTCCTCGCAATCTTCGAGGCATCGACAAAGTTAAGGCATCATTTCCAGGCGCTTACCATCATGATTACTACGGATAGGCGTATCAGGGCTCTAATATATAGCCCTAACCAATCCAAATGGATGACGAAGTGGTCGGTACATTTAGGAGAATACGACATAGAGTACAGGGTGTGGACCAGCATGAAATCTCAAGTACTCGCCGATTTTCTCATCGAACTCCACATCAATGAAGAAAAGTTAGGTGACAAAGACGGAGAATGGAAGCTCAAGGTGGACGGAACGTCGAACATGCAAGCAGCGGGAGTAGGAATCCGTCTGGTCTCAAATATGGGAGCGGTGGTGGAGAGAGCTTGCAGGCTAAGCTTTAGAGCCACGAACAATAAAGAGGAATACAAAGCTCTCCTCGCAGGCTAACGAATGGCCAAGGCCATCGGAGCACCGAGAGTTCACGCTCGGACGAATTCCACGAGGAGAGAACTGTCATGAATATGCTTTGGCCGGACTGGGATCGTTGATGAAACATGGAGAACAACGGGTGATAACTGTGGAGACCATCGAGGAGCTAAGCATTCTGAGGAAGAGAGGCGACAGACAAGACAAAGAAATGAATTAAGCAGCACCTGAGGAAAAGGTAAGAGTCATGGAAATAGACAACGACGAGTTTGCGGAAGACGAATAGCTTAACGACGAAAGGATGGCCGATGATTCAGATATTCATGATTGGCGCAAGCCAATCTTCGAGTTCATTAGCGACGAGACTTTACCAAAAGATATGCAGGAAGTGAGGAAGCTTAGGTCCAAAAGTTCCAGACATACAATCCTAAACCAGGCGTTGTATAAAAGGAGCTTCACGGGGCCATATCTGTGATGCCTAGGTTCAAGGCGAAGCCAAATACGTCATGCGAGAAATTCATGAAGGCGAATATGGCAACCATTCTGGTGGAAGATCCTGTTGGGAATCAGGTCTCGGATTCCTTGAAAATTATCACAAATTGTACCTCCGAACCGTCCGGGTAACATTTAAAAATTAATTTAAACCAGAATAACTTGTTATCCGTCCAACGGTCCGGATATCGGATAATAACCATTTCCAAGATCTGATAAATATTATGTAATTTAATATTCATATATCATTATTAATAATCTAGTCATAATAGGAAATAAATAGAAAGCAGTAAATGGTTGCATTTATTAACCCAATGCATAAGGCCGTACCTCTATTGACGACTTCCGGCTGCGCGTTCTGAATCGGGCAGGGCTCCGCCGGTGCTGAGGGAAACCCGTGATCTTCTGGGATATTCTCCTGGAATCCTCGTACCGAAGTGTGGGCTTCGCCGGCAGGACTCCGTCGCAAAATTTTAACTGATGGTTCTTTTTAGGCTTCCGGAGAAATAGTCTCCTAAGCCGAACCAGAAAAAAAGAGATCAGAGAGAAATTCGCAGACCCTGAGGGAGAGGGATAGTTCGAATTTTTCTCTGGGGAAAGGTGTGAAAAATGTGTAGAATGAGCCTCCTATTTATAGGCTCAAACCGTAACCGAATTGGAGAAATTCCCTCCCTAATTTCGAATTTCATATATTTAAATATAATTAATTATCTTAATCCAATGGTCCAGATTTAATCTAATCTAAATCCAATGGATATAATTAATTAGGGATTTAATTAAATAAGAAAGATTAGGATAAAATCAAAATCCAATCCAATCTTATCTTCTTATCTTTATAAATTCGAATTATATATATATATATATATATATATATATATTAAAATTCGAATTATCATTATCTAGATCCAACGGTTGAGATAAATCTTTAAACCGATCTAATGGATCAAATTAGTTTAGGATAAAATCAAATATAAAAAGATTTAATAAAAACAATTTCGAATTCATCCTTAAACTATAATTAGAAAAAAATATAATTATATATAATTAATTAATTTCCAATCCAACTGTAAAGATTAAATCTTAGACCGATCTAACAGATATAATTAATTAATCAAATTCGAAAAATGAAACTTGGTCACCAAGTTATTAATTTCGAATTTATCAATATCCTAATCCAACGGTTGATATTAAATCATAACCGATCCAATGGATTAAATTGATTTTAGGGATTTGCTAAAATACCAAAACATTTGGTACTTATGCCGCAAATTTAGAAAGACCAAATCATACCATTCGAATTAGCTAGGGTTTCATATCATGAAACCCTAATTCGAATTTACACATATAAATATATATAAATATATATTTTTATTTATTAATATAAATCTATTAATTAATAATTAATTATTAATAAGATATTAATAATTAAATCCAAATAATTAAATTATATTAATATTTCCTGATCTCAATATCACACATTAAGATGTCAAGGTGCCATACCATCATTTAAATTCGTGACATGTGATTTAATTTCAAAGTTTATCGAACCGATCACAAACTTAGAAAATCCATAAATCACTAACCGTAAGTCGGAATGACTTGGTTCAAAAAGAAAAATTGCTTAGAATTTGATTTCCAACAACATGGTGCTGATAGAAAATCTAAATTCTAACTTTATTTTATCAGTTAATTTCGTGTACCAAAATATGGTACTTTTGCCACGCTAACGATAAAACTATCTGACGTCTGCCACAGACCTTTCAGTTTTATAAGTCAAGCCAAATGATTAAACATTATCCAGAATGTATTTTAATCACGTACGTATCATCCGTTACGGAGCTATCCTGGGGACCATGGACCCGTATCACTTAAGCTCCAACGAACTGCTAGTTGTTCGTCAAACCTCGAAGTGATTCCACTATAGACTCGAGGCTGCACTCTTTAGTGATACGGTATATATTATTCCCTTTATAACAGCAGGGTATCCATTGATACAATCAAATTCGGGTTATTGATCTTTCACTTGATGATCCACACACGAGCAGGCGGTTTCTACCGTTATACCCCTCATTGCATTTTCATCCTCGACTTAGTCAGTAATATTATGAGTAACCCACTTATGGTTTCGATTCATAAGTTGCGCACGGGTACCTCTCACTTCTCACCACCGACAATCAAGGGAATCATCATCACTCTGAAGAGAGCTGTGTGATGCCCATGTCTATGACCAAGCTACCCTTACTGCTGACTATCATGTTCCAAAAATAATAGTGTTGGGAACAGCGGTAATATTTCGTGTTCTTTAACGGTTAAATCAAAGAACAATCAAGCCAGCAGCTTGGACTCAAGATCACTCAGGACTTAGATCGAATATCCATTTGATCATCTACTAGTGACTCAACTCCAAGTTATCAGTGACGGTCTTATATGATAACTTCCGGAGTTTAAGTCAGGTCCAGTTCAGTATGAAGACACTTCATACTTAATGCACTTCTAGTGAGTGTGACACACACAAAATCCAGAATAGGATTGTCACTTAGTCACATTAATGACCTTATACGATTAATGGGCTCCCACTCAGTTAATCAGCTCACGGACATTTTAGTTCATTTATTATGATTATTAATTCTTCTTGACATTTACTCTGTTGTGATAATAATTCATAATTGCATCCTTTATGAACTAAGGATCAAACATTCTATTTTACTCTACGAGAAACTATAATAAGATTATCATAATAAGTATCATCTTTATTCAACGACTTGTCATAATCTTTTACAAATGGATAAAATATCTTGTTTAAGGACACATATGTCCAACAGATCCCTCCTCCGAAAGATCAAGTGATAAGGCTACTTTTGGGAGACGATGAAGGCGGATTGCAACAGCTACACTCGAAGGTGCAAGAGTTGTCAGAAGCATGCCCCAAAAATCAGCAGCTCGACAGAGGAACCATCAGCAATATCCGTCCCATATCCTTTCATGAAATGGTCGATGGATATTGTGGGACTGTTCTTGACGTCTAAAAAGCAGAAGAGGATCATGTTGGTAGTAAATGACTTATTCACTAAGTGGACGGTGGCCGAATCTTTCGCAAACATTAAGGACGTCGACGTGGAAAGCTACGTCTAAAAAACATCTTCACAAAATTTGGATTGCCACGAGAAATAGTAGCAACAACGGTCCGCAGTTTATCTCAAAGCGATTCAAAGGGTTTTTTAAGAGATGGAAAGTGAAGCTCAACACGTCGACACCTCGGTACCCTCAAGGAAATGGCAATGCAGAAGCTAT
The DNA here is from genome assembly GCA_954871525.1 of Parietaria judaica. Taxonomy (NCBI): domain Eukaryota; kingdom Viridiplantae; phylum Streptophyta; class Magnoliopsida; order Rosales; family Urticaceae; genus Parietaria; species Parietaria judaica. The sequence goes on from OX940869.1 coordinate 16,511,625, forward strand.
CAACAGGACGATCATCGACAATATCAAAAAGCACCTCGACAAAAAACCGGCGATGGACGGACGAGCTTCCAGGCGTATTATCGGCTTACCGCACAATCCCGCATACATTGACAGGAAAATCCCCATTTTCCCTAACCTATGGGATAAAAGCGGTCATACCAGCAGAAGTAGGAGTTCCGAGCTTGCGATGAGAATTATCGCCCAACGATGAGGAAGCTAACGAGGAGAGCTTAAGAGAACACTAGGATCATATTGAGAAGCAACGAGCGCAGACCTTGATAAAAATTATCAATTATCAAAGGTTGGCTACTCGAAGCTACAAACAGAAGGTGCAACCACGAAGGTTTCGGGTCGGTGATCTGGTACTAAGGAAAGTCTTCCAGAACATGGCGGAGATTAATGCGGGAAAGCTCAGCAACAATTGGGAGGGCCCTTACATCGTATCAAAAATCGTCAAATTCGGAGTGTACGAGCTTCAAAATGCCGAGGGGTCAAAGTAATCAGAAGGTGGAATGTAATGCATTTGAAGAAATTCTATGCTTGAGGGAAGTGTGTAAATAATTGAATTACGTTCGGGCTTGATCCTTATAAAGAGGGTACGTAGGCAACTTGTGTTTTACGAACAAGTTCAGCCAACAATAAAATATATATCTCCTTATCGACGAGGTTAATTTATACCAACATACTTATTGACAAACGCTAACACACTTGAAAACTACTAACAACGAATCATTTCGCCCCAAACATGGGGTCTTGTTACCGACGAAGGTTTCGATACCTATGGGAGTTTGTGTTACGGACGAAAGTAACAACACTCACTACAAATTGAGGAAAGCACCAGCTTGCTTATCCAAATTATGGGTCTTGATACCGACAAAATTATCTGAATAAGGGGGGGGGGGCATGATACCGACGAGGGTCATAGCTCTTTCCTACTGCACATTTGGATACATACATTTATGATACCGACGAGGGTCACAACATCTACCGACAAACTTGAAGACGGCACCAACTTGCCTATCTGTAACATAGGGTCTTGATATTAACGAGGGTCATGATACCCATCAAACCGGCCCATTGGTCACAAGTACGTCCCCTACGGCGACTTAGTTGTCTCTCGATCACAAAAACACAGGGTCTTGATACCGATGAGGGTCATGATACCTATCCAACAGTTACCTCGAAAGGTCTTGGAACCCGAGATTATTGGAACCAAGATACAGACCGGAAGATCTATGAGCTAATGTCTATATCCCTCTCATCAGATAGGGAACATGCTTCTCCCGAAACCTAGACATCAGTGGGTATTTAGGCTTTAGAAATCATGAAAACTTCAAATAGGGGAGGCCTCATACTAAATCCGACCCTTGCATCGCAACAATACTCAGTCGAAAGCTTTTCCTTGAAAAGAAAAAAAAAAGGGGGGGGGGGGGGGGGGGGTTATCCAACAATACACTTTTTCTGCTGGACATGTTTTATAATATGTCATCTATTCAGATGCTAATCTCACTGTATAAGATTATGACTGTCTTTCCTTAAAAAAAAATAGATCTTATTAATGTTAATCTTGTATAGTTATATCCTAGATATTATAAAAATAAATGTTTCGTTCCTAGTTCTTTACGTTTTGCAATTGTGCTTTGTCATCGCACAAAGTCTATGTGAGGAGGTTTGACAAGCACAAAGTTAAGAACTGTTGGACATGTGTGTCCTTAAACAAGATTTTTTTATCCATTTGTAAAAGATTATGACAAGTCATTGAATAAACAAAATGCTTATTATGATAATCTTATTATAGTTTCTGGTAGAGTAAAATAGAATGTTTGATCCTTAGTTCATAAAGGATGCAATTATGTATTATTATCACAACAGAGTCAATGTGAGGAAGAATTAATAATCATAATAAATGAACTCAAAATGTCCGTGACTTGATTAACTGGGTGGGAGCCCATTAATCGTATAAGGTCATTAATGTGACTAAGTGACAATCCTATTCTGGAGTTTGTGTGTGTCACACTCACTAAAAGTGCATTAAGTATGAAGTGTCTTCATACTGTACTGGACTGGACCTGACTTAAACTCCGGAAGTTACGGTAAAAACCGCCTGCTCATGTGTGAGTCATCAAGTGAAAGAATAATAACCCAAATTTTATTGTATCAATGGACACCCTGCTGTTATAAAGGGAATAATATATACCGTATCACTAAAGAGTGCAGCCTCGGGTCTATAGTGGAATCACTTCGAAGTTTGACGAACAACTAGCAGTTCGTTGGAGCTTAAGTGATACGGGTCCATGGTCCCCAGGATAGCTCCGTAACGGATGATACATACGTGATAAAAACATTTGAAATGTTTTTAAGATCATTTGGCAAGACTCATAAAACTGAAGTCTGTGACAGACATCAGATAGTTAAACAGTAGCTTGGCAAAAGTACCATATCTTGGTAACCGAAATTAACTGACAAAATATAGTAGAATTTGGATTTTATGTCAACATGAAAGTTGTTGGAAATTAAATTCTAAGCAATTTTTCTTTTGGAACCGAGTCGTTTCGACCTATGGTTTGTGATTTAGAGAATTTCTAAGTTTGTGATCGTTTCGGTAAACTATGAAATTAAATCACATGTCACGAATTTAAATGATGGTGTATCACCATGACATTTAAATGTGTGATATTGAGATAAGAGAATATTAATATAATTTAATTTTTCGAATTTAATTATTAATGTATTATTAATAATTAATCAATAATTTATAGATATATATTAATATGTAAATAATATATTTTGGTATATATTATAAAGTGTAAAAATCGAATTGGGCCTTGGATTGTGGATCCATACACATTCTAATGGATAGACTTTGGTCTTTCCATAATTACGGAAAAAGTACCAAAAGTTTTGGTATTTGAGAAAAACTATAAAATCAATTTAATCCATTGGATCGGTTATGATTTAATATCAACCATTGGATTAGGATATTGATGAATTCGAAATTGATAACTTGGTGACCAAGTTTTGATTTTTGAAATTGATTAATTAGTTATATCCGTTAGATCGGTCTAAGATATAATCTTTACCGTGGGATTAGAAATTAATTATATATATTTATATTAATTTTCGAATTATGGTTTTAGGATAAATTCGAATTTGTTTTTATTAAATCTTTTTATATTTGATTTTATCCTAAACTAATTTGATCCATTAGATCGGTTTAAAAAATTTATCTCAACCGTTGGATCTAGATAATGATAATTCGATTTTTAATATATATATATATATATATAATTCGAATTTTATAAAGATAAGAAGATAAGATTGGATTTTTGATTTTATCCAAATCTTTCTTATTTAATTAAATCCCTAATTAATTATATCCATTGGATTTAGATAAGATTAAATCTAAACCATTGGATTAAGATAATTAATTATATTTAATATAAAGAATTCGAAATTAGGGAGGAAATTTCTCCAATTCGGTTACAGTCTGAGCCTATAAATAGGAGGCTCATTCTACACATTTTACACACCTCTCCCCAGAGAAAAATTCGAACTCTCCCTTTCCCTCAGGGTCTGCGAATTTTCTCTCTGATCTCTCTTTCTGGTTCGGCTTAAGAGACTTAGTTCTCCGGAAGCTTAAAAAGAACCATCAGTTTAAATTTTGCGACGGAGTCCTGCTGGCGAAGCCCACGCTTCGGTACGAGGATTCCAGGAGAATATCCCGGAAGATCACGGGAGTTTCCCTCAGCACCGGCGGAGCCCTGCCCGATTCAGAACGCCCAGCCGGAAGTCGTCATTTGAGGTACCACCTTATGCATTGGGTTAATAAATGCAACCATTTACTGCTTTCTATTTATTTCCTATAATGACTAAATTATTAATAATGATTTATGAATATTAAATTACATAATATTTATCAGATATTGTTATATGGTTATTATCCGATATCCGGACCGGTGAACGGATAACAAGTTTTTCCGCTTTAAAATAATTTTTTAAATGTTACCTGGACATTCGGAGGTATAATTCGTGATAATTAACATGGAATCCGAGACGTGATTCCCAACAAGAACTTAATGTAGATCCATGGTCTAGATTGGAAAGTGGGAGCTTCTAATCGAGAACGACTGTCAATAAACTCAATCACAATTAGTGTGATGATCTATTACCGGATCATTGTTCTAGTACAGAACTGTTGAGGACAATAGGTATGGAGTGTATCCATACTGGACGGACTAGACTTAAATATGAAATCATCATGTAAGTCTGTCACTGATTAAAGTAAGATTAAGCCGTTTAGATGATCGGATGGAATCGGTTAATATCCTGAAGTATTATGAACTTTTACGGTTCAATTTACATGATCTTTGTTTTCATTGGTAAAGTTTACAATCGTATTCCCAGTACTTTCATTTTGGGATTAGACGGTTGACCGAGACAAGTTGCATAATACAGATATGGATAATGACTTTATGATTTCTTCATTATGATTTATGAGAAACGAATAAGTATTCAAGGCCAAATTCAAAAGATTCATAACCCGGTGAGTGAGTAGTTTGTAACAATCTTAGATTGAAAAGAGTGTCGTCAAAAGGACAGTACAGTAATATTCCTTTTTGATGAGAACCATAATAATATGTAAACCTAGATTTTGACAATTTGATTGTATCAATGGAATCCTATGACTAGGAATATAATAATATTACTACTAAAGAGTTCAGCTTCGAGCTATAATGGAATGTTATCGAAGTTGGTGGATATTCTTCATTTTCACCGTAGCTTTGGTAGTATGTCCATTAGTCCCCTTTGTAGCTCCATAAGAATGACGTTCTACTTAATATTCATATTGAATTTAGGGTAGATCCAATTAGACTAGATTTGTGACTTTAGACATGAAATGTCTATTCACCTAAAAATGACAAAAGTAACAAAGTTTTTGGTATTGCCCAGGAAATTGAAAAATTGATAATTGAACTTGATTTCTGAATGAACATAGGGTTGTGGGAAATCAAATTCTGAAAAATTTATGTTTTGAATCGTAACATTCTGATGTACGGTTTAGGAGTGGTCAAAATAATTTTTCAGTTGAGTTTGAATTGGTTACTGTTTTACCTTCTAATTTAATATTAAATTAAATACTGGATTTAATTCCTAAAATATTTAATTGATAATATAATTTTAAATATTAAATTTAATTATTAATACTTGTTATTAATAATTAATTATAATTAAATAGATTTATATTGTTTTTTAACAAAATTTCGAATAAATTAATTTCGAATTAATTTAGTATATATATTTATACATATATTTCTAAATAATGGAGATACAATCTTGGAAGATTTAATTTTGAAAGATTTGTTTTATCTAATCTAAGATTAAATCTTTAATAAAAAAGATTTAAAAAGATTTGATATTTTTCATTATCTTATTTAATCTTTATTATTTTATAAAGACAATGAGTGAATATCTCTAGATGGTTAAGATTTGATTTTCCCTATAAATAGCCTAAACATGAAATCAGAAAAATATAATCTCACACTCTAAGAAGAACGCCATCTCACTCTCTCTGTGTGATCTGTGAATTGGAGTTCGAGAAAATTTCATGGTCAGACTTTTAGGGTTTCGTGATTACTCAGAGGAGCCACCATATCCTATCGGTCTAATACCGGATACATCAGAAGATTAGGGAGAAGTTCCTGTCAAGAAAATCGCAAATCAAGACGCGCAGATTCAGAGGAAACCGGTTCAGTTCAGCGATCAGAGTGCGCAACAGGAAACGTGAAATATGGTACGCACTATATTTATAGATTGAGAATTATTTGTTGTTGCTCAAACCCGAATCAAATCACTGGATAATGAATTAGAAAATCATTAGAAAATTAATTATCACGATCAATGGACATAATAGTTATTTTTGGGTTAGGTAAGCCGGATGAGATAATAGGGATTTCTGGTATGGAACTTTAATCTTGGTTAAAATAATTTTTAAAGGTTACCCCGTGCGCATACACTAACTGACAAATTTAATTTTTTACGAGTGTCCCGGGGGATCGGGGCTAGGTAGTCCCAACACTTTCCTACCTAGTTCATAAAAGAAAAAACATATAAAAACAAACTATGCGGCGAATGCCATGATACAAGGTAGAGTGTGGAGGAGTTTGAAGCTTTTACTCAAGAAAGAACAAGTTATGTGACGAGCGTCGGCTGGCGAGCAAAACATGTAAAAGTTCTAGCTTTTTGCAAAAGGAGATGTAAACTATGTATCGAAGCATCAAGGTGATGAGCAAAGTTTACGAAAATACACTTAACAAAATACGCGACAAACGGAAATTGTAAAAAATTATATTTTTGAAAATAGATTGTAAAATTATGCGACGAGCAGTTTTTATGAAAAGGCTTACAAAATTATGAATTGAATAATTTTTGAGCGATGAATTCAGTCTATAAACATTTAAGTTTTCATAATGAGCAAGGTTTATGAAAATTCAATTATGTGCTAGGCGTAAAGTCGAAAGCCAGAAAAGACAAGGGAAAATATCTAAGAAGAATCTTTCTTCATGAGAATGATTACAAAGTCTTTTCTTACAATTAATTTTCAAATGATCCGCATCGGAGGCCTTATTTCTTGTATCCAATGACTCAGGGTCCAGACACGTGGGGAAGAGAATGCTCAAGTTGGAGCTATACGAATGACTCAGCGAAGGCAGCTGCTGAGCAATGCGACCGACACTTATAGCAAGAAGATCAGACGACCTAATCCTGGGAGGACTATTCGGAGTCAGAGCAGAGAGTTTGGATTCTCGGCAGCCTTCATCTCCAGTTCCTCGACATCTTGGGCATACTTCTGTCGAAGAGCTTGCCATTCCACAACACGATGGGAAAGTTCGACCACCGCCGTACGTGCAAGGAGACCTTCCACTAAGGGGAATATTATCTTCACAGCCAGCCAAAATATGATGATAGTCAATAGATGCGTCAAGGGCTCGGTACCTTGCCGCAACTCTTTCGAGTGTTTCCTAGCTAAGGCGATGGAGACCCCTCCTTGCATTCCTCTCCTCAGTAGCTTTGGCCTGGGCAGCTTAAAGATCAGAGCCAAGAAGACTCAGAGCAGACTCGGCTTTTTGGGCCCAAATAATAAGCAAAGTATTCTTGTCAGAAAGAGAAAAACACCATCGAGAGAGCTTTTCCACCTTGGCTTCGTTCTCTCTGGTCCACACCTCCTGCTCGGCCAACTTCGCAGCCAAAGCTTCTACAGTTTGAATGATGTTGGCCTTCTCTTGAGCAAGCTCGATTTTCAACTCAAGGATCAAAGCCCTCGCTTCGGTCAGCGCCTCGAGGCGATCTTGGTTCTCTTTCCGAAGACCCTTTTCGAGAAGAGAAGTTGTCTTGAGATCAACTTCGGCCTGCGAGAGCTGTAGCAAAAACATGAATCACGCGCACGACGGGACCAAAGGAGAAAGCGGAAAATGACAAAGTAAAAGACAAATACCCAATGACGAAGAGAATCGGATTCGCTATGCTTCCCATCCGTGTGTCTCTTGAACCCGATGACATGATCGTTCAGGCAGGCGATTCCCCGAAGAGCGTCTGCGGTAAAGAGGGCATATTTCTCGTCGTCACGATCATTCGGGTCATACACTTCCTCAACAGTGTAACCCTCCAGGGAAAGATCCTTCAAGGCTCCAATGGAAAAACTATTCCATTCTTCATTAGAGAAGAAGGCCACCGGAGTGTATTGCAAATAACATTGCAAGACCAGAAAAATTGGGATTCTTAAAGGGATGAGAGGATGCTTAAGGAGTCCCGAAGAAATCTCAGCTTCAGAAACGCCTCTCATGGAGGAGGGAATAAAAAAGCAGAAAAATGTGTTAAAATACCATTGGAGAAAAGGGCTTTGCCCTTGTTTACGCCCTCATTAGGGGCTTCAACAATGCTAGTCGTCGCAGCAGACGACCAGGTGATAAACGCGATGACGACAGGAGTCGAAAGAGCCTGACCATTTCTCATCAGAAGAGCCTTCTCGACGATGTGGTCGCCGGATGAAGCAAAGGAAAGCAAAGGCGGATTGCTACCCTCATCGGCAAGACTACTATTGTTGGTACTCTGCCGAGCAACAAGCGACAGTTCGTTGTCTTCCCCAACAGTTTATTGTCCTTCTCTACAGAATTAGAACAAGAAGAATCAACCAGAGTTTGTGATGAACCCATCTTCGGAAGAACGCCTTGGTTGCCACTATCGCCAGTTTGAGCAACGTTTCTATACAAGGGCATCCAAACAAGATCGTTGCGGACATACTCAGCATGAACCTCATAAGAGAGCAGAGCTCGGGTTTCTTCTAAAACAGGCTCCCGGCCACCCATTTGAGTTTGATTTTTATCTGAAATCGGCCCGCTGCCTCCCCACTGAATTTAATTTCTACTTGAAAGATCAAGTAGAAATGGTGGAAGTCCCACCAGAAACCGATGTGACGATGCCCGTATAAGTTTCCAACGCCCTACTGATCGGAGGAGGTTGAACGAAGTACACGTTTGAAATATTTGCCAAGCTACCAGACAAACATTCGAGGGGCACCACAGAGACCACGTCCGTCAAAGGTTCCGACGAGCCGCATAGCAAGATATTATCTCATTGATGGAAGAGCCGTCGATTTTGACACCTTTGAGTTTCTTCTTCTACGATTTGTCAACCGGGAAGGAAAGCTCCTTCTTCGTAGGCAATTTGACCTCTACACCTTGGCGATGAAAAGACGGAGTTAGAAGAGATTCTCGGATATCCGACAAACTCGTCCTCACTTTCCGAGATTTCCCCGTCGGCGCTGGCGTCGCTTTCTCTAGATCGCATTTAGCTAGAATGGAAATAGCCATATCAGGATGAAGCCCCTTGATAGAACTCAGAGCCCACAAACCTTCTTTCCAAGTCCGAGAAGGAGTGATGGTCGACCAGCTCCTGTGCTCGCAACCCAACAAGGAGACATGAAGATCCTTAAAGCATTGAGGATCAACTGAGAGCGGATACTCCGGAGGGCTGGTGACGAGCTTGGTAGGAAGAAAATCGAAAAAGGGCCCGAAGGCCGACTTATCCACCTCATGAAGAAGTATCGCCTCAACCATCTAGACTCCAAGCGAGGAAGGTCGGAGAGAAGACCATCGCCTAAACGAGGAGCAAGCAAAAACCTCCCATGGCAATTAGGGGACTTGGAGACGACGAACATCCTCATCAAATTTCCCAACGAAGACAACTTTCCATATATGACTGCCAATGTCAAAGCGCCAATGAGGGAGCAGAATAAGTACGGGTCAACCTGAGTCAAAGAGAGCCGAAAAGTTGAAGGAATGACAGAAGAGAGCATGGAAGAGGAAGGTGAAGGCCGGCGTCCATGAAGAAAGCTTCGAGGACACAGGTCCAACCCTCCTCAACATTGTCAGGATGATTATCCTTCTCAGGGACACGAACAGACGCACCATTGGTAAGAAAGAATAGTTACGGAGGCCATCCTCTCTTTTATCAATACTTATAACAGAAAAAAGAGATATTTATAGTGAATAAAACGCAAAGAGAATCACCGGAGTAAAGAGGAAAGATTGACGGATTAATGAAGGAACTTAGGCAATCACGGAAGAATTTGATAATTTTTGGAAAGAAGTTGCAGAGGAAAAGGGAAAGGAAGACGAAGAACTGGGTTTTAATACCCAAGTGGCGTTTAAATCTGACGGACGAGGTTCAAAGGAGCGAAAAAAAGAGCTCAGATCCAACGACCTACAAAAGACCCGAGATGCACTCAACTGATTTCTGACACTCGGGAACACGCGCTGATACGAAATGACGTAGGAAGATTTGAAGGGACGAGACGATTCCCCCGGAGGGGCCACGTGTAAAATCAGTTGTTAGGCATGGATTCGCAACGCTTGAGATCTCTCGGCTAACGGGAATAATTTGTGACCATCGTCATCGCCAGGAACGCGCACAAATTCAAAAGAAACGGCTAAATGTTTTTCTTGGCCACCCAGGGAAAGAAGCGATGACCTCATCAACCCAACCAAAGGAAATGAGATTTTAGTCTTATATTTTACCAATTACTTCTAGTACGTGATAAAATAGGGGGTTATCTGCTGAGTTACGATTTTGTCCACATCAATTCACATTGATACGACGAAACCTATCTCCGTCGTTTACATATTTTGGCTTAAATCAAAGTAGCCCAATAACAACAAAAGGGTCGTTGACCAGGTCAAAGGGTCTAGCTACCCCAGGAGTCAACGATCAGAAAGGAGCTAGGCGACGAAATTAGGTGACGAAGATGCCCGTCGATGAGAATGATGCATTTAGGCACAATCTCGTCGATGAGGTCTCATCGACAAAGCCCCATCACTACAAAAGACCGAAGGATGATGAAAGTCAACCACAAATCATGATCTTGTGACGAGACCAACAAACAGACGACAATGATGAAGATGACAAAGAGCAATCAGTGCAGCACGAGCGACGCTTCAGGGGTGATGACGACAGTTACGCCCACAATTGTTGCCACGCAATCATGGCAATTATGAGGGATTTAAACGCATTTTGTAACCAATCATTTATAAAGTCAAATCTCAATTACTAATCTCTATAAATAGTGAGCTAAGTAATGTAAACAAGGATGGAAAAATCCTTCACAAAAGACACGACATTTCCACACTCCAAAGTTCTAAAGTGTCTAAACTCTTTCTAAACCAATTTTCTTCAACGTGATTTAGTTTTAACGAAAAGACCCGACCTATAAGGTAACTTAAAAGCGGAATTATACCAATCGTGATTCCGTGACTGCGGAGGTGATTTATTGCCTCAACATTATAAATTAACCGGAAATCAACGAGTTTACTAATGAATTTTATATTAATTTATTTATTTATTAAATATTATTGTATATAAACTATAACTTAAAGCAATGCATTTTATAAATATAGAGATTAGTAGCTTAATTGTTTACAGAAATAATAAAAACAATAGTATTCCTCGACCACTCTACCACTTACATCTATATACTTCATTTTACTTATATGCTATTATAGATCATCCTCATTGGACGGTGTAAATATTATTACACGTATATCACAAGCAATTATAAACTCATTCAAATGCTCTTTATGAACTTTGTTTTCTCTCTTAAACATCCGAGCGGTAAACGGAAGCACCCCTCTCATTTCCCCCCGAAGTTCACTTTTCTTCTTCGGGGATGCGAAGGAACCAGCTAAAAAGAAGACGCCGAAGGAATCCCCAACTCTCTAGAAATAGTAGAATCAAGGTCTAAGCGTCGACCGACCCCGTCTCCGGAATCCGCTCCCGGCTTACCTAGGAAAGCTCAAGTACGTATCTCTTAACGCCCACTTTGAACTACGTGATTACTTGATCCATGAAAATAGGTACGTAGGCAATCTCGCTATAAGTGACGAGGTCCGGCATCATATTTTATAAAACCCCGTCCTTTTTATGTCCTTAAGCATATCAACGAAGGTGTGAGAATCGAGCCTCTAGCCCAAAAAAATTAACAAACGGCGGTGGGCTCGACCCAATATCCCGACGTGGCATGTTACCGTTTTTTATCCGTTTTTCGACATCAACCGCATTAATGATATTATATAGGCTTACAATGAAGGACGTACTATAATTTTAATCATAAAATACTGTTCAAACTCATCTATTACACAACTTATTAATTATTTCCATTAAAATACTAGCCATCATAATACATTACGTATAGTAGAAAGAAAACATGAAAACGGCCCTTCTAACTAACACTGAATTCGAAAGAATTTAGTGTGTAAAGTAAATGTTAGCAATAGTTCATTATTCACAGCTCATGATTCGTATTAAATTGAGAAGTAACTTTGGGATTCAAAACTCGAGCACATCAACAATTAAAGCTTGAATTGAGATATTAACCTTTTTGCATAGTAAATTTTACAAAATTTATAGCTTTCAAAACAAAAATATTCGCTTTATATACAGGTGACCATATATTACTATTGGATGTTATTTAGCAAAATATAGGAAATTATAGCGGGTAACAAATTAAGTTTTATCTTCAAAATATTTTCCATGGTCTCTCCCACAAATTGTATCCGTCTTAAGTTTATTATTTTTTCATATATTGTGATAATACAAGAACACCCGAGATTTATATAATGTACACCGTGTTTTCTTGTATATCAAACCTCATCAAATCAGATAAAAGTAAAACATAACATAGCGGATTAATACCTATATTATTGATAAAGCCATCAACGAACGAAAAAAACCGTCGTCGGAACAATTATGTCGCGTCTAGAATGAAGCTAGCTACGACGAGCTTACTTCAGACGACGGATTTTTTCCGTCATTGAAATTCCAAAACTGGGTTAAAAAATTAACAAAAATTCTGAAAAATCATCGCCGTCCAAAAAGTTTAAAATTTAAAATTTCAATAAAAAACCATTTAAACACAATGTAAATCACCCTAAGTCATCCACAAAATAAAACAGACAATAATTGAATACATATATGCATACTCTAGAACACAATATGAATATCAAGAACACTAAAATCAAATTAACATAAAAACACTATATGAACCTCAAGAACGCTATATGAACATCAAGAACACCAAACATATCCGGAAAAAAAAATAGAAAAAAATTATCCGAACTGTAGATCGCCGTTTTGATGGCCTAAACGTCAAAATTCAGCTAAAATCCAAAAACCTCACGCTTAGTGTGAGTCCTTCTCTATTGGTTTTTTCCACCCAAAGTCCTTTAAGAAATCTTCAAAATCCGACACTTAGATTTTATTTCGACTAGTAAATAATGAGTTTGGTGAGTTGGGTTTGAGGATGGAGAAGAAATTAAGATGAAGAAAAGATAAAGAAGAGAGAACAATGATATATAGATGAATAGATGAGAAGATATTAAAATAGATGGATAATATAAGAGAAGAGAGAAAAAGAGGAAAATAGAGAAAGAAAAACGAGTCAAATGACGAAAAAACGCGAAATATGTCATTTAAAATTTGAGAATTACGGAGGTTGACACGATGGAAGAACAAATCCGTCGTCGGAACACGGTTTCAAATTAAAAAAAAATTAGTCCTGCCGCGGCGAGATCAACTTCAGAAAGACAAAGCTTCAAACGACAGAAAAAATTTCATCGTTGGAAAGGTATGTGCGCCGCAATGTGAATAATGCTAGGTGCGGCGAATATGCTCCTGAAACAAAATTTATTTTTTGGCAGAACACGGACCTTCGTAAGACGGAAGTTTTTTCTGTCGTTGGAAGGTATTCACGCTGCGACAAAAATACCATCCAATGAAGGAAAAACTCTTCCATATTTCAAACATGATTTTTTAAGTTTAGACCACAAATAATTTTAAGCGTTGTCTAAACTATGATTATGCCACAGTTTTAATTTTCCGCGGTTGAAACTTTATGGTGTAATTCTCAGTTTGTAGTAGTGACTAGAGGTCATTTCTTAAATTTGGATAAAGATTGAGTGATTTATGCTAAAATATACGAAAAATGTGCAATTTATCTTGAGTTCAGCGTTTTTTACACCGAATTCGGCGTTGCGAACTCCAAAGACGGTATTAATAACTCCATATGTATTTATATTTTGAATAAATATATGGAGTAGTTTTTTATTACTAAAATAATGATTAAGTAGTATAAATGAGAAATATTAATATATAAGAGTATTGTTATATGCATTTTTTGGAACATATTACAATTGGGCCGCTTTTAGCAAACAGTCAAAGCCCATCAAGAAAGTCAAAGCCCACCGGCGAAGTCAAAGACTAGAGGCCAAAGAACCAAGACATTGGTGAGGCCCAGAGTAAAGAAGAAGAAGAAGACGAAGTCCTTGGAAGGCACGTCGGCCCAACGAGGCACCTTGTCTGACGAGGTACCATGGCTCGACGAACCCGGCCTGACGAGGTACCATGGCCCCGACGAACCCGGCCTGACGAGGTACTATGGCTCGACGAACCCGGCCCGACAAGGTACCTTGCCTGACGAGGTACCATGGCCCGACGAACCTGACCTGACGAGGTACCTTGCCCGACAAGGTACCATGGCCCGACGACCCCGGCCTGACGAGGTACCTTGCCTGACAAGGTACCATGGCCCGACGAGGCACCATCGCCTGACAAAGACCTTGGTATGACAAGCATCCTCGTCACAGCTTGATGGAGGGATAGCTTATAATTATTCCACACGACGAGGAGATCCGAGATCACGAAGATCCCTGGCGAATCCTCCAGATTCCCGCGGATTCAACATACGAAATCATGGACAACCAGAAGACATCGAGGATGAATCAAGAAGCATCGACGAGCCCTTCGACCGGGCCGCGGCAAACCCCTCCTGGAAAGAGAGAAATTCGCAGGGCCCCTGAGGTGCAATTTCAGGGAATTGGTTTTCCTATAAATAGTTGCCTCCCCCTCCTCATTTCCACACTCACTCACAGCTTTCTCTAGAGCTTCTCTCTCTAGTTTTCTCTCTCTAGAAATTCGTCCACTCCTATAGGAGGAAGGACTTGAATAAGAGCTGAGATCGTTCTAGAAGTAGAGTCTCAGCCTCGACAAGAGAAGTTGTTCGATGACTCGGCAGAGAGCATCCCTCGTCAGGTTAGGGCGCCCTCGCCTACCCCGATGAGGTTGACAAAGAAAGAGCATCCATCGTCAGGTTAAGGCCCTCACCACAACGAGCTCGCCAACACCGACAAAGAAGATCTCACACCGGTAATACCCAGCCACCTGACCAAGGTTCACCCCCGCGCCGCCATCATCGGCACTTCTGACGAGTCAAACCACATCGTCAGTCACCCCCTGTTTATCACTAACGCTGAACTACGTGGGACATGATTCTCTTAAAGTGAGATACGTAGGCAGCCTCGCCCAACAATAAGCGACGGGGCACGTGCCCAATCTACCCTTTTTTTTGCAGGTCTTCCCTCGCCGTAGGAGCTCGCCAAGGAAGGGAAATCACGAAGAATCATCGAGATCAGCTCGGAGCTTCATCAAGACCGGAGTTCGCCTAGACGAGGACATCGCCAAGATAAGGACTTTGCCCCGATGAGAAGCTTCGCGAAGATACGGATTTCGCCCCCACGAGGGAAGTTCGCCGAGGATCGCCAGGGACAGCCCGGAGACTCATCCAAGACGATGGATTCACCTCCAGCTTTGACGATCATTAGTCAACCCGCGTTGACTCAGTATTCAATTATCCAGGTGTTCAGCGGGTCTAACACGCGACCCGAGCCTTGGTCCGACTCTAAGTTAAAGTCATTTTTACGCATTAACAAGTATGAAGATAAATAAAGAAAAACTTGAATATAATTGGAATATTTCATTTGCTGTGAAAAATAGAATTCGAGTGGAGATGTGGTAATATTTTATGTGACACTTGATGTGAACAATCACTATCTATTCTCACGAGGTGGTTACACCTAGTATATTGTTAATGTTTGTTTAATTGTTTTTGGATCTCGCCAATTCGTCTAGTAACACCTCGGACAATCCACGTGAAAATGTGTATATATATATGCATGTATTTGTTGGAAATGTGTAATCGAAGTAAACAAAGTAGAAATATGAAAATTATAAGTCTGGGAGTAAATTCGGAGTGCTCTTTTTCACTTGATGCCACCTCCTCGTATCTTCGTCCTCTCTTTATAAGCTCCAAGGTTCGAAGTGACGTGTCCAATTTTGGGCAACGACTAGTTGAACTAACTGGGCGGAGGTGGTGGTTGTTCAATACGTGGGTGAGCATCCTTTGTCCGCTGTAAATCCAACATATCTTTTGCGTGGAATTCGGGATAAATAAGCCTTTGGCGAAGACCAATCCATCCCACGTCTCCTTGGTGGAACTATTAGGTTTGCGGGATTAGGCTGGGTCCACCCGAGGTCTTTTCACTCTACGGGCTTGATTGATTATCAAGCCCACTTCGTAAAACGACATCGTATAGGCTTCTTGCGGCCTTATATGTATTGTCAGATTCGTGATGGATAAACTGCACGTCGGTTTATCCTAATGGAGTCAAAATTATTGTTGTTTATCTGTAGCACGAAGTCCTACATTGACGACACTTATTGTAACATTAAGTGGAAACTAAAATGATCGCGTGGAAATGGTCTAATACAATCGCCGTTATCATATGACATATGTTATGTGCATATTTTGAGACATATAAAAATTGGGCCCCTTTGGCAAAAGTCAAAGCTCACCGACGAAGTCGAAGAACAATGGCCTAGACCAACTGTATTTGGCGAGGCCCGGAGCTAAAAAGACAAAGAAGACAAAGCCCTTGATCAAAAAGGCACCTCCAGGCGAGGTCTCCCGACGAGCCTCCTGACGAGGTCCCCCGACAAGCCTCCTGACGAGGTCTCCCGACGAGCCTTCTGACGAGGTCCTCCTACGAGCCTCCAAATAAGGTCCCCCGACAAGCCTCCCGACGAGGTCCCCCGAAGAGCCTCCTCGCCCTGACGAGCTACCTCGCCATCATTGTTGACCAAGGAATAACTCACAATAACTGCACACGACAAGGAGATCCGAGCTTACGAAAGTCATCGAGAAGTCCTCTAAATTCCCCCGGACTCAACATACAAGCTCGCAGACACCCGAAAGACGCTACAAACGAGCTACGAAGCAACCGACAAGCACCTCGCCACGACAAGGAGCCGCGGCAAGGCTCCTCTGACAAGGCTAGGCATTTTCCTTCCCCGGTAACCAAGGAAGGATATTCTCCATTAATTTCCCTGATTCAGTGAGAACTGGTTACCTCATTTACCTATAAATAGGACCCTTCTCCTCGTCATTTCACATATTCTCTCACATCTTTCTCCAGAGCTTCTCTCTCTTTTTTCTCTCTCTAAAAATTTCTCCCCTCCTGGTCCTCGCAAAGGTCGGCGCCTTCGCCACGAAGAAAGGCTCGATAGGAATGATCGAATAGAGTTAAGACTTGACAGGGATTGAGTTAGCCAGAAAAGTTGTTCGACATAGTCATACGCTTCGCCTGATATTCTCCAGGCGTCAGCCAAGACTACCCTCGCCGGTCAAGGCCCTCGTCATATGAGCTCGCCTACACCTGCGCCGTCTACTACGACACCCTTGCCGGTTATACCCTCGCGTAAAACCCCAAATGTTAATATATATATATATATATATATATATTTATATAAAACAAAAACAAAAATTGTCAGAGAAAGGTTCGAATGAACCAATCCCTCTCTCACCCTCTTTTTTTATTTTTTTTCTTATCTTCTCCCGCAGCTTTCTCTCTCTCTCCCTCCTTCACAAATTTTCTCTCTCATCAAAGAACCTTCGGAACTTCATAACTCCGTCACCTGAGCTCCGATCAAAGAAACTTTGGTACCGCCGAAAAGCTCTCGAGAAGGCGAACGTGTTAATAGGCGGATGACGACCTGACATGGTGGCGTTTGGCCAGAATAGTCGCCGTAAGGTTTGGTTTCTTAACTCGAGATCTATTTCGTTTGAGTTCGATTTTGAGAAATCTAACACCGGAACCGGGTTCACAAAACTTACTAGAGTCCGTTGGAAGTGCCACCTCGCCGTCGCCGTCGATGTCCATCGTCGTCGGCCTTCGTCGTCATTTTCCGATCCCAAAATTAATTGAGGAGTTTTGAAGCCCTCGTCGAGGAGATCGAAAGCCCTCGATCGGATTAAATTGAATGTGTTTTGGTCTTTTATTGATGAAATTGACCTCGCCATTGTGTTTTGAATAGTCAAATTACGCTAGGAGAGGTATTACATTGTCGAAATAATGCCCGTTTTGCTGTCTCGTTTTGCGTGCCCGACGAGAATTCGGCCCGGGTTAAATTTCAGCGTATCGGATTTTTAATTGACAATTTTAATTCCAATCTTAGTAATATTTGGCTTATGGATGATATCGGTGTTATAGTTGGCGCGGATAGTCATCCCGTGGTCGCCTCGAAAACCGTGCTACCCGAATCACCCGTTTTGAATAGTATATCGGATTCCGAAGTCTCTGATCATCGAACTCAAGGCCAAAACGAACCCGTATCTTCGACTAGCTAGTCGATCGGTCAAAGTTTCCACGGATTGAGGTAGGGGCTATTACCTTTTCTCGCTAATTAAAATGAATGTAGAAACCAATGCTTTAATGAAGATTGAACCAGATAGGCTAACATTGGAATTAATGAAATGATTTGATAATTAATAAAAATTAATGTTATGATAGTCGTCGCCTTGTAGTGAGGCTGGATACCAGGTATGGTTGCATCGTATTGATGCTTGTTATATTTTATGTTTGTGGTTACGTCGGGACGACGTGTGTTGATATGGTATCCGCTTCGGGCGGATAATTATTATTATTATATGGTACTCGCTTCGGGCGGATGATGTGATTGGAGCTGCTGACGAGCAGCTGACTATTGCGCAGTAGGCCGGATATGATTATGGATGTGGATATGATTGGGACCCAAAAGTCAACATTTTGACCCATGGAAAACTGGCCGTCTTTGGTGGTGATTAGGATCCCGAGTCGAGGGCGAGTTACGGTTAGGGACTTCTAGTCCACCTGTGCTCGTGCCTTGAGGACTCTATGAGATATAATGAAGTAAAGGCCCGAGCTGACTCGGCATGGACCAGCGAAATGATTTGACTTTTGCGGAGAATGTTTATTTATCTTTTTTCATTGTTGATAATGGTTTAAATGGTGATAAAATGATTTTATGATGACGTTTAATTTATATAATTGAAATTTGACTAATAATGGCTCAGTAAAGAGAATTGGTAATAGATTCCCTACTGAGCGTGTGGTGCTCACCCATTCCATATACATCTTTTTCTTTCCACCTTCAGGTGGTGTTCAGTATGAGACTCCGGACGAGGAGTAGTTTGATTCCGGAGGTCTACGTGTTGTTTTTCTTACCCATACCTTTAGCGCTCGTCGTGGTGAATTTTGTATTTTGAGTTGATCTTTTATTTCGGACATGTAATAGAATAAATTAAGGATATTTGTGATGGTGGTACTTTGTATTTGTCATTTTTATGGTGTTGTATAAACTGTGGTTGTTTGTGTTTGTTTTGTCGTTTTAAGTCCCATGGGCAGAAACTATGTGGTTGTTGACGTGGATGTTGAATATTCAATGATATTGTTTGAATGAGGATGTGTCATTGACAAGTCAAAGTTTGAAAAGTCGTTGTTCTTGTCTTATTCTTCTAACCCCCATTTAGGGGCGTTAAAGTTTGGTATCAGAGCCTAGGTTACGGCACCTAGGGTACAACACCATAATTTTTATTTTTATTTTGTGTTTTGGTCGTGTTTTTCTTTGTATCACCATCCATATTCTTGACATTTGAATCTTTTTACAATTGATCAACATGGTCAGAAATTCCTTAAGTAATCTTGATCTGCGTCCCTAATTCGATAATGATTAATGGTTGCCGTATATGTTGTGCAACAAGTCGCACAACTTCTAAATTATATTCCTGATAGAATGAGAACCATTAAGGATTACGTGTTGTGATTCCCTCCAAATTCGAAGGCTTTCCCGATGCAATTATTTCTAAAAGTGATTGAGAAAAATATGAAGTGCTTGATTACGATGGGATATTGTGTTAGTTTTTCCACCTACCTTTCGAGGGCCCAGCTGCGTAACTGTGAAAAATGTATCAAGATGATATCGGAGTAGATAAACCAATGTGGTCAGAATTCGTTATTACGTTCATGGTGTGCTATGCTTTAAATGATTATTGTTTTAACAAGATCAATGAATTCTCCTAGTTAACTCAAGAAAATATGACTGTGGTCGAGTATCACACAAAGTGTGTGAAATTGTCACGTTGTAATCCCGATGTCGTAATTGCCCTGAATCTAGAATGGTGGAATTTTGGCAAGAATTATATGCGCAATGGGTTTATGAGATCTTGGCGCTGATGATGCAGGATTTCACCCTCCCCGAAAAACGACATAGAAAGACGAAATTACATCCAACGACGTAAAACGACGTAGGGTCTAAAGAAAGTTGGGCCTCACAACAAACCAGCAGGCCCAATAAGTAACCCAGCACGTTCAGTCCATCCAGAATCCACTTCGAAGCCAAGTCTTCCCAAAGACCAAGCCCACGAGGTCCGAGTAGCCTTCCCGAAGACCAAGCAGCCCGGGATAACAGGTGTTTCCCCCTTTATTGACCATATCCAGAGTCCTCCACGTGGAAAGAGACCGAGTACCACGTCGTCGAGACTTTACACGTGGTGGCAAAAGAAGAGGAAAAGGACGAACTAGCTCAGTCTACAAGCCGTTACTAAACTCTAGGAAGTAAACGTTGTAATACAGGCTATAAATAAAGCCTACGAAATGACTTAAGGGAGAATCATCTTGTTCTACGTTCTACACTAGCTTTTCACTCTGTATTGACTTTACTATCAATCAAATATACAAGTTCCTTATTATAAAATCTTCGACAGCACGATGAAAGCCCAATCTTTGACAGCACCACGGAGAGATCTTGGACGAGGAAGGACTCTAGATTTTTTTGGAATCCAGGTCACTCCGAGAACGACCGAGGTGGAAAACACCCCGGGCATAACAGATGGGCAAAATCCCACCACGGGCCCACAAGGGCCTGCAGATCGCAGGGTCGCAATCGGCAACATCCCGACCAGACACCCTGACACCGGATTGGGATCGATCTAATCCAACTATGATGCACCGGGCCAACCCGATGATCCCGGATTCTGAACCCCTTCGAGAATGAATCGGAGTGCCTAAGTACAAGCCCCCCAGGCGCCAGTACGCCCGGGCTCTGCGCGGATCGGAAACGAAATGACCAATCCGCATCCGCATCCGGGATGAGACACCCCCTGTGGCCCGACATGATGCCACTCGCAACGACAAGGACAATCCTTTCGCTTACAATCCCGATTCGCCATTCCCGGCATGGCTCAGAGGACTCGAATCCACGATGGAAAAGGTGCAGTCCGAGGTGAAAGCAGTGAGTTCAAAAGTTCATCACGCCACCTCGGCGGCTCCAGAAATAGATCGACTGGTTCAAGAATCCACGAGCACACCATTCACCTCGCTGATCATTAACGAGAAAATCAGGGACGTGGGAAGGGTCAACGTCCCACGTTATGACGGAAAGACCGATCCGAGAGCATATCTCCGGGCGTTCTACATCGCGATGGGGAGAGCCGATCTCCAGCCTCATCAACGAGATGCGGGATACTGCCAGATATTCGCCGAGCACCTCATGCAGAATGCACTCGATTGGTTCTCGAGGCTGCAACCAGCCACAATCAGCTCGTTCGATCAGCTGACAACACTTTTCATGAAGCATTTCTCCATGTTCATCGAGACGGAGACCACGGTGGCGCAGCTTTACGCACTGCAACAAACGAAAGATGAGCCACTGCGGAACTTTATAGCCAGATTCAAGGACGTGCTATCACGCCTTAACGGAGTAAGCGACGAAACAGCAATTGCGGCCCTGACCGCAGGACTGTGGTATAAATCAAAATTCAGGCAGGATATCTGCGTGAACCGTTATACCTCGATCGAGGACGTAATACACCGCGGGGGTAATTGGATTCGAGTCGAGGAGGAGCTAGCAGCCCTCGCCGCGAAATTCGACCCAACTCCGGCAACACCTAAGTTCAACAACCCCCCGAGGCCGCCACGGGACTCCGGCCACAACAGAGGATCCGGGCCTCACCGAGGTAATGCACCCCAACCTAAGCGAAGCAACCTGCCCCCAGGTTACGTAATGAACGCGGATAAGGACGAGGTCAACATGGCCCAAGGCGGCGGCACAACAACATAGGCAGATCCGTGGCCAAAAGACCCGAAAGCCTACTGTAAATTCCACAAGGTGTTCGGACACGCAACAGCCCAATGCCGCAAGCTGCAGATGGCCCAGGCGGAAAAGTTGGAGCGAGGCGAAATGAGCGACCTCGACATCGAGGCCTTGAACCCAAAGTTGCAGGGAAGCGTAAGCTCAGATGGTGACCCGGCAACCTCGAAGAAGAGGAAGCACAAAAAGAACCGAGCACCCCAATCTGTGGAAGTCCCTGACACCCCATTCGAAAAGAAGGGGAAGCAGGTCAACGAGGTCGAGGACGACGGCCAAGAGAAAACCTCCCAGGTCATCAACGTGATAATGGGGGGATCTCAGTTTTGCAAGCCCTCGGTTAACTCGATCAAAGCCCACCAGCGAAAGCTCCAGTCAGACGCACCCCGCCAAATTTTCCAGGGGCCCGAAGCCCTCATCATGTTTAAGGAGAGCGAAGCTCGGGAGCTCCCAGGACCACACGATGATGCGTTAGTCATAACTCTCAACATCGCAAACTGGGAAACCAAAAGGATTCTCATTGATAACGGAAGTTCCGCAAACGTAATTTTCCTATCAACCCTGAGCCAAATGAAAATAAGGCCCGAGGACATTAACAGGGAAACAGTGCCTCTCACCGGGTTTAGCGGCCACTCCGTCAACACCGTCGGGGAGATCAAACTTCCCGTAATGGCAGGAGGAGTGAACGTCACAACCAAGTTCATGATCATAGACTGCCCATCGCCCTACAATGCGATCCTAGGAAGACCATGGCTGCACGCCATGAGAGCAGTGCCCTCGACGTACCACCAAAGTTTGCAATTCCCGAGCGACGAAAGGATCAGAGAGATCCGAGGTGACCAGGCCATGGCGCGGAGATGTTACATGAACAACTTTTTGCTTGCCAAGCAAAGTACAGTTAATCAAGCATAGCAATTACAGCATCCCCGAGTAAACGAGGTGAAAAACACTTCGGAAGAAGAAAACGAGTCCCCAACAGTCGAGATGGTGCGACAAGTCTCCATTGACGACAAAAATCCTGAAAACCCCGTTGGTATCGGGAGCGAGTTGAAGGGCGAAACACTCAAACGACTCATCAAGTTCTTGAAAAAGAACAAAGAATGCTTCGCCTGGTCCCACGAAGACATGCCAGGGATCAGTCTGGAAATCATCTCGCATCAACTCAATGTTGACCCAAGCTTCAAACCGATCAAGCAGAAGAGAAGAAAGCTAGCCCCAGACCGCTCCAAAGCGGTGAACGAGGAGGTCGAAAGGCTGCTCAAAACGGGATCGATCCGCGAGGTTAGATACCCAGACTGGCTGGCAAACACAGTCGTGGTCAAGAAAAAGAGCGGGAAATGGAGGGTGTGCATTGATTTCACCGACCTAAATAAGGCCTGCCCTAAGGACAGCTTCCCACTCCCGCACATCGACAGACTTGTCGAGGCAACATGCGGGCATGAGCTACTTTCTTTCATGGACGCCTTCTCTGGTTATAATCAGATTCTGATGCACCCCGACGACCGAGAAAAAACTTCATTCATAACTGAACGGGGAATCTACTGCCACAAAGTAATGCCCTTCGGGCTGAAGAACGCAGGGGCCACCTACCAAAGACTCGTGAACAAAATGCTCTCGGATTTTCTCGGTAGAACCATGGAAGTCTACATAAACGACATGTTGGTTAAATCCAAGCGATCAGAAGATCACATCGCCCACCTCGAACAATGCTTCGAGATGCTGAAAAAGTATCAAATGAAGCTAAACCCCTCTAAATGCTCATTCGGGGTGTCATCAGGAAAGTTCCTAGGATACCTCGTTACACAACGTGGCATAGAGGCAAACCCAGACCAGATAAACGCCCTGTTAAAAATGCCATCACCTCGCAGCGTGAAAGAGGTTCAAAGGCTCACGGGGCGGATCGCGGCATTAAACCGATTCATCTCGCGATCAACCGACAAATGCCTTCCCTTCTACAAAATGCTGAAGGGAAATAAAAAATTTGAGTGGACGAACGAATGCGAACAAGCTTTCCAAGAATTAAAAAGATATTTGTCTACCCCACCAATACTGGTCAGCCCGGTCATTGGCGAATCACTCTTAGTCTACCTCCCAGTAACAGCCTACGCGGTAAGCAGCGTACTCGTCAGAGAAGACCGAGGTGATCAGAAGCCCATCTTCTACACCAGTAAGTCCCTAGAAGACGCAGAGACCCGATATCCTACCATGGAGAAGGTGGCACTCGCCGTCATCACGGCGGCGAGAAAGTTGAGAACATATTTTCAAGCACACACCATCGTGGTAATGACGCTGCAGCCACTGCGATCGGTGCTACACAGTCCAAACCAATCCGGAAGATTGACCAAATCGGCAATAGAACTCAGTGAACTCGACATCGAGTACAAAATAAGGACGTGCGCTAAATCGCAAGTCCTAGCTGATTTCGTTGTAGAACTTAACACCGAGAAACCCGAAGACGAGTCAACCGACGAAGCATGGACAGTGAAAGTAGACGGATCGTCAAACCAAAACGGATCAGGCGTAGGAATCCACCTCGTAACTCCAAGTGGCGAGGTGATAGAACAGTCCTTCCGCCTCAATTTCAAGGCGTCAAACAACGAAACCGAATACGAAGCTCTAATCACCGGCCTCAAACTGGCACGGGCGGTGGGAGCACGGAACGTCAAAGTTTACTCCGATTCAAAGTTGGTTACAAGCCAGATAGCGGGGGAATACGAGGCAAAAGACCAAAGAATGAGTGCCTACCTAACCGTGGTAAACCAACTGATCAAAATGTTTGAAAAGGTCGAGATAGACCAGATCCCGAGAAGCGAGAACGCACAGGCCGACGCACTAGCAGGTTTGGCATCCACCTCGGACCCCGAAGTGAAACGCATCATCCCGGTAGAAACTATAGATGCACCAAGCATCGACTTAACGGTGCACAACATCGAACTCAGCCTAGAAGACTGGAGGACTCCAGTAATAAGATTCCTATGTGGTGACGAAACACCTTGGGATCGGCAAGAGGCCAGAAAATTGAGGGCCAAAAGCTCAAGATTCTGCCTAATAAATGACACGCTTTATAAGCAAAGTTTCAGCGGACCATACCTCAAATGCTTGGGAGAGGATGAGGCAAAGAATGTCATCCGCGAAGTACACGAGGGAAGTTGCGGAAACCATTCCGAAGGAAGGTCTTTGGCTAACAAAATCAAAAGACAAGGATTCTTCTGGCCCACAATGCTGAGGGATAGCGAAGTGCACGTACGAAAATGCGATGCATGTCAAAAGCACGCACCTACAATTAGGCAACCCGCACTAAAGTTGTCTTTGGTCACGGTGCCATACCCATTCATAAAATGGTTGATGGATATCGTCGGACCAATGCCGGCAGCAAAAAGATTAACAAGGTTCTTACTAATAGCAACCGACTACTTCAAGAAATGGGTAGAGGTCAAGGCCTATGCACACATAAAAGATGTAGACGCGGAAAATTTCGTATGGAAGAACATAATCTGCAGATACGGGCTCCCAAAGGAGATCATTGCAGATAACGGGCCACAATTCATCTCAAGCAGGTTTAAAAATTTCTGCGCCACACAAGGAATCTCCCTTAACACCTCGACCCCGAGATACCCACAAGGGAACGGACACTCCGAAGTGGCAAACCGAACGATAATCGACAGGATCAAAAAGAGGCTAGATAGCAAGAAAAGGAGATGGCCCGAAGAGTTAAACGGGGTGCTCTAGGCATATCGAACCACACCTCGCCGAGCCACCGGGGAAACACCCTTCGCGTTGGTATACGGATCCGAGGCAATGGTACCAGCCGAAGCAGAATCCCTAAGTTTAAGACGAGAATTTTGCCCAGATCAACCGGACGAAAACGAAAAAATGTTAGAAGACCAACTCGATTACATCGAAGAACGAAGAGAAAGAGCTTTGAGTAGGATCGTCAACTACCAAAGGGTAATTGAAAGATACTACAACTCGAAATTTTGACCTCGTTCGTTCAAAGTAGGAAACTTGGTACTTCGCAAGGTGTTTCAAAACACCTCGGAATTAAACGCTGGAAAGCTGGGGATAAACTGGGAAGGACCATACATTGTGTCCGAAATAGTGAAACCCAGCGTGTACAGACTCATTAATTCGGACGGACTAAAAGTCCTCCGAAGTTGGAACACCCAACACCTAAAAAGATATTATTCTTAATAGAATAAATATCACCTCGAACTACGTAGTGGCTTGATCCCGGTAAACTCGGGTATGTAGGCAGCCTCCCGCAGGCACAGCCCAATTTCTCCTAACTTCAAATAAATCACCCCGATTAATCCTGCTCTTCTTTGCTAGAAATCCCCCCCGGGGTGGGAGCATGGGAACGACCCAGCTCTCACCACTTGAGAGCAACATCGAAGCTCGTAAGGACGAGGAAAAGTGCTCACAAACGAATAAAAGCACCTCGGGTCACACGAACATATCGAGAAAACACCTCTTCCTAGCCTATATATCTCGGCCGCACAAACACCCAAAAATCTCATTGGATTCGATTTCGAAATAAGGCTCACTTTCACACCCCGACGTGAAAGCAACCCGAAAAGAAAACATCCACGGGATCGATTAACCGGGTTGCGCGGGAATATACGCAGACCAAATACCGGGACACGCGAACCAAGAAAAGAAGCAAGTAACGGATGACGAAACAAGAATTTATTGAAAGGGAAAACATAGAGTTCCAACAGCAAAAAGTCACCTCGACAAAATCAAGTGACAACATCCAGGTCGGACTCCCGACCAAAAAAGATGCGCAAATCCCAAAAGAAAACCTAAAGCACCTAGGTTGGACTCCCAAATAAAAAAGGTGCGGATTGTCATAAACATAGCAGAAATTGAAACGGAGAGACAAAAACTAAAGAAAAAGGGCAACCCCCCGAGCTGATTAATTCTCCTCGTCGATGTCGGCCTTACGATCCGCGGTCTCCTCCTCCTCCAAGTCGTTGCCCGCAACCTCGTCCCCGCCTAGCCCGACGCCTAGAGCATCCTCCACGCCTACGGTAGCTTCGGGAGCCTCTTCTCGATGCCCTTCGACGGTGAGAGTGGGGTCGCGACGCGCGTCCGAGATGGCGCCAGGACGAGACGAGGTGGGGCTTGAAGACAGAGAGGGCCCGGAACCGATGGCACGAGGCGGAACACCACCTGGGAAATGAAACCCATCGTAAGCACTCTAGCAAAGACTCCTACACATGTACCGGCTCTGAAAACACCACGGAGGAGGTTCGGGCATTTACCTTGAGATCCTTCGGCCGAGGTGAACTTGGCAAGCTGGAGCCCAAGCTTAGCAATGGTATCGTTGCGACGTTCGATCTTCTTGTTGAGCTTCTCGGAGGTCTTCTGTACGGAAAGGCGAGTCGCCGAAACCACCTCGCTCTTCGCTTCTTGAAGCTCCTCTGTCCCTTTCAGCAAGCCCTCCCGAGCCGTCTTCAAACTCCGTTCTAGAGCTTCTATCCTGGCCACTTCGGCCCGAAGCGACGACACTTCGTCCTGGAGAGCACGACACTTGCCACGCTCGTCGGAAACCTGAGCCTGCAACTTCTAAGCCGTCTCCTTCTGGAAGTCAGCATCTAACCTCGAAGAATACAGACTCTCCTCGACCTTTCGAAGTTTCCCTTGGGCTTCCCGCACCTCCTTCTCCCGAACAATGAGCTGTGTCTCGGTCTCCTTTAGGCGCCCATCAGACCCCGCCTCGTTGAGTTCGAGCTTCAAGGCTGCAACGTCTTTCTCATAGACGAGAACCAACTCGTTCATCGCAGTAAGAAACTACAACCAAGAAATACGAGGTGATAAATACCTCGAAAAATTAATATCCCTGTAAAAATGGACCACAAGGATTACCTTCACCCCGTTATGTGCCGCCTTCTCGTATTCCCTACCACGCGCCAGTGAAAGCACATCAAGAGGATGACCTCGGCGGACCGAACTCGCAATGAAGCGTGAAGAGGCCCGAGGAGAATCGACGAGAGAATGGGAGCTCGCGAAATCAATTGAGATGGTCTGGACCCCCTGACGATCCCCGGATCCAGAGCGGCTACTGCTTCCTTCATGAACCACCGGGGCCTTCAGCTTCTCATCCTGCCGACGAAGGGGCGGAGCATACCCCTGGGGGTTTGACCTCGTGCGAGGTGCTTGACGTTCCGGAATCACCTTGCCCCTCTTAGATGGAGCAACATTCACCTCCGCGCGATCAGGGGAACGATCACGCTTGTCTGACCGAGGCACAACGTCACTCGACGACCTCGTGGAAATGACTTTCCCTTCAACGCCCGCTTCAGAACATGCCTTGGCATCAGGCGCCACCTCGCCCTCCACCTTGACCCGCCGAGACGACAGAGCCTCTTGCGCTTTTGCCACCAATGACTCCAATGCCATACCTTCGGGAGTCTCATCGGTCCCAGAAGAAACGTGGAGAACAAGCGGGGTGGGGTCCTTACGATGATTAGGAGACGAGTGTTGGCTGCTCGAAGACGTCATAGACTCCTCGGGCGCTGCGGAACAAAGAAAACGAGGTGAAAAACGCACCTCGGTTACATTGGTGAAAAACCTTGTGAGGTGAAAAAGAATCTACCAATGGCGGATAGAGGAGGAACTGAGAACACTTGGCCTACGTCAGCCCGGAATTTCCAGTACCCAGAGGCCCGAATCCTGCTGACTGGAAAATCGTTCCAATCCAACCCGTTCTTCGGGGCCAGAATCTTCCTAAGCCCTCTGAACCTCTGATCAGCCTCCGGTACCACGAGGGCCAGAACTCCATCTCGGAGGCTTCAGCGCCTCAGGGCGAACATCTCTGAGAAAGAAAAATCTCTCCGTCCACCCTCCTCGCACGTCGGGGGTCCCTTTGAGGATTCTTCCCATCCTCCCATTCAAAAAGAACCTCCCCGAAGCCTTCCCAGCACTCTTGGGGTAGTAAAAACGAACAAGATCCTCAACAGTGAGAACCGCCCTGTTCTCACGTGACATGACCCCTAGAGCCACGAGATTCCGGTAGGCGTTTGGGACCAACTGCCCAGGAGCCAGGCCGATGTGCTGAAGAAACTCGACGATCACGTCGGGAAGGGGAAACTCAACCCCGGCTTCAAAGAAAGCCTCGTAAACGCACGACCACCCCGACCTCTCGTCGAAAGCTCGATCTAACGGGCCCGGAGCCTCCGTCTCAATGAAATCGGGAACGTTGTATAAGCTCCGAAGTTCGCGAAGATAGGTCAGAGTAATCACCGAGAGAGAACTATCGGCCTGGAGCGGATCGCCTTTCGAACCAGAGGTAGACATTTCTTCGTGGTTTGGAAGAAGAAAGAGAAGAGGAAGAATGCAAAGGAAATAAAGAAGGAAAGAGTTTATAAACTCACCTGTTTAAACCACGACCTCCTTCCCCTCAGCACACGATCTCCAAAGCTGCAAATGATGAAAATAACTGACGAATTAGTGGGTTTTTAATGACCCCATCACGTCCGAAATGTTTGTGACAGCTGGAATTTACAAAGACCTTTTGACCGTTGTCTAATCTCTGATTCAATTGGACCTCTCTCGACTGCGAAGGATTGAAGCAAGGTTGACACACGCAAAGCCAGTCACACGGTCCCACGTGTCTTCCCCATGCATAGAGAATGATTCAAAACTGAACCGAATCAGTTACAACTCGGATATGGGCGAAATTTCAAGTTGCAAGCAATTTGAATCACCCGCCAAATTCCTCAACACGCCTCACCAGAATATTTTCAAAGGATAACGCCAAGGTTATTCGAGGAAAATAAAATTCTCAAAGGGACGTGAATTTTTATTTCCCCTCAACAACATAATAGTTCACCAAGTGACAATCACTTAATGAACTGGGGGGCTCACTGATGATGCAGGATTTCACCCTCCCCGAAAAATGACATCGAAAGACGAAATTACACCCAACGACGTAAACGACGTAAAACAACGTAGGGTCTAAAGAAAGTTGGGCCTCACAACAAACCAGCAGGCCCAATAAGTAACTCAGCACGTTCAGTCCATCCAGAATCCACTTCGAAGCCAAGTCTTCCCGAAGACCAAGCCCACGAGGTCCGAGCAGCCTTCCCGAAGACCAAGCAGCCTGGGATAACAGGCGTTTCCCCCTTTATTGACCATATCCAGAGTCCTCCACGTGGAAAGAGACCGAGTACCACGTCGTCGAGACTTTACACGTGGTGGCAAAAGAAGAGGAAAAGGACGAACTAGCTCAGTCTACTAGCCGTTACTAAACTCTAGGAAGTAAACGTTGTAATACAGGCTATAAATAAAGCCTACGAAATGACTTAAGGGAGAATCATCTTGTTCTACGTTCTACACTAGCTTTTCACTCTGTATTGACTTTATTATCAATCAAATATACAAGTTCCTTATTATCGATCATCTCTTTACCAAATTGTCATCTCGTAACTTTATTCACCGAAGTGGGTTTTATCTCGGATAGTTAAAGATCCATTGTGGTATTCATCGTAAACAGAGTGCTATCACTTTGTGACAGTTGGTCGTGATTATTCACATCAACAGGCGCCATAGTGATTCTTTGATTTCTCAGAATTTGTTGTCTCAGCCAAAAACATCGAGGCTTGTACTATTCTTTTAGAGTTGTGCACTCATATAGGAAATTGCCAAAAGCTTTAATGATCTGCAAGTCTTGTAAGCTTGTCATTGAGAGAAGTAAATTCTCATTTGACATAATCATTCTTCGTATGATCGAGTTTGATGTAACATTGGAAATGAATTTATTGGAGAAGTACCGTGCTATAGTAGACTGCTACAAAATGCATGACACCCTTAGAAAGAAAAATGAGCATGTTAATATGGCCACCTAATCCTATCTTGAAGTATGAGCCTTGAAAGGTCGGGAGTCAATTGTGTCATTGAAGATGTGGGGTATGGTGCGATGAACCCCTACATCCGTATAGTACAAGATTTTGATGATGTGTTTCCATCGGAGCTTCCGAGACTTCCTCTGGAACGTAAGATTGAGTTTGGCATTGACTTAGTTCCTGGGAGTTCTCCGATCTCTATGGCTCCTTACCGTATATCGCTCCCGCAGAATAGAAAGCAGTCAGACGACTTGTTGAGTAAAGGGTTTACCAGGCAGAGTATATCTCCTTGGGGAGCGCCGGTGTCATTCGCTAAGAAAAGCGATGGTAGTTTACGCCGTTATGTGGACTACAGACAACTCAACAAGGTAACAATTAAAAATAAATACCCTTTTCCACAAATTGATGACCTATTCGATCAATTGGGAGGATGCAAGTTCTTCTCAAAGATAGACTTGCGGTCAGGTTACCACCAATTACGGATTCAAGATACTGACATTTCGAAGACAGCGTTCCATACGCGATATGGCCACTTTGAGTTTGTGGTTATGCTTTTTGGTCTTACTAATGCTCCGACAATGTTTATGGACTTGATGAATAGAATATTTTGGCCATATTTGGATCAATTCGTTGTTTTCTTCATTGACAACATACTTATCTATTCAAGAACCCTAGAAGAACACGCAGAACATTTGCGGATAGTTTTGCAGACTTTGCGGGACCATCGTCTCAATGCAAAGAAAAAAATATGAATTCTGGATAACAGAATTGAAATTCTTAGGCCACGTGATCTCACAAGAAGGTATTGCCGTAAACCCATCAAAGATCGAAGCTATCGTAAACTGGAAGCAACCAAGAAATGTGGCAGAAGTCCGAAGCTTCCTAGGGCTTGCGGGCTATTATAGGAAGTTCGTGGAATTTTTTAAAAAAATTACCGCGCCGCTAAACAAGCTCACCAGAAAAGATGTTCAGTTCAGATGGGATGATAGATGTGAAGAGTCTTTTTCAGAATTGAAACAACAATTGACAAGTGCTCATGTCCTTATTGTCCCTAATGTAGATGATGTATTTACAGTGTATACGGATGCATCTCGAAGTGGACTAGGTTGTGTGCTCATGCAACAAGGGAGAGTGGTGACATATGGTTCTAGGCAGTTAAAGTCGCACGAACTAAATTATCCTACCCATGACCTGGAGCTAGCAGCAGTGATATTTGCACTTAAAATTTGGCGTTGTCATCTTTATGGCTCAAGATTCGAGATATTCACTGATCATCAAAGTCTCAAGTATTTGTTCACGCAAAGATATTTGAATCTATGACAACGAAGATAGGTGGAGTATAAGAAAGATTATGATTTTAGTCTACAGTATTGCCCAAGAAAAGCAAAGGTGGTGGTTGATGCATTGAGTCGGAAGAACCATGGTTTGGTTGCTTCTCTGACCTTCCAACCATGGAAAAGATCGGTTACCGTTGGTGATTACAATTTGGAATTCCATACCAACGGATTTAAAGCATGTGCGTACAACGTTATAGCCGTTCCATCAATGATATTCCAAGTCAGACAAAGTCAGTGGAGTGATGAGACATTACAAGAGATATGGAAATCAGTTACAAGCTGGAGAACAACTTGAAGGATGGAGTGTGGGCGTCAATGGGTTTTTATTGTACAAAGGAAGGCTTGCGGTGAACGATGATGCTACATTACGAAGTGCCATCCTACAAGAAGCTCATCGTTCCAAGTTTGCTATTCACCCAGGAAGTACGAAAATGTACCAAGATCTGAAGAGGCAATATTATTGGTACAGAATGAAATCCGATGTGGCGATGTTCGTGAAGAGATGTCCAGTTTGCCAAATGGTCAAAGCAGAGCATCAGAAACCCGGCGGGGAGCTCAGGCCACTCGAAATACCCGAGTGGAAATGGGACTGCATCACTATGAACTTTGTTTCGGGGTTTCCTCGGAATCGAAGTGGACATGATGCAGTGTGGGTGATCGTTGATAGATTGACAAAATCAGCTCTCTTTATACCCATTCAGACAGATTACAAGGCTTCAAAACTTTGTAAACTATATGTGAAAAAAAATAGTAAAGCTTCATGGAGTCCCTATTTCAATAGTTTTCGACCGAGACGCTCGTTTCACCTCAAAGTTTTGGAGTAGATTACAAAAAAAGACGGGAACTCAATTGAGTTTGAGCACAACTTTTCATCCTCAGATTGATGGTCAATCAGAGCGAGTAATTCAAATCTTAAAAGACATGCTTCGGGCGTGTGTCTTGGATTTTGGAGGAAAGTGGAA
Organism: Parietaria judaica; assembly: GCA_954871525.1. NCBI lineage: Eukaryota > Viridiplantae > Streptophyta > Magnoliopsida > Rosales > Urticaceae > Parietaria > Parietaria judaica. The sequence continues at coordinate 16,544,613 of OX940869.1, forward strand.
GGAGCAACTACCATTCGTGGAGTTTGCTTACAATAATAGCTTTCAGGCTAGTATCGGTATGGCACTGTATGAGGCCTTGTATGGTCTACCATGTCGTTCGCCTCTTTGTTGGGCCGAGTATGAAGATCGTATTACTTTCGGTCCTTCCTACCTCAGAGAGACAACTGAAGCGATTAAGCTTATTCGGGAAAGACTCAAGACTGCTAAAAGTCGTTAGAAGAGTTATGCAGATCGAAGACGAAGGCCACTAGAATTCATGGCTGGTGACAATGTGTTCCTGAAGGTGACGCCCATGCGTGGTGTTTCTCGTTTTGGAATAAAAGGAAAGTTGGCTCCGCGATACACCGGTCCGTTCGAGATAGTTGAAAGAGTCAGACCACTCGCCTACAGGCTTGATTTACCTCTGCAATTATCTCATGTTCACAATGTCTTTCATGTGTCGATGTTAAGAAGATATGAACCCGATCCCCAACAAATCATTGAGTGGACAGAGATACCCATTCAAGAAAATGAGATGTATGAGGAACACCCGATTCACATTATCGAACGTGAAGTTAAAGTTCTTCGTCGGCGAGAGATCCCTCTAGTCAAAGTGGTGTAGAACCATCACGACGTAAGAGAGACAACATGAGAGTTAGAGTTGGAGATGATGGAGAACTACCCGTCTTTGTTCGGGGGTGCTTTCGTTAAAATTTCGAGGACGAAATTTTTAAAGGGGTGGAGTATTGTAAAACCCCAAATGTTAATATATATATATAATATATTTATATACAACAAAAAAAAAATTGTCAGAGAAAGGTTCGAATGAACCAATCCCTCTCTCACCATCTTTTTTATTTTATTTTCTTACTTCTCCCGCAGCTTTCTCTCTCTCTTCCTCCTTCACAAATTTTCTCTCTCATCAAAGAACCTTCGGAGCTTCATAACTCCGTCACCAGAGCTCCGATCAAAGAGATTTTGGTACCGTCGGAAAGCTCTCAAGAAGGTGAACGTGTTGATAGGCGGATGACAACTTGACGTGGTGGCATTTGGCCGGAATAGTCGCCGTAAGGTTTGGTTTCTTAACTCGAGATCTATTTTGTTTGGGTTCAATTTTGAGAAATCTAACACCAGAACCGGGTTCATGAAACTTATTAGAGTCCGTTGGAAGTGTCACCTCGCTGTCGCCGCCGTCGTCCACCGCCGTCGGCCGTCGTCGTCATTTTCTGATCCCGAAATTAATTGAGGGGTTTTGAACCCTCGTCTAGGAGATCGAAAGCCGTCGATCGGAATTGTCATCGGACTCCCGGTGAGCTTCAATTCTTTTTCCCTAGTTTCAGAATTTAAAAGGATTAAATTGAATGTGTTTTAGGCTTTTATTGATGAAATTGACCTCGCCATTGTGTTTAGAATAGTCGAATTAGGCTAGGAGATGTATTACATTGTCGAAATAATGCATGTTTTGCCGCCTCATTTTGCATGCCCGACGGGAATTCGGCCCGGGTTAAATTTCAGCGTATCGGGTTTTCAATTGACAATTTTAATTCCAATCTTAGTAATATTTGGCTTATGGATGATATCGGTGTTATAGTTGGCGCGGATAGTCATCCCGTGGTCGCCTCGAAAACCGTGCTACCCGAATCACCCGTTTTGAATAGTATATTGGATCCCGAAGTCTCTGATCATCGAACTCAAGGCCAAGACGAACCCGTATCTTCGACTAGCTAGTCGATCGGTCAAAGTTTCCACGGATTGAGGTAGGGGCTATTACCTTTTCTCGCTAATTAAAATGAATGTAGAAACCAATGCTTTAATGAAGATTGAACCGGATAGGTTAACATTGGAATTTATGAAATGATTTGATAATTAATAAAATTAATGTTATGATAGTCATCGCTTGATAGCCAGGCTGGATACCAGGTTTGGTTGCATCGGATTGATGCTTGTTATATTTTATGTTTATGGTTACGTCGGGACGACGTGTGTTGATATGGTACCCGCTTCAGGCGGATAATTATTATTATGATATGGTACTCGCTTCGGGCGGATGATGTGATTGGAGCTGCTGACGAGCAGCTGACTATTGCGCAGTAGGCCGGATATGATTATGGATGTGGATATGATTGGTGACCCAAAAGTCAACATTTTGACCCATGGCAAACTGGCCGTCTTTGGTGGTGATTAGGATCCCGAGTCGAGGGCGAGTTACGGTTAGGGACTTATTTATTTATTTCATTGTTGAAAATGGTTAAAATAATGATAAACTGATTTTATGATGACGTTTAATTTATTTAATTGAAATTTGACTAATAATGGCTCGGTAAAGAGAATTGGTAATAGATTTCCTACTGAGCGTGTGGTGCTCACCCATTCCATATACATCTTTTTCTTTCCAACTTCAGGTGGTGTTCAGTATCAGACTCCGGACGAGGAGTAGTTTGATTCAGGATGTCTACGTGTTGTTTTGCTTACCTATACCTTTAATGCTCGTCGTGGTGAATTTCGTATTTTGAGTTGATATTTTATTTCGGACATGTAATAGAATAAATTAAGGATATTTGTGATGGTGGTACTTTGTATTTGTCGTTTTTATGGTATTGTATAAACTGTGGTTGTTTGTGTTTGTTTTGTCGTTTTAAGTCCCATGGGCAGAAACTATGTGTTTGTTGACGTGGATGTTGAATATTCAATGGTATTGTTTGAATGAGGATGTGTCATTGACAAGTCAAAGTTTGAAAAGTCGTTGTTCTTGTCTTATTCTTCTAACCCCTATTTAAGGGCGTTACACCTCGCCACTGGCGAAGGTCACGCCCGCACCGCCAACATCAGCATCTCCGACGAGCCAAACCACATCGTCAGTCATTCGCCTTTTACTAACCCTGAACTACGTGGGACCTGATCTCTTAAACTGAAATACGTAGGCAGCCTCACGCAACCATAAGCAACGGGGTTCGGGCCCGATCTACCCTATTTTTGCAGGTCCGGAATCATCAAGAACACTCCAAAGCTTCGCCTAGACAAGGAGGTCGCCAATGAGGGAAGTTCATCAAAGATCGCCAAGAACCGCTCGGAGGCTCGCCAACGATGAAGGACTTGCCTCCAGCTTTGACGATTATCAGCCAACCCGCGTTGACTCTACGGATCGTCCTGGTCAAGCTCGGGCCCAAACCGTGGATTAGACTCTAAGTTAAAGCTATTTATAGGCATTAACAACATAATTAGAGAGACTAATCTTACATTAGAAATAGAAAATTACAATATCATCGACACCCATTTCCTAAAAATCAAGATTTTATTTTTAATCACTAAAATAAAATGTATGATTAAAGTATTTCCACAATAAAAAATAATAATGAAAAATAAGTGATAGAATATTCTACCCACCGGCAGAGAGAGAGACAAGAAGAAGGTGTGCTCTTAAAGTTTCACCATTTCAATTTCTCTCATTCATAAATACTTTTCATAATCCAAAGCTTTTTGCGATTTCCAACTCTCTCTCTCTCTCCTCCCTGAAATCTGGTCTCTTTCTCTTCGACAAGGTAATCGCTTTCTCTTTTTTCGCCTTTCGAATTCTCGCTCTTCGACGATCTTCTCGATTCTATGATTCTGGGTTTTTCCTTCGAGAACTGGGTTCTTATTTATTTATTGATGAATCTTCAGTTTCACTCAAGCTTCGCGTTGATCATTGTTAATTGCTATGCTTTTGGTTTCGGATGACGCGTGATCGATGATCGGAATGGTTTTTTCTTTGTTTCAGCTGAAATCAATGCGATTTTGGCTCCTTTGATCATGGAGAATCGGATAGGAAGTTTGTTTCTTAGGGATTTTCGAGTGGATTGAAAAGGCAACAACTTTTTATTTTTTCCCATTTTATTGATAGCCCATTTGAAGAAATTGTCGCATTTACAACATACAAGGAAATTGGTCTCTTCTTTTGGCGAATCAATATGACAAGTTCTTGAGCTTTTGTGTATTATTTTTCCTTAAATCAATGAGATGACAAGTTCTTGAGCTTTTGTGTATTATTTTTCCTTAAATCAATGAGCACTTATGACTGAATTATGTTCATGGGTTCTTCTCGTGAAGTGCAATTGTTTGAGTTTTGTATGATTTTGTTTTGTAACAGGTGAAAAGTTACATGAGTTTCGGCTTCGTGGATAGATAGACCGGAACAGCAAGTTTTTATCGGTGGAGGGGAGGGGACCGGTTCGTGGAGGACTTGATACTTCTGCGAGCTTTGTGTCCTTCGTGATAAACAAGGGTTATTGTTTTTTAACGAAGAGCTCTAAAGTAGGGACTCGGCTCATTTTTTAGCCGATGAGATTGGAGGGTGGCTGCATTGGGTTTGAGTGAAAGATCGGAAACCGGCATTATGGGTTCGGTTTGTTGCTGTTTGAGTGTGGATGATTTTGAAGATTATGTGAATCCAAACAGTTCTGTTTATCGGAACTGTATTTGCCTGAGTTGCTTTCTCGAGAACTTGATCAATGTGGTATGTTGTATCGCTTACTACTGATGTGAATTTCTTCATCGTCTGTTTTGCTATAGCTTTACTTTTTGGTTAGCTTCGTATTAGTAAGTTCACATATTGTCCGGATATATTTTTGAAATGCATATCTTTTGCTGTAGAATTCCTAACAAAAAGCCGAACATGGCTCATTGTTCGGAGTTGTTACCGTACTTTTCTTTAGCGTTTGCTCAAAATCTTTAATGCATAAAGAAACTTATTGTTGTCTGCGATCTGGTTTTTGTTCTTTGATGGAGTTTTGCACTCTGATTTAACTTTTACCATCGATTTTTAGGCTATAGACTTAAAGGATCAAGTTTGCAACAAACTGCAAGGAGTAGTATGTGAATTTTATTTTTGTATCTCTTGTTGCAGTACACATCACTATTTCAAAGAGGCGAGGTGCATTCGCTCCCTTCGTCGCTTCAGGGTGCGGCGTCTCTAACACCGACATCGTCAGTGCTGGACAACTCTCTGGCTGATATGTATCGCTCTCCTCCACGGCCTCTGCCTTACGATGCCGACCCCAGATACTTCCGGCTGCAGCGCGACGGCCTCATCTTGAGGCGGGAGAAGGGCTCGAGCCATTCTCACGAAGAGTCTGAGCCTCTCAGAAGCGACAGCGATGCAGATCCGGAATCTCTCAGCCCAGCCGATAAATGGAAAGATGCTGCCTGTGACGATGGATCGAAGGAAATTCGTTTGAAGTCGCCGTTGAAGCTTTCCGTGACTAAAACAACATCCGGAATTGGTAATATTTATACATCGTCGGAAGAAGAGGATGTCTGTCCAACTTGTCTTGAAGGTATCAGCTCTTATCAGTCTTATGTTGCTAATTAATTTTATATCAGGTATTTTTCTTACAGCAATATATTGAGGAGATTTTTATGCACTTTTTTAACATGGTTTTGGAATTTAAGTGCAAAGAAATGAGGTATATATGTATATATAATATATATGTGTGTCCTTGTTGGTCTATATAGCCGGACCAGTTTACAGAAGGGTTGATTTTAAACCATTGTCAGTGCTTTCATTGAAATTTATCTTTATCAATATAATCGTTGTTTCTTCAAATATATATAGTCCCGGATGGGATGTAATATTATTCATATTTATTTATGTAATTTTAATTATTTAATTATTATTAAATGTATTTAGGTTATGTTTTAGGGTTTTGGCTTGGCTCGGCTCATTAAGTCATATCTTTTTTAAAAAAAAAGAAACAAAGGGTGCATTAAGTTATAGGGAAGACATCACAGGAAAAAAGAGATTTACCTTGAACCCGAGATCGGAAACTCGGAACCATAACATTAAAAAAAGTAATCTTTCGCGATAGAGTCGGTTTACTAATGTGTATTCTTGTGTGAAAGGACGGGTTTAGTGGTCAGACTATAGCTCACAGATTCGACAGGAGACTCAAATGAAATAAAACCACCATGTTTTTAAATATATGAAGTATAAGTACCTTGAGTTTTTGAAATGCAGAATATAGTACAGAGAACCCGAAAATAATGACAAAATGCGCTCACCACTTTCATCTCGGTTGTATCTATGAATGGATGGAGAGAAGTGAAAACTGTCCTGTTTGTGGCAAGGTATGTTTTCCTATTCTTTATACTACTATACTTCTATCTACATGTAAAAATCTAGTGAAAACTCTGTGTTTTTTTTACTAAAAAATATGTACCTTTTTGTTTTTGGTTGGTTTGTGTTTAGGTAATGGTATTCGATGAAACGACATAGCCGTGTTTCGAAAAGTTGTCGTGGATGAACCGTGCGTGGCAACACAGAGAAGAAGAAGACCGAAAAAGATAGAAAGAATCTAGTGTTGGTTAGTGTGAATAGCATTGAAAGAGTGTCATGTTTGGTACATAGCAAAGAGAAGTAAACTATTACTATTGTTCTCTCAACTCATCCTCAAGATTTTCAGTTATCTTCTTCTTCACTTTAACTTCAAAAAGAACAGTTTCTCTGGAATATAAATGTACATGAAAATTGGGAATGCAACTCTGTGATTCGGAGATATTTTTTCTTTTCAAAATTTTAAAAAAATGTATATAATTCATCCTAAACCTTTTGACAGGGGCGGGCCTAGCTCGGCCCACAAAAAAAAAAGGGCGGGGTGGGGCAATTCCGCTTTTTTTTTTTTTTTTTTTTTTTTTTACGAGTCGGGGCGGGTGGACCTGAACTGGCCCGGCTCAAATGACACTTCTACCTAGCTAGGGAGATTGGAGAGAGAAAATATTTTCTCTATTTTCTGAATAATTCATTGATTATAAAAAAGGATAATTACATATTTAATGACCTAATAAAGGAAAGATACAAAGTAATTAACTCCTAATTGACAACTAATATAATTAATATTCTACAATAACGACTCCGACAGTTGGAATCAGTTATGGCATGCAACCCTAAGAGCAAAATGTAATATTCTTATGACTTAACTGCCGTGTTAAACCGAAAACCGCCTAATGACATAGATAAATAGACATAATGGACGACTTGATTTAAAATTCTTACACGACTGCCTTTCCCTTCCCCCGGCAATACGTGATCACGGGTTTGTCACCGTGATTTGTTTTAACCGCTTGTTAGTTCACGAGTAAGTATTTCAGAAACGAGATTTGTCTCATATATATATATATATATATTGCTTTTTTGGGAATGAAGTGAAAATCACGTCTTAAATTACAACCGGTGCTTGTACAATTGAGTCTTTATTTTTGCTCTGTTAATAATAAGTGTCACACATTACAGCTTGAATGTCATATTATACTATATGATGAAGAAGAGAAATACATATTACAATTCATGTTGAAGAGATTGATAATAAGCTCCTTTGGTATTATTAGTTTGAAGATGCTTTGAAAGCTCTCAAGAACACTTCAGGGGGTTGACCACCACTCAATGTCTGCTTCCCATTATTGATCTGCATAAAGTAAACACGTATTTATTTTAAGGTATTATATATTATCATTAGGATTCACATTCAAAACATCCAAAAACATACCCACTTTATGATATTTGACAATACTACCCTTCGTGTTTCTTATATTTGACAATACTAAACTATGGGCGATTTTGGATTTTCGAAAAATTAGAATGGTGGAGAAGTACAAAAATGAACACACGGCATACTATGAGGGTATATTTTCGCTGTCTTGAAAAATCGAGGGTAGTTTTGTGAAAATTAAAAAATAAAAGGTATATAAAAGAAAAATTCCCATGTTATATTTTTTGGAAAAAAGATAATATATTCTGATAAACTTCACCAGGTAAAATGGGACTCCTGTGATATTTGCTGAGTACTTCTTAAGCTCCTCTTTGACCTTCAATATGATCATACACAAGCCAGAGCCGATTATTCTAATGAAAAACCAATCGGGCTAATCTTCATCCCGGCTTTCGAATTTAATGCGAAAAAAAAGCAGCCAAGAAATTGTACCTCCTTGACCCCATTGTTGGGGTCTTGAAGAAACTCTTCAGCACCACGAATCCCGGCTTTAGCAGCACATTCCAAAAGAAATTCCCTGCCATTAAAACATGTATACAAGCTTGTCAAGATACTTCGGTCAGCTTTCTTTCTAACCAAACAGACCTCATAGTAGGGGGTGAACAAGGAAATTCCCTGCCATTACCAAATAGTGAATTTTTAAAAGGAAATTCACTACGTTCAAGATCAAGTTGCGAAAGGGAAATTGGAGGTTCGGTACATTCCTACACAAGATCAACCAGCCGATATATTCACGAAGGCCCTTGCTTTTGCTCGGTTGGATTTCTTGCGCATGCTAAAGTTGTCAAGACAGACTTTAGCTTGACGGGGAGTATTAAAGATAGTCATTAATTAGGTCTTTAGGACTCTTCTGTAAATATGTATTCTGTGGTTTATAATCAGAATATATATTTGTGGAATAGATATATAAATAATACTAGTTAGTTAGATATACCGTTTAGTCTAATCTCATGTGCTGTGTAGTGCGTGTTCAACACCGCATACTCGTGAATATATATGTTCGGTCAACATGTATTATTCCCATTCTCTCAATTAGTAATTGTGGTTTTTGCACTATAAAGTAGGGTATTCAGTTTTCTTTTACAAAAATACCAGAATACAGTACTCGGTCTTTTATTAGTAAATTACAACCCAAACCATGTGCAATACAGTAGAACATAGTAATATTGTGACTAGAATATATGAATGAGAATTAATACATGTTGCAAATATGCAGGGGCGAAGGCAGTGCAGGCCCACGACACTCGACGGCCCAAGCCATTACCCTCCCTGAAGTGAAGTTCAAGCCAACCCTATATTTCTTATTTCCAAACCCTATTCCCGATTCTCCGGCGACTCTTAGCCGGTTCGTAATTCCCGATTCTTATGTGTTGAATGATTCTGGTAGGATCCAAGAACGATTCCGACACAAAATAATTCCGCCGACAGGCATTCACCGGAAAGATGAATCCCCTTTTCAATATATTTCGATATTCAAAAGAAATAACAAACGACCTTCCTTCGAGAGCACGGTCAAGAACTCTCTCCATGATGCAAAATGAGAAGTATCCAAACAAAGCATAAAAGACTATGAAGCCCAGATGTTAGCACCTATATAGTGATGCTCAACCCTCGAGACAAAATGTAATGGAAAGACAATAATACTCTTAACGGCTGAAAAGCCACTAGCGGCATAGTTAAATAAAACGACTTAAATGGAGAGACTTAACGAAAACGACTCAAACGCCGTTCTTCTTCCTCTGCGGTACGTAAGCACAGGTCTATCATATTCTAAATCTCAAACAATGCCTCTGTCTCATTCACAAAATCTATTTGTCGTTTTCATTTTTTGCCCGCTCGGTTTTCATTTCCTGGCTTCACAACTGCATGTTCTGCCTTCTAGATTTGGTTTTTGTGTTTATTAATGGTGAAACAATCAACAATAGCTTGTGTTTATAGTCTTCAAATACATGCCGAGAAGATAATAAATTTGTAAGAGAGGTTTCTGACCTGTCACCAACGTATTTTCCGTGAGTGAAGTATCCTCTACAAATCTCCTCCACAAGATTGTGTTGATTCTCCGGACTCTGTTGCCCAGCAAAGTATATAAGCCTGTGGCTGTCTAGAGTGTTTCCCCTGAACATTAATCATCGCACTTTCCTCAGAAACATCACCCCAAAAGACTAATAGAAGATCAATGTCTCGGACTTACGTTAGCCCAGACATGCTATACTCCATTCCAAGACTCTTGAAAACCTGCAAAAATTGTGACGACAGGACATGTTAGCAATCCAATGTTATTAGTTAGTCCTCTCGTTGAGCGGACAAAGCTTAAACATGTATCGGGTCAAGAGATATGATCCAAGACATGTTAAGTATTATTAAAAGGTTGCATCTAAAAGCCAATTGTCGATAAGTAGTAACTCGATTTCTATGACGTGGGATTCTTAACATACCCCTACAAGATGGTTGCTTTTTTGGCTCATTCATCTTGGATTAGATATCAATATATTTGACCGATGCTCGTTTGAGCTTTGGGCTATGATACCATGTTATGAACCGTTCGGTCCTGTCTCAAAGCCAGTTGGTAATGAGATGAGAAATTCGTGATCTTATAAACCAAGTTAAGTCTCTTTAACTTTACGATGTGTGATCCTTAACAACGAATGCACTAAAAGAAGCGTCAAATTGAATGAGCGTATTTAAGGATCTTAATCAGAAAGATAAGACCTAACGATTTCAATAAGCTCACGAGAGAACCTATCATAGTTAACATAATACAATCAATAAAAAGCAGAGCTAGTGATGATACGAAAACGAACCTCAGACATGCGAGCTTCCATCCTCACAAACTGAGGCCCGAACTTTCTGTTGTAGTGATCTCGCTTTTCGATGCCTTCTTTAGGGGCATTGGGATCGAGTTGAAACGGATGCCATCTTATCTAATGATTTGAAATTCCAAGCAAAAGTTAGACCCAAAAATGAGTCAAGGAGTAAAAGCTTGCAAAGCGTTTTCCTTTCAAAAGGGCAAACCTGGAAATCATATTCATCTTTGGCAGCAGCTATAGCTTTGTCCAGATTCTTTTTACCCACAAAACACCATGGACACACCGTTTCCGAGCTAATATCGATCTCGATGAGCTTCTTTGCAGCGTTGGCGCTCACTGACGCAGCCATACTTCCTATGTACGCACGATTCTTCTATAACATTTTCAATTGAAATCTTCGAATAATTATCATTAATATGTCCTCTCCAATAATGATTTGTAGATCAACAACTCAACAATATATTTATAGGTGCAATGCAAGAATTTTGGCCCGAAGCCAGGTTCACGGTTTCCAGTCCTGGTTCCAAAAACCGGTATTTTGGGTTTTTTTTTTTTTTTTTTTCCAAAAAAGAGGGTGCCGGTAATCAAGATTCAATATAGAAGCTGATTATTTTGCCCAGGCTATGCCTTGAACTCTAGATTTGAATCAACATAAAAATGCCCAAAAAACCGGGCTTTTTCGTCTGGAAAACGGGTAATTCCTTGAAACTACCTAGTTTTGAATCAGCATAAACATTACCCTTTTAGGGAAAAAAGACCAAGAGCATATGATTTATCATCTTCAATTTCCAAGTCCAAGTTTACATATTTTATTTTTTACCAAATGAATAATATCAATCTTCAAAATTCAAGCTTTTCATATTTCTGATAGCTATGATTTCCTTTGTCTCTGGTTATCAAAAACAATTATGAATTTATGTTAACCTTCAACATGCTTAATTCTCATCCATACATTCCAGTCTCAACAAAACAAAACAAAACAAAACAAAACAATAGAAAAATCGTGAAAAGAAAACTGACGGGAATTTGAAACCGCGAGCAAGAAAGAGCAACTTTTCCGGCGAGTTGAAATGGGCTTTTGGGTTTGAGCCAAAAAGCGATGAATAATGACTTGCATGAAAGGTTGACAATCTGACATTTAATCTATTTATTTATTTATTTATTTATTTATGAGTTTGTTTTCTTACCAGCTCCCCAAAGAAAGCAAAATGTTCCGGAACTTTTGGGATCTTTCAGAACTTCAAGATATATCTTAGTTGGTTGGAATTAACGTACTAAAATAAGATATGATATTAAAATGCAGAATATACGTAATATTATAATAGTCTTCTACGAGTTTTTATATATAAAAAATGATTCACGATAGGTTCGTTATTAATTTTATTAAAAACATCTTTCTCAATGTACAATGTACGTAAATAAAAAATTATTTAGTCAGTCGTCTCTCATTTTGTTGCGTAAATCAATCTTCACAAATTTAATAGAAGAAAGCAATCTCTCAACCGAAGTCGATGAGGCAAGGCCAAGGAGGTGCAATTGTTTGCGGGAGGAGTTGCCAAGCAGGGGTGGATTTAAAGAGGCCTAAGCGGGGTCGGTCGGCTCCACTTGATCCGAGCCCGCTATTTTAATATTAGATATATATATATATATATATATATACACACTACATATCGTAAATATATAATAATCAACATCACAATAAATGATTGGAATTCAATTGTAGTCTAGTAGCAAATACCAAACCAGAACTTCTCCCACCTGATAATAGGCTTAGTTTCGATTCCTTCAATATACTTTTATTTTTAACTATTTTTTTTTATCGTGCATCATGTGATCATTTAAATTATATATCAATATATTCTGTACACGCATTTTATTTACTCTTTATACTTCATTTAACACTTGGACTTTCTCAGTGTAAAACATTTATAGATATATTCATATTTCATAATATTAAATAATATGAACCATCAATCGACAATTTAATAAATCTATAAAATTCTTAAAATTTGAAGGAAAATATAATGTATCAAATTTTCTTAAATTTTTAGAACTTAAAGTATGAGAATATTTGTGATGACAATAGTTATTAATAAGAATATAAAAATTTGTAAGGAACAATATAATATAATTGTAATATATGTTACTTGATACAATGTGTTATTTATATTGTAAAAATATGACTTATTTTTCGCTCCCACTTGTCATATATTCTGGCTACGCCCCTGTTGCCAAGGTCGAGCCGATGAAAGACACAACTCTTATAAGGAGATGCAATTCTTCGGACGATGCGGAGTCAATGGTTCAATTAGTTAAGACACATGGCCATAAAAAAAATTATTAATTTTTTTAATTAAAAATAATTTAAAAAAGAAAAAAAATGGGATTGAAATTGTTGATTTTTTATGTTTAAGATTATTTTGCTTATATATTATTAACTTGTTAGATTTATGTCAGAATTAAAAAAAAAATCATTTGAAATTTAAAAATTTATGAGTCGAAAACTTAACGGCACATTAAATTTTTTCTTAAAATAATTAAAAAAGTACACGGAATTTGAAAGAGATATATATTGTTAAAAGAGATATAAATCACTATAAGAACGACGAAGATATTTTAATATTTAATATTTTATTTATTTATTTCTCTATAAAATGCTACTAATTATTTGTTAAATTAATATTAGACGTCGTTAAATTTTAGACAAGTATTATTTATTAAAAAAATATTTTTCCTTCTCCTTTTAAATGCTTATATAACTTTAAAAAACAGCCAACAATTTTTTTACTTTTTTTATTTTTTATTTTTATTATAAGCATAGATTTTGAGAATGGGTTTATTAGGCAAATACTTATTTAATCATAAATTTTTTAAAAGATTACTCAAAAGTTTGATAAAATTAAAGAAGTATCCAATTGGTGTTTTATGGACAAAAATAGCCTCATCTTCTCCTATCTATATCCACGTTGAAACTTAATCAACTTCATCGACATATTTGAAACTTCATCACTCTTCTTCATCGTCTTTTGCGATTCACCGTTCTTCATCCTTCTTCTGCGATTCTCTGATCTTCATCGAGCATTCATCCTTCATCCTTCATCTTCTTTCGATTGATTATATAATTTCGTAGGTAATTTCATCCAAAATCTTTGTAATTACGCGATTCAAAGGAATTCAAATTCGACCCAGTTTCATCTCTTGTGTCTCGTCTCTGACGGTCGTGTTTTTGAGAAATATATATGTAAATATTATATATATAATCAAACGGAAAGCATAGATACAAAAGAAGTTATATATATATATATATATATATATAGTGAGGGAGATTCTCTACGTTAATCAATATCAATGGCGATATACAGAGCACGATCATCTCTTTGACTCTTTCCACTGCTAAATCCTTTCTCTTTCATTTCTCACGCAGATTCTCATCTCAAGCGTTTTCCAAGTTCCGATTATTTCTCTTGTAGCTTTTCGTATGAGAACCAAAGACATTCTTCTAAAATCTGAAAGCAAAGCTTTTTGATGACCTTCACATTATACAGAGCAAATTATATACATGTTTGAATCACTTCTGCGTTGTTTCTTAAATGTAAGAACAATGTCGGTTCTGCAGTGTACATTTGGAGTTTCAGAAGATCGAGGTTCGATACCATAATTTGAAGGTCGAAAAAGCCGAAGATAATTCGGTACAAGCGCCGAAGAAGCCGAAGAGCATCGCTGATCAAAGAGAATTCGGTACGAGAGCCGAAGAAGACGAGAAGTTCAATTCGATTCGAGAGCCGAAGCCACTGAAGACCGTCGCCGAAGGGAAGTCGAGACGAGTCCCGAAGATAATTTGTTACGAACGCCGAAGAAGCCGAAGAGTGTCGCCGAAAAGAATTCGAGACGAGAGCCGAATAAGCCGAGAAGCCGAATTCGATCCAAGAGACGAAACCGCCGAAGAGCCTCGCCGAAGAAGCCGAATAGCGTGGCCGAAGAGAATTCAATACGAGTGCCGGAGTAGCCGATAGGCCTGTAACTGTAGTTACACTTACGTAGCTACAGTTACACTTATGTAACTAAAGTTACATTATTTTAAAATTGGTATTTATATAATAACTTCGAAAATTACAATTGTTACAAGTTCAGTAGGTCCGAATCATATGTATTCACAAGTGAGATTTAAATGGTATTTAATGGTGTTAAAATGAAATTGCAGTTATAAAATTCTTAGTAAAATAATGTAACTGTAGTTACGCTTGGGTAACTACAGTTACACTTATATAATTACAGTTACGTAAATGTAAGTAGAGTGACACTTACGTAATTACAATTACACTTAGAAAACTACTGTTACACTTGGGTAGCTACATTAACACTAATGTAACTACAGTTACATACGTTATTGTTATTTGTTACATTAATGTAATTTTTTTTATACATTATCTATATTTACATATATGTATCTATAATTACGTATAAGTAACCCAAATGAGATTTATGTAACTATGTTGCGAATAAGTAATTCAAATTATAGACTTTAATTGCGTCCAAGTAACTGGAATTACATACATGTAATTTCAGTTACATATATGTAACTAGAATTAAAATCAGAAATAGAAATTTTAAATCTCATTCCATGCACCAAAATGCATATAAAAACCTAATTTTAAGTAAAATTATGTATTTCATTATATTTATGTAATTATAGTTACATTTACGAAATTATAGTTACATTAACATAACTAAAGTTACAATAACGTAATTGTAGTTACATTAACGTAACTAAAGTTACAATAACATATTTGTAGTTATATATGTAGTATAATTATAAAACTATATTTTTTCAACATGAGAAGTTTATACAATTTCATAATATTAATTATTGACGTACATTTATGTAGCTTTAGTTACACTTGTCCACCCAATGTCAAATTTTACAACGGCAAACAAATTCATCGGCTTGAACAAATCAAGTTTGAGCCCTTCATACCAATTTGAACATAACCACTATGTGATTTATATGTGTATTGTCAATGTACGTTTGGCCTCAATGAACCTATGCCAAATATAAATAAATAAAAAATTAAAACAACGTGATTGCATAAACAAACCACAAATTCCTACTTTTGGAACTAGAATGTGATTAACAGTTCTTAGTCATGGTGTCTAAGCAGAAATCAAAAGCTGGATTCACGAGTGATCTATAAATCGAAGAAAAAAAACTGTCAACCAAATCAAGCTATTTTCACAAAATTATTGAGAGCACGGTTCTTAATGCTTCGTATATCATTAGCCTACACAATACAAATGACATAATAAGGTTCAAAGCTTTTACTCTCTAGGAAAAAGATCAAGCAGTTGGTACGGGAAGATTAATAAGCGGATACACCCTTTATCGTCTTTCGAGATCTGCCGGTATTTCGACGAGGAGTCCCATTGGGATCGCGGAAATGATGTCTACAGATCGTACGGTGACCCGTTGGAGGTTTGATCTGGCGATGGGCTGAAACCTGACCACGACCTACTCTATCGGAACCGAAACCGAGCGACTCGCTCGGGTATCTTTGTGCCTAATTCGTCACATTCAACTAGAGCATCGTTATTCTCTGCGTTTCTTCTACTGTTTCGGCAGCGCCACTGTGCACGAACAAAACGCGATATAGAAAAGCTATATCAATCTCACCATTTCTGCTCATCTTCACTTTCGCCTTCCCTGAAACACTCAGAACACATGAAATTCCGATCCAAACAGCAATCCAGACGCATCGCAATCCTCCGAGCTCCAGAGATCAGTTTTCTCTCACAACAATATCCAGAAGAACAACCATCGCAGTAAGAGATCAAGTGCTTCCAAGAGTGAGAGTTTATGTACTCGTTTCTCGGTTCGCCATGTCAGAGCTCCGTTCACCGGTGAAGAATTCAACGGTGACGAGAGTGAAGAGAGAGAGAGGGTAAATGAGTGGCTGAGAACTCTGATGGAGAGGGTGAGGGTCGTTTAGGAAGAAATAAATTAAAATGAGTAAAATATAATTTAATGAAACTATGAGTATTTGTTTAAAAAGTTTGTACGTAGTAAGGGTGAAAATTGTTGGACATATGTGTCCTTAAACAAGATATTTTATCCATTTGTAAAAGATTATGACAAGTCGTTGAATAAAGATGATACTTGTTATGATAATCTTATTATAGTTTCTGGTAGAGTAAAATAGAATGTTTGATCCTTAGTTCATAAAGGATGCAATTATGAATTATTATCACAACAGAGTCAATGTGAGGAAGAATTAATAATCATAATAAATGAACTTAAAATGTCTGTGACCTGATCAACTGGGTGGGAGCCCATTAATCGTATAAGGTCATTAATGTGACTAAGTGACAATCCTATTCTGGATTTTATGTGTGTCACACTCACTAGAAGTGCATTAAGTATGAAGTGTCTTCATACTGGACTGGACCTGACTTAAACTCCGGAAGTTATCATATAAGACCGTCACTGATAACTTGGAGTTGAGTCACTAGTAGATGATCAAATGGATATTCGATCTAAGTCCTGAGTGATCTTGAGTCCAAGCTGTTGGCTTGATTGTTCTTTGATTTAACCGTTAAATAACACGAAATATTACCGCTGTTCCCAACACTATTATTTTGGGAACATGATAGTCAGCAGTAAGGGTAGCTTGGTCATAGACATGGGCATCACACAGCTCTCTTCAGAGTGATGATGATTCCCTTGACTGTCGGTGGTGAGAAGTGAGATGTACCCGTGCGCAACTTATGAATCGAAACCATAAGTGGGTTGCTCATAATATTACTGACTGAGTCAAGGATGAAAATGCAATGAGGGGCATAACGGTAGAAACCGCCTGCTCGTGTGTGGATCATCAAGTGAAAGATCAATAACCCGAATTTGATTGTATCAATGGACACCCTGCTGTTATAAAGGGAATAATATATACCGTATCACTAAAGAGTGCAGCCTCGGGTCTATAGTGGAATCACTTCGAGGTTTGACGAACAACTAGCAGTTCGTTGGAGCTTAAGTGATACGGGTCCATGGTCCCCAGGATAGCTCCGTAACGGATGATACGTACGTGATTAAAATACATTCTGGACAATGTTTAATCATTTGGCTTGACTTATAAAACTGAAAGGTCTGTGACAGACGTCAGATAGTTTTATCGTTAGCGTGGCAAAAGTACCATATTTTGGTACACGAAATTAACTGATAAAAGAAAGTTAGAATTTAGATTTTCTATCAGCACCATGTTGTTAGAAATTAAATTCTAAGCAACTTTGCTTTTTGAACCGAGTCATTTCGACTTACGGTTAGTGATTTATGGATTTTCTAAGTTTATGATCGGTTCGATAAACTTTGAAATTAAATCACATGTCACGAATTTAAATGATGGTGTGGCACCATGACATTTTAATGTGTGATATTGAGATCAGGAAATATTAATATAATTTAATTATTTGGATTTAATTATTAATATGTTATTAATAATTAATTAATAATTAATAGATTTATATTAATAAATAAAAATATATATTTATATATATTTTTATATGTGTAAATTCGAATTAGGGTTTCATATGAAACCCTAACCAAATTCGAATGGTATGATTTGGTCTTTCCAAATTTACGGCATAAGTACTAAATGTATTGGTATTTTAGCAAATCCCTAAAATCAATATTATCCATTGGATCGGTTATGATTTAATATCAACGGTGGATTAGGATATTGATAAATTCGAATTTGATAACTTGGTGACCAAGTTTAAATTTTTGAATTTGGTTAATTAATTATATCCGTTAGATCGGTCTAAGATTTAATCTTTACCGTCGGATTGAAAATTAATTAATCATATATATTTATATAATTTTCGAATTATAATTTAAGGATAAAATCGAAAATGTTTTCTTTAAATCTTTTTATATTTGATTTTATCCTAAATTAATTTTGTCCATTAGATCGGTTTAAAGATTTATCTCAATCTGTGGATCTAGATAATAATAAATTCGAATTTTATTATAAATATATAGGATAATTCGAATTTTATAAAGATAAGAAGATAAGATTGGATTTTTGATTTATCCTAATCTTTCTTATTTAATTAAATCCCTAATTAATTATGTCCATTGGATTTAGATGAGATTAAATCTGGTCCATTGGATTAAGATAATTAATTATATTTAATATATAGAATTCGAATTTTAGGGAGGGAATTTCTCCAATTCGGTTACGGTTTGAGCCTATAAATAGGAGGCTCATTCTACACAATTTTTCACACCTTTCCCCAGAGAAAAATTCGAACTCTCCCCCTTCCTTAGGGTCTGTGAATTTTCTCTCTGATCTCTCTTTTCTGGTTCGGCTTAGGAGACTATTTTTCCGGAAGCTTAAAAAGAACCATCAGTTAAAATTTTGCGACGGAGTCCTGCCGGCGAAGCCCACGCTTCGGTACGAGGATTCCAGGAGAATATCCCGGAAGATCACGGGAGTTTCCCTCAGCACCGGCGGAGCCCTGCCCGATTCAGAACGCGCAGCCGGAAGTCATCAATAGAGGTACGGCCTTATGCATTGGGTTAATAAATGCAACCATTTACTGCTTTCTATTTATTTCCTATTATGACTAGATTATTAATAATGATATATGAATATTAAATTACATAATATTTATCAGATCTTGTGAAATGGTTATTATCCGATATCCGGACCGTTGGACGGATAACAAGTTATTCCGCTTTAAAATTAATTTTTAAATGTTACCCGGACGGTTCGGAAGCTCAATTCGTGATAATATTCAAGGAATCCGAGACTTGATTTCAAACAATTGGTATCAGAGCCATGGTTCAAGGATAAATAATTACGTAATTTAATTAATGGGTTTAAGAACGAATTATTTGATGAATAAAATTAGTTATTTAAAATTGAAATTTTGAATTTCTAGATATTTTAAATATTAATTTAAAATCAGAAAATTACCCGACCCGAAAAATCAGACAGTGTAGTTGGACCGGGCTGCCCTAGGCAGCCCAGCCCGAGAATCCCGCTGCGAGCAGGGGCTGCCGCTGCAGCCCCAGGGAGTTCGCAAGGGCAAGGCCCTCGCCAAGGCCACTCGGCCAGGGCAAGGGCGCTCGTGTGGGCCTGGCGGGCTGGCCGCAGGCCACGCTGCCTGGCAGCTGAATGGGCCTGC
The DNA here is from genome assembly GCA_954871525.1 of Parietaria judaica. Taxonomy (NCBI): domain Eukaryota; kingdom Viridiplantae; phylum Streptophyta; class Magnoliopsida; order Rosales; family Urticaceae; genus Parietaria; species Parietaria judaica. The sequence goes on from OX940869.1 coordinate 16,564,099, forward strand.
AGGCCCAGCCCGAAGTGCCAGGGCAATGCCCTGGCCTACCCGTGGGCTGTCCCTGCCCATTCCACAGACACGTGGGCCCGGGCTTAAGCCCGGAGGGCCCACGTGCAATTTTTTTTATGGGTCGGATTTTTATTCCGACCCGGATCCCGTGGATTAATTATTAATTATTGTTAATGAAATTAATATTTATGAATTAAAATTAATTATGATTAATTAATATGAATTAAAATATGGATGTTATTTCTGGATAAATAACATTGTCTTATTTTAATTAATTCATAAAATTAAATATGGATGTTATTTAATAATTAAATAACATTGTCTTATTTAATAAATTAAAATATGGATGATAATATTCGAGGAATAATATCATTGTCTTATTTTAATATTTCATAAATAATTATTAAAGGGCATTAAAATGTGTAATGATAATTCTTAGAGAATAAGTATCATTAATTATGAATATTCATCATAGATATAATTTGATATAACCTATTTTCATAACCCTCAAACATAGTGTCTATGTTTAGATCATTATTAATATGTCTATATAGGATAGATATAAATAATAAAGAGTAAATGTAAAAGTGTTAATTATTAGTCGGAAAAATTTCAAACGTACAATCTTGCCTAAGGAAGAGGGAATCAAAAGTGGGGCCGGTTCAGCATCCACTTCTGGGTGACCGGTTAGGACCTCTCCCATCGACCTGGAGAGCGTACGTTTTGATCTATCACTACCGACGAAATAATAAACACATTTTTAGGGCTTATTTAAAATTACGTGTCGTAATAAATAAAGCCAAAATATAAACTTTTAATGTGTCATTAATAGACAGTTTATATAATAAGTTTTTAAAACTTAGAAATTAAAAAACGTTATTTCCTAAAAACAATGGCAAGTATAGAATAAAACAAAGGTCTCCATTATTACTGTCACAAGGTCTGCTAACCACACCGCCTCGAGTCACCCTAGTGTGTCCATTCCCTAAGGAAGGTGTGCTTGTGTGATAGTTCCAAAAGAATATGGGGACGGAGGAATCTTGGAAATGGACTGCGAGTCACCCTAGAGTGACCATTCCCTAAGGACGATGTTTCCAAGAGGATCCCGAGAACCAAAAATAATGGGTTAAGCTTGCACGGAAGTTGGTGTTTTCTGACCGTCTATGGTGATAGTTAATAATCATAGAGAACTTGGTGGTTCTTGTTATGAATATTAATTAAGTTTATGACTAAAACTTAGTTTAACCAAACTACACGGTTGATACCGCGAGTCACCCTAGAGTGACCATGCCACTAAGGACGGCAACGACGTGTACAGTCGGTTGAATTATCACGAAATAGTTAAAGGGTTTATTTAACGTTTTCCCAAGAACATGTTTGCATCATGTAACTATTTCAAATAAAATATTTTTCTAAACATTCTACCTATAATAAAGTTTAATAAGTTTCTTTTTCAATGCCAGTCTAAAAATGTCGAATCCTATCATGTCACTGCTTTCGAACAACACTCTCGCCGGAAGTAACTTTCCAAAATGGAAGAGCAACATAAATATTGTCTTGATCAGTGAAAACATACGTTTTGTTCTCACCGATGAATGTCCCCCTGCACCGGCTGCTAACAGCGCCAGAGGTGTAAAGGAACTCTATGACTCTTGGATTCATGCAAACAATCGTGCTAAGGCATATATGCTGGCTAGCATGTCTGATTCACTGAGAGTCAAGCTAGAGGGAAAGGACGCTGCTTATGATATCATGGAATCTCTCCAAGGTATGTATGGAAAGCAGTCTGAGCAAGCTCAACATGAAGCGACTCGTCGCTACATGAATGCCAAAATGAAACCAGGGACATATGTTCGTGACCATGTCATGAGTATGACCAATTGGTTTAATGAGGCTGAGCTGCATGGGGCCGTGGTGGATGAGAAATCTCAGATCAGCATCATTCTTAACTCACTGTCACCTGAGTTCGTTCCATTCACCAGCAACTACATTATGAACAAACTGAAATATGGTTTGACACAGTTGATTAATGAGTTGCAAACCTTTGAGGACATCTCGGGTTTGGTCAAGAAGAAATCTGAATTGAACGTGATGTTCAAGAAAGGATCTTCTTCCAAAAACTCGAAGATGAAGAAAATGCCCGGTCCTAAGAAGAAATGGGGGAAGAATTTCCAGCCAAAGACAGAAAGCAAGAAAGCTGCTGAGAAAGGAAGATGCTTCCTTTGCAAGGAAAAGGGACATTGGAAAAGAGATTGTCCCAAGTTCCATAATGAAAAGAAGAATGAAACCGGTGAGTGTCTCACCTGATAAGTTACTTATCACACATTTGTTTTAGAAAATCTTTTCTCCAAAGATCTAAAACTGTAACATGTGACATTCTTTGTTTTTCAGCAGCAGCTAAGCAGTGATTGCCGGAAGTCGTCCGAGAGTCTCGGAGATACATAATGGCGCAATAAAGAGACTCATTTTTATTTATTTACTCATTTTTTTTGTATGGATCTCATGAAAGGCGATTTGAAAACCTTTCAATTTTATTTTTAACAATCTTCATTATTCTTCTTAAATAAAATTTATTTTTGATACTATGCAATATTGAGTAAATATTTGGGTTCTTTAAAAGGGTTGATCATAGTGATGATAACACTATGATGGAAATTAAAGACAATACTTAAGTAATTGCTGAACCAAGTGACATGATGTCACAAGTATTTGTCAACAGTGTTTGTTGACGAAGAGAGTGCGGAAACCACGGTCCCAAATCAGAACCAAGGGGTACTCAGACGTAGTGGGAGGTTCAAAAGACCTGTTGAACGCTACGAGCACACCCAGTTGGAATTTCACCTAGCTGTCACAGACACTAGTGTTGAAGATCCCATAGGCTACAAGCAAGCTATGGTTGATCCTGATAAGGGAGAATGGCAGGAAGCCATGAACCAAGAAATAGAATCAATGGATTCTAATGAAGTCTGGGAACTTGTAGACTTACCGGATGGCTTCAAAACCATTGGCTGTAAGTGGGTATACAAGCGAAAGAGAGGAGTGGACGGGAAGGTTGAAACCTTCAAGGCTAGACTAGTGGCAAAGGGTTTTACCCAGAGGGAAGGTATTGATTTCGATGAGACCTTCGCTCCAGTCGCTAAGTACAAGTCCATCCGAATTCTCATAGCCATAGCCTGTAGTCTCAATTACGAGATTTGGCAGATGGACGTCAAAACTGCATTCCTGAACGGGTACATTGACGAAAACATCTATATGGACCAATCAGAAGGGTTCGTGCAACAGGGTCAAGAAGGGAAGGTTTGCAGATTACTCAAATCCATCTATGGATTGAAGCAAGCTTTCAGATCCTGGAATCTAAGGTTCGATGAAACCATCAAAACCTATGGATTCATTCAAAACGTCACTGAGGCCTGCATCTATAAACTCAATGACGAAACCGTGGAAATTTTTCTTGTTCTGTACGTCGACGATATTCTTCTCATTGGAAACAGTGTGAAGAAATTATCGGACGTAAAGGCGTGGCTATCTACGCAGTTCCAAATGAAGGACATGGGAGAAGCCAGTTATGTTCTTGGGATCCGTATTTTCAGGGATCGCAACAACAGGCTTCTGGCCTTATCTCAAGCAGCTTACATTGATAAGGTGCTTGAACATTTTGCAATGGCAAACTCCGAGGGAGGTAATTTACCGACCAGACATGGAGTGTTCCTCAGTAGGAAACAATGCCCAACTTCTCCGGAAGAGCAAGATGTGATGAGGCGAATACCCTATGCTTCAGCAGTGGGAAGTATGATGTACGCTATGCAGTGTACTAGGCCAGACATCTGTTACGCTCTAGGAATTGTTAGCAGATACCAATCCAACCCTGGTATGGCTCACTGGACAGCAGTGAAGAACATTCTCAAGTATCTTCGGAGAACGAGAGACTATATGTTAGTGTTTTCAGGATCAGAACTGAATCCACTAGGATACACTGATTCAGACTTTATGTCTGATAGAGACGCGAGAAAATCGACGTCAGGAGCAGTGTACACCCTTGCTGGTGGAGCGATATTGTGGAGAAGCATAAAGCAATCCTGTATCGCAGATTCCACAATGGAAGCTGAATACGTGGCAGCTTGTGAGGCAGCCAAAGAATCAGTTTGGCTCAAGAATTTCTACATAGAGCTGGGAGTTGTTCCAGATGTAGATGGGCCCCAAACACTATACTGTGACAACAGTGGTGCGGTGGCAAATTCTAAAGAGCCGAGAGACCATAACAAGGCGAAACATATAGAACGCAAATACCATCTCATAAGAGAAATAGTGCGTCGTGGCGACGTGAGGGTTGTGAAAATAGCTTCGGAAGACAATCTGGCTGATCCATTCACCAAGACGTTGCCAGAGAAAATATTCAGGAGGCATCTGGAAAGTATGGGTCTTAAAGACATGGGTCATCTTCTTTAAGTACAAGTGGGAGATTGTTGGACATATGTGTCCTTAAACAAGATATTTTATCCATTTGTAAAAGATTATGACAAGTCGTTGAATAAAGATGATACTTATTATGATAATCTTATTATAGTTTCTGGTAGAGTAAAATAGAATGTTTGATCCTTAGTTCATAAAGGATGCAATTATGAATTATTATCACAACAGAGTCAATGTGAGGAAGAATTAATAATCATAATAAATGAACTTAAAATGTCCGTGACCTGATCAACTGGGTGGGAGCCCATTAATCGTATAAAGTCATTAATGTGACTAAGTGACAATCCTATTCTGGATTTTGTGTGTGTCACACTCACTAGAAGTGCATTAAGTATGAAGTGTGTTCATACTGGACTGGACCTGACTTAAACTCCGGAAGTTATCATATAAGACCGTCACTGATAACTTGGAGTTGAGTCACTAGTAGATGATCAAATGGATATTCGATCTAAGTCCTGAGTGATCTTGAGTCCAAGCTGCTGGCTTGATTGTTCTTTGATTTAACCGTTAAAGAACACGAAATATTACCGCTGTTCCCAACACTATTATTTTGGGAACATGATAGTCAGCAGTAAGGGTATCTTGGTCATAGACATGGGCATCACACAGCTCTCTTCAGAGTGATGATGATTCCCTTGACTGTCGGTGGTGAGAAGTGAGATGTACCCGTGCGCAACTTATGAATCGAAACCATAAGTGGGTTGCTCATAATATTACTGACTGAGTCAAGGATGAAAATGCAATGAGGGGCATAACGGTAGAAACCGCCTGCTCGTGTGTGGATCATCAAGTGAAAGATCAATAACCCGAATTTGATTGTATCAATGGACACCCTGCTGTTATAAAGGGAATAATATATACCGTATCACTAAAGAGTGCAGCCTCGGGTCTATAGTGGAATCACTTCGAGGTTTGACGAACAACTAGCAGTTCGTTGGAGCTTAAGTGATACGGGTCCATGGTCCCCAGGATAGCTCTGTAACGGATGATACGTACGTGATTAAAATACATTCTGGACAATGTTTAATCATTTGGCTTGACTTATAAAACTGAAAGGTCTGTGACAGACGTCAGATAGTTTTATCGTTAGCGTGGCAAAAGTACCATATTTTGGTACACGAAATTAACTGATAAAAGAAAGTTATAATTTAGATTTTCTATCAGCACCATGTTGTTGGAAATTAAATTCTAAGCAACTTTGCTTTTTGAACCGATTCATTTCGACTTACGGTTAGTGATTTATGGATTTTCTAAGTTTATGATCGGTTCGATAAACTTTGAAATTAAATCACATGTCACGAATTTAAATGATGGTGTGGCACCATGACATTTTAATGTGTGATATTGAGATCAGGAAATATTAATATAATTTAATTATTTGGATTTAATTATTAATATGTTATTAATAATTAATTAATAATTAATAGATTTATATTAATAAATAAAAATATATATTTATATATATTTTTATATGTGTAAATTCGAATTAGGGTTTCATATATGAAACCCTAACCAAATTCGAATGGTATGATTTGGTCTTTCCAAATTTGCGGCATAAGTACCAAATGTATTGGTATTTTAGCAAATCCCTAAAATCAATATTATCCATTGGATCGGTTATGATTTAATATCAACGGTGGATTAGGATATTGATAAATTCGAATTTGATAACTTGGTGACCAAGTTTAAATTTTTGAATTTGGTTAATTAATTATATCCGTTAGATCGGTCTATGATTTAATCTTTACCGTCGGATTGAAAATTAATTAATCATATATATTTATATAATTTTCGAATTATAATTTAAGGATAAAATTGAAATTGTTTTCTTTAAATCTTTTTATATTTGATTTTATCCTAAATTAATTTTGTCCATTAGATCGGTTTAAAGATTTATCTCAATCTGTGGATCTAGATAATAATAAATTCGAATTTTATTATAAATATATAGGATAATTCGAATTTTATAAAGATAAGAAGATAAGATTGGATTTTTGATTTTATCCTAATCTTTCTTATTTAATTAAATCCCTAATTAATTATGTCCATTGGATTTAGATGAGATTAAATCTGGTCCATTGGATTAAGATAATTAATTATATTTAATATATAGAATTCGAATTTTAGGGAGGGAATTTCTCCAATTCGGTTACGGTTTGAGCCTATAAATAGGAGGCTCATTCTACACAATTTTTCACACCTTTCCCCATAGAAAAATTCGAACTCTCCCTCTTCCTCAGGGTCTGCAAATTTTCTCTCTGATCTCTCTTTTCTGGTTCGGCTTAGGAGACTATTTCTCCGGAAGCTTAAAAAGAACCATCAGTTAAAATTTTGCGACGGAGTCCTGCCGGCGAAGCCCACGCTTCGGTACGAGGATTCCAGGAGAATATCCCGGAAGATCACGGGAGTTTCCCTCAGCACCGGCGGAGCCCTGCCCGATTCAGAACGCGCAGCCGGAAGTCATCAATAGAGGTACGACCTTATGCATTGGGTTAATAAATGCAACCATTTACTGCTTTCTATTTATTTCCTATTATGACTAGATTATTAATAATAATATATGAATATTAAATTACATAATATTTATCAGATCTTGTGAAATGGTTATTATCCGATATCCGGACCGTTGGACGGATAACAAGTTATTCCGCTTTAAAATTAATTTTTAAATGTTACCTGGACGGTTCGGAAGCTCAATTCGTAATAATATTCAAGGAATCCGAGACGTGATTTCCAACAAAAATAAAACCCGAAACCGGGTAAAAATCCGAATCCGTATCCGGATTTTTTAAAACCCGAATCCGAATTCGGGTTTTAAAACCGAGTTCGGGTATTGAAATCATGGAAACCGGGTACCCGGTACCCTGTTTAATACCCGAATTTGTTTTAATTATTTTATTTAATTATTTTTATCTCATGTTTATTTGACTTGTAATACTTTTTTTTATAATTGTCATATCATATGTTTACAATTGATGTTGATGATGCTTTATGCGCGGAACGAAAAAATGTGGCGGAAACGAAAAAAAAAACCGCGAGACTATGTTTTTTTATGCATTTTAATTTTAAGACAATGGATATATATTTTTATATATGAGACAATGTTTATTATGAGATATATATTTAAAAAAAAATTAAAAAAACAAACGGATCCGGTTATAAACCCGGATCCGGTTGAAAACCCGAATCCGATTTCAAAACCGGGTACCGGGTACCGGATCCGGGTATCAAAAATTAGATACCCGGATTTCGGGTACCGGGTATCAATTTTTAGATACCCGGTTTTCGGATCCGAGTACCGGGTACCTCAAAAAAACCGGATACCCGATCCGGTTTCACCCCTACGTAAATGGGTATTTCCCTAATAAACCGTTTGAGAATTTAGAGAGTGAAGAAAAATCTTCAATATTACTGGTATTAACCGTTAAAATTCCATATTTGAGCCTGGTGGGGACACGTCAGGTTGTAATGTACGGACACCCACGGCCACGCTCGACTCATCTATTTCCTTCCGTCTTTCTCCTGAATCAAGTTCGATTCTTCTTCGTCGTTGACGCCTCAATTCAGGTACGCTTTCTCTCTTCTGAATCTGACCCACTTTCTATTCCTTCGTTTCCGAATCTGGGCTTTTCTCACATTTTGATCTTCGCATTCTTCTTCCTTCGTGTTTTAGGCACAGTTGAAATGGGTATTATCGACGACATTTTTGGCACAACGCAACCTCAAAGTGCTCCGACGAAGAGCGCCATTTACGTGTGGGGCTACAACCACTCGGGCCAAACGGGCAGAGATTGCCAATTAAGGATTCCGAAGCAGTTGTCGCCGGACCTTTTCGGATGCCCGGCCGGGGCTAATTCCCGGTGGTTCGACATCGCTTGTGGCCGTGAGCACACCGCCGCTGTCGCATCCGACGGTGCACTTTTCACTTGGGGTATGATTCCCTTTTATTAATTTATCGAGTATAGTTGGGGCTTGGGCTTCTTACAATTAATCGAGTTAATTAATTATCGAGCATTAATTTAAAGAGGTTTTAGTGTTTTTTTTGTTGTAATTTTATGTTACATGCGAATGGATAACGCATTTGGCGGATAAAATTCCGGTTCCGTTAATTTTTGATACGAGAAATTCAAAAACTGGAAACTAAAATGGAAATTTCGTGTCTGTTCATGGAAGACCCCGTCTTTCCCGTTTACATACCTTCTTGTGATCGGTTTATTATCTGAATTTTTGGTCGTGATTCTTTGTGTTTTTTGTCTTTCGAAATATGTTCAACGTGTATTGCTTGTTATGTAAACGCAATTTGGTTTGTTTCAGGGGCTAACGAGTTTGGTCAACTTGGAGATGGAACTGAGGAGGCCAGCAAGTACCGAGTGAAGCAATTGCAGACGGAGCTCGTTAAATCCGTGTCTTGTGGAGCACACTGCACTGCCGCCATTGCGGAGCCTCGTGAAAATGACGGAACTTTTTCGACGAGCAGGCTCTGGGTTTGGGGGCAGAATCAGGTAACACTTAAAATCTTCTACTTTTAGTATAGATGACGGTTTCTCTGCTCATAATACGTTAACCTTGTCCGTACTTTTTGTCACAGGGTTCTAATTTTCCGCGACTATTTTGGGGAGCTTTCGCTCCTAATACAGTACGTTTTTGAGATTTGCTTAGGCTAAAAGACCATTGTGTCCGATATTTGTTGGTTTGCAATTTGGATTCTACTTCTTAAACTTCATTAGGGCTGTTTTAGTAGTTTATGCATCCAGTACCGATAACATTGATATCTCGATAAATCGTCGAGATATCGCCGACTTTTAAACTTTGGTTTAGAATCTATAATAACACATTAAACTATTAAACTCCATCAACTGGATCATTTCTTAATAGATATATGATTCTTTATTGATATATGTATGTATAAATTGTATTCCCCAGATTATCCGCCAAGTGTCTTGCGGGGCAGCTCATGTGGTGGTGCTATCAGGGGACGGACTGCTTCAAGCTTGGGGTATTTGTTAATCTTTGTTTTGTTAAATATTGTATGCAATTATTTTCTCAAGCTCGGTCAAAAAACGTTGCACCGTATTGGTTAAGAATTCAGGTATTATAGATTCTTTGTTTTGTTCTTCTTCCGTGACAATCGTTGTTGTGGATAAACCAGGCTACAATGAGTACGGTCAACTCGGAAGAGGAGTTACTTGTGAAGGTTTACAGGGGGCTCGTATAATAAGTTCTTTCGCAAAGTTTCTCGATGAAACCCCCGAGCTTGTGAAAATTATCCAAGTTTCGTGCGGCGAGTACCACACAGCAGCTGTTTGCGAGGATGGCGAGGTGTAAGTGAATGAAGAGCCTCCTAGATGGAGACTAGCTGGGTCCGCATTGTTGTTATATCAGCATGACACATTTCACGTGGAAGGTTCCACATTTTACCTGAAATGGGATTGCCATGAAAATTAGCACTCTATAGCGAACATACGGGGTTCGCGTGGATAATGATACTAGTAATTTGCGCAAATATCCAGAACTCAAAAATGGGTTTAAGTCCCCACTGAATTCAACTTTTTGTTCTAAGTATCATCATGAAATGCTTTGTTGAGAAAAACTTAATGGCAAATAAGTCATTGTGATTAGTATTCGTCGTCCTGCTTTCTCTGTTTCTTAACGGTTTAGGTTGGGAACGAGGAGAAAGCAGCAGCACAAATAATGGGAATAATGACTAGTTTTGCCCTTAAATTTTCACACGTACGGTGCACGTTCTCACTATTCTGTTTGTGTAATCCGTTGCAAATTGAAATAAAAAATGTTGTGTTAGGGGAATTTGAGCTGATTTTTGAAGCTGGGGGAAAATGAAGAGCTAGTTCGAGGTGTATATGCGCATATTACTCAAGAATTAAAAATAATGAAGTCCTTACTCCGTAATAATTGATAGTTGTTTTTCATAGTATTATACTATTATTAATCATTCTTTTTTACTTTGTAGGTACACATGGGGTTTAGGAAGCCTGGGTCAATTGGGGCATTGTTCCCTCCAGGCCGGGAATAAAGAGCTAATACCGAGGAGAGTGGTTGCTCTTGACGGGGTAGTCATAAGGAACGTCGCATGTGGCGGTGTGCACACATGTGCCGTGACTGAAACAGGAGCTCTCTACTCATGGGGTGGTGATCAAGTCGGGCAACTAGGCCTTGGACCCCACTCCGGATTTTTCTCGTGCAACCCTAACAACCAGTCCGATTCTTTTCTACGAAATATTCCCGCTTTGGTAATCCCGAAGAATGTGCGGCTCGTAGCGTGTGGGCATTCACACACGCTCATCTCCACCAGAGACGGAAGAATTCACGGATGGGGCTACAACAGCTACGGCCAAGCGGCTAATGAGAAGTCTAACTATGCTTGGCGTCCGTCGCCGGTTGATTGGTAAGTTGAGCTTCTGATTTTGATGATTGATTTTCGCTTAAATCAATTCACGTGGAGACTATACTATGGATTTATACTAGAGAGATTATACGCAACACTCGTCTTGATGGGCTGGCCCACAAAACCGACTATAGGCCTCAAACTTTTAATTGCGTTTCTATGGTGACGGAGTCTGTGGCTGTAGGTGCGTCGGGGAAGTGCGGAAACTGGCGGCCGGTGGCGGGCACTCTGCTGTTTTGACCAACGCTTGTTCATTGAAGGAGCTGTGTGAATTTCGGTTGGCGGATAGTGTGACTCTAAGAAATGCTTCCGAGATCGAGGACATTGCATCCAGAACCGGATCGGATGCTCTAGCACGCCTCTGTGGAAGATTAAGGTATTCGAAGTTTAAGCCGTGCAAACTCGTAATTACTATTCACTATTTTCTTACATAAATCATCTACTTTTGTGTGTATCCAGGGAGTATGAATACGAAGCTGATGATGGGGACTCTGATATCCTAATTTAGATTAAAAAAACATTTGTAAATTATGTGTCCCATTTAAATAATAATTAAAACATTAAAAAATTGTAAATTACATTTTTTAATGATGTTGTACTTGTAAAACTGTACCACGCACTTTCTAATCTATTTGGTACTACTCTGACCAATTCAGGGCATGGAAGTGAACTACAATTGTACTGCTCTGTGATTATTCAACTTTTTCTTCTTATTTTTTTTTTTAATATTTTGGATCCTAATATATAGTTGACTTGAACTTGCATGCATTTAAGATGGAATTTAAATACATCTGTTACTGAGGAAAAAAAAAATATGTCATCGTCGATCCTATTCTAAAATTTATATATAAAAAAAAAACCCACAAACCACTTTTGTCCTGAAAATTGCAGGTTGATTTTCATGAAAATGAGGGTTCCATTATATTATTAGAAGCAGGGTTCGAATTACCGACGATAATCGGCGATAATCGCTCTTACCGATTGTTACCGGTAAGTTGCCGGCTCTAACACTTATTGTTTTATATGATTTTCGATGATTATCGAGCTTTTCGATAAAACATTTTCCAACCGATTATCGGTAAAATATGTGTAAAAAATAGGGACTTTTCGGTGCAAATAAAATAAAAAAATAGGGCAAAGATAAAGACCCTCATTTCGCCGAATTTCGACCTAAAACCATCTTCTCGCCTCTTCTCGCCGCCAACAACCCATTTCTTATACTTCTCGGCGATTTTCGAGCTGGTAAGTCCCCGATTTTCGGCTAATCTAATGCTTTTCAATGGAAATCGTGCGCTGCGGCAAAAGTTTTCAAAGTTTGGTTTTAAGCTTTTTCCACCGAATTTCTCCAAATTTTTTCGAACTTTTGGGTATATTTAGGAGTTATAATCATAGATCTATATGTTTCTTGCAATTTTTCTTTGACATTTACTGATTTTACACGATTTTGAGATGATTTGCATAAGTTACAAAAACAAAGAGTTAGTTGTTCATGAGTTATGTTTGGAGATTGATAAAGATTGGCACTTTTAGGATTTTGAGTTGTTTTTTTGCATTTTTATGAATATATCTTGTTGAAAACTTGTTTCCATGACTTTATTTGTAATTATTTTGTTGGATTTAGATGAAATATATCAAGATTACAATATGTTTTAGGTTTTTTAATGTAAAAATTATAGAGATGGCATCGAAACTTGCAGCATCCACTGCATATTGCGGCCCACTTTTTGAACCCAAGAATCGCCTACGAGCGAGATATTGAGATGCCAGAAAACGCCATCCGAGATGTCACCAGGGTCTACGACCGTTTGTTTCCTCATGACGACGTGACACATCTAGCCGTTGAGGTAAGATCTTACTTTAATTTTGTAATTTTACATCTTGTGATTAAATAAAATCTAACTTACTTTCTTGTATTGTAGTGTGTGCGGTTTCGTGACGCTGTAGGTCCGTTGCGCGAGCGGTCATGCGTGGCAGCACGGAAGACTCTTGCACCCGGTAAGTTTTACACATCAACATGCTAAGTTTTAATTTTTAGATTTATTTACAGCTGAGTGGTGGAGCATATTCGGGAGTCCGTGCCCCACATTGCAGAGGCTAGCAATGCGGATTTTGTCACAGACCGCGTCTGCCTCAGCGTGTGAGAGGAACTGGAGCACGTTTGCCCTGATCCACACCAAGCTCCGCAATCGTCTGGCGTACGCGACACTTGAGAAGCTAGTGTTTTGCAACTACAACCAGAAGCTAGCGCTGCGAGACTTGAGCGCGCAGTACGACCAGGTCGACAAAGCCGATCCGTATGAGTACCTCACGAAGTCTTTGGCTATGGCCTCTGCAGGTGTTGACTTCGAGGACGCAATTGTAGAGTGGATCCGACCAGTCCACCTCGATGACGAAGATGGCAACCCAGACCCAGAGATCGCCGCGGAGGCTCGATCATAGGGAGTTATGATCAGCCGAGTCCTTGGTGAGCAAAGACTCGGTCCTACCCCCGACCCCCCGGGGGTTCATGGAGGAGTTGACTGCGGCTCAACCGCTGCTGGGCCTAGTTCCAGTCAACATCGTACTCATACGACTGGTACTCACCGTAGTTCCCCTCCCCATAGCCCTTCGCATAGTGGCTGGGGTGGGGGAGGAGGTGACACCTAGAGAGGATGGGGTGGCGGCCAGAGAGGTTAGGGAGGTGACACCCAGGGAGGATGGGGTGGCGGGCAGAGAGGTACAGGTGATTACTATTTTTCTTTGAATGTATCGTTTATTTTAATTTTGTTGATTGCATGTATATATGAATGTCAACTAATATGTTTACAAAACAGGTGACGTGAACTACGACCCTGCCAACATGGGATACATTCCCGACCGACAGTATGGAGACCAACAGTCTCCTCAACAACAAGACGACACATCTTCTGCTCTTGGATTCTACTTTGGAAGTGAATATCACTCTCAGAGCGAGAACCCCGTTGACTCAATGTCTGGGTACTTAGAGACGATGTCGCTGGGAACTTCGGTGAGCACTCAGTTTGCAACTCCGCACCCTGTGTTCGAGAACGGTGTCTGGGCGCATCCGTTGTATCCAAATCGTGGCATCTTTACGGAGCAACACGTATATGATTACCATGTGAGTTACTTCCGTACGTATTTCGAACCACATGGCTTGTTTTGGAAGACATATCTGAACATGCATCTGGAAGCAAGTGGTGCCACCGGTGTTCTGGAAGCCCACAGGAGATCGTTGTTTTTCTGAGGTCGGAGAAGTCGTTTTGAGTATTATCTACCTATTATCTATCTATTATGTGTTTGAGTTTTAGACTATGTGTATGATAGTTTAGACATTTATGAGACTATGTTTTATTAATGTTTTAGATTTGAGACTAGTGATGGAATTATATGTGTGTATGACTTTATTTACATATGTTTTGTGGTATGATATTATAAAAATATTTTGTAAGTTTTCCGTCAAAAAGTATCGAAAAGTGTCGATAATCCGTCGATAATCTTCGAAAAGTATTGGTAATCGGTAAGCTACAGTATTATAAGTTTTCCGTCGGTTAATCGGTAAGCTATCGATTAATCAGTCGAAAACGGTAACCGATTTATCGACAAGTTCGGTAAGTTGAACCTTGATTAGAAGTTTTAACAGAAAATTGGGAAAAATCCGAGCCGTTATTCACTGGTTATGGTGGCTAAGGATCCTTGGTGCCATATTGGTTGTAGCCGGTTAACTTCGTTCCACGCCTTCTCTTTCCGGCAACTGTTCTCTGCACAAGATTAAGTGATAACTTAATTAGATCAAGTTCTAATTGAAACCATATTCCTCGTCGATTTCTCATGCCGTTGAATATTTCGTAGGCGTGAAATCGGACCATCTTTAATGGTTGGTCGGTTTTAGTTTTTCCGACGTCTCTGTGTGTAATAGCACCGTATTTTAAAAAATTGGCCGATCCAATCTTGTTACAGCCTGATTATTTATACATTAGAGTCAAATTTGTATACAAAGTTATGAAATGGTAACAAAATCGGGAAAATAGTCTAATAAAGTCTAAACTTCAATTAATATATGATTTAAAGTTATAATCAACTTATAAAAAACAATTAAAATTAAATACAGAATAATTAAATATTACCGGAACCCAGGAACTACCCGAGGAAAGCGGATGTGTTTAGATCGACCGCTTCGCGGTTTGTGCCTTCCTCAGGTATTAAAAGCTTCTCAGCTTCCTTCATCTGCAGTTTTGAATCATATAAAGTTGTCTGAAGTATTACATGTGGTGTATATTTATATGTATATCCACAGTATATTAGTTTATGTATATATATACGTATGTGGATCATAAAGGAAGAATGAACCTCTTTCTGTAGCAAGTCGTTTTGTTCCTGCAATGCCCTAGCCTGTCATAAGCTACTATTAATGAGTATATGCCCTAATAATGAGTATATTTAGGTATTATATGTATATTCTTTTGTATTATATACTAATTGTTTTGAAAAATACAAGGGAATACACCTTTTCATGAAAATTGAAATACAAATAAACCTGCAAACAAAATGAGGTCTACAACTTCCGCCGGCATATATCATTAAAAGCGCGTGCAAGCACGTTTTTTTGTTCTTATAAAAATATACTAGTATTTCCGGCACATTTAGAGAAAAACGTAACACATAGTCTGTTTACCGGCAGAATAAACACCTGAACTACATATGGTTTGCCGATGCTCTAATAACCAAAACGCGTCGGAAAATCAAAGAGATACTTTTGCAGGCGCTTGTAAACTCCGTGTTCTTGTAGTAACGGAGTTATTGCTATGCTTTTTATATTTGATATGATACAAAATTATAAAGAATAAAATGAAAAGTAATACTAATATATATTTTGCTAGCAATAATATAGGATATTAAAATTAATCTGTACTCAAACATCTTTATACCTTCTTTTGAAGCACTGAAAGTTTCTTGCATCACTTGATTCTACAAAGGTGTATAAACATGTTATTATTTTCATTTTTGTTTTAAATTTAAAGAAAAATTAACACCAAAAATATTTTCAGAACTACATAACTTGGAATAAGTGAGTCATGAAAAGTGATATTTACCTTTCTTGCCCTTACGCGCTTAAGACCTACTTGTATCTGATGCTCTAGTTTTTTAACTTCTTTCAGGCTCAAAGGATCTATATCTTCACCTAAGAAGTTCCTGCATGTAATATTACACAAATATGCTAAAAACCATTCAACTTTAATACAAATTAGCATGGTATGATCAAGACAAACAATAAATCAACTTTCATTAATATACTGGGGATATTAGCGGCAACAGCACCGAATTTCCTCCAAAAAGTAACAATAAGTACCTATTCGTTTTTTGCCAGACAAGGTTGCCAAACTCTAATAATGGCATGCCACCCGTACTTTTTACCGGCTTGGTATAAATGGCCTGCTATTATTAGAGTTTGATGACAAGTTTATCCGCCCAAAAAGGAAACGAGTATTCATACTCGTGTCACTAATAACGCTATTTATATTATAAAAAAATTAAATTCTTGTTGTGATAACTTACACTCCATTATATTTGAGGTGGTTTTCTATAAGCTAGATAACTTCTTGTTGTGATAACTTACTAGAAAAGCTAGCTTTGTCCAAGTTCATTGAGATATTGTCTCATTGTTTTAGAAAGATAATTCTGAACACAAACTTTATCATAACTTCAGTTTTTGAAATTCCATGTCCACACTGCTTTCCTGCAAATCATGATAAGATTGAATTAAACTTGTGCTTATAAACATATGTGTGTGTATATATATAAATATATTACACCATTTATCAGATCGAGCTCTTTAATTACAAGATTCAGTGACGCCTAGAAATTTTATTTTTCTTCTCTTATTTAGTCGGGTATGAGCTGTGAAGATCTGTAGTAGCTTAAGAAACATAGTGAGAGAATTCAAAAAGCGTTAGATTCTCGACTTTGTTAGTAATTATTCAATATGGCACCTGTGATTTATCAGAAGGGGTGCTACTAAGAGGAAAAAACTGCCTCTGCGCCGATGCGTATCGCTCGTAACGTTCGAGGATTTCGTCAATGCTTCACCAAAAGAGAAACATGATAGAATCAAATAAGTGAAGCTTAGAGTAGTGTAACATTTGTGTGAGTCCTCCCCATCCACAAAATCCTATGACCCTAAGGGACCATACCCTTGTCCTTAATATTTGGTATATAAACATCACCAAACTCTTGTCATCTATCAATGTGAGACTTTTTGTTATTCAACTAATATCACACATCCACACTTAACATACACATACACATACACTTCACCTAATAATTTAACTTAATATTACACACTTCAAATAATATTATACACTTAATATACATATTAACTTCACCTAACATACATATACACTTAATATATATATTCATTTAATATTATACACTTCAACTAATATTAAATTTGTTAACATACATATACAATTAACATGCATATTCACTTAATATTACACACTTAATTAACATACATATTCACTTCACATAATAATTTGACTTAATATTATACACTTAAACTAATAAAGTGACTTAATATTATACATTTCACCTACATATTTAAGTTACAAATGTGTTTTGTTGTATACAATTATGTCTTGTATTTATTAAATATGTAGTTTTGAACCTATATAAATATCTTGCTTAAATACTCAAATATTTTTTACAAAATATCCATCGAAAACCCCATCGGCATGCGGTATGCCCATGCGAAAAGTGCGGTATATGCGGTATGCGGCATGCCCTTTTTTTCCGATTTGCCCATCGACATACCCATCGGCAAGCGATATATCCGTAAAACGGAAAATGCGAAACAAAATCGGCAAGCGGTATTTTAAACCTTGCTTTAAAGGGCTTTGTAAAAGAAAAATGATTCTTTAATCATTGATAAATAAAACGAATTTCCCCATAATTCATTTATGCAACACCTACGTTAGTCGTCTAAACATAAATACAATCTAAGCTAATCCCATGATTTGGGGAAGTATACAGTTTATCAATTCAATAAATAAATAGTCATATGTAACAATAAGGGTAAATTGCGGCTAATGTATCCAATGTTTTATTGGCTACGGATTATGTACCCAATGTTTATTTTCGACGGCTAATGTACTTAAAGTTTATTCCGTTAGATTTTTCGTGTTTTCCGTCACTTGACCGTCAGCGAGTGATTTCTCCTCTATACGTACAGTTTTTTTTATTATTTATTTTTGGCATAACTCCCTCATTTTTTATCCAAATTTTATGCACGACCTATGGTTGGAAAGATAAGAGATAGATATACAACTTTCGTGTTTTAAGTTTTGTAAAAAAAGTAAAAAAAATACGAAATTTAAATTTCAACGTAAAACCGGACATTAGTGTAATGCAAAATATTTGTTTCGAGAAAATTTTAATGTACTTAATGACTTTTTCTGATGAAACGGAAAACTTAAAAGTTGTAGATAATTCTTTATCTTTTTAACGGTAGTTTATTTATAAAATTTGGACACAAAATGAGTGAGATATGCCAAAAAAACAAAGTTTTGGCACATCACATCTTTCATATTTTTGGCATAACTCAGTCATTTTGTGTCCAAAATTTATAAATAAACTATCATTAAAAAGATAAAAGATTGATCTATAACTTTGTAGTTTTACGTTTCATCAGAAAAAGTCATTAAATATATTAAAATTTGCTCAAAACAAATATTTTGCATTACCCTAATGTCTAGTTTTATGTAATGACCCGATTTTCTCACACCTAGAACCGTAAGGAATACTAGATTGTATCTTTGGGTTACAAGGTACATTTTGATGATAAATGAGTGATAAGTTATGGATGATATTTATTGTGAGTGTCTATATGTTATGCATTTAAAAATTTGATGGACGGAAAATAATTTCCGTAAGACACAAGTAATGTTACTCCCGCTATGTTTGCTAGTACTACCGCTATGCCGCTAGTACTTCCCGCTATGTTTGCTAGTACTACCGCTATGCCGCTAATACTTTCTGCTATGTTTGTTAGTACTAGCGCTATGCCGCTAGTACTCCCTCTATGCTTGTTAGCACTCCCGCTAGTCATTTCGGGATCCGCATAAGATACTCATTAAGGCAGGGTTAATATAAAAGCTTTTGGAATTGGAAGAATGATGTCTCGTATCAATAAATTTCTATGAGTAAGAAACGATACCGAGAAATAAAGAGAGAAAATGTATGATATAAACCATTTCATAATGAGGGGAAAATATGATTTAAATTTTAAACAAAGTATCTTCAAAGTTTACTAAAAAGTCAACTAGGCCGGAATGAATATTTTCAAGTCCCGGATGAAACCAAAAATATCATTTTTGGAATCTACATGAAAAATTATTGTGGCCCAAAATTTCATTAAGGTCCTTAACATTTAAATTAAAAATTTCATTAAGGTCCTTAACTTTTAGAAAAGTTGCACTATGGCCCAAAATTGCCAAAAAGTTGTAATTATGCCCGTAATCCGATTTTCAACATTCTAAACTCATCCTTGATGTCCATACACGTGCTCAAAACTTCATGTATGCTGAAATTTGAATAAAGTCTCTCTTAGAAATCAAAAGAAGCATTAATGTCATTTTGTCTTATATGCTTGTCTTATACACCTCCCAAATGAACCAATGGTCTCATAGGAGTGCATGGCAGCAATGATAAGATTATAATACAGCCCCAATAAGCCTCCCATCAGCAAAAGAAATCCAATAGATGGCTGGAGTGGTTTACAAGATAACCTAGAACCAATAGGAAGCTTTTACAGTGAATGATTACACTCAATAGTTAATGGAAGTGCATTTTTCTCTCCCTCTTCAAACAATCCGACACCCACACTCCATTCTAAGATCAGAAAATACACTCTCTCATCACCTCTCTCTCTCTCTCTAAGAAACCCTAAGAGAATAGCCTTGAAGAACACCTCAAAAATCAACTTTTCCAAGAAGAAGAAAGGGGTAAGAACACCTCTTGCATGTAGATTTCCCTAACGTTTTTCTCTCTGAAATTTATGCTCATTTTTACTACATCTTGTTTTGTTCTAAGGCCACGAAATCATGGAGAAATAGTCGTGAAGATCCGATCTCAAACGCCCCATTTATCCCTCAAACCGTGTCATTGCTCAAAGTTCCAAAGAAAGAGGTAAGGAAACCTCTTGCATGTTGATTTTCTTCATGGCCATAGGATATGAACTTATGTTCATAATGTTTTCTATATCCTAGCTCAAAATCCAGCATTCTCTAGGCTAAGGTCGTTGTGAAGAGCACCTAAGTTTCCAACTACACAAGTATTAACTTTGTTGGAGAAAAACTCAAGGAAGGTATAATCTTCAAACTATAAACCCTCATTCTTTTGATGAATGGTTGTCATACTAAGTTTCATGCTTATTTATGAATTAAGTAAGACATGCATGAATGGTTTTGTGTATTTTCATAAATTTGGCCCAAGAGCCTTATGTTTGTTGATGATTGAATGACATGCATGTTGCTGAAATTAGGGTTTTGATGAAGTCCGATTTTGTAGGGGTCTTAACCAGAACAAATGAACTCCAAATACAAAAAATGACCTATTTATAGATAGATCTATGTGTCTAGTATAACATACTGAAAATTTGGAGCCTTTCAAGTTTTTAGTTTTAACATATGAGTCGTGCACTATTCGTGCGCAAAATTGTTTTCACTTCCAGGCAGATCTGGAAGTTTGGATTTAGAACACATTTTTCACCAACCTAATATTATTATAAATTCTTATAAAAATTATATGATATAGGTATATTACTTATTGAATTAATATAGTTGGTTTTACTGAAAAATATACTCCGGTTAGTTCAAAACAATTCACGGAGTAATGACATGCAAATCTGTTTTCGGTTTTAAACAGATTATGAACTATGTTAGTAAAATGCTTTAAACGATGATCTATAGTTTATATTTTGGTGGGATAAAAATATATGTTATACTTAAAGTTAGTTAAAGAGACATAGGAATTGGTTTTGTTCCAAAACAAGCCCTGATTGATTTTATAAAAATCACACACCGGAGGTCGCAAATTGTTTTTTTATAAATAAGGGCAGATTTGAGTTCATGCTTAAAAATACATATATATGATTTACCAAGGGATTTTATTTTCAGGAAATGAACTAAATACTTGATAAATGTTAAGTTTAGAGCAATCACAATTGGTTGTATGTTAAAACGAGTTTTTGTTTACCGGATAGAGGTTATAAAGTAAGCATATACCAGCTATTCTACCATTTGAGGTAGAATTGTGACCCGAACAATAAAATAGTTTCAATTTCAAGTAATGGGGCTATGATATTAAAAATAAAACACAGAGGTTAAGATAATAACCTAGGAGCTCTAAATAATTTACGATTATGAAAATGATCACACAGAGTTTGTTTCAGACTTTCAAGATAAAGGCTATGTTTACGAAATATGATAATACAAAACTCAATGAGTTATTAATGAAAGGAATAGTTTCTATTTAAATAGATACGAATCTTAAATGATGATTCTACGACATGAAAATACTTGTACACTTACTTGAAGTTAAGTCGTACAATATTACGTAGATCTTTAAACAAAGGAATGTGTGGATACAAAATCGGATAGTGTTGAAACCTTAGTGCCCTAGAATTCCAGCAACGTTGAGCATGCATGTAAACCTTGATCCAAAAGACTGACGAGTCGTCTGGTCGGATTAAACAGGGAAGTAGGGTGTCCATAAGTGTGATAGGCTATAGCTTGAAGTGCAGCGAGGACACCAGGTGAGTACAGATCTCACTACAGCATGAATAGTTTTCAAATGAAAAGATAAAATATGTCAAGACATGAATATATGTGATGTTTGGGAGCATTGACTCCGATGCATGAATGATTGATTGGGAGCATTGACTCCAAGGCATGAATGATTGATATGTGTGGTCCTTGATGGACATTGATATGATTATATGGATCATTGTGAATCCTATGATGTTAATGTATCATGTTATTCGAAGTGTTGATATTGAAAAAAAAAAAGAATGTATGATGGGAAGAATGATTGAATGAGCTTTGATTTATGTCATAATGCATGTAGGCATAATAGGGTCACCTTAATTAACAAAGATGACCAATGTTTTCAAAGCTCGTGTCGTGCCACCCGATCGGGGTATAAACATGTTATGAATGGGGCTTTAAGCCCAATGTCGTGTTGGCTGGGGACCTTGCAACCCTCAGACCATCTGCGGTTGCGCGCAAAAAGGGCACGTACACGTATGAGTGATCACCAGGCAAGACAGGGCCAATCCCTTGAGCCACTTAAAGGAAAAGAAAGGAAATGTTTTCAAAAGTAACCCAATAATATAGCATAATTGGACATACATATATGCATGATTGACATATGTTTTTGTGAGGATAATGTCCGTACTCGCTGAGCGTAAGCTCACGTAATATGTGTTCATGTTGTAGGTAAAAAACCCATGGCATGATTTTGTTATGGTGGACTCGCGAAGGAATGGTGATGCGCGCGGTGGTTATGGGTTAGGATGGGTAACCGCTAAAGTTTCCGCATGTTTTGATGAACAAGGTAATTGACGTATGTTTTATTAACTACGGTTTATGTTTTGGGATTATGGTATTATATTACCTCCCTATGTTAAGAATTTACGTATGAAATGATTGTCTCGGGTTCGCAATCCGAGTCAATAAGTATGAAGAATTATATTGGATTTTTCAAAAATGATTTTGGTAAACTATTTAATAAGCCTTCAAAGTTTTATGAAGGTCTCATGTTTTTTTTTTTTGAAGATTTCCAATAATGGTCGTTTTGAATATTTTATGCTAAAGCATTGATCTTAAATTTCTTATAGGAAGTTTAAGACGTACGTGCTTAGGTGCACAAGTGAGATGATGTTTTAAAAGAAAAATATATTCCTAAATTTTCGTAACAAAGAGCTTTTATGAAATCTAAAGAAAGTAAGTAAGTGAGTTTAAGTCGTAGCGGACGGCGCTAGGCCGGGTCGTTACATTTTACGTTGTAATTGAAATTTCAAATATTTTAAAACTTTTTTTTTACAAAAATTAAAACACCAAAGTTGTAGATCTATCTCTTATCTTTCCAACCATAGGTCGTGCATAAATTTTGGGTAAAAAATGAGTGAGTTATGTAAAAATTACGAAAATTGTACAGATAGAGGAGGAATCATCCCTGACGGTCAAGTGACGGAAAACACGAAAAATCTAACGGAATAAACTTTCTGTACATTAGCCTTTGAAAATAAACATTGGTTACATAATCCGCAGCCGATCAAACATTGGGTACATTAGCCGCAATTTACCCTAACAATAATAAACGAATGTTATTTATACTACTTTCTCTCAAGTTTGATTGTAAATATTTTACAATACAAGTCTAAAGTTGAGTTTATCAACCATAGCTCTTGGAAGATAGTTTTACTAAAGATATTAACAATTTGGAGTCGAATAACAGCAGATTAGTTGACTGATTTTGCTATTGTCTTTTCATAAAAATAAAATGTTAATGAATTTCGATGTGTGTGGTGCGATCACAATGAAGTAGCTTATCCATTTTGTGCTCGAGTAAGAGAGTAAATGATCATCGTGATTGCACGGCCACAAAAATGTTGCATATTGTACTCGAGTATCATAAATAGGTGAAGAAATATATTCTGGTTTATTGAGAAATTTTAAAAGTGCAAAGGAAGCTAATTAGGTCGAGTTCAATGTACAAGTAGGTAGTGGTTTCTTTTAAGACGTTACTGTTTCGAGGGTGGAAGAAATAAATTGTTATTACCCTAGCGTTTCTATAGGTATAGAGGACCGAAGGATATGTACACATGTGGAAAAGTTGCGGTGAGCAAGAAGATAAAAATCCCATTGAAATGTGTCCAGATCAATTGAAAGATCTCTGATCGTTATACCAAAGCATGATGAACACACACAAAACAAAGCACTCAATCTCTCACATTCACACGCTTTAGTGGAAGGGAGAATAACACATCAAGATAATAGGAAGACTAAATCAAATTATTTCCTTTAAATAGTTATTAATTAAGAGTTTTTTTTATTATTAATTGTATGATATATATCTTATTTTAAGAATCTTTTATTCTTACGACAGAGGCGCATTGATTTGATGTAACAGTTTCGTAATGTAGGAATGAATTATTTCGAAGGGAAATACGCCTATGATTGTTGGTCAGAGACGGGAGATAAGGGAATTTGAAAAACTGCTAGAGCTAAGATTGATAGTAAAAATGAAGAGCCTGAAAGGATCTTGTAAAAATCTTGAGCATCGAGGGAACAAGTCCGCTAAGATGAGTTCAAGCTTGAGGACATGCTTAATTTGAAAGGTAACAATACTACAAATATGGGATTATACGACGGAGATTCCACTACGCAAGACAAAAAGCGTAGTTGGAAGTCAAGTTTCGACGATGAAAATTATTATGCGTAGTCGGATTTAAAAAAAATAAAATAGACTTTCGACTACGCAAATTTTTATGTGTCGTCGGAATCATATATTCGCAACGGCGAACTAATATTAGCCGCGGCGAACAGTGTTCCAACTACGCACATATATGAGTATCGTCTGGATGGGTTTTAGGAAGCAAGTATCGCCGCGGCTAGTTAATATGTGCCACGGCGGGTAGTGTTCCAACTACGCATACATTAGTGTCGTCGGGGTGGAAAACGACCTTCATGTCCAACGACATTTTTTAGTGTCTGTTAATGCGTAAAAATGGCTTTAACTTAGAGTCGGATCCAAGGTTCGGGTCCCGAGATTGACCCGCTGAACACAAGGATGATTGAATGCTGAGTCAATGCGGGTTGACTGTTGATCGTCAAAGTTGGAGGCGATTCCGTCGTCTTGGATGAGTCTCCGGGCTGTCGTTGACGATCCTCGGCGAACTTCCTTGGTGGTGGCGAAGTCCGGTTCACGGCGAAGCTCCTCGTCCGGGCGGAGTCCTTGTCTTGGCGATGTCCTCTTCTGGGCGAACTCCGGTCTTGATGAAGCTCCGTGCTAATCTTGATGATTCTTCGTGCTTTTCCTTCCTTGGCGAACTCTTATGGCAAGGGAGGACCTGCAAAAAAGGGTAGAGTGGGCCCGTGCCCCGTCGCTTATGGTTGGACGAGGCTGCCTACGTATCTCTGTTTAAGAGAATAAGGTCCCACATAGTTCGGGGTAGAATGACGATGTGGTTTTGCTCGTCGGAAGTGCGGATGTTGGCGGCGCGGGGGTGACCCTTGGCCGTATGGCTGGGTATTACCGGAGTGATGTATTCTTCGTCGACCTCGTTGGTGTTGGCGAAGGCCTTAACCTGACGAGGGATGCTCCTTGTCGACCTTGTCGGGGTAGGTGGCCTCGTGTAACGAGGGGCCTTATCCTGACGAAGGGACGCTCCTTCCTCTATCGACCTCGCAGGTGGTAGCGTGGTTACCCACCTGGCGAGGGACGCCTTAGCTGACTCGTCAAACAACCTTTCTTCTCAGGCCTAAGACTCTGCTTCTAGATCGATCTCAGTTCTTATTCAAGCCCTTTCCTCCTTAAGAGTGGGTGAATTTTCTAGAGAGAGAAAGCTAGAGAGAGAAGCTCTGGAGAAAGTTGTGAGTGAGTGTGGAAATGAGGGGGAGAATGATCCTACTTATAGGAAAACCAACTCCCTGAAATTGCACTTCCTACGGGCCTGCGAATTCCTTGATAACTGCACCTTCAGGGGTCTGCGAATTCCCTGAATATTGCACCTCCAGGGGCTTGCGAGTTTCTCCTCTGCAAAAGGGGTCGTCGGTGCTTCTTGATTCGTCTTTGATGTCTTCGGGTTGTCCGCGAGTCCGCTTGTTGTGTTCGGGGAAATCCGGAGGATTTCCCGGAGATCTTCGTGGGCTCGGATCTCCTCGTCATGTGGAATGATTACAAGTTACGCCCTCGTCAAGTTATGATGAGGGGGCTTGTCACCTTGCTGCCTTGTTGGCTTGTCGCCTTGTTGCCTTGTCGGCTTGTCGCTTCGTCGGCTTGTCGCCTCGTCGGCTAGTCGCCTCGTCGGCTAGTCGCCTCGTCGGCTAGTCGCCTCGTCGGCTAGTCGCCTCGTCGGCTTGTCGCCTCGTCGCCTCGTCGCCTCGTCGGCTTGTCGCCTCGTCGCCTCGTCGGCTTGTCGCCTCGTCGGCTTGTCGCCTCGTCGCCTCGTCGGCTTGTCGCCTCGTCGGCTTGTCGCCTCGTCGGCTCGTCGGCTTGTCGCCTCGTCGGCTTGTCGCCTCGTCGGCTTGTCGCCTCGTCACCTCGTCGGCTTGTCGCCTCGTCGGCTTCGTCGGCTTGTCGCCTCGTCGCCTTTTAGACCCCGGGCCTCGCCAATGTCTTAGTTCTTCGGTCCTGGGCTTTTGGCGTTGGTGATGGGCCTTGACTTACCATGACAGGCTTTGACTTTTCTTAACGGGCTTTGACCTTTGCCAAAGGGGGCCCAGTTTTTATATGTTACAAAAAATGCACATAACAGTGTCGTTGGGATGACTCGCCACGGCTAACTTAAGCTAGCCGCGGCGAAAGTCGTGTTTTAACCCAAACTCGAGCCGCAAACACTCATTTCGCACGAATCCTAGTTTCTTTCTCTCTTTCTCACCTTTTCCCGCCGCCGCGACCTCGACCCATTCTCCTTCGCCCGCCGTCGCTTGCCGTCGCCCGCCGTCTCAAGGTTAGGCTTTGAATTTTTGTGTTTTTGTTTGAATTTGTAGGCTTTTGCGATTTTTGGGGTTGATAATTTTGGGGGATTTTTTTTTAATGATTTTCTGCGATTTTGTTTATGTGAATTGTGATTTTGTTGATGATTTTGCGATTTTGATTATTTTTAGGGTCGATGATTTTTAGGGTTGAAATTGTGAATTGTGATTATGTTTTGAAATTGTGAATTTGATTAGGTTTTTAAATTGTGATTAGGTTTTGGAATTGTGAATTGTGATTAGGTTTTGAAATTGTGAATTGTGATTATGTTTTGGAATTGTGAATTGTGATTAGGTTTTGAAATTGTGAATTAATTTAGTTTAGGAATTGTGAATTGATTTTGTTTAGGAATTGTGATTAAGCTGATTTTTAATGCGAATTGATTTTGGTTTTGAAATTTAGTTTATGTTTTGGTTTGAATTCTGTGAAATTAATATATGCTATTTTTTTTTCATCAGATTTCAATGGCGCCTAAAATAAAACGAGGTATTAGGAAAGAAACGGCGAAACGGGGAAAGCACTGGAACATTGAAACGCCCGATGACGAGGTCAATGAAACGGTTCCTCCGCCTCCGCCGCCGCATATGCCCTTAATGACGGAAGCGGAAAAGAACCGTTACAATAAGATATGCACGCAGAAACTTTGCTCCGAGCGTGGTTTCACTAAATTACCGCTCGCTTCGAATGCGTTGAATGACCTCGTCAATGCCAATTATCAACGCCGGGGTTGGCTAAATTATATGCTCGAGCCAAAGAACACGACGTATACAAGCACAGCGTAAATTGCCGTGGCTGATATCGCAGATCTGAGATTTTAAAACTCTTAATTAGGATTTCCTTTCACTTATTTCTCTATACACTCCACATACACAATCCATTTCACACTTAGTCAACTAAGGCGACTTGGTTGAAGGATTTCAGCTTTGTCTTCTCGGCTTGTCTATGGGAAAGAAATGTATTATTTCTCAAAATTCCGGATCTTGTTAAATAGATTTGCATTATGTCTTCTAGAGAATGGATGAAGGCAAATAGATTGAGCGATGCTTACCGTCGAGGTGTTAAAGAGTTTTCGGATTTTGTTAAATTAAAATATGGAAAAGGAGAATTTATTCGGTGTCCATGTCTCATATGTGGAAATTTAGTTTCAAAATCTATGGAGGATGTCGAATCGCACTTATTTGCGTTTGGTATAATGAGTTCATATGATCATTGGTACTTTCACGGGGAAAAAATTCGTGGTAGAAGAGTCGATGATTATGTAGAAGAACAAGACGTCGAAGAGGATGACGTGGACGGTTTGTTGAAATGCGCCGAAGAGGATTTTGTGGGAAGACCGGAGTTATTTGAGTCGATGGTGGATGATTTAGAAGCTCCTTTGTTTGATGGGTGTAAGAGTTTGAAAGTAGGGTTATTGGTGACGTTTTCATTTAAAGGCGGCAGGAGGTTGTTCAAATACTAGCTTTACGCAATTGTTGAAAGCCATTCGGGATGTGCTTCCGGAGGGAAATAGAGTGCCTTTATCCATGTATGACGCAAAGAAGACGTTGGGGTTGTTAGGTCTGAAGTTCGATAAGCTTCATGCATGTCCAAAGGATTGCGTACTGTACATGAATGAGCATGAATATTTAATGGAATGTCAGGTCTGCAGTGAGTCAAGGTTGAAGATAGGGAAGAAGCCTCAAGACAATGTCAAAGGGGTTCCACAAAAAAGTATTATGGTACATTCCCCCGTTGCCGTGCTTTAAACGCATGTTTAACAATCCCACTCACGCGAAGAACATGATTTGGCATTCAAAAAACCGCAGTAAAGATGGCGTTATAAGACACTCCGTTGATGCTTTACAGTGGAAATCTTTTCAGCGCAGATCAAAGGAATTTGCGTCTCGGTTTGGCCACCGATGAGATGAATCCATTTCGTAACATGAGTAGTCGATATAGTGTTTGGCCGGTAATACTCATCAACTACAACCTCCCTCCGAAACTGTGTATGAAGTGGAAGTTCTTAATATTGACGCTTTTAATTTCGGGACCGAGCCAATCGGGAAATGACATCGATGTTGTTGGACAAGTGTCCTTAAACAAGTTGTTTTAACTCATTTGTAAAAGATTATGAATTGTCGTTGAAATAAGATGATACATATTATGTTAATCTTATTATAGTTTCAGGTAGAGTAAAATAGAATGTTTGATCCATAGTTCATAATGAAATGCAATTATGTTATTATCATCACACCCGAGTCAATGTGAGGAAGAATTGATAATCATAATAAATGAACTTAAAATGTCCGTGACCTGATCAACTGGGTGAGAGCCAATTAGTCGGATAAGCTCTTTAATGTGACTAAGTGATATAATCCTATTCTGGATTAAGTGTGTGTCACACTCACTAGAAGTGCATTAAGTATGAAGCGTCTTCATACTGGACTGGACCTGACTTAAACTCCGGAAGTTATCATATAAGACCGTCACTGATAACTTGGAGTTGGGTCACTAGTAGATGATCAAATGGATATTCGATCTAAGTCCTGAGTGATCTTGAGTCTGATCTGTTGACTTGATTGTTCTTTGATTTAACCGTTAAAGAACACAATATACTGTTGTTCCCAACACTATTATTTTGGGAAAATGATAGTCAACAGTGAAGGTAGCTTGATCATAGATACGGGCATCACACAGCTCTCTTCAGAGTTAAGATGATTCCCTTGATTGTCGATAGTGAGAAGGGAGATAGACCCATGGCCAGCTTATGACTCGTAATCATAAGTGAGTCGCTCACATTATTACCGACTGAGTTAAGGATGGAAATGCAGTGAGGGGCAATACGGTAAAAGCCGCCTGCTCATGTGTGGATCATCAAGGTAAAGATCAATAACCCGAATTTGATTGTATCAATGGACACCTTGCTATAAAAGGGATTAATATATACTGTATCACCAAAGAGTGCAGCCTCGGGTTTATAGTGGAATTACACCGAGGTTAACGAACTTCTAGCAGTTTGTTGGAGCTTAAGTGATATGGGTCCATGGTCCCCAAGATAGCTCCAGAACGGATGATACGTACGTGATTAAATATACGTTTGTTTAATCATTTGACATGATTTATAAAACTGAAGTCTGTGTTAGATTTCGGATAGTTTTACCGCGACAAAAGTACCAAAGTTTAGAACCGGAAATTTAATTAGTAAAAGATGAATGAATTGAATTTGTCATCAACTGGAAAGTTGTAGAAAATTTAATTCTGTACAATTTATCTTTTGGAACCGAGTCAATCCGACTGACGGTGGGTTTGTCCCACGACATTTTAATGTGTGATATGAGATAGCAGAAATTATAATATAATTTAATTATTTGGATTTAATTATTAATAAGATTTATTCCAAATTATTAATAATTAATAGATTTATATTATATATTAATATATTTGAGAGGTTGCACGCAATGTTTGTACGTAACCAAAAATATGTGAAGATTTATTACAAACAATACATATTTTATATTAATAATATATATATAAATAAAGAAGAAGTGATGCTGCATGGGAGTGCGTGCGAATATTGTATGCGCATAGTTAGTCATGCAACTATTACATATATGCGGCATAAGTACTTACTGTTTAGGTATTTGAGAAAAATCCTTAAATTAATTTAATCAATTGGATCGTTCTAAGATTCAATCATAACCGTTGGATTGGAAATTAATATTTTATTTATTTAAAAGGGAATTTCGAAATTAATAAATAATAATAAACTTGGTGACCAAGTTTGGTGGTTGAGAAAATCTCTCAGTCAATCTAATCCATTGGATCAATCCAGATTAAATCTGGACTGTTTGATTAGATTTATTTTATTATTTAAATTCGAAAAACTCCTAGGATTAATCTGAGCCATTGGTTTTCGACCAATCAGATGATCGGGATGGAGGGAATTTCTCACAGATGGTTGGAACTGAACTCTATAAATAGGGAGCTCATTCCACAGTTTTCTTCACACCTTCAGAGCTCAAAATTTCGTGACCCCTTATTAGGGGATGCGAAAATTGACTCGTCTCTCTCCCCTCGGTTCGGCTTTGTGAGATCTTTTCTCCGGTAGCTTCAAAAGAACCATCAGTTAAATATTTATCAGAGTTCTGTCATTGAAGCCCACGCTTCGGTACGAGGAGTCTAGGAGAATATCCCGAAAGATCACGGGAGTTTCCCTAGCACCGGCGGAGCCCTGCCAAAGTCAGAACGCACAGCGGGAAGTCGTCAATGAGGTACGGCCTTATGCATTGGGTCAATAAATGCAAAATTTCTTTTATTATATTTATTTATTTTCCATATACATTAGATTTAATAATGTTGTTATGAAATTAATTGTGATAATTAAATTGCCAATTACTTATCCAAATTACTCGATGTCAGTGCGTTGTTACGGAGTAACTGTTCCGACTTAAAATTATTTTTAAAAGTTACCCGGATGGACTGATCAGAGCGGAATATTCGAGGTAATTTTTAATGAATTTACAATCAAAGCTATTTCGTTATTTTAAAGGAAAATTGGCATAATAGCCAGATTCAATTTCCCAACAGATGTTTACTTGGCACCTACAAGAAGAGTTCAAATTAAAAGCAATGCTAATGTGGACAATCAACGACTTCCCGGCGTACGGGAACTTGTCAGGTTACTCAGTTAAATGCAAAATTGGTTCTCCTATTTGGATCAAAGATACATGTTCGATCCGGTTGAAGCATGGAAAGAAGACATTTTTTCTCGATCATAGAAGATTTTTACCGTTAAATCACCCGTATAGGAATAATGCGAAGAAGTTTAATGGACATCAAGAATTTCGAAGACCTCCAAAATTTTTGAATGGCGAAGCTGTCTATAAGTTGATTTGCAAAGAGACTTATCAAGTGCTTGGAAAAAGAAAATTAAGCGGTAAGAAAAATTCGTATGAAGATAAACTGTTCAAGAAAGTATCAATTTTCTATGAACTCCCGTATTGGAAGTCGCATTATGTTCGCCGTTCTAAATGTGATGCACAATTCAGCAGTTGTGGAGCCCTTTATTGATGTGCATATGAATGAGTTGAGGCGTATTTATTCGAAAAAGTCAAAAAAAGTAAAATGGCTACAAGAAGAGCACAACCGTACGTTTCCAAAGTGGTTAGATGAACATTTATATCCAAGGAGAAAGCATTATGATGAGACAATATTGAAGATCTCCGATGGCCCTTCACAAGTAGTTACCAGGTACACATCGTGGTACGTTAACGGGTACACGTTTTTCACAAGGGGAAAAGACGAAAAAAAACCTCGTACAAAACAGTGGTGTTACGTTATTTGCGGAAGGAATGCATGTTGCGTCGGCCAAGGATAAGAATCCAGTACAAGCTATTATGAGCTACTACGGATATGTAGAAGATATTTGGGAGCTTGATTATTGTGGTTTGCTAGTTGGATTGTTTAAGTGCAAATGGGCGTACAACAACTACGTAAAAGTTGACGATGAAGGAATTACAGTTGTTGACTTTAGACGAGTGGGCTACGCCAATGATTCATTTATAATGGCATCCCAAGCAACTCAAGTGTTTTATGTCTTCGACCCGATTGATCCAGAATTATCTATTGTCGTGCATGTGAAGGCAAAAAACGTAGAAGAATATTCAAACGAAGAAGCCGTAGACATCACCACCATCGCACCATTCTCGAAGAAGCTACCGAGCATTGAAGAGGTCGAGAAATTTGATGATGATGATGATGTTTCTAAGTTGCGACGTCTGGACATCCCGTCAACAGAAATTGAATGAAATATTCATTTTTCAGTATTAATAATTTTATATTTCATTCTGTTTAATAATGTGTTTTATGAATTTATTCATGGTTAAACATTTATTATTCTTTCATAACTGATGTGATTTAAGTTAAATTGTCAAAAGCAAGTACTTACCGTTGACATTTTTTAATTTTTTCAATGTGTAAAATATTGAAAACAAAACAACTTTTTCAACATGCCGCAGAAACTTGCAATTCCGCCGCGGCTAATGTTTCAACGACACGAAAAAGTGTCGTTGGATCAAATATTAGCCGCGGCTAATACATATATGCCACGGCAGACTTGTGAACCTTTCAAGATAGTGGTGAATTTGAGATATATTTTTTCATTTTTTGATGTAGTTTATTATTGTAACATTATATATAATTAGTAAACACTGACTTTGACATAATTAGTCTTGTAATTTGACGTTTTCCCGAATTATGACCTTATTGCGGCAAAAGTACATATTTTTTTTGGAAATTTGTTAAATTGGTTATTTTTTTGTCCGATTTTTTTATGTAATTTCATTTTGTAACTTAATGAAAATTTTTAGAACCCTAGCTAACCCTAACCCTAACCCTAAGCCCTAAGCCCTAAACCCTAAACCCTTTGTTGGCAATGTTTTACTTGGGAAATAATTTCATTATGTACTCTTGAATTAATTTTTGTTTAAATTAAAGTGGTTGTTTAAGAATTTAATAAATTGGTTAAACCCTAGCTAACCCTAACCCTATGCCCTAACCCTAACCCTAACCCTAACCATAACCCTAAGCCCTAAACCCTTTGTTGGCAAAATTTGACTTGGGAAATAATTTCATTATGCACTCTTGAATTAATTTTTGTTTAAATAAAAGTGGTTGTTTAGGAATTTAATAAATTGGTTAAACCCTAGCTAACCCTAACCATAAGCCCTAACCCTAACCCTAACCCTAAGCCGTTTGTTGGCAAAATTTTACTTGGGAAATCAATGCATTCGTGGTGTTCATCGTACGCGCACCCAAAAACGCAGAAATAAAGAGATCTTGTTCATCGAAAACTTTAGAATATGTAATTAAATGAAGTAATAATTTTTGTAATAAAAAGTTTATATTGATCCATTCATGGTTTTCAATGACTTCATGAGTGTTTTTAATTTAAATATTTTTTTACTATTTTATTATAAATTACATAATATAATTTAAGTGTAATAATATAAACCAAGAGTAAAATAAGAGGTTTTTTATTTTTATTTTTTTAAGTGAAAAATATTTAAAAAAATTAATCTTAATACGCCGAGGCATGATAATATTAGCCGCGGCTAAATTTTCATCCAATTTAACAGAGGCTACGGGTATGATTTCTTTCAGGAGTAGCCGCGGCGCAATATTATATGCCGCGGCAAGTATGCTGTACGACGACACAAATAAGTGTCGTTGGTTACAGTCGCCACTGCACACAATATTGTGCCGCGGCTACTCATGCATCCAATTTTACAGAGGCTACGGGTTTATTTGTATCAGGATTAGCCGCGGCGAAATATTTTATGCCGCGGCATGTATTCTATACGACTACACAAATAAGTGTCGTCTGTTACATTAGCCGCGGCACACAATAATGTGCCGCGGCTACTCCTGCATCCAATATTTTAGAGGCTACGCGTTTATTTGTATCAGGATTTGCCATGGCGTTTTTATGTTCACCGCGGCTAGTGTCGGGGTTTTTCGACGACACATCGCATTTTGTGTCGTCGAACCCCCAAATTTTTGATTTTTTTCCCCGTTTTTTCAGTTTCCCTCCTTTTTTTTTTCTATCTTTTCAGCTTTTCCCTCCCTCTTTCCTTAACTTCTTACCTAGGTCTTTTCTCTCTTTCTCTCATTCTCCCTTCTTTCCTTTTTTCTTTTTCTCCTTGTCGTCGTCGTCGTCGCCGTGGCAGAGAACGCCGGCCATCAACAAGTCTACTCACATTGATAGTACATTGAACAAGGTTAGAATCTGAGCCCTAAATTGATATTATATTTTTAATGCATTTTTGTGTTAAAATAATATTGTTTATAGTTTATGTGATGATATTTTGATGATTTAGTGAATATCTCTTAATGGGTTCATGAATTTGTTGATGGTTTTTAATTTTTGTTAATTTGTGTTTTGGTTTGTGGTGGGTTTATATTTTTTTTAAATTTATTGATATATTTGTGGGTTTATGAACTTGTAGATGAATTTTTGTTTTATATGTAGGTTTCTTGGATGTTTTTTTATCACTATTTTTTGATCAATTTGTATTGATAAATTTAATTAGGAATACACGCTACTCCACTATGTCGGATCGAGACGAATTACCCGAACATGATATGTCGGATCAAGAAGAATCACCCGAACGTGAAATCAAATCCGGTTAGTTTATTTTTATTTTTATTTGCATTAGTAATTGTTGTATGCAACTAGTTCTAAGATTGAGTTAATTATTTTATGGAGGTATAGACGAGAAGGAATCAAAACCGAGAAGAAAACTAGAAGATCAAGGAAAAAGAAAAGTGACTCTAATGAGAAGAATCAATGTATTAAAGCATAAGGGGTAAAAAGTTCATGTTAAATTTGATGAGAAAGAACAACCGAAAGGAAAAGAAGGTGATTTTTTCGGTAGTTGGATTGGTGTGTTAGCTAGGGAATTCGCTCCCATAACTATAATCGATTTGAGACATAAAAGTTATGCTAAGGTGGAAGAACGGATATGGAATTAAGTCGAACAAGAATTTGTTATTCCGGGATGGTTCAAAAGAAAAGGTTTATCATGTGCCGCGGCTTCAGCAAGACAATTCCGGCATGATCTCTCTACCCTAATGAGCGACCAGATATTATTGAGAAGTACTACACGAGCATCACGGCCAAAGTATGGAAGAAATTTGTGGAAATTAGATTAAGTGAAAAGTTTGGGGAACTCTCGAAGCAAAATAAAGCTCATAGAGATCAAGTTGAATGCCTCTCGAGAACGGGCCGAAATGGATATCAGAAGATCAATCAACAACTAGTAAGGGTTCTAATTTTGTATTTTAATTTTATTTTATTGCCAAGAATCGAATAACATGTTTATTTTGTTTCGTAGCATGCTGAAAATGGAGAATGGGCCACCTTACCCACACTTTGGTGTGTCACAAGGAAGAACCCCGATTGGTTCATTATAGGACTCAACTTTGGAACCAATAATAGAGAAAATAGTAAGTACTTATATAATGTAGTACAAATATAAGTAGTTTTAATTCTCTTATAATTGTTGTTTATTGTTAGAACGAATATGCCACGCAAGAAGAAAATGGCGAGTTTGAACCCGATGAGGAAGTCGACGTATTGACAAAAGCCTTGGGAAAGAAAGATCATTCCGGACGAGTTCGGGGACAATCGAAATACGTCACAAAGCGAGCATATCACCGAGCATCCAACTCAACGCCGAATCCCATCGTTAAAAGCCTCCGAGCGGAAATTGAAGAAATGAAAGCGAAAAGCGAGGCGAAAGATGCGGCTTTGGAAGAATGGAAGTAAAAAAATGGAACTATTTATCCAACAATCAATTGCTTGAAATTGGCGGTACTCCGATTAATCAACCGCTCGGTCCGGTTAGTTCAGAAAAAAAGACTAAGCCCGTATCAGTCGACAATGGAAGCGGTGTTGGCGGAAGGAGCTCGAGGGATGTACGACCGGCGGCCTCTCATCCAAAGACGCCCATTTCGGGTGATGGTGGCGTCGAATGTCTTCTCTACTCGGACGCTTTTGAAGAATACGTCACAGAGGGGAGGGCATATCAACGTTATATCCCGGGCGAGGAACCTTTTCTCAATGAAGAATGGGCGGGCGAATATACCCGAGTGTTAATTGAAGTGGTAAATGCTCCGATCCCTAATGTTCCTCTCCTTATGGAAACACAATGTATGGAATTTCTCAATGACGCGATCGGGAACTTAGTGCCTTGGCCGACAAGGTTAATCAAGAATGTCGATTCCAAAGGTAGTCCATTTCTCAAACCCAAGCCAAAAGAGATTGCCAAAAGTACGCAAGATCAAAAACAGATTAAGATGTCGATTGTTGTCCCGGAATTTAGATCGTTGGCCAATTATGCCAACAATTATATGCTCGCATCGGATCAATTACTCGAAGTGAATCTTGATGAAAGTTTGGGTAACGATTCAACTTATTTAACTTTCGATGATATGCGCAAATTTCTATTCTCCGAGGACTTGAATGTGAATTGGATAACAACTTGTCAAAGGTATGTTTTCTATTTTTACATATTTTTTTTTATTTCCTTATTTCTTAATGATTTGAAAATATGAATAATTTATTCTACTTTTCCTTATATTATATTTGTAGTTATTTGTTACAAACATACATGTCAAAAAGTGATACGAGGGATTTGTACGGTTTCATTCCTCCATATGATGACATGAACTACAACTCTTACACCGACGAAG
Organism: Parietaria judaica; assembly: GCA_954871525.1. Classification (NCBI taxonomy): domain Eukaryota; kingdom Viridiplantae; phylum Streptophyta; class Magnoliopsida; order Rosales; family Urticaceae; genus Parietaria; species Parietaria judaica. The sequence continues at coordinate 16,600,958 of OX940869.1, forward strand.
ATAAGAGGTCCAAACAATTGGAAGTTGATGTGGAGGTTTACTTCAAGAAGATAACAAAATGCAATAAAGACAAATTGTAGTCGATGGCATACAATAGTCACCATCATTGGACTTTCCTCGTGTTGAACCCTTGGCGCAATAGTGTGACCATATTCGATTCACTTAAAAATTCAAGAGGTTTGAATGCGCATTTATCCAAGTTTTATGAAAAATAAGTATTCTCGAATATAGAATTATCTTTTTATTAATGATGTATTTCAAATACAAGGTTTTGTATATTTAACGTTTAAATTTTTTCTAGGCTCGATGAAAAGTTCAAGTTACACAATACAACCGGCTTGAATTTGCACTCGGTGGTCAAAGTGGCGATTTCAAAATCATGTCCGAAACAACCGGGAAATCACGAGTGTGGATACTTTGTCATGAAGTTCATGCACGACATCATCATAAACGGTATTGCGTTTGTTGATAAAAAAAAAGTATTTATAGTTTAAAAGAGATAGATTCTCTCAGAGTTAGATTAGGTGCATATGTTCTTAGGTATATGGACGACGGTATGATGAAGAATAGAATATTATGTATATGGACGGTCTTACACTCTTAGGTATATGGACGACGATACTATTTGTAAGTATGAACGATGCTTTTTGTAGGTACGGAAGATTATTTGTATAAATCGGTTACTTTTGGAATTGAAATATATATTATTTATTATTTACAGGTGATACCAAAGCATCCAAGCAATTTAAATCGCCAAGTTTTTTTAATTTTATATCGGCATATTCGACGATGGATGAAAAACCGTCGCGGAAAGCATTATATCAATGCAATCGGGCAAAAAAACACTGCGGCAAGACTAAAATTGCCGCGGCGTATCTATCCAACGACACTAATAAGTTTCGTTGGAAGGAATATTGGCCGCGGCAAATATAATTTTTGCCGCGGCGTATATTTATCCAACAATACTAGTAAGTGTTGTTGGATGTAAAAACGCCGCGGCCAATATAATATTTGCCGCTGGCAATATTCTTTCCAACGACACTTATTAGTGTCGTTGGATAAATTTACGCCGCGAAAAAAATTATATTTGCCACGGCCTACTACTTGTCCGAGGACATTTTCGAGTTTTGGAAGCACCTCACTCAACACTTATTATGTGTCGTCGAAATGTTCGCCGCGGCAAAACTATTATTAAGCCGCGGCGAATTTGGATTCCGACTACACTTTTCAAGTGTAGTCCGACGCCACTTCCGACTACACTTAAATTAAGTGTCGTCGGATATCATACGACGGAGGATCCGACGACACATAAAGAGTGTAGTCGGAGAGATCCAACTACGCTGTTTAAGTGTAGTCCAATCCTTTTTTTTGTAGTAGTGTGAAGTAATAATAGACCCGTGCGCTTTACGTTATTTATATTTAAATAATAAAGATTTTTTTCGATTAAGTGATATAATTGAAAAATTTAGAAACTTTTAATTTCTCCTTTATATATAATATAATGTCTAACTTGCTTTCTACCATTTTCATATTATCATGTTTTAATTATTTAACTTCTATATTTGCAAGACATCATCAATGGAGAGTCTCGTTCTAACTTTTAAATCCAAAGTTCTGTTTAGTTATTAATAAAAGAAGATATTTTTTCTTTTATTATCATATTAAGTCCTACCATACCTTTAATGATTTAAATTTTTGCAATCTTGCAAATTCCTTCAGCTATGAAATGCCCAATATTTACTATAAACTAGTGAACGGCACCGCGCTTTGCGCGGTGACGATTAATCGTTGATTATTTTGTTTATGTTATTTTCTTGTATTATTGAAACTTGTACTTCATGATTATAGTTCACATCATTGATACAAAAATACATTTAATTTATATCGCTAAAAATAATCGATAACATTCTTTTGTGTAAACTTTGACGACAATTGGATTCCGATAAATTTTAGGTGGATTTGTTCGCTAACCTGCATATATTTAAACGTTATTAATACTTTTTGATACCTCAATTTGTTATATGCTATATTACTTGACTTTTTAAATGCTTACCTCAATCTCTCAATAATGACGACACTTTTAATTGAATTATTGTTAGTTCTCACTTCACAATACATGAATAGTTCATGAGGAGCAAAAATGTTTTTTTAGTGGAAACAATAATGACGAAAATAATTTAAGAATTGTGTTGTTCCCACCATTTACTTATAACATGTAGACATAATATTATTCATGATAAGTTTAAGATCATTTATCCAAATCAATGTACTACTTAATAATTATGACCTTTTCACCAATTTAAACTATGATCTACGGGGAATGCGTAAAGATATGTACTTGATAATTTAAGTCAACCACCTGCTCGAATGTTTCATTGTATGCATGAAGAATTTGTGTTCGTAAGGTAGATGTTAATTCCCACCTATAAAGAAAATAAAAATTGTTTAATTTGTCAATCAAAATTCTCGTTTGTAGAAGGTAAATAAATGAAACGAAATTCTTTTATATTATCATTCTTAACACTTTAATTGATCTTGGTTTTATCTACTGTTATAGAAAATAATATAAAATTGTAACGTGAAAATTCCTATAATATATACTTACTAAAAAAATAGAATAAAATGTATGGAGTGTAAATATATTCTTTCTTGAATCCCTATTATCTTTTTGAGTGTTAAATATTTCTTTATGTTACTTTTATTTATATTTTGCAATAAAATATTTATTATTACCGATACTCTGTTAGTTTTTTATAATATTTTTTTTTCTTTTAAGATGTAAATCAATGTATGTTTCAAAAATATGCAACTGATATGTTTCAAAGATATGTACCTAAAATTATGTGATATTTACAGCAAATTATTCCCATATATTTAATGTGCAAATTAGTTTTTTTTTTCCTTTCGTTTAAATCAATTTTAACCTATTAAATGATTTTAAAAAAATTAAAAAAAATCTAATGTATGCCACGTATTCTTCAAAGTAGAAGAAAAAGTGCCACATATTCATTTTTAACAAACACTACGTTTAATATTTCCAATTGCCATGGAATTCATACCATTTATGAACTCAGGATCAAGCAATTTAACATATGATATTGGAAGCTAAGAATCATAACGTAATGCCTGTTTATATTTTGAGTAATGTGCAATATTTTTTTTAAATTATTATCTTGAATAATAGAGAAAATTTAGGAACTAACCATATATCGCGATTGATTAATCGTGAAAATAAATTCCTGAAATCAAGCAATATTGATACCGAATTTCCCTAAAATTATGTGATATTTACAAAAAATTATTCCCATCCATTAATGTGCAAATTTGTTTGATTTTTTTTTCTTCATTTAAATCAATTTTCCTATTAAATGATTAGGAAAAAAAATAAAAAAATCTAAAGTATGCCACGTATTCTTCAAAATAGAAAAACAAAATAACAATCACACATATGAATTTCTAACAAACACATTCGATTAGTCCCCAAAATGTATAAAAAAACCCATCCGGGTTTTATTTTATTTTTTTTATTTTAAAAAACCCGGATATGGATATATCCGGGACCGGAAAAAAAAAATCCTGGATATATCCGGATCCGGGTTTTTTTTTTTTTTTTTTTTTTGAATTTGTGTTATTTATTGTTTAGTCCATAATTTCGTTTAGTTGTTCAAATCTAACATTTTCGTACTTAAGTTCGGTTTTGAAAAAAATAAATGTTTTAATTCTTAAATTATTTTGAGTGTTGTAAATATTTAAAAAATAATTATGAAATAAATAAAACATACAACAACAAAAGAAAGTAAATATGCGTTTTTTATTCAACAAACTCGAAGGTCGGATACGGGAAAGTACAACTACAACCAAATTTCGAAAGGCAAACGAAGTTACAAATTCAAAGTACAATAAGAAAACGAACAATTGAAAATGAATTACATTTGAATCTGTGAAAAGTAATTCGCCATTTCTCGGTCGAACATATCATTTTCTTGTTGTCGCTTGTTGGCCATAATCCAATCTCTCGAAAGCATAAGGACCTCGACCATCAATTACCTCGTAGACTTACGGCGAGGCTCTAACATCTTTCCGGCCATTGAGAATACCGCCTCCGATGACACCGTTGAGACCGTGATTGTGAGAATGTCACGAGCCAACAAGGATAAAATCAGATACTCTGATCGATTTGCGTGCCACCATTAAAGAATGTCGAGGCCTTCGTTAGGGCACGGTGTCGGAGGAAGGTTGCAGAATCGGGCGTACTCGTCAACGGTGTTGCACCGTCGACGTCGACCAAGAACTCGAGATCCCGAAGAGCCACTTCCTTGTGAATCCGGTGAAGAAGTCGATGTATTGCCGCGCCCAATAGCTAGGTTGTAGAATAAACGGTGATTGTACACGTATGGTGAACCACCGGCCCCGCGTCCGCCTTATATTGAACAAAAAATATTAACGTTTATTAGAGTAATGTTAGGAAATAAAAATAATTAATCTTAAGAAATAAAGTTAAAAAAATTACCTGAGTTTGTTGTTGTTGTTGATTCGTTTCCTCCATCTGATCTTCCAAGTCGTTATATTTTTTCTCGTACTCATGGTAAAGGGCCTTCAACTTCTGATCCGCATCGAAGTAATTGTGCGTCATATAGGGCTCCCCCGTGATTTCTTGCATGGCAGTTAAGACGTCCTGCATTTTGGAAAGCTTAAGTGTCGGATCCACGATTACAGCTGCGCAATATAGAAATGGGAGCTTTTCAGGACTCCAATAATACTGGAACTTTGTAATCATCGGGGTTAGTACATCGGTAAATAAAGTATTACATTTTGCGGTTTCAAAATGACAAAGTATATCGAAAATAGCGGGCAAAGATCTCTAAGACGTGGGTGAGTAAACATGAGATAAATCAATAGTAATTTGATTAAAAAGGTGTAGAAAAGCCTGGAATTGGATGGCGGTTAGCCAATCGTCCGGGGGGATGTCTCCGCGGTCGTCGTGCTCGGGGCTATTGATCCAGTTCGTAAGAAGCTCCTTGTATGGTATGACGGCATCCAACATCATGTAAGTCGAGTTCCAGCGGATCGGCATATCCGGTTGAAACGTTCTGACCTGGTAACCGTGAACCCTGCAATAATCTTCCCATGAAACTGTGTGCATAGTAGATGATCGTATATACAAAATAATGTTCCTAATTTTGGTGATACTATCAGAAATAACGCGAAGACCGGATTGAACTATCAAGTTTATAATATGACATGCACACCTTTGCTGAAAACAATCGTCCCTAAAATTGGTCAAACTTTCCTTCATTACTTCTACGGCATTGGCGTGGGCACTAGCGTTGTCTAACGTAATGGAAACGACTCTATCCTTAAGGTTCCAATCCGATAAAACTTCTAGTATAGCCTCGGCTGGGTTTACTGCTGTGTGCCTAACCCTAAACGGCTTAAAACCTATGATACGCTTTTCCATATTCCAATTATCGTTATAAAATGAGCTACGACCGTAATGTAATCATCATTAGCATGGCCTTTCCAACCATCCGACGTTAAAGACACTTTGTAAGAAGATTCTTGGAACATTTCTTGTAAAGCGGCCCTTTGCTAGTTATAAATTTTGAGAATTGACTCATGGTTTATATAATACGAGACTTCCCAATAGTATATCGGCGCCACCTTCATAATCATTTCGTTTCTAACACAAGTCATAAAAACAAACCTTAAACATCAATAGAAAACCTAAGGACATAAAAAAAACCTAGTCTTGTCCTTTTTATTATTACGGAAAAACAACATCTTTATTCAGTGGTGACCCATCTCCTACCCATCCTCACGCCTCCCACCATCGCCGCCCAATCCACCATGAAGTCATATCATAGGTTTCTTACCTACAGTACAAACGAAAAACATTATGTGTGAGCTAAAAGCTCAGTGAGATACAACTATTTTCTCACAAAAATAACTTAAAGAAAACATAACATGAAAATGTCCAATTATGCTTCATTTTACGTTTTAGGATCTATTACTAATCTTGTCCTAGGTGATCACCATTGTGTACGTACCACTTCATTCGCGCGAGACTCAATAGATCGACGGGGGTGCACATGTCCCGAAGCCTAAGGTCAATATATTGGACGGTTCATGATACCGTCAGATTAATCCCTTCTTCGTTCCTTTCAACTCGGGAAGAAATCTAATCATCGTCCCATTCTCTCTTTTTTTTGGGATCTTTTTAAAACATCATAAGCCTCACACGATTCGTTCGATAGAAGGGGCACGACACTTTATTCCTATGTTATACTTGTTTATATTGTTAAGATGCATAAATGACAAGAAGATTCATCCATAACCAAAATAATCATTTTCACAAATTTCACATCGTATATCACCATTCATCGTGAATGTCATTCTTCATATCTCGACAATCACATTGATCGTCACACAATAATAAATCTTTCGCGATGTTTAAACGTCATTAAATCCTCAAAACATATCTAATGCAGTCATTCATGAAGCAATATAACAAGCAAATTTTTTTTCACACATCTAATATATTGAATAAATCACACAACAAACATGTTCATGTATTTTTATTTTCAAACAAATTCGTACTGCAGTGAGGTTGAACTCACCTGAATCGCTACGAAAATCCTTCTCGCGACTCCGACGAAGATACCTCTACGAGCGATATTCCTAGATAATAATTACCCAACTAAAAATTAGGTTTGATCACTAGCAAAAACATTCCTAGAACTTGACATAAAAACTAAAAGAGATTTGAGTTTTCCAAAAGAGTTTTGAGGTATTTTCTTGATATAATAAAATAGGTAAGGAACTGGAAAAAGCGTTCTTAACAAACTGCCATTATTTTACGAAAACGAAGAACTTTTGTGTTTTGGAAAGTTTCAAAAGAGAACTATAACTATGAGATATATCGATTTTTCTATTCGGCCAGATTCTTATAACACGATTTCGGGCTAGATCCCGAACGAATTTCAAATTTCTTAAAACACAAAACATTCTTGAAATTGGATTCTTTATAAAACCTATCTCTACATAAAATCTTTAATTCGGACTCTATGAATTTAAAAAATAAAAACAAAAATCTGATTTGCAGAATTTTATCGTTTTCCCAGAAATTTTAAAAATTAAAAATACGATTTCGAGCGATTTAGAGCTCCAAAAATACTGAAATTAAATCTGGAACTTCTATGAACCTAATCGAATTGTGAAAAATATGAAACCCTAAGTCTAATATAAAACCCTAAATATCTAATTTTCGCAGCTCCCTTTTTACCCAATTTTTTTTCCAATATATCAAAACTAATATATTATTTGCAAGAAAAATCCTAAATAAAAATATTCATAAACAGATAATAACTAACCTATTTAATTGTGGGATATCACAATCACTCATCCTTTTGGGATTTTCGTCCCGAAAATTAGAATAAGTGTGGAAAACTAATTCTCATGTCATCTTCTCGTTCCCATGTTGCTTCTTCTTGCTTCTGGTTTCTCCACATGACTTTGACTAATGGGATCACTTTATTGCGTAACACTCGTTCTTCTCTGTCGATGATCTTGATAGGGACTTCTTCATAAGTAAGATCTTCGTGTATCTCGAGCGGTTCATGTTCTAATATGTGTGACGGGTCAGCGATATACTTTTTAAGCATCGACACATGAAACACATTGTGCACCTTTGCTAAATCCGGACTAAGAGCTAGTTGGTAAGCAACTTTTCCAATCCTTTCTAAGATTTCGTATGGCCCAATGTATCTAGGGCTCAACTTTCCCTTCTTACCAAACCACATCACGTCCTTGAGAGGGGAAATCTTTAAAAACACCGCATCACCCACTTGAAACTCAAAAGGTTTCCTCTGCTTGTTAGCGTAACTCTTTTGTCGGCTTTGGGCTGTCTCCATTCTTTGTCGAATCACTTTGATTGCTTCTGTCGCTTCCCTTATGAGATCAGTCTTCTCTAGTCGGTTTTCTCCACTCTCAACCCAATGGATTGGTTATCTGCACTTTCTACCATATAAAGCTTCGTATGGTGCCATCCCGATAGAAGCTTGGAAACTGTTGTTGAAGGAAAATTCTATCAAAGGCAGTTTCTTATTCCACCCGCCACGAAAATCCAAAATGCAAGCTCTCAACATGTCTTCTAATGTCTGGATGGTTCTTTCTGATTGTTCGTTAGTCTGGGGATGAAATGATGTACTAAACTTGAGTTGAGTGCCCAGTTCTTTCTGTACAGGCTTCCAAAATTGTGAAGTAAATCGTGCATCTCTGTCTGAAATAATTGAGAGGGGTACTCCATGTAGTCGGACAATGTGGGCAACATAAATCTCTGTTAGTCTCTCTACCGAAAAGGAAATTTTAATTGGTAAAAAGTGGGTAGATTTTGTTAGTCGGTCTACCACTACCCATATTGCATCATACCCTTCTTTAGTCTTAGGTAATCCTAATACAAAATCCATGGCAATCTGATCCCATTTCCATTCCGGGATTTCAATCGGTTGCAATTCACCAGCTGGAAACCGATGCTCGGCTTTAACCCTTTGACAAGTTAAACACTTACTCACAAAGTAAACCACGTCTTTCTTCATACCCGACAACCAAAAGTGTTATTTCCACCCTTGGTACATCTTTGTAACTCCTGGGTGGACAGAATACGGCATCTTGTGTGCTTCCAAAAGTATCTAACTTTGGATGGCACACATAATATGTCCTCGTAGAAGAGTACTCCCTTATCGGAAAGGGTAAAACGCGTCTCCATCCCTTCTCGAACTCTGTGTAAAAGTTCTTTTAGCTCTGTGTCGTTGTTCTGAGCATTGCCTATATCTTCAAATATGGTCGGTTGCATCGTCAAACTAGCCAAACTTCCCGTAATGAGCTCGATCTCGTGGTTCCTTTACTAGTCTTGGAGTTGTTGAGGAAGTTCTTGAATGGGCATCGGGCTCGCATTCTCTTTCCTATTCAGTGGATATGCCACCTTGTTTTCCTTCCCAGGGTGATAGTGTATCTCACATTCGTAGTCCTTGACTAGCTCAAGCCATCTCCTTTGTCTCATATTTAGCTCCTTCTGGGTGAAGTTGTACTTCAGGCTTTGATGATCGGTGTAAATTTCACATTTAACTCCATATAAGAAATGTCTCCATATCTTCAACGCAAAAACCACAGCCGCTAACTCCAAATCATGAGTGGGGTAGTTTTTCTCGTGCACTTTCAATTGCCGAGAAGCGTAGGCAACAACTTTTCCATTTTGCATGAGTACAGCTCCTAACCCCGTTTTAGAAGGGTCGCTAAAGATCACTAATGGTTCATTACTTGAAGGAATAGTGAGCACTGGGGCTGTCGCCAGTCTTCTCTTCAGCTCTTGAAAACTCTCTTCGCACTTCTGGCACCATTCGTACTTCTTTCCCTTACGAGTAAGAGCTGAAAGTGGAGCTGCAATCTTGGAGAATCCTTCCACAAATCTTCGATAATAGCCCACTAGACCAAGAAAACTTCTAACCTCCGTGACACTCCTTGGTGTTTTCCAATCATTCACCGCTTTGACCTTTACCGGGTACACTGAAACCCCTTCCGCTGAAACCACATGTCCAAAAAAATGAATTTTATCTAGCCAAAATTCACATTTAGAGAACTTAGCATATAGTTGATGCTTCTTCAACGTCTGAAGGATGATGGTCAAATGCTCTTCATGTTCTTCACGATTCTTTGAGTATATAAGAATGTTGTCAATGAAAATAATAACGAATTTATAAAAGAATTCCTGAAATACCCGATTCATAAGATCCATGAAGGCTACTGGTGCATTTGTTAGTCCAAAAGGCATGACAGTGAATTCATAATGACCGTATCGAGTCCGAAAAGCCGTTTTGGCCAAGTCTTCCTCTGACACCTTTAACTGATGATATCCCGACCGAAGGTCGATCTTAGAAAATACTGTGGCACCCTTAAGTTGATCAAATAAATTGTCAATCCTTGGAAGTGGATATCAGTTTTTAATCGTCACTTTGTTCAGTTCACGATAATCGATACACATCGGAAAGGATCCGTCCTTCTTCTTCACAAATAACACTGGTGCGCCCCATGGGGAATGGCTAGGACGTATGAAACCCTTTTTCTAAAAGTTACTTTAATTGCTCTTGGCGCTCCTTCAACTCAGCTGGCGCCATTCGATATGGTGCCTTTGAAATAGGTTCTGTCCCTGGCAAGACCTCTATTCCAAAAGATATTTCTTGCTGAGGTGGTATCCTAGGGAGTTATTTTGGAAAAACTTCTTCGAAATCCCGTACAATAGGAACATCGGCCAATTGTATCTTGTCTTCCCTTGACATATCGATCGCCGTAGCTAGAAAACCGTTACATCCCGCTGCTAACATATTTTGGGCTCGCATTGCCGAAATCATCATCTTAGGACTTTTTAATGACCTCCCTACGAATGTAAACTTCTTTACATTGGGTGCAAGGGTATTACCGTCTATTGTACTCTCCAAGAAAATCCATGCCCAATATGACATCGAAATCCTTCATTTCAATTGCAATCAAGTTGACTGCAAGGGTATTACCGTCTATTGTAATTGGAACATTCCTCAAACAAGTATTCAATAATATGACATCCCCAGAGGGTAGACTAGTACTAGAAGCTAAAACCATCCTTTCAATATTTTTTATCTATGACCTTAGCTACCGCATTAGACACAAACGAATGAGAAGCTCCATAATCAAACAATGCATACACTTTGTGTTGGGCTAAGGAAAGCTGACCTGCCACAACATCAGATGTCGCATTGATTGCATCGACATTTGTATAAGCGAATAGCCTAACTTGAGGCTGCGCAGGCATGGCTTGGCTGCTTGACGGTGCTCCCTCTGTAGTCGGCATGGCGTTAAGATGTGGGGTCGAAACTTTTGGCTTGTTTGCATTAATTGCTCCCGGCCTCGTAGTAGGACAATCTTAGGCATAGTGTCCACTCTGACCACAAGTAAAACAAGCGTTCGGCTTATACCAACATTTTCCTGGGTGATTCTTTCCACATCGTTTAATGGGGCTCGCGGGGTAGTGTGCTCGATTCTTGGTTGAACCCTCCGGTTTTCAGACTGTTGGTTACCATAAGAATTTCCTCTTTTTCGATCACCACTATTTCGGTGGTTTTCATTCGCCAGGGGAGGACGGTTGGAAAAGCTTCCACTTCGAGGCTTCTTGTTGAAATTTCCAGAAGGTCTATTGGCGTGCTCTTCTCTACGGGCTCTCTGAAATTGTGCCCGCCCTTCTCGTACCTGCGTGAGTCGATATTCTGCTCTCAAAGCTCGTTCAACACATTCTGAGATTGTCTTTGGCGATTGGGCTCCACTTTCGATGGCCATTGCCAACTCTGGTCAAAACATCTCCATCATTCTTCTTACTCTTTCCTCCTCTGTTGGCACAAGTCGAGGGCATAGACGTGCCAAACGGTTAAATTTTTGAACAACGTCAGTAACCGTCATCGACCCTTGTTTTAACTCATTGAACTCTTTCTGTTGGCCGTTCATCACTCTCATATTAAAGTACTTGTTGTTGAATTCTTCAATGAAATCTGCCCATCTTATTTGAGCTATACTTCTTCTAAGAATCACAGTCTCCCACCAGTATCTCGCATCCTTCTTCAGCACGAAAGACGCACAAAAAACCCTCTCTTGATCGGTGGCATCCATGAATTCCAAAATTGTCTACATGCTTGAAAGCCATTCATCTGCAACTAGTGGGTCTGAAGATCCTTCAAATTCCGGTGCATGCATACGCCGAAATCGTTCATAGAGACCTTGTCATATAGGAACTTCGGGGGAAACCTCTCTGACATTGGCGGGACTATGTGATGTTGCAGTGCTTGCAGATCTGCTATGGGATGACGCCCTTTGCTCAGCCTCTCTTTGGTTCAGTAATTCCGCTCGTAGCTCTCGCACCTCAACATTTTGCGCCCGAATTGTATTTCGCATCTAAGCGAGAATCGCTGCGAGGTCGGGTTGATCTTGGTTTTGCTCAGCCGCTGGTGCTTTCGGACCATCGGTTCTTCCCCTTCTGCAACCGCGACCTCGGCCTCGACCTCTACCCCTTCCATCTTCCATTATAAATCTGAATGTCGTAACATTTTCAATTTTATGTATACATTCGAGAATCATAAAATTTGTAACTCGCTCGACACTTACAAACTTTATAATTTTAATAAATCAATATCACTAAATAGCAATATAAAAGAAACTACACGTTATTTTTTTTCTATATACATACAATTCTAGCTTACTTGGATTTCGACGAGCGACCTTGTGGTTGGAGTGCGAGGTAGGATGGCAAGAACACCGCTCTGATACCAACTGTAACGACCCGACTAATTCAAGCCGTCACTTTTACTATCATCTTTTATCTATCCTAATTTAGTCAATTTTTTGAATCTTTGAACTCATCAACTTCTAACACAAGTCATAAAAACAAACCTTAAACATCAATAGAAAACCTATGTACATAAAAAAACACATAGTCCTGTCCTTTTTATTATTACGGACGGTTCATGATACCGTCAGATTAATCCCTTCTTCGTTCCTTTCAACTCGGGGAGAAATCTAATCATCGTCCCATTCTCTATTTTTTTGGGTTCTTTTTAAAACATCATAAGCCTCACACGATTTGTTCGATAGAGGGGGCACGACACTTAATTCCTATGTTATACTTGTTTATATTGTTAAGATGCATAAATGACAAGAAGATTCATCCATAACCATAATAATCATTTTCACAAATATCACATCGTATATCACCATTCATCGTGAATGTCATTCTTCATATCTCGACAATCACATCGATCGTCACACAATAATAAATCTTTCGCGACGTTTCAACGTCGTTGAATCCTCAAAACATATCTAATGCAGTTTGTAGTTTTTTATTTTTATTTTTATTTTTTAAGCTTAATCAAACTTAACAGGATATATATTATATGAATACAATTATAGTTTTATTTATATAATATAATATAGATTAAGAGACTAGCCACATATAGCTATGTTATCATTATGTTCGAAGATAAGGTTTCTTTCACTCGCTTGGCTCTGAGTTGACCATGTGAGTTTAAGCCTGACTTGGCTCAACCCCTAGCAGAGATTTCCCCATCAGGGATTTCCCCACCAGAGCAAGCAGAGAAGAGCCCGAGCAAAGATCTTCCTAGCAGGAAGTTCCCCACAAGAGACATTCCTGCTCCTACCAGACATACCCCTAGCAGAGATGGGGGGAGCAGAAGTGGCTCCCTAGCAGACGATCCCCCAGCAGGAATGCCCCGGGTAGAAACACAACCTAGCAGCCCTGCTAGGGACACCCGACCAGAAGTCATCGAAACCCATTCTAGAAGGTGCCAAACTTGAGAAGCAAGTTTGGAGATTTGATTTGATTTGGTTTCCTGATTCTGTTAGGATTTGAATGTAAATGTATAAGATATGATTGAGTTTATTTTAGGAAGGATAGCTAGGGTTTTGTTTTTTCTGGTTTCCTATAAATACTAGTGTTAGTGTTTATTTTTTTAATTCCATTATTGCAATTTTGCTATTCGATTAATCAGAGAAACTTTCTTTCCCAAAGTTTTCTTGCTTTCTTTTCCATTGTTCTTCGTGCTCTTCTTTTGGTTGCAGATCCATTATTGGGAACCAACAATTGGAATCAGAGCGAAGGTGCCAAAGAAGATGCCGTCACCAAGCGAGTGCACCGGAGGAGAGCTAACGACGGCGACGTAGATCGGGTTAAAGGAAGGGAACGTGATGCTCCATTACCCGATGCTCACGAAGTTCAATTACTTGGTTTGGGTGTTGAATATGCGAGTGAACTTGCAGGCGCAAGGAGTTTGGGAGGCTGTAGAAGACAGCAATATCGAAGGGCGCAAGGAGTGGATAGCACTCGCCGCCATCTACCATAGAGTTCTGGAAAATGTCCTTCTCATGATCGCCGAGAAGGATTTCGCAAAGGAGGCGTGATCGACACTTCGAACCATGTACATGGGCGCAGATCGCGTCAAGGAAGCAAAGGTCCAGACCTTGAAGAGTGAGTTCGAGGTTATGAGGATGAGGGAGACAGAATCAATTGATGATTTTGCTATGCGGCTCACGTCCATTGTGACCGGCATACGCTCACTGGGAGACAAGGTGGAGGAGACCACCGTCGTCAAGAAATTTCTCCGAGAAGTGCCTCACAAGTACATGCAGATCGTGACATCAATTGAGCAGTTCAACAACCTCAAGACCATGACGGTCGTTGAGGTTGTTGGCCGCCTCAAAGCCCATGAGGAGAGACTTCGGGGTTATGGTGACAGAGAAGAGGAGAAGCACCTCCTGCTCATGCATGAAGAGTGGATGGCCAGACAGAAGAAAAGCGTGGGAGCAGACTTTTCTTCTAGCTCCCCTGGTCGGTGTAGCTACAGCGGAGACAGCCGAGGATGTGGTAGAGGTCGTGGACGAGGGCGAGGTCGTGACACGCGAGGTCACGGCAGTGGTGCACCCTGTCAGGAAAGCACGACCAGGAGAGACAAGAGCACAATGAAGTGCTATAATTATCAGAAGCTTGGGCACTTTGCTTTAGAGTGCCGCAGCAAGAACCACAAAGAGGAAGCGAATCTACTGAGATTCAATGAAGACCAGCCGGATCTGAAGTTTGTTGAACATTAGGTGAACCTGGACGGACAAGAAGACAAGGGGACGATCCTCGTAGACAAGAGAGAGCAGACCTGCCAGGAGAGCAGGGAGCAGACTTACCAGGAGAGCAGGGAGCATACCTGCCCGGAGAGCAGAGAGCAGACCTGCTCGGAATCCGAGCAGAGACCAGAGATTAGAGATCAGTGACCAGAGAGTTCCGAGCAGAGACCAGAGAGCAGACCAGCTCGGAGATGGTGTTCCTGATCGAGGACAAGGTTATTGCGAACCTCCTCGTTGACGGAGAGCAGAAAGTCTCTACCGATGTCTGGTACCTAGACAATGGCTCGAGCAACCACATGACATGAGACCGAGCTAAGTTTGAAGAGCTCGATGAGAAGATCACAGGGAACGTGAAATTTGGCAATGGCTCAATCGTCGAAGTTAGAGGCAGAGGGTCCATCCTGTTCGTGTGCAAAAATGGGGACCAACGCCTCATGACCCAGGTCTACTACATCCCAAAGCTGAAGAGTAACATCATCAGCCTCAGACAGATGACAGAGATCGGCAACACAGTGGTGATGTCTGGTCCCTATCTAAAGATATGGAACAGAAGTGGCAACCTGCTGATGAAGGTGAAGAGAACGCCGAACAGGTTGTACAAGATTCTCCTGGAGACAGGCCAACCCGTCTTCTTAATGGCTTCCCTAGCAGACCCGGCCTGGTTGTGGCATGCGAGACTTGGGCATGTAAACATCTACGTGCTCAAGATGATGGGCGAGAAGGAGATGGCCATTGGGGTTCCCAAGATTGAGCACCCCAACCAGCTATGCGAATGCTGCATGATCGCGAAACAGGCTCGAGTGCCATTCCCGATCAAGGCTAAGTTCCAAGTAGAGCGACCTCTCCAAGTGGTGCATGCGGACCTCTGTGGTCCAATCACCCCAGCAACTATAGCTGAAAGCAAGTATTTCCTACTACTTGTTGACGACTACAGTCACTGGATGTTGATCTACACGCTCAAGGAGAAGAGTGGAGCCTTTGAAGTTTTCAAGAAGTTCAAGAGGCTCGTGGAGAAAGGGTCAGAACACAAGAGGAAGGTCTTGAGAATAGACCGAGGTGGAGAGTGTTGGACATATGTGTCCTTAAACAAGATATTTTATCCATTTGTAAAAGATTATGAGAAGTCGTTGAATAAAGATGATGCTTATTACGATAATCTTATTATAGTTTCTGGTAGAGTAAAATAGAATGTTTGATTCCTTAGTTCATAAAGGATGCAATTATGTTATTATTATCACAACAGAGTCAATGTGAGGAAGAATTAATAATCATAATAAATGAACTTAAAATGTCCGTGACCTGATCAACTGGGTGAGAGCCCATTAATCGTATAAGGTCATTAATGTGACTAAGTGACAATCCTATTCTGGATTTTGTGTGTGTCACACTCACTATAAGTTCATTAAGTATGAAGTGTCTTCATACTGGACTGGACCTGACTTAAACTCCGGAAGTTATCATATAAGACCGTCACTGATAACTTGGAGTTGAGTCACTAGTAGATGATCAAATGGATATTCGATCTAAGTCCTGAGTGATCTTGAGTCCAAGTTGCTGGCTTGATTGTTCTTTGATTTAACCGTTAAAGAACACGAAATATTACCGCTGTTCCCAACACTATTATTTTGGGAACATGATAGTCAGCAGTAAGGGTAGCTTGGTCATAGACATGGGCATCACACAGCTCTCTTCAGAGTGATGATGATTCCCTTGATTGTCGGTGGTAAGAAGTGAGAGGTACCCGTGCGCAACTTATGAATCGAAACCATAAGTGGGTCACTCATAATATTACTGACTGAGTCAAGGATGAAAATGCAATGAGGGGCATAACGGTAGAAACCGCCTGCTCGTGTGTGGATCATCAAGTGAAAGATCAATAACCCGAATTTGATTGTATCAATGGACACCCTGCTGTTATAAAGGGAATAATATATACCGTATCACTAAAGAGTGCAGCCTCGGGTCTATAGTGGAATCACTTCGAGGTCTGACGAACAACTAGCAGTTCGTTGGAGCTTAAGTGATACGGGTCCATGGTCCCCAGGATAGCTCCGTAACGGATGATACGTACGTGATTAAAATACATTCTGGATAATGTTTAATCATTTGGCTTGACTTATAAAACTGAAAGGTCTGTGGCAGACGTCAGATAGTTTTATCGTTAGCGTGGCAAAAGTACCATATTTTGGTACACGAAATTAACTGATAAAAGAAAGTTAGAATTTATATTTTCTATCAGCACCATGTTGTTGGAAATTAAATTCTAAGAAACTTTTCTTTTTGAACCGAGTCATTTCGACTACGGTTAGTGATTTATGGATTTTCTAAGTTTATTATCGGTTCGATAAACTTTAAAATTAAATCACATGCCACGAATTTAAATGATGGTGTGACACCATGACATTTTAATGTGTGATATTGAGATCAGGAAATATTAATATAATTTAATTATTTGGATTTAATTATTAATATGTTATTAATAATTAATTAATAATTAATAGATTTATATTAATAAATAAAAATATATATTTATATATATCTTTATATGTGTAAATTCGAATTAGGGTTTCATAATATGAAACCCTAGGCAATTCGAATAATATGATTTGATCTTTCCATATTTGCGGCATAAGTACCAAATGTTTTGGTATCTTGGCAAATCCCTAAAATCAATTTAATCAATTGGATCGGTTATGATTTAATATCAACCGTTGGATTAGGATATTGATAAATTCGAATTTAATAACTTGGTAACCAAGTTTCATTTTTCGAATTTGGTTAATTAATTATATCCGTTAGATCGGTCTAAGATTTAATCTTTACCGTCGGATTGGAAATTAATTAATTATATATATTTATATAATTTTCGAATTAAAGGTTAAGGATAAAATCGAAATTGTTTTTAATAAATCTTTTTATATTTGATTTTATCCTAAACTAATTTGATCCATTAGATCGGTTTAAAGATTTATCTAAACCGTTGGATCTAGATAATGATAATTCGAATTTTAATATAAATATATATGATAATTCGAATTTAATAAAGATAAGAAGATAAGATTGGATTTTTGATTTATCCAAATCTTTGTTATTTAATTAAATCCCTAATTAATTATATCCATTGGATTTAGATGCGATTAAATCTGGACCATTGGATTAAGATAATTAATTACATTTAATATATAGAATTCGAATTTTAGGGAGGGAATTTCTCCAATTCGGTTACGGTTTGAGCGTATAAATAGGAGGCTCATTCTACACATTTTTCACACCTTTCCCCAGAGAAAAATTCGAACTCTCCCTCTTCCTCAGGGTCTGTGAATTTTCTCTCTGATCTCTCTTTTCTGGTTCGGCTTAGGAGACTATTTCTCCGGAAGCTTAAAAAGAACCATCAGTTAAAATTTTGCGACGGAGTTCTGCCGGCGAAGCCCACGATTCGGTACGAGGATTCCAGGAGAATATCCCGGAAGATCACGGTAGTTTCCCTCAGCACTGGCGGAGCCCTGCCCGATTCAGAACGCGCAGCCGGAAGTCGTCAATTGAGGTACGGCCTTATGCATTGGGTTAATAGATGCAACCATTTATTGCTTTCTATTTATTATGACTAGATTATTAATAATGATATATGAATATTAAATTACATAATATTTATCAGATCTTGTGAAATGGTTATTATCCGATATCCGGACCGTTGGACGGATAACAAGTTATTCCGCTTTAAATTAATTTTTTAAATGTTACCCGGACGGTTCGGAGGCTATATTCGTGATAATTTACACGGAATCCGAAATGTGATTCCCAACAAAGAGTTCACATCCCAGCAGTTCGTAGAGTTCTGCGATGAGGAAGGAGTCGAGCGCCACCTGACCGCACCATACACTCCCCAGCAGAACGGTGTGGTGGAGAGACGAAACCGGACAGTGATGGATACAGCAAGGAGCTTGCTGAAGAGTATGCAAGTACCAGCGAGATTTTGTGGAAAAGCAGTTAGACACGCGGTCTATTTGTTAAACCGTCTGCCAACGAAGGCACTAGGAGAGTGCACACCCTACCAGGCATTGAATGGGAAGAAACCTCACTTGGACCACTTGGGAGTGTTTGGGTGCACCGCACATGTGAAATCTGTGGGTTCCCATCTCAAGAAGCTCGATGACAGGAGTCAGTCGATGGTGTACCTTGGTGTTGAAGACAGAAGCAAGGCACATAAACTCTTTGACCCCCGATGCGGCAAGATCTAGGTGAGCAGAGATGCCGTGTTCGAAGAAGACGGATTGGCGTGACGAGAACGGAGACCCCGAGCAGAACTCAGTTGAGTTCGTAGTAGAAGAAGAAGAAGGCATTGCCGAGCAGGAAGGTACCCCCCATCAGCTCGGGTACCCCCTCCAACTCGGGTACCCCTACCAGCTCTGGTCCCCCCACCAGCTCTGGTCCCCCCACCATCTCTGGTACCCACACCCAGGACACTCAGCCCGAGCAGACTCAGCTCGTCCAGCTCAGGAGATTCCTCGATCAAGGATGGCCCAAGGGGATTTCGTCCCCTAGCAGAAGTCTATAAAGAGTCTCAGGAAGTGGAGATAAATTAGAAGAGTTGTCCTTGTTGTGCGCCGAGGAGCCAGCCAACTACCAAGAGGCAGCAAGCGAGCAGGAATGGCAGGAGGCAATGAAGAAGGAGTTGGAGTCCATCGAGAAGTACAAGACATGGGAGCTCACCGACCTACCTAAAGGTCAGAAGCCAATTGGCTTGAAATGGTTCTACATGCTCAAGAAGGACACCGAGGGGAATGTCCTAAAGCACAAGGCAAGGCTAGTAGCCAAAGGCTACGTGCAGAGGAAAGGAGTCGACTTCGAGGAAGTGTTTACTCCCGTGGCGAGACTAGACACGATCAGACTCATCCTAGCTCTAGCAGCTCATCGAGGTTGGGAGATTCACCACATGGATGTCAAGTCGGCATTCTTAAATGGTAACCTCGAGGAAGAAGTCTACATCAGTCAACCAGAAGGTTTTGGTGTGAAGGGCAAGGAGCAGAAGGTGTACAAGCTTTCCAAGGCTCTATACGGGCTATGTCAAGCTCCAACGGTGTGGAACATACTCCTCGACTAGAGTTTGAAGAATCTTGGATTTACTAAGTGCTCCAGGGAGCAGGCAATGTACACCAGGAGCAGCAAAGAAGAAGTTCTGGTCTTCGGAGTCTATGTGGACGACCTGATAGACACTGGATCCAGTGCAGGAGGCGTAGAAGGATTCAAGAAGAAAATGATGGCCGAGTTCAAGATGAGTGATCTTGGACTACTTTCTTACTACCTCGGCATCGAGGTAGAACAGAAGAAAGACTTCATCACGCTGAAGTAGTCGGCCTACGCGAAGAAGATCATCAAGCAGTTCGAGATGGCGGATTGCAACCCGAGCAGATACCCAATGGAGGCGAAGCTGCAACTCGGGAAGGATGCTGAAGAAGGATAATTGGATCCCACAGAGTACAGACGCGTGATCGGGTGTCTGAGGTATCTCACCCACACCTAACCAGACATTTCTCACGTAGTCGGGATAGTTAGTCGTTTCATGGAGAAGCCTAAAAGTGCACACCAGCAGGCCGTGAAGTACATTTTGTTCTACGTGAAGGGAACGATGGACTACGAGATCCAATAAGCCTGACTTGGCTCAACCCCTAGCAGAGATTTCCCCACCAGGGATTTCCCCACCAGAGTGAGCAGAGAAGAGCCCGAGCAGAGATCTTCCTAGCAGAAAGTTCCCCACCAGATACGTTCCTACCAGAGATGCTCCTACTAGACATACCCCTAGCAGAGATAAGGGGAACAGAAGTGGCTCCCTAGAAGACGAGCCTCGAGAAGGAATGCCCCGGGCAGAAACACACCCTAGCAGTCCTGCTAGGGACACCCGACCAGAAGTCATCGAAACCCATTCTAGAAGGTGCCAAACTTGAGGAGCAAGTTTGGAGATTTGATTTGATTTGGTTTCTTGATTCTGTTAGGATTTGAATGTAAATATATAAGATATGATTGAGTTTATTTTAGGAAGGTTAGCTAGGGTTTCGTTTTTTCTGGTCTCCTATAAATACTAGTGTTAGTGTTTATTTTTTGTAACTCCATTATTGCAATTTTGCTATTCGATTAATCAGAGAAACTTTCTCTCCCAAAGTTTTCTTGCTTTCTTTTCCTTTGTTCTTCGTGATCTTCTTTTGGTTGCAGATCCATTATTGGGAACCAACAGACCAGTGACTTCTGAACTCAGACATATCTAGACTAACAGTAAAGTCATAATTATGAGATCGCCAATTTCTTGGAGAAAAACCTAGTTAGATTTTATCATTTCCCTTGAAGACAAAGAGATTTCAGAGTCTAAAGAAGATCAAACTCAAAGTAATGACCATTATACTATATATATACAAACACAAAGCGTGCTCATTTATAGCAAATGGACAATGTTTGAAACTCAGACATTAATAAAGCTTGAAATAATGGAGAAAAAGGGCAGACCTTGAAACAGAAGAGAGCTCGAAGAGCTTGCCCATGGCGGAGAAGAAAACGGCGGCGACTTGGGATTCTCAGAGAACGGAGATCTCTCGAGCTTTCTTGAGAAATCCTGACCGTCGCTTAGATAAGGCCACCTGTCTGCTGACTTTGTTATCGATCCGGTTCAGCTCAACCCTACCTCAATCCCATTTGGAATACCCCGAAGTAGACGAAGAAGAAGAGGCTTAGGAAACCCTAAGTGATCAAATCTGGTTCGTCTCCATAGTGGAAGTGGATCGAGTGAGCAGATAATACGATCCTTTTTTCTTTGTATGCTTGCTTGACGTGTGTTAAGGTCGGATCCGGTCGGACCCATTTAGTAAAGAAACAGGCGACGCCCGTTGTTAATCAGCGAGGCAACAACGCGCGTCGGCGACGAGAGAGGAAAAGTGGTGTAGATAGAAGCGGAAGAAAATGATGAATCTTCTCAAGAACACAAAGTTCTGTATTTTCTTCTTATTATCAAGCTACTAGAAAGAATTTCCTATGCCATCGTGAAGAGGAAGATGTCCCAAAAAAAAAACATAAAAGGAAATAACAACAAATCAGGCAATAAATTGCCGACAACATGGAAATCAAATAATAGCTAAATAAAATGCAATAATATGAAAATAAAGGCTTGACGGATGGCTTCTTGCGATCTTGTTGGCTGATTGGTGAGATTGGATATCAACCTTTACTCTTTCCTTTGCGGTCTCGAGCTTCCAAGAAAGTGAGAGCGGTTATATCGGCATCATTCTCCCCTGGGTCAAAGGAATTTGTCCCCGAATTAGGCGGTGAGTCGTCGTCAGAGTTGTCCCCGTTGTAGAGGCGAAGATGTTTGACGTTAAAAACATCATGTGTGCGGATGTGGCTCGGGAGACGTAGGCGGTAGGCGTTGGGATTAATCTTCTCCACAATCTCAACGGGGCCGATAGTCTTGGGCCGTAATTTGTTGAACTCATGTGTGGGGATGCGGTCTTTTGTCAACACTGCCCAAACATAATCACCAACATCGAACATGACGTCGCGGCTTTTTTATCAGCATCGCACTTGTAATGGAGCGTAACTTCTTCGAGCTTGGCGGCTGTCGTGCGATGTACCTCTTGGAGCTGTTCGATTAGGGCAGCAGCGTCACCGTGCACGGTGGTCGGTTCATGAACGGGGGCAGGGTCCAACGGGCCGCGAGGGATAGTGCCATAGACGACGTCAAACGGGCTAAGACTGGTACTTCGATTGACCGCATGGTTGTGGGCAAACTCCATTTGGCATAACTTGAGGTCCCACCCTTTAATATTGTCACCCACGAGGCAACGGAGCAAGTCACCGAGTGAGCGGTTGACTACTTCGGTTTGCTTGTCTGTTTGCGGATGGTAGGCACTTCTAAAGTCGAGGCGCGTGTTGGCTAGACGCCAAAGGCTCCGCAAAAAGTGACTCAAGAAATGTGTGTCGCAGTCGGATACGATGGATGTTGGAAGACTGTATAATCGGTATACTTCACGGAAGTAAAGGGAGGCCACGTTGCTTGCATCGGACGTCTTCTTGCATGGGATAAAATGGACCATCTTGGAGAACCGATTAACCACCACAAAGATAGATTCATTTCCCCGTTGTGTGCGAGGTAGACCAAGCCCAAAGCCCATGCTAACATCGCTCCACGGTTTTGTAGGGACGGGGAGTGAAAGATAGAGCCTGGAATTCGAAGCTTTCCCTTAAGCGGCGTGGCACGTGCGACACCGATCGACAAAGCGGGCCACATCTTTTCGCATTGTAGGCCAATAGTACGACGCAGCTACGAGGGCAAATGTGCGGTCGTGTCCGACGTGGCCCTCGTTATGTAGGTTGCGGATGATCATGAGGTGAAGACTACACTCGGGGATGCACAATTTTCGCGCGTAGAAGAGAAATCCATCAGCGTGAGCATCAAGGGGCTGACTAAACCGGGCAAAAAATGGATCTGTTTTGTACAGATCAGGCAGTAGTTCGAACCCCGGGATCAAAATCCGAAGTTGCGTCATTAGCGCGTGACGGCGGCTCAAAGCATCAGTGACTAGATTAAGAACCCTTGCTTTGTGTTTGATGGAGAAAGTAAACTGTTGACGGAAGTCAATCCATGAAGCGTGACGTGCCAAAACTTTATCTTGCGTACCGAGGTGCTTAAAGGCGTTGTGGTCGGTGAAGAGGACAAATTCTTTGCAATAAAGGTAGTGGCGCCAATGGTGGATTGAGCGAACGATAGCGAAGAACTCCACATCATAAGTGTTGTAGCGTACTTTCAAACCGGTGAGCTTTTCACTAATGTACGCGACCGGACGACCGGCTTGACTTAGGACGGCATTGATGTCGACTTTAGACGCATCGCAATGAAGAAGAAACGGTTGCTCAAAATCCGGGAGTACAAGGATCACAGCGGTCGTTAATTTTTCTTTAATAAAGGAAAAGGCGGTTTCCGCTTCCGGGCTCCAATGAAAATGCCCCGTATTTATGCATTTGGTGATAGGCGCCATAATAGAACTAAAGTGGGGGATAAACCGTCGGTAAAAAGAGCTAAGCCGTGAAAACTACGAACCTCAGTGACGGTCGACGGATGTGGCCAAGATTGGACAGCTTGAATTTTGGAGGAATCCACTGAAAGCCCCTCGACAGAGATGACATATCCCGAAAAGGTAACGCGATCGGTGGCAAATGAGCATTTCTATACACCGGCATAAAAGGAAGGGCTACGGAAAACAAGTAAAACCTTTTGGAGATGATGCAAATGGTCGTCGGGGTTAGCGTTAAAAATTAAGACATCATCAAAATATACGACCACAAATTTACCGATGAATGGCCAGAGCGCTTGGTTCATCACCCGCATGAACGTGCTTGGGACGTTGGAAAGTCCTAAAGGCATGATGATCCACTCATAAAGACCCTTGCGAGTCTTGAATGTAGTTTTCTAGTCGTTGCCGGGGCGAATTCGGATTTGGTGATAGCCGCTTTTAAGGTCGAGTTTTCTACTCATTACCACCGGACTCATACGGTAATGAGCATGGTTCAGAAGTTGTGCATTGGGGACGAGATCGATGTGAGGCTGTATGTCACGTAGCGGGGGAAGCGAGTCGGGTGACGCGACCGGAAACACATCGGGAAAGTCCTGCAAATCTGCTTAGACAATGGGTGGAATGGGCATGATAGAGGGTCTATCATTGGTGTGGCCAATGAGGGCGTAGAAAATGCCCGACTCGTGCGCGGCAGCTTCAAAATTGACACGATTCAAAAGGCTTATAGACGTACGACGAGCGGGAGGGGCTGTCGGATTAGAGGCTAACAACATAATTTTTTTTCTCGCCAAATAGGAAGCTATACGTATTGGTCTCGCCGTCGTGAATTGTATGATGATTAAATTGCCACGGTCGCCCAAGAAGTAAATGAAACGCATCCATTGTAACAATATCACATAATATATCGTCTTTGTATGTTTGCCTAATAGAAAAATGTACCCAAACACGTTTGGAAACGGAGACGTTGGTGCCAGATTGTAACCACGCAAGTTTGTATGGTTTCGGGTGTGGTTCCGGTGTAAGACCGAGCTTTTTGATGACCTCGTCGGAAACAATATCCTACAACTTTCGGAGTCTATCACAAAGCGACACACCTTGTCACCAATCGTGCACGATGATTGAAAAATGTTGGTGTGAAGCTACTCATTTTCACGGCTAGGTGGAGTGAGAACACTACGCCGGAGGACAAGTGCATGTCCCACATTGCCCAAGACTTCTTCAATCTCTTCGTGGTCATCGTGTTCTTCGTCATAAATGAGATCGCCAAAAAATTCAGCATGTTGTTCGTCGATGAACAAGCCCGGGCGTTAGGTGAGCGGGCATTGAGCTCGACGATGGCCTGGTTCGCCACAACCAAAACAATGGAGACCGCTGGTATGTCTTGTGCGAGTTATGGGAGGCAATCCCGCAGGAGGAAAAGCTGCAGGAAAAGAGGCTGGTGGAAGAGATCCTGCTGGAAGAAATCCTGCTGCATTTGCTACTAGAGGGTGTGCACGAATTTCTGGAGCAGGGGTAAGCGAGCAGTTGTTTGTGGCTATAAGAGGCAGCAAGGATTGGAGCTCGATGCACCGGGGCTGTAGCGGAAGGTGTTGCGGGATTGCTGGAGTTCGATTATGGTAGCTCTTTGATGTGCTTCCGCCACATTTACTGGATCAAATAAATTCAAAACATCTCGGATTTGAGTGCGTAAACCTCCAATGTATCGCGATGTCAATTGCGCCTTGGTCTCATTGAGATCGTTTTGCGTGACGAGCAAACGAAATGCACCAGTGTAATCATCTACGGTCTTGGAACCTTGGCGAAGATTTTGAAGATTGTGATAAAGGGTGCGCGCGTGATTATACGGGAGACACTCCGCACGGATATGCTTCTTTAATTTTAGCCAAAAATCAATTTTGGATTTACCGGTCCGGGCTCGTTGAGTCTTGAAGTGCATTCACCACGCCGCAGCGCGGCCTTGGAACCGAGTAGTGACAAGAGATGCTCGTCTCGTTTCCAAAACCTCCTTGAACTCGAGAACCTCTTCGGTTGCGACAAGCCAATCAAGAAACTCGTCAGCTTAAAAACCTCCATGGAACTCGTGACCGTAGCCGCCGTAATTTTGCGCGTATGGATTCTCGCAATCATCCTCGGTGTCGGATTCATCTTGCCGTTGTTGTTGCTGGGTCCTATTGTGTATTAGTGCACTCACTTGGCGAGTTAACAACTCGATCTGAGCGTGTAACCCGTCGAAGTATTCTCGTCTCACAAATTCCTCTACGGAAGCGTCATGAACGACTCGTTTCTTCGGCACCAGCTGCGCAAGAATCGAGTGGCTCTGATACCAACTGGTGTAGATCGAAATGCAAGAAAACGATGAATCTTCTTAAGAACACAAAGTTTTGTATTTTCTTCTTATTATCAAGCTACCAAAAATAATTCCCCTCTGCCATCGTGAAGAGGAAGATGTCCAAAAAAACATAAAAGGAAATAACAACAAATTAGGCAATAAATTGCCAACAACATGGAAATTGGTATAAATATATTGGATGACCTCTACAATATCCATGGACACGTTTAGAGATGGTGGATAATTCTAGAGATGGAGAAATTTAGAGACATCGGAGGATTCTAGAGATGGAGAATTCTAGAGAATACTATTTGATTGGATGATACAATGTATTGTATTAATGCTATGGCCTTTCATGTACATGTCTTGAGCCTAGAAATAGAGGCCATTGTAAAGCATCAAAACATAAGCAATACAAATTTTCTCTACCATTCTCTTTACATTGTTCTTATTATCTCTAGCAATATCTTTATTTTACAACACGTTATCAGCACGATTACTCTAAGAAATCACACTTGAGATCTATGAACGAAAATCTCTCTAATTATGTGAAAGGCAACGGGGAATCACTTTGCTTGGCGGATTGTGCGACAACACATATCATTTTGAGAGATAAAAAGTATTTTTCGCATCTCGTATTAGCTAATGCTAAAGTGAACACAATATTTGGTGCATCGGATCTTATTGAAAGCTCCGGAAGAGCCAATGTAGTGTTACCGAATGGTACACAATTAAAAATCAATAATTCAATGTTCTCAACCAGATAAAAAAGAATCCTGTTAAGTTTCAAAGATATCCGCCGGAATGGTTATCACATCGAGACAACAAATGAAAATGACGTCGAATATTTGTATATCACGTCTATGGTCTCGGGGAGGAAAAAAATTGTGGAAAAACTCCTATCATACAGTTCTGGATTATATTATACTTTTATTAATCCAGTTGAATCTAATATGGTGATTAACCAAAAACCAATGGACCCATCAAATTTTATGATATGGCATGATCGTTTAGGCCATCAGGGCTCCATAATGATGCGAAGAATCATAGGAAATTCACATGGACATACTCTGAAGAGTAAAAATGTCCTTTTGTCAAAAGATTTCCCTTGTGTTGCTTGCTTTCAAGGAAAGCTGATAACAAGACCATCTCCAATGAAAGTTGCGACTGAATGTCCAACATTTTTAGAACGAATTCACGGAGATATGTGTGGACCTATTATCCCGTCAAGCGGGCCATTTCAGTACATTATTGTACTTGTTAATGCATCGACACGCTGGTCGCATGTTTCTTTATAGTCCACTCGCAATGTTGCGTTTGCAAGACTCCTTGCTCAAATAATTTGATTACGAGCATAGTTTCCAGACCATGCGATAAAGAGTATCCGTCTGGACAATGCCGGGGAATTTACGTCTCAATCGTTTAATGATTATTGTATGTCAATTGGAATCACGATTGAAGACCCCGTGGCTCATAGTCATACCCAAAATGGGTTAGCAGAATCGTTTATTAAGAGGCTTAAATTGATTGCTAGGCCTATACTTATGAAAACAAAGTTACCGAATTCTGCTTGGGGACATGCAATATTGCATGCTGCATCGTTATTACGAGTACGGCCAACTGCGTATCATAAATTGTCCCCTCTGTAGCTTGTCACTGGCCAAGAACCAAATATCTCTCATTTGAGAGTGTTTGGGTGTGCAGTTTATGTCCCTATATCTCCCCCTTAAAGTAGAAAAATGGGACCCCAAAGAAGATTAGAAATTTTTATTGGGTTCGAGTCTCCATCCATTAATAAATATTTGGAACCCATGACAGGTGATATGTTTACAGCACGATTTGCTGACTGTCAATTTGAAGAGACAATTTTCCCTGCATTAGGGGGAGATAAACAAACGTCTGAAAAGGAAAGTCAAGAAATTTCATGGAATGCATTGACCTTGTCTCATTTGGATCCTCGTACGAATCAATGTGAACTAGAAGTTCAGAAGATCATCCACTTACAAAAGGTTGCAAATACGTTGCCTGATGCATTTACTGATGTTAAGACTGTGATAAAATCACATATACCAGTTGCTAATGTTCCTTATAGAATTACTCTTCCTGATAAATAAATGGGTAATATGCTAGCAAATGAGTCTAAAGCACGCCAGAAGCGTGGTAGACCTATTGGATCCAAAGATAAAAACCCAAGAAAAGGAAAGGATCAAGTTCGGGAAGTTGGTACATCACATGACATCACGATTCCTGAAGAAATAAAAATGAAAAATGAGGAGACGTCTCCAAAAGATGATGAAACTCATGAAATAGATGACAATGAAGAGATCTCGAATAACTATGTCACTTCAAGTGAAAGATGGAATAGAAAAGAAATTGTTGTGGATGATATATTTGCATATGCAATTGCATTACATATTTCAAAAGAAAATGAGGATCATGAACCAAGATCGGTCAATGAATTCCGACGAAGAAATAATTGGTCAGAATGGAAAGATGCCATTGAAATAAAATTGAATTCACTCAATAAACACCACGTCTTTGGACCTGTTGTCCATAAACCTGAAGATGTCAAACCGGTAGGATATAAATGGGTATTTGTGCGCAAACGAAATGAGAAAAATGAGGTCGTAAGATACAAAGCACGACTCGTCGCACAAGGGTTTTCACAACAACCAGGAATTCATTATGAAGAGACATATTCACCGGTTATGGATGCAATCACGTTCAGGTTTTTACTTAGTATGTCAATTTCAGAAGGACTCCAAATGAATATGATGGATGTCGTGACAGCCTATTTATATGGGTCACTTGATAATGACATTTATATGAAAGTCCCTGAAGGATTAAAAATGCTTGAAGCATGCATCTCAAAGCCCCGAGAAATGTACTCTATAAAGCTCCAAAGATCTTTGTATGGGCTAAAACAATCTGTTCGAATGTGGTATAATCGCCTCAGTGAATACCTCTTGAAAGAAGGATACATCAATAATAAAATATGTTCATGCATTTTTATTAAACAGACAAAAACCGGATTTTCCATCTTCGCGGTTTATATTGATGACTTGAACATCATTTGAATACATGATGAACTTGTGGAGACGATGGAATACTTGAAAAGAGAATTCGAAATGAAAGACTTGGGAAAAACAAAATTGTGTCTCGGCCTTCAGATTGAACATTTGGCAAAGGGGATTTTTGTTCACCAGTAATCATATATCGAGAAGATCCTTAAACGATTCAATATGGATAAATCACATCCTTTTAGTTTCCCCATGGTTGTTCGATCACTTGATGTGATAAAGGATCCATTTTTCCCCCGTGAAAAAGAAGAAGAACTCCTTGGTCCTTCGCCATGGGCACTGATGTATCTTGCTAATTGCACCCGTGCTGATATAGCATTTTTTGTTAATTTATTAGAAAAATTTAGTTCTTCTCCGACTCGAAGACATTGGACTGGTGTTAACCAAATTCTAAGATATCTTCGAGGAACATCTGATATGGGGATTATTTTATTCATAAGACTCGAAGTCCGGATAGATTGGATATGCTGATGCCGGATATTTATCTGATCCCTACAAAGCGCGGTCACAAACTGGATATGTATTTATTTGGCACCGATATATCCTGGCGCTCAACAAAACAGACCTTTACAACCACTTCTTCAAATCACGCTGAGTTATCAGCTCTTCATGAAGCTAGTCATGAATGTGTATGGCTGAGGTCTTTAATCCATCATATCTGAGAATCATGCGATCTTTCAATAAATGAAGGAAGTCCAACTTTCTTATACGAAGATAATACAGCTTTTATAGCCCAGATCAAAGGAGGCTACATCAAAGGACATAAAACGAAACATATTTCTCCCAAGTTCTTCTTTACTCATGAACTTCAGAATGAGAGAGATATTGATGTTTGTCAAATTCGTTCTAGTGACAATCTTGTAGATTTGTTCACCAAGGCGCTTCGTACGACTTCCTTCGAGAAATTAGTCTACAAGATCGGCATGAGAAAACTCAGAGATTTATAAGGAGATTTATAGAGATGTTCTGATGAGGGGGAGATATACGCGTTACACTCTTTTTCCCTTGCTTTAGGTTTTATCTCAATGGGTTTTCCAACAAGGTTTTTAATGAGGTAACATATGCGTATTGTACAAATTATGTACTCTTTTCTTTCTGGGGTTTTTCCCACGTGGTTTTTCCCAGAAAATCCTTACTAGGCATAATGATTGTACACGTCATCCAAAGGGGGAGTTTAATAAATATATTGGATAACCTCTACAATATCTATGGAGCATTCTAGTGATGGTGGAGGATTCTAGAGATGGAGAAATCTAGAGACATTGGAGGATTCTAGAGATGGAGATTTTTAGAGAATACTATTTGATTGGATGATACAATGTGTTGTATTAATGCTATGCCCTTTCATGTACACATCTTAAGCCTATAAAAATAGGCCATTATAAAGCATTAAGACATAAGCAATACAAATTCTCTCTACATTGTTCTTATTTAAAAACAGAAATCAAATAATAGCTAAATAAAATGCAATAATATGAAAATAAAGCCATGATGGATGGCTTCTTGCGATCTTGCTGGCTGATTGGTTAGATTGAAGATCAAGCTTTAGTCTTTCCTTTGCGGTCCCGAGCTTCCAAGAAAGTGAGAGGGTTATATCGGCATAAAAAAGTCTGGACCTTGTGGGGCATAAGTACCGAAAGTCGGCGGGAGAATTCGAGAGCGATGGCATGCAGGAACATCGACGAGAGGAACGTCCAGGCCTCGTGGGGGGATAAGTACAAGGAGTCGGCTGGAGGCATCGACAGAGGATCGACGACGCGGGCTGAAAACCAATGTGACAAGAATTTACGAGGCCCATACCTATCCTACCTACCCGGCACGTCGGGTAACCCCTGCTGACGCAAATCATGAAGGTTCGCCATGCCGATGTCAACTACCCCAAGGGAAAGGACGGATGGGACATGAGGAATGATGGGGAAATGAAGAAGGGAGGTGAAACTAAGGCTATAAAAGGCAAGGAAAGCATCATTTTGTAGGGGGGGTCGGCAAGAGAAAGAAAAGAGAGAGAAAAAGAGAAAGAAGAGAGAGAGAAAATCTGCAAACACCAAGAAAGCAAGAAAGAAGTATACATTCATTTTTATCATCATTTTTCGAGCCTCCTTAGCTAAGAAACGGAAGAAACCGAACTCTTTCTTTAAAAACAAGGATCAAACCTTATGATTGTTGAGAGCCCAAAGCGCTCTCAATAGTTAGGCGCTCAGAAGAATGACGACCAACAACGACAACGAGAACAACAAGTACACCGAGGAACAAAGGGTGGAAACGACACCCGACAACGCGGACCGCACCCAAACCACGACGGAGGAACTCCACTAGCAGCTCACAGCAGCAACAACATGAAATCAGCAGCTCGCCGCCCTCATGGATCACACTATTGCCGACGCAAGAAGGTAGTCCCCACAAAGCTTAACTGAGAGGAGAAGACATCAAAAAACGAGCAGACGGCCCATCACCTTCGTAGCTCAGCATAAACAGAGTCCTATTCCTATCTATCAGTAGTGCACCACAGTGGGAGAACGGGGAAAGACCTCTCCAGCACAGCGACAACCTGGGAATGCCATCCCCATCAATGCAGACTGCCCACCAAACCGCGACGACGGCGACTGTTTGACTAACCCACCTTATCCAATTGCACCTTCCGATGCAGATGCAGCACCAGTAGACAATAGTTACGACCACAGCCGAGGCGAGGATCCAAGAGCGCATCGACCAAGCACTCTAGGAGTTAACCTTGAGGGTGGGATACGTGACCTCACAGATACACAAAGCGACGAGCGCAGCACCAGAGATCGATAGACTGGTCGAGGAATCCAGGCACACGCTCTTCTCACCATACATCAGTAGCATCAGGATCGATGAGATGCCAAATATCAGAACGACGGAGTACAAGGGAACGACGGACCCTAACGCGCACGTAAAGGCGTTCAGAATCGCGACGGGATGAATAAACACGCACGGGCCAGAGCGAGAGGCCATCATGTGTCATTTGTTCGTCGACAACCTGCAAGGGTCGGCCCTATAGTGGTTTTCCAGGCTTCCGTCCAACTCAGTGAAGTGCTTCAACTACCTTGTCTCCCACTTCTTGCGACATTATTCGATGTTTGTGCAGAACGAGATAAACATAACTGATCTGTGGCTACAAGAGCAGGAAGAAAGATTTCATGGCCCGAGTCTCCGGGTTAGACGACTGCGTCGCCATCCAAGCCTTAAAGCATAACTTGTGGTTCGACGCACCCTTTAGAGAAGAGTTGATGAAGACACGCCCGTCGATGATCGAGGATGAGCTCCACAAAGTATCCGTGTTCATGCAAATAGAGGAAGAGAAGGTGACGCTAGCCAAGAAGCATGGGTCAAAGAGCAAAGGGAAGCAGCAGGAAATGAGAGAAGGCAAGGACTACAAGGATAACCCTCCGACGAGATCAAGGGGAGGAGAAGAAGACAGGAGAATTTTGGGCCAACCGCGCAGCCGAGAAGGCCAAAAGCGGGCGGTTTACAGTGTCGATGAGAGGCGAGAGCCGGCGGAAGAAGGAGGAGAGCAAGGACGGAAAATATGGCCGAAGGACCTGAGCAAGTACTGCAGCTTTCACAAATCTAGAGGACAGTCCACCGAGGAG
This sequence comes from Parietaria judaica, assembly GCA_954871525.1. Classification (NCBI taxonomy): domain Eukaryota; kingdom Viridiplantae; phylum Streptophyta; class Magnoliopsida; order Rosales; family Urticaceae; genus Parietaria; species Parietaria judaica. Next base: position 16,633,737 of record OX940869.1, read on the forward strand.
TGATCCATTCTGAAAAGGAGACTCAGGGAGAAGTGGGCAAAGGGAGAGTTGCGAGGATTGGACTTAGGAGACCCCTACGAGCCAAGGCCGGATGATCGACGGCAGCCCCGACGGGAAGAGCCGTCGCAAAGGAGCGGAGGTGGAAAGCATCATCTTCCACAAAGCCTTGAAGAAGATGAACATCGAATGGATAGAGATCTAGGACAAACCCGGAAGTGTCTCAGGATTCAACGAAGACGTCGCGGCGTCATTAGGGACAGTCAGACTGCCAATATGCATGGGAAGCGTCAACAAGATGATGACGTTGATAGTGCTAAACTGCCCATCGATCTTCAACATGATCCTCGGACGACCGTGGATCAACTCCATGAGAGCCGTCCCGTCGACGTACCACTAGAGCATCAAGTTCCCCGGCAAAGGAGGGAAGGTGGAGGAAGTCAAAGGAAAAATGACGCATATCAAACTTGTTAGATGATGAGCTATAGGACGATGGTAGAAAAAGAAGAGCGGAGGAACAAGGACCAGTTATAGCAGTTATCGCCGCCGACCCCCGAGGCCTCGACGCAGGTATCCAAGTTCTTTTTTTTGTGAATAAGTAGACCTCACCTATTTTTTTGTTAGTTTTTTTACTATTTCCGTCAATGATGACGTCAACAACGCAAATCACAATGCTATTGAGGAGATAAATTAGGAATTCAAGAAAGAAAATGAGAAGAAAAATAAGAATTTGGATTGTTGATGTTCAAAGAATTTGAGTTTACATACAAGTTTAGTTTAATATTTGTGGGTTTACCATTTGAGTTTATTTATTTCACTTGCGTTATTTTCATCACTAACGGAAATAGTACAAATACTGAGGTCTACCGATTCAACAAAAAGGTGAACTTGGATACTTTTACCATAATTTTTTTAAGTTAACTCTATGCCGCCCTATTTTTGAATAACTTAGGTACTTTTGCCCGTATTAACTTTTTTTTATCAGTTTAGGGAGGAGGAATCAACTTGGTCTTGCCTATAAGGTGGGGATTTCCCGCTTACTGGTTCCTTAATGAGTTTAACTTTAATTGTAATGTATATGAGATTTTGACTAATGCATAATCATATTAATTAAGGATAATTGTTGTAAAAACACTCACATGTAATAAGAAGCATGACTTATATTCCCATTCTTTTATTTTTTTGGTGGCACAATTCTTAATGATGTAAAAATACTTGGCGGAATTAATAAAAAAAAAATTCACTAACTCTCTGCCATGAAGTTTCACATCGCGACGTATGATTTGTCTATATTTTAGCTCACTTCGACCAAGTTTCTGTTGGTTCCCAAACTTTGATTGTTTACTAATATAATATCACAATTAGGAAATCACACTCACACATATACTTCCAACAATAACGCACACAGTGGCGTAGCCAGGATTTTGTTTCAGCCGAAGCACAATGCAAAAAATTTAACTTTTTAAAAAAAAAAAAAACATAAACGACGACAATCAAACTAAAATATTGTAATGTCTAAACAAAAAAACATAAATAGATAGCATTGCCTAATACAAAATATGACATCACGATTTCATTTTTTGAAAGTGTTGCATGATAGATTCTTCGTCGATAGAAGCAGCAATCTTTATCTCGATGTATACAAGAATGTTGTCGGTCATCCACTTCTGGCCCATTTGATTTCGTAATCGAGTCTTGATGATGTTCATAGCAAAAAACTCTCTCCACGGTTGCAGTAGCCACGGGCAAGATCAATGCCAAAGTAATGACCTGATACACATATGAATACGTAACACTTTTTTTTCGTCTGAACCATTTTACTAGCAAGAGCACCAATGCCTTTCAAACCTTGATACTCGTCAGACGATGTTACATCAAATATGTAGTTGGCAAGTTAATTATTAAGATGAATAAGGTCGGTCGAAGAAAAATATTTGGCATAGAACTTCGCAAATTTGAGTACTTTTTCCTTGTCAAATGCATCAAATGAATTATCTGGGCATAAGCACGCGACAGAAAGAAGCAAATATGTACTAACCTCAGTGAACCGACCGTTTAATTCCTAAAGTTTCATATCGATGACGGAAGTAAAGATATCAAATCGATAATATTGATTTTTTTTATTTTCGAAGCATTTCGTCGTGATTTCCCGTCTTCAGTATAGAAATCCTCCATTTTGGAACATTAATTTCATGTTCTTGACAAAATACTATGACTTGTTCAAGAAGAGATTCCCAGCTACATTCTCTCATGATTTGCAACCGGTGTTTACATATCCGCACCAAAGTCATGGCATTGAAAATATCTTGATCCTGCCTCTGTAATGCCTTTCAAAGGTCGTTTGTAATCACGAAGATAAATACTATCAAATGAATGCCGAACATAACATCAAAAGATTGTAGCATCCTTGACAATAACTGTAATTATTAAATAATATTAAATAGAATTAATTCAAATATATATTAATAATAATAAATGCTAAATTGAATAATACCTTTGTTTGACCTTTTTGATCAATTGGTGACGGGTCATCAATAATCTTCTGAAGGACAACAACTGTAGAAGAGAATATAGATAGAAATCTAAGTAGGGTTTCATGGTCCGACCCTCAGCATGTATCACTGTGTCGTATCAAAGAACTTTTTTTATTTATACCCGGCCGGTTACAAGCTCGCCACTTTCGACTTCTCGGTTAATCATGTCAGCTTGTATGTATTGAAGAGTGTCGGATCCTTTCGGTGATACATTAACAGTATTCACTACTTCACCCACCACACAAAACAATGAATCCAAGCGAGTATGATGTTTGGCCACATATACGAGTGCCAATTGAAGTTGATGAGCAAAGCAATGAATATAAAAAGCACAAAGCTTTTCCTGGAGAATTAGAGTTTTGAGACCGTTGATCGCACCTTGCATATTACTAGCTCTATCGTAACCTTGTCCCCACAATATCGATATGCTCAATCCAAGTGTCAAAAGTAATGGATCGATTGCCTTTTTAAGCGAAAGAGCCATCGTGCTAGCAACGTGTACAATACCAACAAAACGTTCAAGTACTTGACCTCTTTGATCAACGTAACGGAACACAATTTCCGTTTGCTTTTTTGTAGAAATGTCACATGACTCGTCGACTAACATTGAAAACAAAGAATCTCCGAGATCATCAGTTATAGCTTTGAGTGTTAAACTAGCTACGACATGCACAATATCTTTTTGAATATCAGGAGATGTTAGCTTGAGAGTTTTACTAGCATTTTGTAGTGCAACAGCTTTGACCGCAGGATTCTGTTCAGCTGTATTTCGCAAGAGCTCTATAAAATTACTGTGATTACTTGATCTATCAGATTACTCACGGCCACGAAATGCCAGACCTTGCTGTAAAAGCCAACAAACACAACCCATCGAAGCCTTCTAGCAAATACGATAACCTATATTATCGCTGCTAGTTTTCTTAGCGACAATATGCTCAATATTTTGTTTCGGATTAATCATAGCTAGAAAATCTCTCCAAGCCTTATTGTGTGCACTATCAAAAACCCCCCAACATGTTCTTGCAATCTCTTGCTAATCCTCCAATTCATGAAACCTTGGCCAATAAAAGATTCCCCACCCGATTGATTCCCGTGACATGGTCTAAAAAGATAGCTACACAAACAATACGCGGCATCTTTTAGTTCGCTATACTCCAACCAATTCGAGTTTACGGCCGCCTTCGGTGCCCTCTTCCGACCAGTTTCGAAGCATTTACATTCCGACGAGTTTCGGCCACGAGTTTACGACCGCCTTCGCTGCCGTCTTCTTATTATTTTTGAAGCATTTTTACTCCCAAATTCTGATGAGCTTCGAAACTGGTCGGAAGACGGCACCGAAGGCGGCCGTAAACTTGTGACCGAAACTTGCTCGAATGTAAATGCTTCGAAACTTCTAGAAAGACGGCATAAAAGGCGGCCGTAAACTCGTGGCCGAAATGTTGGACATATGTGTCCTTAAACAAGATATTTTATCCATTTGTAAAAGATTATGACAAGTCGTTGAATAAAGATGATACTTATTATGATAATCTTATTATATTTTCTGGTAGAGTAAAATAGAATGTTTGATTCCTTAGTTCATAAAGGATGCAATTATGTTATTATTATCACAACAGAGTCCATGTGAGGAAGAATTAATAATCATAATAAATGAACTTAAAATGCCCGTGACCTGATCAACTGGGTGGGAGCCCATTAATCGTATAAGGTCATTAACGTGACTAAGTGACAATCCTATTCTGGATTTTGTGTGTGTCACACTCACTAGAAGTGCATTAAGTATGAAGTGTCTTCATACTGGACTGGACCTGACTTAAACTCCGGAAGTTATCATATAAGACCGTCACTGATAACTTGGATTTGATTCACTAGTAGATGATCAAATGGATATTCGATCTAAGTCCTGAGTGATCTTGAGTCCAAGCTGCTGGCTTGATTGTTCTTTGATTTAACCGTTAAAGAACACGAAATATTACCGCTGTTCCCCACACTATTATTTTGGGAACATGATAGTCAGCAGTAAGGGTAGCTTGGTCATAGACATGGGCATCACACAGCTCTCTTCAGAGTGATGATGATTCCCTTGATTGTCGGTGATGAGAAGTGAGAGGTACCCGTGCGCAACTTATGAATCGAAACCATAAGTGGGTCACTCATAATATTACTGACTGAGTCAAGGATGAAAATGCAATGAGGGGCATAACGGTAGAAACCGCCTGCTCGTGTGTGGATCATCAAGTGAAAGATCAATAACCCGAATTTGATTGTATCAATGGACACCCTGCTGTTATAAAGGGAATAATATATACCGTATCACTAAAGAGTGCAGCCTCGGGTCTATAGTTGAATCACTTCGAGGTTTGACGAACAACTAGCAGTTCGTTGGAGCTTAAGTGATACGGGTCCATGGTCCCCAGGATAGCTCCGTAACGGATGATACGTACGTGATTAAAATACATTCTGGATAATGTTTAATCATTTGGCTTGACTTATAAAACTGAAAGGTCTGTGGCAGATGTCAGATAGTTTCATCGTTAGCGTGGCAAAAGTACCATATTTTGGTAAACGAAATTAACTGATAAAATAAAGTTATAATTTAGATTTTCTATCAGCACCATGTTGTTGGAAATTAAATTCTAAGCAACTTTGCTTTTTGAACCGAGTCATTTTGACTTACGGTTAGTGATTTATAGATTTTCTAAGTTTATGATCGGTTCGATAAACTTTGAAATTAAATCACATGTCACGAATTTAAATGATGGTGTGGCACCATGACATTTTAATGTGTGATATTGAGATCAGGAAATATGAATATAATTTAATTATTTGGATTTAATTATTAATATGTTAATAATTAATTAATAATTAATAGATTTATATTAATAAAAAAAATATATATTTATATATATTTTTATATGTGTAAATTCGAATTAGGGTTTCATATATGAAACCCTAACCAAATTCGAATGGTATGATTTGGTCTTTCCATATTTGCGGCATAAGTACCAAATGTATTGGTATTTTAGCAAATCCCTAAAATCAATATTATCCATTGGATCGGTTATGATTTAATATCAACCGTTGGATTAGGATATTGATAAATTCGAATTTGATAACTTGGTGACCAAGTTTAAATTTTCGAATTTGGTTAATTAATTATATCCGTTAGATCGGTCTAAGATTTAATCTTTACCGTCGGATTGAAAATTAATTAATCATATATATTTATATAAATTTTCGAATTATAATTTAAGGATAAAATCGAAATTGTTTTCTTTAAATCTTTTTATATTTGATTTTATCCTAAACTAATTTGATCCATTAGATCGGTTTAAAGATTTATCTTAACCGTTGGATCTAGATAATGATAATTCGAATTTTAATATAAATATATATGATAATTCGAATTTAATAAAGATAAGAAGATAAGATTGGATTTTTGATTTATCCAAATCTTTCTTATTTAATTAAATCGCTAATTAATTATATCCATTGGATTTAGATGAGATTAAATCTGGACCATTGGATTAAGATAATTAATTATATTTAATATATAGAATTCGAATTTTAGGGAGGGAATTTCTCCAATTCGGTTACCGTTTGAGCCTATAAATAGGAGGCTCATTCTACACATTTTTCACACCTTTCCCCAGAGAAAAATTCGAACTCTCCCTCTTCCTCAGGGTCTGCGAATTTTCTCTCTGATCTCTCTTTTCTGGTTCGGCGTAGGAGACAATTTCTCCGGAAGCTTAAAAAGAACCATCAGTTAAAATTTTGCGACGGAGTCCTGCCGGCGAAGCCCACGCTTCGGTACGAGGATTCCAGGAGAATATCCCGGAAGATCACGGGAGTTTCCCTCAGCATTGGCGGAGCCCTGCCCGATTCTGAACGCGCAGCCGGAAGTCGTCAATTGAGGTACGGCCTTATGCATTGGGTTAATAAATGCAACCATTTACTGCTTTCTATTTATTTCCTATTATGACTAGATTATTAATAATGATACATGAATATTAAATTACATAATATTTATCAGATCTTGTGATATGGTTATTATCCGATATCCGGACCGTTGAACGGATAACAAGTTTTTCCGCTTTAAAATAATTTTTAAATGTTACCCGGACGGTTCGGAGGTATAATTCGTGATAATTTACATGGAATCCGAAACGTGATCTCCAACACGAAACTCGTCAAAACTGGTAGGAAAACGGCAGCGAAGGCGGTCGTAAACTCGTGGCTGAAACTCGTCGGAATCTGGGCCCCGTAAAAATGAATATGAGGATGACACAATAAGAAAGTTTTTTGTTTCTAAGAAGCGATAAGAAAGCTTACCATCGTAGAGGGATAAGAGCTCGCCGATAGACGATTCGCCGATGGGATTCACAAAGAAGTTTGGCGATGGGATTCGCAGATTCACCGATGAGATTCGTGGTAAGAGGGTTCGTGGATTAGATTGGCAGAGTTTTGAGATTTGGAGAAAACGAAGAGCGTCGAATTCGAACAATCGTAAAATATTTATAAAAAAAAAAAACCAGCGAGTGCACGTGCGATCAGTGGTGCATTAATGCCTCTACCACTTAGTGCGGCTATTTTCTATTCGTACTCTAATTTACTATTAATAAAAGTCAATATAAGAAAGATTTTAAAGAACATTCATAATGGTTATATCATCCAAAGTGTTTTTGATAATTGGTAACTCTACTAGATATACTTATTCAACAGTCACGGGTTCAAATCTCATGGGACTCAAATGAGTGCCCCCCTTTATATATATGTAAACTTGACCAGTTGTGTCACCTGTTCTTACACTGAGAGAGAGAGAGAGAGGGAGAGAGAGAACTGTTCAGACGGTGATGACAGCGACTCTGAACGACGGCAACGGACGTGGTCATGGTTGCAGTGGTGGAGCTCGGAGGTGGTGGCGAGTGGAGAGAGCTTAGAGAGAAAAAGAGAGGGAGAATGAAAATCAAAATGCTGAATTAATGGAGGGAAAATGAAATATATGCTTGAAACATTTCGTCGCCGTGGCTCTTTACATAAATGGCCGAGGCACATCACACGTGCAATGATTAATTCGGGCAGCAATATAATTAAATACCGCGGCTTTATACAAAGAAGAAAACAAAACCTTTTCGCCTGCTCATACTACACCACGGTCCCAGAAATAAAACCGCGGTACTAAATCACAAAGCCATGGCCATAAAAAATTCAAAATCAACCTGATAGCTCCCGTATTTGGGTCATCTGGATCAAGCCGTGGCTCGGCAACACTAAACTGCGGTGTAGTAATTTAGAGACCGACATCTGAGTAGTACGCCGAGGCAAGTAAAATAAAGAATTACCATTATACCTACCCACCACGGTGTAGTTTTTCATAAACCGCAGCTAAGTTCATGATACTGCTCATGTGTATTAAAAACAACGGCTGGTTGTATGAAATTTCCTTTTTTTTCCCAATGAGTACTTTCGAGGAATTCCCATAAAAATTATCTAAGTTCGTCCTAATTTTCTCACAACTAATTTCTCAGATTTCCGTGTGTAAATAATTGAAATACGTAAATTAAATATCATCAAAGTCATTAAACTTTATATTAAATAGCAAGAAGTTTTCGGTCACAAGAAAGTCTTCATTACAACGCAATTATTATTTATCCCCGACACTTGTTTTTTTTTTCCCGAGAATCCTCAATACATCTTGACTCCTACACCTTGACGACTTAAAATAGATTCATCATCATTATCAAAGTTTTTCATGTCTTCAAATGTCGGTAACCCTTTTAAGAACGGGGGAATATTCGTACATGTGTCTTTGTCTTGTTCTTTCGAATCTTCAACGTTTCATTGTTTCAAATGTACTACGAGAGATAATTCCTGATTAGCCGGATTGGTAACGTAAACCACTTGAGCCGCCAGTGACGCCAGGATGAATTAATCGTTGGCATATCCGATCCATCTAAAGTCAACAACCGTAATCCCTTCATTGTCAACTTTTAAATGGTTACTGTCCGCCCATTTGCACTTAAATAATGGTACTCGGAAGCCACAGTAGTCAAGTTCCCAAATATAATGTACGTAGCCGTAGTACTTCATATAACCGTGTACGGGATTCTTGTGTTGGACATATGTGTCCTTAAACAAGATATTTTATCCATTTGTAAAAGATTATGACAAGTCGTTGAATAAAGATGATACTTATTATGATAATCTTATTTTAGTTTCTGATAGAGTAAAATAGAATGTTTGATCCTTACTTCATAAAGGATGCAATTATGAATTATTATCTAAACAGAGTCAATGTGAAGAAGACTTAATAATCATAATAAATGAACTTAAAATGTCTGTGACCTGATTAACTGGGTGGGAGCCCATTAATCGTATAAGGTCATTAATGTGACTAAGTGACAATCCTATTCTGGATTTTTTGTGTGTCACACTCACTAGAAGTGCATTAGGTATGAAGTGTCTTCATACTGGACTAGACCTGACTTAAACTCTGGAAGTTATCATATAAGACCGTCACTGATAACTTGGAGTTGAGTCACTAGTAGATGATCAAATGGATATTCGATCTAAGTCCTGAGTGATCTTGAGTCCAAGCTGCTGGCTTGATTGTTCTTTGATTTAACCGTTAAAGAACACGAAATATTACCGTTGTTCCCAACACTATTATTTTGGGAACATGATAGTCAGCAGTAAGGGTAGCTTGGTCATAGACATGGGCATCACACAGCTCTCTTCAGAGTGATGATGATTCCCTTGATTGTCGGTGGTGAGAAGTGAGAGGTACCCGTGCGCAACTTATGAATCGAAACCATAAGTGGGTTACTCATAATATTACTGACTGAGTCAAGGATGAAAATGCAATGAGGGACATAACGGTAGAAACCGCCTGCTCGTGTGTGGATCATCAAGTGAAAGATCAATAACCCGAATTTGATTGTATCAATGGACACCCTGCTTTTATAAAGGGAATAATATATACCGTATCACTAAAGAGTGCAGCCTCGGGTCTATAGTGGAATCACTTCGAGGTTTGACGAACAACTAGCAGTTCGTTGGAGCTTAAGTCGGATCCATGGTCCCCAGGATAGCTCCGTAACGGATGATACGTACGTGATTAAAATACATTCTGGATAATGTTTAACCATTTGGCTTGACTTATAAAACTGAAAGGTCTGTGGCAGACGTCAGATAGTTTTATTGTTAGCGTGGCAAAAGTACCATATTTTGGTACACAAAATTAACTGATAAAAGAAAGTTAGAATTTAGATTTTTTATCTGCATTATGTTGTTTTAAATTAAATTCTAAGTAACTTTGCTTCTTGAACCAAGTCGTTTTGACTTACGGTTAGTGATTTATGGATTTTCTAAGTTTGTGATCGGTTCGATGAACTTTGAAATTAAATCACATGTCACGAATTTAAATGATGGTGTTTCACCATGACAATTTAATGTGTGATATTGAGATCAGGAAATATTAATATAATTTAATTATTTGGATTTAATTATTAATATCTTATTAATAATTAATTAATAATTAATAGATTTATATTAATAAATAAAAATATATATTTATATATATTTATATGTGTAAATTCGAATTAGGGTTTCATGATATGAAACCCTAGCTAAATTCGAATGGTATGATTTGGTCTTTCCATATTTGCGGCATAAGTACCAAATGTTTTGGTATTTTAGCAAATCCCTAAAATCAATTTAATCCATTGGATCGGTTATGATTTAATATCAACCGTTGGATTAGGATATTGATAAATTCGAAATTAATAACTTGGTGACCAAGTTTCATTTTTCGAATTTGGTTAATTAATTATATCCGTTAGATCGGTCTAAGATTTAATCTTTACCGTCGGATTGAAAATTATTTAATTATATATATTTATATATTTTTTGAATTATGGTTTATGGATAAATTCGAAATTGTTTTTAATAAATCTTTTTAAATTTGATTTTATCCTAAACTAATTTGATCCATTAGATCGGTTTAAAGATTTATCTCAACCGTTGGATCTAGATAATGATAATTCGAATTTTAATATATATATATATATATATATATTTCGAATTTTATAAAGATAAGAAGATAAGATTGGATTTTTTTATTTTATCCTAATCTTTCTTATTTAATTAAAACCCTAATTAATTAAATCCATTGGATTTAGATGAGATTAAATCTGGACCATTGGATTAAGATAATTAATTATATTTAATATATGAAATTCGAAAATTAGGGAGGGCATTTCTCCAATTCGGTTACGGTTTGAGCCTATAAATAGGAGGCTCATTCTACACATTTTTCACACCTTTCCCCAGAGAAAAATTCGAACTCTCCCTCTCCTTTAGGGTGCGCGAATTTTCTCTCTGATCTCTTTTTTCTGGTTCGGCTTAGGAGACTATTTCTCCGGAAGCTTAAAAAGAACCATCAGTTAAAATTATGCGATGGAGTCCTGTCGGCGAAGCCCACGCTTCGGTACGAGGATTCCAGGAGAATATCCCGGAAGATCACGGGAGTTTCCCTCAGCACCGGCGGAGCCCTGCCCGATTCAGAACGCGCAGCCGGAAGTCGTCAATAGAGGTACGGCCTTATGCATTGGGTTAATAAATGCAACCATTTAATGCTTTCTATTTATTTCTTATTATGACTAGATTATTAATAATGATATATGAATATTAAATTACATAATATTTATCAGATCTTGTGAAATGGTTATTATTCGATATCCGGACTGTTGGACGGATAACAAGTTATTCCGCTTTAAATTAATTTTTAAATGTTACCCAGACGGTTCGGAGGTACAATTCGTGATAATTTTCATGGAATCCGAGACGTGATTCCCAACAATTGGTATCAGACCCATGGTTCAAAGATAAATAATTACGTAATTTAATTAATGGGTTTAAGAACGAATTTTTTGATGAATAAAATTAATTATTTAAAATTGAAATTTTGAATTTCTAGATATTTTAAATATTAATTTAAAATAAGAAAATTACCCGACCCGAATAATCGGACCGGGTGGTTGGACTGGGCAGCCCTTGGCAGCCCAGCCCGAGAATTACGCGAACAGGGGCTGCCGCTGCAGCCCCAGGTAGTTCGCCAGGGCGAGGCCCACGGGCAAGGCCCACGAGCAAGGCCCTCGCCAAGGCCATTCGGCCAGGGCAAGGGCACCCGTGTGGGCCTGGCGGGCTGGCCGCAGGCCACGCTGCCTGGCAGCGGTATGGGCCTGCTGGCCCAGCCCGAAGGGCTCGGGTACTGCCCTGGCCCACCCGTGGGCTGTCCCTGCCCATTCCACGGGCATGTGGGCCCGGGCTTTAACCCGGAGGGCCCACGTGCATTTTTTTAATATGGGTCGGATTTTTATTCCGACTCGGATCCCGTTGATTAATTATTAATGAAATTAATATTTATGAATTAAAATTAATTATGATTAATTAATATGAATTAAAATATGGATGTTATTTCCGGATAAAATTAAATATGGATGTTATTTAATAAATTAAAATATGGATGATAATATTCGAAGAATAATATCATTGTCTTATTTTAATATTTCATAAATAATTATTAAAGAGCATTAAAATGTTTAATGATAATTCTTAGAGAATAAGTATCATTAACATAAAATTATAAATATTCATCATAGATATAATTTGTTATAACCTATTTTCATAACTCTCAAACATAGTGTCTATGTTTAGATCATTATTAATATGTCTATATAGGATAAATATAAATAATAAAGAGTAAATGTAAAAGTGTTTATTATAAGTCGGAAAAATTTCAAACGTACAATCTTGCCTAAGGAAGAGGGAATCAAAAGTGGGGCCGGTCCACCATCCACTTCTGGGTGACCGGTTAGGACCCCTCCCATCGACCTGGAGAGTGTACGGATTGATCAATCACTACCGACGAAATAATAAACACATTTCTAGGGCTTATTTAAAATTACGTGTCGTAATAAATAAAGCCAAAATATAAACTTTTAATGTGTCATTAATAGACAGTTTATATAATAAGTTTTTATAACTTATAAATTAAAAACGTTATTTCCTAAAAACAATGGCAAGTATAGAATAAAACAAAAGTCTCCATTATTACTATCACAAAGTCTGCTAACCACACCGCCTTGAGTCACCCTAGTGTGTCCATTCCCTAAGAAAGGTGTGCTTGTGGAAGGTTTGACACCGTGATAGTTCCAAAAGTATATGGGGACAGAGGAATCTTGGAAATGGACCGCTAGTCACCCTAGAGTGACCATTCCCTAAGGACGACGTTTCTAAGAGGATCCCGAGAACCGAAAATAATGGGTTAAGCTTGCACGGAAGTTGGTGCTTCCCGACCATCTATGGTGATAGTTAATAATCATAGAGGACTTTGATAGTTCTTGTTATGAATATTAATTAAGTTTATGACTAAAACTTAGTTTAACCAAACTACACGGTTGATACCGCGAGTCACCCTGGAGTGACCATGCCACTAAGGACGACAACGACTTGTAAAGTCGGTTAAATTATCACAAAATAGTTAAAATGGTTTATTTAACGTTTTCCCAGAACATGTTTGCATCATGTAACTATTTCAAACGAAATTATTTTTCAAAAAACATTCTACCTATAATAAAGTTTAATAAGTTTCTTTTTCAATGTCAGTATAAAATGTCTATCCCAAAAAAATATAGAACAATCTGATGTGTATTTAATGTCAAGACAATAAAAGTTCGAATAAGTGATTTTGTTCACTTATTGATTATCTTTTGTGTTTAGCTGGTATTTCCACTCGATATTACAAGGGAGTAATTCGAAAGTTCTTGAACTTGGGAAATGGCTGAGAAATGAACAAAGATAAGATAATCGCCCAACTTAAAGTTAATGATTGGTTAAGGTGTAAACCTTTGACTGAATCCAGTATTCGGAAGACAATCATAAATTGACTATGTTAGTCAAAGTAATGGGATAATTATTTCAGTGGGAGCAACTCGTTTAAATATAATAAATTGTTGTTTTCAAGAACAATATTTATTATACCCGTGACTTACGTGGAAATTCAAATATCCACTTATATGAACAAAGTTTTATCATTGTAGATCATAATGAAATTATTATTTATGAAATGATTTAGTTGTTTATATTGATTGTCCGGAGAAGTTAAATAAACAAGCTCAAACCATTATGAAATAATGAATGAATAATATGGATGTGACATCCAGAAAAAGGTTAACTATGAAAGTGATCATACCTAAGGCATCTTAATGACAGTCATATTAATTTGGATGAGATAAACAGGATGGACCAATGCGTGAACTGTTCGTCAGTTCCCTGCCTGTTTGAGAATCTTGTCTAAAGATTGAAATGATTAAAAGACCATTTCATGAGAAAAGGTCTAAAGAGCCACAGTTCCTATAAAGCTTGTACATAATTGATGTATGTGGTCCATTATACAAGCTCGAGAAGGACATGAATACTTTATCTAATGATAGGCAAGTATTCAAAGGTAAAGGTATGAATGCAAAGTAAATTAGAACTTATATGAGTTCAAGAAATTTATTGCATAAATCGAATTTTTAAATTTGATAAATCACTAATGGCTCTTCAGTTATTCTGAAGTGGTGAGTCTGAACTTTTAATTCTGTGATCACCGTTAAGAGAAATTAATTCTCGGTTAGTCAACGATTCACTATACACGTCAAGCACAATGAGGTGTTATAGAAAGGAGGAACAAGAACCTTTTAGAAATGATTGAAGGGAAAGAATCATTTTATATTCTTCATTTAATATTCTTCATTTAATGGGACTCGGACGAGATATAGTTTATGATCATATAAGAGAGTAATTGTTTTTCAGCAATAAGCAACTCTTTTGGAATATGACTCTATAATAAACTATGAATCTCAAGGTAAAATATTACTGGAGGAATTGTTAGATGACAATTTAATTACACAATCAACAACGCTTGTTGATAATCAGAGTGTGGAAACCACGATCCCAAAATCAGAACCAAATGGTACTCAGATGTAGTGGGAGGTTGTTAAAACCAAGACACCACGAGTGATCATAGTTTCATTAGAAACTTTGAGAATACTCAGACGTAGTGGGAGGTTCAATAGAACGGTTAAACACTACGAGTATACTCAGTTGGAATTTTACCTGGCTATCACAAACGCTAGCGTTGAAGATCCTATAGGCTTTATGCAAGCTATGATGGATCCTGATAAGGGAGAATGGTAGGAAGCCATGAACCAAGAAATAGAATCAATGGATTCTAATCAAGTCTGGAACTTGTAGACTTACTGGATGGCCTTCAAAACCATTGGTTGTAAGTGGGTATACAAGCGAAAGAGAGGAGTGGACGGGAAGGTTGAAACCTTCAAGGCTAGATTAGTGGCAAAGGGTTTTACCCAGAGAGAAGGTATTGATTTCGATGAGACCTTCGCTCCAGTCGCTAAGTACAAGTCCATCCGGATTCTCATGACCATAGCCTGTAGTCTCAATTACGAGATTTGGCAGATGGACGTCAAAACCGCCTTCCTAAACGGGCACATTGACGAAAAAATCTATATGGACCAACCAGAAGGGTTCGTGCAACAGGGTCAAGAAGGGAAAGTTTGCAGATTACTCAAATCCATCTATGGATTGAAGCAAGCTTCCAGATCCTGGAATCTAAGGTTCGATGAAACCATCAAAACCTATGGATTCGTTCCAAACGTCACTGAGGCCTGCATTTATAAGCTCAACGACGAAACCGTGGAAATTTTTCTTGTTCTGTACGTCGACGATATTCTTCTCATTGGAAACAGTGTGAAGAAATTATCGGACGTGAAGGCGTGGCTATCTACGCAGTTCCAAATGAAGGACATGGGAGAAGCCAGTTATGTTCTTGGGATCCGCATTTTCAGGGATCGCAACAACAGGCTTCTGGCTTTATCTCAAGAAGCTTACATTGATAAGGTGCTTGAACTTTTTGCAATGGCAAACTCCAAGGGTGGTAATTTACTAACCAGACATGGAGTGTTCCTTAGCAGGAAACAGTGCCCAACTTCTCCGGAAGAGCAAGATGTGATGAGGCGAATACCCTATGCTTCAGCAGTGGGAAGTATGATGTACGCTATGCAATGTACTAGGCCAGACATCTGTTACGTTGTGGGAATTGTTAGCAGATACCAATCCAACCCTGGTATGGCTCACTGGACAGCAGTGAAGAACATTCTCAAGTATCTTCGGAGAACGAGAGACTATATGTTAGTGTTTTCAGGATCAGAACTGAATCCACTAGGATACACTGTTTCAGACTTTATGTCTGATAGAGACGCGAGAAAATCGACGTCGGGAGCAGTGTTCACCCTTGCTGGTAGAGCGATATTCTGGAGAAGCGTAAAGCAATCTTGTATCGCAGATTCCACAATGGAAGCTGAATACGTGGCAGCTTTTGAGGCAGCGAAAGAATCAGTTTGGCTCAAGAATTTCTACATAGAGCTGGGAGTTGTTCCAGATGTAGATGGCCCCCAAACACTATACTGTGACAAGAGTGGTGCGGTGGCAAATTCTAAAGAGCCTAGAGACCATAACAATGCGAAACATATAGAACGCAAATACCATCTCATAAGAGAAATAGTGCGTCGTGGCGACGTGAGGGTTGTGAAAATAGCTTCGGAAGACAATCTGGCTTATCCATTCACCAAGACGTTGCCAGAGAAAATATTCAGGAGGCATCTGGAGAGTATGGGTCTGAAAGACATGGGTCATCTTCTTTAAGTACAAGTGGGAGGTTGTTGGACATATGTGTCCTTAAACAATATATTTTATCCATTTGTAAAAGATTATGACAAGTCGTTGAATAAAGATGATACTTATTATGATAATCTTATTATAGTTTCTGGTAGAGTAAAATAGAATGTTTGATCCTTAGTTCATAAAGGATGCAATTATGAATTATTATCACAACAGAGTCAATGTGAAGAAAAATTAATAATCATAATAAATGAACTTAAAATGTCCGTGACCTGATTAACTAGGTGGGAACCCATTAATCGTATAAGGTTATTAATGTGACTAAGTGACAATCCTATTCTGGATTTTGTGTGTGTCACACTCACTAGAAGTGCATTAAGTATGCAGTGTCTTCATACTGGACTGGACCTGACTTAAACTCCGGAATTTATCATATAAGACCGTCACTGATAACTTGGAGTTGAGTCACTGGTAGATGATCAAATGGATATTCGATCTAAGTCCTGAGTGATCTTGAGTCCAAGCTGCTGGCTTGATTGTTCTTTGATTTAACCATTAAAGAACACGAAATATTACCACTGTTCCCAACACTATTATTTTGGGAACATGATAGTCAGCAGTAAGGGTAGCTTAGTCATAGACATAGGCATCACACAACTCTCTTCAGAGTGATGATGATTCCCTTGATTGTCGGTGGCGAGAAGTGAGAGGTACCCGTGCGCAACTTATGAATCGAAACCATAAGTGAGTTACTCATAATATTACTGACTGAGTCAAGGATGAAAATGCAATGAGGGGCATAACGGTTGAAACCGCCTGCTCGTGTGTGGATCATCAAGTGAAAGATCAATAACCCGAATTTGATTGTATCAATGGACACCCTGCTATTATAAAGGGAATTATATATACCGTATCACTAAAGAGTGCAGCCTCGGGTCTATAGTGGAATCACTTCGAGGTTTGACGAACAACTAGCAGTTCGTTGGAGCTTAAGTCGGGTCCATGGTCCCCAGGATAGCTCCGTAACGGATGATACGTACATGATTAAAATACATTCTGGATAATGTTTAACCATTTGGCTTGACTTATAAATCTGAAAGGTCTGTGGCAGACGTCAGATAGTTTTATCGTTAGCGTGGCAAAAGTGCCATAATTTAGTACACGAAATTAACTGATAAAAGAAAGTTATAATTTAGATTTTCTATCAGAATCATGTTGTTGGAAATTAAATTCTAAGTAACTTTGCTTTTTGAACCAAGTCATTTCCACTTACGGTTAGTGATTTATGGATTTTCTAAGTTTGTGATCGGTTCGATGAACTTTGAAATTAAATCACATGTCACGAATTTAAATGATGGTGTGGCACCATGACATTTTAATGTGTGATATTGAGATCAGGAAATATTAATATAATTTAATTATTTACATTTAATTATTAATATCTTATTAATAATTAATTAATAAGAGATTTATATTAATAACTAAAAATATATATTTATATATATTTATATGTGTAAATTCGAATTAGGGTTTCATGATATGAAACCCTAGCTAAATTCGAATGGTATGATTCGGTCTTTCCATATTTGCGGCATAAGTACCAAATGTTTTGGTATTTTAGCAAATCCCTAAAATCAATTTAATCCATTCGATCGGTTATGATTTAATATCAACCGTTGGATTAGGATATTGATAAATTCAAAATTAATAACTTGGTGACCAAGTTTCATTTTTCGAATTTAGTTAATTAATTATATCCGTTAGATCGCTCTAAGATTTAATCTTTACCGTCGGATTGAAAATTAATTAATTATATATATTTATATATTTTTCGAATTATGGTTTATCGATAAATTCGAAATTGTTTTTATCTCAACCGTTGGATCTAGATAATGATAATTCGAATTTTAATATATATATATATATATATATATAATTCTAATTTTATAAAGATAAGAAGATAAGATTGGATTTTTTATTTTATCCTAATCTTTCTTATTTAATTAAATCCCTAATTAATTATATCCATTGGATTTAGATTAGATTAAATCTGGACCATTGGATTAAGATAATTAATTATATTTAATATATGAAATTCAAAAATTAGGGAGGGAATTTCACCAATTCGGTTACGGTTTGAGCCTATAAATAGGAGGCTCATTCTACCTTTTATACGTTTTTAAATGAAAAAGGCTATTTTCAAAGGTTATTCAAAAATACCTGGAAATTAAACTTTGGAACTTTATAAAGTTTCATTTTTAATTTTCAAACATGAAAACAAGATTAAACTTATTTTCCCGGGTTTTCATGAATTAATTACGCAATAATTAAGGAACTTTTTAAAGTTTCAAGCTTAACGCGCAATTATTATTTTCAAAGTATTTATTTACCTTCAAATTTATTATGTCACTTGATTTTATTTATTTATTTATTGGATTTATTTACGGAGTTCAAAATTAATTTAAAAGGCCTTTAATTTACAAAATGTGCCTACGAACCTCAAAAAATCCAAAAATCTAATAAAATCATAAAAAAGTGACTTGTGATTTATTTAATTAATTCGCTTATGTCATTGACTACGCTCGAATTATTTTTACGCTTATTATGCGAATATTTTCGAAAATATTTTACAAACACCCAGTTAAAGGAAATTTGCAGTTCCTTGGGAGGACGGAGAGGAGACAAAAATCTCTGAAAATCCGGATCCTCGCAAACTAACACAAGTTGCCTTAAGTTTTAAAAGAAAAGTTTTTCGCGCAATACAATTACCCAAGAAACTGGGGGGTTAATGTTATGTGCATTTTTCGTAACATATAAAAATTGGGCCCCCTTTGGCAAAGGTCAAAGCCCGTTAAGAAAAGTCAAAGCCTGTCATGGTAAGTCAAGGCCCATCACCAACACCAAAAGCCCGGGACCGAAGAACTAAGACATTGGCGAGGCCCGGGGTCCAAAAGGCGACGAGGCGACGAAGCCGACAAGGTGACAAGCCCCCTCGTCATAACTTTCATAACTTGACGGGGGTGTAACTTGTAATCATCCCACAAGACGAGGAGATCCGAGGCCACAAAGATCTCCGGGAAATCCTCCGGATTTCCCCGAACACAACAAGCGGACTCGTGGTCAACCCGAAGACATCAAAGACGAATCAAGAAGCACCGACGACCCCTTGTGTAGAGGATAAACTCGCAAGCCCCTGGAGGTGCAATATTCAGGGAATTCGCAGACCCCTGAAGGTACAGTTATCAGGGAATTCGAAGGCTCCTATGAGGTGCAATTTCAGGGAGTTGGTTTTCCTATAAATAGGAGCCTTCTCCCCCTCATTTCGACACTCACTCACAGCTTTCTCCAAAGCATCTGTCTCTCTAAAATTCGTCCACTCCTTAGGCCTGAGAAGAAAAGTTGTTCGACGAGTCAGCTAAGGCGTCCCTCACCAGGTGGGTAACCACGCCACCACCTGCGAGGTCGACAGAGGAGCATCCCTCGTTACACGAGGCCACCTACCCCGAAAAGGTCGACAAGGAGCATCCCTCGTCAGGTTAAGGCCTTCGCCAACACCAACGAGGTCGATGAAGAACACATCACGCCGGTAATACCCAGCCATCCGGCCAAGGGTCACCCCCGCGCCGCCTACAACAGCACTTCCGACGAGTCAAACCACATCATCATTCACCCGCCGTTTATCACTAGCCCCAAACTACGTGGGACCTGATTCTCTTAAACTGAGATACGTAGGCAGCCTCGCCTAACCATAAGCGACGGGGCACGGGCCCAATCTACCATTTTTTTTGCAGGTCCTCCCTCGCCATAAGAGCTCGCCAAGGAAGGAAAAGCATGAAGAATCATCAAGATTAGTACGGAGCTTCATCAAGACTGGAGTTCGCCCAGAAGAGGACATCGCCAAGACAAAGACTCCGCCCGGACGAGGAGCTTCGCCGTGAACCGGACTTTGCCACCACCAAGGAAGTTTGCCGAGGATCATCAACGACAGCCCGGAGACTCATCCAAGACGACAGAATCGCCTCCAGGTTTGACGATCAACAGTCAACCCGCGTTGACCCAGCATTCAATCATCCTAGTGTTCAGCGGGTCAATCTCGGGACCCGAACCTTGGATCCGACTCTAAGTTAAAGCCATTTTTACGCATTAACAGAAATCAATACCTTCTCTCTGGGTAAAACCCTTTGCCACTAGTCTAGCCTTGAAGGTTTCAACCATCCCATCCACTCCTCTCTTTCTCTTGTAGATCCACTTACAGCCAATGGCTTTGAACCCATCCGGTAAGTCTACAAGTTCCCAGACTTGGTTAGAATCCATTGATTTTATTTCTTGGCTCATGGCTTCCTGCCATTCCCTTTCATCAGTATCAACCATAGCTTGCTTAAAGCCTATGGGATCTTCAACACTAGTGTTAGTAATAGCTAGGTGAAACTCTAACTGGGTGTGCTCGTAGCGTTCAACCGGTCTTTTGAACCTCCCACTACATCTGAGTACCCCTGAGTTTTGATTTGGGACAATGGTTTCCGCACTCTCTTTGACAATAGGCATTGTTGGCAAAGCTGTGACTAGGTGACTAAGTCACATAATTCCTTAGCAGTGAAATAATGGCAAACTCTAAGAAAAAATCATTATCTTTTAATGTTTGAGGATCATAAATTACGTTTTTGACATGTCAAAATTTAGAGTGGACATAAATTATAGGTTAAACACAACATGTCACTTATTATTTTTATCTGGACATTGCACATAACCCAAAACAAAGATAACACTTTATTGATATCAGGATTATTCCATGAAATTAACATATCCAAAAATAAATTGAGGTTTATTCATAGCTTAAACCAATATAACAATAACAGCATCGAAAAAGCCACTTTGCTGAACAATAACATATCCATTGAGGTTTGCCCTAGGTTTTAGCCAGCACTGAATGCATAAGGCTCCATGTCCATTTTTCTCCTTCGCAAAAGCCACTTTTGAGATAGAAAAACATTTTTTGCAATGATTAGAATTTTAATCTATGGATCTGAGATTAAATCTCTCCAATAAAATCTAAAGAGAAGTTCAAGTAAAGTTTTACCCTTTGCTGAACTGATGTGCCTGTCACAAAGTAGCTGACCATGCACTCTCTTCCTTGTTCCACATTTGAAACACATTGCCGTCAACCCAACTTTTCTTTCCTTTCTTCCCGGTTCAGCGATTGATTCAATTTTTCTTTTGTTATATTTAGCCATTTCCTCAGTGACAAGACTTGTTACTTTATTCACCTTGCCCATAAGCCTCTTTATCTCACTCATTGAAGTCTTGAGCAGCGAGTCTTTGAATGAATGACTTCTATCAGGATATTGTTCAAGGTAATGACTGAGTAACTTGTACTCAGAGTCATACCTGAACCAATCAGAGTCATCTTCAAAAATAACTTTCGACTCAACATCAAATGGTTAATTAGAGTTCACGGAATCTTGTTCCCCATCCGAAATGTAAACAGGATCAGACATATTGACTGGCATTGAAAAAGAAACTTACTATAGGTAGAATGTTTAAGGAAAAAGGTTTGAAATAGTTACATGATGCAAACATGTTCCGGGAAAACGTAAAATAAACCCATTAACTATTTCGTGATAATTTAACCGACTGTACACATCGTTGCCACCCTTAGGGAATTTTCACTCTAGGATGACTCAGCGGGATCAACCCTGTAGTTTGGTTAAACTAAGTTTTAGTCATAGACTTAATTAATATTCAAAACAAGTACCACCAAAGTTACCTATGATTATTAACTATCACAATAGACGGTCGGGAAGCACCAACTTCCGTGCAAGCTTGACCCATTATTTTCGGTTCTAGGATTAGTCTTGGAAACGTCGTCCATAGGGAATGGTCACACTAGGGTTACTCGCGGTCCATTTCCAAGATTCCTCCATCCCCTTATTCTTTTGGAACTATCACGGTGTCAAACCATCCACAAGCACACCTTCCTTGGGGAATGGACACACTAAGGTGACTCAAGGCGATGTGGTCAGCAAACCGTGTGACAATAATAATGGAGACCTTTTCAAGATATTCTATACTTGCCATTGTTTTAGAAAATAACGTTTTTAATTTCTTAAGTTATAAAAAAACTTATTATAAACTCCATTTAATGATACACATTAAAAACGTTTATCTTAAGGCGTTATAATTACCGGGGTAATATCTAATAAGCGTAGTCATTTATTTATTACTTCGTCGGTAGTGATAGATCAAATCGTACGCTCTCCAGGTCGATAGTAGGGGTCCTAACCGGTCACCCAGAAGTGGATGGTGAACCGGCCCCACTTTTGATTCCTTTTTCCTTAGGCAAGATTGTACGTTTGAAATTTTTCCGACTAATAACAAATAAATCTTATTTATGGTTCATTATTTATATCTATCCTATACCGACATATTAATAATGACCTTAATATAGACACTTTATTTCCAGGGTTATGAAAATAGGTTTAACAAATTATATCTATGATGAATTTATAATTATATGTCAATGATACTTATTCTCTAAGAATTATCATTCACATAATTAGCCCATAAATAATTATTTATGAAAATTAAAAATAAGATAATGATATTTTTCTTCAAAGAATTATCATCCATATTTTTAAATTATGAATTCGAAAAATAAGACAATGTTATTTACCAAAAATAACATCCATATTTTAATTAATTAATTAATCAAACATAATTAATTTAATTCATAAATATTAATTCAAAAAAAAAATAATTAATTAATCCATGGATATTTAGGTCGCGTTTAGAAATTTGACCCATAACATAAAATTAAGCACGTGGGCTAATCGGGCTTAAGCCCGGGCCCACATGCCCACGGATTCCATACGGGCTAGGCCACGAAGGCCCAAGGGGCTGCCAGGGCAGCGTGCCCTTTGCACGGGTCCGCAGGCCCACGTCGCTACCAGGGACAGCGCGTTGGGCTTGGCAACGCTTCACGCGGGCTGCCCATGCGCTGGGCCTTGGCAACGTGCCCTGGGCGCGTGCTCGTGCGCTGGCTGAATGGCCTGGGTTCGGACTTGCCCGTGGCCTGGGCCTGGCCGAAGTGCCCGGGATGCAATGCAGCTCCACTTCGTGGCCCCACGGGTTGGGCTGCCTAGTGCAGCCAGGCCCAATATCTGATCTGAAAAGTTTGGGTTGGGTAATTACCCAATATTAAATTAATTTTAAAATATCTAGAAATTGAATTTCAATTTTAAAATCAATTTACTCATCAAATAATTCTTTCATTTTAAAAACCTTAAATAAATTACGTAATTATTTATCCTTAAACCATGGCTCCGATACAGATTGTTGGGAAGTTCATTACGTTTCCCGATAATATTATCATAATTTATGCCGTCAAACCGTCTGGGTAACATTTAAAAAATATTTAAAGCGGAAAAAACTTGTTACCCGTTCAACGATTTGAACATCATCGTATAATAACCAAAATCAAGATCAGATAAATTGTTACTAATTTAACTTTTCATAAATTCATTATTAATAATCTAGTCTATAGAAAATAAATAAACAGTAAATAAAGGTTTGCGTATATTGATCCAATGAATAGGGAACCTCAGGTGATGACGATTCCGGCTGCGCGTTCTGAACTGGCAGGGCTTCGCCGATGCTGAGGGAAACTCTCGTGATCTTCCGGGATATTTTCCTGGACTCCTCGTACCAAAGCGTGGGCTTCCCCGGCAGGACTCCGTCATATAAACTTTAACTGATGGTTCTTTTAAAGCTTTCGGAGAACAACATCTCACTAAGCCGAATCAGAAAAGAGAGATCAGAGGCTAAGATATTCGCAGAGAGAGAGACAGAGAGAGAGACAGAGAGAGAGAGAGAGAGAGAGAGAGAGAGAGAGATCGAATTCTTGCTCTGGGGAAGGTGTGGTAAATGTGTAGAATGAGCCTTGTATTTATAGGCTCATGGAAAAACCAATAAGGGAAGTTTCCTTCCTTGAATTTCGAATTCTATGATAGGTAAATATAATTAATTACTCTCAAACCAATGGCCATGATTGAATCACCAAAGATCCAATGGTTCTAATTAATTAGGGATTTAACCAAATAAGGAAACCATGAATAAATCAACTATCCAATCACTTCCTTATATAATAGAATTCGAATTCCCTATGTACCCATATGGAAAATTCAAAATCAATAAGCTTGATCCAATGGTTGGAATTAGTTCCATAACATATCTAATGGACCATATTGATTTAAGACAAAGTCAGGCCTCATTACTTGTTCACCAAGCAAAAAATTCGATCTCTTTTATAATAAATTCGAATTTTGCATTTACATGTTAATTAATTTCCAATCCAATGGTTAAGATTAAATCTTAAACTAATCCAATAGAATAGAATATAATTAATTAAGCAATTTCAAAATCCATGCTTGGTCACCAAGTCATTTTCGAATTTAGCTTTCCGAATTAATTATCATGATCCAACGATCAAACTTGACCGATCTAATGAACCAAATTAATTTCAAGTTTTTCCATTAATACCTAAACATAAGTACTTATGCCGCATATTTGGAAAGTCCAAATCCAAGCAAATTCGTGTAAGCCCAACTTACACATTTACTTGGGCCGCATTATTTCTACACATTAATATATATACCAAATATATATTTTTATTTAAATAACATAAATCTATTAATTATTAATTAATTATTAATAAGAATATTAATAATTAAATTATATTATCGACCTCTGATCTCAATATCACATATTAAATGTCGTGGTGCAACACTACCATTTAAATCTGTGACATGTGATTAAATTTCACATATTTACGAAAACGATCGTAAACTTGGAAATTCTCTAAATCACAAACCGTACGTCGAAACGACTCGGTTCCAAAAGCAAAGACTATTAGAATTTAATTTCCAAAAACTTTGCAGTTGATGAAAAATCTAAATTCAACTTTATTTTATCAGTTAAATTTCCAACACCAAACTTTGGTACTTTTGCCACGTCAAAAATTAAACTTCCAAAGTCTGACATACACTCTAGTTTTATGAATCCTGACAAATGATAAAACATAGTGAATGTTTAAATCACGTACGTATCATCCGTTCCGGAGCTATCCTTGGGACCATGGACCCGTATCACCAAAACTCCAACGAATTGCTAGTGGTTCGTCAAACCTCGGTGTTATTCCACTATAAATCCGAGGCTGCACTCTTTAGTGATACAATATATATTATTTCCTTTATAGCAAGGTGTCCATTGATACAATCAAATTCGGTTTATTGATCTTTCACATGATGATCCACACATGAGTAGGCAGTTTTACCGTTTTGTCTCTCATTGCATTTTCATCCTCAACTCAGTTAGTAATATTGTGAGTAACCCACTTATGGCTTCGATTCATAAGTTGCGCACGGGTACCTCTCACTTTTCACCACTAACAATCAAGGGAATTATCTTGACTCTGAAGAAAGCTATGTGATGTCCGTGTCTATGACCAAGCTACCCTTATCTGTTGACTATCATGTTCCCAAAATAGCAGCATTGGGAACGACAATAAAATGTGTTCTTTAATAGTTAAATCAAAGAACAATCAAGTCAACAGTCCAGGCTTGAGGTCACTAAGGACTTAGATCGAATATCGATTTGATCATTTACTAGTGACTCAACTCCAAGTTGTCAGTGACGGTCTTATATAAAAACTTCCGGAGTTTAAGTCAGGTCCAGTCTAGTATGAAGCCGCTTCATACTTAATGCACTTCTAGTGAGTGTGACACACACACTTAATCCAGAATAGGATTATCAGTTAGTCACATTAATGACCTTATACGATTAATGGGCTCCCACAAAGTTAACCAAGTCACGGACATTTCAAGTTCATTTATTATGATTATTAATTCTTCCTCACGTTGACTCGGTTGTGATAATAATAACATAATTGCATCCTTTATGAACTATGGAACAAACATTCTATTTTACTCTACCAGAAACTATAATAAGATTAACATAATAAGTAACATCTTTTATTCAACGACTTTGGTCAAAATCTTTTACAATTAGGGAAATGACAGCTTGTTTAAGGACACATGTCCAACAGCAACCGGATGGGGTCTCAATAAAAAAACTTATTTGATATCACACGGTGATACACGTTGGGGGTCGTACCATGGAACCATACTTAGATTTCTATCTCTACTCTCTTCTACAGTTGGTGTCCTTTAGAATATTATTGATGACCAGTCACCAATTGTTCAAAAAGGTCAAACAAAGGTATTATTCAATTTAGCATTTTATATGATTATTATATATTTGAACTAATTCTATATAATATTATTTAATCATTACATGTATTGTCAAGGATGCTACAATCATTTTAGGTTATCTTCGGCATTCATTTGATGGTAGCTATCTTCGGGATTACAAACGACCTTTCAAAGGCATATTACAGAGGCAAGATCAAGATATTGTCAATGCCATGACCTTGGTGCGGATATGTATACACCGGTTGCAAATCATGAGAGAAAGTGGTTGGGAATATCTTCTTGAACAATTCAAAGTCTTTTATCAAGAACATGATATTAATGTTCCAAATATGGATGATTTCTATACAGAAGGCTGGAAATCATGATGCAATGCTCCGAAAATCAATAATTTTCAGTATTATCACTTTGATATCATTACTTCTGTCATCGATATGCAACTTCAGGAATCAAACGGTCGATTCAACTAGGTTAGTACAAATTTTCTTCTTTGTGTTGCGTGCTTATGCCCAGATAATTCATTTGATGCATTTGACCAGGAAAAAGTACTCAAATTTGCGAAGTACTATCCTGAAGATTTTTCTTCGACCGACCTTATTCATCTTAATAATCAACTTTCCAACTACATATTTAATGTAACATTGTCAGACGAGTTTCAAGGTTTGAAAGGCATCGGGGCTATTGCTAGTAAAATTGGTTAGACGAAATAAAGTGTTACGTATTCGTATGTGTATCAGCTCATTACTTTGGCATTGATCTTGCCCGTGGCTACTGCAACCGTGGAGAGAGTTTTTTCTGTTATGAACATCATCAAGACTCGATTACGAAATCAAATGGGTGATAAGTGGATGAACGATAGTATGCTTGTATACATCGAGAGAGAGATTGATGCTTCTATCTACGAAGAGTCTATATTGCAACACTTTCAAAAAATGAAATCGGGACGTCATATTTTGTATTAGGCAACGCTATCTATTTATGTTTTTATGTTTAGACATTACAATATTTTAGTGTGATTCTCGTTGTTTATGGTTTTGAAAAAAATAGTTAAATTTTTTGCATTGTGCTTCGGCTGAAACGGAATCCTAGCTACACCACTGGCCGCACTTACTTTGAATAGGGTTAGAGATAATTTTTTTAATAAACTAATAACTTAAAAATAAGAAATAGTGATTAGACAAATGTTAAATAAATATAGTCCAAACTTTGAATAGGGTTAGAGATAATTTTATTTAATGCCAACTCCTATATTTCAAATAAATGAATACAACATGAAGTGTCAATGAAAATAATTACATACAAGAAAACGAGAGTATTTTTTTTACCCCACTAATGGAGGTACAAAGGGGAATCATGGACATACTACTTAAGCTACAGTGAAAATGAAGAATTTTTACCAACTTCGATAACACTCCACTATAGCTCGAAGCTAAACTTTTAAGTAGTAATATTATTATACTCCTAACCATAATAGTCCATTGATACAATCAGATTATCAGAATCTTAATTTTCGTATTATTATGATTCTCATCAAAATGGTATATTACTGTACTGTCATTTTGACGACACTCTCCGGGTTATGAATGTGTTGAGTTGGCCTTGAGTACTTATTAATTTCGCCATAAATAATAATGAAGAAATCATAAAGTCATGATCAGAGACATTGTCGATCCTAAGGACGTTGCGATGGAAAGAGTAGACACAGACGATGACGTGGCGAACCCGATGACTAAATCTTTATCGAAAGAAAAGCATTTCCGTCATGCAGAGTCTATAGGTATCAAGAACCTATAGATGATTGCGGTCTATCCTAACACGTAGAACTTTACATTTCATGTACGCAGTTCAAGAATAAATTTATTTTTCACTATGTAAATTTTCAAGCACAATATTATTTCTATGAAAGGCAAGTTTCTTCATTTTATGTACTTCTCAATATTTAAAGTCAAATTCAACGTATCGACATCAACTAAGAAAATGAAGTCCCTAAGATATCATACCGATAATCTTAAACTCTCCCTAATGAAAGAGAATCACTAGAAGAAACCAAGAGGGACATGTTGGTACGTGGAATTAAGAAAAGGGAAGCGTCCATGATATCATTGAGATATTCTTGTACATATATAGACACTAGTTCAAAATAACTAGCAGTGCAAGAATGACTCAAACTCTGAGAAACTCACATGGCAAATAACCTTATCAAATAAGGGGACACTGAGATTTTCAGGGTAACAATGAAAGATTCCAAAGTTTGAGAATTACCATAAGTCCACTACCTAGAAAGTAACATGTTTTGATTGCAGTCAAACGCTTACCATAACGGGAAAGTTACAAAAATTGTCTGTGGATATGTTAAGAACTTTGTAGAGTGGAATGGTAATTCAAGAAAACAAGCATCTCCCCAACCACTTTGCTAATACACTCAAGGCCTCCTGAAGAATATGCCTATAAGAAATCTGTGGCCACAGACAAGTCAAAATAATTTATGACTTGGTTGTTCAATACTCTTACCCCAATCAGAAAAATGAACTCAACTTAACAGATGTGTCAAACCATGGTCTGTGTCCATTTTCGAGTAGTAAAAATGTTGTAGGAATAAGTCATATAACAAAGTTAAATGAAAAACCACACGGTTAATAATAATTAACTTAATATCAAAGGATCAATGCATTTTAATAGATTGGGGGAAGTGACGTCTAGGTAAAGACCACTTCTTGTAGATTTAGAATCTGCGGCCAACACTACAAAATACTATGGAGTCACACCGAACTCGCTAGAGGAAACGGAGTACGATGACAAATTCGCAACGAAAAAGGGTTTCAGTTGCGACCACGAAGAACAAGGAAAATGTGATTAGAATGATGTACATGATAGCCATTCCCGTCATTAGCTCTGATCATTGTCTGTATGAATGTGCAAGAGGAGATAGCCAATCCTGGTACATTCGTGCAAGTGGGAGATTGTAGGATATGCCCAAATCGGATATTGGACCCATCGGGCTTTTGGGTTTTGACCCCACTACATTGTTTAGGTAACGGGCCCATTCGGGACCGAGAATTAATTATGAGATCATTAATTAATTATATGAATTAATTAATAATTACTTAATGGGCTTGGACTCATTAATTGGGCCCAAAGCTCGTTAGGTCATTTAGACTATGTAGTATAAATACACACTTTAAACTCATAATTAACAATCGACTGATAATCTGAAAACCAGAGAAAACTCGCCTACCCCTAGCTCCAGAGTTTGAGTTTTTCTTAGCTTTCTGTTCTTCGTCGGTTCTTCGTCTAAACACTGAGGAGGACCTATCCTGTCTGACAAAGTGTTTTTCGGTCATCAAGACGTACCCGCAGTGACGTGGTGGACAAAATAGGAGCATGAAAATTGACGTGCTCGATCCCGGAAGAAAGGAGAATTCGGCCAAGAGAAGAAAGACGTGCTTTGCAGTGGCTTCGGTACAGTCGGCAAAAGTATCAAAAGTCTGGTAACGTGTCTAAACGAATTTCTTAATAATCGAAATTAATCTAGATCTTTGTTTCGATGATATCCCGTAATTTTCGACTCGGGATTGAGAAATAATCATCGAAAAACCCCAACAATATCATCTGGAAAAAAAAAAAAGAGCAGATTATGAATATCAGACTCAAATTGAATGATGAGCATGATTCATGAGGCGTCTCTGTACTCGTGAAGAATATTTGCAGATAACAAGGAACAAACGTTTAGCAGCTTTAACTTCTTGTTTATCGCTCTAATCGTACCAATTAGTCCTTTCTTTTCTATTTAAAATAGTCATTGTTAAGGATTCGCAATTTGTATTCCATGGTCCCTATTTTAGATAAATTAAGTATTCATTGGTTTAGGGCTTAGTAGGGTTTCAAGTTTTTGTAGCACCATGGCATAGAATGGTCCCAAACGATAATTTAGGTTTCAAGAATATAAGATATGCGTGATTTCTATGCATGCATATGAAAAAGTATATAATTGCATCAGAAATCCCAACTTCCGTACAAGTTAAATAATTTACTTAACCATATTGATTCCACTTTTACCAACACTAACTATATATATATATATATATATTATAATGTTGCCCTAGTCCAAACTTTCAAAAGGATAACAGAAATGGACCACATCGGGGCAAATAGCATGAATGAAATCGGTTGGATTTTTTGTCAAATCCATACCCCTCTCGGCCACTATTCATGTTTCTTAGCAGTAGGCCCTTAAGGGTATGGATTTGATTCAAAATCCAAATGAGGTATTTTAGCAATTTATTTCACCACATCGTACCATGTTGGAATTTTTATATATTAGTGACGAATTAAGGATTTGCTCGGTTTCTTGTGCCACCGCTAGGAACTTGTTATTCTTCTTTAAATGAGACTCTTACTTTTATTTTCTTTATTATTAGAGCGACATAGAGTTTATTTAAAAAAATATTATTGAAAAAGTGCTTAAGTTTAATATCTTTGGCGATCGGTAGACCTCATCAACTTTTCCATTAATTTTTTTTATTAATTTTGTCAGTGATGACGTCAACAACAGATAAGAAATAATCTCAAACAATTAATCCACGAACATCATAATAAACCTTGATGTAAACACAGATTCTTGGAACACCAACAATACAAATTTTTATATTCCTTCTCAATTTTCCTATCAAATTCTCAGTTTATCTCCTCAATAGTATCGCGATTTGCATTTTTTACATCATCACCGACTAGAATAGCAAACAAACTAATGAAAAAGTGGATGAGGTCTACCAATCATCTTAAAAAGGTAAAGTCAGGTACTTTTACAGAAATTTTTCTAAGTTACTCTAAGGCGCCTTATTTCTAAATAACTTGAATATTTTTGCCACCAATAATCCTTATTATTTTAACGTGCCCAATTATTTTTCAAAACATTAAAAGCCAATTTAATGGTTTTTTTTTCTTTAATAGGAGTGACTTTATGGTGGTTTTAAATTTTGTCATTTGAATTTTGGACCTTACCTTTACATTTAGATCCTGAGCATATTTAGCCACTAATGTGGTTGAAAATATATATATATATATATGGCCATTTTCTATGTTTCTTCTTCATGCATTGGGATTCTCTTTGTCAATCCTATCCATCAACCACCAAGATTTTAGAGGTAGTTGTTGCTGTATCAGCAACTACTAATATGGCCTTCAATTAAGTAAGACTATTAAGCTAATCAGTAGATATTGGAAATACTTTCCTAAAAAAAAAATAAAAAAATAATGGATAGAAATAATACTATTATAACTTCTCAGGGTATGGAAATTGACTATGGGTAGATATTTTTTATGTGAAAATAAAAGTTCCAAAATCTTAGAATGATTTTGAATCTTACAGACATTCCACCCAAAAAAAGTAAAGCAAGAAAACGTTGCTTAAAATATTAAGGTCGTGAAACTTTCGATTTCAGTTGATTCTTTTTCATGTATTGCTATATATTCATGTATTTTTTGTTGGGATTTTTGATGACTTTTCTCAATCCCGAGGCCGAAATCACGGGATATCATCGAGATAATGACCTAGATTACATTCGAAAATTAAGAGAGTCAGTTTGGATACGTTACCTAATGTTTGGTACTTTTGCCTACTGCATTGTTTTTGGCTGAATCCTCCTCGTGAAGCGTGCAACCAATTTTGAGGTGATGCGGATCCGGGCCCGTCAATTATCGAGCCTCTATATTGTTTACCACGTCGCTGCGGAAACGTCTTTGAGACTGGAAAACACCTCGTCAGACTGCTAGGCCCTTTTCGGTGTTTGAACGGCGAACCGACGGAGGAACCGGGAGGAGAAAAATCACGCCTAGGATTTGCTAGAGGGCCTGCATCTGGTTATTTGGCTTAGGGATTTAGAAATATGAGCTTAAGTGTGGTATAAATAGACCGCATGTATTAATGATTTAATGGGCTTTGACCAAATAAATGGGCCAAACTCATTAGGTCATTATTAATTAATTCTAGTAATTAATTAAACAACTCATAATTAATTTTGCGAGCTTGAATGGGCCCGTCACCTTTTAATGTAGATTGTAGTCGGGTCGGACCCTAAAAGCCCAATTAGCTTGAATCCCGATTCGAACATTTCCTACAATTTTTTTCACGTTTAATACTTGACATGACTTTAACAAAGACATAAAAAAAAAAAATCAATTGAAAACACAAATTTCATTATTATAGGTATTTAATCATAACAATTAAATAACTGAGAATAAGCCGCGCTATATTAAAAATATGCATAGTCTTACGAAAATTATCTTTATTATTGATGCACATCGTGTGGAAATACTTAACTACGGATCAGTAAGGGAAATTCCTTCTGTTTTTAAACAATAATTTCCAATCTGATGATTTTTTTTATTTTTTTTTTCAAGACCAACCTATTATATTTCTCCACTAATAGATATATATCCAATGTGTTCATATACATTATATAGAGGCAGAAGTTATAATTTATAAATCATTGGCCCATATACATAAATATTCATAACATAGCATGTGTTAATGCATAAAATTATGAATATCTTCTTTGTGAATCATTCGACTAGCCACACAACCAAATTAACTCTAACAAAATATACTGAATAATCTTTTTTTTTTCTTGTTTAAGTTACAAATATACATAGTTTGAATGTATTCAAATTTTATTTTACTGCACCTTGAATATACTTAATGCCCGCCAATTTTTTTATTTCTATTTTCAAAGACTCTTTAGATCATTGTACTTAAGTACGTTTGTTACAAAAAAAAAAAAAAAAAAAAAAACCCTTAAATTTATATCGTCTTAATTAAAGACAACTTAAATATATTTACTACGATTAACCCCGGATAACCATTATAAATGACGTTCATTATTTACCTCCGCTAAATTTATATCCATTAGTTACAAAATCTTAACTGTCCTACCTCTTTTGTAGTTTATGGCCTGTGATTCAGTTTGCTTCCTCTCCTAAATAATAGGATAATTGCCGTAAAAGTTTTTAAATATTTTTCAAAATAACGCCATATATTGATTAAATGCCATAAAGTCCTGAAATTTGCATGTTCAATTAATTTTTTCCCATCTATCACTATTAATGTGGAGTTTTTCACGTTGTAATTAACACTCATTTTTTCATGTTTTGAGATTTCTCATGTTAAATATTCCAATTTAAATCATATATACATGTAAATGACTTAACTTTAAGGGAGACACATATATAAGCAAAAATAAATAAATTACACTACTTATGCCGTCAGTAAATTAGTTTATTAACGGCATAAGTAGTAAAACTTTGACTAACTGAAGTGGTGTCCAAAGTAACAATAAATAAAAATAACGGCAAAAGCACTCAAGGTCGATAAAAATTGAGGGGACACTTATTTCCGTGTCAACTTTTTTGACGTGCATTTGCTCATGGTTTATGGACATTGCACAAAATTGAGACGATTGCACAAAATTGAGACAGATGCATACATTTTTTTTTCCACTTTGAACCCAGTCGTCTTAACTGGTTAAAGTTTGACAAGTTATGCCTCTAATGCATGTCTCTATAAATTTTATTTATTTATTTATTCTTTCCTCTTTTGCCATTGTTTTCATTTCCCTATAGATAGAGCCCCACAATTATTAATTCAATTATTCCAAGTCACCTTTCTTTTTCTCACTTTCTCATTTTCCATGCGTATTATTACTCCGCAAACGACAAATCTTAATAATATCGCAACACTCATCTTCTCTCTCCACTCCTTCAACTAGCTAGGGTTTGTGACTTCTCTCTCTCTGCAATTTTTCATTCAAATGGGAAGAGGTAGGGTTGAGCTGAAGCGGATCGAGAACAAGAGCAGCAGACAGGTGACCTTCTCCAAGCGACGGTCGGGATTGCTCAAGAAAGCCCGAGAGATCTCCGTTCTCTGCGAAGCCCAAGTTGCTGTCGTCATCTTCTCCACCAAAGGCAAGCTCTTCGAGTTCTCTTCCCATTCAAGGTATATATATATATATATATATATATATATGCCCTTTTTCTTTTTATTTATTAATTGGTCATTTCCTTGCTTTGGTAAAGCATTAATGAAAGAAAGATCAAATATTTTTTGGTGGGTTTTTCTTCCAAAAAAATTGGCAATTTCATGACGAGTCGAAAGACATAAAACAGCCAAGAAACAGATTTACTGTTAGTTTAGACATGACATATCAGTCAGACTCAAAAGTAAGAAAATCTTATCTTCAATTTAACGTAATAATGATGACAATGGATCTCCGACTAGTCTCATTTATATATTATGTAGGTTAGGAATTAAAAAGGCAGAAAAAGACTAGAGATATAAGGAAATCGACTAGGGTTTTCTAACTATTATTCTAGTTAATTCGAAATAGAAAGAAAATAGTATCGTCAGTCTAAAACGTAATAAAAAGCTGATTCATAAAAGAATATTAAAGCCCTGCTATAGGTAAAATTAGTCGAAAATGTAAACTCTCGAAATGGTGGAATTCCATAAAAAAGTCAAAGACCTCAAGGCGAAGCATTGAGCTCTTACGAAAAGTCTTTTCCACCCGAAAATCCACTAATATTGCAAAAGATTTCGATTCAATGTCGCAAGATTCCATGAGTTTAAGGTCCTTAAAATTGAAGCATATATATGTCATCTAAATTGTAAATACTGGAAATATATGATAGAAAAAGAATTGTATATTGAGAATGTTCAATCTTATAAATCATGGAAATGACTGCAAAATGAAACATGCAGAGATTACCAAAATCGTGATCGCATGGTTTTATTTCTAATTGAAACTTACTTGGTGTTAATGCCGTTTTTCGGATCAACGTGGAAAGCGGCCCATAACACCGTTTTGGGCCGGGCCCAATGACTGCACGATGGTCACAAAGGGCTTGAAGCGCCTTTCTTCGCCTTTGATATTCCGTCTCCGTTTCCACTCCTGCAAAGAGTGTAAAAAACGTGAACTCACGAGGAGGGCAGAGGGGGGGACCTCTGTCGCTCGCTCCGACGCTCAACATTAGTCGAGTACTTTAAGATCGGGAAGAGAGAATTGCGAGCAGAGGTTTTTTGGCTTGAGAAAGCTTACCGAATGAGGTGGGGGGCTCTCGTATTTATAGAGAGCCTCGTGCGACCCCTAACGGTTTGTTTTGCGTTTTAGGGGTCGTAGCGACCCCTAATTTAGGGGGCGTAGGCACGGTTTATTTTTTAGGGGTCGTAGCGACCCCTAATTAGGGGTCGTAGCGACGCCTAATTAGGGGTCGTAGCGACGCCTAATTAGGGGTCGTTGCGACCCCTAAACCATGTTTTTATCTTTAGGGGTCGTAGCGACCCCTAATTAGGTATCGACCCCTAAATGCATACTTTATTTATTAGGGGTCGCAGCGACCTCTAATTAAGGGTCGTATCGACCCCTAAAAGCATACTTTATTTATTAGGGGTCGCAGCGACCCCTAATTAGGGGTCGCAGCGACCCCTAAAAGCATGTTTTCGGAATAGATCCCGCATTAGTATTCCCGAGTCGGTTTTGAGTTGACTTTATCGGGGCGGGTCTCATTGACTTCTCTGAGTCTGGTCAGAGTTGACATTTTCGGGGTGAACCCGGATCGCCTTCGTGGGCCTTTGGCGTTTGAGCTTTTTTTAATGTGTTTATTGGGCTGGGCCTTAACATTTGTAGGCTCCGAAAAATACCCATAACACTTGGTAAAAAAATATTCATAAACTTTTGGACCATTTTGGGTTTTCACATATAAGTACTGTTACCATTAGGGGTGAAAAAATTGTACTCGTTCCCAGTTTCGTCCCGGTTCTGGTCTCGGTACCGGACCGTTTTTGGTTAAAAAACCAGTTTTTTTCTTTTCTACCATAACCTAAAAAGGAACGTCCCGGTTCCGGTTTGAAAAACCAAAACCAAAACCAGTTCAAAATATGAAATTCCCGGTTTTCTTGTCCCGGTTCCAGTTTTATGTCGTTTTGTCGTTTTTTATGACATGTCATTTCTTATATGTCGTTTACTAGTTAAGTTTTTAATCCATTATTTTATTTTTCAGCCCATTTATTTTAACGTGTCATTTATTTTTCAGCCTATTACTCGGTATTTTATTTAACATGTCATTTCTTATATGTCGTTTTGTTATTAAAAGAAAATGATTTGTTTGTACTCGGTATTTACTATTTAGCATTTTAGACTCGGTTTTTTGCACTGAGATTTGGATTTGGTTTTATGAAGTTCACGAAGTGAACTCGGATCTTGCATTTGGTATTTTGTATTTTGCTTTGTACTCGAATTTGGTATTTTGCATATTGGATGTGTACTTAATGGGTTTTTTTTTTCATGTTTCTGTCTTGGATTTTTTCCCAGATTTTTCCCCGTTTTTGTCCCGGATATTTGTCCTAAAAAAGTCGGGATTTTAATCGGTGTCCCTGTTCCAGTCCCGGTTCCGATTTAAAAATAAAAATACATGACTTTTCAGAACCAAAACCAAAACCGGGACATAAAACTGTGTCCCGATTTTTCCGGGACATGGACAAAAAATAGTCAAATTCCCAGTTCCGGTTTCAGGCCTAGGTACCATTATATAATTTATGTTACTAAAACATTATTGATTAATGCAATTACATCCCATGACGTATATTATAGTTTTTATATAAAAAAAAACCTAGCAACTGACATCATGGATGTGTGTCCATAAGCATATATATATATAATTGATTAGCAAATTATGGGCATTCCATAGAGGTCTCATGAGTCAAGCTTCATTCAGTGAATTTTTTATATTTATTTGTCTACCAAATTATTATCCTATACCTTAAAGTTAATATGTTAATTCTATAAAGCTCTGATTACAATTCGCATGAACTAGTAATATATATATATATATATATATATATATATATATATGTTTCTTCAATCCTGCAATAAGAAAAAAAAAATTAATCTGCATAGTTTAAGGTTAAATTCTAGCTATTTTGTTTAGTATTCCACGTTATTCTTCTACATTGTTTAAGGTTAAGTTGCATCAGCTCGATCACCAAAAGCCAATATGAAAAACTTATTGACTTCAAATTAAGTTGGAGAATATAAATGAATTGAAATGGACAAAGAACAAGCCAACATGAATTCGAGGAAGTGTTTAATTCTCAGATACATTATTCCTAAATAGACAAAAGATAAACACCTTTTTAACAGCTAAAAACTCTCCTACAGATGTTAAGAAAAAAAAAATTGAACACATCCTAACAACCTAGTTAATTCGTGCCTATAAATTTGGGTTAAACAAATCCTATTTATATACTATAATAATCCTAAATGCTTCTAATTCACTTAAAATGATAATAAAGACGATGAAGGACATATATGTGAGCATAAGCTTGACTTAGTCCGTCACACAGAGGAAGTCAGCCCGGGTACCGGCCAGAACCAAGGACGGATAGGAGTTCAGCCCAGCTCGGGTGAACACGAGCAAAACGTCCGGATAGAAGGCAAGCCCGGCCAGAGGCAGACGAGCAGGCCAGCTCGGGGACAGAGAAGCTGTCCGGGCAGGAAAGGGAAACTCTACCCCGAAAGGAAGACGCGTAGCTTGAGGAGCAAGCAAATCAAGTCAAAGATTCGGCGAGATTATTTAGGGTAGTTTCCTGATTTAGTGCGATTTGGTTAGCTAGGGTTTCGCCTATGTGAGGCTATAAATATACCTAGCATGTACACTTTGTAGAGTTGAGTCCATTAGAATTTCGAGTTTATCTCCTTGTATATTGCCTTCAATTATTAATCAAGAGAAATTCTTCTCCCAAAAGTTTGTGTCCTTAATTTTCTATTCGATTTCTTTGGTGTTATTCGTGTTCTTTGTAGATCCGTGAATTGGGATCCAACAAGTGGTATCAGAGCTTCAATCGAAGAACATGTCCTCATCATCAGAGTCACCGATCGACGGAGTTTTGGTTGCGCAGAAACCAGACTCCAGAGAAGGCACAGTTACACTCCATTACCCCATGCTCACGAAGAGCAATTACGCCGTGTGGGCGTTGAAGATGAGGGTGAATCTGCAGGCGCAAGGATTATGGGAGGCCGTAGAGAACGGCGATGTCGAAGGGCGTACGGAAAGAATGGCTCTAGCCGCTATCTACCAAGCTGTTCCGGAAGTTCTTCTCATGCTTGCCGAGAAAGATTCCGCGAAGGAAGCATGGAAAACTCTTCAGACCATGCACATGGGCGCAGATCGCGTCAAGGAGGCAAAGGTCCAGACCTTGAAGAGTGAGTTCGAGGTCATGAGGATGAGAGAGAGCGAGTCGATCGACGACTTTGCTATGCGGCTCACGTCCATTGTGACCAGCATACGCTCGCTGGGAGACAAGGTGGAGGAGACCACCGTCGTCAAGAAGTTTCTCCGAGCAGTGCCTCACAGGTACATGCAGATCGTGACATCGATCGAGCAATTCGGCGATCTCAAGACCATGTCGGTCGAGGAGGTTGTTGGTCGTCTCAAAGCCCACGAAGAGAGACTTCGGGGTTACGGTGACAAAGACGAGGAGAAGAACCTCCTGCTCACGCATGAAGAGTGGACGGCCAGACAGCGGAAAACCGGGGGAGCCGAGTTTTCTTTATATTCCTCAGGTCGGAGTAGCTTTGGTGGAGCAGTCTGAGGACGCGGACAGGGTCGTGGACGAGGTCGAGGTCGGGACATGCGAGGTCGCAGCAGTGGATCTACTCGTCAGGAAGTCACGACCAGGAGAGACAAGAGCACAGTGAAGTGCTACAATTGTCAGAAGCTTGGGCACTTTGCATCTGAGTGCCGAAGCAGGAACCAGGGCGAAGAGGCGAATCTAGCAAGATTCCCAGATGATCAGCACCAGCCGGCATTGTTGTTTGCCGAACAGGAAACGCACCTGGACGAACAGAATGGCGAGTGTGACGCCAAGGCCCGGGCAGAAGTGATCAGTGTGCCGATCAGCCCAGAGGCCGAGCAGACCTGTCCGGAGGAGACCAGCAAGAAGGTTTTCCTCATCGAGGATAAGGTTATTGCAAACCTCCTCGTAGACGGAGAGAAGAAGGTCAGTACCGACATATGGTACTTAGACAACGGAGCTAGCAACCACATGACTGGGGACCAAGCTAAGTTTGAAGAGCTCGATGAGAAGATCACGGGCAGCGTGAAATTCGGCGATGGATCAGTCGTAGAGATCAGAGGCAGAGGGTCGATCCTGTTCGAGTGCAAGAATGGCGACCAGCGTCTGATGAACCAGGTGTATTTCATCCCGAAGTTGAAAAGCAACATCATCAGTCTAGGACAAATGACTGAGATCGGGAACACGGTGTTGCTGCAAGGGTCCTACCTGAAGATGTGGACCAAGGAAGGAGAGCTGTTGATGAAGGTGGAGCGAACACCCAACAGACTCTACAAGATTCTCCTGAAGACATGCCAGCCCGTCTGTCTTATGGCATCGATGGCAGACCCGGCTTGGCTATGGCACGCACGGCTCGGACACGTGAATTTTCACGCGCTCAAGATGATGGGCGAGAAGAAGATGGCCTTCGGGGTTCCCAAGATAGAACACCCCGACCAGCTATGTGAGTACTGCATGATTGCGAAGCAGGCGAGGATACCGTTTCTGATCAAGGCAAAATTCCGAGCAGAGAGACCCCTACAGTTGGTGCATGCAGACCTATGTGGTCCAGACACCCCAGCAACATTGGCAGGTAACAAATACTTTCTTTTACTTGTTGATGATTATAGTCGCTGGATGTGGGTTTATATGCTTAAGGAAAAGAGCGGAGCCTTTGAGGTCTTCAAAAAGTTCAAGAAGATCGTGGAGAATGGCTCGGTGCACAGGTTAAAGGTCTTGCGTACAGACCGAGGAGGAGAATTCACTTCCCAGCAGTTCAGAGAGTTCTGCGACCAGGAAGGAATTCAGCGTCACCTATCCGCACCCCACACACCCCAACAGAATGGAGTGGTGGAAAGACGAAACCGGACTGTGATGAACACAGCGAGGAGCTTGCTCAAGAGCATGCAAGTTCTAGCCCGGTTTTGGGCAGAAGCAGTAAGACATGCAGTCTACCTGCTCAATCGTTTGCCGACCAAAGCGCTAGGAGAGCGTACTCCCTACCAGGCGTGGAAAGGGAAGAAACCCCACTTAGAACATTTGAAAGTGTTCGGATGCACCGCACACGTGAAGATTGCGGGGCCACATCTCAAGAAGCTGGACGACCGGAGTCAGAAGATGGTGTACCTTGGCGTTGAAGAAGGAAGCAAGGCACACAGACTCTACGATCCACGACGCGGCAGACTCCAAGTGAGCAGAGATGCTGTGTTCGAAGAGGAGATGAAGTGGGATTGGCGCGACGAGAATGGAGAAACCGAGCAGAACTCAGTGGAGTTCACGGTCAAGGACGAGCAGGATGTTGCCGAGCAGGAGCAGCCCGGAACACCCAGCTCAGGAACAGTTTTGCCGAGCATGAGTGAATCCAGCCCGGAAGAGACCCCGGATACACCCAGGACACCAAGTCCGAGCAGGACAAGCCCGTCCAACTCGGGAGATTCCTCCATAAAAGACGGCCCAAGAGGATTTCGACCTCTAGCAGACGTCTACGATCAGACTCAAGAAGTGGAGATGAGCCTGGAGGAACTTTCTTTATTGTGTGCAGAAGAGCCAGCCAGCTTCCAGGAGGCAGCAACCGAGCAGGAGTGGCAGGAAGCAATGAAGAAGGAGATGGAGTCCATTGAGAAGAACAGGACATGGGAGCTTACCGACCTGCCCAAAGGTTATAATCCCATCGGCCTGAAGTGGGTGTATAAGCTGAAGAAGGACACTGAGGGGAATGTCCTTAAGCACAAGGCAAGGCTAGTAGCTAAAGGCTACATGCAGAGGAAAGGCATAGATTTTGAGGAAGTTTTTGCTCCAGTAGCCAGACTGGATACGATCAGACTCATCCTAGCCATAGCAGCTCATCGAGGTTGGGCAATTCACCATCTAGATGTCAAATCAGCATTCCTAAATGGTGACCTCGAAGAAGAAGTGTACGTCAAGCAACCAGAGGGGTTCGGCGTCACGGGCAAGGAGCAGAAGGTGTACAAGTTATCCAAGGCCCTGTACGGGTTGAAACAAGCGCTAAGAGCGTGGAACATCCGCCTTGATTAGAGCTTGAAGAATCTTGGATTCACAAAGTGTCTGAGCGAGCAGGCAGTCTACACCAGGAGTACCGGGCAGGAAACTCTGATCGTCGGAGTGTATGTGGACGACCTGATAGTCACTGGATCCAGCGCAGGAGGCGTAGATGGATTCAAGAAGCAGATGATGGCCGAATTCGAGATGAGTGACCTCGGATTACTTTTGTACTACCTTGGTCTCGAGGTGGAACAGAAGAAGGACTGTATTACGCTGAAGCAGTCGGCCTACGCGAAGAAGATCCTTAAACAGTTCGAGATGGCGGACTGTAACTCGAGCAAGTACCCTATGGAGGCGAAGCTGCAGCTCGGGAAGGATGCTGACATCCTTACCAAGGCTCTAGGGAGAGTCAAGTTCGAGGAGATGAGAGAGCTGCTCGGAGTGAAGAGAGTAGAAGAAAGTCAAGCTTACGGGTGAGAATGTGAGCATAAGCTTGACTTAGTCCGTCACACAGAGGAAGTCAGCCCGGGTACCGGCCAGAACCAAGGACGGGTAGGAGTTCAGCCCAGCTCGGGTGAACACGAGCAAAACGTCCGGATAGAAGGCAAGCCCGGCCAGAGGCAGACGAGCAGGCCAGCTCGGGGACAGAGAAGCTGTCCGGGCAGGAAAGGGAAACTCTACCCCGAAAGGAAGACGCGTAGCTTGAGGAGCAAGCAAATCAAGTCAAAGATTTGGCGAGATTATTTAGGGTAGTTTCCTGATTTAGTGCGATTTGGTTAGCTAGGGTTTCGCCTATGTGAGGCTATAAATTTACCTAGCATGTACACTTTGTAGAGTTGAGTCTATTAGAATTTTGAGTTTATCTCCTTGTATATTGCCTTCAATTATTAATCAAGAGAAATTCTTCTCCCAAAAATTTGTGTCCTTAATTTTCTATTCGATTTCTTTGGTGTTATTCGTTTTCTTTGCAGATCCGTGAATTGGGATCCAACAATATATAGATCGACGGACTAATCGCCAAATTATCATTTGGGCCAAAGTTTATATATAAAAGATAGTCCATAATGAAATCTTGACCGCGTAGAGCCAACTACGCATCCATAAATATCAAGCAGTACGGGATAATCAAACTCGTCAATCCAGTAGGGGTTTTCAACACTTATAGGTTGGATTTTGTACGATACCTGGGCCCTAAGGCGATTCATCTTCTTAATCAACACGATCTTTAGGTCGAGTAGTGGTCGCCCTACCTAGGGCTTCCGGTACGCCACAATATTTATCTCCCAATCCAATCTCCATGAGCCTGATTCGTGTGGTATAATCGTCAATGCCCCGGCTGTCTCGGCTAAGTTTTTATATCGGACAAATCAATATCATTTGAACAAGACGCAACCTTCCTTTTATCACGCCACAGTACTATTGATACCATGTCTGTGCATCCTCTTCGTCTTGGGCCACACTACTTACTAGGTCTCATCTTTGGTTATCATCAATGCCCCGATTGCTCGATTGAATCGACGAACTACATGTATATATAGCTCTCATATTTCATACCATCTTGGGCCAGACTGCTGACTAGGTCACACCTTTGCTGACTATACGAGTCTTTTCAATATTAGTTCTCATTATTCACAAAAGTAAATTAGCGTTTAACCACAAAAAAAATTAGTAAATCTGTGATATTTCTAGATGAGTCTACATTTCAATGGATCAAGGAAAATTTAAATAGTGTACTGTTGTGAAAATCAAAGAAGAATGCAGGTAGCATTTCACTTGGCACAAGTAGTATGTGTGAACAGCTCCTCTAGAAGTGGAGAGGTAAGCTTGGCAGTAGAATCTACCAACATTTTAGATTCTCGGTATGAGAACTCGGGTGGGATTGCTATCTATCAATAGAGAGAATGGTCCTTCTTCGCTATGGAACCTACCCGATAGGGAGACTTAGGCTTTTTTTTTTTTAGTGTGGCTATCTTCGTGGGCTGGTAGCTCCGCGGTTGGCATTTTCTCCTTTATCAGATAGTCTTTCTCCTTTGAATTGGTTTGAAGAGGCAGAGCAACATTAACATCCCTGTGAGGAATGACTAGTTTGATCTAGAGACTTGGGAGACTCCTAATATGTGAATGCATGCGCCAGTGGAGGTAACTTCGCCAATCGGGGGTTAGCATCCACTATAAAACCTTGTGGTGTACCAATATGGACCTCAGATGAAGTTGGTTCATCTGTTGGTACTTGGTAGACTAGAGGACTCGGGAGCAATTAATGTTTATGGGAAAAAAGCAAGACTTTTCTCCAGTTTGTTAAGGATCACATTCAAATCAAATATATGTAAAGATCCCATCAGTTCATCAAGCTTAATAGTTTCAATGTTCTTGTTTTCCTCAATCACAGTGACCTTGGAAACAAAGCTTTGAGTGAGAGCATTGAGTCTTCCGATCCCTACCCAAGGAGATGTGTTTGATTTGCCAATTCACAGAGTTTCTCATTGAAATCAACTATTGTCTCCCTGTCCTCCATATTTAGATTTTCAAATTGAGCTATAAGGAGTTGCTTATTGGAATATCTCACAATTTCAGTTCCTTCGAGTTCGCGGATGATTTGGAGATATTCCTAAGCTTCTTTCGCTTTGGTGCATGTTGAGATTTAATGGAATTATCTTTCATCACCGGCGAACATGATGGTATTTAGTGCGCTTCAATTAGCAAGAGCAGCTTCTTTGTCAGCATCATCCCAGCCTGATACCACTTTGGTATCGCGATATTGTTTACAATTGTGGTAGAAGGCTTCCCGTTATCAACAATATTGGGCCATACATTTATGTCAATATGTTGAATGTAGATTATCATCCATTTTTTCTAATATCGATAGTTCGATATGGTAATTATCGGTGGTCCGACAATGGTTGCATTTTCTTTGGTACCCATTATGAAAATAGACATAAGATCTTTAACATTGTCTCTAAAACTAAATGCAAAAGTCAGTGTACCCGCTATGATATCAATTTTTAAGTCACATTTTTACGTTTTAGCAATATATATGTAAGTTGAAGGTAAAACATAAGGAAACTAAAGAGTGTGAGACTAGAAGCGCGACCTTGATACTTTTGGGTAACACAATTCTGCTTATCCTTACTTTTGCGGGGCACTCACCCATATTAATACAATAGAAG
The DNA here is from genome assembly GCA_954871525.1 of Parietaria judaica. Lineage (NCBI taxonomy): Eukaryota > Viridiplantae > Streptophyta > Magnoliopsida > Rosales > Urticaceae > Parietaria > Parietaria judaica. The sequence goes on from OX940869.1 coordinate 16,678,543, forward strand.
ATTACAGGAAATGTTTACAATCAGTAAAGCATATAAACTCAAAGCCTAAAGTCTCCCCCCCTTGATATTACGACATCAGCTTTGCAATCAAGTACTTTTACTCTTTACGATATTGTAAGATCTCCTTGTTCTAACTAGTTGGGAAGGTCTCATCACGTCACAGTGTGAATCGCTATTTCCTTCTCCCAAAGATTTTTTCACAATGTCTCTGTAAGTGCTTTCGATTTCGACCACGATGGTCGGGTCTTATAGGGCTGCTCACAGTGCAAATCATCATGTCTTAATAACTAAATTCAGCCTCTTGATATTCTTCCATGAAAGAAAATCACTTGCAATTTACTTCCACTAATTAGAATAAGAATCCCTTTTGCGCAATACATGGAGAGGTAGACTCAACGAGATCTTGATACAAGATGCGCACTATCCTTGATTTGTGCGTCTTGATTGACGGGTTGAATTTCCTTAATAGTTGTGTTATGATAATAAGTATACCAATAAATTTCCACAAAAAAATCAATAAATGAGCATTAAATATGTTATACATAAACGCAAGATATCCATATTCCAGCAAGTCATAGTGCAAGTGCAACTATTGCGTTCATTCGGCTCATGTAGCTACGTTCGTGCATAGATATCTCCTTGTAATAGACTTTTTCATGATATATTTTTGCACTCGTTTCACTTTAAATCTTGAAGTGAGTAACTATTGAAACATTTTTAATTATCCTTGGATCTTCATTTATATTTTAGGACAGTTTGCTTCAAGTATTTTGGCATGAAAATGGTTAGTGTACTTGAGATATGATCTATTTGAATACTTTTCCTAGGATCTTCTTTTCTTTACGAGATTTTTCATGGCAAATTCAAATTTGAAATGTTCTTTATACCTTTAACTTGCCAAATAAATAGATTATCTACATCCTTGTCGTTTCCTCTCTCTATGCATATGCTACAATCGTATCGGTCAAATCTTTCATATCATTTTCGAGAGCACTGGGTGGCCATATACAAGTTTCTTCAAGTTAGGAACCACGTCTTCTATTCCTTTAATCTTAAAGCCTTCTAGTTGGATCATTTAAGTCTTTTATTCAAAATCACCACGTTAATTAACAGTCTTCAGATCTTTTTTTCTGGCTCACGGTCGATGCTAGCTAAAATTGACAGTATTACCCTTGTAGAATAGCGTATGACCACATGAGAGAACATTTTGAGGAAGTCAATTCCCTACCTTTGATTATATCACTATGATATATGCCTTGCTTCAATGTAGAAGTTTTTAAACATACGAATCATTTCTTTCTTTTATAAAACCATATGCACCCAATTATTTTGGTATTTTTAGGTTTGGGAACAATTTTCCACGTATGGTTTCTTCTAGCTAAGAAAATATTTGCTCTTCAATTGAATTTTTTCCCTTATTAGTATCTTTATATTTCCTTGCTTGATGATAATTCTTAGGCTGTTCACCGCAAATTTATTCCTCTATGTTGAGTGCATAAGCAACTATGTTTGCATAGCGAAAATTAGTTCGCGGCCTGATTTTTTCTTATAGTTTTACCATTTATATTAATTACAATTTTATAGTTCTTTCCAATTTTATAGTTTTATCTTGGAGCTTCATCTCAATTGATGACTTTTTTTCTTGCTCCTTGGTGGAATTTTCCTTTCTTAAGAAGCTTTGTTTGATAATAATAATGATATTCGACGGAGCATCATCAGATACGATAGATCGCATAAGGTGAACTGAAATTCGCAACAGATATAGGCCACTCGGAATCAACCAAGATAAGTTAATGGATGATAGAAGAAATGTCACTCGAGGAATCCGCCAAGATATAAGTTTATGAAAGATAGAACAAACTACACACTAGAAATCCACCAGCCGATAAGTTTTAGAAAGATGGAAGAAAGTCCCCTCTAAGAATCCACCAAGAGATAGTTTTCGGAGCTCGTCACCTAAAGAATCCACCAAGAGATAAGAGGGGTTTCACAAATATAACTTGGACATGATTTTATTTGTCAAAGATAATCTTCTTTTTCTTATTGCATTTTCACTCTTTAAATAAAACTGATAGGTTACAAAATTTGTTCATGCCCTTGAATAACTTTTCTTAGCCCTTCAACTTCGCCCAATATGCATTATTGCCCCATAAATTCCTTTTTATCAAGGCTAGGGCTAGGGTCATATAGTTTATAGATTAGGGCTAGGGAAACACAACCAATAACTTTAGTGTCATATATTCTACAGGTGATCCGGACCATTTATTATGGGGTGTCTGTAGTTCTAGCAGATATGTTAGGCAGTATAATTACCTACCCCAAAATGCCTTTTAATAGCCCTGTAATCTCAGCCAAAGCCGTTTTACTCAGGCATTGTCCTTGTTTTCCTGAGTCTTCCTATTCCATGATTTTTACATCAAGTTATTAATCTACTTAGCACACTTATTATAAAAAACAACTTCCCATCTTTCAAATATGATAAAGGCTTCATCTTTGGAATTAAGTCGAAACATTGGCACCTTTGTATTGAAATCATCAATAAGAGTCACAATTAGTTTTTACTTCAATGATATATGTTCGAGCTGATCCCGAAGACGCAAATGGACAGTCCAACATTGACTTTGTTGTGTGTTTGGCTTTTCCAAACTTGAACTTTTGATGTTTTTTGGAATACAAAATAATTGTAAAAATTCAGTGCTTCCGTTTTCTCGCCTCCAAGCACCCTCACGTAGCAACGCTTAATCAGTCTCGTTCCTCTTAAATGTTCTAGTCCAGTACGTTGCATTATTGAATTGTCTTCAACGATTCTCTTCGCGTTTGAAGCCTCTTTGGAGTCAACGACATATTACGATGTAAATGCTCTTGATTTGTAGACCATTTATGAAGATTATAGAACCTTTCATCCATATCACATTTCCGTTTTCTACTCGATATATATTGATTTCATTGAGACTCCCAAGTCCTATGAAAGATCAAATTTCTCTTAAGAGTTAGGACGTGTTTCACATTTTATATTGTCCTTCTCGAACCTTATTAATGTGAATTCATAAAGAAGTTTGTGCATCACCACGTTGTTTCCATCCTTATTGTGAGTCGTGCTCGAACCATTGTCTATCGGAGCACGTATGGTATGAGAAACTTAAGTCAAGCACTAATTCATTCTTGGTGTTATAATGAATAATCAGCAAGAAGTTTGTGCTTTCATATCAATCAAAGGCTCCCTTAAATTTTTACTTCGATCGTTTCTGTAGGTACCGCTCAGGACTGTCACACTTGAAATAACTTTTTTTTTTGTGGCATATACCATTTCAGAGTCGTTTTTGACTTAATAGGCCCCAAATTGTGTTGAATAGGAGTTTTTCTTGCTAATTTGAAAGTGAGAGAAATGATTCAAAGTTAACATCAACAGGAAAGAATAATAAGAAAGGGCCACAATGATTTATAATGTCAACGGAAAAACTTATATACATGGCTATTACTGAATAGTCTATTATGTGTGTACGGAAATTTTAAAAGTTTTTCCTTTGACGCTATAAATCATTGTGGCCCTTTCTTATATGCAGTTAAAATGATAGAATTTGTTCTAAAGCTCATAGACTATTTAGTAACAGCCATATATATAGTAATGACCATTTTATTTCGCTTTTATCAACTGTGCTTTACTTGAGTTTGATTATATTTAATGTTTATCTTTCGATGAAGCAACAACATTATCGAACGTTATGAGCGATATGCGAGTGCGCAAAAGCAATTTTTCCCCAGCAGTAGCTCTGCTTCTGATAAAACACAGGTATTATTTTCGTTGTATATATATACAATTGTGAAGAATATGTCACATTTTTTAACACTTCATTATAGCTACAGACCACCTAATTATATATATATCTATAAATATATTTATGGATCATGTGTAAATAGCAGAGAAGCAGTGAGGACATGGAATTCCCAAAGCTTAGCGCTAGACTCGAAATGTTACAAAGGAATCTAAGGTACTCTTGCCATTAATCTGATATGTTATTAAAGGTCAAATATTATTGGTTGATATTGTTGGCTCCAAATATTGATCGCTGCCAAAACACACTCACAAAATAGAAACGAATAACACACGGGAAGGATCGGCACTCACTTTCTCTCCTCTGTAAACGACAATATGAGGGCAAGGCAACACAATGAATACCACTCACGTTGTGTATAAACCCACTCACGCAGTGTACATATATATCACGCACTATATATATATATATATATGAATATATCTTTGCAGCAAGAGAATAAGAGGCAAAGTGAAAGTATGAGAAAATGCTATCTGAATATACTAAGGAGGTCGAATAATACGATGGTGGAGTTAACAAGATAAATGCTACGCTACATCTATTTATAATAAAACAATGAAACCCTAATGCTGATAACAATAAATCCTAAACAATAGGTCAAGCTAAGAGAACGTGTGTTGTTGTTGATGACTAAGTCCTTAGACTATGCCACGTTTGTTATCCGAGTCATAGGGCTTGAATATGTCAAGCTTATCCTCACATTCTCCCCCGTAAGCTTAACTTTGTTTGAGGTTCTTCACGCCGAGTACCTCTCTCATCTCAGCAAACTTGACCCGCGCTAGGGCCTTGGTGAGTATGTCTGCACGTTGTTCTCCGGTTCTGACAAACTCAACGATGATCTTCCGCTTCTCGACACACTCGCGAATGAAATGAAAACGAGTGTCGATGTGCTTGCTGCGTCCGTGGAACACTGGGTTCTTCATTAGTGCGATTGCTGACTTGTTGTCGACGTAGAGAGTCACTGACTTCTGCTCGCCTCTGGTAACCTTGCTTAACAGGTTACGCTACCACAATCCTTGACATGCTGCCGCGGTCGCTGCCATGAACTCAGCCTCAGAAGATGATAAGGCCACAGCTTCCTGCTTCTTTGACTGCCAGGTGATTAAATTTCCGTTGAGATAGAACACCATCCCTCCAGTACTCTTCGTGTCGTCGATGTCACCGGCTAAGTCACTGTCGTTAAAACCGACCAGTTCATCGGCTCCAGATCCTTTTCTGTACTGAATCTCGTAGCTAGTCGTTCCCTTGACGTAGCGTAGGATGTGCTTCACAGCCTGTTGGTGTAGACTGGTAGGCCTCTCTATGTAACGACTCACCATGCCGACTGCGTGTGAGATGTCAGGTCGGGTGTGGGTAAGGTACCTAAGACACCCGATGACACGTCTGTACTCTGTAGGATCCACTGCGGTTCCTTCCGCATCCTTCCCAAGTTGTAGCTTCGCCTCCATCGGATACTTGCTTGGGTTGCAGTCTTCCATCTGAAACTGCTTCAGGATCTTCTTTGCATAGGCTGACTGCTTCAGTGTAATGCAGTCCTTCTTCTGATCCACCTCAATACCGAGGTAGTACGAAAGTAGTTCGAGGTCACTCATCTCGAACTCTGCCATCATCTGCTTTTTGAATCCTGCCACGCCTACTGCGCTGGATCCAGTCACTATCAAGTCGTCCACATACACTCCAACAGTGAGTGTTTCTTCTGCGTTGCTCCTTGTGTACACTGCCTGCTCTTGAGAACACTTCACGAACCCGAGACTCTTCATACACTTGTCAAGGCGTAGATTCCATGCTCTAGGTGCTTGACGTAGCCCATAAAGGGCCTTGGAAAGCTTGTACACCTTGTGCTCTTTAGCCTTGACGATATAACCTTCGGGTTATCTGACGTACACTTCCTCCTCGAGATCACCATTTAGAAATGCCGTTTTGACATCTAAGTGGTGAATCTCCCAAACTCGGTGAGCGGCGAGGGCTAAGATCAACCTGATCCTGTCGAGCCTCGCTACTGGAGCAAAAACTTCCTCGAAGTCAACTCGGTGCTTCTGTACATATCCTTTTGCGACCAGGCGCGCTTTGTGCTTGACGACGTTTCCTTTGGTGTCTTTCTTCAACTTATAGACCCACTTCAGACCAATGGGCTTATGACCTTTGGGCAGGTCGGTGAGCACCCATGTCTTGTTCTTGTCGATTGACTCGATCTCCTTCTGCATTGCCTCTTGCCAGGCCTGCTCGGTTTCTGCCTCTTGGTAGTTTGCCGTTTCTTCGGCACATAGCAGTGCTAACTCTTCCAAATTCATATCTAATTGACGGGCATCTTCATAGATATCGGTTATTGGACGATGTCCCCTCTGACCATCCTTGATCGAGGAATCACCCGAGCTGCCTGTCTGTGAAGTCGGGGTCATCATACCCGAACCTGAGCTGGGTGAAATTTGTGGTGACATTGGCGGTGATACACCCGAGTTGCGTGTTACTGGCCTTGAGTTGGAAGTCATTGTGTCCGGGCTCGGCAATAACATGCCCGAGTTCGGAGTTGTTGGGTCTTCCTGTTCGGTAGTGTCTTCCTCGCCTTTTTCGAGTTCGAACTCAACTGAGTTCTGTTCAGGCTCGCCATTCTTGACACGCCATTTCCATTTTTTATCTTCTTCAAACACGACATTTCTACTCACTCAAATCTTGCTGTGTCGGGGGTCAAAGAATCTGTGTGCCTTGCTTCCGTCCTCGACTCCAAGGTACACCATTGTTTTACTTCGGTCATCGAGCTTCTTGAGATTTGGGCCCACAACTTTTACATGAGCGGTGCACCCAAACACTCTTAATTGCTCCAGATGAGGCTTCTTCCCACACCACACTTGGTATGGGGTGCGCTCTCCTAGCGCCTTCGTTGGCAAACGGTTTAATAGATAAACCGCATGTCTGACTGCTTCTCCCCACATCTTCGCCGGGACTTTCATGCTCTTCAGCAAACTCCTTGCTGTGTCCATCACTGTCTGGTTCCTTCTCTTTACCACACCGTTCTGCTGGGGAGTGTACGGTGCAGTCAGGTGGCGTTCGACTCCCTCTTGATCGCAGAACTCTCCGAACTGCTGGGATGTAAACTCTCCACCTCGGTCAGTTCTCAGGGTCTTCATTTTGTGCCCTGATTTGTTCTCGACGAGCCTCTTAAACTTTTTGAAGACTTCAAAGGCTCCTGACTTCTCCTTTAGCGTATACAGCCACATCCAATGGCTGTAGTCGTCAACTAGCAAGAGAAAGTACTTGCTACCGGCTAGGGTTTTCGGGGTGATAGGACCACACAAGTCCGCGTGCACCAGTTGGAAGGGACGCTATGCTCGAAACTTGGCCTTGATCGGAAACGGCACTCTTGCCTGTTTTGCATCCATGCAGCATTCACACAGCTGGTTGGGATGCTCAATCCTAGGCACCCTAAAGGCCATCTCCTTTTCCTCCATCATCTTGAGCGCGTAGAAGTTTACGTGCCCAAGTCTCGCATGCCAAAGACAGGCCGGGTCTGCTAAGGACGTCATTAAGCATACAGGTTGGCCTGTCTCCAAGAGAATCTTGTAGAGGCGGTTCGGCGTTCTCTTCACCTTCATCAATACAGCGCCACTTCTGTTCCACAGCTTCAGGTATGACCCGGCCATCACCACTGTGTTGCCGACCTCTGTCATCTGACCAAGGCTGATGATGTTACTCTTCAGCTTCGGGATATAGTACACCTGGGTAAGCAGCCGTTGGTCCCCGTTCTTGCAGTTGAATAGGATGGACCCTCTGCCTCTGATTTCGACGACCGAGTCATCGCCTTACTTCACTTTTCCCGTGATCTTCTCATCGAGCTCTTCAAACTTGGCTCGGTCTCCGGTCATATGGTTGCTCGCACCATTGTCTAGATACCGCACATCGGTATAGACTTTCTCTTATCCGTCTTTAAGGAGGTTTGCTATAACCTTGTCCTCGATAAGCATCACCGAACAATCCTGATCGGTAATCTTCTTCTTCGAGCTTGGTCGCTTCTCCGGTATCATCAACTCGGCTTCTGGGTCGATCTTTCCTTTGATCGGTTTGGGCCCGGGTTCAAAATTTCTCTCTCGCCTACGAGGCTCATCTCCTCGTCTCTCCGCACTTCCAAGTTCACCTTTTGCTCGGCGAACATCAACGCGGTCTCATCTTGATGGAATCTCGCAAGATTCGCTTTGTCGCCATGGTTCTTGCTGCGGCACTCTGTTGCGTAGTGACCGAGCTTGTGACAATTGTAGCACTTCACCGTGCTCTTGTCTCTTCGGGTCATGGTGCCTTCCTGACGGGATGAGCTGCTGCCGCGACCTCGCATGTCACGACCTCGTCCTCATCCACAGCCTCTACCACGTGATCGGCTATCTCCGTCGTACCCGCTCCGACTTGAGGAACTAGAAGAAAATTCGGCTCCTCCGTTTTTCTTATGTCTCGACACCCATTCTTCATGCGTCAGCAGGAGGTGTTTCTCCTCTTCTCTGTCACCATAACCCCGAAGTCTCTCCTCGTGGGCTTTGAGGCAACCGACAACCTCCTCGACCGACATGGTCTTAAGGTCACCGAACTGTTCGATCGACGTCACGATTTGCATGTATCTGTGTGGTACGGCTCTCAGAAACTTCTTGACGACGGTGATTTCGTCCACCTTGTCGCCTAACGAGCGGATACCAGTCACGATGGATGTGAGTTTCATGGCGAAGTCGTCTACCGACTCGCCGTCCCTCATTCGAAAAACCTCGAATTCACTTTTCAAGGTTTGAACCTTTGCTTCTCGGACGCGCTCCGCGCCCATATGCATGATTCTCAGCGTCTCCCATGCTTCTTTTGCGGAATCCTTCTCGGCGATCATGAGAAAGATGTCTTCCGGAACTCCTTGATAGATGGCGGCGAGAGCCATCCTATCTTTACGTACTTCGACCTCTCCGTCTTCGACGGCCTCCCAAACTCCTTGGGCTTGCAGGTTTACCCGCATCTTCAACGCCCACACCGAGTAGTTGCTTTTTGTGAGCATCGGAAAATTGAGCGTTATGTTTCTTTCTTTCTCAATTTTCATCGCTGCCATATCTCCTCCGGTGGCTTTGCTCGGTGACGGCATGTGCTTCGGCATCTGGCTCTGATACCAAATGTTTGGCTCCAAATATTGATCGCTGCCAAAACACAATCACAAAATAGAAACGAATAACACACGGGAAGGATCGGCACTCACTTTCTCTCCTCTGTAAACGACAATATGAGGGCAAGGCAACACAATGAAAACCACTCACGTTGTGTATAAACCCACTCACATATGAATATATCTTTGCAGCAAGAGAATAAGAGGCAAAGTGAAAGTATGAGAAAATGCTTTCTGAATAAGGAGGTCGAATAATACAATGGTGGAGTTAACAAGATAAATGCTACGCTACATCTATTTATAATAAAACAATGAAACCCTAATGCTGATAACAATAAATCCTAAACAATAGGTCAAGCCAAGAGAACGTGTGTTGTTGTTGATGACTAAGTCCTTAGACTATGCCACGTTTGTTATCCGAGTCATAGGGCTTGAATATGTCAAGCATCCTCACAGATATATAAAGAAAATATGCGTAACTACTCATATGATATATGTCTTCTGAACATATGCATATATATTGTTTGAAAATAAAAGAAATGAGATCAATTGATTAGCGAATCCAAGTTGTAATTGGTGTCTTGAAATTATCGAATTTGTTTCGGTTTCTTTAAGATATTTCTGTAAGAAATTTCATATACTTATAATAAGATAATGTTGATAAGGTAATGATAACTCTCTTGACTGTCAAAACACTTCATGCTATGAGTGTAGAATTTGCTAAGCAAATATCGCTTTATTCATAATATTACATATCAATGAAAACAACACACACATATATATATATATATATAAGGGTAAACTGCGGCTAATGTACCCAATGTTTGATTTTCTGCGGATTATATACCCAATGTTTATTTTTGGCGGCTAATGTACCCAATGTTTGATCCGTTAGATATTTTTGGGTTTTTCGTCAGTTGACCGTTAGAGAGTTATATGTACACTTTTCGTATTTTTGACATAACTCACTCATTTTTTGTCCAAATTTTAAGCACGACCTATGGTTAGAAAGATAAGAGATAGATCTACAACTTTAATGTTTTAAGTTTTGTAAAATCAGTTTTAAAAAAATACGAAATTTCAAGTACAACGTAAAACTGGACATTAGTTTAATGCAAAATATTTGTTTCGAGCAAATTTTAATATACTTAATGACTTTTTATGATGAAACGTAAAACTAAAAAGTTGTAGATAAACTTTTTATCTTTCCAACGGTTATTTATTTATAAATTTTTGACAAAAAATGAGTGAGTTATGCCAAAAATATAAAAGATGTGATGTGAAATAATATTTCATATTTTTGGCATAACTCACTCGTTTTTTATCCGAAATTTATAAATAAACATCCGTTGGAAAGATAAAACATTTATCTACAACTTTTTACTTTTACATTTCATCATAAAAAGTCATTAAGTATATTAAAATTTGCTCGAAACAAATATTTTGCATTAAACTAATGTCCAGTTTTACGTTGTACTTGAAATTTCGTATTTTTTTAAAACTAATTTTACAAAACTTAAAACATTAAAGTTGTAGATTTATCTCTTATCTTTCCAACCATAGGTCTTGCATAAAATTTGGACAAAAAATGAGTGAGTTATGTCAAAAATACGAAAAGTGTACATATAACTCTCTAACGGTCAACTGACGGAAAACCCAAAAATATCTAACGGATCAAACATTGAGTACATTAGCCGTCAAAAATAAACATTGGGTACATAATCCGCAGAAAATCAAACATTGGGTACATTAGCCGCAGTTTACCCTATATATAATATATATATATATTATGTAAATATATACCTTTTTGCACCATCGTAGTAATTACCTATACACACGCATGAAAACTAGTATATATATTGAAAAAGCACCCAACTGATATCTAAAGGTCCAATTTTGTCACCAAATTAATTGAAAAAACATCCACCAATAAAAAAGAAAAAAAGAAAAAAAACACCCAACAGATATTTAAAACATACTCATGTTTTCGCTGAGATGGTCAAGTTATTATATAGACAAGGATATTCAAAGTTAAATCAAGTTACTTGATAGAAAAGTTTATATATATGTAGGAACTATTTAGGAGAAGATCTAGATCCTTTAAGCACTAAAGAACTTCAAAACCTGGAGCATCAACTGGTCTTGGGTCTAAAGCGAGTAAGAGCAAGAAAGGTACTAATTATCATCACAAAATTGAAACGTCAAAATATTTTTTACTCAATAACAAAATTGAAAAGAAGTAATTCTAGTCATGATTTGTTTTCAGAAGCAAGTCATGCAAGAAACTGCTTCACAGCACCAGAAAAAGGTAATTACGTTTTATAATCCGCTTTCTCAACTTAAATATTAATTATTAAGTGGAAGATATAATTTAATGAGTAATAAATGGACAGAAACTCACAGATAGTATTTTCTTATGATAGGCAAGGGCATTGGAGGAACAAAACAAGTTGCTACAGAAAGAGGTAGAGTTCATACTTTTCAAAAAATTCACGTGCAAAAGCAAATGGATATATATATAAAACATATTTAGTCGAATTAAATTTGTATAGGTGAAGGAGGCTGAGAATATGGTATTACCTGAAAGTGCAAGCGCTACTCTTACTAATGGGTAATTATTTTTCTTGTTTTAAATTTGGATTAGCTGGGCAATAATTATGGATTTATTCTAAAAACAGAAATACCCTAATAAAAAAGTATCAAATTTAAAGGCTTTTACCAGTTGGAAATTTATTGCGTAAACGAGGAGCTGTAATTACGGGATCATTAACACATGGTTTAATTATGTTCTAGTTTTCTAGATATTCATGATATTTCACGTTTCTATGGGAATCAAAAATTAATTTTCTCAATTTTTCTCTTTACTTTTATATTTTTCAATGGAAAAGTAACCAAAAACTCAACTACTTTTCTCGAATTTTTTTGTAACTAAATAGTCGAAAATCGATGGACTTTTTCAGCATTCAATTAAGTCCTTTAAACGAATAACATCAACCGATTTATCAGTCAATAAACGATAGACTGCAATCAATTAAGTCATTTGTTTTTATAGTTATTTTTTGCTTAAGGTTAATTTTTTCATTTACCAATATATATGTGATTAGTTTTTCTTCTAATGACATACGTTTTAAGGAAAGTTAGAGGGGCCGTCTTTTAGTTCTACTTCATGAACACTATAATGAGAAAATTTTACGTTTTAATCTTCTATTGACCACTATTTGGTATTTTTTAACCAACAAAATTTTGAAAATTTTAATCTAACCTTTTGATATTTTTTTTGGTCAAAATTACCCTTACATTTTACTAGTTTAAAATAGTTTTTGACAATTTGACCGAACAAATAAAATTTTAAAATTTAAAGATTAAAAAATCAAATTATATGTTAAATAGATGATTGAAAAGCCAAATTTTCTTATAATAATTATGAAACATAAGGGTTGGACTATAAAACTATACTTCCAAAATAAAAACTTGATAGGCATTCTGGTTGATCTCTAAATTGTAATGATTATTGTTAATGTGTAAAAATGGCTTTAACTTCGAGTCGGATCCAAGGTTTGGGTCCCGAGCTAGACCCGCTGAATGCCTGGATGATTGAATGCTGAGTCAACGTGAGTTGACTGATGATTGTCAAACCTGGAGGCGAATCCGTTGTCTTGGATGAGTCTCCGGGCTATTCCTAGCGATCCTTGACGAACTTCCTTCCTTGGCGAGCTCCTCGTTTGGGCAAAGTCTGTGTCTTGGCGAAGCTCCTCGCCTGGGCGAAGTCCTTGTCTTGGCGAACTCCGGTCTTAATGAAGCCCCGAGCTGATCTTGATGATTCTTCGTAATTTCCCTTCCTTGGCGAGCTCCTATGGCGAGGGTACACCTGCAAAAAAGGGAAGATCGGGCCCGTTCCCCATCGCTTATGGTTGGGCGAGGCTGTCTACGTATCTCAGTTTAAGAGAATCAGGTCCCACATAATTCAGGGTTAGTGATAAATGGCGGGTGAATGACAATGTGGTTTGACTCGTCGGAAGTGCCGATGTTGGCGGTGCGGGGGTGACCGTAGGCCTAGCGGCGAGGGTATTACTGGCGTGAGTCCTACTTGTCGACCTCGTAGGTGTTGGCGAGCTTGTTGTGGCGAGGGCCTTAATCTGACGAGGGATGCTCTTTGTCGACCTCGTCGGTGTTGGCGAGCTCGTTGTGGCGAGGGCCTTAACCTGGCGAGGGACACCTTTCGTTGACTCATCAAACAACCCTCCTATCGAGGTTGAGACTCTACTCTAGATCTCTCCTTAGACGAGCCTCTTCCGGCGAGCTCTCAATACTCGCTGGAGAGGAGGATGACTTTTTAGAGAGAAAATGCTAGAGAGAGAAGCTCTGGAGAAAGTTATGAGTGGGTGTGGAAATGAGGAAAGGAAGAATCTTATTTATAGGAAAACCAATTCCCTGAATTTGCACAAAGGGGGGCCTGCGAATTTCTCCTCTGCCTCAGGGGGTTTGCCGCGGCCCCTAGCCCTGTCGAAGGGCCCGTCGGTGCTTCTTGGTTCATCTTTGATGTCTTCTGGTTGTCCGCGAGTTCGAATGTTGAATACAGGGGAATCTGGAGGATTTCCCGGGGATCTTCGTGAGCTCGGATCTTCTCGTCGTGTGGAATAATTATAAGTTATTCCTTCGCCAAGCTGTGGCAAGGATGCTCTCTAAGCCAGGGTCTTCGTCGGGCCATGGTACCTTGTCAGGCAAGGTACCTCGTCAGGCCGGGGTCGTCGGGCCATGGCACCTTGTCAGGCAAGGTACCTCGTCAGGCCGGGGTCGTCGGGCCATGGCACCTTGTCAGGCAAGGTACCTCGTCAGGCCGGGGTCGTCGGGCCATAGCACCATGTAAGGCAAGCTCGTCAGACCGGGGTACCTTGTCAGGCGGGCCGCCTTTCAAGGATTTTGTCATCTTCGTCTTGTTTACTCCGGGCCTCGCCAATGTCTTGGTTCGTGGGCCTCTGGTCTTTGGCTTTGCCGGTGGGCTTTGACTTTTATTGATGGGCTTTGACTTTTTTCCAAAAGAGGCCCAAATTTTATATCTTCCAAAATATGCATATAACATTAACCCACTAATATCTTGGGTAATTGTATTGCGCGTTAAGGCAACTTGTTTTATTTGGCGAAGATCCAGGTTGTCAGAGATTTTAGTTTCCTCTCTGTCCTCTCGAGGAGCTGCAAATTTCCTTTAACTGGGTTTTTGTAAAATATTTTTGAAAATGTTTGCAAAAATAAGCGTGAAATAATCCGAGCATAGTCAAAGACATAAGCGAATGATTAAATAAGTCAAAGGTCACTTTTTTATGATTTTATTCGATTTTTCGACTTTTGGAGGTTCATAGGCGCATTTTGTAAAATGAATGCCTTTTAAATTAATTTTGAACTCCGAAAATAAATCCAAAAATAAATAAATAAAATCAAGTGACATAATAAATGTAAAAGTAAATGTGTCACTTTAAAATAATATTTACGCATTAATTTTAAAACTTTAAAAAACTCATTAATTAATGTGCAATTTTTCGATTGTAATAAAGACTGTAAATAAGTAAATACTTCATGAAAACTTGGAAAAATAATTTTAATTTGGTTTAAATAAAGTTTCAAAGTTTAATTTTCAAGAGTTTTTTAATAACCTTTGAAAATAGTCTTATTCACTTAAAAACGTATAAAAACCCATTTTTGATCGTTTTTTACCATTAAAAAATAATCAAACATCAGCTTTGTGGGCCTAGTTTGTGCGATTTTTGGGTTGCATGGGCTATAGAATTCGAATTTAATTCAAAAAGGGTAACGAGATTAGGGTAAAATATTACCTTATTAATACCTTTAGGGTTAAGTCATTTTCTCTTTCCTTCTCCATTTCGCGATTTTGTCCTTCCCGAAGAGCTTCGACGGCTGCGTCTCCTTTGCTCGTGGAAGCGATGATGATTTCCGGAGAGCTTGGCAGGGAATTCTCCGTTGACGACGTCCTTTTGTCCGGTAAACTCAGTTCGTCGAATTTTCCCTATGACGACGAAATTCCGGTCACCATTGATAGTGCTCCGCCGAGCTTGGACGATTGGACATTGAGTCTTGAAGATATTTTTGTCGTAGATGATGGCGCGGGAATCGAAATTCCGGCGAGCGTTGTGGAGAAAACCGAACTCGGTGTCGGAGAGTTCGGCCTCGACGTGGCTTCCGGCGAGGGCGCGGGCTGCATGACGCGGCGTGGCAGGAGCGCACGGGGAGGCGCAGTCGGCAGCGTCTGGGCTGAGCGCGGCGGTCGGCGCGGCCTGGGGCGTGACGGCGGGCGAGCTCGGCATCGGCGCGGGCGAGGGCTTTGGCGCGGTTGTTTCCGGCGCGGGCAGCGTGGCGTTCGGCACAACAAAATCACCCGTGATCAACTTGTTGGGGACTTTTGTCGTGGTGGAGCGCAGCGGCGGTGCGCCTGGTGCAGCGGCGGCTTGGCGCGGCGTGGGCACGGTTGCGGGACCGCTTGGCGCGGTCTTCGGCGCGGGCAGCGGCTTGGCTCGTGAGGCGGTGGACATGGTGATGTCCGTCGGAGGTGGCGAGGTTGTCTTCAACTCCGGCAAACTTGCTCCGGCGAAAGGGCCGCCAAAAGTGGTGACCGACCCCGATTTCAACAGAAACTTTGATTTTGAGGGCTTCGAGACTCCGATTGACGATCCAATTTTTGCTTTGGGCTGCTCGGGACCCGGGCTATCTCCTGCTAAGGAAATTATCATTCCCGTGCCAGGCGTGCCGGTCTCCGAGCTCGGTATGGATGTCTCGTTGTTGATTCGTCTTTTTTCGTCGGCTCCGGCGGAGAGCGTTTTGTCTTCTGAATCTCCTGGACATGCTGTGAACTTTGCAGGTGGTTTGGTGGCTTTTGTCGGATCTCCTACAGAGCTTGGCTCCGAGCCTTCGGTCTTTGATGATGCCTCTGACATAGAGTTTGCTGATGTCGATACATCTGATGTCGTCGAGGAGCAGGGCGCTGGCGGGGACTTTGTCGATGAGGCGCCCGTTGCTGAGGAAGGACCTGCAGGCGAGGGTCTTGCCATCGTGGGCATTGTCGCTGGCGATGGTGGTCCTGCTGATGAGACGCTCAGACATCGTCGCTACCGCGTTTCGGCCTTCTGTTCTAAGTTGATGGTTTGCACCCAAGTTTCTGATTCTTCTTTGATGTCCTTCCTTGCTCTTCATGGATTGTCGTATCTCGCCGGTCTTCGAGTTTCTGCTACAGGCGAGCTTTCTTGTGATCGTGTTCCTGGTTTTCGGCCGATGCACTTGGAGAGTCTTCGTCAGAGGATGGGCCTTCCTCTTCGGTCATTCGTATATGATCTTCTGGTGTCGCTGAGTGTGCCGGCGGGTTCACTCTCGTCGATCTCTGATGGTCGAAGTGTTTCTCAGCTTGGTGGGTTCACTCTCGTCGATCTCTGATGGTCGAAGAGTTTCTCAGCTTGGCGGGTTCACTCTCGTCGATCTCTGATGGTCGAAGAGTTTCGCACCGCTTTTCGCTTCTATTGTCGTGCCTCGGAGGCTGGAGAATATATGGTGTCTTTGTCGTACGTTCGTCTAGAGTTGCCTCGATGCAGGGTGGATTCTCAATGGCATCGTCAATGGGTTTGGGCTCCGGCGTCTCTGCTTGGTGTTGGAAATTTGGATCTAGCTGCGATACCATTTATTGGAAATCGGATCTGCTAATATGCCAATTTTCCTTAAAAATAACGAAATAGCTTTGATTGCAAATTCATAAAAAATACTTTTAACGTCCCGTCCAAATCACCTCGAATATTCCGCTCTCATCAGTTCGTCCGGATAACTTTTAAAATAATTTTAAGTCAGAATAGTTACTACGTAACAATGCACTGACATCGAGTAATTTGGATAAAGCGATCGGATAAATAATTGGCAATTTAATTATCACAATTAATTTCATAACAACATTATTAAATCTAATGTATATGGAAAATAAATAAATACAATAAAAGAAATTTTGCATTTATTGACCCAATGCATAAGGCCGCACCTCATTGACGACTTCCGGCTGCGCGTTCTGACTTTGGCAGGGCTCCGCCGGTGCTAGGGAAACTCCCGTAATCTTCCGGGATATTCTCCTGGAATCCTCGTACCGAAGCGTGGGCTTCGATGACAGGACTCTGACAAATATTTAACTGATGGTTCTTTTGAAGCTACCGGAGAAAAGATCTCACAAAGCCGAACCGGGGGGGAGAGAGAAGAGTCAATTTTCGCATCCCCTAATATGGGGTCACGAAATTTTGAGCTCTAGAGGTGTGAAGAAAAGTGTGGAATGAGCTCCCTATTTATAGAGTTCAATTCCAACCATCAGTGAGAAATTCCCTCCATCCAGATCATCTGATTGGTCGAAAACCAATGGCTCGGATTAATCCTAGGATTTTTCGAATTTTAAATAATAAAATAAATCTAATCCAACAGTCCAGATTAAATCTAGATTGATCCAATGGATTAGATTGACTGAGAGATTTTCTCAACCACCAAACTTGGTCACCAAATTTATATTATTTATCAAATTCGAAATTCCCTTTTAAATAAATAAAATATTAATTTCCAATCCAATGGTCAAGATTAAATCTTAAACCAATCTAATAGATTAAATTAATTTAAGGGTTTTCTAAAATACCTAAACAATAGGTACTTCTGCCACAAATATGCAACAGCTGCTCAACAGAATTCACGCGTACAATTAATTCTTTGCTTGGCATGCACTCCTAGGCAGCCACTTTGACTTTTCTTTTTTTTTATATATATATATATATATATATATATATATTAATATATAAAAAGATATATATGAATCTGATTGTTTTTAAAAAACAATCTCCATATATTTTTCGGTCACGCTCGAACGTTGCGTGCGACCTCTCAAATATATATTAATTATATATAATATAAATCTATTAATTATTAATTAATTATTAATAATCCGGAATAAATCCTATTAATAATTAAATCCAAATAATTAAATTATATTATAATTTCTTCTCTCTCATATCACACATTAAAATGTCGTGGAACAAACCCATCATTTTATTTGTGACACGTGATTTAATTAATGCAACCCGAAACTTTAGGTTAAGCTCATTAAATCTATAAGTCACAAACCGTCAGTCGGATTGACTTGGTTCCAAAAGATAAATTGCACAGAATTAAATTTTCTACAACTTTCCAGTTGATGACAAAATTCAATTCATTCATCTTTTGACAGTTAAATTTCCGGTACCAAACTTTGGTACTTTTGCCACGGTAAAACTATCCGAAATCTAACACAGACTTCAGTTTTATAAATCCTGTCAAATGATTAAACAAACGTATATTTAATCACGTACGTATCATCCGTTCCGGAGCTATCCTGGGGACCATGGACCCGTATCACTTAAGCTTCAACGAACTGCTAGAAGTTCGTTAACCTCGGTGTTATTCCACTATAAACCCGAGGCTACACTCTTTAGTGATAGAGTATATATTATTCCCTTTTATAGCAATGTGTCCATTGATACAATCAAATTCAGGTTATTGATCTTTCACTTTATGATCCACACATGAGCAGACGGTATTACCGTATTGCCCCTCAATGCATTTTCATCCTTAACTCAGTCGATAATATTGTGAGCGACCCACTTATGATTACGAGTCATAAGCTGGCCATGGGTCTATCTCACTTTACACCATCGACAATTAAGGGAATCATCTTGACTCTGAAGAGAGCTGCGTGATGCCCATATCTATGATCAAGCTACCTTTACTACTGACTATCATGTTCCCAAAATAATAGTGTTGGGAACAACGGTAATATTTTGTGCTCTTTAACGGTTAAATCAAAGAACAATCAAGCCAGCAGCTCAGACTCAAGATCACTCAGGACTTAGATCGAATATCCATTTGATCATCTACTAGTGACTCAACTCCAAGTTATCAGTGGCGGTCTTATATGATAACTTCCGGAGTTTAAGTCAGGTCCAGTATGAAGACACTTCATACTTAATGCACTTCTAGTGAGTGTGACACACACTTGATCCATAATAGGATTATATCACTTAGTCACATTAATGACCTTATCCGATTAATGGGCTCCCACCCAGTTAATAAAGTCACAGACAATTTAAGTTTATTTATTATGATTATCAATTCTTCCTCACATTGACTTGGGTGTGATGATAATAACATAATTGCATTCCATTATGAACTATGGATCAAACATTCTATTTTACTCTACCAGAAACTATAATAAGATTAACATAATAAGTATTATCTTTATTCAACGACAAGTCATAATCTTTTATAAATGAGTTTAAAACAGCTTGTTTAAGGACACATATCCAACACTTGGTTAATCTTTGTTTTAGCTCTCAACTGTTGCGTCCGCCGTATGAGCATACGTCTGGCTCGGGGACTTTTGGTAGCTTGATCTTGAAGTTTGTGAAGAAGGGCGATCTGCTTTCCTTAACGGAGTCTCGGTGGTGGATCTCTGCGGGCTTCATCGCAGATTCGCTGGGTGGCTTTGTCAATGTTGATGAGGCAGATGAGTATACTCCGATTCCTCTTCAGGTGCTTCCTCCGGCTGAGGGTGATATGCCTCGTGCCTCTTCGTGGGAAGGCGTTTGTCATTCTTCGAGTGCGGATGCGCATCGTTCTTCTCCAGTGAGGGCTGATGCTCGTCATTCTTCAAGGGAAGGTGTTTGTCGCTCTTCTCCGGCAAAGGCTTCACCGAAAGCGAGGGTTTCTGCTCCTGAGCGGCGTATTCCTTCGGTGGTCGTCCATCATTCGGCTTCTCTCGCTTCGTCGACTCCTGCAGGTATAATTCATTTTGCTTGATCTTTAGTAGCTGTATTGTTCTCCATTGCTTCATTCATCGTTGAGCAGGTTTGTCTGGCTTCAGGAAGTTCATTTCTCAGATGCGTCCTCAGGCTTCTGTTGGTGCTCCTGATTCTCCGGCCTCGAAGTTGTCTGGTGAGGGTCTTGATGATCATACCTTCCTGAAGCCAGACAAACCTGCGGCCTCAAAGTCGTTTCTCAGATGCGTCCATCCTTCGGCTTCTCCCGCTTCGTCGATTCCTCGTCAGAGAAGGCGTCTTTGTCTTGTCGTTTGTGTTCGCCGTCTCCTGGCAAGTCTGAGGATTCTTCTCGTAGGGTTCGTCGGTGTGGCGCTGGTCTTGGTGGGGTGTCATCTCCAGTTGTGGCCTCAGGGGGCGACTCTCGGCGTGACGCGCCTGCTTCTGCTGTCATTCCTTAGCCTGGCGAAGTTCCCGAGTCTGGCGTTTTGTCGAGCGTCGAGCGTGTAGTGAGCCTCAAACGTCTCTGCGTGGAGACTGTGTCCAGTCTTCATCCTCGGGTGATTGCGTCGGTAGTGGGTGGTCCAGATTCGGCTTTGGTCGTCGATGACTTCTTCTGTCAAGCAAGGGTACGTAATTTTTGGCATTCTTGCTTACTTCGTCGTATTGTTCTTCCTTATGCTCATCGTTTGTCTTCTAGGCCTTGCTTTTGTCAACCGAGGTGGCTCGTCGTCTTGAAGCTTAAAAATACCCTGTGTAGGTCTCTGAAGGGTCTTGAAAAAGGTCGCTGCTGAGCGTGATGCGTTGCAGGACAACGTGACCAAGGCGAGGCTCGACGTCAAGGTCTCCAGGGGTGATGGCGTGCACGAGGGTCGTAGAGCCGTTGAAGATGAACTTGGTGTGGCGAAGGACCGGGTCATGGCTTTGAAGGCTTCCTTGGCGAGGCTTATTCCTGGATCGAGCGTCTTCAGAATGATGTCTCCGAGGCTGCTTCTTCTCCTGCTAAGCTGAAGGCGGATGCTGACGCGAGTCTGGCTGAGACTGAAGTAACGTGGCATGCAACTTCCGACGAGGTGTACTGGTAAGGTTTTGCGGATTGCCAGGCGGCTCATCTTCAGGATAATGGTCATCTTGCTCTTTCCTTCAGGTTCCTTAACGTCCTTGGTGCTCCAGACTCCGTTCGTGATGTGGAGTCGCTTAACATGGAACTTCTCAGAGATTAGTTTCTCTTTTCTTTGCCTTTATGATTTATAGACATTTCTGGGCTTTATTTAGCCATACTCCTTGCCTTGGCATGTTTGTTCGGCATTTTTTGCCTTTTGTTACGTACCTGTTTGATGACATTTATGCATTTAGTATAATTTGAACTTTGAGTTTTGTTCATACATTTGCTTATCGAGTGTGCGCGTCGTGGCATATTGTGGCAGTCTTGGGAGTGTACTTTGCTGCGATTATAGGGTCGTCACCCGTTTTTGACCTGCAAGTAATATAGGTTGTCCGTAGACAGTTGATTGTGTGCTCTTGCTCGCCGGGTAGCTAATCGACGACGAGTGTGGTTGGCACTTAAACCACGAGCAGTAGCCATATGGGTACCTGGCGAATGGTTTTCGGCTGGCGCGTAGCCGAATTTAGTGGTTGGTGCGTAAACCACGAGGGGGTTGTCCGTAGATAGTAGCCGTATTGGTACATGGCGAATGGTCTTCGGCTGGCGCGCATAGCCACAATGCCTTTTGCTACCTGGCGAGGTCTTTGGCGCGTAGCCGAGCTTGCCGTGTCGCGGCTAAGCCTTTGCCTTTTGTTACCTGGCGAAGTCTTTGGCGCGTAGCCGAACTTGCCGTGTCGCGGCTAAGCCTTTGCCTTTTGTTACCTGCTGAGGTCTTCGGCGCGTAGCCAGGTTATATATATACATATTTTTTTTATATGGATCGGTATACACCGTAGTACCTCCCGAGTTTTGGCGTAATCTGCCTTGAAGTTTCGGGAAAACTTTCAGAGTATTTTGTAAAGACGAATTTATTCATAAATAAGGTTGGCCTACAAAGTAGAGTTGGCCTTGCGCATTGCGCTTTATTGAAAAGCACCGTGACTTCAGTAGTGCGGGTTGACTGGTAGCTCGGCTTGGCGTAGACAGTCGACAATCGCGGGAGGTCTTGCCCTGTTCGTCTTCTCCTTTTCCGCTCAATGCTCGAGCTAGTGTGGCTGCTTCATCGTTGGCGGTTGCAGGGATCCAAGCGATCTCATACCACGTCAATCGCTGGAGGCGGTCCATGGCTTCTTGCAACTGTGTCAGCGTCTTGTCTTCCTGTGTCGGTAGTCCGCCGTTCATATAGCTTGCGATCTTCTGTGAGCTGCAGTATACCTGTAAATTCTTCACGTCAGGCCTTTCGGCGATGTTCAGGCCAGTGATTAGCTCTCCGTATTCGGCTTCGTCGCTTGAGGCTGTGAACTCGAACTTGACGGCGTACTTCAACTTTTTTTCTCGAGTGCTGGTGATGATGATTCCTGCTCCTGCGCTGGTGTCGCCGTTGATTCCACTGATGTGCATGCTCCATACCGGCCCATTGGGCGCGGTTCTTCTGCTTGGCGGTGCGTCCTCTGCCTTCTTTCTCCATTCAACTGCGGGGGTGTCAGTGTCGTGAGTATGCTTAGCGACTGTAGAGGGCGATTTTCACCGCCCTTTTCAAGTCACAAAAATAATCACAAATAACAAGTTAACAATAATGATCAGTGAATATTTCTGTTTTATTATATTTCCGATATGAGCTCAGTTTCCTTTCGTTGAATAGCTGGACAGATGAAGGATCAAGAACCAAGTCTTTCTCTCTTTCTTTTGCCTTTCTATTACAAAGTATTCTCTCTTTTTCTCTGGCTTTTTTCCTATTTTTTCAGAACCCTTACAAACGAGGCTTTACTTGCCTTTTATAGAGTTTACATTATGCTCTCTCGCGTCTTTCCCGCTTTTTTCAATTTTTAATCATTCGCCTCCCAGAGAAATTTGTGGGAAGTCGACTTAATCCATGCTTTATGTCACTTCCGAGCAGACTGTCATTATGGGTAGGTGGGCATCATTAAATACGCATCCCGTCAGCCGTCATTCGGCTCTGCACAAACCATCATGACAAAATTCCTCATCGAGCGTGATGGGACACCTCATCGCAGTCTGCTTTTGTGTGGCCATACCTCCTCGCGGTTAAACCCCCTCGGAGATAATCCTCCTCGAGGATAATCCTCCTCGGGGATACGCCTTTTTTGCCCCCTCGGGCGATGAACTTCCTCGTCTTCCCTTATATCGTTTATGGACAAAACGACACGAGTTGTGTTGAGGATGGATTTGACCAAATCCGACCTTAACAGTTAGTACCCCATTTTATCAAGTGTATACACTTGGTAAAATAAAGTATAATCTTCTCGGAGATCAGCCCCAGCCAACATTTTTCGATTTCCAGGTTGGTGGCTGCTTCATTGGCTCCTCGCGTGGCTATATTGCTCAATTATTCCTTTTCCTCGCCACGTCTCCTTCGCCATTCTCCTCGTTGCGAGCCAGGTCCATTGCCCGCGGGAGCTGCTGTGACCAAACGCCGTTGGCGTTTTCATCGAGAGCTCTCCTCACTTACCTAAACTCTGTGTAATACCGAAACATACGCTTCGGACACAAAAGTGTAAACGTAAGCATGTACTTTGCAAATATAAAGTATAATATTTCCGACGAACTCTTAGCGATGAAGATTCCTTAATGACGCTAGACGAGGGGTTTTCGCGAAGATCCTCGTGAATCGACCGGGAAAGTCTGATTCTCTCGTTTCTCCGACAGTTGTCTGGTCCTGGGCCCCACCTTGGTTTGCTTTCCCAAATTAGTTAGCCTCGAATCTTTCGTACGTCCCTTCAGCATTAAATGCCATCCTTTCGCACTCGAGTACTTATGGGGATTAATAACGGGCCCTTGATCCGAGCCGTTGATGAATTCGCAAGCTTTGAATTTGGATCGTTGGATCAGAAACGTGCTTCTTCACATTTTTTCTATAAATTCGGAGCTTACGCCCCCTTTTTTCAGACATTTCTCGTATTTTCAAAAACTCTCTCTAAACCGCATTTGCGACATTCACTCTCCGTTCTTACTCTTATTCCCTTATCTTCAAGCTTCTTCTTCCTTCTCTCCTAGACGCTTTGATGGCTCCTTCCCGTTCTGGGCTGGTTTTTAAGACCCGAAGCCCTACCTCTGTCATGACGACCGAGAGTTTGCAGTTTATTACCAGCAACTTTTCAAATTCGGAGACCTTTTTGGCACGTATCCCTTTCGAGGGTGAATTTGCCGACGAGCCTCAGAATGAATTTGTCTGTGTCTACAAGTCTTTCTTCCGAATCGTCGGCCTTCGCTTCCCGGTACCGCTCTTGATCGTGGCGTTCCTCTACGCCTTTGGGGTCCCGATCGCCCAGGTGAACCCCAACACACTTTGCCTTCTCCTCTGCACACTTGTTACTGCATGCGAGCAGAAAGTGGAGCTCACGCTCGAGGACTTGATGCCCCTCTTCATGGTTTCCCGGAATCCGAAGAATTTGGGCCGCTTTTCCATCTCTCATCGCGTTCGACCGCACATTCTCACGAATACGCCGTCGAACGAGTCCGACTGGGAGAATAAATATTTCTTCGTTCGAGTGGATAACTCCAGCTTTGGTCCCCACCACTCCTTCCTTCCGAGGGAGTTGGTACTCGAGGGGGTGGATCTCCCTCGATTTAAGCCCGAGGAGAACGAAGAGGCTGATGCGCGGTTCAAGGAAATCCATGGTGCTCTCCTTGCCAATCCTAGGCGCGATTGGAGTAAGGACTTCGGGGATCGGCGGATCAAGAAATCTGGGGTCTACCAACAGGCCCGAATTCACGGGGCGCCTCCAAATACTCTCCTCCCGGTGGGTTTTTCCCGCGAACCTGTCTAGGAGGGGTCCCCTGTAGAGCGTAAGAAAACCGTTCCAAGGCCGAAGAAGAAATCCAATGAGAAATCCGTCGTCGCTAGGGACGATACTCCCGTTGATCGGGAACGGGAGGTGCAGAGACCGTCGAGGTCCCAGGAAGGATCCGACGCTCCTCGCTAAATGGGGCTCACCCTTTGAGAGGGTGGTCCCTCGGGTAAACACCCTATCGAGGATACTCGCGATGAGCGGCGGACGAGATCCAGGACGGATTCCGCCGCCCGCTCCCCGACAGAGGTTTCTCGTTTCTCGAGGAGATCCCCTCGAGAAAAAAGCACCTCGGGCAAGCGGCCCGCCGAAGAGGTATGCGAGGCTTCTCCTGCGAAGAAGGCTAAGGTTCCCGTCCCGACCCCCGAGCCCAAAACTGCTGATCCGTCCCGGGGAACAGCGACGGGGGCTCCGGGTACCACGCCTATAGAGGGCGAGGCTGAGAGGACGGGACTGGTGTCGGACGGGTGTGCGCACCCCGCCGCGAATGCACGGGAGAGATCAGAGTTCGAGGATATCGAGCATCTGGTCATCGCGCCAAACGCTCCCCCTCTACCCCCTTTGGGAGCTGAAAGCTCCATCTTCCCTCCCGCTCATGGGGTCGCGACCCGGTCCTCTCCGCCATCACCTCGGGGAATCCCCGACAAAGCGACGTGGGACCCGGCCGCGGCCTCTACGCCTTTGATTCAATCTCCGGTCAAAGAGACCCAGGTTCCGAACGAAGAAGGTACGGGACCTATTGGCGGGGGAGGGGACGAACAAGGAGGGACCTCTGCACCTGTTGGGCGAGAGGGCGACCAGGGACAGATCCCCTTCAGACCCGAGGAGGAGCAGCCCGTAGCGCTCCCCAAGGTTAATCCTCCTGGCCCGAAGCCCCTTTCCGACGCGCCTGGTATCGAAGCCCTCGAAGGCTCAGGGGTTCAGCTCACTCCCGAGCTTACCGGCGTATCCGACCTACAGGTACCTCTCATCATTCCTTCTGGCGCGCTGCCAAAATTATCGGATGACTCGGCGCGGCCCTCTGTGTCATCCCTCGACCCCGAGAAGGTACCTACCGGATCGCCACAGGCTCAAGCCGGCTTCCCCGCCATGCCATCTCCGGGTGCACTTCCTGAGGGTCGGGAGGTTTACTCCTCTACTGCGCGCAAGGGCCTCACTCCGGAGGCGAAGCTTCTCACGGGCTCGTCGAACCTCTCAACGAGTCTGTGGGAAGCTTGGAACTTGTCGACCATGTCCTCCGGGGGGTAGCCCGGCTAAAAGATGTGATTGCCTCCGAGCGGCTATCCACCACTAAGGCCGAGAGAGAAACCAGTGAGTTGTCGGCGGAGCTCACGTTAGTCCGGGGACGATTTGAGGTTTCCACCTGCGACGGGTGGAAGTTCCGGGAGCAGGCGGAGAAGCTTTCCTCGGAACTCGACGAGACCAAATCTGCCTTGGACTCGGAAATCTCGTTGCGCCTGGCCGCAGAGGCCGAATTCGCAGAACATAAAAACTCTTTTGCTGCTAAGGAGGCGGATCTTTCCGATAAGCTCTGGCTTAAGGCTGAACGCCTCGCTCAGATTAGTGAAGCTGTCGGCGTACCGCTCGAACAAGAAGACCACCTGGTGTCCCGGGTCGACGCCGTACTGAGGAAGTTCGCCGAAGACTTAGAGGCTGCGCGAGCCGAGACAGTTGAAGAGCGTCACGGCCGAGAGCGCCTGTTTGAGGAGGCCCAAGCCAAGCTGGAGCGCTTCTCGGCGAGGTTTGATTTTCTCGATAAATCCATCAACGCCCACCACTTGGCCGCCGCGTACCAAGCCAATATCGGCTTGGCCGAGAAAGTCCTTCCTGCGGCACCCATCGAGGGTCTCGAGACCCGCCTGCCTTTGTGGCGCGAAAGCCGCGATAAGTACCGGGCTGAGGCAGACGAGCTGGACAATAAGTCTTCCCGGGACCCCGATTCTCCGCCGCTCTCCCCCTGCAAGCCGCCAGCCCTTGACAGCCGGATGGTTGAAAGCCTTGTCTCGGAGGGGGCTGCTCTCGGGTCCTCACCGCGCGACGAATACGGCTCGAACATCGAGACCCTGGCGCCTCTGGAGCCCACGGTATAGGATGTTTTCTCGGAGTTTCCCTTCCAATTTCCCTCTCCTTTTTTTTGTAAATTTCGAATGCTGTGGCTCTTTCTGTAACCCAAGCGTTTAAGCGAATTATCGTATAAATAAAAGAAATCCTTTTTGGGTTACCTTTTCCTTTCGTCGCTAAGCTTCTTTGCTATTGCCCTCGTATACCTATTCGCCCCCCCCCCCCCCCTTTTTTCATCGGGCCTCTTTACTATTTCTTCCGTATCTCCACTCTCTCTTTTCCTTCGCAGGCCGGAGGTGGTACCGTTGTTCTTTACCCCGAAGCCTCTTCCCCCAGCGATGGAGGAGGTTACGAGGGGGCGGAAGGGCCCGTGTTTGCTCCCGATCCAGCAAGGATTTTGTCGGGGAATGAAGTTGCTCTCCTCGAGACCACAGAGGCTAAGCTCACCGAGTGTAGGGCAGAGCGTAACGAAGATAGACGCCTCCTCGCCATTGCCGAGGAGTCCCTCATTGAAGAACGAGAGCGCTATCAGCGGTGCGAAGAGACACTCTGGCGCAGCTCTGGCAGAAAAATGAGTATTTCAACCAAATCGCCGACGCCATAAACCTGTCGCCCGGTCGGGAAGAGCTAATCTCTTTCCATGTCAAGGCCGTGCTGAGGAAACTTGCCAAGGACCGCGACGCAGCCAGAAGCTGGGCAATAGATGAGGAATTTTCTCGCTTACGCCTTTATCATCAAGCGACCGACAAGCTGAGGCACGTCTCTGAGAGGTTTGGTGCTCTCGAGGAGATTGTCTGCATTCAGCGCCTGCTGGGCGGTGTGCTCTCGAATATCAAACTCGTCGAGGGGCTACCTTCTCGCTCGACCGTTGGTGAGCTTCGAGCCAAATTGCCAAGGTGGCGCAGGTTGGAGAAGGAATACCTGGCTGATTTGGCCGGATTGGAGAAGAAAATTTTCGGTGCTCCTACCTCTCCTCTGCTTTCCCCTTGTCTCCCTCCGAGTGTCGCTAGGGCGCGCTCACCGGGTTTTGACGATCTTCCTTCCTCGTCGAGCACGGTATGGGGCAGCTTAGCTTAAACATTCTGTAGTTTTACCTTTTCTTTAGGGTTGGTTCCTCACTCTTGGCTTCTCTCTTGCAGGCTGATAGTAACGTTGATGCGAACCTCGCGGGGACTTCCTCGAGTAAGCCCCAAGGGCTTCTCGCTGACGATCCTGCGTGCTTAGTTGTGGATAACATCCTTCGCCGATGCTGCGATACCATCATCGAGGAATGTGCCGACGCGGTCCTGGGTCAAGATCCCCTCGATGGTGTCGCTAGACGGGAGGATCGGTCCCTGCGAGAATTGTAATACGTGTATTTTCTAGGGGTGTGGACGAATGAATTGTAAATAATACTCTGTATTTTGTATTTCGAATCAAATGAACATATGATGATTTTCTTTTATGAGTTTGCTCGCGACCTACGAACTTGTACGTGTTGCTCGGCGCCCTTAGCCGTAAATATATATTTTCTTTTTTGCTCGGCACTCTCGCCGGCTAGGGCTTGCTCGGCGCCCTTAGCCGTATATTTATTTTCTTTTTTTGCTCGGCACTCTCGCCGGCTCGGGCTTGCTCGGCGCCCTTAGCCGTATATATATATATTTTTTTGCTCGGCACTCTCACCGGTTCGGGCTTGCTCGGCGCCGTTAGCCGTAAATATTTTCTTTCTCGGCACTCTCGCCGTACCCCTTTTTCTCGGCACTCTCGCCGTACCTCTTTACTCGGCACTCTCGCCGTACCTCTTTTTCTTGGCACTCTCGCCGTAGTTATCACTTGCGGGTATCGCTGGGTTTCATCGGGTACGAGCCGACTAGTTTCCAGGACCCCATAGGCACTCTCGCCTTTTAGCTTGGCACTCTTGCCTTGTTTATTTCCTCGGCACTCTCGCCGGATTGGGCTTACTCGGCACCCTTAGCCGTAAATATATTTTATAATTTTCTCCGCACTCTCGCTGGATCAGGCTTGCTCGGCACCTTTAGCCGTATATATATATTTTCTTTTTTGCTCGGCACTCTCGCCGGCTCGGGGTTGCTCGGCGCCCTTAGCCGTATATATATTTTCTTTTTTTCTCGGCACTCTCGCCGGCTCGGGCTTGCTCAGCGCCCTTAGCCGTATATATATTTTCTTTTTTTTGCTCAGCAATCTCGCCGGCTCGGGCTCGCTCGGCGCCTTTAGCCGTTTTTTTTTTTTTTTTGCATATGAATATTGCGAGGATACTTTTTTTTCTATTCGGTAATCTCACCGAGCAGAGTTGTACACACATTTTTGTCAACTTATAATTTCACTCGTTTCTTAAAGTAAAAACATACATATAGACATTAAAACTGAAACAAATTTTCATCATCTAACAAGGCTGAAAAGTAATCATCATCGAGAGACCATGCCAAAAGGGTTCGTAGAGGCTTCTCGGTAGGTCAACCCTCCTTTCACGTCGAACAGCGTACGTGCCTTACTCCGGGGCTTGTTCACCGATGATCGAGCAGGCTGAAGACACGACCTTCTCCAGAGAGTCTCTGCTGGGGCGCCCATTGTTGCAGTCCGTGCAGACGTAGGTATACCACATGAGACCAAGACTTATGCATGACCTGCAAAAGCCACAAGCATGTCCTTCCTGGCGTCGGCGAACACACGGCGGGCGGATGGTGTTCCTTTCTCCAATCTTCGTGGGCTTCTCATAAACCAGGATATCCTTATCGCATTTCCTGCAGTACTCCATGTCGAGCAGACGGCCGTGTGGTACGGGCGTCTGCTGCTCGAGGTCACCAGTCAGGCTTTCTGCCGCGAGCGGCGCGGGAAGGTCTTCGTGTCTGGCCTTGGCTCCCTCCTCGTAACTGAAACTGAGTCTATTGACCCTTAAGAATTTTACCCCGTGCTTTATTGTGGACAAGTTGTTGACCACGTCGTCTATGGTGATCCGGTGGCAGCTCGGTAGGCATAAATTTATGATCATCGGGTTACCCTGCAGAATTACCCTCAACACGGCGTTGGTGATCTCGAAGCATCTATTCAGCGTGAAGGTCTCCATCCTCCCTTGAGACCTCCTCGCCAGATTCAGAAGATTCTCATCTTTGATCCGCTCGCTCATTGGGTCGTCGTTATTGAGGTTGCGCTACAGAAGGCAGTTCCCCTGAACCTCGTCGCGTAGCGACGTGCACACCATATCCATCACGAGGAGCTACTCGAGGCTTAGATACAGCAGGACTAGTTTTATCGTGGGATGCGGTTCACCTAAGACCCTTTGCTGCTCCTGGTCCTATTGGTTCTCCGTGGTATCCTCCATCATTGGACACGGCTCATTGCTCTCTGGCCACTCCTCATTCTTCCAGCCGTCCGTCATCTCGTGATCATCTCCTCCTCGTGCTTCCGCCATGTCTCCCTTGGGCCATCCCCAACCTCCTTCGACGACCATCCCGGACTCGTCTGTATAGCTTTGGCCAGTAACTCCCTCCCCGAGTGCCATCTTTTCTTCGTATGCTTTCTCCCCCTGTATCGAGAAAACACTAACAGATGCTGGTTTTAAAGTAAGAAAGGAATTTTGAATTTTCTGAGTAGAGTGATTGGGATTTATCTGAGAGTTAACCGAGTTGGTTTTCACTTCCGCAAACTTGTTCTTCATGGTCTTTCCCAAACCTCCTATTTATAACCGTCAATTGCTCCGCACGCAAACTCTTCGTATTCCCTGACCCTGCTGTCACTTCACAACGGTTCGGGAGTCACTCCAGTTCATTGGTGCGTATGCGTTTCCTTTTCTGATTAGCCGACTATACGTCTACCTCTTTTAAATGCAAAGAGTCTGTACGTCTTCCCCCATCCACAAAATCGTATGACCCAAAGGGCGCCAAACTGTAGAGGGCGATTTTCACCGCCCTTTTCCAGTCAGAAAAATAATCACAAATAACAAGTTAACAAGTTAACAAGTTAACAATAATGATGAGTGAATATTTCTGTTTTATTATATTTCTGATATGAGCTCGGTTTCCTTTCGTTGAATAGCTGGACAGATGAAGGATCAAGAACCAAGTCTTTCTCTCTTTCTTATGCCTTTCTATTACAGAGTATTCTATCTTTTTCTCTGGCTTTTTTCCTATTTTTTTCGAACCCTTACAAACGAGGCTTTACTTGCCTTTTATATAGTTTACATTATGCCCCCTCGCGTCTTTCCCACCTTTCTCCCTTTTTAATCATTCGCCTCCCAGAGTGATTTGAGGTAAGCCGACTTAATCCATGCTTTATGTCACTTCCGAGTAGACTGTCATTATGGGTAGGTGAGCCTCATTAAATGCGCATCATGTCAGCCGTCATTCGGCTCTGCATAAACCATCTTAACAACGACTATGTCAACGTTTGCTTCTCTTTTCTTCGCGACCCCTGGCTGGTGCTTTTCATTGCTCTTTTGCTTGGCGAGGTTAATCTTTCGCCTCATTCGGCATGGGCGGATTAACATCTTGTCGTCGAGGCGCCTGTATGTCGTGTAGTTTAGAGAATCTTTTGGTTTGGCTTCGGTCGTCTTCCTAGAATGGTCTAAGGTCTTCTCGTATTGTTGCAGGGCAAATATTTCTCTCAGACCGATAACGGTCGTTGGGTTTTTTGCGGCTCTTCATTGTTCTCCTCGTCTGGTGATGTTTAGGTCGCTGACTCCTTTGCTGATGGCGGCGACTGTTGCTGTGCTCCGGTGTACTCCTTTTTTGTAGCACGCTCGTGACTCGGCTTGACTTCCTTGCATGATTCCGACTCCGCTTAGCGTCGGGAACATGACGAGTAGGTCATAGGTGGATGTCAGGGCTTGGAGCGGGTTGAGCGTGGGCCTCTCGATGATGACGTTGTATGCCGAACGCATGTTGATGATAAGATAGCTCACCATTCATGTCACCCTAGGTTCGTCTTTGGTCCTGAATGTCGTTGGTAGCTCGATCGATCCTTCGGTCGTGACACGTTCTCCTGCAAAACCAAATAGTGGTGTACGTACTGGGCTGGCGATGACTCGGCCCAAGTTCATCTTATCGAATGCCGTCTTGAAGATTACGTCAGCCGAACTTCCATTGTCGATGAGGATCCTCCTTACCATGCTGTTGGCGATCTAGGCTTCCATGACGATGGCGTCGTTGTGCGGGTGATGGATGGTGATAGCTTTGTGCTCGGTCAAGGTAATGGCTTTGCCAGTGGGGATCGGAAGTGTTGTGCCCATCAAGTTAATTTGGTTTCGCGACCATCTTTTTTCCATTGCGCGTGCGTAGCTCCGTCTGCTTTGGCCTGAGTCTCCAGTTTCTGGTCCTCACATGATTGTTGATACGACGTTCATCGGGGTTGCTTCTATAGCTTTCCCTCGATCGTCACCCTGAGTCGTCGGCGGCGTCATCGTTAAGAGTGGGATCGGCACGCCCTCGTTATTCGCCACGAGCTTCTTGACGAACTCCTTTAGTTGTTCTTCCTTGACCAGGTATTCAATTTGAGTCCTTAGCTAGTAGCACTGCGACATCAAGTGACCGTAGTCACGATGGAATCGGCAGTATCGGCTCTTGTCCTTCGTGGGCTTGTATAACGGGCGAGGCTCCTTGAACTTGTCACCGTGGATGGCATAGATCTCGTCTGGAGTAGTCGTTAGTGATGTTTAGTCTCTCCTATCGAAGCGGAATTGTTTCCTCGTCGCCTGACTTCCTTGCGGTTTTGCAATTAGGTTTCAGTTGTCCTCGATGTTGCTTTTTTTTCATATTCGGTTTGTTGGAGGAGCGGTCGTTGCTTCATCGAGGGCTCCCTGGGTCCATTGACTTCCTGCTGGCGAGGTATTCTTTTACGGAGATGTACTGGGTTGCTTTCGTCACGAGCTCCGTCATGGTCGATGACCTTTCCTTCACGAGGGAGATCAAGAACTCCCCGGTTTGCAGTCTGTGGATGAGGGCGATGATGGCGTCGCTGTCGGTGTAGTCGTTTACCTTGTTGGATTCTTCGACGAAGTGGTTGATGAACTTATGTTGGGATTCGTCGGTCTTCTGCTTGATTGACCAGAGGTAGGATTTCTCCTTTCTTTGAGTTACTGCGCCGACGAAGAGAGCAAGGAAGAGGTCCTTGAGCTGGTTGAAAGACTAGATGCTCGCCTTGGGTAGCCGTTGGTACCATTCCAACACCGATCCAGTGAGGGTCAGGCAGAATGCCTGACATATCGTCGAGGCTGAGCACTTCTTTATCTGCATGATCGTCAAGTACTGGACGAGGTGGTAGACATGATCTCCTTTCACGTCGTAGACGAGGTTGCTTGCAAAGCGTAGGTCGCCTACGGCTTCTCCGTCAAGCAGGTGTGATGCAAGTGGGGATAGAGTCCCGTGACCTAGGCGGCGGTCAAGCGACGCCTGGCAGCCACGTTGCCGGTCGTCTCTGTAGTCTTCGAGGTTGATAAATTCGGCTCGTCTTCTGTCTTCGCGTATTGGTGAGGGTTGGCGACCCTCCGGGCGATCCTGGTAGGCTCCTGCAAGGTTGCGGTCTTCGTCACGGCGCTTCCCTTGTCAACCCTCAAGGCGAGCCTGGCGAGGGTCTGGGGCGTTCCATCGGTGCTCCATGTCGTTAAAGTCTTCAGCCTGGCGAACCTCCTGGCGACCTCTCTCGCGAGCTTGGCGAGGGTCCGGGTAGTTCTAGCGGTCTTCAATATCTTCAGCCCGGCGAACCTTCTGGCAATCCCCCTGGCGAGCATGGTGAGGGTCTGGGTATTTCCGGCGGTCTTCAATATCTTCAGCCTGGCGAACCTCCTGGCGAGGGTCCGGGTGGTCCCGACGATCTTCGGTGTCTTCGGCCTGGCGAACCTCCTGGCGAACCCCCGGCCGAGCCTGACGAGGGTCGGGGTGGTCCCGACGATCTTTGGTGGCTTCAGAATCTTCGGTCTGGCGAACCTCTTGGCGACCCCCCGGGGGAGCCTAACGAGGGTCGGGGCGGTCCCCGCGATATTTGGTGTCTTCGGGATATTCGGCCTGGCAAACCTCCTGGCGAGGGTCTGGATAGTCCCGGCGATCATCGGCGTCTTTTGGGTCTTCGTCTTGGCGAACCTCCTGGCGAACCCCCGGGCGAGCCTAACGAGGGTCGGGATGGTCCTGGCAATCTTCGGCGTCTTCTGGATCTTCATCTTGGCGAACCTCCTGGCAACCCCCCGGGCGAGCCTGACGAAGGTCGGGGTGGTCCCGGTGCCCTCCGTTGCCATTACTATCTTCTGTTCTTTCCTCGTCGTGAGTGTGGACTGACCTCTGCAGTGACACCGTCTTCATTCCTGATCTGAGCAAGTGAAATTTGGCGAGGCGGCTGAGTCCGCCTGGCAAGGGTTTGGGCCCTCGTGTTGAGCGCGATGCTGGTCGTCAGTTGCGGCGTCGCGCGTTGCGAATCACTGCCGCGGCTCATCATGTCGAATGGCGATCGTCGTGCTCCGAGTTCTTCTGATGAATGCTGGAAGGGTCTTCGAGGCTTGTTCTCGGCTACCCTTCCTTCTAGCACCAAACTGTTAATGCGTAAAAATGGCTTTAACTTAGAGTCGGATCCAAGGTTCGGGTCCCCAGTTAGACCCGCTGAACGCCTGGATGATTGAATGCTGAGTCAATGCGGGTTGAGTGATGATCGTCAAATCTAGAGGCGAATCCGTCGTCTTGGATGAGTCTCCGTGTTTTTCATGGCGATCCTTGACGAACTTCCTTCCTTGGCAAGCTCCTCGTCGAGGCGAAGGGCGAACTCCGGTCTTGATGAAGCTTCGAGCCTGATCTTGATGATTCTTTGTGATTTTCCTTCGTTGGTGAGCTTCTACGGCGAGGGTAGACCTGCAAAAAAGGGTAGATCGGGCCCGTACCCCGTTGCCTATGGTTGGACGAGGCTGCCTACGTATCTCAGTTTAAGAGAATCAGGTCCCAAGTAGTTCAAGGTCAGTGATAAATGGCGGGTGAATGCCGATGTGGTTTGACTAGTCAGAACCGCCGATGTTGGCGGTGCGAGGGTGACCCTAGGCCGAGCGGCGAGGGTATTACCGGCGTGAATCCTCCTTTTCGACCTCGTAGGTGTTGGCGAGCTCGTTGTGGCGAGCGCCTTAACCTGACGAAGGATGCTCCTTGTTGACCTCGTCGGCGTTGGTGAGGGCTTTAACCTGGTGAGGGACGCCTTCGTTGACTCGTCGAACAACCCTCCTATCGAGGCTAAGACTCTACTCTAGATCTCTCCTCAGACAAGCCTCTGCCAGCGAACTCTCAATACTCGCTGGAGAAGAGGGCGACTTTTTTGAGAGAGAAAGCTAGAGAGAGAAGTTCTGGAGAAAGCTGTGAGTGATTGTGGAAATGAGAACGGAAAGGCTCCTATTTATAGGAAAACCAATTCACTGAAATTGCACAAAGAGGGGCCTGCAAATTTCTCATTTGACTCAAGGGGTTTTCCGCGGCCCCTAGCCCTGTTGAAGGGCCTGTGGGTGCTTCTTGGTTCGTCTTTGATGTCTTCTGGTTGACTGCGAGTTCGTATATTGAATCCGAGGGAATCTGGAGGATTTCCCGGGGATCTTCGTGAGCTCGGATCTCCTCGTCGTGTGGAATAATTGTAGGTTTTTCCTTCGTCAAGCTGTGGTGAGCATGCTCGCCAAGCCAGGGTCTTCGTTAGGCCATGGTACCTTGTCATGCAAAGTACCTCGTCAGGCCAGGGTCGTCGGGCAATGGTAACTTGTCAGGCAAGGTACCTCGTCAGGCCAGGGTCTTCGGGCCATGAAAACTTGTCAGGCAATGTCAGGCGGGGTTCCTTTCAAGGATTTTGTCTTCTTCGTCTTTTTAACTCTGGGCCTCGCCAATGGTCTCTGACTTCGCCGGTGGGCTTTGACTTTTATTGATGGGCTTTGACTTTTTTGCTAAAAGAAGCCCAATTTTTATATGCTCCAAAAAATGCATATAACAATTATAAATATTAAATATCGATGATCATATATTTTATTACATAAACTATAATAGGATAAGCTTTTAGAGAGTTTGTTAAGTTTCAGGGAAGATTTACAGGAAAGAGAAGATGGGACTCGGACAAGCACAACCATTGATAGGCTGCCACCATATGGATCCGAAGCCACTTAAACCAGTGTGCATGACTCGGATTTTCCATTTGCTACTAAGAAGTCATGAAACCATGTCTTTCGAATAATACTTCTATATTGATTTATTTGAAACCCAGTTTGTTATGTTTAATAACACTCAAATAAGAATAAATCTTGTAAATATGATGTTTGTATCTCCCAATCAGCTATTACTTTTTATTTTCTTACTTATAATGATGGTTCCCCAATCACAATCGCTTCCGAAATACACTCTACCAAATGAACCCACACAAATACCACACTTCTCACTTTGGTGAAATTCTATGAAACGCCAAACAGTAGAAGAAAGAATATCGGAGAAAACAAACTCTCTTTGAATGAAGAAGAAATGTCGTATTCAATATTTTTTGAGTGGGAATGAAATATAAGTATTGAGTGTTTCTACAGTGAACACTCATCTATCAAAATGACTACTATGCCCCATTATACTTGTACTTCAAGTAAAAGTAACAAGTAATAAAACTAATTAAATAAAAATAACTAGGTAGCCAAGTAACCATGATGGCTAATTAGTGCCTTGGTGAGAATGTCCGCACATTGCTCTCTGATGCTAACCAATTCCGCAATGATCTCTCGTTTCTCAACACACTCGCGAATAAAGTGAAAGCGAGTGTCGATGTACTTGCTACGTCCATGAAACACCGGATTCTTCATCAGTGCGATTGCGGACTTGTTGTCCATGTAGAGAGTCATTGGCTTATGCTCGGCTCCGGTCACTTTACTCAAGAAGTTTCTCAGCCACAACGCTTGACACGAAGCTGTTGTCGCTGCGATGAACTCGGCCTCACAAGAAGATAAAGCCACAGTTCTCTACTTCTGAGACTGTCAGGTGATCAGATTCCTATTGGGATAAAATGCCATACCTCCTGTACTCTTTCTGTCATCAATGTCACCGGCTAGGTCACTGTCGCTAAAACCGACCAGTTCTTCATCTCCACTTCCTCTTCCATATTGAATCATCTAGCTCATAGTTCCCTTAACGTAACAAAGGATGTGCTTTACTGCCTGCTGGTGTAAACTAGTAGGCTTCTCCATGTGACGACTCACCATGCCAACTGCATATGAGATGTCAGGTCGGGTATGGGTTAGGTACCTGAGGCACCCGATGACACATCTTTACTACGAGGGATCCACTGAAGTTCCTTCTTCATCTTTCCTGAGCCATAATTTCACTTCCATCGGATACTTGCTCAGGTTGCAATCCGCCATCTCGAAATGCTTCAGAATTTTCTTCGCGAAAGCCGACTGCTTCAGCATGACACATTGCTTCTTCTGATCGATCTCGATACCGAGGTAGTATGAAAGTAGTCCGAGGTCGCTCATCTCAAACTCCTTCATCATTTGCATGTTGAATCCATTTATGACATCTGCACTAGATCCAGTAACGATCAGGTCATCGATGTACACACCGACAATGAGGGCCTTCTCTCCTGAGCTCCTCGTGTAGACCGATTGCTCTTGAGAGCACTTCTTGAACCCAAGACTCTTCATACTCTTGTCGAATCGAGTGTTCCATATAATATTGGACATATTTTATAATATGCTCTTTGTTCATATGCTAATCACATTGTACAAGATTATGGTTGTCTTTCCTTTGAAGAGTAGATCTCATTAATGTTAATCTTATATAATTATATCCTAGATATTATAAAATTAAATGTTTCCTCCCTAGTTCTTTATGTTTTTCAATTGTTCTTTGTTATCACACAGAGTCTATGTGATGAGGTTTAACAAGTACAAATTTAAGAACTTAAATAGTAGGTCCATAGTCTAGATTAGAAAGTGGGAGCTTCTAATCATGAACAATTATTAGTGAACTCAATCATAATTAGTGTGATTATCTATTACCAGATCATGGTGCTGGTCCAGTGCCGTTGAGAACATTACGTATGGAGTGTATCCATACTGGACAGACTAGAAATAAATCCGAAATCATCATGTAAGTACGTCACTGATGATAGTAAGATTAAGTCACTTAGATGATCAGATGGAATCGGTTGATGTCCTGAGCATCATGGACTTGTACGGTTTAACTTATATGGTCATTAATTTAATCGTTAAAGTCTACACTAGTATTCCGAATACTTTTACTTTGGGATCAGAAGGTTGACCGGGACAAGTTGCATGGTTGTAGACATGGATAACAAATTTATGATTTCCTTATTGTGCTTTGTGGGAAACAAACAAGCACTCGTGTACAGCTCAACGGAATCATAACCCGTTGAGTGATTATTTGTAATAATAATAGATTAAGGTAGTATTGTCAAAAGGGCAATAAGTTAAATAGTACCCTTTTGACGAGAATCATAATAATACGAAAAACCTAGATTCTGACAATCTGGTTGTATTAATGGACTCTTTTGTCGGAAATATAATAATATTATTACTTAAGAGTTCAGTTTCGAGGTATAGTGGAATGTTATCGAAGTTGGTGAAAATTCTTTATTTCACCAAAGCTTGAGTAGTATGTCCCCTTTGTAGCTCCATAAGAGTTAAGCCGCATTAAATATTCATGTTGAATAAAGGGTAGATCCAATTAGATTAGATTCCAGACTTTAGTAACGAAATGTCTATTTACCTAAAAGTGGTAAAAGAACCAAAGTTTTGATACTGCCTGGGAAACTAAAAAAATTGATAATTGAATTTTTTCCCTGGATGATCCTAGGATTGTGGGAAACCATATTCTGATAAATTTATCTTTTTGGATCGTGGCATTCTGATGTATGGTTCGGGATTTATGGTCAAAACAGTTTTTCGGTTGAGGCCGAAGTAGACACTAATTTAACCTGCGAATTTGATATTAAATTAAATATGGAATTTGATAACTGGACTATTTAATTAATCATATAATTTTAATTATTGAATTTTAATTATTAATATTTGTTATTAATAATTAATTATAATTAAATAGATTTATATTAATTGTTTAATTGACCAATTTCGAATTAATTAATTTTGAATTAATTAATTAAATATATATTTATATATATAATTAGAATAATATAGAGATATAAATCTTGGAAGATTTGATTCCATAAGATTTATTTTATCTTATCTAAGATTTAAACCTTTATTGGAAAAGATTTTAAAAAGGTATGACAAAATCTATTATCTTATTTAATTTTATTAGATAATAAGTGAATATCTTCAGGTGGTTAGAATTTAAATAATTTTAAAGGGTTAACCTACGTGTTTTCGATAACGAGACATAAAATATTATTCCCAACATGCACATGGTGCTTGTCTCAACCGATAAAGAGCCTTTGACAACTTGTACACCTTGTGCTTTATGGTATGATTTACGAAGCCTTCCGGCTGAGAAATGTAGACTTCTTCTTCCAATTCACCATTCAGGAACGCTGATTTGACGTCCAAGTGCTGGATTTTCCAACCTCGGTGAGCTGCGAGGGCTAGGATTAGCCTAACTCTGTCGAGTTTGGCTATAGGAGCAAAGAATTATTCAAAGTCTACTCCTTGCTTTTGTACGTAGCCCTTTACGACCAGTCTAGCCTTGTGCTTGAGAACCTTTCCTGCTGAGTCCTTTTTGAGCTTGTAGACCATTTTCAGACCAATAGACTTCTAACCTTTTGGAAGATCGACTAGCTCCCATGTTTGATTCTTTTCAATGGACTCTAGCTCTTTATTCATTGCTTCTTGCCATTCTTTCTCGATGGTTGCCTTGCGATAGTGGTTGGATCCTTTGCAGTAAGCAGCAAGAGCTCCTCTTAGCTCAAATCAAGCTCTCGCGCTTCTCCCTAGATGTCGGACAAAGGATAAAACCCTCTTGGTCCATCCTTAATCGACGAGTCTTTTGAGCTACTTCCTCCTGAATTTGATCTCCCTGGGATCGAGGTGATCATGCCTGATCCTGGGTTAGGCGAGCTTGGTAGTGAGCTTGTTCGAATCGTGCTGGTTCCAGGTGAATTGATTTCCGTCGAATTGGGCATTGCTAGTCCTTAGAAGGGACTCCCTCTTCCTGCTCAACCGTAGACACGTTAGTCAAGGTTTTGGCGGACAGACCATGCTGAACAAGAACCAGGCATCCAGGTTAAGGAGGAACTAGACCAGGAAGTCAGATGTGTGAGGATAAGATGTACCTGGCACAGATCGTTGAGCCAAGGAGCGACTGGGAAGGCAAGACCTAGCCGACCAGGTCAGGGGGACCTAGTCCCACACTACCTTGTCGCAGACATGCTGATCATCAGGTCACGACGAGCAGGTTCTAGCAACAAGGAAGGTGGATGCAGCAAGCACCAGTCGACTACGGTACGCTGACAACCTCGTTCTGGATAGCAGGTGGACTAGCAAGTCAAGACAAGTAGAGTCAAGTCAAGACAAGTCTGACACGCGGTGGAGGCAGTGAGATTTCAGGATTAGACATTAGAGAATGTCAATGCCTCTATATGTGTGTACGTATAAGTTAGTGAAGTCATTCTTTGATTTTAGGAATTTGATTGATTTGCTTGCATAGTATAAATAGAGATATATTCTTTGTGAATAAGGACTCTCTCCCTCCTTCCATTGTAACTTTACGACAACATTCAATACAGAAACTATTCTCCCTAAAACTCTTCATGTTTCTCTCTATGTGTTTTTCGTGTTTTCTTGAGTGCTCTAGTTGAAAGGTCCATTTTAGAACCAACACTAACTCTATATAGAATTAGCCTACAACTACTGAGCAACTTGTTTTTTGGTTGGGCAATATTATGAATATAAGAGTAGTTGATTGTGAAGTTTACTACAAAATTCTAAATATCTTAAAACTCGAATAGGGGTGAAAGATCTTTCTGGGAAGTGATTCCTAGTTTTTTACTCGAAAACGGGGTCATTATATACAAAATTTGGATTTTTTTTATAAACAAAATAAAATTGGAATCTAATTCAAGGAGGAGAAGTAATGTGGGTACTAATTCGAATCGAATAGGGGTGAAAGACCTGTAATTTTATGCTGCTGTTGATCGCGGGAACAAGTAAAAAAGTGGCTGGCATTTTTTCACTTGGTTAAAAATATCATGTAAGATGAAGCATTTTCCTAGTAATAAATGGTTTTCCTTCAAAAATCATGTATCACTGAAATAATGAACTTATAAATATATAATATATCAACTTAATAATTAGGAGTAAATTAAATAGTATTTGAAAGTCAAGGTAGTCAACTCATGTGTATTATTGATGTGAAAATTCGTCGTTTATTCAATACGACATGTAGCATAAAGTTATGAATGAATTAAATTTGTAACTAAGTAAATAAAAGGCTTTAAAGAATAATAAATATTCATAAAGGCCCACTTGCGAGGCCCAAAGCCCATCAAGACATCTAACCATCGCTAGGCCAACGAACAGGAAGCTATCCAGTCTAAAGGCCAAAAGTTATCCATTGCCATGCAGGAGAAAGGAAGGGCAAAACCGTCATATTTTCAATCTGGCTTCACCAATTCAAAATGGACGGAATATTAGGAGCTCGAAGTCAAATCCTCAACGTGTCTATCTGGTCAAGAATCCAGCTCGGTGCAGAACGCGCAGTCGTGGAGCACGTGTAACCAAGGCAAACAGGTCTGCCCGATCAGCTCGGAAGAATGACTCCAAGATTCCAGGAAGTCCAACGCGAAGATTTGAAGCCTATAAATATCAAGCTCGGGCAAAGATCAACACACAAAAATCTTGAGATAATACATCGATAGCTCTTCTGTCCGGCATTTTTGTCCACTGACAATTTCCTTTGTGTTTTCCTTTTTTTTTTCTCTTCTTTCTCTCCTCTTAGACGTGATTTGCTACCTGTAGTTGTCCGTCCATGTTCATTGTCACAATAAACTAACAGAGGACGTAGTCAACTACCGCCTTATATATATATATATATGTATAAGTGCGGAGTGTTTGAGAGTTTGCTACGCGAAGGATCGAATTCCATAAAAATTTACATTCAAAATATCAAACACTCACAAGTCGTATTGACAAATTGAGGTGGGAAACCACGTGAAAAGTTTGATACCATCTGTGGGAAATTGATCTCGCTAACATCTACAAGCTTTAAATCATTTTGCAAAGATGAGCAATGAAGAGATTCAGATCGTGACTGAGTTCGAGGTTTACGATCCCAAACAGAACGTTGAACCTAGCGACTTCAAGTCTCAACTGGAGGCAAGGAATGCGGAGAATCAAGAGCTGCGCAAGCAGATCGAACTTCTTACTGCAAACCGAGCCCAAAATGAGCACCATTGGAGTTCTGGCCGTGCTAACGCGGGATGGAGCTCAGAACATCAGCGGCGAGGTAGCCTCAACGCGACCCATTTCGACTTTGCCGATCATAGAGGTCACCCATCTATGACACCTCCGCCGCCTAGCAACGGAGTGCAACAATTTTTTGCACTGGTGTTGAGAGTCAATCATACCGGGATAGAAAACTTTACTTCATACAGCCGCCATCGCCCTGACCTGCCGAGATTTTCGGAAGGCCACAAGCGAGACCGCGGCATTAACTATGGCCTTCAAAGCCAACCCGTCCCTTTCCTGAGATATCCCAGTCCGATATACAGATAGGAATCTCACCACCCCGTACGCTCCGAGCCAGCTACTCAGAGCACAGAACTGGAAGAATTAAAATGGATTATGGAGCAAATGAATGAAAAACTCATTCGGGTGCACTCTCGAGCGCACAGTGCTACTAATGCTGCCCCGGAGATTGAACGACTAGTAGAGGAGTCAAGGAGAACACCCTTCTCAACGGCTATCACAAGTTTCAAGCTTCGGGATTGCGGGCGCGTGAACCTGCCAAGGTACGACGGGACCACGAATCCCAAGGTGCACCTGCAATCTTTTCGGATCGCAATGGGACGGGCAAACCTAGAGGCACATGAGTTGGATGCTAGTCGTTGTCAATATTTTTCCGAGAACCTAGCCGGTCCGGCAATGGGATGGTTTTTAAAATTGGAACCTAGATCCATTGAGAACTTTGAGCAACTGACCACCGTATTCCTCAAACAGTTTTCCATGTTCATGGAAACAGAAACCACAGTGGCAAACCTCTATGCTTTACAGCAAGAAAGAGGAGAGCCACTCCGATACTTTATGGCCAGGTTCAAAAAGACAATGGCCAAAATAAACGGGATTAGTGACGAAACGGCCATAGCCACCTTTACAAGAGGATAATGGTACGACACAAAGTTCAAAATGAACATCATCGTAAATCGTTACAACTCCATAGAGGACGTGATCCGTAGGGCGTCCAACTGGATCAAGCATGACGAAGAGCTCGAGGCCCTTAGGAGGAAGCACGGATCTCAATCCGGTAAGCTAAGGAGTCAGGGTCCACCCAGTCAATCCGGGCAGCAGAGAGTCGGAGGGCACAATGGTGCCTTCAGGGGGCCGAGAAGCATATTCCCCGGCCAAAGACCCCATCACCAAACAGAATTACTAGGGGGAATAACGTGTTTAACATTAATTCCGAAACCGCGGACTTCGAAGTACAGGCCGAATCCGAAGAAGCGCCCGGAGAGGTGCTAGTCAGCTCAAAGGATTTTGCGCCCTATACCGACACAATTTTTCCGAAGCACGACCCCAAAGCCTAATGCAACTTTCACAAGGCGTACAAGCATCATACCAGAAACTATATGGTGCTCCGTGCCCACCTAGAAGAGAACTACGTCAATAACAAGTTGGGAGAAATTTCTTTCAAAAATGAGCTGAGAAATGGACAGCTAGCCGGGCAATTCTCCCAGCAAGTCCAACCTCAAGGTTATCAGAAAAGGACCGAGCAAGAGGGGGAAGTAAAAGGAAACGCTCCCCCGAATAAGAAAGGCAGAGTCCATATGCTCAAAGAACAGAATGAACAAGAGTCAAAAGATACGAAAGAGCAACTAGAAGAGATCCCAGAGCCCATGGGGAGAATCTACACAATAGTCGGAGGATCTCAACTACACGGGAATTCGGTAAATTCGATCAAAAATCACCAACGAAGGTTGCAATCTAGCCCAGTAGCACTTCCTCGGCAGGAACCAGACTACGAAATCAAATTCAAGGACAGTGAAGCAGCTACCTTAGTCGGGCCACACGATGATGCACTGGTCGTCACATTTCTAGTCTCCTCCTACACGATGGATAGGATCTTGATCGACAATGGGAGTTCGGTCAATGTAATATTTCTAGAACCATTGCTTGAGATGGGAGTAGATCAAATGGAAATCAACAGGGATGGTCAACTCAATAGGAACGGTGTGACTGTCCATAGCCGCCGCAAGAGTGGGAAAAATCAAGAACTTCCTAGTGTTGGACTGCCCATCAGTGTACAACATGATCGTTGGAAGGCCCTGGCTCCACATGATGAAAGTCGTACCGTCTACGTACCATCAGCTAGTCTGCTTACCCCAGTCGGACGAGAATATCGTTGAGGTGAGAGGAAACTAGAAGCAATCAAGGATCTGATAAACGAGCGCCTTTAGAAATTTCCAAACCGCCAAGACCGGCCAAAATAGCACCCCCGCATAGCAACTAATGGTGGTAGAGCAGGAAACAGAGGAAAACACCGAAGGAGGGACCGATGATTCTGACGGACTTAACGTGGAAATGATGGTCAGGTCCAGATAGACCCCGACAACCCGGATCACCGGGTAGGAATCGGGGTCGGGCTGGACAATAATGTCAGAAAGGAACTCCCCAAATTCCTTACCAAAAATCGAGATTGTTTCACTGGGTCCCATGAGGACATGCCAGGCATAGATCCGAGCATTACATCCC
The DNA here is from genome assembly GCA_954871525.1 of Parietaria judaica. Lineage (NCBI taxonomy): Eukaryota > Viridiplantae > Streptophyta > Magnoliopsida > Rosales > Urticaceae > Parietaria > Parietaria judaica. Next base: position 16,723,171 of record OX940869.1, read on the forward strand.
ACCGCCTAAATATGGACCCCAGCTATAAGCCGGTAAAGCAAAAAAGGCAGAAATTGGGTCCTGACCGAGCGCAAGCGGTGAACGAAGAAGTAACAAAACTGTTGCAAACCGGGTCTATCCGGGAAGTGAAATACTCAGACTTGTTAGCAAATACAGTCGTAGTGAAAAAGAAAAATCGGAAAGCTAGAGTCTTTATAGACTTTACCGACTTAAACAAAGCATGCCAAAAAGGACAGCTTCTCGATGCCCCACATTGACCGACTAGTTGAAGCAACTTGTGGGCACGAATTGTTATCGTTCATGGATGCATTTTTGGGATATAACCAAATCCTTATGCACCCCGAGGTCCAAGAAAAAATGGCCTTCATAACTGACAGAGGCATCTACTACTATAAAGTGATGCCCTTCGGATTAAAGAATGCCGGAGCCACATATCAAAGATTAGTCAACCGAATGTCTGCCAAGTAACTCGGCAAAACTATGGAAGTCTACATCGATGATATATTTGTAAAGTCCTCCCAAGCAACGGATCACGCATCCCACCTGGAAGAATGCTTTGCAATACCTCGAAAGTTTCAAATGAAGCTTAACCCGACAAAATGTACCTTCGGGGTAACTTCAGGAAAATTCCTGGGCTATCTACTCACGCAGTGAGGAGTAGAAGCCAATTCCGACGAAATCAAAGCTGTCCAAAACATGCCTTCTCCAAGGACAGTTACGGAAACACAAAAATTGACCGGGAGAATCGCAGCTCTTAACCGGTCCATATCGCGATCGACGGACAAATGTCTGCCTTTTTAAAAGCTCTTGAAAACCAACAAAAAGTTCGAATTGACCAAAGAATGCGAGGAAGCCTTCCAAAAGCTAAATAAATACCTCTCCACTCCACCCATACTCTCTAAACCGATCTAGGAGAGCCATTGCTATTATACCTGGCAGTCTCAGCATCGGCGGTAAGTGGGGTGATAGTGAGAGAGGATCGTGGAGAACAAAGGCCGATATTCTATATCAGCAAATCCTTAGAGGATTTCGAAACTAGATACCCGGTCATAGAAAAACTAGCATTGGCAATGATCACCGGAGCGAGAAAGCTTCGGCCTTACATCTAGTCCTACACCATCATGGTCATGACTACCCAGCCCTTGAGAATCATACTCCATAGCCCAAACCAATCGGGAAGACTCACTAAATGGGCAGTCGAGCTGCGCGAATTTGATATAGAATACAAAATTTGTAATTGTGCAAAATCACAAGTATTAGCGGATTTTCTAATCTAACTCCCAGTTGACGGCTCGAAAGAGGGTCACAAAAACAAAGAATGGACACTCGAGGTAGACGGGGCCTCTAATCAAGGAGGCTCAGGGATTGGAAGCCGTTTGATCTCCACCACGGGAGAAGTGATGGAACAGTCTTTCAGACTGAGATTTCACGGGACAAACAACGAGACCGAATACGAGGCCCTAATAGCTGGCCTCAGAATAGCAAAAGCCGTAGGAGCCCGTAGAATTATGGCACACTCAGACTCCAAGTAGGTCACGAGTCAGATCAGTGGCGAGTACGCCACCAGAGATGACCGGATGGAAAAATACCCCGTGGCAATAAATGATCAAATGAGGCAATTTGACCATGCCGAAGTAGTCCAAATACCGCGGAGTGAGAACGCGTCCGCAGACGCATTGGCCGGACTAGCCTCCACCTTGGACCCCGAGATTAAAAGGATAATTCTGGTCGAGTCAATAGACAAACCCATCGTTATACGTGAAGTTTGCACCATCCAAATAGAAGAGGATGATTGGAAAACCCCGATCATCAACTACATAATAACCGGAGCCAAACCCCAAGATAAGCAGGAGGCCAGGAAACTTCGAATCAAAAACGCAAAATTTTGCATGATCGATGGGAAATTGTACAAGCGTAGCTACACCGGGCCGTGCCTAAGATGCTTAGGGAAAACCAAAGCGCAAATTGTACTCCACGAAATACACGAAGGAGAATACGGCAACCATTCTGTAGGAAGATCCTTGGCCAACAAAGCTAAAAGGCAAGGCTTCTTCCAGATCACTATGTTGGCAGACGGAGAAGCCTATGCCAGAAAGTGTGACAACTGCCAGAGACACTCCCCGTCCATACACCGACTAGCAGAAGAACTCTCGTCAGTTTCCATTCCTTACCCTTTCATGAAATGGTCCATGGACATAGTCGGACCTTTTCCTTAGCTCCGGCTGGAAAAAGGTTCCTACTAATCACCACGGGCAACTTTTCCAAGTGAGTAGAGGCCGAGGCATATGCAAACATCACTGATGTGGATGTAGAACACTTTGTGTGGAAAAACATCATAAGCCACTCCGGTCTCCCAAAGGAAATCATCGCGGATAATGGACCCCAATTCATATCCACAAGACTCCAAAACTTCTACATCAATTGGAAAATATCCTTGAACACATCCACCCCGAGATATCCTCAAGGCAACGGTAAAGCCGAAGTAGCAAACCGGGTCATCGTGGATGGAATGAAGAAAAAGGTTAGACACCAAAAAAGGAGGATGGGCCGATGAGCTCATAGGAGTCCTTTGGTCTTATTGAACTACCCCGCGTGGGGCCACCGGGGAAACTCCATTCTCAATGGTATACGGGACTGAAGCCAAAATACCAGCCGAGATAGAGACACCTAGCCTTCGAAGTAAGTACGCCCCTTTGAACGTAGAACTCAACGACGAAATGAGGGAGGATCAACTTGACCACATCGACGAAAGACGAGAGCAAGTTTTGATAAGAATAACCAACTATCAAAACTTGATAGCAAGGTATTATAATTCAAAGGTCAGACGTCGAAAATTTATTGTAGGAGAAATGGTCCTCAGAAATTTTTTCCAGAATACCGCCGAGTTAAACGCGGGCAAACTCGGGGCTAACTGGGAAGGACCTTACATAGCCACGGAAGTAGTAAAATCAGGTGTATACCGGCTAGCAACCCCGAAATGAGTTAGAGTCCTACGGGGTTGGAACACCATGCACCTAAGGAAATACTACGCCTAAATCAGTCTATATGACCTCCCATGAACTACCTAATGACTTGATCCCCAAATATGGGGTACGTAGGCAGCCTTTTTAAAACGGGCACAATCTCAATCCAAAAGAAATGACCTAATCTACCCTACTGTCATAAGGAAAGGAAGAGCTCGCACTCTCAGGTAAAAACTTTACCCTACAAACTCTATCGAAAAGAATTCTAAGGCAACAAGCCTAACCGGCTAACAGACCCATTATCAGAGGTAACAAGCCTAACTTGGCAACAGACCCATTCTCAGAGGCAACAAGCCTATACGGGTAACACACCCATATGGGTAACAAAGCCAAATCTATACATAACAAAATGTTTCAGGAACAGACTTACCAACAAGCGATAAGGACGAATATACACAAGCGCCGACCAAGGCGACAATTCTACCCCACCAACAAGGTAAACGATTTCCTTTTAAGTAAGTTATCCTAAGATTACTATTTTTCTAAGTTTCGAATCTAGCACTAGACAGTCAACCTAGATTATAAAACCTAGACTAAATATGGTACAAACAAATGAGATATTTGTACTAACAGCATGCCTATGGCTAATCTAGAACTGTAGAATTAGGTGAAGCTAGAAAAAATATCATCTTTATCTGAAAAAAGTTAGAGAAATTCTCAAGAGAAAAGGCCCTAACTATTGAGCCTAAGAAATTCACAAGAATTATCATCTTTATTTCTTATAGCATAAGAAATAGAAATAGCCAACTACAAAAGGCTCTAACAACGGGCAGATCCGAAAAAACCTTACAAAAAAAGGGTTCAAGCCTTTAAAAGACTTGCCCATAGGAATATTGTCTTGGCCTTAGGCCTTAGTCAAAAACGAAAAAAAAAATTCCGGATAGGCGTCGACCTCAGTGTCATCCACGACTCCAGCCTCCGCGGCCACCTCCTCTGCTCTTTCTTCCTCTCCGGTTCTTTCCTCCTTGGGCTGCTTCTCGTGATCGGCGGGCTCCTCCATGATGGGCTCTTCGGCGATGGGCTTCTCCATGGTGAGTTCCTCGACCGTTGGGTTCTCGGGCTGCACGTCTTGATTTGCATTTGGCAGCTCGGTCAATTCAAAGTCCGGAGACATGATCGGAGATCCTATCTGTGGTACAAGTATCCTCTCCAAGATAGACTCTTTGTGGACAACATTGCCTTCCAGAATCCCCTTTTCAGCCTCGAAATCGTGGACTTTGCCGTCAATCACGTCCTGGACCAGCTCGAGGCAGCCTTCGGCCTGGTCGAGGCAGCAATTGTCAGTGGCCGTACCTTTGTACCACACGATTAGCGCATCCCTCTCCTTCACCCTTTGGCGGTATCGGGTCCAGAAAGGATTCTTCTCGGCCTTGTGGTCTTAGCCTTGCTTCCTGCCCTCAACCAATTCGGCAGTGAGGCGCAGGATGTCCTCCTTCAGTGCGGCAGCCTCTTCCTCTTTCCTATTGGCCACCTTTTTCACCCATCCTTTGGCCGCATCCGCATGTAGCATGTTTGTAACGGCCTTCCCCCGAGCCTCTTTAGCTTCAGACACTACCAGGCTGGCATTCTTCAGCTTTCTCCAGAGATCTTCAACCGTGTTCACAAAGCTCTTAGCCCTGGCCTCAGAAGCGGTAATCCTTTGGTTCAAGGCCTATAGCTGGTCAGTCCTCGCCTTAATAATCGCTTTGGCGCCATGTAAGTTCCTCTCTTTTTGAGCCAGCTGCTCCGCCGTACCCGCCCCTGCAGCCGCCTCCTTAAGCTTGTCCAATCTGTCCTCAAGTCTAGCACCATATCATTAATGGTGGTTGTGATCTGTACTTCCAAACAAACAAAAATAAACAAGTTAGAAACCAAAATTACGAAAAAAATTCAAGTAGGGAAAGGTTATAAATACCAAACTTGCGTGGACTTGTAAGGCAGAGACCGCCTTATAGATCCTTGTTTTGGCAATCTTCATAGGGACCTTGCCGACCTGACCGGTTGTAATCATCCTAAGGAGACCAGTTGTGATTTTAGGTGCCTTGTAAAGGCTCTTGTCCCCATACCAGGTACACCGGCCTTACGGTTAATCTCATTATCTCTCGCAGCCTTCTCGGACTCAGCCTCCCTGGTCTTCCTCCCAACCACCAAGCCGGACCCCTCGGGCTTCTCCCCTGACTTGCTCCGGGAAGATTCCCTAGAGCGATCACCCCCTCGCTGAGGCTCTTTCTCCTTTGCCTTCTCGGAGGCCTTAGAAGCTTCTTTAGGAGAAGCCTCGCTCCTACTTTTCTTCCTAGCCTCAGCCTCACCCCCATTCGTCAGGCGTTTCGCTGCAGCCTCTACCTCTACCTCTTTAGGAGGAAGGACCACATCCTTGGAAGGACGGATCGTGTCCTTAACAGGACGGGTAGAGGCAGGAGCTGGGGCAGTCCTTTCCTCCAACGCTTTCTCTGTTTGCATCGCCTCCAACGCTTCTTCCCCGTCGTCAGAGATATTGACGACGTCTCCCACAGATATCACCTTCGAGGCAACTTCAATGGAAGTTACCACCATCCTCGACTCCATCTTTTCACGGACAGCCTCTCGACGGCCACCGATGGGCTCAGTCCTTTCGGCCGAGCAGCTTTCATTTCTTCTGCAAACCAAGAATAGAATACTTAGTCAAAATCTTAAAAAATCCAGACAAAAACCTATGCACTAAACACCAAAGAGATCTTACCCGGCAGGTCTGGAGCGTTGTTGTCGTAGGGGATAAACTCGACCTCATATTCGTCAGGCCAAACTCTTACGGACTCTAATCTCTCCCTTGTAAAAGCCGTCCAAAGCTCCGAGCTGTGCGGGAAGAATTTGTTCTTCAAAGCCCTCCACTCGTCCGTAATAGGAAGAGACTTAGGCTTTTTAGGATTTTCAGCTACACAGATCAAAAAACCAAATTAGAAGTACGAACAAAAAAAACCTATAAAGCACCCAGGGTTCCTACCCGGATCCTTACCTATCTCATGGACCCATCAGTTTACATAAGACGACCAGGTCCCAAACGTATCTTGACTGGGCTAGAAAAATAAAAATTTGGGGGTTCATTTGCTCTCCTTTTTAGGAACACCCCTCAAAATCTCCCTTTCCTTGACGGATAGGTAAAATCTACCCTTCACCTTCGGATTAGCCTTGACGACCAAGCTCGTCAACAGGTCCTCGAGAGTAAGCACGTGCAAATTCTCGTGGGCCCGGACAAGAAAGGCCATCAAAAGCCTGAAACATTGAGGACTAAACTGACCTAATGAAACCCCTAGATGAGTAACATACCTAAGAATAAGTTCGTTTATAGGAAACCTAAGACTCTCGGACTGAAAAAATCTCTCATATATACAAAACCACCCATCGTCATTTTGCTCGTCTACGTGTTTGTTCGGACCTGGAATCCTAAGCAATATCGACTCCGGGATGTTATACTTCTCCCTAATCCTAGCAATATCTTTAATTTTTAGAGTCGATTTAGGCGAATCAGTTTCAAAAACTCCGTTCCCCATTTCTCGATATTTGTCATAGGACCCATGTTCTTAAGCACTCTGAAAGCCCAAAAACACCTAAGGGAAAAATCCAGAGATCCCTTCAAGCAAAAAACCCTAAACAAACCGAGGAAAAACCCCGAATCAACCCAACCTCAAACCTAGGAAAAACCTTCGCAGATAAACTCAAAAAGGAGAACAATGAAGAAGAATAGAACCTGGAAAAAACCTGTAGACAAAGAAGTTAGGGCACGAAGAACACCTTAGGAAAGCAACAATGGCGACTTTCAGATTTTCTCACTCTAAAAGCTGAAATTCTCTTTCTAAAAATTTTGAAAATGAAATTGGAATGCAAAAGAGAGCTTAAATAAGAAGAAGAGAGTGACGGTTTACCTTTCATGGGAACGTGGGCCGGGCAGGTTGAAAAGACGTGCTCATTAATGATAAACACTCGAGTATTTATACTCGAGAACCATCGTTGATCTTACGGCTAAGGTTTCCTCGAAATCCGCAACAAACCTCATCCTACGGTTGAGATTAACGTACTATCCGGAGACACGTCAACATAACCAATTCGACAGCTGTGTGTTAGGAGAATGTGATGAGTTAATTCTCTTCGAACTCCGCGAATTGGGACACGTGTTATAACTGTCCCGCCCAAAATTCAAAACGACGATTACAGTTTCATAGGTCCTATCTGTCCCATTCGTTCTCGATATTATCCAAAATAATGTCCGGATTATATAAATTTGCGGCAAAAGTCACGAATTTAATTAATTTTGTCTTGCACGAATTTTACATGATTTCATCGAGATTATACTATAATATATACTTCGTATATTTTATAGTAGGGGGCTAACTGCTGATGTGCAAATTCGTCGTTTATTCAATACGACATGTAGCATAAAGTTATGAATTAATTAAATTTGTAACTAAGTAAATAAAAGGCTTTAAAGAATAATTAATATTCATAAAGGCCCACTTGCGAGGCTCAAAGCCCATCACGACATCTGGCCATCGCAAGGCCCAACGAACAGGAAATTATCCAACCCAAAGCTCAAAAGCTATCTGTCGCTATTTAGGAGAAAGGAATGGCAAAATTGTCATATTTCTTATCAAGCTTCACAAATTCAAAATGGACGGAAGACAAGGAGCTCGAAGTCAAATCCTCAACGGATCTATCTGGTCAAGAAACCAGCTCGGCGCAGAACGCGCAGTCGTGGGGCACGTGTCAACAAGGCAAACCAGAAGGCCCAGTCAGCTCGGAAGAACGACTCCAAGATTTCAGGAAGTCCAACGGGAAGATTTGAAGCTTATAAATATGAAGCTCGGCCAAAGATCAACACACACAACTCTTGAGATAATACATCGAGAGCTCTTCTGTCCGGCATTTTTGTCCCCTCAGAATTTCCTTTATATTTCCCCTTTTTCTTCTCTTCTTTCTCTCCTCTTATTAGACGTGATTTGCTACCTGTAGCTGTCCGCCCATGTTTATTGTCCCAATAAACTAACAGAAGATATAGTCAACTACTGCCTTGGGACGAACTTCTATAATAATAAAAAACCCTCGTATATATATATATATATATATATGTGTGTGTGTGTATATATATATATATATATATATGTGTGTATATATATATATATGTGTGTATATATATAAGTGCGAAGTGTTTGAGAGTTTGCAACGTGAAATATCGAATTCTATAAAAGTTTATATTCAAAACATCATACACTCACAAGTCGTATTGACTGATTGAGGTGGGAAACTACGTCAGCATGTATGAGATGTCAAATATCATGTAAATATAGAACTTGAGAAGTGAGATATATGTAATATTCAGTTTATAAAAATACTAGCACACTGACTGAACAACACACAAAGATGAATCGTAATATTGAGCCCTCGTAGGACCAAGTTGCGGTGGTTGTTCTATAATTATTTGTTTCTCGATATCTTTATCAATCCACTGAAACGATCACTTTTGCCAGACATGGTATAATAGAAATAGATTAGTGAAGTGATGTTTTTGCGCACATGTTGAACCATATTTAGCTCTCTCTGATAGGACCAAGTTGCGGTGATTGTTCTCGTCAATATAGAAGACTTGACATGTCATATAATTCCCTTCTCTCACACTGCAAAATACATAAGTTAACTGCTCTAGTTTTGTCCACATGTCTAAACACTAATTTATTAGGTTTAACATATATTTTTTTATTTTTTATTTTAACTATTAGTTAGTGTTTTATGTGTTGAGGTCAGTTCAATGGAGAAACAAGTGAGGCCTGTTATCAATTAGCAAGATGACGGCACGCGAAAAAGCCGAAGAAGAGAAAGTCCGCCAGAGTGCCCTCGCCAAGAGTGCCCACGCTGTCGCTGACAATCGATGTGATGGGCATTTATGAGGCCCATACTAGTCCCACCTACCCGGCATGACGGGTAGCCCCCGCCGCCACAAATCATGGAGTTCGCCATGCCAATGCCAACTGCCCCGAGAGAAGTGATGGGATATGATTTATGGCGAGAAAATGAGCAAGAGCTAAGGCTATAAAAGGCAAGAGAAACCTCATTGGTAAAATGGAACATTTTTTTGAAGAGAGAGAGAGAAATCTGTAATCACGAGAAAGTAAATAAAAGAAATACACACATTTTTACACCTTCATCTCCGACTCTTCTTAGCTAATAAACGAAAGCCGAGCTCTTTCTTTAAGAACAAAGGAAACCTTTTGATTGTCGAGAGCACCAAAACGCCATCAACATTATGTTATTGATACTTCATTAGAATGAATGTTTTTATTTAAATTTAGAGATTATACATTTCAAAGTGATAAATATAATTAAAATATCGATATTACAACGTTGAATAATACCAAATATTTTTATATTTAAATAAATCTTTTAGTTTACATACTGGAATATCAAAACACCATATTAATTTATTATTTATAAAATAATCGCGTTGAATACGTTGTCACTTATTAGGAGTGAGGTGTAAATTGCTAAGTTTGATCATATAAAAGTATGTACCAAGAAATGAGAAGAACCAGATTGCGTGGTTTTATAGGACGAATTAGCGGTGATGTTATCGTTTGTCGTGTGTTCCCTGCTTCCCGATTTACTTTTTGCAGATTTATTTATTTATTTTTTATTATCTTATTTTTTAATCACCTCTTTGGACACCAATAGATCGTCATGTTCATAATACTAACCTATTGGAATCAAATTTTTGCCAAAAATCGTTGATAATCATCGATTATCGGTCTTGCTAATAGTCATCGGTAAATATTCCATACCAACAGTAATCGTTGTATATTTTTTCCATCGAAAAGCTCGAAAATCGGCAAGATTAGTTACAATCGCTTATCGTTGGTCGCAATGTTAAATGAGCAAAAATTTCGGTACTTTTCTAGCAATATTAAAAAACTTTTGGGGGCAAAATATTGGATTTTTGAGAAAACCCTAGTTTCAGCCTCCATTTTTCGCCTTTGTCGATGGTCCCCTCCTATTTTTATGCAATCCGACGAAAATCGAACTGGTAAGTGATTCATTTTTTGAATCTTCCACCTCTTTTTATGGATTATCGAGTGGGTGGCAAAAGTTTTGCAAGTTTTTAGTTTATCATTTTTAACCCGAATTTCTTAAAAAAAAAAATTGTATATTTAGGTAGATTAATGACTCATAATGTTAAATCTATGTGAATCAATAGTTTTTTCTTTGATATATATTCGTTTGGATGATTTTTAAGGTATTTTCATGAGTTGAAAACTAATGGATTAGTTTCATTAGGATTTATGTGTAGAAATGATTAAAGATTGGAACTTTAACATCTTTTGTTTGTTTTTTGAATTCTTATGAATATTTTAGGATGAAAACATGTTTTAATGACTTATTTTTTAATTATTTTGTTAGATTTAGGTTCTTTTTGGATTATAATGCTTGTTACGCAAAAGTAAAAAAAGTTTTGATGCTATAAATTTACTAAAAATTTACAAAAATTTTATGATTACTTGATGTTTAAAAATATTATAGTTCTTAAGAAATATGGATGTTTGAGGTCTTGAATTTTCATATTACACGATTTTTTTTCCTTTATTGCGTAAAAAGTCTAGAAATTCATTTTTTTTTAATTTTTGAAGTAATTTATTCAATTTTTTTTTTGTTTTCTTTCATTAATTATTTATTGAAATATTAATTTTTGATTTCGGTATAATTTTTTCTGAAGATTTGAGTTTAATTCGGATTTTTCGTAATTACGGCAAAAGTCTTAAAAGTTCATCTTTTACGATTTGTAAGGTACTCTATTCAATTTTTTTTTTCCTGTGTGTTTTCCTTCATTAAATATTTTTTTAAAATAATAATCTGAGATTATGGTGTAATTTTAATTTCAGATTTGAGCTTAATTCGTATTTTTCCTTAATTGCGGCAAAAATCTTATAACTTCATCTTTTGCAATTTGTGAGGTAAAATATTCGGTTTTTTTTTTTTTGTGTAATTTAATTGCAAATTCGAGGTTAATTTGGATTTTCTCTTAATGGCGACAAAAGTCTTAGAAGTCCTTCTTTTGCGATTTGTGAGGTAATCTATTTTCTCTTTTTTTTTTTGGTGTTTTCCTCCGTTAAATATTTTTGGAAATAAAAATCTGATATTTTGTTGTAATTTAATTTCAGATTTGAGCTTAATTGGGAATTAACCTTAATTGCGGCAAAAGTTTTAGAAGTTGATATTTTGCATTTTGTGAGTTCATTCTTCGTGATTTTTTCTTAATTAAATATTTTTTGAAATAATAATATGAGATTTTGGTGCAACTTAATTGCATAATTGAGCTTAATCCGGATTTTTCTTTAACTGCGGCAAAATGCTTAGAAGTTTATCTTTTGTGATTTCTTAGGTAATCTATTCATTTTTCTTGTTGTTTTTTTTCATCAAATATTTATTCATATAATAATCTGAGATTTTGGTGCCATTTAATTTAGATAAATATGTTTTTTGCGGCAAAAGTACCTAAAGTTCATATTTTGTATTTTTTTTAAACTATTCTAGTCATTCCTTTTATCGTTTAGGTTTAAAATGAGTAAAGACAACCTTGCGAGGGAGCATTGCACTCCTATTAGGGATCCGAGCAACAACTCCGGATTCAAATGTAATTACTGCGGCAAAGACATTAAAGGTGGCAAAATCACTAGAATGAAAAAGGATTTGAGTGGCATGGAGAAGGGTAAAAACGTTGCGCCGTGTACTGAAATCCCTAACGACACCTGTAACCTCATTACGGAGGTGATGTTGAATGCCCAAAAGAAGAAACAGAAGAGGGAAGATTTCGACCAAAACGTACGGGAAGGTATTTTGCATAGCATTGGTGGATCTTCTGATGAATACGACTCTGACATTGAAAAAGAAGTGGCGGAGGAAGGTATTTTGCTAGCATTGGTGGATCTTCTAGAGACGAGGGAAGTGCTTCCCGTGCCTCCACCGCTCCTGTGTTGTACGATAGGCCTTCCTAAAAAAAGTTGATTTGATGTTTTTAAAGAAAGTGATTATGAAAGTTGGAAGATCTATAGCAAAATATTTTATCATGCAAGGGAATCCGTGGTGCCACACAGATGACCATCACTTCCACAACATGTTGTATTGCGTAGCTCAAGCAGGTAATTTAATTTATGACTTTATGTTTATGATTTTAAGATTTGAATATCCGATTATGTATTAATAATATTGTATTTATTCTTATAGGCGATGGATGCCCGTATCCATCGGCGCACGACATCGCAGGCTAGTATTTGGGGCTTGAGTACGAGGACTAGATTAAGTACAAACAGAACCAGATTCTCGTGTGGCGGACATTCGGCGTTACCATTATGTCAGACGGTTGGACCGGACCAACGGATATGTCAATCTTGAACATAATGGCTTTTTCCGCCGGGAAGACGGTGTTTATTAAATCAATCAACGCGTCCGCGCACTCTAAAAATTTGAGCTATATGTTCAAGATATTTTTTGAAGTAATTGAGGAGATCGGTCCGCACAACGTCGTGCAAATTGTGACGCACAACGCTGTGGCTTACAAAAAAGTGAGCCAAGTTTAATGGGAAAGTACAATTTGTACTGGAGACCGTGCACTACTCACTACATCGACTTGATGTTTCACGATATCGGCGACACGCCAAGAATCCGGGAGGGTGTGAAGGGTTGCAAACTCATCAGCAAGTTTATCAACAACCACGGCCAGGTGCTTGACAGATTGAGAAAGACCTGCAAAGGTGAGATTATCCATCAAGGGGCAACGAGGTTTGCGACAAACTTTCTCTCACTGTAGAGCTTACGGTGGAAGAAGTCTGGACTAAAGGCGATGTTCATATCTGAATGGTGGGAGGAATCCTTATTCAAGAATTTGAAAGAAGGGAGAGCATCGGCTAAGTTAGTCTTGGACGACGCTTTTTGGATACAAGTTGACAAAGCCATCGCCATTTTCATCCCGATGTACGGCGCACTCCATTTCGTCGACTTTGATGTGCATCTGACAATAGACATGGTCTATTGTTTGTTCGAAAGTATGAAAGTGGGACTGAATGCACTTCAGGGGAAACAATGGGCTATCAATATAGTGGAAGCTAGATGGCATGGAAACTTGGAACATCATATGCATATTGCAACGCATTTCTTGAATCCTAGACTCGCGTACTAGGCAAATATTGAGTGCCTGCCAACACCATCGCGGAAGTCACGAGGGTCTACGACTGCTTGTTTCCCCGCGGAGACAAGACACATCTCGCATAAGAGGTAAGATGTAAATTGTGTAATTTAATTTCTTCTGATTAAAAAAATATAACTTACTTGCTTGTACTGTAGTGTGTGCGGTTTCGTGATGCTGTGGGTCCATTGTGCGAGCGGGCAATAGTGGCCGCACGAAATTCTCTTGCACCCGGTAAGAATAAATAGAGTGATTTTAGAACATTAAACATGCTAAGTTTTATTTATTTATTTATAGCTGAGTGGTGAAACGTCTTCGGGGGTTCACGCCCCACTTTACACAAGCTAACGGTTAAGATTCTGTCTCAGACCGCTTCGGCTTCAGCTTGCGAAATGAATTGGACCACTTTTGTCTTGATCCATATAAAGCTTCGTAATCGTCTTGCGTACAAAACATTGGAGAAGCTAGTCTTCTGCAATTACAATTAGATGTTAGCGCTATGAGACCTGAAGCTGCAATATTACCAGGTGGATAAAGCAGTTCCTTATGATTACCTTAAGCGATCTTTGACTATGGCTTCAGCAGGTTGCAATGTCAATGATGCGATTGTAAAGTAGATCCGACCATTCCGGCTCGATGACGACGACAGAACCCCAGACCCTGAGATCGTTGAGGAGGCTAAAACCTTTGGAGTTGTGATCAGCCGAGTCCTGGGTGAGCAAAGACTCGGTCCCATTTCCGACCCCCCGGGAGTTCATGGAGGGTCTAATTGCAGGTCTACACATGTTGTGGCTGGTGTCAGTAGTCATCATACGACTACTACTCATCGCACTTATCCTTCTCATAGCCCTTCGCATACTGGGTGGGGTGGCGGAGGAGGTGGCGCCCAGGGAGGGTGGGGAGCATCTACATTCGGAGGGTCTGATTCAGGTGATTAATATTTTTCTTTGCATGTACCGTTTATTTAAATTTTGTTGCATGTATATATGAATGTTAACTAATATAATTAAAAACAGGTGATATGTACTGCCCGAGCTACTATGTTGACCCTGCCGGGGGATACCTTCCTGATCGACGGTATGGCGACAACCAGTCTCCTCCTCATTAACAAGACGAAGGATCTTCTGATATTGGATTCTACTACGTAAGTGAATATCAGAGCGAGAACCCCATCGATGACATGTCCGGGTACTTTGAGACAATGTCATTCGAAACTTCATCTAGTAATCAGTTTGCTTCTCCTAACCCGGTGTGTGAGAACGGATTTTAGACGCATCCGCTTTATCCTTCTCGTGACATCTTTACGGATCAAACCGTATATGACTACCACGTAAGTAACTACCGTACGCACTATGAACAACATGGATTATTTTGGAATACGTATCTGAACATGCATCTTGAAGCAAGTGGTGTTGGTATTATGGAAGCATACAGGAGATCCTCGTTTTTTGCAGAGCATCAGACGATTTGATATTGGTAGTGTTCATATGACTTTACAGCTGGTGTTGGTATTATGTGTTTGAGTTTTGAGACTTTTGTGTTTGAGAGTTGAGAGTTGAGACTATGTTTTATTATCTACAACTTTTAGATTTGAGATTTGCGATGGAATTATATGTGTTTGTGTATGACTTTATTTACATAAGTTTGTGTATGATATTATTTATTGAGTACTCATTAGGGAATAAAATAGATATCATGCTTTTATTTTTGGTATTTTTTAACACACTATTTAAAAATTGGGCAAATATAAACGTAGAAATATTTTATAAGTTTTCCATCGAAAAGTGTGGATAATCCGTCGATAATCCTCAAAAAGTGTCGGTAACGATAATCTACAGTTTTATAAGTGTAATCGTCTAGAGTTAGGGTTATACTGTGAATTTCGGCTTCAATGTCGTCGTTTTTGGCTTAAACGACATGGCCAAAAATGACGGACAATTCTACCACGTATCGCGACATGCGAGAAAATTCGCAAATCTTCAAATCTCGGCAGGTCGTCGACATATCGACCGAAATTTGCAAAATTTGAAACCATGCTATAGAATGCGTATTTTTATTCTTGAAACCAAAATCTCTTGGGACCATTTTATGCCGACAAGCTCCGGTGTCATAGAAACCTAGAATCTCTATTCTAAATCAATGTAAAGTTAATATATTAAAGGTAAAATATGGTGTTAATGTAAAAATTATCAATCAATACATATTATTATATTAATTGTGTCAAGACGTATGTTCTCGATTTAGCTAGATTTATATGAGGTGAGCATAAACCGAATGAATAGTAAAGGGAGTGCGGAAAAAGTAAACGATACAATTTTTTTTATTAACGCAGTTTGGACTATATTTTGTGAAAATATTATAAGAGATATCACAAACAGTAATACATATGGACCCAACGCGTTGAGGGAACCCCTTTATATATGTAATATATATATATATATATATATATATATATATATATATATATATATATATATATATATATATATATAAATAAGGAAGATCTCACCAAGATGACATGGCATGCTACAAAACAAGGATTTTCCAATCTCAATTTTCTTATATTTTAGAATTTAAAAATTTCCATACAGGACACATAATGATCATTTGTACTAATTAATTGATTATCAAATTAATAAATTATTTAATGTTTCTCAAACTCTTTGAATTCTCTGCATAAACCAACGTCATATGTGTATCAGTATTGAATTCTTAGCATAATTATTAATGACAAAAATACCATCAGTTATATGAATCCATTGCATTTGTGCATTTTAAGGCACATGAATATCAAAGACAATTAATTTGATTCCCTTTTAAAGAGATAACTAAAAATTTTAATGTGTAGCTAATACCTATCGATTGTTTATCGATTGTTTTAGGATTTTTATATCATGATTATATATAAATATTATATATAAAGGTGTTAGAGAAATCAGAAAGATTGTTACTTGTTCTGATTTTTTCGCTATATTTTTATATAGATTTCAGGCTATTGATAGAGTTTGCGTTTCCTTGCCTCCAAACCTCGGACCCAGAAACTTACCCCGATTTTTAGTGTGAATTAATGTTTTGATTTAAGATATATACTTTCTCTATTTTTATTTATTTTACCTTTTTTACCCTTCTCGTGGTAGTCATTGTGTTTCTTAGATCGTCTCGGCCTCCTTCGCGCTCTCCGATCAGCCTACTCCATCGTGTTTATTTATCTTTTTTTTTTAATTATTTTTGTTTATTTATTCTCTTATTGTAGATACGAAAAATTATTTCTTCACATGGAAGCTAATCGAGTACTTTGAAAGGTAATAGGAACGACAAAAATATTCAAGTTGTTATTATTCTTTGTGTTGTAAATATCTGTTTTTTTTTGTTCGTGCCCAATGCGCATGTAAATACAATATTTTTATTTTATTGTATGTATTATTTTTTAGTGATGATTTAGAAATTGAGGGGTTGAGAGTTTCTATATTTTGTCTTTTTCTTTTAATATATAAAAGAGCAAAAAAAAAATAGAATAAAATTATATTTTCTTATTTCTCTAACACCCTTCGTTATTGTAGACTTATCTTTATATGTGATTGAATGATTAACAGTTAAAAAAGTCCAATAAAAAATGTATATGATGATTAATTATTGACGGTTTACATAGATGCGGTTTTGCACTGTTTTTGTGCTTTTTTGATCTTTTTATACTTCACTATCATTGAAAAAAAAAATTATCCTTCACTTTTGTTGGTGATTGCGAAACCTTCATTGAGAAAAAAGAAATTTACTGATCCTTCGCTGTTTTTTGTGATTAATACTTCTTTTAAGAATTTATAAATTTAGTATTAAACTTATCCTATTCTAATGTAATTGTTTTTGTCACTTCTTGGGAAACAAAGAACCCTACGTAAATAACATATGCATATATATCAGTATTGTCATATCGATAAGCAGAATTTTTTTTATTTTTTTTATAAAGAAAATCCCTATATATGTATATATTTGATCTCAACCATCAAAATGTATTTTTTTTAATAAATAAAATCCCTATATATGTATGTATTTGTTATGTGTTCTTTAT
Source organism: Parietaria judaica (assembly GCA_954871525.1). Taxonomy (NCBI): domain Eukaryota; kingdom Viridiplantae; phylum Streptophyta; class Magnoliopsida; order Rosales; family Urticaceae; genus Parietaria; species Parietaria judaica. The sequence goes on from OX940869.1 coordinate 16,740,437, forward strand.
CATCTTTTTTTACGATATAATTGCTGAGATCAAATAGAGAAATAATATTTTAAAACCAAACTTTAAATTAATTAATTTTGTTATGTTTCTTTGGTAAAAATTGAATTTAAGTAAACTAAGTGTTCCTTATTTGAATATTGATCAACTATTTTATTTTTTATTACATTTAAATTAGTAAATAAAAGATAACCATTTTTTTTATAGTCTTCAACTATTTAACTTTTTTATTAGTAAAATCTAGAGCTTTACCAGTTAGATAAAAAATTTAAGCGAAATTAGACGAATTGTTAATTTTTTATATTATCATTTATTTCAAATGTTTAAATATATGCTTATATTTAATAATGACGGAAATGTTAAATAATTCGATAATTGATTAGTTCAATTTCAATGTTGATCTTTCATCCCGTCTAACTAACAGAATTGATAATATTTTAATTCACAAATGGTAATGTTAAATAATTCAATAATTGATGAGTTCAATTTCAATGTTGGTGTTTCATCCCGTCTAACTATTAGAATTGATAATATTTTTTTCTAATTATATTGAGAAAAAAAAAACTTTGAGCGATTTTCATATATATATATATATATATATTATCCAATTGAGCAAAGTCTGATTTAATTTCATGTTTGAGTTTATATATAATATGTGATAAAAGTATTTAAGTTAAGTCTATTGCATGCAGTGATAAATATCTAATTTATTTTTATAATGGGTAAAGTAATCAAGACGTTTTCTATCATATTGTTGTTAAGGTCGGATCTGGCCAGATCCCACCTGACACTGAAAAGTCCTCCTTTCGGTGGAATCGACGACGCCCAAAGTCGACGATGGAAGATATTGATGGCGCCGACAACGAGGCCCGAAGTCGACGACGCCCGAATCGACGACGGAAGTTATCGATGGCGCCGACGACGCCCGATTCGACGATGGAAGATATCGATGGCGCCGACGACGAGGCCCGAAGTCGACGACGCCCGAATCGACGACAGAAGTTATCGATGGCGCTGACGACGAAGCCCGAAATTGACGAGGACCTAAGCCAACGAGACCCGAAGTCCACGACGCCCGAATCAATGACGCCTGGGTTGACGGCCCTCAAAAGCGACGAGATGTCAGGAAAGGACCGCCAGCGAACCTGCTTCCCAAGGAAGAGCGGGATGAGGCGAGTCTAGTATCATTTTACCAAGTGCCAAACACTTGATAAAATAGGAGACTAACTATTAAGGTCGGATCTGGCCAGATCCCACTTGACACTGAGAAGTCCTCCTTTCGGTGGAATCTACGACGACTGAATCGACGACGCCTGAAATCGACGATGCCCAGAGTCGACGATGTCGAGAGTCCAGGACGCCCTCGGTCGACGACGCCCACAAAGCCGACGACGACGACGATGGCGCGGACGACGAGGCCCGAAATCGACGAGGCTCAAAGCCGACGAGGACCGAAGTCGACGACGCCTGAATCGATGATGGAAGTTATCGATGGCACCCGAAGGCGATGATACCAGGAATTGAGACGTTTGGCTCGACGAGGGGAATCGACAGAAAAGAGATGAGCAAGGATACACAGCTGGCGATGTGAGGTGCATTTAATGAACCTCATACCGACCTTACCTATCCAGGAGTGGCAGATACTTGAGAGTTGTGCAGGGTATGGGCTAACCATGCTTAGCATGGTTAGTCTTGCTTCCTGAAGGTAGGGGGATGGCTAAGGATGGGACTTGACTAGAAAACGAGGTATGAAGGAATGTAAGAGGAAAAATAGGCCTCTATATAAGGAGGGACAAGCCTCATTTGTAAGGGGTTAGCAAAAATAAAGAGAGATCCTCAATATACAAGAAGTTTTCCCCATAACGCGATTCTTGAGTACTTCTAATTGCAAAACGACAAAAACCGAACCTCTTTCTCTAAAAACAAAAGGGAAACCTTTTGTGATTGTTGAGAGTACGAAACACGCTCAACAGTTTGGCGCCCTCTGAGGGGGCTCAGTTTTTCTCTATTACGCGATTAGGAGTTTGAGAGAATGGCAAACGGCAACGAAAACGACGGCACGGAACGGACGGAGAATGGGGTACGTGATGTCGAGAATGGGTACGTGACGTCGCAAATGTATAAAGTGACGAGTGCGGTCCCAGAAATCGACAGGCTGGTCTAGAAGTCCAGGCACACGCCTTTCTCCCCGCACATCAGCAGCGTCAGGATCGACGAGATGCCTAAGATCAGACGAACTTCATACAAGGGGACAACAGACCCGAATGCGCACGTGAAGGCTTTTTGAATCGCGACGGGGCGAATAAATGCACGAGGACCGGAATGAGAGGCCATCTTGTGCCACCTATTCATCGATAGTTTACAAGGGTTGGCTTTGGAGTGGTTCGCGAAGCTCCCGCCTAACTCTCTCAGTTGCTTCGATCACCTCATTTCCCACTTCCTGCGCCATTACTCGATGTACGTACAAAACAAGGTAAACATCACCGACCTTTGGTTGTTGGAGCAGGACAAGGGCGAATCTTTACGGAAGTTCATCGGGAGGTTCAAGGAGGTCATGGCCCGGGTCTCGGCGCCAGACGACGGCGTTGCCATCCAAGCTTTGAAACACACGTTGTGGTTTACGGCACCCTTCCGGGAGGAGTTGATCAAGACACGCCCATCGACGATCGAAGATGCCCTCCACCGAGCGTCTGTGTTCATGCAAATAAAGGAAGAGTGGTCAGTGTTGGCAAAGAAATATTAGTCAAGAAGCAAGGGGAAGCAACCGGAGAAGAAGAACAGCAAGGACCAGGGAGACCACTCGTCGGCAAAGACAAGACGAGGAGAGGAAGATAGACGAACCTCCAACCAGCAACGCGGTCGAGAGGTCCCAAAGCGGGCAGTCTATCAGATCGACGAGAAGCGAGATCATGTAGGGGGAAGGGAGGCTTCGAGCGGAAAATGTGGCCGAAAGACCTGAACAAGTTCTGCAGTGTCCACAACTTTAAGGGACACTGCACCGAGGAATGCGCCATGCTGAAGAGAAGGTTAGCCGAGAAATATGCGAGAGGGGAAATGCCGGGCGTCGATTTGGGGAACCCCCACGAGCAGTGGGGAGACCACCGACGACACTACCAGCGGGAGGATTCGACGAGGAACGAAGGAAGCGGCTGGCCACGACAACGGAAGAACCCCAGCGCCGACCAGGCGATGTTCCAGCACGCCGGACAGAAGTCCGATGCTAATGAGCCCCCAAGGGCGAGGAAGATGATATAAGTGATCATGGGTGGCTCGCACCTGTGCGACGACTCCGTCAACAGCATCAAGGCCCACCAAAGGAGGGCGAGGGAACACAACCGAGGAGATACCGCGATGATCGGGGCCAGAACGGAGATAGCCTTTGTCGAGGACGAAGCCTGAGCCGATCTACCCGATGATGCGTTGGTCCTCTCGCTGAGCGTCGGCAATTGCGACGTCAGCCAAATCCTCATCGACAATGGGAGCTCGGTGGATGTCATCTTCTACGAGGCCCTCTAAAGGATGGAGATCGAGGGGATCGAAATCCAAGGAAAGCCTCGAAGCATCTTCGGCTTTAATGGCGACGTCCCCACGTCCCTCATAATGGTCGACCTGTCGATATGTGCGGGGAACGCCAACAAAATGACCACGCTGATGGTGCTCGACTGTCCGTCGATTTTTAACATGATCTTCGGACGACCTTGGATACATTCCATTAGAGCCGTCCCATCGACGTACCACCAAACCATAAAATTCTCTGGCCGAGGAGGAAAGGTGGAAGAAATAAAAGGGAACAAAGACGCCTACAGGACATGCTACCTGATGAGCTACCGGTAGACGGCGCAGGAATAAGAACGACGGAGGAAGTGTCACGCATAGTAATCAGTGTCGCCGCCTGCGATCGCGGGACGGAAAGGGGGCGGCGACGGGAGTAACACGACAGGGGAAGCGCCGGAGCAATATAGCCTCGATGACAGACTAGCGGCGACGACGGAACGACTGAGTCTGGAAGCGGTGGAACAGGTCTGCATCGACGACGACGATCTAGCCCGGACTGCCGGCGTAGGGGCAGGCCTCGAGCAGGGCCTAAACAACGACTGATCGAGTTCCTGAAAAGGAATCTGAAAACCTTCGCGTGGTCCTACAAGGATATGCCAGGGATCGACCCATCGATCATGGCACACCAGCTCAACACCGACCCGAGCCATCAACCAGTCAAGCAGAAGAGAAGGAAGCTGGCACCAGACAGGAACAAAATAATCGTCGAGGCAACCCACGGATACGAACAGCTAAACTTCATGGATGCCTACTTGGGGTACAACCAGATTAGGATGCACCCGGAGGACAAGGAGAAGACCGCCTTTATCAGCGAAAGGGGAACCTACTGCTACAAAGTGATGCCGTTCAGCCTGAAGAATGCCAGGGCGACCTACCAGAGGCTGGTGACCAAAATGTTCAGCGAACAAATCGGCGAGATGATGGAGGTCTACATCGACGACATGGTGGTAAAAACTTTGAAAGCGGCGGCGCACGTGGAACACCTAGAGAAATGTTTCGAGATCCTCAACCAGCATGGGATTAAGCTCAACCCCGCTAAATACACCTTCAAAGTGGCGTCGGGAAAATTCCTCGGTCACCTGATCACGCGCCGAGGAATCGAGGCCGATCCCGACCAAATCGACACGATCCAGAGCATGCCTTCGCCCCGAAACAAGCGGGAAGTCCAGAAGCTGACCGGGAGGATCGCCACCTTTAACAGGTTCATCTTGCGCTCAACCGACAAGGGACTCATTTTTACCAGCTCCTGAAGAAAAACAAGAAGTTCGAATGGACCGAAGATTGCGAGAGGGCGTTCCAAGAGCTCAAGAGGTACCTCTCGTCGGCCCCGATAATGACGAAGCCAATCCTCAGGGAGCCGTTATACCTATATGTGGCAGTATCAAGCGAGGCCATGAGCGGGGTGCTGGTCCAAGAATAAAAGGGAGAGCAGAGACCGGTTTCCTACATAAGTCGCAAGCTCTTCAAGGCCGAGATGAGGTACCCGCAGGTAGAAAAGTTAGCGCTGGCCGTATTCGAAGCATCAATGAAGTTGCGACACCACTTCCAAGCCCATACCAGTCGGGAAGGCTGACAAAATGGTCGATTCGGTTAGGCGCGTACGATATAGAATATAAAATCTGCACAAGCCTGAAATCCTAGGTCTTGGCCGATTTCCTGATTGAGCTCCCCACTGACGAGGCAGAGCTCGGCGACAAAGACGGGACTTAGATATTATACATCGACGGGTCCGCGACGGCGCAAGGGTCAGGCATCGGAGTCAGGCTGGTCTCCCCCGTGGGGGGAATCGTGGAGAAGGCTTGCCGACTTTGTTTTCGCGCCACGAATAACGAGGCAGAGTACGAGGCGCTCATCGTCGGGATGGAGACGGCCCTGGCTATTGGAGTTAAGCACCTGGAAGTATTCTCAGACTCCCAGCTGGTAGTCAACCAGGTGAACGGAGAATACGAACGACGCGACGAGAGGATGGAAGCCTATGCCCAAATAGCTGAAGACTTCTCCAAGAGGTTCGTGCGTTTCAGCCTCACCCAAGTGACGAGGGGAGACAACACATTCGCCGACGCACTTGCCAGATTAGGATCAAAGACGGAAGCCGGGGCGCCACGGACGATCTCGATGGAAACGATCGAGAAGCCCAGCTTCCCAAGAGCCGACTGCCCCTAGATAAAGAAGATGAAAGTCGACGAGTTGCCGAGCGGCGTGGGAATACTGACCATTGACGACGAAGACCAAGATGACGCCATGGAGGAAAGCGACGTGGTCGCCGACAGTGACGGCGATGATTGGCGGACACCGCTCGTCCGATACATCCTCGACGGCACGGTGCCCGACGATCGAATGGAGGCTCGGAAGATCAAGGCAAAGAGCTCGCGATACGTTATAATACAACAAAAGCTGTACAAGCGTAGCTTCACCGGGCCTTACTTGAGGTGCCTCGGGAGGAGCGAAGCGGAGCATGTGATAATGGAAGTCCACGGGGGAGAGTGCGAAAATCACTCCGGTGGCCGGTCTCTCCTGAGAAAGATCAAGAGGCAGGATTTCTTTTGGGAAACCATGGTCAACGACTGCAACGAGCACGCCCAGAGATACGACAGGTCCCAGCGCCACGCCCCCTCCATCAACTGCCCCGCGGAAGAGCTCTCGGTGATCACTGTTCCGTATCCTTTCATGAAGTGGTCGATGGACATCGTCGGACCAATGCCCATCGGGAAAAAGCAAAAGCGCTTCATGCTGGTATTCACAGACTTCTTCACAAAATGGACGGAAGCCGAGTCTTATGCCAATATCAGAGACCTCGACGTCGAGAGCTACGTCTGGAAGAACGTCTTCACCTTATTCGGATTGCCGAGAGAGATCATCGCCGAAAACGGGTTGCAGTTCATCTCCAAGCGCTTCCGAAGCTTCTGCAAGAGGTGGAGGGTCAAGCTAAACACGTCGACGCCCCGGTACACGCAAGGCAACGGGAACGCCAAAGTGGTTAACAGAACGATCGTCAACACTATCAAGAAAAGGCTCGACGAGAATAAGGGAATGTGGGCAGAGAAGCTGCCAAAAGTACTGTGAGCGTACAGAACAACGCCCCATTCTGCGACGAGGGAGTCTCCCTTCGCCCTGGCATTCGGTGTCGAAGCTATGACCCCGGCCGAGGTGGGAATCCTGAGTCTTCGACGAGCGACGGCCCTGCACGACGAAGAGGCAAACGGTGAAAGCCTGCGACACCACCTCGACCACATCGACGAGAGGCGAAAACAAGGAAGGGCGCACGTCTCCAACTACCAAAACATCATCGCCCGACACTACAACAAGAAGGTTCGGCCACGACGGTTCCGGGACGGAGAGCTGGTACTCCGACGAGTCTTCCAAAACACGGCGGAAGTCAACGCAGGCAAACTTGGTCAAAGCTGGGAGGGACCATACACAGTCACAAAGATCGTCAAACCAGGCGTTTACGAGCTCGAGGACCCCGAAGGCAAGAAAGTAATACGCAGCTGTAATGTAAAGCACCTAAAAAAGTATTACGGGTGACGGCGAAGGTAGGACTCGTGCGACGACGATCGAGATCGTTAATGTGCCTTTTTGTATTTGAATGAAAACAATGTCTGTTCGGTAGATTGACAACTCTAATCATTTTTCCAAGAGAGAGGTGCGATGCCTATATTCTAACGGCGCAATGCCGAGGCGCGATGCCTATAATCTAACGGCACAATGCCGAGGCGCGATGCCTACAATGAAATGATGAAACGGCGCAATGCCGAAGCGCGATGCCTATAGTCTAACGGCGCAATGCCGAGGCGCAATGCCTATAGTCTAACAGCGCAATGCCGAGGCGCGATACCTATAACCTAACGGCGCGACGCCGAGGCGCGATGCCTATAACCTAACGGCGCAATGCCGCGAGGAGTCCTGGAAACTAACCGGAGGCCCCGGCAAGACCAGCGACGCCCGAAATTAATGGCGCAATGCCGAGGCACGATGTCTATAATGAAACGGCGCAATGTCGAGGCCCGAAGTCGACAACGCCTGAATCGATGACGGAAGTTATCGATGGCACCCGAAGGCGATGATACCACGAATTGACGACATCTGCCTCGACGAGGGGAACCGACAGAAAAGAGATGAGCAAGGATAGACAGCTGGCGATGTAAGGTGCATTTAATGAACCCCATACCGACCTTACCTACCCAGGAGTGGCAGATACTTGAGAGTTGTGCAGGGTATGGGCTAATCATGCTTAGCATGGTTAGTCTTGCTTCCTGAAGCTAGGGGGATGGCTAAGGATGAGACTTAACTAGAAAACGAGGGATGGAGGAATGTAAGAGGAAAAAGAGGCCTCTATATAAGGAAGGACAAGCCTCATTTGTAAGGGGTTAGCAAAAATAAAGAGAGATCATCAATATACAAGAAGTTTTCCCCATAACGCGATTCTTGAGTATTTCTAATTGCAAAACGACAAAAATCGAACGTCTTTCTCTAAAAACAAAAAAGAAACCTTTTGTGATTGTTGAGAGTACGAAACAGGCTCAACAATTGTTGAGCAAAGGACTGTTTTCGGGACATATATATCATTAAAATCATTATTTACAACTATTTCAGCTTCGCAGAGTTTTACTTAAAAAAAAATGTGAACGAACAAAATTTAGAGTTTTACTTTAAACTGTATGAATCCTTATAAGAAAATAAAAATATATATATTAATATATATATAAAAATATAAATATATTTCAAAGATAAAAGAGAAGCACAAAGAAATCGTAAGAAACAAATAATGGACGTTTGAAAATAAGAAACCATTCTTTCAAAAAGAAAAAATAAATAAATAAAGAAAAGACGATAAATAAATAAGGACAAATTTTAGACATTTCCAGAAAAAGAAATTGCCCCCACTATAAAAGCTAGAGTTTTCCATTATTGGTAAGAGAGAGAATTCCTGTCATAGTCATACACGTGACTTGGAAACGTGTACAATAACTCAAAGTCTCCATTAATCAGCCAACAACCAATTATATAATTTTCTTTTTTTTATCCATAATTCTCTAATAGCACTGTTGCTAAAATTCACTTGTTTGTTTAAAAAAGATAGATATTTTTAATAAAAATTAATATTTGTGTGGTGTATTTTAAACTTTATTTTAAAATCAGAAAAGTTTTAAGTAAGTTAATTTATTTTTATCATGCAAAAGGTATAAGTTTTTATATATTTATTGTAAGCTCTAATTTTTTTTTTTTTTTACGGTAGAACGTTTTTATTTAAATTTTTATCACGAAAAATTTAAATTCGGAATATTTCACGTAAAAATATATATTTTCAAGTCACTAATATTCTAAATATAAGTAATGAAAACAATTATATTTGCTCAGGAAGAAATAATTTTGATCAATTTTTTTTCGGATAAAACATTTTGAATTTTTTATTGAGTTAGTGAGCCAAATGTCTATTTTTGACTCAACGTTTCAAGAAAATGCGCAAACTTATTTATAGTTATCAAAACTATCAATTAATTGAAACATGGACTAATATACCCTTACTTATTTTTATGTTTTATAATATTATTTTGTATTTAATTATCAATTTTAATTAGCTGATATCGATTTATATAATCAGTAAAATATCAAGTTAAAAAAATTTCCTTAAATTTAGCTAAGCAGAATAACTAATTAATTTTAAAAAAACCCTTAATTATTCAAATTAGCTTATTAAATGATAATCTTAAAATATGTTTCCCTATTAATAAGGATTCTATCGTTTGAAAGTTAGAAAAACAAAACCTCAAAAATTCATTTGAAATCATTCGTACGTAATATTTACCACCTATTTTTTTTTTCCAGAATAATTTTATTAACCTGTAAATATATTTACGAAATTTTATTAACTTGTAAAAAATGTAAATATATTTAGGAAATTTTATGAACCCGTTAAACTGTAAATATATTTACTAAATTTCAAAACTGTAAATATATTTATGAAATTTTTTGAACCTGTTGAACTTCGGTAAATCTAAAAACTGAGATCGTATTTAAATATACCAATTTCAAAATGTATATTAAATTACGAATATGTATATGTAGTTACGAAACTATAATGACGAAAAACAAATTGTAATTACAAAACTACAATTACGTAACTATAGTTACGAATACGTCTATGTAGTTACGACTATGTATATGTAATTACCAAATGGTTACGGTAATAACCAATACACTTAGATACAAATATATTTTTTGTTACAATTACGTAACTATAGTTATTGAATACCTATATGTAGTTACGAATACGTATATGTATCCATCAAAACCGTAACAATAATTACCAAGGACTCCACGTTGTAGCATCTCTGATCAAACACTCCGGCGATCCGATTGATGTCGGCGTGACGAGGACTTTTGAGGTCGAAAATCGGCCTCCGCAGTCGCGAAGTTACGGGCATCCGAGTTTAAATTATCTTAGAGCTCGGGTCTTTCCGTTTAAGCTAGATCACGTTGAAAGAGATGAGTGTTCTTCGAGAAAACAAGTTGGGTTGTTTGTTGAGTGATTGGGCTTCAAAGAGAAACTATTTTCACGTGTGTATTGATGGTGCGAAAATGTGCGATCTTTTGTACATGGGCCTTAGCCTTATATTTATACGTAGCTAAGATATTCAAATAAGTCATCATAATTGGGCTGTTACAATTGCGTTTGATTCCCTCATAATGGCCATAATTGCATGGCTGCAATTATGGGCGTAACTGTTGTCGTCAGTTGGCTGCAGCGTTGCTTGCGCCACGCTAATTGCTTTGATTCTGCCTTTGATCCTTTCTTTCGAAGTCATTCTCCTCGTCGATGATGATGTGCCTCGTCGCTGCTTTCCACGTCGTTCTTGCGGACTAGCGATGATCTTTGTCGCTGAAGCATCATCGACGATGATCATCGCCGCATGCTTCCCCATCGCATAAATCCTTTGTCGCCCTGTCCGTCATGATATCATTTGACTTGGTTGACTGGGCTTGTGAGGATGTTGGGCTTTCGGCCATTGAGGCCTAACTTATTAAACGACGGAGGTAGATTTTGTCCTAACAATGTAAATTATCGTAGACGAAATCGTACCTCAACAGATAGCCCCCTATTTTATCTGGTATTGGAAGTAATTGGTAAAATATGAAGCTAAAGCTTTTCGCTTAACAGGCGGGATCATCGCATTGACAGGCTGATGGTGAAGAAGCGATGCCTCCCAAACTTCCTTAAGAACGTTGTCGATGGCGACGCTGAGTTCAAATTAGTTCTGTTGCCCGAGGTAATCTCAAGTGTCGTAATCCCTTCGAATCCAACTGTCACATTTACACGTGTCATCTTGTGGGAATTCGCCATATCTCTTCAATTAACTCGCGTCTTTTTGATTCGGCGTGTGTCAGTGCATGTTCCCCTGACCTCAGCAAACACTCGAGTATTCCTCGTGCATCCCAAACGTCGCTTGATCAGGGCCCTTGATTCGATTTTGCACCTTTTATCCTCATTCATCGGATCTGCATGCATTGAGAGTATTTAAACCATTGACCTTCGTCTTCTTTCCTATTTCGTGTCTTCTTCCGAAATTTTTCCCGATTTTTCTCTGCAAATTTCTTTCAATCTCCTTGATTCCTTCTGAGATTTCTAGATTTCTTTCTTCTTTCCTTCTTCGTCTTAAGAACCCGTGCTATAAATTCTAGCACAATGTCTCTTTCCTCCACTGTTTATATCTCCTTCAAATTCCCATGTTCCCTCATGAAGAGAGAGGACATCGAAATGATTTCCTCTAGATACTTTCGCTCTGAGGGGGATGATTGCTCGTGCTCCTGCACCACATATACAGCCCGACAACGTTGAGGAAGGTTGGACCTGCGTTTACAAAGCTTTCTTCACTGACGCTAGTCTTTATCTTCCTCTGCCGTGCTCGCTCGTGACGTATCTCCATGTACTGCATCTTCCGTTGGCACAGGTTGATCCATTCTTCCTTTGCCTCTTTGTCGGCGTTCTGACGCTAGCGGCCGAGTGCGAGAAAACTCTCAAGCTTGTTGATTTGATGAGGATTTTCTCAGTGATTTTGTCGCCAGGTTGTCCTGAAAAGTTTTCTCTCGCTTTCCGCTCCGGTGACAAAATCATCTATGAACTTCCCCGACTGGAGGCTGAGTGAATGGATTACTACTTCTTCGTGAAGGTCGACAAACCGGCCTTCGGACCTTTCTTCAAGTTCCTCCCAACGAAGATTGTCTCTAGGCCCCAGGATTACCCTCTACTGGTCGATCCTTGGACTTCAAGGATCTGTATGCCCTCATGCTAAGTTGCAAGCATCGAAGCTGGTCGCTGATAACTCCGGATCGGACTTTCAAGGCTGGTGTATGGGCGATGAGTCTTGTTTAAGGGTTGGATCCTGACTTGTCTCTTCGTGTCTTCCTTAAATGCGAGCAGAAGACGGCGGCGGCCTCGGATATTCGTGATACTCTATGGTCTTCTTCTCCTCGTTGCCAGAGTGCAGATGTGGTTTCTCCCATAAATAAGGAAACACCCTCCCTGGTTGACGAACCAGGCATGAAGAAGAAGGGTGTCGATGCCGACGACGGGAAGTCCATCAGTGCAGCCTCAACGCCTATTCTTGCGACCAAGGAACATGAAGTTCCCCCCATGTTTGCATGTTGCTCGAAGATTCCAGCGATAATCTCGGAGCTAGCTCTTCAGGACAGCGATGCTGCCCAACGGTGAGTGCCTCATCGGTATTGAGGTAAGCAACTTTTTTTTGCTTTCCTCTGCCTCTTCCGGTGGCGCTGAGATATCACTCCTGACTGGTGGTGATCATATTTTTTATGCTTTGTTCCCCATCGCCTCAACCATTCCATCAACGGTTATGACAATCGAGGTGGCTGAAGCTTCGACGGGGAATGTTGACAAGGGCAAAACACTTTTGCGCGATGATGCCCTGGCCCAACTACCTATTCCATCATCTCCTGCTCCCGCGATGGGCATTCCTGAGGCTGGAGCATCTTCCAGGGTTCCTCGCTCGTCTATCACTTTCGCAACGAATCCCTTCCACTCTAGATTTGCTAAGTTGCTCGATACGGATGCTCCGACGACCTCCTTTACGGATGAAAAGTGGAGGTGCTTTTCTGTCGAGGCCTTAAAGGATCTCTCCTTGACGGAGTACTTTGATGACCTCGAGCAGGTATACGACGCCGAAGATGTTGGCGACGAGGAGTAATCATTTTTCGTTGTCGACGCTCTTCGGGACATTGGTCGGTTGAACGGCCATCTTCTTTGGTTCAACCGTCTTCCCTCTGTGAAGGGTGGCGAGGCTGATTCTCTTAGCTCTCAGGTTCCGAATCTTTTCTTCTGATATTTCTTCCCATGCTTGGGTGTCAATTCTTACGGTTCTTTGCTTGTTTCAGCTCGAGCGGGTCAAGGAGGATTTCCGCACTTCCTCTTTTCTCGACAAAGTTCTCAGAAAGAGAACCAAAACCGCCTTGGGGTACTGGCTGCGGTGAGGGCGTTTGTGGCGAGGCTGGAAGAACAACTTAGTCAAGAGCGCGCTCGGAGTGCCCAGGTTGCTGATGCTTTGTCTACCAAACTCTCCGCGCGCGAAGATCGAATTCAGGAGAGCAAAGCTAGAGCCAAGACGCTTTCTGGTCGTCTTTCCGTGCTTGCCGATGAGAATGCTCAGTTGTTGGCTCGGGCTAAGAAGGATGAATCCGCCCCGGCTCTCGTCGGCGGCGATCTCGAGGCTGCTCAAAGCGAGGCTGCCGCGGAAAGGATCGCCCGAAGGGAACTCAACCGTGTCAGCCAAGAGAAGCTTGAAAGAGTTGCAGCAAGGTACCAAGCCCTCGATGCCTCTATCGATTCTCTTCGTCTTCTGGCTGGATGCGAGGATAACATTTCTCTCGCCCAATGTATCCTTGCAGGCACGGTAGACGTCAAGCTCCCCCATCGCGTTGTGGGATGGCAAGCTCTTTGGGAGAGGTATGCCCAAGATGTCGAGGAGTTGGAGACGAAGGCTGCAGATAATCTCAATTCTCCGCCTCTGACCCCGAATAGTCCTCCCCGAGTCAAAGCTTCTCTTTTGTTGGACATTGCCGCTGGTCGCATCGTTTAGGGATTGTCTTCTCAATCCTATGAGTACGGCTCCAGCTTGGGAATCCTTCGTCGTCCCTCTGAATCCAAAAATGTAATCGGAGAAGCATCTAAGAGCTCCTCCTAGTTAGATAAACTTTGTAATTATCATGTATTTAGTAAAAGATTTGAATGAAAATTTATTTTTCTGATCATCCTTTTCCATGTATTAAACTCAAGCTTTTTGTCGCATGGTTTAGCTCAAAGGATAAGACTAAACGGTTTTTGAAATTGCATTTCTTGGTCGTAACCTCAATATAATCTTTAATAATAAAAACATTGCATTGGAGAAGATCAAAATATTATTTCTTCGAAACATAGACTTAATGGAAATCTTGTTTTTCGTAATCATTTTCGTCGCACAACTTGTGCTAAAAATTGTTTCTCTTATGCATGGTATAAATTACGCTTGTCGTTGTAAAAACTCGTCGTGCAACTTATAAGCAATGTAAATATTTTTGGTGTCATGTACTCGTCGCCTAAGCTCGTCGTACATTGCATTTCGCCTGTCGCTTGGCTACCAATAATTAGAAATTGTTTCTTTTGTGTGAAACACTTTAAATAAAAAAAAATAACTTCCAAGCTTTGCTGCTGTACTAGCCCCTGCCGCATAGCTTGTCTTTGAGCTTTGTCTTGGGAGTAGGGAAGGTTATATTGTTGGCCAGAAAGTATACATGTTACCCTCTTTTTATAGCATAGAAATTCTTTGAATAGTTGCGACTCGGTGTCGGCTAAGTATGAGGAATCTCCCATTTTAAGTTTTTGTGATCAAGGGACCACTAAGAAGCCGGTGTTAGGCATACTTGCGACCAATGGGCCGACTGTTGCGAGGAACGGTGAATACTTACTCAATGTCAAAAGCCTGAATACCCACGGCCGTCTAGGGGTTGGGAGAAGCTCGTTCCCGCCTATGAGAGGGATTGAGACCTCAGCTCATAGACCTTCCAGTCCGAATCATGGTTCCACTCATTCTGGGTATTTTTGTAATAGGCAATCCAGACCCTTGTCGGTGTCAAGTTCTTGTAGGTTCATGATCAAGGGATCATTGCTTTTTGTCATTGGTTCAAATCATGGTTCCACTCATCCCGGGTTCCAAGACCATTCCGAACATTTGTGTAATAGGCATTCCTGACCCTTGTTGGTGTCAAGTTCCAGTAGGTTCGTGATAAAGGGATCACTGATTTTTTTCGTTGGTTCGAACTTTGGTTCCAGTCATCCCGGGTTCCAAGACTGTTTTGAACGTTTGTGTAATAGGCATTCTTGACCCTTGTCAATGTCAGGTTCCTATAAGTTCGTGATCAAGGGATCACTGTTTAGCCAATGCTTGGCTCGAGCGTGTATGTATAAGCATATAATTATCTATATATAGTTTTTTGCGACCAAAAGGTCGAAAGATCTGTAAACGAATAGCTTCATCGCCGCAAAAATTTAGTTTTCAGATAAGCAAGCTAGTACTTCCCTCGATTTATCGGCAAACGTTATGACCCTTATCGGTATCACACATCTCCGTATCCAATGAGGTAATAATCGTGACCCTCTTGTTATCATGGTTTTCCCTTCCTCGGATAGTTCAGGTAAGCAAATTTGTGCTTCTCTTGATTTATCGGCAAATTATATCACCCTTGTCGGTGTCATTCATCCCCGTTTTCGAGTAGATAGTAACCATAACCATCACTGGTATAACAATTTTCCCTTGTTCGGACAGTTCAAGTAAGCAAGCTGGTGCCTTCGTTATTGAGTATCGCGATCTTGGTCGACATCGCCAACTCCCACGAACATCAAGACCCTCGTTGGTATCAAGATTCTGTATCTTTGTTGATATGAGCAAACCATGTTTTAAACGAATATATATATATATATATATATATATTTTCTTTCGAGCTGAACTTGTTCGTGGAACACAAGCTTCCTACGTACCCTCTTTATAGGGATCAAGCCCTGGTGTAGTTCAATTATTTTATAAACTGTTCTTCAAGCATATAATTTCTTCAAATACTTGACATTCCAGCTTCTAACTATCTTGTCTCCGGCTGAGTTTTGGAGCTCGTAAACTCCTTTTCTGACTATCTTCGAGACGATGTAAGGTCCTTCCAAGTTATTGCTGAGCTTTCCTGTGTTGATCTCCGCTGTCTTCTGGAAAACCTTCCTCAGGACCAGGTCACCGACTCAGAATTTCCTTGGTCGCACCTTCTTGTTGTAGCTCCAAGCGAAAAGCCTTTGATAATTTATGACTTTTATCAAAGCCTGTGCTCGTCGCTCTTCAATGTGGTCAAGGTGCTTCCTCAGATTTTCCTCGTTGGCTTCTTCGTCGTCTGGCGCCAATTCTCATCACAAGCTCGGACCTCATACTTCCGCCGGAACGACCGCTTCTATCCCGTACGTCAAACCAAATTGTGATTCTTCTATCGCCATGTGCAGAGTTGTGCGATAGGCCCATAGGACCACTAGTAGCTCCTCGGACCATCGCCCTTTCTTCTCATCAAGGCGTCTCTTGATGCTATCCATTATCGTCCTGCTGACAGCTTCTGCGTTCCCGTTCCATCGGGGGTACCGTCGCGTCGACATATTGAGCTTTACTTTCCACCTTTTTCAAAATCCTTTGAACCGTTTAGAAATGAACTGCGGACCCTTGTCGGCTATTATATCCTTTGGTAAACCGAATTTTGTAAAGATATTTTTCCATACATAGCTCTCTACGTCGGAGTCTTTGATATTTGCAAAAGCCTCGGTCTCGGCCCATTTGGTGAAGAAATCCATGACCACCAACATGAATCTCTTCTGCTTTTTTGCTATTAGGAGTGGTCCGACGATGTCCATCGACCATTTCATAATTGGCTACGGGACCGATATTGTTGATAGCTCTTCGACTGGGCAGTTGATTGCTGGCACGTGCTTTTGGCAACTTTTACACCTGCGAGCGTAATTGTTGCAGTCCGCCTTCATCGCTTCCCAAAAATAACCCTGTCGCTTGATCTTCCGAAGGAGTGATATCCTGCCAGAGTGATTTCCACATTCCCCGTCATGAACCTCCTTCATGACGTAGTCAACTTCGCTTGCTCCTAAGTATCGCAAGTATGGTCCGGTGAAGCTCCTTTTATACAATGTTTTGTTTAGTATTGTATATCGGGAACTCTTCAACCGAATCTTCCTTGCCTCCTGCTTGTCCTCCGGTAGCACTCCAACGCTGATGTACTCGAAGATTGGCTTGCGCCAATCGGATGCTCCCAAATCGTCGGCCACTGGTGCGTCCTCCAATGCTCTTTCTTCATCGAACTCCTTGTCAATTTCCATGACCGCAGCGCCCGTGCCCTAATCAGCTTCCTCCATCTTATCGTCTTCGCCTGCTTCCTTCTTCTTGGGAATGCTTGGTTCTTCGATGGTCTCCACTTTTATCGTTCTCTGCTCTTCTGGCTTCGTCATCGATCCCAAGCTAGCTAGAGCGTCTGCATGTGAATTATGTCATTGCAGAATTTGTCTAAGTGTGAAACTCTTTAAATTCCACAATTAGATTCTTCACAGCCTTGAAGTAAGCTTCCCTCCCCTCATCGTGTCTCTCATATTCCCTGTTAATCTAGTTTACGACCAATAAGAGCTTCATGCTCCGCCTCGTTCTTGGTAGCTCTAAAGCTGAATCTGTAGGATCTCTCGATCATAGCTCCCATCGGCGAGATTAGCCGAATTCCTGCTCCAGCTCCTTGTATGTTAGAGGATCCGTCGACCATCAGCTTCAATTGTCCATTCTCGTCTTCTAAATTCTCTTTGTGGGTAACTCAATAATAAAACCTGCCAGCACTTGGGACTTCATGCTAATCCTGACTCTATATTCGATGTCATACTCCCCTAGGCGTAATGACCATCTCGTCATGCAGCTAGACTGATTAGGGCTATAAAGGAGTTTCCTAATTGGTCTATTTGCCATGATTACGATGGTGTGCATTTGGAAGTGATGTCACAACTTCGTCGCCGCCTCTATGATGGCGAGGACTAGCTTCTCTATCTGCGGATATATGGTCTCTGTTCCGATGAGCTTCCAGCTGATGTATGCGACTGGGTTTTACTTTCCTTTATCCTCTTGTTCTAACACTGAGCTAACCGCTATATCTGTCACTGCCACGTACAAGTATAAGACTTCTCCTGCGACGGGCTTGGTCATTATCGGTAGTGTCGTCAAGTAGGATTTTAATTCCTAGAAAACCTTCTCGCACGCCTCTGTCCATTCGAACTTCTTATTCTTCCTTAACATTTGATAGAAAAAGGAGACTCTTGTCCACTGATCTTGAAATTAACCTGTTGAGCGCTGTGATTCTCCCTGTGAGCTTCTGCACATCCCTTATGTTGAGCGGCAATAGCATGCTTCTGATGGCTTCCACCTGATCCGGACTTGCCTCAATCCCTCACTGCATCACCAAATATCCAAGTAACTTTCCCGACGAGACTCCGACGGTACACTTTGTCGGGTTCAACTTCATGTTGTGTTTGTTAAGAACCTCGAAGCATTCCCGCAAGTGGGCAATGTGCATTTCTGATTTCAAGGATTTAACCAACATGTCGTCGATGTACACCTCCATCGTCTTCCCAATCTGTTTGTGAAACATCTTGTTGACCAGCCGCTGGTGAGTAGCCCCTATATTTTTCAATCCAAAAGGCATTACCTTATAGCAGTAGATTCCTCTCTCATTAATGAATATTGTTTTCTCCTCGTTGTCTGGGTGCATCATGATCTGGTTGTACCCCGAGTATGCATCCATAAAACTCAAGAGTTCATGTCCGCATGTGGCGTCGACGAGCCGGTCAATATGGGGCATAGGAAAACTATCCTTCGGGCAAGCTTTGTTAAGATTAATGAAATTTATACAAACTCGCCACTTCCCATTTTTCTTCTTGACGATGACCGTGTTTGCCAGCCACTCCAGGTACTTGACTTCTCGGATTGCTCCCATCGCTAACAGTCTGTCGACCTCGTCGTTGATGACTTTGTTTTTATCTGCTGACAGCTTCCTTCGCTTCTACTTCACCGGTTTATTACTTGGGTCCACGTTGAGCTGATGGGATATGACGTCAGCATCTATTCTTGACATATCCTCGTGCCTCCAAGCGAAACTTCCTTTGTTCTCCTTTAAGAACTTGATGAGTTTGCTTTTCAGCTCGTCGCCCACGCCGACTCTTATGCCAACCGTCTTTGTTGGATCTGATGGATCTATTAGCACTTGTTCCACCATCTCCAACTCGGGTCCGCATTCGGTTGTACGGCTCTCGGGTCTTTGTCTTCTAGTTTCGTCTTGCATGCTTCTTCTTCGCCTCGCACTATTTCCTCAACTGCTTCCTTAGGTTCCTCTTGATCATCGACCATCATCGCGCTTGACCCTTCCGCTGTTGATTGCTATTTGATCCTCTTAACCACGCCGGATTCGTCTCTTCTAAAATTCATTCGATAGTTTTTCATGTAGCACGTGCGGTATGCTTCCATGCTACCTCTGATCTCCACGATCCTTCACTTCGGCCCCGGGAGCTTGATACATCGGTGGTAAGTCAATAGAACCGCCCTCATCATATGGATCCATGGTCTCCCCATGATGATGTTGAAACTTGAAGGGCAATCCATGACGACGAACTTGACCTCCTTGTTTACTCTTTTAGCATATATCGACAGCCTGATCATTCCCATAGAATAAGCGGTACACCGTTTAATCCAATGAGGCCTCTGGGTGCTCCGTAAATCTCGTCTTCGTCAACGTCCATTTGCTTCAACGTCTCCATGAAGATGATGTCTACTAAGCTTCCATTATCGATGAGAACGCGACCGACGGGGTGATTGTGAATGTTGAGCGATATCACAAGAGCATCGTTTTGGTCACCTGGAATTATACCCTCTCTTGAAAAGGCAATTGGAGTCTCGTCGCCCGAAACTCGCTCTCTGCTTACTTCAAGGTCCTCATAGCAAAGCTTTGCTCATCACTGATAAGCTTTGATATTGTTCACCGTGTCCTCGCAAAGTGATTATCCTGTCATGGTCATATGGATGCGACTTCTTGTCGCCAGTGGTTCCTCATCACATTCTTCCTGTTCCACTTGCTGAACCTTTTCCTTGAAGGCGGGGTCTCTTCGCGCTTGACCTCTCCCAAATCCCCATTTTCCTCTATCGAATGTCCTTTATTCTTGTGGAAATCGCAGTATTTGTTGAAGTCTCAGGGTGCTTGAACAAATCCTTGTGATCTCTCCTGCTCAGGTGGCTGCTCTGCTTCAGCGCTTCCAACGTTATAGGCTTGCGCCCTCTTGTTTTCATGATAAGTGGGTGCTGCCGGGTAGTGCCCTCTTCGTGGCTCTTTTCTTCTTGGTGGCTTCGTCGCGGGGATGATTTCTCTTGTCGCCAAAACTTTATTCTCCTCCGCCCCGTACTTCCTGGCCAAAGTGGCTCTCTCTTCCTCCAGGGTCATGTAGATCGTCGCCTTATGTAGAGCATCTTCGATCGTCGCCGGTCGGCTTTTGGTAAGCTCCTCGCGGAAAGGGGCTTTGTACCACAAGCCACGCTTTAGTGCTACGATAGCGACTGAATCCTTGACTCTTGAGATTTTCTCTAGTACTTCCTTGAACCTGCCGATGAACTTTCGCAGTCCCTCGTCTCTGCCTTGCTCCAGATTCCAAAGATCCGTAATGTTCGCCTCTGTTTGCACGTACATTGAGTAGTGCCTTAAGAAGTGAGACACTAGGTCATCGAAACAGTGGATGGAGTTCGGCGGGAGCCTCGAGAGCCATCCAAAGCTGCCCCTTGCAAGCTGTCCACAAAAAGGAGACACAGTATTGACCCTCTCTCCATCCCTTGAGCGTTCACCCTTCCCGTTGCTATACGGGAAGCTTTGACGTGCGCTTTTGGGTCCGTCGCCCCTTTAAAGTACGTGAACCTGATCTTTGGCATGTCGTTCACACGAGCTTTGGAGATCATCGCCGAGAAAGGGGTGCCTCTCGACTCCTCCATGAGCCGATCAATTTCTGGGGCCGCACTCGTCACCTTGTGAATCTGGGACGTGACATATCCTATTCTGGAGTTTAATTCCCTGATCGCTCTGTTGATTCGGTCTTGTCCTTCCGCTAGCTGGTTCGTCGGCATCACCGTCGGTGGTAGTGGCTGCGGCATCTTTGTAGTCTGCTCCTGTCGCGGTGGTAGGTTGAGTGGAGGAAAGTTGATTCCTCACTCCATGAATTGCCGAGCAGTCCCACTAGTTACGGGCTTCGTAATTTCGAGTTTAAATTACCTTAGAGCTTAGTTATTTCCGTTAAAACTAGATAACGTTGAAAGAAATGAGTGTTCTTCGAGAAAAAGAGTCAAGTTGTTTGTTGAGTGATTGGGCTTCAAAGAGAAACCCTTTTTCACGTGTGTATTGATGGTGCGAAAATGTGCGATCCTTTGTACATGGGCCTTAGCCTTCTATTTATACTTAGCTAAGATATTCAAATCAGTCCTCATAATTGGGTTGTTATAATTGCGTTTGATTCCCTCATAATGCCCATAATTGCATGGCTGCAATTATGGGCATAATTGATGTCGTCAGTTGGCTAGAACGTCGCTTGCGCCACACTGATTGCTTTGATTTGGCCTTCGATCCTTGCTTTCGTAGTCATTCTCCTCGCCGATGATGATGCGTCTCGTCGCTACTTTCCTCGTTGTTCTTGCGGACTAGCGACGATCTTCATAGCTGAAGGATCATCGACGATGATCATCGCCGCATGCTTCCCCATCGCATAAATCCTTCGTTGCCTAGTCCATCCTGATCTCCTTTGACTTGGTTGGCTGGGCTTGTGAGGATGTTGGGCTTTCGGCCATTGAGGCGAACTTATTAAACTACAGAGGTAGATTTCGTTGTAACAATGTAAATTGTCGTACACGAAATCGTACCTCAACAAGGACGACCTCGTTGGTGAGCGTGATGGCGGTGATTAATCCGGCTTCAATCCCTGCGGGGCAGTCGATGGCGATCCGATTGATGTCAGGCGTTGTAACAAGGATGACCCCGTTGGCGGGCGTGATGGCGGTGAGAATCCGGTGTTGATCCTCGCGGGGCAGTCAATGATGATGAAGTCAGGGAAGACCTCAGGGTGGACCCTAAGCGCGTCGACGAGCCAGACGAGGGCCTTCCCGCCGAAGCCAGTGGGGAGCTTGGAGCAACGGTTTTTCACTGTTAATGACCTTGAAGTTGAAAACCATATTCTTCATCTAATCCATGCACTAAAGTTAAATGTTGTAGTTTTTAGGGTTTTCAATGTTATGTTTCTCATTGATTGGTAAAAGGCTTATATACAACCTAATAGTGAACAGTAATAAACTCATCTAATTACAATTATTCACAACACTCCCCCTCAAGATGGGAAAAAGATATCGATCAATCACATCTTGTCACATAATCTCAACTGCTCAATAGGGCTCAATCCCTTGGTGAGGCAATCTTCTATTTGCTCTCGTGTACCAATGTGGCTCAGCTTCAGTTCTCCGCTATTGAGGTGATGTCTGACGAAGAACCGGTCAATCTCGATGTGCCTGGTTCTGTCGTGCTGCACCGGGTTGTTGGCAATGCTAATCGCCGCTTGATTGTCGCACCATAGCTTCATTTGGGCACCTTGGTCCATCTTCAGCTCCTTCAGTAGCATCTTCAACCATAACAACTACGCGACACTGGAGGCCATCGCTCGGTATTCCGCCTCCGCTGTAGACCTTGCTACGACTGACTGCTTTTGCTCTTCCAAGACACCAAGTTGCTACCGACAAACATACAGTACCCGGAGGTAGACTTCCTATCGTCAGCACAACTAGCCCAATCGGCATCACAATAACCCTCCACCTCAAGATGGTTGTTCTTCTCGAAGAGCAACCCTTTTCCTGGAGCTCTCTTCAAGTATCGGAGAATCCGATATACTGCAGTCATATGTCTATCTCTCAGATCATGCATGTAGCGGCTCACCATGCTCACGGTAAATGAAATATCCGGACGAGTATGACACAAGTAAATCAACCGGCCCACCAGCCTCTGGTATCTCTCACGATCAACCGGCTTCCCCGACTCGATACTCAACTTGGTCTTTTGATCAATCGAAGACGTTGCGGGCTTGCATACTAACATACCAATTTCTGTAAGGAGATCTAGGGCATACTTCCTCTGGTTTAGGTCTATTCCTTTTGCTCCTCGAAGCACCTCAATCCCCAAGAAGTATTTTAGTCCCCCTAGATCCTTCACTTCAAACTGCTTCCCGAGTTTCTCCTTCAACCGAGTGATTTCTCCCTCATCATCACCCGTGATGATTATATCGTCCACATACACCGCGAGTATAGTGGTCCGATCTCATCGCCGCTGATGGAAGACCGTGTGGTCAGCGTTAATATGCTCGTATCCAATGTTTATCATAGCCTTTCTGAATCGATCAAACCAGGCTCTCGGAGATTGCTTCAAACCATACAACGACTTCTTCAGCCTGACCACCTTCCCTGTCGTCTGCTCAGTATCAAATATCGGCAGTATCTCCATGTACACTTCCTTCATCAAGTCTCCGTGAAGAAATGCACTCTTCACATCGAGTTAGTGCAGCTTCCATCCACAATTGGCTGCCACCCGATACAAGAGTCCTCACCGTACTCATCTTCGCCACCGGTGCGAATGTCTCGTCGTAGTCGATGCCGTGCGTCTGACTATACCCCTTCGCAACTAACCGTGCCTTGTAGCGCTCAATGTGCCCTTCCGGGTTTTGCTTGACTTTGAATACCCATCTACATCCCACAGCCTTCTTCCGCGCTGGAAGCGAGACAAGATCCCACGTCTTATTCTTTTCCAAGGCACCGAGTTCTTCCTTCATCGCAACTTTCCACTTTGGATCGTCATCGCTTACTGCCATGTTTTGGGAATAGTGACCGCATCCAGTGACGTGAACATTGCCCGAGCTTCATCCCCGAAGTCCTCATTCGAGAAATAATCTCCAATGTCGTAGCTGTATCTGTTCGGAGGGCGTCCTGCATTACTTTACGAACTCCTCCGCAAAGTAGCTTCCACTGGTGTCGGTGCCTCGGGCATTACCTGATCCCGTCGCCTCCTCATCGTATACACCCTCAGCTCCCCCTGAGCTGGACCATCTCTCCCCGCGTTCCTATCTGTTGGTTTGTTCTGAACCATAACTCTATCCCCGGGAGCACTCAGCTCCCCCTGAGCTTGATGTTTGTCCTCCTCACTCTCTGACCCTGAGCTCTCCCAGTGAGTCTGACCTCTCTTACCACCTCTGACCTCTATCATCTCAGTCTCCGACTCTGAGCTCGAATCATACGAAACTAGACGTCTCACCACAGTCACCGTAGATGGTCTGGAACTAGAGCTACTACCACTATTCTCCCCTTCTCGCGTATCATGCGAGTCTCCAAAGGGAGAAGAAACAGGCACGTTGTAGTAGGACTCATGCTCACGGAAGGTACATCCATGCTCACAAACTGTCGCTTCTCGACAGGGCTCTAACAAACATACCCTTTTTTAGGAGAAGAGTATCCTACAAAGATACACTTCACAGCTCTATGATCCAACTTCCCGACTGTTGGCCTGTTGTCCTTGACAAAGCACACACATCCAAAAACTTTGTCCTTCGGTGCCTAGTCCCAACATCTCCATTGGTGTTCTTCCATTTACCACCCTCATCGGCATCTTGTTCACTAGGTACGACGCTGTCATAACAGCTTCCCCCCACAAGTACTTTGGAACATTCTTCTCGATCATCATACACCGAGCTATTTAGAAAAGATGTCGGATCTTCTGTTTTGCAACTCCATTCTGTTCTGAGGTATACGGGCACGTAGTCTGATGATCGATCCCATATAGGGATAGATATTTTCCGAAGGCCTTATTGATGTACTCTGTCCCATTATCTAACCTCAGTGTCTTGACCACAGAACGATATTGACATACTAGAGCCTTCAACACGGCACCGTAACGAGTCTGAACCCCTTTTGTGAAAGTCTTTGAAACATGTAAGCACTTCACTCTTACTTTTAATCAGATATAGCCAAGTGACACGAGTATGACAATCAATGAACGTCACGAAATAGTGGTACCCATGTATTGAAGTCGTAGGACACGGTCCCCATACATCTGAATGAATCAAGTCAAACGGGTTAAGGCTCTTTTTTCCCGAGCTAACATAGGAGCTTCGAGTATGTTTTCCAAATTCAAAAGAATCACATACGAGTTTCCGTTTGTCAGGCTTTTCATACAATGACAAATACAACATGTTCAATGTTCCAAAAGATGGATGTCCCATGCGTTGGTGATATAACATCAACTCGTCTTCCGCACTATTGCCGGACATCTTCATGCTTTCTTTCTCCACTATGGATACCAACACCGCATCCATACCTCCTCGGTCTATGTACCACAACCCGTTACTACAAGTCTCAGTCCCAAGTAGTCTGTCGGTTCCTTTTTCTCGAAACACCATCTTGGGAATGTCAAACATCACTCTACAATTCAATTAGAGTATAATGGCACTGATAGACAAAAGGGTGACTGGAAACGATGGAGCATGCAAAACATCTGTCAACGTCATATGATCGGTACACTCAACTTCACCCTTTCCAACAACGGGTTGAAATTTGCCATCGGCAGTCTGAATCTTCTTGGGGACTGCTAGTTGGGTATATTTAGTGAACTCACTCACAGTGCCAGTCACATGCCGAGTAATCCACTATCCAATCTTTCCTTCATGTAATCCGACTAGAAGGAGGAGCTTTACCAGTGAACATCGCAACATTACCCTCTTCAGTCATGGGCTTATTGCCTGCTTGCTTCACCACCCTATCGTTCTTGAACATCTCGAGAACTTCTTTCTAGGTGAAGATCGGCTCAGTGTCTTCCTCTTCATCGTCTCCAGCCGTCAGGTGTGCATGATGACTACCATTGTAACCACCTCTACGACCACCACGGCCACGGTCTTCAAACTGTCCACGCCCGTGGGCACTAGACTGTCCTCGATTGACGTACTCCCTCTCCTTCGGTGCCTTTAGACATGCCGCCCTCAGGTGGCCAGTCGCACCATAGCTGTAAAACTGCCGAGTTTCTTTATGGTCTCTACTGTCGCTCGCTCCAACAGTCAGGTCAGACCTCATGCCCGGAGCATGTCCAGCCTCGGCATGTACTCGCATTATGGTCTCTTCCTCGACCATCGCCGCAATTGTCTCGTCCAACGACGGAATTTCCTTAGTGGATAGAAGTATTGACCTCCTCAGTGTGAAGGTTGGGTTCAACTTCTCCAGGAATCTCATCGTTCTGATCTCCGCAATTTCTTGACTCCTTGTGCACTTGCGAGAATCACAATTCCCGTGCGCAGAGAAATAATCATATTGAGCCCACAACCTTTTCAGCTCTCTCGCATATTCCCCGATTGACTTGTCTCCATGTACCACTAGCCCGATGTCTTGTAGGATCTGGAACACTCTCATCTTGTTCTCGGTGCCGGCCTAGGATACTCTCAATTTTTCCCAGACATCTCTGACGGTTGAGAGCATTTGAACTTCACTGGCAATCTCCCTAGTCATCGAAGTAAGAAGCCACGTATATACCGCGTTGTGAGTGGCCTTCCATTCCTTCCAATTCGGAGAACTTTCATCGGGCTTTTCTTCTTCTCCTATAATGAAGATCTCGAGGTTCCTCACCTCTAAAGCTCTCTCTACTCGGAGGGACCAATCCAAGTATTTGTTCGGCCCATCAAGCTTCAAATCTATCGACTGAAGATCGAGTTTCATTACCTTTTCTCTCTTTAGAAGACCCGACATTCCAGTACCTTTCCAAATTTTGAAGAACTTAACCAATTCTCCAAGTTCTGTCTCTGTCATCCCTTTTAAATCGGCCGCCGACATCCTGTTTTTCTTTGAACTTATTGCCGGGTCCTAGCTTATGGCTCCCCGAACCCAATCAAAGTTCAACAAACAAAAAAAGGAAACGACAGAGAATGATCTCACATAAATATAATTTTCTGGTGCGCAGGCACACGGGTTTTGACGCAGGCACGGACAGAAAAATAACTCCTCTTCTGGGCGCAAGCACGTGAGATTCAGCGCAGGCACAAACAGAAACACACGTAAACTATCTGGGCGCAGGCACACCTAAGTGCATGTAGGAACAAGCAGAAACTCAGCCAAAAGCCAAAATCCCTTTTTTCCTTTTTTCTTTTCTTTTTCTGATTCCTTTTTTTTTTCTTCGTACGTCTCTGCCTCCTCTCTCCTGCCTTCATGCCAAAGCTGCCAGAGCTCACCCCTCCATCGCCGACGACCGCCGTCGAAGCCGCCGGAAACCTTCCGACCACCGTCGTTGCTGGGCTAGTCACGTCAGATCTTCAATCGCGAATCCCAGCAGCCTTCTTCCTCAGCGAAGGTTCAAGTTCAAGCTTCTTCTTCGATTCTTCTCTCTTCCACACTCAATCTCCGACGAGCTCAGACCTCAGACGAGCTTTTCTTTCTCCACTTCCTCTGCGATCTCAATCTCTCCATCAATGGAGAGACCAGAGATTCTAGGTCAGCAACTCTTCCCTTGCTTCGATTCCTGCTTATAATCGATTCTCAAGCTTCAATCACCAATCCAGCTTCGCCTTCTCACAACGAGCTTTTCCATGCCCTAGACCACCGAGCTTCTTCTCCCTTCCGAACCAGATCTGGAACACGACCAAATCTGTTCTATACACGCTCCGAGTCCTCGGACTCCCTTCGAACTTCAAAACCCTAACTCCGAGCAGCCGCCGCTCAAGCCGAGTTACTCCGCGCATGATGTGAACTCCGGCAAGTCAACACGGCCCGCTCCGGTAAGCTCTCAACCCGAGCTCTGATATCATGTAGTTTTTAGGGTTTTCAATGTTATGTTTCTCATTGATTGGTAAAAGGCTTATATACAACCTAATAGTGAACAGTAATAAACTCATCTAATTGCAATTATTCACAACAAATGCAAATCCGCAGATTGATAGGAGTACCTTGGAATGGTCTCCAATGGAGTCAATTTGGCCAAAGTTTCCTACAATCCGATCGGACTCTCTAAGAGAGAGAGAGAGAATTAGGCCGAATAAAGAGGAGAAAGGGAGAAGATAAATGAGGTTTAAATTTAAAAGAAAAAAAATTAATATTAATTAATATTTCAAAATTAATGTTAATTAGATTTCAAATTAATAAATACGAGGGTTAATTTGATCATAAAAATATCATTAATGGGTATAAATGGATTTTTAGAAATTATGAACAATTCTCTCAAACATTGGATGATTTTTGAGCATTTTGTGGGATTTCCTTTTTATATTTAGTTTTGAAAGTTAGTTCAATTTTTTAAGTTGTTGCCGGAAATTAGATTAACTCTATATTATTAATATTGATAATTCGATAAACTCTGACTTAAAGTAAATATGTATTCATTGATAGTTGAAAATTAAACAAGAAGAATTATGATACGCACAATTGCATAGAGACCAACGAAAGCATTAAATTTTTACCCTTACTATTTTTTTTTCCTTTCATTTTTTTAAAATATAAAGTATTAAAAAAGTCATTACAGCATTGGCCACTCACTCAGTCACTCTATCATCGACCTCTCGATCTGACTTTTTTATAATCACGGCATAAGTATCTAAACTTTGATTAATTAAAGCGATAAAAGTTAAAAATATAAAAATAGCAGTAAAATTGACTAAAATGAACAAAATTAAGTCGACATATATTTGAATCATTTTTTGAAGAAAAAGTTGGTCAATTTTTTTTTTCACATAATACTATATATGGAGTCATACCTAAAACACACATTGATATGCTCATCCAATAATTATCTACCATCTTCTCTGATTTGAATC
Organism: Parietaria judaica; assembly: GCA_954871525.1. Classification (NCBI taxonomy): domain Eukaryota; kingdom Viridiplantae; phylum Streptophyta; class Magnoliopsida; order Rosales; family Urticaceae; genus Parietaria; species Parietaria judaica. Next base: position 16,768,941 of record OX940869.1, read on the forward strand.
CAACATAAAAATATATAGCCTCACATTTCTTTTAGATACGTTGTTGCCTCGGTTGGCCAAATTTTAGATACTTTTTCCGCAATTGTTCTTTTGTTTCAAAACTATTTTCTTATCTCTTCTGCCAATTTTCACTTTCCCTATATAGCCACTCAACAAGACCACTAAGCTAATAATAGAAACACACCTTCCTCCTTCCCTTCCCTTTGTGTCCTTGGCAAAACGACAAACTCCAATTATTCGCGAAAACGCATCAAAACCAACATGACACCCACACAACACCACACCTTCTCTTCACTGCACTTAGGGTTTCCGAGTTCTCTCTCTGCAATTCTTCTTCTTCTTCTTCTTGTTCTCCGCTCTCGAAATGGGAAGAGGTAGGGTTGAGCTGAAGCGGATCGAGAACAAGATCAGCAGACAGGTGACCTTCTCCAAGCGACGGTCGGGATTGCTCAAGAAAGCCCGAGAGATCTCCGTTCTCTGCGAAGCCCAAGTCGCCGCCGTCATCTTCTCCGCCAAAGGCAAGCTCTTCGAGTTCTCTTCCCATTCAAGGTCTGCCCTTTCTCTCCATTGTTTCAGTTATATTCTTCTTCTTATAAAACAAAGAGTTTCTCATCGTTTTTGTATGATTAATATTTGATAGTATGATAAATGGCGTTTTTCCTCCAAGAAATTGGCAACAAATCGTGTTACTGTACAGTATAGACTTCACACACCAGTCACTGGTCAACGAGGGAAAGAAAGAAAAAAAAAATCTAATCTTCGTATATAATAATGATAATGAGTATGACAATGAAGATCTTATCTTCTTCGTAGATTGATCCGAGAATAGTCTCATATATATATATATATATAATATAGTAGAATTGTATAATGAGCCACGTGTTAAAATTGGTTAAGGCGTTTTATAATATCCTTATAAGTTATCTCTATGCTTTGCCGCCTTGGTTTATTTTATATTATATTTTCGAGATCAATTTGGTTGACAAAATGCTTTCAAAGCTAATAAATCATGAATATTTCATCATAAGTAATATTATTTTGAGTTTTTTTGTTTTTGTTTTTTTGTTTAGTAGTTGTTATTGCATGACTTGATTTCTTATATTAAATTCACTTAAAAAGATATTGCATGGTTTTATTTCTTGTATTAATTAAAATCACTTAATTTTTTTTTATAAAAATAAAATTGGACTCTTTTGAGCTTGATTAATAAAATATAGCTTGTCACGATCATATAATTAAATTTAAACCTAGCATTGTGCACAAACATATATATACAGATTTAATTAATTAGTATATATATGCTGAGAACTCCGTAGTAACAAAGTTTAGTCTTCTAAAATTCTAACTTCTTATGATTAAGAAAAACTGCATTGAGTAGCAGTGTTTAAACAAAATTAATTTATTGCAATCTTCAACTAATAAAACGAAAATCCGGTCACTGAGAATTAAACTAGAAAGCTTTCCCAATATGCAAAAACAAAGCCCTAGGCATCATTATATACGAAAACTTGGGGATTTGTTAAACTTCTCTTGTCAATAGAAAAAAAACAAAAACAAAAACAACTATTGAATTTGAAAGAAGAATATATATTATTTTTTTTTATATTTGAGTTCATAGAATCTCCTTTTCTTCTCTTAATTGCACATTTAACCTCTAATTATCTTCTTCTTATTTCACAGTCTCAGAATAAATTAAAAAAAAAATAACAAAAATCCCAATCTTATTCAAGACTAAAAAAATTCTACAAGAAAGAAATTTTAAGAACCTTTCTCACGTATTTCGTTAAAATAATAGAGCTTGTTCTAAAGCTCACACCATATGCTACTAAACGCTTCACTCAGGTTTGATTCGGTAATTTTTATCTTTCGATGAAGCGTTGACGACATTCTCGAACGTTTCGACCGATACTCAAGCGCGCAAAGGCAATTTTCCGCCAGCAGTAGCTCAGCTTCTGATAAATCAGAGGTATTATTTTCGATATAGATACATATATAATAATTGATAAAATATTTTCACATTCTTAAACTTTTATTAGCATACTAAATAGAGAGAATAAAATATACTTGACTTAATTGATACACATGCATGGGTAAATAGCAGTTTATTACGCTGTGCAGAGAAGCAGTGTAGACATAGAATTTCCAAAGCTTAGCGCTAAACTCGAAGTCCTGCGAAGGAATCTACGGTACGTAATATAAGATTAAACTGTTAATCTTTATATATAAATATAAGGGAAATTTGCGGTGAAAATCATCGAAGTTAATAAATTCTTGCAGATAAATCACTAATTTCTATTTTTTGCGGCAAAAATCATTAACGTCATCAATTGTTTGCAGATAAATCACTAACGTTATTATTTGCGGCAAAAATCATTAATGTCATCAATTGTTTGCAGATAAGTCATTAACATTTATTTTTTGCGGCGAAAGTCATTATTGTCAGTCGTTTCTTACAAATAATATATGAAATTAATAAATGACATGTCAGCAGCCTACATCTCACTCACCACTTATCTCAAACAAGGATAACACGTTATAGTGAACATTTATTTAAAATTGGAATTTTTGCAGCAAAGTACAACAATGTTTCAAAAAAATATATATTTATTGTGGTAAAAGTTTCTCTGAAACGAAAAAATAGCCCTACTTTAAATTTCAATTTTTTCGGGTACTATTTCTAATTTACTTATCATTGTCATATCAAATTTTAATTTTTTCAGTAATATTTCTTATTTATTTATAATAATTTGTAACATAATTATTTGCATCTGACATTACACATTCGGTTTAGTTATTTGCTACGATATTATGTAATCTGGATAATAATTAATTATCTTACATTAGCAAACTATTTGCTATAATATTATCTTATGCTAGCAAATATTGTAGCAAATCCTTAAACATATTGTGCAATGTTGTTGCTAACACATTGTGATAGATAATGTCTGTCACAGATTGTGATAAATAAGAAGTTGTGGTATTTAAATTAGAAATATTATCAGAAAAAATTAGAATTTTAGAACATTAATAAATAAATCATAAATATTGTCGGGAAAAAATTGAAAGTTATGGTAGGATTATTTTTTAGTGTTTTTGGAATTCTGCAAAAAATTGATGACGTTAATGACTTTTGCCACAAAAAATAGACGTTAGTGATTTATTTGCAAGAATTTAGTGAGTTCGATGATTTTCGCTGCAAATTTCCCTAAATATAATGTATGGACGTTATTTAATGTATTTCGGTTTCTTTTATATGTGAAAGAAAATTCATATTCGAATAATCATGTTGACAAGGTATAATAATAAATTTGTTTGACTATCAAATCACTTCATGTCAAAGTATTAAGATAACATATATATTATTGGCGAAAAAAAATACTCAAGTTTTTAAAAATAGGGCCGCATAAAGTAAATTTAAAAAAACAGTGGTAAAAATACTCAAATTCACTTTTTAGTTAGGTAAATAGGTAGACTTCATCCATTTTTTTTATTTTTACTCTTTATGTCAAAGATAACGTCGACTACCTAAATGGGGAGATGAGCGGGTAAACATAAATATGAAGTGAGAGTGGAATCGGTGAGAGAGTGAAGTTACAGCTCATCACAAGAGTTTCCTTTTTTATCCTCCAATTGAAACATACAATACAAGTCTTAATGGACAAGTTAGGAAAAAAATAATAATACCATTTACCCTTATTTGTATGTCTATAGAAGAAAACGTCTAGGTTACATGTGCTAATTATTTAAAGGATATTCAGAATTGAATCTGTTAAAGATGAAAGCCTGAAGCACTGAAAAACACGAAGCTCGAAATAATTTGTATGAAAAATATTAAAGTTCACATAGCAACCAAATGAGAATAGGAACTATCAAATTTTAAAATCATGTCTCTACCCCTTGTCATCGTTAATAAAAAAAAAAATTATGTAGGAACTATTCCGGAGAAGATCTGGATCCTTTGAGCACCAAAGAACTTCAAAACCTGGAGAATCAAATGGACCTGGGTTTAAAGCGAGTAAGAGCGAGAAAGGTATCATCATCACTCTCTCTTATTCACCTTCTCAAAATATTTGGTGTACATCTGTTCATACAAACAATATTAATCATAACAATTGTTGCAGAATCAAGTCTTACAAGAAGCTGCTTCTCAGCTGCAAAAGGAGGTATATATGTGTGTATATATAGAGCATAGAAATCATTGAGGTAAAAGTATATACTCATGAAGTTGTGGTAAAATGAGGAGAGTATCCAAAGTATTTTTTTAGTGGGCAAAGTATCTAAATAGAATAAAAGTGTGCGACTAAACAATTCCGTTGACCTATCGCCTCATCAATTAGATACACGTGATCAAAAAGTAGAAAAATAAAGGAGGGGTTGAGACGTTGAAGAACCTTAACAGAACAGACGACTGTTGGACAGAATTAAATGCCTGACTATACACTTTTATTTCATTTTGGTACTTCCACAAAGAGAACTTGAGTAATCTTGACTACAACTTGGTTACTTTTACTTCAATTATCCCTATAATATTATATATATATATATGTATATATAAGTTCAAATATAAATGTAGCCAAGCTTTACGTGCCAGCAAAAATACACATCTCTCATGCATATTTAATTGTAAAATTTTGTACGCTCCTAAATTATATTGTTTCATTTTAACCATACGATCAATTTAAACAGAGGATAGTGCGCTTTTTCGACTTAAATTGAGTATTAATTAATAAGTGATATATATAATTGAAGTGATATAAACTCACAGATAGTATTGGCTATATATAGGCAAGGGCATTGGAGGAACAAAACAAGTTGCTACAGAAAGAGGTATATATCACAACAATTTCATGTGCACAAACAGCTGATTGGTGTGTGTGTGTGTGTGTGTATATATATATATATATAACATATTTAGTCGAATTAAATTTGTATAGGCGAAGGAGGCTGAGAAGATGGTAATACCTGAGGTGCAAGCTAACAATGATCCAAGTAATTCATCCACTTTCATGTTCATGTTACAAACGTAATTCCCTTGCTTCCAAGTTAACTCAACACTAATCAAGAATTAAATAAAATCACACTTCACGTGAAATTTGTTTTAGCTAGCCTTAATGATGAAAGAAATTGAAGTGGAACTTATTAATAAGGGGAATTTGGCTTTTTGTTTTTGTTTTGGTAATATGATTATGAAAAAAAAAAAAGGAGGCTTGATTTTAGAAGGCCCAATAAACCGGAACCAACCAAAAAAAATGTAAGAATATTTAAGGAACGAGGAGTAAAAATAGCGAATGACATTTGCAATAAAAATGCCTCAAAGAAGACAAGTGAAAGAGGCGGCATATTCCGTTCTTTTTTGCGGTATATGTGTAAAATTCTGGATTTGACAGTTTTGACAACATTTAAATTTAAAAGAATATCCGTGATAGTAAAAGAAATAAAAATATAACTCTGATTTCATTCGAACGACATTTTAAATGGCGAATTTCCTAAATAGTTACAAGCTTTCGGGGGCTTTGAGCTAATCAGGTTGCTTCTACATATTTGCAGAGGCCTAGTTTGAAAGTAGAAGCCGTGCAAGAGTTCAGATTCGACCAATTGTTGCATATTCTCGGTACTCGAAAGATCCTTAAAGCACGTTGTTTAAATAATTCTCGATAAAAACGTTTCGTGATTTCGAACCTGGCCCGTCTTTTGTGTAATAAAATTAAGAGACAATGAATTATATTAACTTTATGTGGGGCATCATCATCCTGCTACTATTTTTATTTGGTTGGCTCAAATTTTTTATAGAGGTTGAAGATCTTCCTTTTTTTATGGATTATTTTCTAGGATTGAAATTACAGGCTTTTTTTCTTCTTCTTCTTCTTCTTCTTCTTCTTTTTTATTCTAATTTTTCTTGTTCTAAACATGAAATTGGGGGAGCTAGTTGCTTAAAAATCAACGGAATATCGTAATTTTGCTTAGAGTGACTAAAGATACATCTTCAAAGTTTTATATGAAAATAAAAAATGCTTAAAGTAAGTTTATTTGTATAGATGTAAATGAAAGAGTGACACGAAAAGTTTGCTTTTGGCACCAACTGTCTATAGAGAAAAGATCAAATAGAATCATATTAATCGAAACAGAACCCAAGTGAAACGAGTGACGGAGCCGAACTTTAGATCAAGACAAAGCATTGATAAAAAAAAAAAAAAAAATTCTCAATTTTTGTCTTCATTAAATAATATAAATCTATATATTATAAAAGAAAGAACTCACAAGTAATGTGACAGATGTGATAAAAGTATTGAGATATGATTTTTTTTAAAACAATTTAATATTTTTTCTAATCAGAAGAGGTGGAGGTGTTGAGAATTTAGATTTATGCCTGGTAATCTAGTATATAAATTTTGCATTTTCAAGAGTTTGTAGGTTTTGATATTTTCTATTATTAAAAAAAATGTAAAAATTTCTCGATATTTGGAATGAGGACCAAGACACAGTTTTGTGAAGTTAAATATTTTCTCCAGTACAATATGAACTTAAATACATATTAACTAATTCATTACAACTTGTTCTCTCGAAATATAAAATTAAAAATGATTGCATAATTTATTATTTTTTCTCGCAAACTGAGCTTACGTATGCTAAATATAAACTTAACCACGGCACTTGGTGACAATGCAATCCCACATGCGTTTGGGCTAGTGAATAATTATTTTCTATTTAGAAAATAAGCTTGAAATGAATAATTATAAATCAAATTGTTTTCCCGTTTCGGTTGCTTAGTTCAAAGGCCATTTCTCGTAGATAATGAGTTTGTTTTGCTTGTTGATCAAATCCCCAATCGGGCCCAAATCAGATAAAGTAATGGACCCTCTTGTTGGACCTAACTCATAACTCCTTAGAAATGTAACTTTTTAATTCATTCTGAGAAGCCGAGAATATATTTTTACATGTTATAGCACAAAATATTTTAATGCACTTATATTCTGAGTCATAAAGCCCATTAGGTCATTAAACTCTGAGGACTATTTATACCTCACATGGCACCATAATTCGATATAAACTTATCCTAGAGCCAGAGAAAAATCGCCTACCCCTCTAGCTAAACACTAGCTGCGAATTTCCTCCTCCCGGTGTTCCCGTCGGTTTGCCGTCCAATCCCTGAGAGAAACCTAGTTGTCAATCAAGGAGATTTCCGATCATCAAGACGTTCCCGCAATGACGTGGAAAACGAGCTAGAGGCTTTACAGTTGTGAAACTACGATCCGCATCACGATCATATTGCGCGTGCGTCCCGAGGCCAAGCATTGGTACTATTGGCAAAAGTACCAAAAGTCTAGTATCGTATCGAAACTCATTCTCTTAGTTTTCGAATTTAATCTAGGTCTATTTGGTTCGATGATATCCCGTGTGTTCCGCCTCGAGATTGATAAAAGTCGTCGAAAACACAACAGATATGACATGATAAGTCTAAGATTTAGTAGAATATTCTACAACATTTAAGATTCTACACATACCAAGAAGACTAGAATCTACCCAATACTATAGCACTGTATATTGTTAGAAAATTCTAGAGACTAATTTATTAATCAAGTTTATATTTTTAACACAAATCGGCTTTAAAACACTATATATATGTGTGAAATTTTTTAATTTGTATATCCTCTAATTCAATTTTCATTAAAATATAATATAAACCTCATTTCACGAAGAGTTAATATATTGTTTCAAAGTGTACTTTTATTTATATTTTGTATCATTTTATATTTTAAAAATATCATAACTCTATTGTCTTAGAATTTTGCATTTACATGTTTAGATTAACTTTTGACAAGAATAAACCTTCCAATTTCCACATTATACTTAGGGATTATGCCTCTGGTTGATCTGACTTGTTTGAGAGACCTTCAAGTTGACATTCAATTTGTCAAAGCTCCTTGGTGTTAAGAGGACCCAACTCTTCCCATAAAGGTTACTGCAAGATTAATTTAATCAAATTAATGGTTTATGATATTGAAAAGACTGCTATATACATATACAAATATATACATATGTATAATGTACTACGTACTAAAGGGTGAAGCGAAGTACCTTTGAGTTTGTTGTAGGGACTCAAACGTAGCCTTGAGCTTCAAGTATTCTCTGTAGCTACTCTGCGCTATATATACAGTACAAGCGTCATATCGAAAAACAAATGATTATTATTACAAATAATTGGAACCAAGTCTCTTCAAACATCAATGCATGTGAATGCATGTGCGAGTGTGTAATGCAATGTACCTCGAGTTCTTTGCTAGGTTTGCTGACTTCCACAGCGATCCATTCATAGCTGCATTTTTGGTACCTTTCGAGTTCCAGGGCCTTCACCATGTTAAAAATTTTGAGAAATTTATTTTTTATATCCCAACTTTTATTTTTTGTAAAAATATATCCTCAAGTTTCAAAAACAACAAAAGTATATATCAAACTCTACTTTAGTTTTTTTTTATATATCTTCTGATAAATTTAGTTTAGAAAAACCTAAGATTGCTCATACTAACAATTTTCAAAATCTTCCTTTTTATACCCTCTATTTTTATCTAGTTTTGGGTTATTAGACAGGCAATAGTACCCAAGTTGTTCGAAAATAATGCGGCATAGAGCCAACTTAAAAAAAAAACTCGGCAAATACTCAAGTTCACATTTTTTGATGAATCGGTAGACCTCATCTACTTTTTGTTACTTATTTTACTATTTCTGTCAATGATAACGTCAACGACGCAAATTGTAATGTTATTGAGGAGATGAATTGGTAATTCGAGAGAGAAGGTGAGAAGAAAAATATGAATTTGTGTTGTTGATGTTCAAAGAAATTTTGTTTACTTACAGGTTTAGTTTGATTCATGTGTTTGATCGTTTGAGTTTATTTGTTTGATTTGCGTTGACCTCATCACTAACGAATGTAGTAAAAAACTAACGGAAAAAATGAATGAGGTCTACCGATTCACCAAAAAGAGTGAGCTTCGATACTTTTGCCACAGTTTTTTAAATTAGCTCTACGCCGTCCTATTTCTAAATAACTTGAGTACTTTTGCCCGTAATAAGCCTTTAGTTTTTTTTTTAAATACACCCTCTATTTGAGTTGAAGCTTTTGGTACGAGGCATCAGATTATACATCAAAAATGAAAATATGAAATAATAGTAGAATATGTAATGGTGGTACACAAAGAATACATTAATAATTGATGAACAAAAATAATAATATTTTGTAATTAATATATTAGAAATAAACTGTAAAATTAATGGCAGAGTATTTGATAACAAACCAAACCAAAACAAACATGGCGAAGAGACGTCGATCCATTATATTTATATATATATATATATATATATATCGCGCGTGGTTAAGCCATTAATATTGAGAAAACTAAGGGTGTTAACTTATTATATTTAGCCTATATGAGTATGATGGGGAATCTTCAATTACTCCCACAAAACCCAAACTTCCACTAAAGAGCAAAATATTTCTCGTCATGAAGATATTTGCGAGATAATACTTATAACTTATGCGAAAATGATAACATATTCCACTTCTTTTGTTTTAACGATTTATATTTTGAATGCTGTTATAGTGTCTATCCTAAGTAATCAATAGGTATATTGTTAATGTAGGATTTCGCCCTCAAACAAACTACATGTTGTTTTGACTAAACGGAGACAAAACGACATATAGTTATCTCACCACTTCTTTAATAACTTTTATTTGAGCCACCATTGGTAAAGCGACGTCGTTTTTATTGGGCATGCGCGGACATGTGCACTCTCTCTCTCTTTATTTATATATATATATATATATATATATATATATATATATATTTTATACTACTTTTCATTTAAACGAGTGTTTATCCTTAGTTCATAAATAAATTGCGATTGTATGATGTTATAACTGTATAGTCAAAGTGCATGAGGATTAAGAGATACAATATGCGAACTAAAATAAGGTCTACCTATCAATTTCAATTTCAGAGAATGAGAACATTACCGTGCACAAAAAAAAAAAAACGAATGTGAACTTATTGATGACGGTAAAAAGACTATTGAAACTTTTGCCAAAATTGTTCAGATGGCTTATACACCTGACACATTGCTATGATAACGAAATTGGACGGATAAACAACGGAATTGGATTGACGAGACAAAATGAGAGTTCAGAAACTTTACCACCCACATAAAATAGAAAAAAATAGGACTTATCGACGACGAAAGAAAAATTACTGATACTTTCAGCGCGATTATCCGTATATTATTTTAGTACATTAGTTGCCTTACGTGGAAGAGAATGGCCCATTAGAGCATCTCCACCGAAGTGCTTGAATGAGGGTGTCATTGTGGCTTGGCATAGCAACAGGGACGGAACTACTTGTTCTTGGGGGTGGCAAATGTCACCCCCACCCCAATCTCAATTCATATGTATATAATATATATTAATGGATATGAGTGTATATTGTTTAACTACAGAGAGAACATATCAAAATAAGTATCCAACTATATATATTACACACATGTCAACTAAATAGTTTTAAATAATATACTAGATATTAAAAATATAGTATATAATGTATAGCTCGATGGTATATATTATGCTATATATTCTAAAAAAAAATTTATGTGGGAGAGATTAAATTAATATAACTATTAATATTAAGAGAGAGCTTACTATTTATAAGATTGGTAATAAATTAGTTTCTCTGCTCACAAGATTCACGACCTAATCATTCAGAATTATTGTAATATTATTTGTTCTATTCATAAACCGTCACCCACGTTGAAATTCCTGGGTCCGTCCCTGCATAGCAATCAAAAGAGCTAATGGGTGGAGATAGATAGGTGCCATAAGAGAGTTGCCCAAAATTGGCAACGGCTCCAACATTAAATAATTACTCATTTATTAATTAAAAATTTCAGATTGGGATGTTTGAATCAAGGTTCAACTTACCGAACTTGTCGATAAATCGGTTACCGTTTTCGACGGATTAATCGATAGCTTACCGATTAACCGACGGAAAACCTATAATACTGTAGCTTACTGCTTACCGATACTTTTCGATGATTATCGACGGATTATCGATACTTTTCGATACTTTTCGACGGAAAACTTATAAAATATTTTTATAATATCATACTTCAAATTCAAAACATATGTAGATACGTAAAGTCATACACACACATACAATTCCATCAAAAAGCTCAAATCTAAAACACTAATAACATAGTCTAACAAGTCTCAACTATCAAATACATAGTCTAATATAGTAATATCTCAAACTCAAACACATAATAGAAAGTGTATAATATTTGAGTATTTAAGCAAGATATTTATATAGGTTCAAAACTACATATTTAATAAATACAAGACATAATTGTATACAACAAAACACATTTGTAACTTAAATATGTAGGTGAAATGTATAATATTAAGTCACTTTATTAGTTTAAGTGTATAATATTAAGTCAAATTATTATGTGAAGTGAATATGCATGTTAATTGTATATGTATGTTAACAAATTTAATATTAGTTGAAGTGTATAATATTAAATGAATATACATATTAAGTGTATATGTATGTTAGGTGAAGTTAATATGTATGTTAAGTGTATAATATTATTTGAAGTCTGTAATATTAAGTTAAATTATTAGGTGAAGTGTATGTGTATGTGTATGTTAAGTGTGAATGTGTGATATTAGTTGAATAACAAAAAGTCCCACATTGATAGATGACAAGAGTTTGGTGATGTTTATATACCAAATATTAGGGACAAGGGATTGGGCCTTTTGGGTCATAGGATTTTGTGGATGGGGGAGGACTCACACAAATGTTACACCACCACGCGCGCGCGCCGCCGCCGCCGTCCGGGCGTGGCGGCGAGGTGGGGTGGGGAGGGGCTTTTGTGTGAGTATAATTATTTTTGCCGAAAGTTTAATTGGTATTTTTGCCGCGATAATTTTTTTTATTTAACCGAAAAGTCCCTATTTTTTACACGCATTTTATCGAAAATCGGTTGGAGAAGGTTTTATCGAAAAGCTCGATAATCGTCGAAAAGTATATAAAACGATAAGTATTAGAGCCGGCAACTTACCGGTAACTATCGAAAAGACCGAAAATCGGCGATTATCGACGATTATCGTCGAAAATGCGAACCCTGGTTTGAATTAATATTTGAGAATATAATATAATAAATAATAGTTAGTGGGACCATAGTGGGTAAATACGAAAGAGTGTCAACTCTTGGAATAGTTTTATTGAAAAAGTTGTCAAAGGTGATGTGGATAAGATAAAATAATAATATTTATGGTGTGTTGGAAAATTATGGCACCCTATGAGAGTGTAAAACCCCATATATATATTAATATATATATATAAATAAAAAGTAAAAAAAAATGATGTCAGTAAAGGGTTTGAATACCCTTTCTCCCCTCTCTTTTTTTTTCCTTTTTCCTCCCGTATTCTCTCTGTCTCTCTCTCTTCTTTAGTTTTCTCCCACAACAAATGTTCAAAGCTTGATAACTCGATCACCGGAGCTCCGATCGACAAGATCTTGGTACCGTTGGAAAGCTCTCGAGAAGGCAAACATACTGTTAGGTGGAAGTCGGCCGGAGATGGTGGCGTTTGACCGGAGTGTTTGCCGGAAGGTGCGGGTTTAAAACTCTAGATTTTTTTACATTCGGTTTGATTTTGAGAAATCTAACACTGGAATCATGTTTACGAAGCCTATTAGAGTCTGTTGGTGGTGCCACCTCGCCGTCGCCGCTGTCGTCATTTTTCGATGTCGAAATTAATTGAAGGGTTTTGAAGCCCTCGTCAAGGAGATCGAAAGCCCTCGATCGGAATTGGCATCCTACTCTCGGTAAGCTCGAATTTCCTTGCCCTAGTTTCTGATTTTAAGATGATCAAATTAGGTGTGTTATGGGCCTTGATTGATGAAATTGACTTCGCCATCGCATTTAGGACAGTTGAACTAGGCTAGGAAAAGTATTAAATCATCGAATTGATGCTCGTTTTGCTGCCTCATTTTGCGGGCCCGACGGGAATTCGGCTCGGGTTAAATTTCAGCGTATCGGGTTTTGAATTGACAATTTGAATTCCAATCTTAGTAACATTTGACTTATGGATGGTATCGGTGTTATAGTTGCCGCGGATAGTCGTCTCGTTGTCGCCTCTAAGACCGTGCTGGCCGAACCACCCATTTTGAATATTTCAACAGATCTTGAAGTCTTTGATCATCGATCTCAAGGCCAAGATGAACCCACATCTTCGACTAGTTAGTCGATCAATCAAAGTTTCAACGATTTGAGGTAGGGGCTATTACCTTTTCTCGCTATTTAATGAACGTAGAAAACAACGTTTTAATGAAGATTGAACCAGACAGGTTAAATTTGGAATTAATCAAATGTTGTTTTAATTAAAAGATAAAAGTTAATATCGTGATTGTCGTCGCTTGATAGCGAAGCTGGGATACCAGGTATGGTTTCATCGGATTGATGCTTGCTATATATTTTATGTTTATGGTGACGTCGGGATGACGTGTGTTGATATGGTACCCGCTTCGGGCAGACGATGATTATTATTATATGGTACCCGCTTCGGGCGGATGAGCTGTTGACGAGCAGCTGGCTACTACGCAGTAGGCCGGATATGATTATGAATATGGATATGATTGGTGACCCAAAATTCAACATTTCGACCCATGGCGAACTGGCCGTCTCTGGTGGTGATTAGGATCCCGAGTCGAGGGCGAGTTACGGTTAGGGACTTCTAGTCCAACTGTGCTTGTGCCTTGAGGACTCGATAGGATATAGTCGAGAAAAGGCGCGAGCTGACTCGGCATGGACCACCGAAATGATTTGACTTTTGTGGGGTATATTTATTTATTTATATTATTTTTGGTAATATGGTTAAAATGGTGAAAATTGTGAATTAATGGTTGATGTTGACAATTAATTTATTTTATTGAAATTTGATTAATAATGACTCGGTAAAGAGAATTGGTAATAGATTCCCTACTCAGCGTGTGGTGCTCACCCCATCCATATACATCTTTTCTTTCCAGTTACAGGTGGTGTTCAGTGCCAGACTCCGGATGATGAGTAGTTGATTTGGGGAGGTTCACGTGTTGATTTTGGCTATCCGTACCTTTAGTGATCGTCGAGGTTAATTCTGTGTTTTGTGTTGATCTTTTATTTAGGATATGTAATTGGATTAAATGAAGGATATTTGTGATGGTGGTACTTTGTATTTGTCGTTTTATGGTGTTGTATAAACTGTGGTCGTTGATGTTGTATGGTCGTTTTAAGTCCCAGGCGCAGGAACTATGTGTTTATCGACGTGGATGTTGAATATTCAACGGTGTCGTTTGTATGCTGATGTGTTATTGACCGGTCAAAGTTTAAAAAGTCGTTGTTTTTGTTTTATTCTACTAACCCCCATCTAGGGGCGTTACAGTTTGGTATCAGAGCGTAGGTTACGACACCTAGGGTACAACACTATAAAGTTATTTTTTTTAGTGTTTTGGTCGTGTTTTATTTTGTATCACCATCCATATTCCTGACATTTTAATCTTTTTACAGTTGATCAACATGGTCCAGAATTCCCGAAATACTCCTGATACGCGTCCCCCGTTCGATTTTGATCAAATGGCCGTTGTATTCCAAGCCATGCAACAAACAACACAACCACGAGATCCTGCGGCTAGGAAGAGGAGAACCTTTGGGAACTTCATGAACCAATCCCCTCCGAAGTTTGAAGGATTTCCTGATCCCGTGACTACTGAGATATGGTTGGAGTTAGTCAAGAAAAAGTTTGAGGTGCTTGATATTCGGACCGAATACCGTGTTAGTTTCGCCACTTATCATTTCGAGCGCCCAGCGGCCCAATGGTGGAAAATATACCAGGAAGATACCGGGGTGAATGAACTGACATGGTAAGACTTTGTTTTGTCTGGGAAAGATATATGAGTTTTCCCAGCTGTCTCAGGGGAGTATGAAAGTTGCAGAGTATCAGGAAAAGTTTTTCGAGTTGTCGCGATATAACCCGGATGCCGTTGCTAACCCCGCAGCTAGAATAGTGAAGTTACGGCAAGGACATCGACTAACGGTAGTAGTTGGTCCACGACTCGACCCAAGGCTTGACCCTATAGTCGCATAAGGAGTCAAAGGTCTAGTAAGGAATGTTGACTTGAGATCATTCGAGCTGGAGGAGAATCTTTCGTCTTAGGCAAGCCTCTGCGCTGCTAGTGACGATCCTTGACTATTTCTCATTCAAAGCGATGTATGTATTGACGGCGGGGAGTCCTTGCAAAATAGAGAAATTGATGTCGCATCCCCCATTAGTGAAAGACAACCGACGAAAGCTGCCTACATATCTAAAAGAAAATCAGGTCATCATGTAGTTCAGGGTTAGTGGTAAATGGATGAATGACGATGTGGTTTGTATCGTCGCTGAAGTCGTTAGAGGCGATGTGGGAATGATCGTCATGGATGGCAAGGGTATTACCGGCTGTGCTGACTAGCCTCGATGAACATGTCGTCCAATGTGAAACCGGAACTACGTGTTAAACCAAGAACTAGCTGACTATCCTTGGTGAACAAGTCGCCCAGAGTAATTCCGGAACTAAGTGTTGGACCGAGAATAGCTTATGCACCTAAGGTGGGCGAGGGAGGTTCTCGAAGTCCAGAGAGAGAAAATATGAGTCTAGAGAGAGAATGAAATTAAAAATCTGTGTGGGAGAAGTCGAAAATTGGACGCCAAATGAGGAGGTAAATCCTTGATTTGAGAGAAATAATGGAAGATTTATTTCCATTAATACCCTAGGAAATTCTCCTTATCATGCCTCAAGAGAACTTGTCCGCGGCTCTGTGTAGTCTGTGCTCGGCGTGTGGCTCGTCGGCTGCTTCGTGGCTTCCGTAGCGTCTGTGGATGTTGCGCGAGCTTGCGAATTGAAACCTGGGCGTGTCTTGAGGATCTTCGTAAACTTGATTGTCTTGTTGCTTGTAATCGCTATGAGATGATTCTCCGTTGATGTTGTTGGCGATGGATAACTCTCCGTCGAGGGGTTCTCCGCTGGCAAAGGGGTTTACAGCCGACGAGGGGCTTTGTTAGCAAAAGTAACAAGGAATTCCCTAGGGTTGCCATTACCTCGCTAAAGGCCTCCCGGGGTCACCGGAGTTTTACCGGCGGGAGTTCATCGTCTAGCTCCTTGTCCGGTGAGTCTTCTAGGGCTTTCGTAGCCTTGTTGGGTTGTCCGACTTGTCTTCTCGGATGCGGGCTTTAGTTTTGGGCCTTGTCGTCTTGACTCCTGTGGGTCTGAGCCTTGCCAAAGTGGGCTTATGGGCTTTAACTTTGCTAGTGGGCTTTGACAGTCCAAATTTTATATAAAATGCATACAATTAATGTAGAAACCGGTGAGAGAATTATGTTTAAGAAATAAAGGAAGCGATAAGATAGATTAGGGAAGTTAGCCACTGATGAAACTGTTTTAATTGATAAATAATCATATAGTTTGGATTTGGAAATCTAAATCAGAAGTTATCTATCACCAGAATGACAAAGAATAATTTGAAAGGGTTTCCATATTTTTATTTACTGTTTATTTATATATCAAAAATAATTTTTGAAGATAATGTTAGAAAGTGTCTAATTATTCTCTTACCGCTAGTTAATTTCAATATCTGTATTGAGGTTAGAAAAAATTATTTCGGTTACTAGAGCCCGTTTGGTTGATGTTTCAGAAATCATTTTCTTTGTTTTTTTTTTACTGTTTCGCACTGTTTGAAAAGTAAAAAACATGTTTGGTGCAACTTTACTGTTAATATGTTCTTGAAAATGTCATATCCATTTAGTACAAGTTACACTTGCATTTGAAAACAAAAAAAAAGAAGTTGTTTTTAACGTTTCTCATGACTATTTTATCACAAACTAATCCATAATATTTTTATAATAACGGCATAAGTCCGTAATATTTTATAATAATAGTATAAGTACCCAATATTTTTATTTTGTTAACATAAAAATAATTTTTTTTACTTATGCCGTTATTAACCTGAATACTTTATAAAGGTATTAATTATAAATACTAATAATTTATTGAGAAATATAGTTACATATCAACATTTTTTTGAATATTTTGTATCATATAGTTAAATATTTTTAACCCGGGAAGGCTTTCATCTCAATGTCACTTTATATTTTAACAATAAAAATATATAAAATCTATATTTTTATAATATGTCCGGCTTTATTTTTTTTTATCATTTTCGATTATTTATTTATTACATAAATTTTATTTTGATTTCAAATTTCACACATGGAAAATACTTCTTACAAAACGATCTCTTTACCAAACATGGTTTCATTTTTTTTTATTTTTAAAAACTAGTAACAACCAAACATTATCTCGAAAACAAACTAAAAACAATTTTAGAATCAATCTCTTGATTTTTTTTTTTTTGAAAATGTTAATATCTAGAAAATGCTACCAAATGGGCCCTAAAGCTTCATATATAAGCGACATAAAAAAAAAAAAAAAAAAACAGAATCGGCCAAAAGACCCTACCTTTGGTCAAATGCTCAATTGTGTATACAACCTTCGTAAATGACGGCAAAAGTACCCAAACTCGACATTTAGGAGTTGACCGAGAAAAATAGTCCATGTGGTTGTTAGCCTTTGCCACGTGGCATGCCACGTAATTATTATTTTTAAATAATTTTTAGTAAAAAAAAATTTTTTAATAAAAAAATTAATAATAAAAAATAATGAATATTTAAATTTAAATATTCATTATTGGTTATAATTTTTTATTTTTAATAAAGTGGGTACAACGAAATAAAAATCACCGTTCATGGTTCACTTGAACTTCGTTTCCGATCCGGTTCACGTTTCGAATAAAATTGTTTAATATGTTTAATAATAATAACCAATAAACACATACATATTGTTTAAAAAGTCAAGACATAATTTAATACACACCACTTATTCAAAAAAAAAAAATAGTAGTCATATTTATATTTAACGAAAAATTATTTTTATTTGTTTACATGATATTTTTTTTGTGTTTGCATTTTATAATGATAATTTTTTAATAATTTTTTTTATATATTATTCTTTTTTTTTAAATTGTCATTAAATAATCATATGATTATTATTGGTTATTATTATTTAACATATTTAGCGATTTCGTTCCACTCGTGAACCGGATCGGAGGCGGAGCTTGAGTGAACCGTGAACGGTGATTTTTTTTTTCTTTATTTATTTCATTTGACCCACTTTTCTAAAATGAATAATTATATTTAATAATAATAACCAATAACAAATATTTAAATTTAAATATTCATTATTGGTTATTAAATATTCGTTATTGGTTATTATTGAAAATAATTTAATTTTTAAAAAAATTTAAAAAAATAAAATTGTTTAATTATTTAAAAAATAATAATTACATGGCATGCCACGTGGCAAAGGCTAGCAGTCACATGGACTGATTTTCTCGGTCAACTCCTAAATGCCGAGTTTGGGTACTTTTGCCGCCATTTACGGAGGTTGTATACACAGCAAAGCATTTGACCAAAGGTTGGGTCGTTTTGCCGCAATTAACCCTATATATATTATTAAAACTAAGAAACAATATTATATCACAATACTAAGAATTACTATTGTTATACCAAATTCATAACAATAATACGCCTTTCATGCGTGTCTATAAATAATCAACCCAGAAAAATAAATACTGTAAAACTCTAATAAATCATATTTCTTTTAGCAAATAATAATAATAATAATAATAATAATAATAATAATAATAAAAAAAACTAGTTTCAAAATATTATTCAATAAATGTGTATCAACTTTCTTTAGTCATACATATTTCTTTACTAATAAGAAATTTTTTCTTTGTATACCAATAAATCCTAAGTAATAGCTATAATACATGGAAAAAAAAAATCTAAAATTTGTAAATAAGAGATCATATTACACAAAACTAAAACAATCTCATACCAAAGCAAGCATATTAAACCCTAAAATAATGTTGTCGAAAATTAGAGTTCAATCTGAATCATGAAAAACCCTAAGATGTAAACTTCTAGAATTTACAAGAAATATGGAATAGTATTATTAAAAAAAAAAATTATACACTTTCAAACACAAAATATGAGTTAAACAAAACACGCCATCAGAGCTGAGTAATTAATAGAAAAGCAGGATTGGAAGTAATTTTCTGTCGCTTTCTAACACAAAATATGATTTGTTCTCTTCTTCTTCATCTCCTATTTGCCTCGTCTTCTGATCTCCTACTGAGCTCGATGGATCCGATCTGCTATATTGACATGACATAACCAAGCTTGCTTGCTTGTGGGGTTCGGTCAAATATATTGACATGACAGCACAAAGCAGCGCAGGCACAAGTAGCACCATCAGTGGCACAACTCTCGCCCATTCCAGCGCTGCCGATGCCCCAATGATCAGCAGCCATGGACAGCAGGTTATGGAGCCGCCTTCCCCAGCCTGTCCTCGACCGCGTCGTCGCTCTGCTCCCACCGCAAGCCTTCTTCCGCATCCGCTCCGTCTGCAGGCGCTGGTACAGCCTCCTCTTCTCTGCCGCCTTCCTCGAGCTCTACCTCACTCTCTCGCCCCGCCACCGCCACTACTTCCTCTTCTTCACGTCCCACAAGACTGCGGCGCCTGTGAAGTGTAGTTGGTCGCCGTCTTCGTCATCGACGTCTTCTTCGTCCTCCTCGGCGTGCGAAGCGTTCCTCTTTGACCCTTATGATCTCACGTGGCACAAGCTTTCCGCTCTCGGCCGTCTCATCCCGGCCGGCTCGTTCTCCCCGGCCGCTTCCTCAGGCGGACTCATCTGCTACCTCTCGAACGAGCCCGGCGCAAAGAGCCTCGTCCTCTGTAACCCGGTGCTTCGTACCTTGACACCGCTTCCACAGACGGTGCGGCCCCGGCTGTTCCCGTCTGTGGGCTTGGCAGTTACCCCGACCTCCGTTGACGTCACCGTAGCGGGAGACGATCTCATATCCCCCTACGCTGTGAAGAATCTCACGTCCGAGAGCTTTCACATCGATGGTGGTGGGTACTTCTCCCTCTGGGGGACGACCTCGTCACCGCTGCCACGGCTCTGCAGTTTTGAGGCAAGCCGGGTGGTCCACGTGGATGGGAAGTTCTACACGATGAACTACAACCCCTTCAGCGTCTTGGCGCAGGACATCGCATTGGGCACGTGGTGGACGGTGCAGGCGCCAATGCGGCGGTTCCTACGGTCGCCGAGCCTAGTGGAGAGCCGCGGGCGGCTGCTGCTGGTGGCGGCTGTGGAGAAGAGCCAGCTCCACGTGCCGCGGAGCCTTCGCATGTGGGTGCTGCAGCCCTGCGGTGGGGCGTGGGCGGAGGTGGAGCGCATGCCGCAACGCCTCTATGAGCAGTTTGCCGAGGTGGAGGGTGGCCACGGCTTCTGCTGCGTTGGCCACGGCGAATTCATAGTGGTGCTCATGCGGCGAGAGGGCAAGGCCCTGCTGTTCGACACGGCTGCCAAGATGTGGCAGTGGATCCCTCCGTGCCCGTACACTGGAGGCGAGCTGCACGGCTTCGCTTATGAGCCGAGGCTTGCAACGCCGGTCACCGGGCTTTTTGATCACTTTACGCAGCTTCCGTTGATCTAGTGCTCATTATGTCCGTTGATTTTAATGGTTTTTGTTGCGCGCTAGGTAGAGTTGTGGCTTTGTTCTTCATAAATTAATGTCGTTTTAGTATAATTTCATTGTCGTAATATGTATCGTTTTAGACTTTTAGTTTCAATGACTTTGCTATAATCCGGATCCGATACCTGTGGTCTTTAAGTGAAGAAAAAAAAATGAGCTTCTATTTTGAAAATGAAATATAGGAGGATTTCGTTGCTAATTAATGGAAAATTGATTAAGCTATAACATTGTATTATCACCCAAGTTTGATCGTTGACTTTATACTTTGGTCTTATTTAATCCTAGATTTCGTTCTTGTCCCCTATTAGGCCTTAACTTTTCTTATATCTTTCTTAGCCTCTTATGTTGTCTTTTGTACCTATTAGAACCATGATTTTTTAATTTTTCCGTACTTGAGACCTAGGGATCTCGGGCAAAACAAAAAACTCTTAACTTTAAAATTATCAAGGATAAATTACAAAGTCAACAATGTCAAGTTGTCATGTACTCATGTGAGGGCCAAATAATATTAAGGGTAATTAACAGTATCATTTATATTCAAGTTGTACGTACTCAATTATCGCGGTATAGACTTAAGTTTTATTTTCAATGACAAATATACTTAAATTCAATTTTATTATGGCTTCAATGTACCGAAATTCAAAATTATAGCGATTTCAATATTTCGTAAGCTTATTCATTATCAGAACCATTGATTTTCCCAATGACGCCGATGACAAAGATGGAGGTTTTTACGTTGTTGTTGCGCTGCCACCGATGATGGCTTGTGCGTCATGGATGGATCGGAGGATGAAGTCGATATTTCTTGGGTTTTGAATTTTAAAGAGAGAAAGAATATGATTCCAAGAAAAAAAATAAAAGGTTTTGGGCCGCAAAAGTACCTAAATTTAATGGCACTTAACACGGTCGAGGGAAGTAGACAAAATGAATTGAATTTGTAATAAAATTGAACTTGGGTATATTGAAGCCGCAATAAAGTTGAAATTGAGTATATATGCCACTGAAAATATAAATTGGGTCTATGTCGCCCAAGTTGAGTACAACTTGGGTATATATGTCACCATTAATCCTAAAATATATATAAAAAATAAAATAAAATTAAGGGCGCCCAAGTATGGTTACCTATTAATCAGGCTAAAATTTCGAGAACCATCCCACTTCCTCGCGGAAACCCAAAAAGTGCATCGCGCACATTTAAAGTTGACAAGACAAGACTAGAGAGAACATTTCTCTATAAGAGTTCGCCGCTCGCCTCCCCACACTCAGGTCTACATGCATGCATCCTGCCCCATGCAGTTATATCTTTCGGCTTCACATATAAAATCGTCCAAGGCTCTAGAGAATGAAGTTGTCTCCTAGCTAAATCAAGACAATGGAAAGATCCTTCTGGCTCCTCGGACTCCATTGTTTTTCTCCCTCCCACAAAGAATGAATGGACGAGAAGACCATGGATCGAAACAGAGAAACTAGTGATTGGTCAAGTTTTTGAGCGGATGTCGATTAAGTAGGCACCCTTTGATCGCGCAATTAACGAATCTGAGTACAATGTCATCTCCCCGCTTCAGCAGCTCGAGTTTGATCCTCTTCAAGGGCTTTATAAGAGGCTCGAATCCCACGATAAAATCATGTACGAATCAGGGACCAAGTGGAGTGTCTCATGTTGGTTCCACAAATAATCGTTGCACCGAAACACGTTCACAAATAGCAAACTACAATTGTCAGTATGTAAACACTCACGAACACCACAGTCAAAAGCACTCAATATTAACACTCACAATATCTCTCTCTCTCTCTATATATATATATATATTATAGATATTGTAAACGACACACAGTATCAATATAGTGAAAAAGGTGGCTATAATATGACAAAGAAAGAGGATGGGAGAAATCAATTCTCTGATTGATAAAAGAGTCGAATACAAATGTGGGAGATAAAACAAAAATAATAAGAAGCTGCAGTATTTAAAGGAAGAAATTAAAACCCTAGTTGCAACTAATCGTACGCAGCTAATTGCTATATACAAGGTCAAAGACCTAACAAGTAACAACCAAATACCAAGCAATATATCCAGGTGCTCTAGAATAAGTCAGAGCTTATCCTCACATTCTCCCCCCTAAGCTTGACTTGCTTCGAGGTTCTTCACGCCGAGTAGCTCTCGCATCTCTGTGAACTTGACTCGCGTTAAAGCCTTGGTGAATATGTCTGCACGTTGCTCGCCGGTGCGGAAAAACTCAACGATGATCTTCCGCTTCTCGACGCACTCGCGAATAAAGTGGAAACGAGTGTCGATGTACTTGCTGCGTCCGTGGAATACTGGGTTCTTCATCAGCGCGATCGTTGACTTGTTGTCGACGTAGAGAGTCACTGGCTTCTGCTCGCTTCTTGTAACTTCGCTCAACAAGTTACGCAGCCATAACCCTTGACATGTTGCCGCGGTCGCTGCCATGAACTCAGCCTCACAAGATGATAAGGCCACAGTTTCCTGCTTCTTTGACTGCCAGGTGATTAAATTCCCATTGAGATAGAACACCATCCCTCCGGTACTCTTCCTGTCGTCGATATCACCGGCTAAGTCACTGTCGGTAAAACCGACCAGTTCATCGGCTCCAGATCCTTTTCTGTACTGAATCCCGTAGCTATTCGTTCCCTTGACGTAGCGTAGGATGTGCTTCATAGCTTGCTGGTGTAGACTGGTAGGCCTCTCCATGTAACGACTCACCATGCCGACTGCGTGTGATACACCCGAGTTGGGTGTTACTGGCCTTGAGCTGGGAGTCGTTGCGTCCGGGCTCGGCAATAACATGCCCGGTTCGGAGTTGTTGGGATTTCCTGTTTGGCAATGTCTTCCTCGACTTCTTCAAGTTCGAACTCAACTGCGTTCTGTTCGGGCTCGCCATTCTCGTCACGCCACTCCCATTTCTTATCTTCTTCAAACACGGCATTTCTACTCACTCGAATCTTGCCGTGTCGGGGGTCAAAGAATCTGTGTGTCTTGCTTCTATCCTCGACTCCAAGGTACACCATTGTTTGACTTCGGTCATCGAGCTTCTTGAGATTTGGGCCCACAACTTTTACATGAGCGGTGCACCCAAACACTCTCAAGTGCTCCAGATGAGGCTTCTTCCCACACCAAACTTGGTACGGGGTGCGCTCTCCTATCGCCTTCGTTGGCAAACAATTTAATAGATAAACCGCATGTCTGACTGCTTCTCCCCACATCTTCCCCGGGACTTGCATGCTCTTCATTAAACTCCTTGATGTGTCCATCACATTCCGGGTTTCTTCTCTCTACCACACCGTTCTGTTGAGGAGTGTACGCTTCAGTCAGGTGGCGTTCGACTCCCTCTTCATCGCAAAAGTCTCCGAACTGCTGGGACGTAAACTCTCCACCTTGGTCAGTTCTCAGGGTCTTCATTCTGTGCCCTGATTTGTTCTCGACGAGCATCTTGAACCTTTTGAAGACTTCCAAGGCTCCTGACTTCTCCTTTAGCGTATACAGCCACATCCAACGGCTGTAGTCGTCAACTAGCAAGAGAAAGTACTTACTACCGGCTAGGGTTGCCGGGGTGATAGGACCAGATAAGTCCGCGTGCACTAGTTGGAGGGGACACTCTGCTCGAAACTTGGCCTTGATCGGAAACGGCACTCTTGCCTATTTTGCGACCATGCAGCATTCACACAACTAGTTTGGGTGCTCAATCCTAGGCACCCCAAATGCCATCTCCTTTCCCCCCATCATCTTGAGTGCGTAGAAGTTTACGTGCCCAAGTATCGCATGCCAGAGCCAGGCCGGGTCTGCTAAGGACGTCATTAAGCAGACGGGTTGGCCTGTCTCCAAGAGAATCTTGTAGAGGCGGTTCGGCGTTCTCTTCACCTTCATCAATAGAGTGCCACTTCTGTTCCACAGCTTTAGGTATGACCCAGCCATCACCACTGTATTGACAACCTCTGTCATCTGACCAAGGCTTATGATGTTACTCTTCAGCTTCGGGATGTAGTACACCTGGGTAAGCAGCCGTTGGTCCCCGTTCTTGCAGTTGAATAGGATGGACCCTCTGCCTCTGATTTCGACGACCGAGTCATCGCTGAACTTCACTTTTTCCGGTGATCTTCTCATCGAGCTTTTCAAATTTTGCTCGGTCTCCGGTCATATGGTTGCTCGCACCATTGTCTAGATATCATACATCGGTATAGACTTTCTCTTCTCCGTCTTTGAGGAGGTTTGCTATAACCTTGTCCTCGATAAGCATCACCGAACAATCCTGCTCGGTAATCTTCTTCTTCGAGCTTGGTCGCTTCTCTGGTATCATCAGCTCGGCTTCCGGGTCGATCTTTCCTTTGATTGGTTTAGGCCCGGGCTCAACTTCTCTCTCGCCTACGAGGCTCATCTCCTCATCTCTCCGCACTTCCAAGTTCACCTCTTGCTCGGCAAACATCAACGCGGTCTCAACTTGATGGAATCTTGCAAGATTCGCTTCGTCGCCATGGTTCTTGCTGCGGCATTCTGTTGAGTAGTGACCGAGCTTCTGAAAGTTGTAGCACTTCACTGTGCTCTTGTCTCTTTGGGTCGTGGTGCCTTCCTGACGGGATGCGCTGCTGCCGCGACCTCGTCCTCGTCCACGGTCTCTA
Organism: Parietaria judaica; assembly: GCA_954871525.1. Taxonomy (NCBI): domain Eukaryota; kingdom Viridiplantae; phylum Streptophyta; class Magnoliopsida; order Rosales; family Urticaceae; genus Parietaria; species Parietaria judaica. The sequence goes on from OX940869.1 coordinate 16,794,294, forward strand.
CCACGTGATCGACTATATCCGTCGTACCCGCTCTGACTTGAGGAACTAGAAGAAAATTCGGCTCCTCCATTTTTCTTCTGTCTCGACACCCATTCTTTATGCGTCAGCAAGAGGTGCTTCTCCTCTTCTCTGTCACCATAACCCCGAAGTCTCTCTTCGTGGGCTTTGAGGTGACCGACAACCTCCTCAACCGACATGGCCTTAAGGTCGCAAAACTGCTCGATCGACGTCAAGATCTGCATGTATCTGTGTGGTACGGCTCTCAGAAACTTCTTGACGACGGTGATTTTGTCCACCTTGTCGCCTAACGAGCGGATACCAGTCACGATGGATGTGAGTTTCATGGCGAAGTCGTCTACCGACTCGCCGTCCCTCATTCGAAGAACCTCGAATTCACTTTTCAAGGTTTGAACCTTTGCTTCTCAGACGCACTCTGCGCCCATATGCATGATTCTCAGCGTCTCCCATGCTTCTTTTGCGGAATACTTCTCGGCGATCATGAGAAGGGTGTCTTCCGAAACTTCTTGATAGATGGCGGCAAGAGCCATCCTATCTTTACGTACTTCGAGCTCTCCGTCTTCGACGGCCTCCCAAACTTCTTGGGCTTGCAGGTTTACCCGCATCTTCAACGCCCACACCGAGTAGTTGCTTTTCGTGAGCATCGGAAAATTGAGCGTTATGTTTCTTTCTTTCTCAATTTTCTTCGCTGCCATATCTCCTCCGGTGGCTTTGCTCGGTGACGGCATGTGTTTCGGCATCTGGCTCTGATACCAAATGTTGGTTCCACAAATAATCGTTGCACCGAAACACGTTCACAAATAGCAAACTACAATTGTCAGTATATAAACACTCACGAACACCACAGTCAAAAGCACTCAATAGTAACACTCACAATATCTCTCTCTCTGTGTATATATATATATATATATATATATATATATAAATATCTATCTCTCTATATATGTTATTGATCTGTATATATATATATATATATATATATTCTCTCTATATATGTTATAGATATTGTAAACGACACACAATATCAATATAGTGAAAAAGGTGGCTATAATATGACAAAGAAAGAGGATGGGAGAAATCAATTCTCTGATTGATAAAAGAGTCGAATACAAATGTGGGAGATAAAACAAAAATAATAAGAAGCTGCAGTATTTAAAGGAAGAAATTAAAACCCTAGTTGCAACTAATCGTACGCAGCTAATTGCTATATACAAGCTCAAGGACCTAACAACCAAATACCAAGCAATATATCCAAGTGCTCTAGAATAAGTCAGAGCTTATCCTCACATCTCCAAACCCGGCTTCGCGGAAAAATGTTTAGAAGAATGGATGTAGAGCCAGCAGCGCCCTTGCATCTATGTGCTTTATTGTCCACATCGTCGCACTAGAAATTTTGTGAAGCACCAAGCCCGCTTGTTGGTTCAAATCCTCGAGCCATTCGAATAAGGGTCTACGTTGATATATAGTTCATCGAATCCACCGCATTTTCCTGCTAATCTCCACCAGGTATCGCCGGAAGATTCATGAAGGCAAATGTGTAGATCTCTGGAAGATTCTTTTGGCCAGTTATGAATTTTTTTGTGTGAGACTAATAAAATCTTGAAGAATTGTGTATAATAAAACTTAATAAAATAACCAAGCTTGCTTGGCCAAGTGGTAAACTCACTACACGATTCCACGAGCGGTCCTGGGTTCTATCCCAATGAGACAGAGATATTGCATGCGTATGTAATTGCGGCAAAAAGTGCATACGATGCGACCAATAGTGTCAGTTGTTTTTACACTATTAATATATCTTATAATATGAGTACATGTAAATTTGCCAGTAAAAAAGTTGATATAATTTAATCATGTATATATAGACGAGAGAGATATTATAAAGAATAGGGTAAAGTGCGGCTAATATACCCAATGTTTGATCGACTGCGGATTATGTACCCAATGTTTATTTTCGACGGCTAATGTACCCAAACTTTATCCCGTTAGATTTTTTTTTCGTGTTTTCCGTCACTTGACCGTCAGCGAGTGATTCCTCCTCTATATGTACACTTTTCGTATTTTTGACATAACTCACTCATTTTTTGTCTAAATTTTATTCACGGCCTACGGATGGAAAGATAAGAGATAGATCTACAACTTTGGTGTTTTAATTTTTGTAAAAAAAGTTCCAAAAAAATACGAAATTTCATTTACAACGTAAAACTCGACATTAGTTTAATGCAAAATATTTGTTTAGAGCAAATTTTGATATACTTAATAACTTTTTATGATGAAACGTAAAACTACAAAGTTATATATAAATATTTTATCTTTCCAACGGTAGTTTATTTATAAATTTTGGACAAAAAATAAGTGAGTTATGCCAAAAATATAAAAGATGTGATGTGAAAAAATCTTTCGTATTTTTTGCATAACTTACTCATTTTATTTATATATATATATATATATATATATATATTATCCACTAACATAAGGACTTAAATACAAATTAATTAATTCATACTCACTAAAACTTAAATAGTTTTATCGTTTGATCTCAAAAACTAATATAATAAACTTATAGCCTGGTTTATTTATTTTTCTCATAAATTTAGCCTAAAAGCTTAATATAGCTATTAACGACTGAACTTTGGCTATTTTTATTTAGAAAATAGGCTCGAAATTAATAATCATTTATCATTGTGTGTCCTTTTTGTTTAGTTCAAAGCCCATTTCTGATAGTTTGTTTTACTCGTTAACCTTCGGATAATGAAATTGACCTTCTTGTTGGATCTAAGTGGTTTTAAATATCCGGACGTGTCCTCGATATATCAATGACGTGCCCAGAAAATGAAAAATGCAAAACAATATTTGCAGGAAATCGATATATCAATTTCTTCCTATTTATCTGTCGGCAAACGATATATCCGTAAAATGGAGAGTGCGAAACGACATCGATATCGGCATTTAGAACCATGCTTCGTATTTATGTTCGTACTCTTATGACTTCATTATGATGGCTAACTTATTTTATATTATGTCGACATTATGTTGTGAGTTATGACTTTTATGTTAGATGTTTGTGTTATATTATGATTCGGGAGTGTTTTTTCTAGGCTATAACTATGTGTCATATTTATTAAATATGTAATTTATAAACTATATAAAAATATGATTGAAATACTAAAAATATTTTTCCAGAATATTCCGTCGATATTTCGATCGGCAAGGGATATATCCGTGAAATTTATGTTGTATGATCGGCAAGCGATATATCCATTTCTTCCTATTTATCCGTCGGCTGCCCGTCGGCAAGCGATATATCCATAAAATAGAGAGTGTGAAACGACATCGATATCGATATTTAGAACCTTGGATCTAACACGTTACTCGTTAAAATTTTAACTTTAAATAAGCACTGCATAGCAAATATATCAAAATTACGTCACTGAGAAAATTGTACCCAACTAGGAAATCCAGTAAATTGATCTCGCACTCAAGAGATTTTGAAAAAAATAAAAAAAGAGTGTCATAACTTATGGATATGAAAGGCCAATGAATAAATGATTGAGAGTCCAACTTCAACCATAGATTGCCCACATTTTCCTTCAAACGTATACGATGGTAATAAAATGTTATGAAAATATTACTGTTAATGCGTAAAAATAGCTTTAACTTAGAGACGGATCCAAGTTCCGGGCCCCGAACGGGACCCGATGAATACTTGAATAATTGAATGATGAGTCAATGAAGGTTGACTTAGCTGAAGGCGGATAGTCGCTTCCAGCGAGGCATGAGCTATCCTGATGAGTGTTGACTTGAGGTGGTTGTTTCTGACGAACCTCTGAGTAAGGACGTCACCATAGAGTTGGATCCATGGAGAGCCCTAGGCTCGAGGTCGTCGGCCTTGGCGGCGGCGTCCTTGATGGCAAGACGTTCCTGTAACCTGCACATGTAGAACACGTCTAGAAGAATCGGAGGATTGAACCTCCGACGCCTCTATGACGCTTGTCATTGAATGCTTGAAGACGGGGAAAAGGTAAAGGGTAAAAATATTTGATGCCGGACCTCGTGAAAGGCTGCCTACGTACCCTTTAAAGGGATCAGGTCATCACGTAGTTCAAAGTGGAAGGTTAGAGCGTACGTACCTGAGCTTGCCTGGGCAAGCCGGGAGCTGATTGCGGAGACAGGGGTCTCTGTCGATGTAGCTAGCTGGCGAAGCTAGTTGTACCAACTAGTTGCTAGGGCTAGGAGGCGTCGAGACGACATGCCTGGGGTGGCATGTCTTGGCATCGATGTCAACGACCCTTGGCAACCAAGAGCCCTCACCTTGACAAAGATCAGGCGTCGACATGGATCGAAGGTCGGCAGGACACGACAATCGACATGGATCGAGTTTCATCCTTATATCTGACGAGCCAAGGTAGGCGAGACTCCGAGGAGCGGAATGTCGGAACCCAAATTGCAGGGAGAAAAAGAATTCTAGAGTGAGAAGCTCTCATTTTAGAGAGAGAATTCCAAGTGTGGAAAAAGGTTCCAAAATGAGGAGGAGAAGCCTCCTATTTATAGGAAAAGGTGGTGACCATTTCCCCCTGAATCAGGGAGATGATTGGTGTATGTCGTTCCTTGGTGACCAAGGAAAAGTGCGCCATATGCCTCGTCCGGAGCGGGGTCGCCATGCTCCTTTGTCGGGTGTAGTGGTTGTCATTCCTCTTAGCCTTGTCCATCGTCCAAGCGCGTTGCCTGTGCATACCTGATACGACGTCGTCGGTGGCCTTGAGGGATGTCGAGATCATAACGCCTTGTCATCGGTAGCCTTGAAGGATGTCGAGATCATAACGTCTTGTCGCCGTTGGTCTTGAGGGATGTCATCGCTTAACTGGCCGCACCGTCCAGCTCTCAGGGATGTCCCTTTGCCATTCGGGCTTCGTCTTCGGGCCCGATCCTTCGGGCTTCGCCAGATAGGCTTGAGATTGGGCTAAATGAGCCTTGACTTTGCTAGCGGGCCTTGACTTTCGCCATTAAGGCCCAAATTTTACATATCTCTAAAATTGCACATAACAATTACATTTACATATGTCATATATTATAAGAATACCCGTATTCCAATAATATATCATCGATTTATTTTTATTTTTTTTTGGAAAACTGCGTATCTTTTCCCAATAAAATATTTTTAATACGAATATAAAATGATATCATAAAGTATATGTATACCAACTAACATATGTATAGAAAGTGACACAAACATATATACTACTACAATAATGTCAATGGTCAATACTAAATAGTAAGAGATTGAAAACTTTCTGAAATTGAGTAATCTAAAACAAATAAAATTTTTCAAAGTCGTAGAATATTTATAATTATATGAGTCTTTCAAAAGTCAACATAAAAAACGAAAAGTGAAAATTTAGATCGAAATGTCCAAAGAAAATTGATATTTTTACCGCTAGAGATGACCCAAATTAAAACCTTTGGGATATTGAGTACTCTAAAAATAAATTACCCAATTACAGAATCATAATTATATTCATATTTCAAAGCTCAAAATACAAAAAAATAATGAAAATAAACCTCAAAATGCTCAAAATCCAAAAATAATTTCTTTTGCCACATGATATTGAAATTTTTGGGGATTTAAAAATGCTGAAAATAAAATTACACAAACTCAAAGATTCATGATTACATACATCATTATGAATTCAAAGCAACAAGAAAAATTGATATTGTACCTTAAAATCCCTAAAATTCAAACTTTAGTAATTATGCCGCATGAACAAAAGAACTTCTGAAAATCAACAAATTTGAAAAAGAAAAAGAAAACCCCTACAATCGAAATCCCATACTAAAATTCAACCAGAAATTCATCAAAATAATAATAATAAAAAAACATATACTTCAAAAAATGTAAAATACCCAACTTTGTTCATTTTAAACACAAGTATTATCTTTCAGAATTTCAAAATTAGGTAAATTCCCTACATGTCTACAAAACTAGTCAATTCCCAAGAAAATGAGAATGGAATCTACTAATGACTAAAAATCGATTAACTTGAATGTGGCCCAAGTCTTGATTTTGGGCCGGGCCCGATGTCCGCATGACGATCAAAACGGGCTTTGAAGCTGGATCCTCGGTCTTGATGGGCCGAAAATCTTCCCTGTAAAACTTGTCTCCGTTCCTGTAAAAAGAGTAGAAAAACGTGAACTAAGAAGTGGGGGGGGGGGGTCCTCTGTCGCCCGCTCCGACGCTCAACATTATTCGAGTATTTGAGTCGGAAATTATGAATAAACGGGAAACAGAAGTTTTTTTGGCTTCGGAAGTGCTTGCCGATTGTCGCGGGGGTGCCCTCGTATTTATAGAGTGCGAAATGTTCGATTTCATGCCTTTGGGGCGCGCGGCGCGCCCCGAAGGCATGATTTTTCCTTCGGGGCGCGCGGCGCGCCCCGAAGGCATGTTTTTAGGCCGGGCCGAGTCGACATTTACCGAGTGAGTTCGGGTTGACATTTTGTTAATTTTTTGGTTGACCTTTAGGGTCGGGCCCGTTGAATTTTTGGGTTGACTTTCTGGGTCGGCCCCATTTACTTTTTCTTGACTTTTCTGGGCCGGGCCCTTTGACTTTTTGTTGACTTTTTCGGGCCGGTTTGGTTTTGACTTTTCCTGAGCGGGTCAAAGCCGATTTAGTGGGCCTAATATGTCTTGGGCCTTAATTTTTCTAGGCTCCGGAAAATACGCATAATGGAATCCCAAATTTTTGTAAAAATTATTCATAATCCTTCTTAATAAACTAGAAAATTCTAAAATTATTCCTAAAAATACATCAAATCAGAACTTGAGGTATTTATGGATCACTTTTTTCAAAATTATTTGATAAGTACTAGGGTTGTTCGTTAGTTTATACTATGAAAAATGGAAAAGTAACACAGTTTTCAATGAAAAAAAAAATCAAACGATTATCTATGGAAAAGAATAAACGACAACGATTAGTGCAAACAACTTATCGAGTACTCTGGGAAAGCGAATATTGAAGAATAATCAATGGAAAAATCGGGAAAACATAGTCCTTGATCTATACTAGTAGTGTCTTTGAAGAACAGTAATCCATGAGTAGGTCTGCTCATCCCACATTTTGGGCACCTGGGAGTAGCCTGTGCACGGGACCTGATGCTTTTTATGTGGAAAAATTTTGCCCATCAAATTCAGGAACGGGCAACAATTCTTGATTTTTTTATATTTTTAAATTAGTTCATATTTGTAAACAATAAAAAAAATAATGAATAGATGAGCGAAAACCGCTTATCCTTGGTTGTCGACAACCCACCCCCCAGTGGGTGCCGGCTGCTTACCTGCATGTGGGAAGCTTAAACGGGTCCTAGACACGAGCGACCCGCTTCCACTCATATACAAAACACTAATCTACTCAATAAATTAATGAATAAAGATACACAAAAATTAGAGTACAGAAGATGGATATGATTTTATAAGTTTTTAAAAAAATGAATAAAGATATTTTCACAAGTTTGAAAAAGATATACAGTAGAACCTCTATAAATTAATATTGTTGGGACCGACAAAAAATATTATCTTATCGGATTATTAATTAACATATAAATTAATAATTTATTAATTTATACATTAATAAAGAAAAAAAAATATTAATCAGCTATAATTATATAAAAATCTTTACTAAAAAAAATTATTTCAATTTATTATATCGAGAATATTAAATTATCAATATTAAGAATATCAAGAGAGACTATTATGATTTAAAAATATTTTATTAGAGTACCAATATTAGAAATATTAAAAAGCCCAATGATATTAGAGAGAAATAACAATAACTTCTTAGAGTAGTTATAAGGGTTTTAGGGTACATGATTAGTGAATCATGTAATGTTATAGGGTACAATAGTAATACCTTAAAAAAAAATTACTATAAAATCATATTTTAAGAAGACTACATGATTAGTAATGTAATGTTATTTTTTTATTTAATGTGATTTCATAGTTATTTATGTTATATTTTATTTATAGTGATTTTATAATTAGTTATGTAATTTTTACATTGAATAATTAATTTATATATCACTTGGGACCTATATACTTTCTAAGAAAATTATTATCTTATAAATTTAGTGAATTATTAATTTAGCTAGTTATATCCGAGTCGGGACCGGATAAAAATATTATTCAATCGCGACTATTAATTTATCGAGTATTAATTTATAGAGGTTCTACTCTATATGGTTTCAGTGTAGAGCTGAAAGTGACGACTTCGCGACCCGTCGCGACGGAATTGCCGGAAATCGCCAACCTTCCCGTCGCGATGCGTCGTGGTGCTTTTGCTCGCGATCGTCGCGACGTTGAGAGAGAGAGAGAGAGAGAGAGAGAGAGAGAGAGAGAGAGAGAGAGAGAGAGAGAGAGAGAGAGAGAGAGATCGCGACCGTGGAACCCCATCGCGAATCATCGCGATTTTCACCTCCCCGTCGCGAGCCGTCGCGAAGTCCTCCCTCCCGTCGCGAGCCATCACGACGTCCTCCTCTGCGTCGCCAGTTTCAGCTCTATTTCAGTGGGAGATTGAAATTATGGGGAATATTTTTCGTACGCACCCCCTAAAAGCTAGTGTCAAAAGATGCTAATAATGTCTACTTTGACTGTAGCTGTTTTTCAACTAAATAACATATTTGAGCTAAAGGGTATAAAAATAAAAAATAAAACAAATCGTAAGATACACACATATACGAATTATAAACAAGACAATAGTGTAAAGTCTTTGATACAAATCTGAAGTAAATCAAAGCGTTCTGAAATTCAGTCACTTCATGCTGACATATATATACGAGTTACATATTGTTCATGAAAAGTCATTTATATATAGAGAGAGAGGAATAAAAACCCTAAACACACCAAAGAGCATACACTTACACTTTGCATATGCTCGAATATCCATTAAACACACACCATATGATTACTATTTAAGAGGTAATATAATTCATTACTCAAAGCATCCATCCCGGAATGAAGCCGTTGACTTGCTGGCCGTGACTCGTGCTCGTAATCTGCTCCTCCGAAACCGCGGTGTTGTACCTTTTTTACAAAATAAATTATGTATTTGTTATAACAAAATTATTATTTTGTAACAAAGAAAGGAGAAAGAATGTTACCCTATTTGCAGAGAGGGATTTGTGTCCAGAGGCTGGAAAATCAAGCCCTGAGATTGAGCGTGATGGTGACCGTACAATATGTTTTGCTGGTGATGATGTTGATGATGATCGTGATGATGTTGATGATCGTGATGCTCGCCAACTTCCCATGATTCTCGGAATTGACTCCTCGAGCTAATCTCGTTGAGCTGACAAGAAGACGATAAATATTTTAAAACGACATAAATTTTAGGGGTGCACAAATGTGAGGTAAATTTGAAAAAAAAAAAAAACAAAAGAAAATTAAGGGGTAGAAAATTCAAAAATTTAGGTTAACAATTTGAGGCTAAAATGGCCTCTATGTATAGCTTTTTATATGGTTTCTTTTATATATACATCATTTTTTTATTTGTATTTTAAATCTCAAAAGTACAAATTTACTTGTTCAATCTTAATTATGTCTTCTCTGTAAGATTAGTTTGTTCTAATTAATTAGCAAATAAAATATTTTATCTATCTATCTATCTATCTATCTATCTATCTATCTATCTATCTATCTATCTATCTATCTATCTATCTAATTAATATTTGATTTTGCTATCTAACTAATTAAAATATTTTGCTAATTTTATTCTCGGAATTGACTCCTCGAGCTAATCTCGTTGAGCTGACAAGAAGACGATAAATATTTTAAAACGACACAAATTTTAGGGGTGCACTAATGTGCAGGGGCGGGCTTGAGTTATTTTTTTTAAGGTAAATTTGAAAAATCGAAAAAAGAAAAGAAAATTAAAGGGTAAAAAATTCAAAATTATAGGGTAGCGATTTGAGAAATTAGAAAACTTTGAGGCTAAAATGGCCTCTATTTATAGCTTTTTATATGGTTTCTTATAATACATCATTTGTTTTTATTTGTAGTTTCAATCTTATGTCTTCTCTGTAAGATTAGTTTGTTCTAATTAATTAATTAGCAAATAAAATATTTTATCTATCTGCTATCTTACTAATTTATATTTGATTTTGCTAACTGATTTGTTCACGGTCCGATCTTTGTTTCTAACTACAGAAAATACACCATTTATATTTTTTTGAGTTTTATGTTTTAGAAGCATCGATTGACAGATAAATAAATTATAATCTAACATTCTCGACTATACATACACTATAATCTATTTAAAGTTTATTTAGTTTAGGCTACATTATTAATAAACGACAATGTTACCTTTGTTTGCAAATCTCTGTTGGCCTCTAACAACATGTGTTCCTGCGTTTCATTTCAACCATAAATGCGCGATAATATATATATATATATATATATATATATATATATATATATATTAATATATAATAAAATAATAAACGGCAAATGTACTATAAGATACCGTGTTTTGTAGCTCACTAAGCTGGTCAAGCATATACTGAGTCTGCAAACATTTCAAACAGGCTTTAAAAACACTATCTATCATATAATTCTAATACCCCAAAGGTTAGCTATCGAGTATCAAACAAACAGGTATTTATATTGTTATATATAAAAAAAAAATACATTAGAGAATTTTGTTTTTACCCTCATTTTAAAATAGAGCTAATATATAGATTTATATTTTTACAATTTTGCTTTTACACACCCAGATTAATTTTGACAAAAATATACCACTAATTCTTAAAATAGTCCACCAAGTTTCGTAATTTTTAAAAATAATCTTTTCGAGTCATTCTTTGTCCAAAATTAAAGAATTTTTTTTTTTAAGATTATGAAATTCGGAGAAATAGTGTTGATAAGTGATGGCCGATGGGTTACTTTTTTAAGTTTCCGTGGCCAAATTAATTTGGACAAAATTATCAAATTACACTTAAAGGATACAAATTTCTCTCTCTCTCTCTCTCTATATATATATATATATATATATATATTAATTTTACCCTGGTCGATCTGACTTGCTTAAGAGACGCCTCAAGTTGACGCTCAATTTGTTCAAGCTCTTTTGTGTTAAGAGGACCCAACTCTTCTCCAAGAAGGTTTCTGCAAGATTAATTAAATACAATTAATGGTTAATTTATGATATTGAAAAGACTGCTAATTTCCATATATATATATATTTATATAATCTAGTACCAAAGGGTGAAGCTTGTACCTTTGAGTTCGTTGCAGGGACTCAAACCTACCCTTGAGCTTCAAGTATTCCCTGTAGCTACTCTGCTATACAGACACAGTACAAGAGTCAAATCCAAAAACAGATTATTACTATTTTTATTGTTGTAAATAATTTGAAGTAACCAAGCTAGTCTCTTCAAACATCAATTCAATTCAATGCATGTGTATATATATATGTGTGATTACATGTTTATATAATACGCATGCGAGTGTGTAATGCAATGTACCTCGAGTTCTTTGCTAGGTTTGCTGACTTCCACAGCTCCATAGCTGCATTTTTGGTACCTCTCTAGGGTCTTCACCATGCTGCAGAACAAAAATTATTAAAAAAATATAGCCATGAAATAAAAAGCTTGATTCTATTTCTATATATATGTGTGTTTGAACCATCAATATTGAGAAGACTACAAGGTGTACTTATTATGCTCTTTAATCTTATCTTTAAATAAAGGACACATATATTTAAATGGGGGAAGCTTTAATTACCCAAAAAAAAATTAAGAGCAGAATATTTTTCGTAATTAAGTATGAATATATTTGCGGGAAAATACCAATAACTTATGTGAAAGTGACGACATATATATGCCACTTCTTCTGTTTTCACAATATATATCCTCAATGTTGTTCATTAAAAGTGTCAAACCTAGGTACTCAATTGTTATATTTCCTATGATTTACACCGTTGACAACATTCTGAATATACACCAAAGAAGAAAAAAGACGTCGCAGATTTCGTCTCTCATTTTGGTATATTTTCGGCAAACATCCCGTAATTATGATACTCTCATTATGCCATACATCCCTTATTACAGATTGACCAAGTAGAATATACATCTTTGTGGTTTTTCTTTTCTCTTTAACCTAACTGAATTTACATATTTACACATCTACAGCATATGAATATATGTATATAAAGATATACTTATTTGTTTGTGTGTCTATAAACTTCATTAGCTTAAGAATATAAACCAAAAAATCCTATGTATATTTGATGCAGAAACCGGCCGGTGAGAGAATTGTGCTTAAGAAATACAGGAGGCGATAAGACAGATAGCGGAAAGTTAGTCATCTCTGATGAAAGTGCATTAATTTGATTAATAAATAATAATCATATAGCTTGGAAACCTAAATCTCAAAATAATGATCATATATGCTCTTTATATATATACAATTAATTTGTATATCAAAGACTCATTTATCAAAATACATAATGTTACAAAGTGTATAATGTATTCTCTTTACAACCTTACTACATATCTAAATTAATCAATTTCAATTATATGGTAGAGATAACTTAATACATAATTAGCGCCACAATCAAGATGTTATAAAATCGCCCAAATATATTTAAGTATAACTAAGAAACAATATTATATCACAATAATAAGAATTACACATATTACATAAAATTCAGAACAATGATACGCCTTTCATGCATGTATTTGCCATAAACAATCCAAATAAAATAAAATACTGCAAGACTCTGTAATTAATTATATTTTTCTGAGCAAAATAATTAGTTTCAAAATATTATTCAACATATGTCTATAATTATTTGAGTATTTATCAACTAAATATAAATTCATGTAATATTAATTCCAAAACTAAATATTTAACTACTAACAAGAAATGTTATAGCTAGATAACGTCTTGTAAAATCGATGGATCTACAAATATAGCTAGTTATATTGATCAAATCATGGTTTAATTCAATAAATTTCATTAGGATTTTCATGGATCCCCAAGGAAAAATCATACAAATTTAGGACACATCTAAAGTAAGAGATCTAATTATGACACAAACAAAAACATCCTTAGATCTCATACTAAAGCAAGATCTAACTACCTAAGATGAAAACTTGAGCTCAAAATCATAGAGAAAAGTCAGATCGGATACCTAGGGCTGCTACAGAACTCATAGAGCTTGCCGCGGTTGGAGAAGATGATTAGGGCAACCTCGGCGTCGCAGAGAACGGAGAGCTCGTAAGCTTTCTTGAGGAGGCCATTCCTGCGCTTGGCGAAGGTGACCTGTCTGTTTATCTTGTTCTCTATCCTCTTGAGCTCCACTCTCCCTCTTCCCATGATTAATTTTCCTTTCTTTTTTCGTCTATTTTCCTCACCCCAAACTCCGATCCAAACCCTTTCTCTTTCCTTCTTTCCTTTTACTAGATATATGTCCGACCTCTACTTTGGTTACCCTCTCTGACTCTCCTTTTCTGGGTCAGTGCCAAACTCATGTATTATAACACTCCACACACTCGGATACAATCTACTATGCTCAAACTCTAGAGAGAGAGAGATTAATGTGCTTGCTTGGGTTCAGTTTGGTTGGTTCTCATCTGTTTGCCTTTATTGGATTCGTCTTATCCAAGCTTAAAGCTTCGGTCTTTAACCTTAGGTTTCCCATATACACCACTAGGGTTAATGGCGGAAAAAGTACCAAACTTTAGACCCAACTATGGGGACGTAGGTCCATGTTCGCTTTTCAGTGGTTAAAGTACCCATGTTCAAGTTTTGTGCGGTATGAAATGAATCCGTCATCAATCTATTACTTCCTTTAACAGGGCCGGGCCTGAGTTTATCAGGTTCCTAGGCGAAGACTACTTTTGGGGGCCTTATATACGCGTATAATATTATTCATGCATGCAAATAAAAATTCTACTCTATTTATATCCATAGTTACACTATATTATAATTTGTGGGCCCCACGGTTTAGTAAACAAAAAATTATTATAGTTCCACGCCTACCTCATCTGCCCTCAGGGCAATAGTGTCCTTTAACTTAAAGTGCGAGCCTCATATCACTGTATGCAGCCCGTGAAAGAAACTAATTTGATCTTGGTTCTTTGACCATAGAAATCGAAATTGATTCTATGTTGTCATGATAATGGGGTACAACTTGGGTATTTTTACCGTCATTAACCCATAAAATTATTAAAAGCTCATTAGGGTTCGTCTTTTTTCTATTTTAGTATAAACCCACTTTTTCTACCCAAACCCTTGTCACTCCCTTTGCGTCAAACGAGCTCCATCCATCCCCACTCGTCACGAAAGCGCGTGCCATCACCACCTTCCTAGGGTTTCAGCTTTCAGCGTTTCACGTCAATGGCAGCTAGCGCGTGAGTTCTTCGAGGAAATGCACGTGTCGGCTGCCCAATGGGTCTGCCATTATTTCCTCTAAGATGGCTCATTATTGAAGACGAACGGAGATGAAGAAAGGGAAAGTTTGCGCGTGACGATAATGCCCTTCTGAGCATGGATTACTAAAACCAGCAGCTCTGGTTGCAGTTTTAGGTTTAGTGTTTCAGACTCAATTGCTTTTGCTGTGCATATATGGAAGTCTAAGACTGATTATATATATATATATATATATATATATATATATACTATTACTTGAATTACATATGGAAACAAGAAGAAAAGTAGTGTGAATACGATGAGGAATTATATATATCCCACAAAAACATAAACCATGAAGATGGTTTTTGGCTTCTGCATGACCCCAAATAGTAATTCTCTCTCTCTTAATACGTTTTTACAATTGTTAAGACATCACTATAAAGGATAATTGAGGTAAAAGTACCCAAGATGTAGCCAACTGAGGAGAATATATACTACTAACTAATAAGGTTATGTTTGTGATAGATGAAGTACGCGTACGTAGTAAAATATCGATAGGGTTTTCTTAATATATATTTTTTAGGTCTGGGATATTGATGAAAACCTTTTCATGGTTTGAAAAAAAATCGCTTACGTTAATTAGAGTACACATATATGCACTACTTAATTTATTGTTTACAACTATGAAATTTATAACGTTGAAAAAAACCGATACCAATGCATAAACCACAAAACCGATGGGTATATTTTTGTAAAAAAAAAAAACACAAAATTTAAAATTAATAAGAAAAGTTTGAAGAAAAATTCAAAAAAAAAAATTGTCTAAATTGAATTTTGGACAGGTTTTAACAGATTATGAAAAGGATAATATGATGAAAAAAATGGTAAAAGATTTGTTTAGTCAAAAATCAATTTGGTCAAATTTTGACCATCAAAGACATGTAGAAAAAAATAAGGTACTTATCTGTATATATATATAAAAAAAAGTAACCGCAAAAAATCCGCACATGAAAAAAAGTTTACCTCAAGTTTATGCCGAAGTTTTCAAAACCGTACGTAATCGAGATGGTTTAAGAGTAAAATTCTATGAAAGATATTTCAGAAAAATACATAAAACTTATACAAATTTATATGTATGATAACAGAAATTATGAAACCCTTATTTCGTAATAATTAATTTATATTAATTATAATGTCATATATTTGAGCTTAAATGAATAATTAGATTATATTAATTATAGTCGATGAGCGAAGTAAATTAACATATAATTAATAAAAACAAAAGAAGAACCTAACAGATAAAACATGTGTTTCAGTTGGAACACTGTCTCTTCTTCTTTCTACTCGCACTTCACAGTATTCCAAGGTCACAACAAGGCTGTTACTTAGCTTACGTGGCATCTTCTCATTGGTTAGTTTACAGTACCAAACAGAGGACGCACAGGTAACTTACACGTGGCACGACAAGACAGCGGAGGCATAGAGCTCGGCTGATAGCTGACGTCTTCGAACTCTCAGCTCTTAGTTGTGTAGGGGGTGATAAATTATATTCTAGGATTAAAAATAGAAAAAATAAATTTGGGTGAGTAAATATAGAATATATTAAAAAAAAAAATTAACTTATAAATCTATAATACATGAAAATTTGAGGGGATATATCTGCCGCCCTAAGAATATATATTTTTTATTATCATATTTATTTTCGAATACTAATTAATTTCGATAAACGAAAATCACGTGACTGAAGTTTATTAGTGATAATCTAAAAAAATGCCTTAAAACAATCTTGTTATTCAAAGTAAAAAAGAGCAATACACTCCATTTTCATTATCGTAATTTGAAGATACGATTTATGTACTTCAATGTGGTTGTTTTTCTTTTTTCTGAAGTTCAATCTCAAGCACAAAAACATGAAGTAAAAAAAAAAAAGAAGAAGCTTATTCTATCCATCTTCTCCCGAATCTGTGTTGTAAAGTTTCCTTTTTTCTCCAAATTTGCAAGTCGAATTCGATTATGATACTGTTTGGTATAGTTTTGTTTTTTTTTTTTAAATATTTTTAAATTCAGTTTTTTAAAGAAAAAAAAAATTTTTTAAAAAAAAAACTTACAGGTATTTGGTAAACTGTTTATGAAACAATTGTTGCTGGTAACTAAAACTGATTTAGTGCTAGGTAAAATAAATACATCATAGTAAAAAGACTAAAATAGACATGTATAGCCAAAATCTAGTTTGTTCTAAAAATGCTTTTTCTAAAAGATGGAATTCTAGCTTTTTCGACTCCTGTACAAAATCTAAAATCGCTTTTGAAGTTTAAAAAAAAAACAGTTTTGTCATACACCAAATAAGCAGTTTAGTTTATCTAAAACAAAAGTAGAGAGTTTTAATCTAAGCCAGATGAGGCCTATGTCATTTTTTGAACTTGAAGCATAGAAGCAAAAGTTTAAATTTACATAGTAAAAAAAAAGTATTTTTCGGAGTCTAGAAAAATTAAGTTCCAGTCCAAAAAAACGTGACTAAGAGGCCAAAACGACTAAAAAGCCTACAAAGGCGACCCAACACTGACCTACAAAAGGTCAACGAGAGTCAGCCCAGAAAGTCAATAAGACTCAGTCCAAAAAAGCAACGAGACTCAGCCCGAAAAAAAATGTTAGTAGAAAGTCTAGTTACTTCTGTCACAAAAAGAGCCTTTAAATCACTGATTAAAAACATCGCGCATCACGCATCGAGCATCGAGCAAGCAATATCTTAATTGCTCAGGGGCCCAACAAATTAATTATTAATTACTAAGTGGTCTTTGGACCACTCTATAAATAGAAGTTCATTTCAATCAAAACTGTAACTTAGATTAACTCCAATCAAGTCATCACAACTCACAGAAACGCTCTCTAAAGCGATAAAACCTCTGTTTTCCCTTCTCTTAAATATTCCGATTTAAATACCCGACTAATGTTGAGTGTCGGAGGTGGATACGATAGCATCCCCTCCGTACCCCTTTTAAGTTCACGTTTTTCTCATTTTCTCCAGAGACGAAGGCGAAGACGGAGGTGAAGATGTCGGAAATAAAATTTAGCTTATCAAGAACTAAGAATCAAGCTTCAAGACCCCATTTGATCGTTAAGTGGTCATCGGGTCTGACCCAAAATCAAAACTTTGACCACAATAGTATTGATCCATTTTTTGCCATTAACAACATCATAGTTGTTTCTTGGGAAAAATGAGAAGATTGTCAAACTGAAATTGAACTTCAGTTGTACTTTATATTTATATATGGTTGGAATTTCTCCATGGAATTAAACACTTGCTGTTGGATAAAAACAATTATAAATATATATGTAATTATGTATATGTGTGTATGCCGATTTCATAACTATTTATTGCATAAGAAGAAGTGAAGAAGAAAAGACAAGAGGACAAAGAGTGCACAGTTTTCACTTCACTTCAATTCATTTCATGGCAGTCTTCTATGCTCACCATTTGACAGCCTTTCATTTCTTTTTTTTTTTAAATCAAAGAAGAAATTATTTAAAAAAGAATAAAGCTTTTATCCCCTGGAAATTGGAATCCTTTCATTTCATGTTTTATATGATTTTACTTAGAATAATCTTTCACCTCTCGTCTCTGATTTCCAATGGACCACCTGAGCATGTGAAAAAGAAAAAAGTATATAAAAAATTATTTATTATGATTTTGGGAGGGATTGAGTGACATTATTTATTTTTTCATCCGTTTTTATTTAATTCGGAGTCTAAGGTGAAAGCGTGTGCCTTAGAGGGACCGTGCACCTTTTTGAGACACATAGGACTCTCACATTGAGGTGAAAGCATTTTGATTTGGTGTGATTCTCGTAAACCTGGGGGATTGTTTGTTCGAAAATTGAAAACCGAATCCATTTCAACTCTTTGTTTGTCAAACTTGTCAAAGATTGTTCCTGGCCCGGTCCATTTTGTACAAAATTGGATTATATCGCTCTCAGCCCGGTTCTCGCGTTGAAGAAAATTTTGGAATATTTTGATTTCGGACCAAGACTGGCCCAGTTTTGGGAGACCCAGAAAATAAGGACCGAGCCAAATAAAGCCAAGAGCCCAGTTTCTGAATCACGATTTCACCCTAGTTTTGATTTTTTTTTTAATTTTTTTTTTTGAGGGAGCCTAGTTTTGATGTTGATTCCATTATAATTAAATATATAAATATTACTCTAGGAGAAACAGATAAAATTACCCACATAAAAATGTACTCTTAAGATATTTGAGCAAAAATCAAACTTTATTCTTTTTCATCACTTATTCATTCCATCAAGTCCAAATATAAGTCTATTAAAAACTAGTTGTAAAAATAAAATAAAAATATGCAACTTTCATGTTTAAGACTTGTGAAATACAGTTTTAAGAGGACGTAAATATGCTTCAAAGTTCCATCGTTTTCACAAATGAATATTATCAAAACAAAATTGTGACGAAACTTTGGATTAAAAATAAATTCCATTCAAAAGCCAAATTTTAATGAGTTTTACACATGAAAGTCTTAGATCTTTGTCTCACTCTAAAATTGATAGGTTTGGAATTGGAATGAATAAGATTATGCTCAGTTATCAAAATTGCATAATATATAATTAAGTAACTTGGTAAACTAGGAAATTGAAATACCAAAGTCATGATTATAAAAGGTGATTTAATCAGTAATTTCATAAAATTGAAATACCAAGTCGTTGTCAAGATAAAGTGTTGATAATGGGATTTTTATTTTCTTCCTCGAACCTTTTTAGATCAGTTTTATACTCAAGATTTTAATTATTATAAAATTTATACTTAAATGCATGATGAAATTTAAGATTTTGATTTTTTTGGATTTCTCGCTAAAAATATTTATAAAAATCAAATTTTATGAAATTATATTTGAGGAGTAATGGAAAAAAAAAATGTAAAAGATCCCTTATTAGGCATCAAAACTATTGGTTTCTTGAATCACAAAGCTCAAACATTACATAGTAATGGAGGAGTGCCACAATTAGCTGCACATAATGAATCCAGCTCGAAGCATTATTAGTGACCGTTCCCACTTTTAAACACACACATTGCTATCATATTGGTCAAAAGAATGATGAAAAAGAAAGGTTTATCAAGTCTTGTGACTCACATGCTTTGTCGTTTCTCAACATATATATCTATAAGGATATCATGTCATAATATTTAAATATATATATCAATCGTTTCTCAACATAAATATATGGATATCATGTCATAATATATATATATATATACCACATAAATCATAATGATGTCAATCTAAGAAAGTTAATCGTGTACCCGATATCCATATAGATATTTATGTTGAGAAACGATTTTTTTTATATATATATATATATATACTACATAAATCATAATGATGTCAATCTAAGAAAGCTAATCGTGTACCCACTAACTATTTTATATTCCGTTTGGTAATGGGTTCTCTCTGAAATTTCAGCACTAGCTTATGAATATTAGTGGTTGATAATTCATAATAAGTTAACACTAATTGATCATAGAAAAGCTTGCAAGTTATAACAATTAAGGTTCTAAAAATCCGTTGTAAAAAAAAAATCTAAAAATCCTGATATAGTACGAAATACCAGCGATATACCTCTTTTGGCATGAGTGCGGGTGGTTTATGATAATCCTCTTTAGTTATTAGGATCGTTTTCCTAAAACTGTATTATGACTCTTAAATTTGATATTTGACCAAGAAAATCTGAAATGCTATTTATTTTTTAAAATTTTAATTAATATTTGTAAGAATTATTAATATGGCAAAAGTGCCCAAAGATTTGGAATCGGGCATTAAGGCCCACACGAGATAATTGTTCACTCATATCATTAATGGGTTTGGTTTAATATGATTAATAAAGCCCATTAACCATAAACGTAAGTTTATAAATAGACATGAGTGGTCATATAAAACCCTAAGCTGTTTCAAAAAAAAAATAAATATATATATATATATATATATAACCCAAAACAAGACACATTAGGTATTTTCTCACTCTCAGAGAGAGAAAAATCGTCACCTCCCTAGAGCCAGACATAGTGCGATTTTCTTCTCAAGCCGACGAGTCTTTGTCCGTCTTCTAATCACCGAGAAGGACCTAGTATTTCTATGAGGTGATTTCCCACCAAGAAAGGTGTTCCGTTAGCGACGCGGTGTACGAAGTAGAGGCCGAACAATTGAACGGTTTGTGATCGTTTTGGCGTGGAGGTGCTAGGCGACGGGAACTTCAAGATCCGGCTTAAAGGAAAAATATTCCCACAAGTAAGTCTTGATTATTTCACGTTATCTAGATCTTAGTTTTTCGAGGATTCGCAGAATTTCCGCTTCCGCGATGAGATAAAATCTTTGAAAACCCAACAATATTTACATATTATTTTGGGAAAATTACGGCAAAAATACCCAACCTTTGGTCAAACTGCCTCCCGTGTACCCAACCTTTAAAACTGGCGGCAAAAAAACCCAACCTACGTTGACTGTGACTCTGGCATAAAAACGTTAATTTTTCCGTTAACAACCCTCATGTGGCCGTTAGCGGCAAAAATACCCAACCTTTTTTTTGGAATTTTTTTTAATTTTTTTAATTTAATTTTTTTTTACTTGATTAGTGATAATTACTAACACAAAAGTTAGTCAAAACATCAATTGATTTCTTAATGTGCTTGTATAAGCTACATTTGTTGATAAATATCTTATTATTATGAGAAATTTTAAACACAATGTTACAGGTATTTTAAGCCTTTTTTTTTTCAATACGGAGACATTGATTGACTATATTAATTCGATCTAAAACGGTCAATTACCAATGAAAAGGGTAAGGCTGTATCCGGAGTGAATTAATATAGTCAATCAATATCTCCGTATTGAAAAAAAAATGGCTTAAGAATATATACCAGTAAAAAAATGTTATCAATAATCAATAGGGTTTGATTAGTAATAATTGACTAAAAGACCTCCCTTGGGATCCCATTAAAATCCGTACCCTTTAATACGCTGCTAAGAAAATATGAATAGGGCCGAAGGAAGCTATGAAACACAATAAAACTCACACCTGCATCTCTGCTTATGTCATCAGGCTGACGTAAGCCCTTATGAGGGCGCGTGAGGAGGGCAGGAGACGCGTGGTGGATCGTGTGGGGCCTGTGGGGCCGCCTGAGGTGCTCTCGGCCGACTTTAAGGGTTTCGGGAGCGTTTCGTGACCATTTCTTGCAAACTTAATGACTTTTTGAGTATCTTGATATTTCTGGAAACATCTAGACACTTTATTTCGCGAAAACGGAAGAATATCTCGGACAAAAATTGACTTTATTTAATAAAAAAGAAAAATTAATTATATAACTTTCCTTTTATTAATTTATTGAAAATCAATTACTTAAAACACCCGTAACATTATGTTTAAAATTTATTGTAATAATAAGATTTTTATCAACAAATGTAGTTTATACAAGCACATTAAGAAATCAATTGATGTTTTGACTAACTTTTGTGTTATTCCATGTATTTGGAATTCAAGTAATTATCACTAATCAAGTAAAAAAAATATAAATTAAAAAAAATAAAAAATATTTTTTTTCAAAAAAAAGGTTGGGTATTTTTGCCGCTAACGGCCACATGAGGGGTGTTAACGGAAAAATTAACGTTTTTATGCCAGAGTCACAGTCAACGCAGGTTGGGTATTTTTGCCGCCAGTTTTAAAGGTTGAGTACACGGGAGGCAGTTTGACCAAAGGTTGGGTATTTTTGCCGTAATTTTCCCTATTATTTTTAACAAAAACTTCATTAGCATACTCATCAATTTTGCGGTATAACATAAAATTAGATCGGCACATCGATATAACCTATCATCTTCAATATACCCATAAATTAGACTTGTGTGTTTTATGAAATTCAGAACACCACCAAGTAACAAATAATTATAATACCGAGTCACATATATTACGACGCATGATACATTATTATCTTTCAAAATGATGCGAGTTTCACATAGTTGAGGCTCACTAAATAGATGTTTTCATTAGACAGTGGTCGTGTTATCAATAATTTATGTTTTTTTTAGGACCCAGGAAAATTTCAAAATAGGGAACAAAAATTCACGAACGTAATGAATTTTTTTTTATGCTCACAATGATAATTGAATGAATAATAACGTTACTAATCCTTCGAGAGCAAGGTCAATGGCTGTTCAATGGTGCAAACATAAAGAGACAAAACTCTCGTTTGATAATTGGAACTATTTCAAATCACGATCAACTGTCACGAAGTGATAGCACTTTGGTACAATGCAGTAGATGGTGGATGTCAATGATTCGTAGTAATCCACTTCGGTGAAAATAACGAAGACAGTAAATCAGCGAGTAAAGTGGATAATAAAAATGATAAGGATATTATTGCTTGATAACAGAGTGAATACAAAGTGTGATTGTGAGGAGAATTGTATATGAGAGTTCGTTCTGTTTTTTTTTTGCCATTACATCAGGAATCTATTTATAGTGAATAATACAACGTCTAGATCCCTATCTCCACGCAACGGCTATAAGACAGGGCTCTGTTCCTCGTGCTTTGTTTTGAATGCCACGTGTAAAGCTGATTGCGTGATACTTGGTCTTCATCCATTTGGAAGCTCGGGTTAGCCAGAGAGGGGGAAGTCCACCTAGTCTTGTGGGCTGCTTGGTTTTCGTGGACTGATCATGGAGCTTGGGGTCTTCGGTTTGAATGAGCTTTATTTGGTGAAATGGGCCCACTATGTTGTGTTGAAGCTTATCGTTGTACATCATGGGACTTTCTCCTTGATGTCGTTTTGTCCGTGGTGTCGTTGATTGAGCTTGATGTCGTTTAGCTACTGAGAGGCTAATAATTGTCGTTTTGATACTGGACGAAGTCCCACATCAACATTTCCCTCACTACATTTTTTTGCCGGTTATTTCCTATATAGCTTGATCATTTATGCTAGTTCATTGTACAATTAGCGACATTAAAGCACCTATACACTTCTAACATGGAATCCGTCACACAATTGCAAAGGCCAAAAGCTTTCAAATGTACTTTCATATCACTTTTGAGCTGTTGTTTCTAATTTTGGAAAGGCACGTTCTAATAACTAAGGACCATTTAAATTGAGATTCAAGGCCGAATAAATATCAAATTTTATCTTACTAATTTCTTAACTCATTGACATTATTAAACTTTTTTTTTTGGGACGTGCAGATTTGGCTCGTTTGAATAGAATAATTAACTTATCTTTTATAATGGATATGCGGATTTCGGCCCATCCATTTCAAAAATAGCAAATGTTTCACGTTAGTTAATGTCACGTGTCGTTTAGTTGATCGCCACATGACATTGCCATGTCATTTAATTACCATTTGACAATTATTATTATTTTTAACTGATCTTTTAAATTATTTAAAAAAAATCTAAATTATTTACGGATAACTTATTTATTATTTTTATAATAATTTCAATACCGAGGACCGGAATGAAGTTTTCGACTATTTCAATTCGCGTATATTTGGATTCCGGGTAAAAAAGCAGCTTCAA
Source organism: Parietaria judaica (assembly GCA_954871525.1). Taxonomy (NCBI): domain Eukaryota; kingdom Viridiplantae; phylum Streptophyta; class Magnoliopsida; order Rosales; family Urticaceae; genus Parietaria; species Parietaria judaica. The sequence continues at coordinate 16,818,268 of OX940869.1, forward strand.
GACTATGTACAATTTACAATGGCATCCGGATTTCTTGTTCAGACTCTCAATGCTTCATTACCCGAAACTCCATTCTGGTACCGCGGTTTTTAAATTGTTATATAAATAATTAATAGTTTAAATTATTATTTAATGAACATGTCGTCACTGGATGAGAATTGAGGACGACGAAGATCGGATCAAAAGAAGGAAACGTGGCGCTCCATTATCCGATGCTCACGAAGAGCAATAACTCGGTGTGGGCATTGAAGATGCGGGTGAACCTGCAGGTCCAAGGAGTATGGGAGGCCGTAGAAGGTAGCAATGTCGAAGGGCGCAAGGAGAGGATGACACTCGCCGCCATCTATCAAGGAGTTCCGAAAGACGTCCTTCTCATGATCGCCGAGAAAGATTCCGTAAAGAAGGCGTTGGCGATGCTAAAAACCATGCAATGGGTGCAGATCGCGTCTGAGACGCAAAATTCCAAACGTTGAAGAATGAATTCGAGGTTATTTGGATGAGGGACGGTCGATTGACTATTTTTCCACGAAACTCACGTCCATTATGACTGGTATACGCTCGCTAGGAGACACGGTAGAGGAGACCATCGTTGTCAAGAAACTCCTTAGAGCCGTACCACAAAGGTACATGCAGATCGTGACATCGATCGAGCAGTTCGGCGAACTAAAGACCGTGACAGTCGAGGAGGTTGTTTGTCGCCTTAAAGCCCACGAGGAGAGACTTTAGGGTTATGGTGACAAAGAAGAGGAGAAACACCTCCTGCTCATGCATGAAGAATGGACGACCAGACAGAAGAAAAGCGGGGGAGCCAAATTTTCATCCAGTTCCTCAGATAGGAGCAGCTACGGTGGAGACAGCCAAAGACGTGGTAGAGGTCGTGGACGAGGGCGAGGTCGGGACATTCGAGGTCGCAACAGTGGTGCACCCTGTGAGGAAAGCACGACCAAGAGAGACAAAAGCACAGTGAAGTGCTATAATTGTCAAAAGCTTGGACACTTTGCTTCACAGTGTCGTAGCAGAAACCAAGGCGAGGAAGCAAAGTGATGAGATTCAGTGAAGACGAGCCGACATTGATGTTCACCGAACATGAGGTGAGCCTGGACGAATAAGAAGACGAGGAGACGATCCTCGTAGGCGAGAGAGATGCCAAGCCCGACCAGAGACCAGAGAGCAGAGCGTAGAAAGCAGAGTGCTCTAAGTAGAGAGTAGAGAGCGCAGAGCAGAGAGCAGAGACCAGACAGTTCCGAGCAGAAAACAGAGACAATAGACCAGAGAGCAGACCTGCTCGAAGAAGCTGACCACCAAGATGGTGTTCCTGATCGAGACAAGGTTATTGCGAACCTCCTCGTAAACGGAGAGCAGAAAGTCTGTACCGATGTCTGGTACCAAGACAATGGCGCGAGCAACCACATGACTGGAGACCGAGATAAGTTTGAAGAGTTCGATGAGAAGATCACGATGAGCGTGAAATTTGATGATGGATCAATCGTCAAAATCAAAGGAAGAAGGTCCACCCTATTCGCCTGCAAGAACAGAGACCAACGCCTCATGACCCAAGTGCACTACATCCCAAAGCTGAAGAGTAACATCATCAACCTCGAGGAGATTACGGAGGTGGGCAACACAATTGTGCTATTCGGGTCTTATCTGAAGATGTGGAACCGAAGTGGCAAACTGCTGATGAAGGTGAAGAGAACGCCGAACAGGTTGTACAAGATCCTCCTGGAGATAGGCCAACCCATCTGCTTAATGGAGTCCTTAGAAGACCCGGCCTGGTAATGGCATGCGAAACTTGAGCACGTAAACTTTTACGCGCTCAAGATTATGAGAGAGAAAGAGATGGCCTTTGGGGTTCTCAAGATTGAACACCCCCAACCAGTTATGCAAATGCTGCATGATCGCGAAACAGGCTACAATGTCATTTCTGATCAAGGCAAAGTTCCAAGCAGAGTGACCCCTTCAACTGGTGCATGCGGACCTCTGTGGTCTAACCACCCCAGCAACTTTAGCCGGAATCTAGTACTTCCTACTACTTGTTGATGACTATAGTCGCTGGACGTGGATTTATACGCTCAAGGAGAAGAGTGGAGCTTTTGAAGTCTTCAAGAAGCTCATGAGGCTCGTGGAGAATGGGTCAGAACACAAAATGAAGGTTTTGAGAACAGACCGAGGTGGAGAGTTCACATCCCAGTAGTTTGGAAAGTTCTGCGATGAAGAAGGAGTCGAGCGCCACCTGACCGCACCGTACACGCCCCTGCAAAACGGTGTGGTAAAGAGACAAAAATGGACAGTGTTGCGGTTTTGGGGAGAAGCAATTAGACACGCGGTCTATCTGCTGAACCGTTTGCCAACAAAGGCGCTAGGAGAACGCACCCCCTACCAGGCATGGTTTGGAAAGAAGCCCCACTTGGAGCACTTGAGAGTGTTGCGGTGCCCTGCAAATGTGAAGACTGTGGGCCCCCATCTCAAGAAGCTCGATGACAAAAGTCACACAAACTCTTTGACTCCCCATGCGGCAAGATCCAAGTGAGCAGAGATGCCGTGTTCGAAGAAGATAAAAAATGGGTTTGGCGCGATGAGAACGGTGAGCCTGAACAGAACTCAGTTGAGTTCGAAGTAGAAGAAGACGTTGGGGAGCAGAAGGGGCCAGCAACATCCAGTCCGGGTACCCCCACCAGCTCGTGTACCCCCACCAGCTCATCCAACTCAGGTACTTCCACCAGCCATTCTGCCCGGGTACCCCCACCTGCTCATCTTGTCTGGATACATCGAGGACATCCAACCCGACCAGCTCGGATGACTCTTCAATTAAGGATGGCCCAAGCGGATTTCACCCCCTAGCAGAAGTCTATGAACAGCCTCAAGAAGTGGACATGAGCCTAGAAGAGCTGTCCCTTTTATGCGCCGAGGAGCCAGCCAACTACCGAGAGGTAACAACCGAGCAGGATTGGAAAAAGGCAATGCGGAAAGAGCTGGAGTCCATAGAGAAGAACAAAACATGGGAGCTCACCGATATACCCAAAGGCAAGAAACCCATTGGTTTAAAGTGGGTATACAAGATGAAGAATGACACCAAGGGGAATGACCTGAAGCACAAGCCGAGGCTAGTAGCCAAAGGCTACGTGCAGAAGGGAGGAATCGACTTCGAGGAAGTCTTTTCTCCAGTAGCGAGACTGGATACGATCAGACGCATCCTAGCCCTAGCAGCTCATCAAGGTTGGGAGATTAACCACCTGGATGTCAAATTGGCATTCCTAAACGGTGACTTTGAGGAAGAAGTGTACGTCAGTCAACTTGAAGATTTTGGCGTCAAAGGCAAGAACCAGAAGGTGTACAGGCTCTCTAAGGCTCTTTACGGGCTACGTCAAGCTCCAAGAGTATGGATCATACGCCTCGAAAAGAGATTGAAGAGTCTTGGATTTACAAAGTGCTCCGGAGAGCAGGCAATGTAAACTATCAGCAACGGAGAAGAAATTCTGGTCGTCAGAGTTTATGTGGAAGACCTGATAGTCACTGGATCCAGCAAAGGAGGTGTAGAAGAGTCTTGGATTCACAAAGTGCTCCAGGGAGCAGGAAGTGTACACCATCAACAGCGGAGAAGAAGTTCTTGTCGTAAGAGTATATGTGGACGACCTGATTGTCACTGGATCCAGCACAGGAGGCGTAGAAGGATTCAAGAAGTAGATGATGGCCGAATTCGAGATGATTGACCTCGTATTACTTTTGTACTACCTTGGCATCGAGGTGGACCAGAAGAAAGACTGCATTACGCTGAAACAGTCGGCCTATGTGAACAAGATCCTTAAGTAGTTCGAGATGGCGGACTGTAACCCAAGCAAGTATCAAATGGAAGCGAAGTTGCAACTTGGGAAGGATGTTGAAGGAAGAGAAGTGGATCTCACAGAGTATAGACGTGTGATCGGGTGTCTCAGGTATCGTAGCCACACCCGACCAGACATCTCACACGCAGTTGGGATAGTGAGTCGTTACATGGAGAAGCCCACGAGCACACACCAGGAGGTATCTTTCCATCAGGATTGTCCCCCACCAGAAAGCTCCCGATAAGAAATGGGCCCGAGCAGAAATGCTCGTTAGCAGCAAGGGAACCTAGCAGGATTGTCCCGAGCAGCTTTGGTAGGGACACACGCCAAAAGTCAGCGGAAGCTATTCCTGGAAGGTGCCAAACTTGAGGAGCAAGTTTGGAGATTTGATTTGATTTGGTTTTCTGATTCTGCTAGGATTCGTGTCAATGTAGAAGATTTGATTGAGTTTATTTTAGGAAGTTTCTGCTAGGGTTTCATTTATCTGGTCCCTATAAATACTAGTGTTAATGTTTAATTTTTGTAACTCCATTATTATTATTATTATTATTATTATTCCTTTGACATTAATAAGAGAAGCTTTTTCTCCCAAGTTTTTTCTCTTTTTTTTCTTGCTCAACATGTGTTCTTTGGCAGATCTATTTCATTGGGAACCAGCACTTTGTGTTCTTTAACTTCGTCCTACATCAAATGATTAACTAAATGGATAAAAAAATGACGAGCTTTGTTATTATTTATTAATACCAAAACAAAACTCTAAAAAAGAATATACACCTAAAATGAGTGGGCCAAACAAAGTGAAAAGTGTAATATATAAACTTTTCATTCCTACACAAATACATAACATGTATGTTGACGTGAATAATCACAACCAACTGTCACAAAGTGATGACACTTCGGTACAATATAAAAGATGATGGATCTCAATAATTCGTAGGGAATCCACTTTGTTCCAAGACAGCAAGTGTATAAATAATATATATATATAGAAACGGACCACAGAAATAAATAAGAGTTTCTTTATTCCTTCATCACGAGATTGAGTACATAGTGTCTGTGTATAATGTAAATAGCTTGTATGATAATAATGCCCCCCCCCCCCCGATCAACACAATCTAAAAACCTTGCCCTTTTTTTAAATCCATGTAACAGCTCCAAGACCAAGTTTTCCTGCTGATGCTTTGTTTGATTGCCACGTGTAAAGGTGTATCCGTGGTGTTAGGTCTTGATTCCTTCATGGTCTGACGTGGCAGTCGCTTTGAGCTGGTCAGCTTGGAGAATGTGCGCCTAGTCTTGAGGGTTACCGGGTGTTCATAGAATTGTCCAGGATGTGTACGTTGCTTCAGCTTGAATGGACCTGCCTTGATGACTTGAGCTGATTTTTTATAAAAGCCCATGTTCATTTGTGTCTCCAACCTTTACGTCATATGGGCGTAGTGGATGCCGTGCATGCTGGCGGGGAAAGGATGTTGTTTCATAACTTGACAGACAAATTTGACAACAGTGAGCCCCCTAGTGCACCAAGTGCGCAACAGTTGGTGGACTTCAGCACGTTGATGTCCCTGAGTTTATTTTCTTTGAATTATTTATTTTTATCAATAATGTTTTTCATCATCGTAAAAATTTCGAGATAAAGATAAAAAAAATGGCGGGCAAAAGTTTGAATTTTTCATGCGAAATTGGATTTAGTCAAAATGAAAATAATTCCTTTGAGATGAAACCGAATCTGTTTTGCGAGAGTATTTTTTTTTGTGCATAGCAGGAACACATGGAGGCTAGGTATTGACTTAGCGTATGGATCCTTCATGCCGAGCAACGAGCCAATCGAAATGCTGATTTGACAACGGTTTGAAACCCTTTTGAATTCCAGCTGACACAAAGATTTTGGACGTGATGGGGATTATATAATCCCATTAAATATGCGGTTATCATGATTGCTTGCTGGTTTTTTGATGATCGTGGCTCGAGAAAGTCGAGGTTGAGGTGAGATTGATTTCCTATAAACCCAATGTTTTTCTTAGTTCATTTTCATCTTCTCTCTGCGCATCGCTCTCTCCTTTTCTCTCTTTGCTTCTTCTAAAATTTCCTCTTCTTCCAAAGAACAATGGGTATTGTTAGATTCGTCCCCTCCCTCTGTGCTTACTCCGCCGTATCTGAGGGATTTGCATGTCACGTATGACATTTTTTATTTTATCAAGACCCAGCTCCCGGAAGAGGGGCAACATGCGTTTGAAGAGAACGAGGGTTGGAGGTGCATGTATGAGGCCATCCTGGAGGCTGGGATCGAGCTTCCACTTCTGGAGGCGGTTATCGAGTACCTTCAGTATTTGGATCTTGCTCTTGTTCAGATGGTTCCCAACGTCTATCGTAACCTAGTTGCTTTGAGAGTGCTGGCTAGAGAAAACAACATGGTCGGGGAAATCGTCAAGCAAATACTACCTTAATAGTAGATCGGGGAAAACCCCGGACATTCGAGGTGGATGGGCTGAGAGGTTCTTTTTGTTTCGGGATACTCGTCCGAGGGCAGCGAGGTCCCTGCGGTGGAGCACTGGTTCCGGTGGAGCGTCGAGCCCTTGTTTGCTGTGCTTTTATTTTGTTTCGAGGTATGTTTCGAGGTGGACTCGAGGTTTCGTTTCTTGAAGAAGAAACTTGTTCCAAAAAGCAACATCTCGTGGGGGGATTTTCCGGTTGCGAGGATCCAGCGTTCGAGCTATTGGAGGATCCGAGGTACCCGAGGTCAAGCATACTAAGCTATCCCCATAAGCATTGCAGGTGAAGGCTTTTTACGTGGTTTTTACCCTCTAATGAGCATATTTTTTTTATCCGATTATTCCACTTAATTGTGTTTTCCATCATTGTAGCTCCAACTGAGTCTGTGAAGTCATCGAGCCACAAAGGTTCTTCTCCCGATCATCGAGGAGACGATTTTACCCATGTTGTTCACCTCATCTTTTCCCCGAGCAATGAGACCCCTACGGATACTTTGCTTGAAGCCCTTCTGGCTAAGGCTGAGGAAGCTCAGTCCACTCGCAGGGTTAAGATTGAGGGCGAGGTGACGACTGATGAAGAGAAGCTTGCGCCATTAGAGGCGCGAAATGATTCGATACCTCGTACCGAGAAGCGCGAGCGCTCCATGGATCGCTCTGATGTGGCCCCGCTCTAGCAAAGAAAAGCAAGGTGATTCCCGACCGCTCAACACCTCATACGAGGTCGAATCCTCAGAGGCATCCTCCAGCGGACCTTTAGGAGGCCAAGAACGAAGTAATTACCGCCTCGTGCCTTGCTGTTAAGAAGTTCTCCGAGAAGCTTTTCAAGTGAATCGAACGTCGCGATGACACTGTCGCCAAGCTAGGAGCCCAGTTGAAGAGATAAATCTCGTCCGAGGTTCTTCGATGTAAGTTTTTAAACTATCTTGGTTTGTGTTGGAAGATTTCTGTGGTCGGAGGGATCGCTGCCGGACTGAGCGTGATGGGTTTCATCTCCCAGGTGGTGCTGTGTCTGGTGCCGGCGGCCCTGACTCCTCTCCGGTCTCTTCCCCCACCTCGTCTCGCGCTACTCCCGTCAAAGGCGTCTGTCCCAATGTTTCATCCGAAGTCGACGCTGTAGATAAGGAAGCCCCATAGGTCAAAACCGGCATGGAAGAGGTTGTTGGTAAGGAACTCGCCGAGAAGGAGGTTGCTGAGGACGAGGCGATATACCAGGGCGCAGAGGCCGGAGCTCGTGACCAGGTCGCCGACGTGGAGGATGAAGTTTAGTTTTTTAACAAACTAGTATTTTTCTGTTTTTCTTTTTTGTCTTAAGGTGTTGGTGCCCAAATGTGTGTGGTATTTGAACATCTCGCCTCTTTTGGTTGGTATTCCAACCTGGTAGTTTTCCTTGTTTTCCAAGAATTTCTTTTTGGACCTCGTTTCATCAAGGAGTCATTTTGGTGTTGGTATTCCAACATTTTGCTTATGTGTTTTGCCTTCGGGAGTATTCTCGAATATTAATAATATCAACTTTCCCTTTATTTTGCTTGAGTTATTTTCCTTTGTGGTGAACGATTTTATTTTCCTTTACTTTTCAAGGACTTTTGCTTTGACTCTACTTTCTGCCTTTTGTTACTCGTTGGCCATGGGCCATTAGTGCTGGTCCTTGGAAGAGCATTTTCTTTCTGAGAAACTATCTCCAGATAGGCGTTGGACTCGTACGTCTTGAAATTGAATCTCAGTTCGGGGAAGCTAGACATTGTACTTCGAGGAATTTGTTGGTTATTTCGGCAAAGGGTTTCGAGGTGCTTTGAACATTTCGCGCACTTTGTACTAATCTTTGCGCGGTGAAATTTTGAAGAAAATGAGGTGAAGAGTGAGTGCGTAGACGATGAGTCTATACTCCCACCCCTTCGGAAGAAAACTACAATCATCATAACGGGATGCGTGATATTTTGTTTTTCGAGTCATCTTGTCTAGGCGTGATGGAGATTTAAAAGGTGAGGGGTTTTGCCTCTGCCGAGGCTGCCTACGTACCCCTGTTTTTAGGGATCAAGCCACCACGTAGTTCCAATTAGTACCTCCCTTTATAAGTAATACCTTTTTAGGTGTTGGGTGTTCCAACTTCGGAGGACTTTTAGTTGTTCGGAATTTTTGAGTCTGTATACGCAAGGGAGTACTATTTCGGATACTATATATGGACCTTCCCAGTTGATTCCTATTTTACCCACGTTGAGCCCCGCCATGTTTTGGAACACTTTTCACAGTAATGGGATCCCTACAATGAAGGAACGAGGTCGTACCTTTGCGTTGTAGTATCTCGCTATTACCCTTTGGTAATTTGTGATTCCACACAGCGTTCGGTCTCTTTGGTTGCTACCTCGGAATGTCCATTCCCTTGGGGTACCTCGGGGTCGAGGTGTTTAAGGATATTCCTAGGCAGACGCAGAAATTTTTAAATATGTTCGAAATGAATTGGGGACCGATGTTGGCTATGATCTTCTTCGGGAGTCCAAACCTGCAGATAATGTCTTTCTATACAAACTTTTCTACATCGACGTCCTTAATGTGAACATATGCCTTTGCTTCTACCCACTTCATGAATTAGTCGGTTCCTATCAGTAGGAACCTCGTCAGCCCTTTGGCGGCTGGCATAAGTCCGACGATGTCCATTGACCACTTCATGAAGGGGTAAGGCACTGTCACTAACAAGAGTTTTAAGGCTGGCTGTTTTATTGTAGGGACATGCTTTTGGCATGTGTCGCATTTTCTAACATGGGTTTCACTATCTTCCAGCATTGTAGGTTAAAAGAAACCTTGCCATTTTACTTTGTTTGCTAATGATCTTCCTCCGGAGTGGTTCTCGCATATTCTCTCGTGTACTTTACGAAGTGCGTTCATCGCGTCTTTGTTTCTGAGGCACTTAAGGTATGGTACGCTGAAGCTTTGTTTGTACAAAGATTCATTGATCATGTAGAATCACGAGCTCTTGGCTTTAGGTTTTCTCGTTTCCTGACAATCGCGAACTGTCTCTCCATCTCATATGTATTTTATGACGGGGGTTCTCCAATTATTATTTCAGAGCTCGATGCTATTGATTCAGAGGTCGATGGTTGGTGCGTCTATTGACTCCATTGGTATGATTCGCTTCACTTCAGGGTCCGAGGCGGATGCTAAACCTGCCAAGGCGTTAGGTTGTGTGTTTTCACTTCGCGGGATTTGGATGATTTCGACTTCGTCGAATGCCTTCATCAGTTGTTGCACGAATTTTAGGTAGGCGTTAATCCTTGAGTCTTTAGCCTAATATTCTCCCCCTATTTGGCTTGTGACCATCTTGGAGTCGGAGTGGGCCTTGACCTTTGACGCTCCCACGGCCTTTTCCAATTTCAATCCGGCTATTAGCGCCTCGTATTCTGTCTCCTTGTTTGAGGCTTTGAATTTTAATCGGAATGACTGCTCTATCACATCGCCACTTGGTGATACGAGGTGGATCGTTGCTCCCGACCCTTCTAGGTTAGATGATCCATCCACTTTTAGGATCCATACTTCGTCTCCCAACAGTCATTCTGGCTTTTCTGTGGACAGTTCTACTAGAAAATCAGCGAGGATTTGCGATTCAGCAAATGTACGTCTTTTGTATTCCACGTTGAATTCGCTTAGCTGGATGGCCCACTTTGTCAACCTTAAAGACTAGTTAAGACTGTGGAGTACGGTTCGTAGTGGTTGCAGGGTCATTACCACGATGGTGTGAGCATGGAAACAGGGCCTCAGTTTCCATGCCGCGGTTTTTAGTGCTAGCGCGAGTTTTTCTAGTGCGGGATATCAGGTTTCGGCATCTTCCAATGATTTACTCGTATAAAAGATTGGATTTTGGTCACCCCGATCATCTCGTACTAGTACGCTACTGACTACAAAGCTCGTTACTGCGAGGTAGATGAAAACCAGTTCCCCGGTTATTGGGATGACCAATATAGGAGAGGTCGAGAAATATCTCTTGAGATCTTGAAATGCTTGCTCGTATTCCGGCGTCAACTCGAACTTCTTGTTTCCATTTAACATTTTTTTAGAAAGGAAGACACTTGTCCGTGGATCTCGAGATGAAGCGGTTCAGAGCTACTATCCTGCCGGTGAGTCTCTGGACTTCCCTGATGTTTCGAGGTGATGGCATGTTTATCAATGCTCCAATTTGCTCTCGATTAGCCTCTATTCCTCGTTGTGTCACCAAGTATCCTAGGAACTTTCCGGAGGACACTTCGAACGACCATTTAGATGGGTTCAATTTCATTTGATATTTCTTGAGTACTTCGAAGCACTGTTCGAGGTGGGCAATGTGGACCCCCGAGTGCTTGGATTTGACTAGCATGTCATCTATGTAGACTTCATGGTCTTTCTGAGGTATTCCGAGTACATCTTGTTTACCAGCCTCTGAGATATGGCTCCGACGTTCTTTAGTCTGAAAGGCATCACTTTGTAATAGTAGATACCTCGTTCGGTTATGAATGCCTTTGTTTCTTGGTCGTCGGGGTGCATCAATATTTGATTGTATCCCGAGAAAGCGTCCACGAAAGACAACAGCTCGTGTCTGCATGTTGCTTCGACCAATCTGTCGATGTAAGGAAGAGGAAAACTGTCTTTTGGACATGTTTTGTTTAGGTCTGTAAAATTGTTACACCCCACTTCCAGTCCGGATATTTCACCTCGCGTATCGATCCAGCTTGGAGAAGTCGCCGGACCTCGTCATTTACAACTTGCGTCTCTCCAGGGCCAGTTTCCTCTGTTTTTGTTTAACTAGTCTATAGCTTGGGTCAATGTTGAGTTGATGGGAGATGATTTTGAGATCGATCCCCGGCATATCCTCATGTGACCATGCGAAACACTCTTTGTTCTTCTTTAAGAACTTGATGAGTCTTTTTCGCACTTTTCCCTTGAGTTTGGCTCCTATCCCGACGGTATGTTTGGGGTTTCCTTCATCAATTGAGACTTTTTTGACCAGCTCTAGTGTTGGAGACTCGTCCTCGTCTCCCGAGGTGTTTCTCACTTCGTTCATGTCAATTTTCTTTGATTGCTACGCGATGTGCACCGTGCTCTGTTTGGCGAGCAGGAAACTAGACATGTAACATCTTCTTGACATGGCTTGATTGCCTTTTATCTATTTTATTCCCTCTTCAGTTTGGAATTGTTAGCTATTATGGTATGTCGACGGCACAACCTTCATTGCGTGCAGCCACGATCTCCCAAGTATGACGTTGTATGGGGATGGCCAGTCGATCACCATGAATTTGGTTGTAGGTTTACCCCTCCTGCCAGCACGAGGAGTTTGATTTACCCGATAGTGTTGATGGGGTGGCCACTAAAACCGGTCAGAGGGATTGACTCTCTGTCAATATCTTCGGCCTTGGTTCTCATCTGACATAGTGTAGATAGGAAAATTACATCGGCCGAGCTACCATTGTCAATAAAGATCCTTTTCGTGACCTAATTGTCGACGTTGAGGGATACCACTAGGGCATCATCGTGTGGTCTGGCAAGTTGTCTTGTGTTGCTCTCCTTGAATGTGATCAGAGCTTAGGGACCTTGGGATTCTGCGCGAGTCAAAATCGTTTGAAGTTTTCGTTGGTGGGCTTTGATCGAATTGGCTGTAGGTTTACACTATTGGGATCCTCCCATTATCACATCGATTACTTGTGGCTTTTTCTGCTGAGCAGGCTCTGTGACCTAGTTGATTTGTTTTCCCTTCTTCTCTGAAGGTGAGTCTGAGACTTCGGGTTGAGGGCTTCTATGTTAAAGTCCTTTATTTCACATCGTTCGAATCTCTCGCCTAGTGCCATTTAGAATTTTCGGCAAACGATGGTCACATGGCCATAGACTTTAAGGAACTTGCAGTAAGCCTTCGGGTTTTTAGGCCAGGGATCATTCTGTTGTTGCCCTTTTCCGTATGAGGCGTTTACTTTGTTAGACTCAGATTTCACCACGTAACCAGGGGGATTGGGACCTCGTTTGGTGTTGCCATTGTATGACCACCGCGTGGGTTGTTGTTCCCCCTTTGTTGGTTTTGATCTCGGGACGGCCTAGTTTGGAATTAGGGTTTAGGAGCCAAGGGTGTTGGATGCCGCTAGTTCAGCTCGTTCTTTCTCGACCCTCATCCAATTATTTCCACAGTGCATCATGTCTTCAATTGACGTATACCAGTTTATACAAATATCCTGCTTGAATTTGGATTTGTACCATAGCCCCGAGGTCGGTGCAGCGATTATCGTTTCATCGCTCACCCCTGTGAGACGAGACATTACATTTATGAATCTGGATATGAAGCTTCGAAGAGGCTCGTCTTTTAACTGTTGTAGAGCGTAAAGTTGAGCCGCTGTTGTCTCCGTCGCCATAAAAATTGAGAAGTGCTTTAGGAAAATTTATGTTAGCTGATCGAACGAGCTGATCGAATAGGGTTCCAGCATGAAGAATCATTCAAGGGCTGTTTCCACCAGGTGTTTAGCAAAAAATTGACATTGTCCAGCACCTCGTTGCGATGGTTTGAGGTTTGCTATCCCCATTGCGATATGAAAGGCTCTGAGATGCGCTCTCGGATCCGTTTTCCTGTCATAACGGGGGATATTCACATTCCCAATGTCTCTGATCTTTACGTTGGTGATCAAAGCCATGAAAGGTGTGCACATCAATTCCTTGACGAGTCGGTCGATTTCGGTGGCTGCCGAGGTGGCATTGTGGACTTTGAAGTTTACTGCTTTCACCTCGATGCAGACTTCTTTGACAGTTTCCCTCAGTTCTCTTAACTATGCCTGAAAAGACTGGTCAGGGTGCACGAGGAAGTCTGCCCCGTCCGTTCCCGCGATACTTAGTGGAGGTGATAATCATCCTCGTTCAATGTGAACGGGGTTATTAACAGCATCTCCAACCCTTACGTATCGTGGTCTGGGCGGTGGAGGAGGTGGAATTAGGTCTTCTTCCGCACCTCGTGTCAGTTTCTTTCTGACTGGGGTTTGAAATTTGGAGTCCCTTTGAGGGTTATGAGCACCGTCTTCGGCCGTTGCTGACCTCGGTCCCATGTTAAGGTTTCTCGGGGAGGTGTTTCCCTGAGAATTTACTCCGTCTATAGGTTGTCCACGGTCCCTTGTGGGAATCGTGTTACCCGTACTTCCGGGTGCAGTGTTTCTCACCTCAGTTGATCCCGAGGTATCTTGGGATTCTGAGAAATCCAAGACCCTTCCCGAAATTACGTTCCTGCGAGGGACGGAGGAGAGCTGAGTTCGGATCGAGTCCATGACCTCCGTTAACATTCCTTCGATTCGGGATTGATTTGAGTTCAGGTCCTCTAGTTTTTTCTAGAATTCCTTAGTACTTTAATTCCCTTTTTTGATTTTTTTTTCAGGATGGACTCCATCATGGCTCTTACAGCAAGCTCTTGCGGCTGGTTTGCCGGATTGACCTCGGACTGGTTCGTTGGAGTTGCTCAAGCAGGGTCTGACGATCTTCTAGTTTTAGTGCCTGTTATTTTTCAGTCTCGTAAAGTGGATTCGCGTTGTATAGGAATGCATTGAACTTTCCGACAGATGGCGCCAAACTGTTGATGTGAATAATCACAACCAGCTGTCACGAAGTGATGACACTTTGGTACAATGTAAAAGATGATGGATCTTAATAATTCGTAGGGAATCCACTTCGTTCCAAGACAACAAGTGTATTAATAATAAATATATAGAAACATACCACAAAAATAAATAAGAGCTTCTTTATTCCTTGATCACGAGATTGAGTACAGCGTGTCTATGTATAATGTAAATAGCTTGTATGATAATAATGTTCCCTTTGATCAACACAATACATCTCATTTATATTCTAAACACCTTGCCCGTTTTCCTAAATCCATGTAACGGCTCCAAGACCAAGATTTCCTGCTGATGCTTTGTTTGATTGCCACGTGTAAGGTGTATCCGTGGTGTTAAGTCTTGATCCTTTCGTGGTCTGACGTGACAGTCGCCGTGAGCTGGTCAGCTTGGAGAATGTGCGCCTAGTCTTGAGGGTTACCGGGTCTTCGAAGAATAGTCCAGGATGTGTACGTTGCTTCAGCTTGAATGGGCCTGCCTTGCTGACTTGGCTGATTTCTTATAAAGGTCCATGTTCATTTGTGTCTCCAGCCTTTATGTCGTATGGGCGTAGTGGATGTTGTGCGTGCTGGCGGGGAAAGGATGTCGTTTCATAATTTGACAGACAAATTCATTGTCGTTTTTTAGGGGACGAAGTCCCACGTAAAAAATGTATACGTACAATCTGTCCCCAAAATCCCCCCTAAAGACCCATCCGGGTTTTCTTTTTTTCTTTTAATTTTAAAAAACCGGATACGGATATATCTGGGGCCGGGAAAAAAAAAATCCCGGGTATATCCGGATTCGGGGTTTAATTTATTTATTTATTTTTTTTAATTTGTGTTATTTATTGTTTAGTCCCTAAATTCGTTTAATTGTTCAAATCTAACATTTTGGTACTTAAGTTCAGTTTTAAAAAAAATAAATGTTTAAATTCTTAAATTATTTTGAGTGTTTTAAATATTTAAAAAAAAAATATGAAATAAATAAAACATACAACAACAAAAGAAAGTAAATATGCGTTTTTTATTTAACAAACTCGAAGGTCGGATACGGGAAAGTACAACTACAACCAAATTTTGAAAGGCAAACGAAGTTACAAATTCAAAGTACAATAAGAAAACGAACAATTGAAAACGAATTACATTTGAATCTGTGAAAAGTAAGTTGCCATTTCTTGGTCGAACACATCGTTTTCTTGTTGTCGCTTGTTGGCCATAATCCAATCTCTCGAAAGCGTAAGGATCTCGACCATCAATGATCTCGTAGACTTGCGGCGAGGCTCTAACATCCTTCCGGCCATTGAGGATTCCGCCTCCTATGACACCGTTGAGACCGGGATTGTGAGAATGTCACGAGCCAACAAGGATAAAACCGGATACTTCGATCGGTTTGCGTGACACCATTGAAGAATGTCGAGGCCTTCGTTAGGGCACGGTGTCGGAGGAAGGTTGCAGAATCGGGCGTACTCGTCGATGGTGTTGCGCCGTCGACGTCGACCAAGAACTTGAGATCCCGAAGCACCACTTCCTTGTGAACCCGATGAAGAAGTCGTCGTATTGTCGCGCCCAATACCTGTAAGGTTGTAGAATAAACGGTGATTGTACACGTATGGTGAACCACCAGCCCCGCGTCTGCCCTATATTGAACAAAAAAATTTAACGTTTATTAGAGTAATTTTAGGAAATTAATATAATTAATCTTAAGAAATAAAGTTAAAAAAATTACCTGAGTTTGTTGTTGTTGTTGATTCGTTTCCTCCTTCTGATCTTCCAAGTCGTTATATTTTTTCTCGTACTCTTGGTAAAGGGCCTTCATCTTTTGATCCGCATCGAAGTAATTGTGCGTCATATAGGGCTCCCCCGTGATTTCTTGCATGGCAGTTAAGACATCCTGCAGTTTGGAAAGCTTAAGTGTCGGATCCACGATTACAGCGGCGCAATATAGAAATGGGATCTTGTCAGGACTCCAATAATACTCAAACTTTGCAATCATCGGGGTTAGTACATCGGTAAATAAACTATTACGTTTTGTGGTTTCAAAATGACAAAGTATATCGAAAATAGCGGGCAAAGCTCTCTGAGACGTGGGTGAGTAAACATGAGATAAATCAATAGTAATTTGATTAAAAAGGTATATAAAAGCCTGGAATTGGATGGCGGTTAGCCAATCGTCCGGAGTGATGTCTTCGCGGTCGTCGTGCTCGGGGCTGTTGATCCAGTTCGTAAGAAGCTCCTTGTATGGTATGACAGCATCCAACATCATGTAGGTCGAGTTCCAGCGGATCGGCATATCCGGTTGAAACGTTCTTACCTGGTAACCGTGAACCCTGCAATAATCTTCCCAATAAACTGTACGCATAGTAGATGATCGTATATACAAAATAATGTTCCTAATTTTGGCGATACTATCGGAAATAACGCAAAGACCGGATTGAACTATCAAGTTTATAATATGACATGCACACCTTTGATGAAAACAATCATCCCTAAAATTGGTCAAACTTTCCTTCATTATTTCTACGGCATTGGCGTGGGCACTAGCGTTATCTAACGTAATGGAAACTACTCTATCCTTAAGGTTCCAATCTGACAAAACTTCTAGTATAGCCTCGGCTAGGTTTACTGATGTGTGCCTTACCCTCATCGGCTTAAAACCTATGATACGCTTTTCCATCTTCCAATTATCGTTGATAAAATGAGCTACGACCGTAATATAATCATCATTAGTATGGCATTTCCAACAATCCGACGTTAAAGACACTTTGTAAGAAGATTGTTGGAACATTTCTTGTAAAGCGGCCCTTTGCTGGTTATAAAATTTGAGAATTTTCTCGTGGTTTATATAATACGAGATTTCCCTATAGTTTATCGGCGCCACTTTCATCATCATTTCGTTAAAACCTTCTCCTTCGGGCGCCGATATAGGCAAACCATCGCGTATAGTCCACTGAGCAATAAACATTCTATATACATCATCGGGTAAGCGACTTACCTCGTCTGCCCGCTTTTTCTTCAAGCATGTCTTGACGTGGTTTTCTAGGCGGGTGTTGCCGTGGTTCTTCGGGTGAGCCGGAAATTCCTCACTGCAGTGTCGGCAAATCCCCCACCTATCTTCCAAGCCGGTTTCGTAGTTGTATCTGTAGTCGGGTATGAAGTCGTGCTGCCAAACCGCTCCCGTTAATTTCTTTCGCTTCCTCGCCGGCGGATGAGGGGGCCGACCGTGCTCACCCGGAACTAAGGGTTATTGGGCACGTCCACGTCTAGCTGGCGGCGGCGTTGGTAGAACTTCGTCAACTTCCTCCTCCTCGCCTTGGCCTTGAACGTAGTTCGGGTCTTCCGTATCATCGTTCTCATCATCACCACCACCATGACCATCATACTCGTTATCGGGGTCGTTGGATTGGTTCCTCAACCTCGTTTCCTGAAAAAACAAAGGAATATTACAAGAGTTTAATATTAATTTAAATATTACATAGGAATATTACAATTATTAAATTTTAATATTAATCATTTTAATATCAATCATCTTAATTTAATTAAATTTCATATAGTTAAATAAAAAAGTTAACAAAATTAAAAATGGTATTTCTTATGTGTGAAAGTAATTATCAAGCTCTTTTAGACGGAACTCCCCGAGGTTCCACGGCCAGATCGACTGGAAAGGATGCTATGATCTCATTTTAGGCCCAAGCTTTTCTAGACAGAACTCCTCGAGGTTCCCAGGCTAGCTTGGAGGAGATTGCAAAGCAAACCTTATTTAAAAACCAATCTTTCTATAACACCATAATCCTTAAAAGCTTTATAATTATGACCACACATAAAAAATTCAATTTTTTTTAACTTATTTAATTAACTATTTAAAATTTAACTAAACTAATATGACTAATGATTATTTAAAACAATTTCTTTATCTAACAATTTCAAATATAATAAAACAATTATTTAATTAATTAACTACTTAAATTAAACGTACCTCGGCGTCGTCGGGGGAAACATATTGTTGTTGACGATGTTGTTGGACTTGTTGTGCTTGGTATTGTTCCTCGTTGCTAAGGCTTTGCCATTCCGGAATATAGGGACCTTGATAATTAAGTAAGTTAGTAAAAGCACCGACGTTACCTTGAGAAAATAATAATTGTTGGTTCGGCCCGACGCCACCGGTACCATATTGACCATGAACCGGTAACGGTTGGCTAGAAGAACCGGGAACATTGTGTTGATTCATAACTCCGACATTATAGTTATGTTGACTAAAAGCCGTCCCGCTATTAATCGACAGCGGCGACGGAATAGTGGACCGTCCTTTTCCTCGGACATCAGGACGTCCTCGAGCACGGTTGTTGCCACTCGACATATTAACGACAAATTAAACTAATAAGAACGATTAATAAAACTAGATTAAACTAAATAACACTAATAATAATAACAACAAATAACTAATAATAAACTACAATACTAATAATAACAACTAAATAAACTAAATTAATAACAACTAAAATACCTAAACAATATATTAAACTAAAAATAGAGAGTATTTATATAATTATAAAGTAGCTAAACTATAGACTAAATTCGGAAATATGAGAGCTTGAGAGAGTTTGAGAGAATTAGAGATGAAGAGAAGAAGTTGTGTGAAAAAATGGGAGTGAAATGGTGTATTTATAGGGAAAAATGTGTAGGAATTCGAGTAAAGTGTAATAAAGCCCCAACGGATCTATTTGAGGACTTCGAGGCAAATATTTCTGTTGGATTCCAACGGTACAATTTTCTGACGCGTGTCAGGTACTTTTGCCGCAGTCCCTATAAACTACCAACGGCTCTTTAATCTGGGCCGTTGGATCGGCTCTTTAATTTTTTTTTTTAAAAACCCGGATATTTCTATATCTTCGTTGTGTAAAACCCGGATACCGAAATATCCGGATCCGAAAAAACTCGGATCCGGATATTTCGGTATCCGGGTTTTGTATTTT
Organism: Parietaria judaica; assembly: GCA_954871525.1. Classification (NCBI taxonomy): domain Eukaryota; kingdom Viridiplantae; phylum Streptophyta; class Magnoliopsida; order Rosales; family Urticaceae; genus Parietaria; species Parietaria judaica. The sequence goes on from OX940869.1 coordinate 16,837,127, forward strand.
TTTTTTAATCCGGGTTTAACCCGGTTGGGACATTTAGAGGCTTACGTACAATGTATATGCGAGTGTAGATAACGAAAATGAGGATGATGATCGATTAATATATATATATATATATATATATATATATATATATATTAATATCATTTGTCTAGCTCACTTCTCCTAGATAATATATATATATTTAATACATCATGTATATTTTATATTATCTAATTATTCTAGTTTGAATACTGGTCAAAGTAAATATGGTTGCAGGTGCTTATGTACGTATTTTAACATTGCATGATGCACATGCACAAAAGAGTATTTAATGCATAAAATATTAATCTCAAAGAAAAAAAAAGAACAGAAAAAAAAGATGAGGTATGCAAATGCATAAAATATTAAATATTCTAACACCACTTAAAGTATGATATGTGTTTCGGCGATTTTTTAACACTTTAGTGCGCCGATATATACGCAAATAGCATATCAAAATATTATATTTCATAGATATTATACTTCATTATTTGATTATAATTAATCTATTGATTTGACAATTTCGTGATTCATTTACAACTCCTATCCTTATAATAAACTAATAATTACATCATTATAATCGATTCCATTATAAAATAATGAATGGTAGATTGCAGTGTCCGTGGCAGACAATATGTATTGGGAATTTTGGACCAATTATATATATATATATATATATATATATATTAATCAAAAGGTTATCAGTTTGTACAATTACTCAAGATACGATCGTACCCTTCAGCTTATTCAAAGAGACCCTTCCATCATTCCATGAGCAAAACTAACACCAGAAAAAAATGCAAATATATTTTTGCATTTAACTACACTGACACATATGCACATATTGCATATAAAACTCAATATATATATATATATATATATATATATCATGTTTCATGAGTAAAGGAAAAAAACTATTACGTACTTAAAATATGTACTCTGATCCACTATAAGAAGAGAAAGCCCTAGCCTGGTGCTGAATGGGCGTGATGTCGTTTAGTTTGCCTGAATGGTTGTAAATATTATTATTGTCGTCTAGGTTCCACAGTAAGCTTCCCCACGAGCCATACTCGTGATCCGCTACAGCATCAGACCACGGGAACAAAGACGTTGACCCGTATTCTGAAGTAGGGTTCCCGAGAAGAGTGTGCATGTTGTCGCCGAGTTCAGTTTGAAGATGATGATGATTATGATGATGATCGATTCCAGATGTTGGTTTTGTCTCTGGCTCGGTTTTTTCTCCCATTTGGGGCGTCGTTTTTGCGTTCTTGTCATGGGCTTGAAGCATGTCGTTTTGCAGCTTCTCTTTGAGAACTCTGGATCTTCTCTTTCGGAGCATTAGCTGCTTTTGGTGATAGGACTTGTCTTTGTTCTTGAAGTTGGTTCTCCAAAAGTTCTTGATCTCATTATCCGTTCTTCCAGGTAAGTATCGTGCTATGGTGGACCATCTGTATCATATCATTAAAAAATATATTTTAAAAAAAGCCTAAATTGAAATGGGATATATCTATCCAATTAGTGAAAATGTAAGTGGGATAATTGCGGCAATAGTATCTAATCTTATTCAAAATAGTGCAATCAGTTCTCTAGTTTTTTACTATGTCGATTAAATATGCAAGGTCGTAAAATTCGTGTTCTCAATTAATTTCATCTAAATGTATTCGATAATGTTAAGTCATCATTTACACATATTCAATATGAGAAATCTAAAAACGTAAAAAAAAAAAAAAAAAAAAAACGTTAATTTGAGTTCTATATGTATAGAAAATTCAACTTTAATGAAGATACATAAGTCGAAATTAAAATGTCACGACCTAATGAGTATCTAAACAGTGCAACTCAAAAGCTTGAGATTATGGTGTTTCTTTTTTTTTTAATAAATTTGAGTACTTTTACCACGATTATCCCATATATAATATAGCATTATTACTTGTTGCCCCAAAGAGCGTGAAGCTCAACGATGATGCCTTCTTCTTGTGGAGTGATTTGGCCTCTCTTAAGTCCAGGCCTCAAGTAATTCACCCACCTTAGCCTGCAGCTTTTCCCACTCCTATTCAACCCTTTTGTTCAACAACAATAAAATAGTATCAAGTATATATTCATGGTATATTAATATATTTTGTAATTTATACGAATCTATAGCTACATCTATGTATATTAATATCTACGAGATATTAAACTAGTTACATATATATTAACTATAAGCTAAAAATGAAAAAGTAGACGGACACATATTAGTTCAAATATAATAGCTAGTGTAAATACGCATATTATAAGCTACATATATATGTCGCTAATTGCACGTGTATAATAGTATAATATCGATCATTGAGAGTACTATTGTGATGCAAACTTATTATTTTCCAAAATATAGTATGTGTATTACAATCATATATGTATTACATATATTATACCTGCACATTTAGCGACCGAGCTCCATCTTCCTTCACCATGCAAAGAGACATGAGCAGAGAGAAGCTTATCTTCTTCAGGAGTCCAAGGACCTTTTCTCCAACTTATTTTCTCTGGAATATTATTGCTCATTAGACCCACCATATTAATGTTTTGTTTTCTCAGTGCATGGGAATAATAAATAACGAAGCTATATATTTATGATGATCAACGATGCTCTGTGTCTCCAAGTTGTGACACAAACTATATATATATATATATATATATACTTATACTATCTTAATCATATTGGATATATATGCATATGCAATTTAATGACGATCTCGCTGTCAGTCATTAAGATCTTGTCTAAATAGAATTTTAGTTTGAGTTTTTTCCTTTTTAATTATTATTATGGAAATAATTAATTAGTGCTGCTTTCGCTCAGATGAAGCCAAGTGTTGGAACGAAGCTTAATTATTTTTGCCAGTCAATTATAGCAGACCAAGTGGAGCTTCAAAGAGTGTGTTCCGTACAATTTGATGACATTAGCTAGCATTTTAAGGTAGTCATTATTCTTTAATTATATAATTAAGGGCTCATTTATTAATAAATTAAAACGGAACGGCTTGTCTTTCAATGAGAGATCACCAGGTGTTGACACGATAGCTCTTGAATTGGATTGCTTTTATGTGATTATTTACTAGTTTAATAATAAGAAGTTTCTAGGATGCTATTTCGGGCATTGGAGTATCATATTTTTCTTTTTAATACAAGTGACTTTAGTGACTCACCTAGTCTACATGTGGCTAAATTAGCATATACAGAAAAAGTGGAACATTACTTAATTGGCTTAATTGTTTGTTTATCATCAAGCATGCCTATATCTAGGTACCGAGTGTGACTTTAACCATTAAATTAGCTAAGTAAAGTTTGCAAATAATTAAGATTCGACTACAAATTTAAGAACTAATATTCACAGACGCTTGATTTAACTTTTGTTACCTTAGATCTCCCCCTTTACTAATATATGTACACATATAATATATATATATATATTTATATATATATATATATATAAAGAGTTAATATATTGATACTTCATTAACATATTTCACTTTTGTCAAGTCATATTTTAGATTTATGCAATATAAATGAACTAATAATCATGTGCAAACTGAAAAACCAAAAAATATAGAACAAAGAGAACGACATCAAGACTTTTTTGTAACGTAGTTTGGATTATCCCATGGATAATTTGCGTTTGTCGGGCATTCACTCAAATTAATCACTCAAAAGATTATAAGAGATGGTTATAATCTATAACACATAAAGACTTAAAGCATATGACTCCCCGCTTGATTTTACAATAGTAGCTTCAATGCCAGACTCATGAATCTTCGATTACTGCAAGATCCTCTAATTGCATCAACGTCAATGAACGTCTTGCTCGTCCATTGCTTTCACTGAAAGATCATTTGATCATGCAAGATCCCTTTGCTCCAACAAGCTATGAACGCCTCGTTCGTCGATTGCCCTCTCTCTAAAGTTTTTCACGATCCCCTTGTGTCAACTAATTATGAACATCCCCTTGTGGCACGTTGATTGTCTTCCCCGAAGGATGTATTATCTCTGTAAAATGGGGTATAGTCGAATTGAACATTAACTAGTGGGTTATGAGGAGCCAAAGCCTATTACTTCCATATTGTTGTTGCATAATCTTATCCCGAATCTCTTCCGTAGGCAAATTACTTAAGAGATCAACTCAATCATTCCACTGACTGAGGATACACAAATCCTTGAATGATTGATCCCTGTCGGAATACACACTGGTAAATTGATTGATATAACATTAAATTGATCCCTGTTGGAATACACACCGTTAAATTGATTGATATAACATTAAATACAACGTCATATAAGCACAATTAAATCAACATAAATACACGTCATGCATAATACATACGATAGCAGTGTTCTAACAACTCTGTATCAACTAAATTTTTATTTGTGTGAGTTTATTCACTAACTCATAAATCTATTTCAATTTGCCAAAAAGCTTTATTTTGATTTTTTCCCCATAAAAATGTCTACTAGTTTTGTCAAAATTCAAAGACAACTCTTAAATTAATTATCTTAATTTTTATCTTGAATATTAAAACCTAATCTGTTAAATCCTTCTCGGGATTTCTTAATGTTTTTTTTTTTTTTTCGGTTTACTTTCTGTTGCTATCCTTGAAGACTCGTAGCTCGTTGTCTCTAGTCATAATAAAAAATTTAACAGAAATAAATCATCTGAGCTATATTAAACATTTAAGGGATTTAAATGACAATTTGACATATAAATAAAATAAAAAGTAAACCGGTGAAAAATAATAAATTCATGAATTAAAAAAAAAAGAGCACCTCTCGTACAGAATAATAAGTTGAAAATACAAATTGATAAAAAGAAAATAAAAGAAAACATAAATAAAAGGTAATTTTTATTCTTTATAAGTAAAGATAAGTTAATAGTGATCATATTTACTTATATAAACTTAGTGTTTTTATATCAATATTAGAAACATCATCATGTGTTAAATAAAAAGACCAAGCCTATGGCACATAATTTAGATGTGACAAACATGTACTTACTACAGTCTCACGATTTATCCAATGACTCGAGTGACGTTATTGATTTAACTTCCACGAAGCCTACTTATTTGTTCTTGAAAGTTACGACCAATTACTAATCAAACCTGATAATCATGTTTAGGGTGATAATTAAGTCGTACTAATCCACAACCACATTCTTCCCCCTTTATCACTAGCTTTACATATGTGATATACGGCTTCTAGAAGCGTCTGATTTCGACGTGAATGCATTTCACCTATAATTCACATTATTCGGAGAAGTTTCAGCATATTTTATGAATGGAAAAATAGTGTCATAAGTACTCAAAGTTTTTGAAAATTTGACATTAAGTTCTCTCTCTCTTTTTTTTTGGGGTGAAAATTGTCAAACACTTATTTTGTGTATTTCATCATATGTTCCTCCAAAACCGCGCAATGTGTCACGTTTTAAACCCATTAAATATACTATCGTTTATCATTTATATATCAATTTAATTTTTTAATTAAAATGGTACGTGACACGTGATGCAGTTTAGAGCGAAAACATGACGGAAGACACAAAATAATAGTTTGACAACTTTCGCCACTCAAAAAATAAAAGAATTGTAAACTTAAGGTCAACTTTTCAAAAACTATAGGTACTTATGCCGCCATTTTCCCTTAATGAATTTATAAATTATCCTGATTCATGATCTTCATATGTTTCCAAGATCTTATATGTCAAATAATATCACTACTTAATCTTCCAAAGATTTGATGAAGAGAAGAAACTTACTATTATTATTATTATTATTATTATTATTATTATTATAAAAGAACCGAGAAACACACATTTTCAACATTTTCTCGAGTTTACTCCCTCAAACCCGATACTCAACTCGACCCTTGAAACTCTCTATTTTCTAAAACATTTCCCATCAACCCCTACGTAATCACTTTAAATATCACGTGTATTATATAAATTGCATTTATATTCAATCGAGTTTATAAATATTTTTTTTACGGGCTCCGTTGATTTTGCAGTGTACCCAAAAAATCGGATCGGCACAACGAAGTTATAGAATCTTACAAAAATCCTATTAGTATACCCCGTAGTTACCACCTTTTAATTTTATCGTAAATGAGAATTTTGGGCAGTTTGCAGTATGTTGACTTTAAACTCTCTTTTGGTAATAACAGCAACAGAGTTAAAATTCATATGACACTAAACTTCATATATTAAATTAATTGAAACTAGGGGTGGATAAAAATAAAAATAAAAACTTTAACCTGATATTTTTACCGAAACTCAATCAAATCAGTATTGATGTGGTTTTCATCTGCTGATATTAATTTAATTGAAACTTGGTTAGGTGTAGTTTTTATCTTTTAAAATATAGTATTTGATTTTCATTATAAATATATTGAAATACAATACTTGATCTATTATTTGTTAAATAATGCACCGAATACCCACTTATTCACCTAATTGGAACACTAAAATCTAAGGGTGCATAAAAAACCCCAGAAATACGGGTTTTAGACCGTATCCGGACATGAACCGCATTTTAAAAGCTTGGCAATTATATTAAACCGAGTTAAACCGGAACCGGTTTTTTCATATCTGCATCCGAATTAAAAACAGTTCTGGATTTTGGGGGTATTTATAGGTTGCTCAAACCCGCTTTTTAATTTACTTTTAAATTTTTAGTATTTTTCTCTCTCTTTTTTTTTTCTTTTTCTAAAGAACTTTTCTCCTTTTCATATCATTCAATATTCTTATGCTATTTTTCATTCCTTTGTAATTTAATACATATATTTTAGTAAGAGATTTAACAGCTAAAACTATTTTTCAATTAAAAGAAAATAAGATTTTTTTTAATTAATTAATCAAGATTCGGGTTTTGATATTAAATTCGGGTTTAAACCCGCATCCACAAACCCGGATTTAAAACATTTCAATCTAGGTACGGGTACCCCCATTTTATAAAATCTTGATTTTGAATCCCAATTCTCATTTTGACACAAAAAAATAAATAAATAAATAAATAAATAACATTTGAGTAACCAGCACACTCTCACCCCTACTAAAAGCTACCCATGAAGCTTTTTGCAAGTCTTTTTCCCTAACTTTACAGATGGGTGATATGCTTTTTTATTGATAAGAAACTCTATTATTTAGTCAATTATTATTGTTTTCAAGTACTAGTTTATGTATAATGCTCGGTGCCAGCTTAGTTAAATTGTTAAAATAAAGAGGGATCAATTTTCAAGAGCGCGATAAAAGAAAACATTGAGGTTTCTTTGATGTTTTAAAAATTGATAACTTGTTTTACCGATTAAATTTTACAAATATATTTATAATTGATAAATTATAAGCCGACGAATTTTTTAACATGATAGTATTTATAAATATATATGATAAATATTAAGTATTTTTAAATATATAGATAAAACTATAGACTTCTAGGATTTTTTTTTTTGAGTTTCTAATAAATTTGTTTTAATAATTTTTATATTAAAAAATATTAATTTTGAAGGTTCTTATGGAGTGTTGAAAATTTTATAAATTTGATTGGTTTCCAGGTTCTTAAACAAAATAGATTTTGAGAAAATCTATACCCCAATGTAGAGTTTAAGGGGATTCTGATGCATATCGATGGACCCAACAAGATTTTGAACATTGAAGGGAGGGACTAGGGAGAATGGAGATATATCATATACGTGACATTTTTTAAGGGATAATCGCAACATAAGTCTATAAATTTAGGCCAATTGAGGCGGTATGGATTCAAATCCATTTAATAGCGACATATGTACCAAATATTAACAAAAGTGGGTCAATTTGTTTTCCTTCCATAGTTGACCAACTTTCGTTGGTCAAACTATCCATATGGCAATTAAACGTCGATGTGGCGCCATGTCATCGGCCAATTCTGTAATACCCTCAATATTATATATATATATATATAATATTGAGGGTATTACAATAATATTGAGGGTATTACAATACTCCACCCTTTTAAAAATTTCGTCCTCGAAATTTAAACAAGTCAATCCCCGAAAAGACGATTATTTCTCCATCATCTCCGACTCTAACTCCCATGTTGCCTCTCTTAGGTCGTGATGGTTACACACCACTTTGACTAAAGAGATCTCTCGCCGACGAGGAACTTTACCTTCATGGTCGATAATCTGAATCACGTATTCCTCGTACGTCTCATTTTCTTGAATGGGCATCTCTATGTACTCAATGATTTGTTGAGGATCGGGTTCATATTTCCTGAACATCGACCATGAAACACATTATGAACATGAGTTAATTACGGAGGTAAAATCAAGCCTGTAGGCAAATAGCCCAACTCTTTCAACTATCTCGAACGGACATGTGTATTGCGGAGCCAACTTTTTTTTTTTAACGAGAAACACCGCGCATTAGTGTAACCTTCAGAAACACATAGTCGCCAACCATGAATCCCAATGGCCTTCGTCTTCGATCCGGGAAACTCTTCTGGCGACTTTAAGCAGTCTTGAGTCTTTCCCGAATAAACTTATTCGCTTCAGTTGTCTCTCTGAGGTAGGAAGGACCGAGAGTAATATGATCTTCATACTCGGCCCAACAAAGAGGTGAACGACAAGGTCGACCATACAAGACATTATACAGTGTCATACTGATACTAGCCTGAAAGCTATTATTGTAAGCAAACTCCACGAATGGTAGTCGCTCCTTCCACTTTCCTCCAAAATCCTAGGCGCATGTCCGAAGCATGTCTTCTAAGATCTAAATTACTCGCTCTGATTGGCCATCGGTCTGAGGATGAAAAGACGTGCTCAAACTCAAATCGGTTCCTATTTCTTTTTTTTTAATCCCATCCAAAACTTTGAGGTGAAACGAGCATCTCGGTCTGAAACTATTGAAACATGGACCCCATGAAGCTTTACTATCTTTTCCACATATAGTTTACAAAGTTTCGGAACTTTAAAATCTGTCCGAATGGGGATAAAGTGGGCTGATTTTGTCAATCTATCAACGATCACCCACACTGCATCATATACACCTCGAGTCTGAGGAAGTCCCAAAACAAAGTCCATAGTGATGATGTCCCATTTCCACTCGGATATTTCAAGTGGCCTGAGATCCCCGCCGAGTCTTTGATGCTCTGCTTTGACTATTTGGCAAACTGGACATCTCTTCACGAACATCGCCACATCCGATTTCATTCTGTACCAATAATATTGCCTCTTCAGATCTTGGTACATTTTCGTACTTCCTGGGTGAATAGTAAACTTGGAACGATGAGCTTCTTGTAGGATGGCACTTCGTAATGTAGCATCATCGGCTACTGCAAGCCTCCCTTTGTACAATAAGAATCCATCGACTCCCACATTCCATCCTTCAAGTTATTCTCCAGCTTGTAATCGATTTCATATCTCTTGTAATGTTTCATCACTCCACTGACTTTATCTAACTTGAAGTATCATTGATGGAACGGCTATGACATTATACTCACATGCTTTATGCCCGTCGCTATGGAATTCTAAATTGTAATCGCCAATGGTAACTGATCTCTTCCATGGCTCCAAGTTCAGAGAAGCAAGCAAACCATGGTTCTTTCGACTCAATGCATCGGCCACCACATTTGCTTTTCCTATGTGATATTGTAGACTAAATTCATAATCTTCCATTTACTCCACCCATCTTCGTTCTCGTAGATTCAAGTCTCTCTGCGTGAACAAATACTTGAGACTTTGATGATCGGTGAATATTTCAAATCTTGTCCCGTAAAGATGACAATGCCAGATTTTGAGTGCAAATATCACTGCTGCTAGCTCCAAGTCGTGGGTAGGATAATAATAATTTTTTTTTTCATGCGGGTTCAACTGCCTAGAACCATATGCCACCACTCTTCCTTGTTGCATGAGCACACAACCTATTCCACTTTGAGATGCATCAGTATACACTGTAAACACTTCATCTACATTAGGGACAATAAGGACAGGAGCACTCATCAATAGTCGTTTAAATTCTGAAAAAAAGACTTTTCACATCTACCATCTCATATGAACTGAACATCTTTTCTGGTGAGCTTGTTTAGCGGTGCGACAATCTTTCGAAAAAAAATCTCCACGAACTTTCTGTAATAATCCGCAAGCCCTAAGAAGCTTCGGACTTTTCTCACATTTCTTGGTTGCCTTAAGTTTAAGATATCTTCGATCTTTGACGGGTCTACGGCAATACCTTCTTGCGGGATCACGTGGCCTAAGAATTTCACTTCTGTCATCCAGAATTCACATTTTTCTTTCTTCGCGTATAGGCGATGGTCCCGCAAAGTCTGTAAAACAATCCGCAAATGTTCTGCGTGTTCCTCCAAGGTTCTTGGATAGATAAGTATGTCGTCAATGAAGACAACAATAAATCGATCCAAGTATGGTCAAAAAAATCCTATTCATTAAGTCCATAAACGCCGCTGGAGCGTTCTATTAGACCAAAAGACATAACCGTGAACTCAAAGTGACCATATCGCGTACAGAATGTTGTCTTCAGAATATTGGCATCTCGAATCCTCCATTGGTGGTAACCCGACCGCAAATCTATTTTAGAGAAGTATTTGTATCCTCCCAATTGGTCGAATAAGTCATCAATGCGCGATAAAGGACATTTATTCTTAATCGTTATCTTGTTGAGCTGTCGGTAGTCCACACAAAAGCGTAAACTACCATCAGTTTTCTTAGCGAATAACACCGGTGCTCCCCACGGTAATGTACTCTGCCAGATAAACCTTTTACTCAACTAGTCGTCTAATTGCTTCTTCAATTCTGCCAATTCTGTTGGAGCCATAGAAATTGGAAAACTCCCAGGAACTAGGTCAATGTCAAACCCAATCCACAATTTGGAGAAAATCCTAAAATCTCTGCGGAAAACACATCTTCAAGATCTTGTACTATTGGGATGTGCGGGTCGATTGCACTTTGCCTCACACCTTCAATGGCACAATTAACTTCCGACCCTTCAAAATTCATCTTTCCTCCAAGGATAGACTTCAAGATAAAATTATGAGGCCATATTAACATGCTCATTTTCTTTTCTTCTAAGGGTCCCATGTATTTTGTAGCAGTCTACTACAGCATGGTACTTCCCTAATAAACTGAATTCCAATGATACATCAAACTTGATCATATGAAGAACGATTACGTCAAATGAGAATTTACTTCCCTCAATAACTAGCTTACAAGACTTTCAGATCATTAAAGCTTTTGGCAACTTCTTATATCAGCACACAACTCTAAAAGAATAGTACAAGCCTCGATATTTTTGGCTAAGAAAACAAGTCCTGAGAAATCAAAGAACCACTATGGCGCCAAGGTCTCATGAACCCCATTGCGCATATAATTCTTACCAAAATTTCGCCATTCTAGATTCAGGGCAATTGCAACATCGGGATTACAACGCGACAATTTCACACACTTTGCGTGATACTCGACCACAGTCATATTTTCCAGAGTTAACTGGGAGAATTCATTGATCTTGTTAAAACAATAATCCTTTAAAGCATAGCACACCACGAACATAATAACAAATTCTGACCACGTTGGTTTATCTACTTCGATGTCATCTTGATACATTTTCCACAGTTACGCAACTAGGCCCTCGAAAGGTAGGTGGCAAAACTAACACAATATCCAATCGTAATCAAGCACTTCAAATTTTTCTCAATCACTTTTAGCAATAACTGCATCGGGAAAGCCTTCAAACTTTGGAGGGAATTACAACACGTAATCTTTAATGGTTCTCATTCTTTCAGGAATATAATTTAGAAGTTGTGCGACTTGTTGCACAACATATACGGCAACCATTTAATCATTATCGAATTAGGAAAGCAGATTAGAATTACTTAAGGAATTTCAGACCATGTTGATCAATTGTAGAAAGATTAAAATGTCAGGATTATGGATGGTGATACAAAATAAAACACGACCCAAAATACTTAAAGAAAATAAAATAAAAATATTATGGTGTTGTACCCTAGGTGCCGTAACCTAGGCTCTGATACCAAACTGTAACGCCCCTAGATGGGGGTTAGTAGAATAAGACAAAAACGACGACTTTTCAAACTTGGACCGGTCAACGACACATCATCATTTAAACGATATCGTTGAATATTCAATGTCCACGTCAACAAACACATAACTTTTGCCCATGGGACTTAAAACGACAATACAACATCAACGACCACAGTTTATACAACACCATAAAACGACAAATATAACGTATCACCATCACAAATATCCTTAATTTAATCCATTACAAGTCTGAATAAAAGATCAATCCAAAAAGCGGAATTCACCTCGACGAACACTAGAGGTACGGTTTAGCCAATCAACATGTGGACCTCCTAACTCAAACTACTCCTCGTCCGGAGTCTGATATTGATCACCACCTGTAACTAGAAAAAAATATTGTATATGGAAGGGGTGAGCACCACATGCTCAGTAGGGAATCTATTACCAATTCTCTTTACCGAACCATTATTAGTCAAATTTCAAGTAATTAAAATAAACGCCAACATAAACCATTTATTCATCATTTTAACCATTTTCAACAATAAAATAAATAAATAAATAAATATACTCCACAAAAGCCAAATCATTTCGGTGGTCCATGCCGAGTCAGCTCGCGCCTTTTCTCCACTATATCCCATCGAGTCCTCAAGGCACGAGAACAGGTGGACTAGAAGTCCCTAACCGTAACTCGCCCTCGACTCGGGATCCTAATCACCACCAAAGACGGCCAGTTCGCCATGGGTCGAAATGTTGACTTTTGGGTCCAACCATATCCATATCCATATCCATATCCATATCCATATCCATATCCATATCCATATCCATATCCATGTCCGGCCTACTGCGCAGTAGCCAGCTGCTCGTCAGCAGCTCATCCGCCCGAAGCGGGTACCATATCAACACACACATCATCCGCCCGAAGCGGGTACCATATCACAATAATCATCATCCGCCCGAAGCGGGAACCATATCAACACACGTCATCACGACGTAACCATAAACATAAATAAAATAACAAGCATCGAACCGATGCAACCATACCTGGTATCTAGCCTCGCTATCAATCGACGACCATTATAACATTGATTTTATTAATTATCAAATAATTTCATTAAATCCATTATTAACCTATCCGGTTCAATCTTCATTAAAGCATTGGTTTCTACGTTCATTTTAATTTGCGAGAAAAGGTAATAGCCCCTACCTCAACCCGTCGAAACTTTGACCGATCGACTAGCTAGTCGAAGATGTGGGTTCGTCTTGGCCCTGAGATTGATGATTAGAGACTTCGGGATCCGTTGACCTATTCAAAACTGGTGGTTCGGGCAACACAGTTTTCGAGGCGACCCCGGAACGACTACCCGCGCCAACTACAACACCGATACCATCCATAAGTCAATTGTTACTAAGATTGGAATTCAAATTGTCAATTGAAAACCCGATACGCTGACATTTAACCCGGGCCGAATTCCCGTCGGGCACGCAAAACGAGGCAGTAAAACGGGCATCAATTCGACAATGTGATACCTCTCCTAGCCTAATTCGACTATTCTAAACACAATGGCGAGGTCAATTTCATCAATCAAGGCCCATAACATACCTAATTTGATCATCTAAAATCAGAAACTAGGGCAAGGAAATTCGAGCTTACCGGGAGTCCGATGACAATTACGATCGAGGGCTTTTAATCTCCTCGACGAGGGCTTCAAAACCCCTCGATTAATTTCGGGATCGGAAAATGACGCGGCGGTCGACGGCGGCAACCGGCGACGGCGACGGCGAGGTGCACCACCAACGGACTCTAATAGGCTTCATGAACATGATTCCGGTGTTAGATTTCTCAAAATCGAACCCAAACGGTATAGATCTCGAGTTAAGAAACCGAACCTTCCGGCGACTATTCCGGCCAAGCGCCACCACTTCGGGTCGACTTCCGCCTAGAAGTAGACTCGCCTTCTCGAGAGCTTTCCGGCGCCACCAACCACGCTCCGATCGGAGCTCCGGTGAGAGAGATATAGTGTCTTGAAGATTTGTTGAGAAAAAAAAAAAAAAAAGTCAAAAAGTCAAATCAGTTTTGGCAGAGGGGTCATCACTTTCCCTCCACCCTCTCTCTCTCATTTTGTCGCAGCATCCATCTCTCTATTTTTATATTTTTTTTCTTTCTTTCTCAATAAATCTTCAAGACACTATATCTCTCTCACCGGAGCTCCGATCGGAGCGTGGTTGGTGGCGCCGGAAAGCTCTCGAGAAGGCGAGTCTACTTCTAGGCGGAAGTCGACCCGAAGTGGTGGCGCTTGGCCGGAATAGTCGCCGGAAGGTTCGGTTTCTTAACTCGAGATCTATACCGTTTGGGTTCGATTTTGAGAAATCTAACACCGGAATCATGTTCATGAAGCCTATTAGAGTCCGTTGGTGGTGCACCTCGCCGTCGCCGTCGCCGGTTGCCGCCGTCGACCGCCGCGTCATTTTCCGATCCCGAAATTAATCGAGGGGTTTTGAAGCCCTCATCGAGGAGATTAAAAGCCCTCGATCGTAATTGTCATCGGACTCCCGGTAAGCTCGAATTTCCTTGCCCTAGTTTCTGATTTTAGATGATCAAATTAGGTATGTTATGGGCCTTGATTGATGAAATTGACCTCGCCATTGTGTTTAGAATAGTCGAATTAGGCTAGGAGAGGTATCACATTGTCGAATTGATGCCCGTTTTACTGCCTCGTTTTGCGTGCCCGACGGGAATTCGGCCCGGGTTAAATGTCAGCGTATCGGGTTTTCAATTGACAATTTGAATTCCAATCTTAGTAACAATTGACTTATGGATGGTATCGGTGTTGTAGTTGGCGCGGGTAGTCGTTCCGGGGTCGCCTCGAAAACTGTGTTGCCCGAACCACCAGTTTTGAATAGGTCAACGGATCCCGAAGTCTCTAATCATCAATCTCAGGGCCAAGACGAACCCACATCTTCGACTAGCTAGTCGATCGGTCAAAGTTTCGACGGGTTGAGGTAGGGGCTATTACCTTTTCTCGCAAATTAAAATGAACGTAGAAACCAATGCTTTAATGAAGATTGAACCGGATAGGTTAATAATGGATTTAATGAAATTATTTGATAATTAATAAAATCAATGTTATAATGGTCGTCGATTGATAGCGAGGCTAGATACCAGGTATGGTTGCATCGGTTCGATGCTTGTTATTTTATTTATGTTTATGGTTACGTCGTGATGACGTGTGTTGATATGGTTCCCGCTTCGGGCGGATGATGATTATTGTGATATGGTACCCGCTTCGGGCGGATGATGTGTGTGTTGATATGGTACCCGCTTCGGGCGGATGAGCTGCTGACGAGCAGCTGGCTACTGCGCAGTAGGCCGGATATGGATATGGATATGGATATGGATATGGATATGGTTGGACCCAAAAGTCAACATTTCGACCCATGGCGAACTGGCCGTCTTTGGTGGTGATTAGGATCCCGAGTCGAGGGCGAGTTACGGTTAGGGACTTCTAGTCCACCTGTTCTCGTGCCTTGAGGACTCGATGGGATATAGTGGAGAAAAGGCGCGAGCTGACTCGGCATGGACCACCGAAATGATTTGGCTTTTGTGGAGTATATTTATTTATTTATTTATTTTATTGTTGAAAATGGTTAAAATGATGAATAAATGGTTTATGTTGGCGTTTATTTTAATTACTTGAAATTTGACTAATAATGGTTCGGTAAAGAGAATTGGTAATAGATTCCCTACTGAGCATGTGGTGCTCACCCCTTCCATATACAATTTTTTTTTTCTAGTTACAGGTGGTGATCAATATCAGACTCCGGACGAGGAGTAGTTTGAGTTAGGAGGTCCACATGTTGATTGGCTAAACCGTACCTCTAGTGTTCGTCGAGGTGAATTCCGCTTTTTGGATTGATCTTTTATTCAGACTTGTAATGGATTAAATTAAGGATATTTGTGATGGTGATACGTTATATTTGTCGTTTTATGGTGTTGTATAAACTGTGGTCGTTGATGTTGTATTGTCGTTTTAAGTCCCATGGGCAAATATTATGTGTTTGTTGACGTGGACATTGAATATTCAACGATATCGTTTAAATGATGATGTGTCGTTGACCGGTCCAAGTTTGAAAAGTCGTCGTTTTTGTCTTATTCTACTAACCCCCATCTAGGGGCGTTACAAATTCATTACTAGTTGATGTTTCCTACTAGTTTGTATTTCTCAACTTTTCAAGCACAAAAATAGTATTACCATTCATGGATGTAATGAGATAAAAAATGATGAACTTTTTGCGTTCCTTGTCGCGTTATAACTTCGTCCTATATAACAAGCAAAAATAGATACACACACGGTCTTGACAATCATGTAAAGTAAGAATCAATTGTTATATTCGTTGTCAGAATCAGTGTGTTACTGATAAAATTATTCTCGAAGTTTGTTTAGACCAACGGAAAATTCAAATATCGATTTTATAAAATCAAGGCATATGTTCTACTTTTATAGAGATATTTCATAGAACTTGCAAAAACTAGTAAGCTTCTAATATGGATATATTGCGACTAGAGGTACTCTAATATGAATAATGAGAGTTTTTTTAAGGACCAATGAAAAGTCTAATGTTAATTCATTCCTACAAGATGATACAATTGTTGGACATATATGTCTTTAAACAAGATATTTTATCTATTTGTAAAAGATTATGACAAGTTGTTGAATTAAGATGATACTTATTATGATAATATTATTATAGTTTCTGGTAGAGTAAAAAAGAATGTTTGATCCTTAGTTCATAAAGGATGCAATTATGAATTATTATCACAACAGAGTCAAAGTGAAGAAGAATTAATAATAATAATAAATGAACTTAAAATGTCCGTGACCTGATTAACTAGGTGGGAGCCCATTAATCGTATAAGGTCATTAATGTGACTAAGTGACAATCTTATTCTGGATTTTGTGTGTGTCACACTCACTAGAAGTGCATTAAGTATGAAGTGTCTTCATACTGGAGTGGACCTGACTTAAACTCCAGAAGTTATCATATAAGACCGTCACTGATAACTTGGAGTTGAGTCACTAGTAGATGATCAAATGGATATTCGATCTAAGTCCTGAGTGATCTTGAGTTCAAACTGCTGGCTTGATTGTTCTTTGATTTAACCGTTAAAGAACACGAAATATTACCGCTGTTCCCAACACTATTATTTTGGGAACATGATAGTCAGCAGTAAGGGTAGCTTGGTCATAGACATGGGCATCACACAGCTCTCTTCAGAGTGATGATGATTCCCTTGATTGTCGGTGGTGAGAAGTGAGAGGTACCCGTGCGCAACTTATGAATCGAAACCATAAGTGGGTTACTCATAATATTACTGACTGAGTCAAGGATGAAAATGCAATGAGGGGCATAACGGTAGAAACCGCCTGCTCGTGTGTGGATCATCAAGTGAAAGATCAATAACCCCAATTTGATTGTATCAATGGACACCCTGCTATTATAAAGGGAATAATATATACCGTATCACTAAAGAGTGCAGCCTCGGGTCTATAGTGGAATCACTTCGAGGTTTGACGAACAACTAGCAGTTCGTTGGAGCTTAAGTGATACGGGTCCATGGTCCCCAGGATAGCTCCGTAACGGATGATACGTATGTGATTAAAATACATTCTGGATAATGTTTAATCATTTGGCTTGACTTATAAAACTGAAAGGTCTGTGGCAGACGTCAGATAGTTTTATCGTTAGCGTGGCAAAAGTATCATATTTTGGTACACGAAATTAACTGATAAAATAAATTTAGAATTTAGATTTTCTATCAGCACCATGTTGTTGGAAATTAAATTCTAAGCAACTTTTCTTTTTTAACTAAGTCATTTCGACTTACGGTTAGTGATTTATGGATTTTCTAAGTTTGTGATCGGTTCGATGAACTTTGAAATTAAATCACATGTCACGAATTTCAATGATGGTGTGGCACCATGACATTTTAATGTGTGATATTGAGATCAGGAAATATAAATATAATTTAATTATTTGGATTTAATTATTAATATCTTATTAATAATTATTTAATAATTAATAGATTTATATTAATAAATAAAAATATATATTTATATATATTTATATGTGTAAATTCGAAGTAGGGTTTCATGATATGAAACCCTAGCTAAATTCGAATGGTATGATTTGGTCTTTCCATATTTGCGGCATAAGTACCAAATGTTTTGGTATTTTAACAAATCCTTAAAATCAATATTATCTATTGGATCACTTATGATTTAATATCAACCGTTGGATTAGGATAATGATAAATTCGAAATTAATAACTTGGTGACCAAGTTTCATTTTTCGAATTTGGTTAATTAATTATATCCGTTAGATCGGTCTAAGATTTAATCTTTACCGTCGGATTGAAAATTAATTAATTATATATATTTATATATTTTTCGAATTATGGTGTATGGATAAATTCGAAATTATTTTTAATAAATCTTTTTATATTTGATTTTATCCTAAACTAATTTGATCCATTAGATCGGTTTAAAGATTTATCTCAACCGTTGGATCTAGATAATGATAATTCGAATTTTAATATATATATATATATAATTCGAATTTTATAAAGATAAGAAGATAAGATTGGATTTTTGATTTTATCCTAATCTTTCTTATTTAATTAAATCCCTAATTAATTATATCCATTGGATTTAGATGAGATTAAATCTGGACCATTGGATTAAGATAATTAATTATATTTAATATATGAAATTCAAAATTATGGAGGGAATTTCTCCAATTCGGTTACGGTTTGAGCCTATAAATAGGAGGATCATTCTACACATTTTTCACACCTTTCCCCAGAGAAAAATTCGAACTCTCCCTTTCCCTCAGGGTCTGCGAATTTTCTCTCTGATCTTTCTTTTCTGGTTCGGCTTAGGAGACTATTTCTCCGGAAGCTTAAAAAGAACCATCAGTTAAAATTTTGCAACAGAGTCCTGCCGGCGAAGCCCACGCTTCGGTACGAGGATTCCAGGAGAATATCCCGGAAGATCACGGGAGTTTCCCTCAGCACCGGCGGAGCCCTGCCTGATTCAGAACGCGCAGCCGGAAGTCGTCAACAGAGGTACGGCCTTATGCATTGGGTTAATAAAGGCAACCATTTACTGCTTTCTATTTATTTCCTATTATGACTAGATTATTAATAATGATATATGAATATTAAATTACATGATATTTATCAGATCTTGGAAATGGTTATTATCCGATATCCGGACCGTTGGACGGATAACAAGTTATTCCGCTTTAAATTAATTTTTAAATGTTACCCGGACGGTTCGGAGGTACAATTCGTGATAATTTTCAAGGAATCCGAGACGTGATTCCCAACAATTGGTATCAGAGCCATGGTTCAAGGATAAATAATTACGTAATTTAATTAATTGGTTTAAGAACGAATTATTTGATGAATAAAATTAATTATTTAAAATTTAAATTTTGAATTTCTAGATATTTTAAATATTAATTTAAAATTAAAAAAATTACCCGACCCGAATAATCGGACCGGGTGGTTGGACCGGGCTGCCCTTGGCAGCCTAGCCCGAGAACGACGCGAACAGGGGCTGCTGCTGCAGCCCCAGGTAGTTCGCTAGGGCAAAGCCCACGGGCTAGGCCCACGGGCAAGGCCCTCGCCAAGGCCACTCGGCCAGGGCAAGGGTACCCGTGTGGGCCTGGCGGGCTGGCCGCAGGCCACGCTGCCTGGCAGCGGTATGGGGCTGCTGGCCCAGCCCGAAGGGCTCGGATACTGCCCTGGCCCACCCGAGGGCTGTCCCTGCCCATTCCATGGGCATGTGGGCCCGGGCTTAAGCCCGGAGGGCCCACGTGCATTTTTTATATGGGTCGGATTTTTATTCCGACCCGGATCCCGTGGATTAATTATTAATTATTATTAATGAAATTAATATTTATGAATTAAAATTAATTATGATTAATTAATGTGAATTAAAATATGTATGTTATTTCCGGATAAATAACATTGTCTTATTTAAATTAATTCATAAAATTAAATATGGGTGTTATTTAATAATTAAATAACATTGTCTTATTTAATAAATTAAAATATGGATGATAATATTTGAAGAATAATATCATTGTCTTATTTTCATATTTCATAAATAATTATTAAAGGGCATTAAAATGTTTAATGATAATTCTTAGAGAATAAGTATCATTAACATAAAATTATAAATATTCATCATAGGTATAATTTGTTATAACCTATTTTCATAACCCTCAAACATAGTGTCTATGTTTAGATCATTATTAATATGTCTATATTGGATAGATATAAATAATAAAGAGTAAATGTAAAAGTGTTAATTATTAGTCGGAAAAATTTCAAACGTACAATCTTGCATAAGGAAGAGGGAATCAAAAGTGGGGCCGGTTCACCATCCACTTCTGGGTGACCGGTTAGGACCCCTCCCATCGACCTGGAGAGCGTATGGTTTGATCTATCACTACCGACGAAATAATAAACAGATTTTTTAGGGCTTATTTAAAATTACGTGTCGTAATAAATAAAGCCAAAATATAAACTTTTAATGTGTCATTAATAGACAGTTTATATAATAAGTTTTTATAACTTAGAAATTAAAAACGTTATTTCCTAAAAACAATGGCAAGTATAGAATAAAACAAAGGTCTCCATTATTACTGTCACAAGGTCTGCTAACCACACCGCCTCGAGTCACCCTAGTGTGTCCATTCCCTAAGGAAGGTGTGCTTGTGGAAGGTTTGACACCGTGATAGTTCCAAAAGAATATGGGGACGGAGGAATCTTGGAAATGGACCGCGAGTCACCCTAGAGTGACCATTCCCTAAGGACGACATTTCCAAGAGGATCCCGAGAACCAAAAATAATGGGTTAAGCTTGCACGGAAGTTGGTGCTTCCTGACCGTCTATGGTGATAGTTAATAATCATAGAGGACTTTGGTAGTCCTTGTTATGAATATTAATTAATTTATGACTAAAACTTAGTTTAACGAAACTACACGGTTGATACCGCGAGTCACCCTAGAGTGACCATGCCACTAAGGACGGCAACGACGTGTACAGTCGGTTAAATTATCACGAAATAGTTAAAGGGTTTATTTAACGTTTTCCCGGAACATGTTTGCATCATGTAACTATTTCAAATAAAATATTTTTTCAAAACCATTCTACCTATAATAAAGTTTAATAAGTTTCTTTTTCAATGTCAGTCTAAAATGTCTATCCCAAATATATATAGAATAATCTGATGTGTATTTAATGTCAAGACAATAAAAGTTCGAATAAGTGATTTTGTTCACTTATTGATTATCGTTTGTGTTTAGCTGGTATTTCCACTCGATATTACAAGGGAGTAATTCGAAAGTTCTTGAACTTGGGAAATGGCTGAGAAATGAACAAAGATAAGATAATCGTCCAACCCAAAGTTAATGATTGGTTAAGGTTTAAACCTTTGACTAAATCCACGATTCAAAAGACAATCATAAATTGACTGTGTTAAGTCAAAGTCATGGGATAATTATTTCAGTGGGAGCAAGTCGTTTAAATATAATAGATTGTTGTTTTCAAGAACAATATTTATTATACCCGTGACTTACGTGGAAATTCAAACATCCACCTATATGAACAAAGTTTTATCATTGTAGATAATAATGAAATTATTATTGAAGTGATCTAATTGTTTATATTGATTGTCCGGAGAAGTGAAATAAACAAGCTCAAACCATTATGAAATAATGAGTGAATAATGTGACATCCAGAAAAAAGGTTAACTATGAAAGTGATCGATCATACCTAAGGCATCTATATGATAGTCATATTAATTTGGATGAGATAAACAGGATGGACCAATGCGTGAACTGTTCGTCAGTTCCCTGCCTGTTTGAGAATCTTGTCTAAAGATTAAAATGATTAAAAGACCATTTCATGAGAAAAAGGTCTAAAGAGCCACAGTTCCTATAAAGCTTGTACATACTTGGTGTATGTGGTCCATTATACAAGCTCGAGAAGGATATGAATACTTTATCTAATGATAGGCAAGTATTCAGAGGTATGAATGCAAAGTAAATTAGAACTTATGTGAGTTCAAGAAATTTATTGCATAAATCGAATTTTAAACTCGATAAATCACTAATGGCTCTTCAGTTATTCTGAAGTGGTAAGTCTGAACTTATAATTCAGTGATCACCTGTAAGAGAATTTAATTCTCTGTTAGTCAACGGTTCCCTGTACACGTCAAGCACATTAACGTGTTCTAGAAAGAAGGAACAAGAACCTTTAGAAATGATTGAGGGGAAAGAATCATTTTACATTATTCATTTAATGGGACTCAGACGAGATATAGTTTATGATCATATAAAAGAGTAATTGTCTTTTGCAATAGTAACTCTTTTGGAATATGACTCTATAATAAACTATGAACCTCAAGGTAAAATATTACTGGAGGAATTGTTAGATGACAAAGTAATTACACAATCAACAGCGCCTGTTGATAATCAGAGTGCGGAAACCACGGTCCCAAATCAGAACCAAGGGGTACTCAGACGTAGTGGGAGGTTCAAAAGACCTGTTGAGCGCTACGATCATACCCAGTTGGAATTTCACCTAGCTGTTACAAACACTAGTGTTGAAGATCTCATAGGCTATGAGCAAGCTATGTTGGATCCTGATAAGGGAGAATGGCAGGAAGCCATGAACCAAGAAATAGAATCAATGGATTCTAATGAAGTATGGGAACTTGTAGACTTTCCAGATGGCTTCAAAACCATTGGCTGTAAGTGGGTATACAAGCGAAAGAGAGGAGTGGACGGGAAGGTTGAAACCTTCAAAGCTAGACTAGTGGCTAAGGGTTTTACCCAGAGGGAATGTATTGAATTCGATGAGACCTTCGCTCCAGTTGCTAAGTATAAGTCCATCCGGATTCTCATGGCCATAGCCTGTAGTCTCAATTATGAGATTTGGCAGATGGACGTCAAAACCGCCTTCCTGAACGGGTACATTGACGAGAACATCTATATGGACAAACCAGAAGGGTTCGTGCAGAAGGGTCAAGAAAGGAAAGTTTGCAGACTTCTCAAATCCATTTATGGATTGAAGCAAGCTTCTAGATCCTGGAATCTAAGATTTGATGAAACCATCAAATCCTATGGATTCATACAGAACATCACTGAGGCCTGCATATATAAACTCAATGATGAAACCGTGGAAATATTTCTTGTTCTATACGTCGACGATATTCTTCTCATTGGAAACAGTGTGAAGAGACTATCGGACGTGAAAGCGTGGCTATCTACGCAATTCCAAATGAAAGACATGGGAAAAGCCAGTTATGTTCTTGGGATCCGTATCTTCAGGGGTCGCAACAACAGGCTTCTAGCCTTATCACAAGCAGCTTACATTGATGAGGTGCTTGATCGTTTTGCAATGGCAAACTCCAAGGGAGGTAATTTACCGACCAGGCATGGAGTGTTCCTTAGCAGGAAACAGTGCCCAACTTCTCCGAAAGAGCAAGATATGATGAGGCGAATACCCTATGCTTCAGCAGTGGGAAGTCTGATGTACGCTATGCAGTGTACTAGGCAAACATCTATTACGCTGTGAGAATTGTTAGCAGATACCAATCCAACCCTGGTATGGCTCACTGGACAGCAGTGAAGAACATTCTCAAGTATCTTCGGAGAACGAGAGACTATATGTTAGTGTTTTCAGGATCAGAACTGAATCCACTAGGATACACTGATTCAGACTTTATGTCTGATAGAGACGCGAGAAAATCGACGTCGGGAGCAGTGTTCACCCTTGCTAGTGGAGCGATATTCTGGAGAAGCGTAAAGCAATCTTGTATCGCAGATTCCACAATGGAAGTTGCATACGTGGCAACTTGTGAGGCAGCCAAAGAATCAGTTTGGCTCAAGAATTTCTACATAGAGCTGGGAGTTGTTCCGGATGTAGATGGGCCCCAAACATTATATTGTGACAACAGTGGTGCGGTGGCAAAATCTAAAGAGCCCAGAGACCATAACAAGGCGAAACATATAGAACGCAAATACCATCTCATAAGAGAAATAGTGCATCGTGGCGACGTGAGGGTTGTGAAAATAGCTTCGGAAGACAATCTGGCTGATCCATTCACCAAGACGTTGCCAGAGAAAATATTCAGGAGGCATCTGGAGAGTATGGGTCTGAAAGACATGGGTCATCTTCTTTAAGTACAAGTGGGAGATTGTTGAACATATGTGTCCTTAAACAAGATATTTTATCCATTTGTAAAAGATTATAACAAGTCGTTGAATAAAGATGATACTTATTATGATAATCTTATTATAGTTTCTGGTAGAGTAAAATAGAATGTTTGATCCTTAGTTCATAAAGGATGCATTTATCAATTATTATCACAGCAGAGTCAAAGTGAAGAAGAATTAATAATCATAATAAATGAACTTAAAATGTCTGTGACCTGATTAACTAGGTGGGAGCCCATTAATCGTATAAGGTCATTAATGTGACTAAGTGACAATCTTATTCTGGATTTTGTGTGTGTCACACTCACTAGAAGTGCATTAAGTATGAAGTTCCTTCATACTGGTCTGGACCTGACTTAAACTCCGGAAGTTATCATATAAGACCGTCACTGATAACTTGGAGTTGAGTCACTAGTAGATGATCAAATGGATATTCGATCTAAGTCCTGAGTGATCTTGAGTCCAAACTGCTGGCTTGATTGTTCTTTGATTTAACCGTTAAAGAACACGAAATATTACCGCTGTTCCCAACACTATTATTTTGGGAACATGATAGTCAGCAGTAAGGGTAGCTAGGTCATAGACATGGGCATCACACAGCTCTCTTCAGAGTGATGATGATTCCCTTGATTGTCGGTGGTGAGAAGTGAGAGGTACCCGTGCGCAACTTATGAATCGAAACCATAAGTGGGTTACTCATAATATTACTGACTGAGTCAAGGATGAAAATGCATTGAGGGGCATAACGGTAGAAACCGCCTGCTCGTGTGTGGATCATCAAGTGAAAGATCAACAACCCGAATTTGATTGTATCAATGGACACCCTGCTGTTATAAAGGGAATAATATATACCGTATCACTGAAGAGTGCAGCCTCGGGTCTATAGTGGAATCACTTCGAGGTTTAACGAACAACTAGTAGTTCGTTGGAGCTTAAGTGATACATGTCCATGGTCCCCAGGATAGCTCCGTAACGGATGATACGTACGTGATTAAAATACATTCTGGATAATGTTTAATCATTTGGCTTGACTTATAAAACTGAAAGGTCTGTGGCAGACGTCAGATAGTTTTATAGTCAGCGTGGCAAAAGTACCATATCTTGGTACACGAAATTAACTGATAAAATAAATTTAGAATTTAGATTTTCTATCAGCACCATGTTGTTGTAAATTAAATTCTAAGCAACTTTTCTTTTTGAACCAAGTCATTTCGACTTACGGTTAGTGATTTATGGATTTTCTAAGTTTGTGATCGGTTCGATGAACTTTGAAATTAAATCACATGTCACGAATTTCAATGATGGTGTGGCACCATGACATTTTAATGTGTGATATTGAGATCAGGAAATATTAATATAATTTAATTATTTGGATTTAATTATTAATATCTTATTAATAATTAATTAATAATTAATAGATTTATATTAATAAATAAAAATATATATTTATATGTGTAAATTCGAATTAGGGTTTCATGATATGAAACCCTAGCTAAATTCGAATGGTATGATTTGTTCTTTCCATATTTTCGGCATAAGTACCAAATGTTTTGGTATTTTAGCAAATCCCTAAAATCAATATTATTCATTGGATCGGTTATGATTTAATATCAACCGTTGGATTAGGAAATTGATAAATTCGAAATTAATAACTTGGTGACCAAGTTTCATTTTTCGAATTTGGTTAATTAATTATATCCGTTAGATCGGTCTAAGATTTAATCTTTACCGTCGGATTGAAAATTAATTAATTATATATATTTATATATTTTTCAAATTATGGTTTATGGATAAATTCGAAATTGTTTTTAATAAATCTTTTTATATTTGATTTTATCCTAAACTAATTTGATCCATTAGATCGGTTTAAAGATTTATCTCAACCGTTGGATCTAGATAATGATAATTCGAATTTTAATATATATATATATATATATAATTCGAATTTTATAAAGATAAGAAGATAAGATTGGATTTTTGATTTTATCCTAATATTTCTTATTTAATTAAATCCCTAATTAATTATATCCATTGGATTTAGATGAGATTAAATCTGGACCATTGGATTAAGATAATTAATTATATTTAATATATGAAATTCGAAATTTGGGAGGGAATTTCTCCAATTCGGTTACGGTTTGAGCATATAAATAGGAGGCTCATTCTACACATTTTTCACACCTTTCCCCAGAGAAAAATTCGAACTCTCCCTCTCCCTCAGGGTCTGCGAATTTTCTCTCTGATCTCTCTTTTCTGGTTCGGCTTAGGAGACTATTTCTCCGGAAGCTTAAAAAGAACCATCAGTTAAAATTTTGCGACGGGGTCCTGCCGGCGAAGCCCACGCTTCGGTACGAGGATTCCAGGAGAATATCCCGGAAGATCACGGGAGT
The DNA here is from genome assembly GCA_954871525.1 of Parietaria judaica. Classification (NCBI taxonomy): domain Eukaryota; kingdom Viridiplantae; phylum Streptophyta; class Magnoliopsida; order Rosales; family Urticaceae; genus Parietaria; species Parietaria judaica. The sequence continues at coordinate 16,863,871 of OX940869.1, forward strand.
TTCCCTCAGCACCAGCGGAGCCCTGCCTGATTCAGAACACGCAGGCGGAAGTCGTCAACAGAGGTACGGCCTTATGCATTGGGTTAATAAATGCAACCATTTACTGCTTTCTATTTATTTCCTATTATGACTAGATTATTAATAATGATATATGAATATTAAATTACATAATATTTATCAGATCTTGGAAATGGTTATTATCCGATATCCGAACCGTTGGACGGATAACAAGTTATTCCGCTTTAAATTAATTTTTAAATGTTACCCGGACGGTTCGGAGGTACAATTCGTGATAATTTTCAAGGAATCCGAGACGTGATTCCCAACAACAATATCGTAATTTATGTTCTAAGATTATCTCCCATAAGACTCGTAATGCTATTTTTTTGTGATTTTTGCACCAAAAGTCCATCAATTAAATTCTATAAATGTAACTATTAATGCGTAAAAATGGCTTTAACTTAGAGTCAGATCCAAGGTTCGGGTCCTGAGATTGACCCGCTGAACACAAGGATGATTGAATGCTGAGTCAACGCTGGTTGACTGTTGATCGTCAAAGCTGGAGGCGATTCCGTCGTCTTGGATGAGTCTCCGGACTGTCGTTGACGATCCTCGGCGAACTTCCTTGGTGGTGGCGAAGTCCGGTTCATGGCGAAGCTCCTCGTCCGGGCGAAGTCCTTGTCTTGGCGATGTCCTCTTCTGGGCGAACTCCGGTCCTGATGAAGCTCCGTGCTAATCTTGATGATTCTTCGTGCTTTTCCTTCCTTGGCGAGCTCCTATGGCGAGGGAGGACCTGCAAAAAAGGGTAGAATGGGCCCGTGCCCCGTCGCTTATGGTTGGGCGAGGCTGCCTACGTATCTCAGTTTAAGAGAATCAAGTCCCACGTAGTTCGGGGTTAGTGATAAACGGCGGGTGAATGACGATGTGGTTTGGCTCGTCGGAAGTGCCGTTGTAGGCGGCGCGGGGGTGACCCTTGGCCTGATGGCTGGGTATTACCAGCGTGATGTATTCTTCGTCGACCTCGTTGGTATTGGCGAAGGCCTTAACCTGACGAGGGATGCTCCTTGCCGACCTTGTCGGGGTAGGTGGCCTCGTGTAACGAGGGGCCTTATCCCGACGAGGGAAGCTCCTTGTCGACCTTGTCGGGTTAGGTGGCCTCGTATGACGAGGGGCCTTATCCTGACGAAGGGACGCTTCTTCCTTTGTCGACCTCACAGGTGGTGGCGTGGTTACCCACCTGTCGAGGGGGGGGGGGGGAAACCAATTCCCTGAAACTGCAGCTCTAGGGGTCTGCGAATTCCCTAGGAATTGCACCTTATGGGGCCTCCCAATTCCCTGAATATTGCACCTCCAGGGGTCCTGCGAATTTCTCCCTGCAACAGGGGGTTTGTCGGGGCCCCTTGCCTGCAAAAAGGGGTCTTCGGGTTGTCCGCGAATTCGCTTATTGTGTTCGGGGAAATCCGGAGGATTTCCCGATGATCTTCATGGTCTCGGATCTTCTCGTCTTGTGGAATGATCACAAGTTACGCCCTCGTTAAGTTGTGACGAGGGGGGCTTGTCGCCTCGTCGCCTTGTCGCCTCGTCGCTTCGTCGGCTTCGTCGCCTCGTCGCCTTTTGGACCCCGGGCCTCGCCAATGCCTCGTCGCTTTACGAAAAATGCACATAACAGTAACTGTTTTGATAAGATGTAACCGTATTGTACTGAATTTAGTTTGGCACGATTTACAATATCAAATATTAAATGAATAATATTTTATGTGAACTTTCGTATTGCAATTGGATTAAATAATTTATGTGGTGCTAAAATTAAAAATTATTAAATTTTCAATACACTTTAGTGTGTCTGGAGTTGATCCCTACAGTGTTTAACTTTGAGGGAATAAGTCAATAAACGACATGTCATTTATACTAAAATAACTTTTAAAACCTAAAGCAATATTATTGAGTATGTGTTGTTTTTTGAGACTTAATTTTGGAAACAACTCACACATATTAGAAACGATATGGATTATTCTACCTATACAGTTAAATAAAGTTGTAAATACTTTCTCATATTGGTGATGCCGAGGGGTGTATTTATAGTTACAAATTTACAATTTTATTCACTTGTAAATATATTTACGAAATCTATTAACCTGTAAGAAATTTTAAATATATTTACAAAAAGTTTTTAACCTTTTGAACTGTAAATATATTTACGAAATTTTAATAAATCCTTTTAATTACAGTTTCGTATTTATAGTTACGAATTTGTATATGATGTTACGAAAATAATTGTAATACGAAGTAAAATGTAATTGTAATTTAAGTTACGAATTTGTAATAGTAAATCACTATACCCAAGTTGGTTTTGGTATTTACATTTAACGTAACTCTTTTTACGAATTTATAATAGTAAATCACTATACATGTAATTGTAATTGAAGTTATGAATTTATCTCGTGCACCCCTAGGCGCGCCCCCTGACGTGCCCTTACATAGCAGGGCATCCAGCCGTGCCCCCGGAACCCCTACACGACCAACCATACCCCTCACCATCCCATGATGCCCCCGGTACGCCCACGTGTGCCCCGGGGGCATGCCCCTAAGGCATATCCGCGAAGACAACCCGCGGCACCTGAAAGGCCACCCACGACACCCTGGCAGCGCCCCTGTGGAACATCTAGGGCGCCCGCAGCATCAGCCATGGCACGCCCCTCTGGCGAGCCACAATACCCCCGCCACACCCCCGTGTGCCCTAGGGCAGGCCTCTAGGTATGTCCTTGATGCATTTTCATACATGCCTAAGACACGCCCCCTAGCATAATCCGACGTGGCACAGCACCCGACCGTGCCCCCGACAGCTAAACATTACTCACGTGTGTCGCCGAACATAGCCACATGTGTCCCGGGATGCTTTCTTAGACGAGGTGTATAGACGTGACGAAATCGCTGGATTTAGTCGACAATTCGAGGCCCTAACACGCTCCGTCGAAACGCTTCTTCAACAGCGACCTGAAGCACGGCCGACACTTCTTGACGAATCCGACACCGAAGACGACCACAACAACATTTTCGCCATGGATTTTGGTAGACACGTCCACACGATGCGCTCGCATGACGCAACTCTAGAAAATTAGCGTGACGAGTCGGCGTTCGAGGTAGTTATCCCTGGGTACAACGAGACGATGAGGCAGAACGCGGTGAGGCCGTGTATGACGAATCGGTGTACGGCGAGACAGAGTACAACGAGCCTGTGTTTGACAATGCAAAGTACGGCAAGGCCGTCTATGACGATTCAGAGTATGGCGATGCCGTGTATGATGAATCGGAGTACGATGAAGTCACCTACGACGAGATTGTTTTAGCACCATGCAAAATCACCAAAGCGGCCACACCAAGCGAGTCCATTGGCGTGAAACTTGCGATGACCGTAGCACCAATCCATTCAGGAATCTGTCAAGCAGGTTCAAGAACGACGCACAAGTGAGAAAGCTATATGCGGAGACACCCAAAGAAACGGCACGAGTGTCGTAGACGAAAGATAAGTTTTGGAGAAACCAAACGGTGGCTACAAGATTATAGATCAAATCGAGTATTTTTGCGGCGGCGGCTTTGGCGGTGATATGAGCGCGGAGATGGCGGTGAGGTCCCGGCACAAGTCGATGGCCAAAATTCGCGGACAAATTTTTTCCACACCGAAGAGAATGATGCATGACGAGATTATGAGAATAATATCATGCAATATAATCCTGCGATATATAGGGTTAAAATCATGCGATATATTGTCTAACTAATTTCTTTACGTATGCATTATAAGTTACTCTGTATTTTATTTATTTAAATGTTTGACTTAGTTTTATGGTTGCATTATTTTAGGGTTAGTGGCACTTATTTAGGATAGAGTAGTTTGGTTTATTTTCAATATCAGTATAGTATTTATATACGTGAGAAGCTTTGTATAAGTTAGATTAGAATATTATGAATAAAAATCGATCTTTTATTGATCAAGAGTGTTTTCCGTTTTCCGTTTTCCTATAATCCGAATCTACATCACTTGGCCACCTCGAAGACCACGGCATAACGGGACGGGAATCTTATTCCCATCAAAGCCCAAGCGTTTAGCCTCTCCGCAAGGGAGAGGAGGAAGCGGGGATAGCAGCTAGGCGCTGTAAAATCCTATTCCAGACGCATAAGCAACGAAGATCCAAGGAATCTCCTAGTCATTACCTACCGCGCGGTAACCAAGTCTGGCCTAGGATCGGACACGCGGTAGGGATTCTTGTCGTCCCTAAAAACGCGGACAACAATTTGGCGTTAGAAGGAGGGGTAAGCGAGATATACCTCGAGCCCCTTGCAACTAACTATAAGACTTGTGTATAGAAGACCTTTAGCGGATGGAAAAAGAGGGACCAGCCCTTGGAGTACATCCGCACAAGCCTATTGTGAGAGGAAATAAAAGGACTCGCCTCTAAAAGTACCTTGCAAGGCCTTACCAAGAGGTACCAGCCCTTGGAGTACGTTCGCACAAGCCTTTTGTGAGAGGAAATAAAAGGACCCGCCTCTGAAAGTACCTTGCAAGGCCTTACCAAGAGGGACCAACCCTCGAAGAACGATCTCACGATCCTCACCATAGAAATGGTTGAGCCCCCGAAGAAGAACGTGGAAGAGGAATAACACCGTCAAGAGACAACGCTCCTGCACGCGCAAAAAAATAATTGCAAAATGACAACGACCTCTCACTTCATGACACGATGCAAAGAAGTGTTCAAATCCGAAGGAAGACGAAGTAACACAAATGCCCGTAGATATCCAGAAACGTAAAGAAGGACACAAGAAGCCGCGAATCGCTGACAACTTGAGCACACTTTGATAAGGGAAGACCGTCTTATCCAATAACTATGAGCACATACGACAGCTCCGAAAGAAGCAAAGCGCTGATCTTCTAGTAAAAAATATTGTGGAAGAAACAGTATCGCCGCTGGCACCTCACCTACTCGTAGGGGATGCGATAACCGATCTAGGAATCATCAGCAATCACACCTACGACGGAAGTGGCGATCCGATAGAGCACGTTATACGATATTAAATGCACGTACGAATGAGGAATGATACGCCCTACATGATGAGCCAGGCCTTTTTCCTTACCCTTAATGAGTCGGCCTTCATCTGGTACGTATGCCTCCCGAAGGGATCCATCCGGTCTTTCGACAAGCTTAAATAACTCTTCCTCCTTAGATTTACGAGGGTTCAAGCTATGGAAGTAAGCAAATGGACCTATGGGCGGTCAAGAAAAAAGAAGAAGAACCCCATCAACTTTACATCGACAAGTTTACTAAAGAAATGAACAACGTGGAATGGTGCGAGGAAAGAATACGGTCCTAGCTCTCATATCAGAGCTCCAACACGGGGAGCTACAGGCACTTTTGAGAGCTCGCAAGCCAGCATCCATGGGTGGGGTAAGGGCGTGCGTATCAACTCATCCAACAAGAAGCCTAGGAAGACACCCCGAACACGCCACATCCCAAAAGAGAAAGGCGAGGGGAGGGCAAACGATGAAGCAACTGCCCGCCAACCAAATTGATGCGCCTAGGAGCCTAAGGAATCCCACCAAATGGGAACGCATTAAATGAATAGGGCAAGGTCCCCAACATGATCCCACTGATTGTTCCAAGAGCAACCATCCTCCGACTTCATAAGGATGAATTCCCTAAACAAGAGACAATGAAGAGCGGAAGTGAACATTCCCACATGTACTGTGAATATCACGAGCAATCGGGACACACCAGTGAAGAATGTTGGTGTCTTGCAAGAGACATAAAATTGGCAATCCGCGGCGGATGTCTAGCCCAGTACGTGGCCACGATCGACCTATGGGAAAAGGCCCCGATGAGACCAATGGCCCACCAAAGCAAACGGATCAACATGACCCATGTTCCTACAAAGCTCAGGAAGATGGGCTACTCGAAACAACTTTGTTACCATTACCCATTCCCCCGTCATGGCTAATAATACACCATAGAGAAAAGTTTGCCAAACCTCTAAAAATGGGGCACCTAGTGAGGAAGGACCCGCACTGTAACACCCCATATGGCATATATAAACTATATTTCCTTTAACTGGTATAAGTGAGCCAATGAAAAACGCTTCAATTTATATATATATATATATTTGATATATCTACATATCAAAACGATAAATTATTATTTTACATGACAGTAACGTTAGACTCTTATATCGAACCAGTTTAGCTATTTTAACCGAACCAAGGAGGCATACTATACTCTCTCCTTTCTTATGTTTTCGACATAGCATAAAGACGCTCAAAATACCCCAAGAAATAAATTAGCTATCTCACGGTCGTTAATATATCATATGAATTAAATCTCTAGCTCGGAGTCTTCAACCAACAACATTAAGCGTCATTTGAATTACCCGCAATGTCTGCACATTTAATGAGCGAAAGCTCAGTAAGTAAAGACAATTAAAAGATGATATAATGTCATCCATATCATAATAATATAGCACATTTAATATGCATTATCCAATTCTCTTAAATATTGTATATCTCAAATGCTAAGGCTTGTAGACGCTGTTCTGGATGCTCCTGTTGCACAATTCCTCATAATTCTTTTAACATGTGACCCTCCATTCATAACATCTTAATTCTTTTAACATGTGACCCTCTAGTCATAAAATTTTAATTCTTTTAGCATGTGACCCTCTCGTCATAAAATTTTAATTCTTTTAACTTCGACCGGTCGGTCGTAACGTTTTAATTCTTTTAACATGTGACCGGTCGTAATATTACACGCAAACGTGTGGGGAAAATTCACAATTACATTCTCACTGATCAGTCGGGCTTCCTACACCATGCCATAAATATATCATAGTCTCTTTCAACGAGCCATCGCAACAAGCACGCCGTCTACCCAAACTTAGCAACTGAGATACACTGTCATTTAATGTATTAACATGTACACCATTTATAGTGAACAAACATAAAGAAAATGATGCAATTATATGCATACATTAACATGTAAATAAACATTCAATTTCGTTCTTGTAATGTAAGTAAAAGATGTCTTACCTCGAAGCTTTGGTTGCTTTGACGCTGTGGAAAGCATCTACTTCACACAAGACTCAATGTGCACAAGCTCCGATATACAAACTTATAACTTTTATAATAATTTATTATAAACCTTAGATAAGATTAATTACCACATATATCCTTAACATGACAAGCTTCACGTAATGAGAGTTAAAACCTTGTAACTTTTACCAAAAATCATATTACAACTATCCAAAAAATATGATCAATTTGTATTCAACAAAATCATGAGCTCTGTAAAGCACACGTATATATTTTATGCCTAAAATAATTTAACTAGCTAGTTCTTAAAAAATCATGAACTTAGTTTCTATTAGTTTAAAAATCATTGAGCATGCTAAAGATAAAACATGTTACAAGTTACAACATTATCAATCAAATATATTCATCATTAAATATTATGGCACCAAATAATCAAAACATCGACACATGCTCAAGTAATATTATTGATTAGTTCATGCATTTTAGGAAACAAGATAAATAAAATTTTCTTTAAAACACATGTTGGACATAAACTTCATATTATTTCAACATCTCAAAAGTTATTACTACCTTAATCTTTCAGTAACATATATCACACCACCCAACCTAACAATATGATTACAGAGTTGGATCTTAATAATCATAGTGCATATGAAATATATGTACAAATCCTATTGTTTCTTAATAAAATAATGCGCCAAAACCATCGCATATCAATTCTAAGTTTTAAAAGAAAGGCGATTTCCCACTTAAGAACGAAAATTAGGGTTCCTAGAGTTGAACAACTAACCTTAACTATGAAACTCTAATCTCTAGCCGAGGGAGTTCAATAGCCAAAACAACAAGGTAGTGAGCAGAGAAGAACCACAATGAAGAAAGAAAGGTCGAAAAGTGTTCAGAGGTTTTTCTTCTTCTTTTTTTTTTTTTTTATAGAAGGAAGGTTCAAGCGATTCTGTTCTACGATATATATTATATAATATAATATAGACTTATTCTTCACACGAAAAATAAGATCAGGATAGAAAACATAATGGATAAGGTTAATTGCTATCTCTGTAACGACCCCCTTTACTCGGGTCCGCTACTTCTTTCAAATACTCTTCGACCCGCTACTTCTTTCAAATACTCTTCGACAAAGTCCCGGTTTATAAAAATATTTGAACGAGAAAACATTTAAAATATGTATAAAGTTCAATACAATTTACATAACAAGTACTTGAGACTAGACTTATAATTATAAAACGAAAAACAAAATACAAGATTTCGGAGCTCCTTATTTTGAAAACAAATAAGACAAATATTTTGGAAAACCACAAGATCGATTCTACCACCGTATGCACCCGTATATGGCGCGACGCTGATCCCGCTCCATCCGCAATTCATCGATTCTTTCCTGATTCTACAACACAACTATACGAGTGAGCTAACGCTCAGTACGTAAAAGCTTTTTATTACTCACAAAAATAATTATGAAATAATCACATCATAATTCACATAATGCAATGCCATGCTATATCATTTTATAACTTTTTTATATATAAACATAGTCTTGGGCCCTGCGTACGTACCAGCGCGCAACAACACCTACGGGGGACTGGGGGCGCGACCCTAACCAAGTCAGCCCGCGGCAAACATCTTACGACGCGACTCGATACAGTCGGAGGCTTCATACACATTGTAATCAGAGACTACGCGACCCGATACAATGGTTGGTACGACACAATTTACTAAAAATGTCATACATATATTTAATATCATATGTATGACTAAATGCTCATACTTTCGCAATATACTCATATTGTATATTGATGCTTTCTCGATATGCTCATATCGCATATATAAAATGTATCATTAAATAATGCCATAAAACATCATAAGTCATGCAAACATATATTTCACACCACACACAATCACAGAAATTAGATTATTATTGTTGTGTTGTAGCGAGTACTTTCACGTACCTTACACCTTACGAACTCTTAGTAATATGATTGAGTACATCCTTCAAAGACAAACAACCTGATATAGTATATATAAATTAACAATGAGCTTTCGGACTAATTAAAAGTCCACAATATACCTAAGAACAATACTATAAAATTCTCATCACAAAGTCTATATGGTCTTTTTATTTTTTTGTAATCTGCGCAATTAATTTATAGTCTTGATATGATTATAATATCTAATAAATCATCTATAATATAACCCTGTACTCTTACACATCACCATACACATGCACATACTTTTATATATTTATCACTTTTATTTAGGTCTCTACTTACTTTACTTTGATTCCATTATTATGCACAGCTCACATAGTACTATTATATAATAAATTAATTAACATATATTTATGTACTTAGAATTGTATTATGAATCAAAGATTTTCGATCCAAACTAATAAATTACCAATGGATATCCTGCACTAGCATATTCACATCTTTGCTATTATTTTATTTTCAACATAACACATGAATATCGTAGCTATATAATATATACTAAAAATATAAGTATAGGTATATATATACTCGTATTATATTTCATAAAAGAACTCCTAATTCTCTACACCGATCATATTTGTTCATAAAATAAATAGAAGTGAATAAAAGATATATAAGTTTACCTACAAAACTTTGTAACTTGAACGAGCGAAAAATAAAGATTAAGAGAAAGACCTTTCTTCTCTTTCTTTTATTGTGATTGAAAACAACCATCTATGCTTGTCAGAAGATCCGTCCGAGGTTTGTTGAGAGACAAACCTTAAGAAGCTTTAGCCCACTTCTCTCTTATTATTTTCTTTGTTGAATAATGATCATATTGATTCATTATGTTTATATATATATATAATAAAAAGTAAGTCGGCTAGCTATCTTATAATGATAGAGATAAGGATGATAGTATATATAAAAATACATAAGTTGATTAGGACTTTAGATAAAGTTAAAAGGACATTCCATATTTATATATGTATTATATTAACACCTGTATAGAAGATAGATAAGCACTAATAATTATATTGTTAGTACATAATTTAAATTATGTATTTGCACACAAAGTACAAAAGTCAATAACTATATTTTGGTCTTCACAAACGAATAACTAAGAAAGCCTTAAATTTATTATTCAACACAACTAACGATAGTACACTCTCTAAATTAAGAGTGTATATTTATCTTATTATCGTTAAAATTTGAAAACGATAATATACGAAAATTCTACGGCTGTTACACCTTATCATCTCAAACTTATTTAATTTAATTACTATGATACTCCTTCAAAATTAAATAATTTGCAAAATATATGCTTATTATTATTATTATTATTATTATTATTATTATTATTATTATTATTATTTATTTTAACTAACAATTTAACACCAAGAGTAATTTATCCCCATTCCACGCCCACATTAACAAAATATACTATTATAATTTACTTGTTAAAATACGTGTTTCATTGGATTAGCACACCGATCTCAACGTAAAGTTTTACTTATCCCACACTGAACCAAGACTCAAACTCAAAATTAGAATTTTTACAATGAAGTTCATCAAGTTAATTGATACAGTAATTAATATCAAGAGTTATTTTTAGCACATAATTTGCTAAACATAGTATGTATACTATATTGATGATATCCAAGAGATATAAAAACATGTATATAGGCTAAAATAAAATTATGTGTTTTTGGCGTAAACTTGCTCATGAGATTATTGTGCATTATACGCACGAATTTTGCGAACTTCACAAAGACTTCAGGAACGCAACAGAGGGTTGTTGGAACCTCATGGCGCTACGAAGGACCTCATCCAAAATGGTCACTTCAAGGAGCACTTAACCACGCCTTCCCTGCCTGAAAAAAAAGGACCCATCAACAATAAAGTCACCACGGGCGACGACGAAACCAACAAGGGTTTGAATGTATGCAAAATACGGCGAACCTTAGAAGGGCCTGAGCCTCGGTTCCCGCAATATGTGCCTGGATATATAGAAGAATATATCCCAGAGTGAGTCCGTATCAGAGTACTGTTGCACATGTGTCCTTAAACAAGCTGTCTTTTCCCTAATTGTAAGATTTTGACCAAAGTCGTTGAATAAAAGATGTTACTTATTATGTTAATCTTATTATAGTTTCTGGTAGAGTAAAATAGAATGTTTGTTCCATAGTTCATAAAGGATGCAATTATGTTATTATTATCACAACCGAGTCAATGTGGGGAAGAATTAATAATCATAATAAATGAACTTAAAATGTCTGTGACTTGATTAACATAGTGGGAGCTCATTAATTGGATAAAGTCATTAATGTGACTAAGTGATGTAATCCTATTCTGGATTAAGTGTGTGTGTCACACTCACTAGAATTGCATTAAGTATGAAGCGACTTCATACTGGACTAGACCTGACTTAAACTCCGGAAGTTGTCATATGAGACCGTCACTGACAACTTGGAGTTGAGTAACTAGTAGATGATCAAATGGATATTCGATCTAAGTTCTAAGTGACCTCGAGCCTGGACTGTTGACTTGATTGTTCTTTGATTTAACTGTTAAAGAACATAATTACTGTTGTTGCCAATGCTACTATTTTGGGAACATGATAGTCAAAAAATAAAGGTAGCTTGGTCATAGAAACGAACATCACATAGCTCTCTCCAGAGTCAAGATGATTCCCTTGATTTTTAGTTGTGACAAATGAGAGGTACCCGGGCGCAACTTATAAATCGAAACCATATGTGGGAACTCGTAATATTACTAACTGACATAAGGATGAAAATGCCATGAGAGGCAAAACGGTAAAAACCGCCTGCTCATGTGTGGATCGTCAACTGAAAGACCAATAACCCGAATTTGATTGTTTCAATGGACATCTTGCTATAACGGGAATAATATATATTGTATCACTAGAGAGTGCAGCTTCGGGTTTATAGTGGAATAACACCGAGGTTTGACGAACCACTAGTAGTTCGTTGGAGCATCAGTGATATGGGTCCATCGTCCCCAGGATAGCTCCGGAACGGATGATACGTACGTGATTTAAACATTCAATATGTTTTATCATATATCAGGATTCATAAAACCAAAGTCCCTGTCAAATTTTGGAAGTTTTATTTTTGACGTGGCAAAAGTACCAAAGTATGGTGCTGGAAATTTAACTCATAAAAGAAAGTTGAATTTAGTTTTTCATCAATTGCAAATTTGTTGGAAATTAAATTCTAAGAGAGTTTTCTTTTGGAACCGAGTCGTTTCGACGTATGGTTTGTGATTTAGAGAATTTCCAAGTTTACGATCCTTTTCGTAAATATGTGAAATTTAATCACATGTCACGAATTAAATGGTGGTGTTGCATCACGACATTTAATGTGTGATATTGAGGTCATAGATTAATAATATAATTTAATTATTTTGATTTAATTATTAATATTCTTATTAATAATTAATAGATTTATGTTATTTAAATATAATATATGTGTGAGTTGGGCTTGCACGAATTTACTTGAATTTGGACTTTCCAAATATGCGGCATAAGTACGTATGTGTAGGTATTAATGAAAGAACGTTGAAATTAATTTGGCTCTTTAGATCAGTCAAGTTTAATCTTAACCGTTGGATCATGATAATTAATTTGGAAAGCATGGTTCGAAAATGACTTGATGGCCAAGCATGGATTTTGAATATGGTTAATTAATTATATCCATTGGATTAGTTTGAGATTTAATCTTAACCATTCGATTAGAAATTAATTAACATGTATATATGAAAATGCAAAATTCGAGTTCTTTGTGATGGAGGTCGAATTTGTGTTTGGTAAAAAACTAATGAAGCTTGACGGTATGCTAAATCAATATGGTCCATTAGATTGGTTATGGAATTAATTCCAACCATTGGATCTAGACTATTGATTTCGAAATTTCCATATGCATGCATAGGAAATTGGAATTCTATCATATAAGGAAGTGAATGGATGCTTAATTTATTCATGGTTTCCCTATTTGTCTTAATCTCTAATTAATTATAACCATTGGATCTTAGGCGATTCAATCTTGGCCATTGGTTTGGAGTAATTAATTAAATTAGCCCATTATAGAATTCGAAATTCAAGGATGGAAAAATCCCTTATTGGCTTTTTCATGAGCTTATAAATACAAGACTCATTCTACACATTTCACACACCTTCCCCAGAGCAAGAATTCGATCTCTCTTTCTCTCTTGAGTGTGCGAATTTCTTAGCCTCTTATCTCTCTTTTTTGGTTCGGCTTAGTGAGTCGTTGTTCTACGAAAGCTTTAAAAGAACCATCAGTTAAATTTTTTGCGACGGAATCCTGCCGGCAAAGCCCACGCTTTGGTACGAGGTGTCCAGGAAAATATCCCGGAAGATCACGGGAGTTTCCCTCAGCATCGGCGAAGCCCTGCCCAGTTCAGAACGCGTAGCGGGAATCGTCATCACCTGAGGTACGGCCTTAAGGATTTGGTCAATAAATTCAAAACCTTTAGTCGGTTATATTTATTTCCTATAGAATAGATTAATAATAATGAATTTATGAAAAGTTAAATTAGTAATAATTTATCAGATCTTGATTCATAGTAATTATCCGATGTTAATATGTTGTACGGAGTAACAAGTTTTCCGCTTTAAATAATTTTTTTTAAATGTTATTCGAACGCATTAGCGCCATATATCGGGAAACGTAATGAACTTCCCAACAATTGGTATCAGAGTCATGGTTCAAGGATAAATAATTACGTAATTTATTAAAGATTATTAATTTTGAACGAATTTTTGATGAATAAAATTGATATTAAAATTGAAATTTATATTTCTAGATATTTTAAATTAATTTAATATTGGGTAATTCCTGACCCGAAAGAATCGGACCGAGAAATGGGCCGGGTTGCCTTAGGCAGCCCAACCCGTGAGGCCACGAAGCGAGGTTGTTGAAATAGCCCAGGGTACTTCGCCTAGGTCCAGGCCATGGGAAGCCCGAGCCTAGGCCATTCGGCCAGCGCACTAACACGCGCCCAGGGCGCGTTGCCAAGCCCAGCGCACAGGCTGTCCGTGCGCAGTAAGGGCCCAACAAGGGCACGCTGCCCTGGCAGCTCCGTGGGCCTTCGTGGCCCAGCCCGTGGGGAATCCGTGGGCACGTGGGCCCGAGATTAAGCCCGATTAGCCCACGTGCTTAATTTTATGTAATGGGTCAAATTTCTAAAACCGACCCTAATATCCATGGATTAATTAATTTTATTTTTGAATTAATATTTATGAATTAAATTATTGATGTTAGTTTTGGTAAATAACAATGTCTTATTTTAAATTAAAATATGGATGTTATTTTTGGTAAATAACATTGTCTTATTCTAAATAAAATATGGATGTTATTTTTGGTAAATAACATTGTCTTATTTTTTGAATTCATAATTTAAAAATATGGATGATAATTCTTTGTAGAAAATATCATTGTCTTATTTTTAATTTTCATAAATAATTATTAATGGGCTAATTATATGAATGATAATTCTTAGAGAATAAGTATCATTGACATATAATTATAAATTCATCATAGATATAATTTGTTAAACCTATTTTCATAACCCTTGAAACATAGTGTCTATGTTAAGGTCATTATTAATATGTCGATATAGGATAGATATAATTAATGAACCGTAAATAATATTTATTTGTTATTAGTCGGAAAAATTTCAAACGCACAATCTTGCCTAAGGAAGAAGGAATCAAAAGTGGGGCCGGTTCACCATCCACTTCTGGGTGACCGGTTAGGACCACTCATATCGGCATGGAGAGCATACGATTTGATCTATCACTACTGACGAAGTATTATATAAATGACTAGGCTTATTAGATATTTCCCCGGTAATTATAACGCATTAAGATAAACGTTTTTAATGTGTGTAATTAAATGGAGCTCATAATAAGTTTTAATAACTTTGGAGATTAAAAACGTTATTTCTTAAAACAATGGAAAGTATAGAATATCTTAGCAAGGTCTCCATTATTGCTGTCACACGGTCTGCTGACCACACCGCCTCGAGTCACCTTAGTGTGTCCATTCCCCAAGGAAGGTGTGCTTGTGGAAGATTTGACACCGTGATAGTTCCAAAAGAATATGGGGGCGGAGGAATCTTGGAATGGACCGCGAGTCACCCTAGTGTGACCATTCCCTAAGGACGATGTTTCCAAGACTAATCCGAGAACCGAAAATAATGGGTTAAGCTTGCACGGAAATTGGTGCTTCCCGACCGTCTATGGTGATAGTTAATAATCATAGGGAAATTTGGTAGTTCTTGTTTTGAATATTATTTAAGTATATGACTAAAACTTAGTTTAACCAAAATACACGGTTGATCCTGCTGAGTCACCCTAGAGTGACCATTCCCTAAGGACGGCAACGAAGTGTACAGTCGGTTAAATTATCACGAAATAGTTAATGGGTTTAATTAACGTTTTACCAGAACATATTTGCATCATGTAACTATTTCAAACCAATATTTTCCTAAAACATTCTACCTATAATAAAGTTTAATAAGTTTCTTTTTCAATGCCAGTTAAAATGTCTTTCAACAAACAAGAACTGGAAATCTTTGCCATGACTGTGAAGTCTCAGAACCTAACCGATGTGGTCCTAGTTATGGAATCCCTTAGTAAGCTGGCCATGAGTGGCTCCTTGGAGAAACTCGGAATAGCATAACAGAGTACTAATATTTCAATGAACGAGAGAAAAAGAATACATGGAAACCAGGAAACAAATTTCCAGATTAAGAGTACATCCAATACTGAACGTTCAACATTGGAAACATGCTTCGTTGATAGCTCATCCTTCAACTGGATCCTTGATTCAGGAGCCAACGATCATGCATGTAATTCTCTTCAGTCTCTTGATTCATTAGAAGAAATAAATGAAGGACCAGCCTTGAAAGTAGGAAACGGGGAGTTCTTACAAGCCAAGGTTGTGGGAAACCTACGACTAACATTTCGAAACAAATTTCTATTTGTTAATAATGTGTATTATTATCCAAATGTCTACAGAAACATACTCTCAGCCTTCCTATTGTACAAAAAAGGTTATACTCTAATCTTTCGTGGTTCCCATTGGGTCATCACAAAAGATGGAGTATACATTTGTACTGCTAAAGTAGAAAATGGATCATATATTCTGAGACCATATCATGGAAGTTGTATGAATGCAGAAATGTTCAAACTGGCAGTGCCAAGGTCAATTAAGAAACCTAAAATTGATAATGATATTCAAACTTACATGTGGCATTTAAGATTGGGTCATATTAATCTAGACATGATTAACAGGCTGGTTAAGGATGGACCCCTTAAAGGACTTACAATCAATTCTTTTCCTGTTTGCGAATCCTGTATAGAGGCTATAATGACTAAAAGACCCTTTTCGGCCAAGGGTCAAAGAGCCACTCGACCACTAGAACTCGTTGACACAGATGTATGTGGTCCCATGAACATACAAGTGAGAGGTGGAAATTAAATATTATGTCACCTTCATAGATGATTAGTCAAGATATGGTTATGTTTATCTCATGGCCAAGAAATCTGAAACCTTGGGTAAGTTCAGAGAATTTTTGGCGAAAGCTGATAACCAACTTAGATTACCTTTGAAGTCCCTTCGATCAGATCCAGGAGGAGAATACCTTGATTATGAGTTTAGTGATCTCTTAATTGAGAAAGTTATTCTATCTCAATTGACTGCTCCTGGCACACCTAAAAAAATGGTGTTGCAGAAAGGAGGAACAGGACCTTGCTAGAAATGGCGAGGTCGATGTTAAGCTATTCATCACTTCCTAACTCCTTTTGGGGTTATGCCTTGTTGACAGCGACCAACATTCTAAATGTTGTACCGTCTAAGTCTGTTTCAAAAACACCCCTGGAATTATGGAATGGAAGAATACCTAATCTGTGACATTACAGAATTTGGGGTTGTCCTGCACATGTGCGGACTGGAAAAAAGAACAAGCCGGAATCGCGAACAGAAGTGTGTTTGTTCGTGGGATATTCCAAAGAGACAAAGGGAGGATTGTTCTATAGCCCAGAAACCAAAAAGGTGTTCGTCTCCACGAATGCAACTTTTCTAGAAGAAGACTATATGACAAATTTCAAACCTCGAAGCAAAGTAGTGCTCGAGGAACTGTCAAGTGACAAAGTCACAGCTTCGCCAACAGTGCCTGTTGTCGAAGAAAGTGCGGAAACCACGGTCCCAAATCAGAACTAAGGGGTACTCAGACGTAGTGGGAAGTTCAAAAGACCGGTTGAACGCTACAAGCACACCCAGTTAGAGTTTCACCTAGCTGCTACTAACACTAGTATTGAAGATCCCATAGGCTTTAAGCAAGATATGGTTGATACTGATAGAAGGGAATGGCAGGAAGCCATGAACCAAGAAATAGAATCAATGGATTCTAACCAAGTCTGGGACTTGTAGACTTACCGGATGGGTTCAAAATCATTAGCTGTAAGTGGATCTACAAGAGAAAGATAGCAGTGGACGGGAAGGTTGAAACCTTCAAGGCTAGACTAGTGGCAAAGGGTTTTACCCAGAAAGAAGGTATTGATTTCGATGAGACCTTCACTCCACTCGCTAAGTACAAGTCCATTCGGATTCTCAAGGCCATAGCCTGTAGTCTCAATTATGAGATTTGGCAGATGGATGTCAAAACCGCTTTCCTGAACGGGTACATTGACAAGAACATCTATATGGACCAACCAGGAGGGTTCGTGCAAAAGGGTCAAGAAGGGAAAGTTTGCAGATTACTCGAGTCCATTTATGGATTGAAGCAAGCTTCCAGATCCTCGAATCTAAGGTTTGATGAGACCATCAAGACCTATGGATTCATGCAAAACATCACTGAGGCCTGCATTTATAAGCTCAATGATTATACCGTGGATATTTTTCTTGTTTTGTACGTCGACGATATTCTTCTCATTGGTAATAATGTGAAGAAGTTGTCGAACGTGAAAGCATGCTTAGCTACATAATTCCAAACGAAGGATATGGGAGAAGCCAGCTATGTTCTTGGGATCCGTATCTTTAAGGATCATAGCAGCAGGCTTCTGGCCTTATCGCAAGCAGCCTACATAGACAAAGTGCTTGATCGTTTTGCAATGGAAAATTCCAAGGGAGGTAATTTACTGACCAGACATGGAGTGTTCCTCGATAGGAAACAATGCCCAACTTCTCCGGAAGAGCAAGACGCGATGAGGCGCATACCCTATGCTTCAGTAGTGGGAAGTTTGATGTACGCTATGCAGTGTACTAGGCCAGACATTTATTACGTTGTGGGAATTATTAGCAAGTACCAATCTAACCCTGGTATGGCTCACTGGACAGCAGTGAAAAACATTCTCAACTATCTTCGGAGAACGAGAGAATATATGTTAGTGTTTTCAGGATCAGAACTGAATCCACTAGGATACACTGACTCGGAATTTATGTCTGACAGAGACTCGAGAAAATCAACGTCAGGAGCAGTGTTCACCCTTGTTGGCAGAGCGATATTCTGGAGAAGTGTTAAGCAATCCTATATCGTAGATTCCACAATGGAAGTTGAATATGTGGCAGCCTATGAGGCAGCCAAAGAATCATTTTAGCGAAAGAATTTCTACATAGAGTTGGGAGTAGTTATAGATGTAGATGGGCACCTAACGCTGTACTGTGACAATAGTGGCGGGGTGGCAAATTCTAAAGAGCCAAGAGACCATAACAACGCAAAACATATAGAACGCAAGAGGCAATCTTGCGCAAGGGGTGTGGAGATAGTACGTCGTGGCGACGTAAGGGGTGTGAAAATAGCTTTGGGAGACAATCTTGCTGATCCATTCACAAAGACGTTGCCAGAGAAAATATTCAATAGGCATTTGGAGAGTATGGGTTTGAAAGACATTGGTCATCTTCTTTAAGTACAAATGGGAGATTGTTGGACATGTGTCCTTAAACAAGTTGTCTTTTCCCTAATTGTAAAAGATTTTGACAAAGTCGTTGAATAAAAGATGTTACTTATTAGGTTAATATCTTATTATAGTTTCTGGTGGAGTAAAATAGAATATTTGTTCCATAGTTCATAAAGGATGCAATTATGTTATTATTATCACAACCGAGTCATTGTGAGGAAGAATTAATAATCATAATAAATGAACTTAAAATGTCCGTGACTTGATTAACTGAGTGGGAGCTCATTAATCGGATAAAGTCATTAATGTATGTGACTAAGTGATGTAATCCTATTCTTGATTAAGTGTGTATGTCACACTCACTAGAAGTGCATTAAGTATGAAACGGCTTCATACTGGACTGAACCTAACTAAAACTCCGGAAGTTATCATATAAGACCGTCACTGACAACTTGGAGTTGAGTCACTAGTAGATGATCAAATGGATATTCGATCTAAGTCCCGAGTGACCTCGAGCCTCGACTGTTGACTTGATTGTTCTTTGATTTAACTATTAAAGAACACATTTACTATCGTTCCCAATGCTGCTATTTTGGGAACATGACAGTCAACAGATAAGGGTTGCTTGGTCATAGAAACGGACATCACATAGCTCTCTTCAGAGTCCAGATGATTCTCTTGATTGTTAGTGGTGAGAAGTTAGAGGTACCCATGCGCAACTTATGAATTAAACCATAAGTGGGTTACTCACAATATTACTAACTGAGTTAGGATTAAGAAGCGATGAGAGGCAAAACGGTAAAAACCGTTTGCTCGTGTGTGGATCATCAAGTGAAAGATCAATAACCCGAATTTGATTGTGTCAATGGACACCTTGCTATAAAGGGAATTATATATTGTATCACTAGAGAGTGCAGCCTCGGGTTTGATGAAGTGTTTTTGCACACCAACAGTCACGTGAATTGTGAATGGGATTTCGATGTGATATTGCTGAATTTTTGTGGATTCTGACCTCCGCGTCGTCAATACTTTAGACGGTGACAAAATAGAAACGAAATCAAAAGAATAAAGAAGAGTAGAACACCGAGGTTTTTTAGAGAGGTTTGTTCCAATGCAGTAGTTGACTACGTCCTCTGTACGTTTATTGCTTTGAAAAGGTGATCAACCGAAACCACAAGCCATTTTCTGGTAGATCGAAAGTAAAAGATGAAAACACTCTGAAAATACAAATCTCACGGACTCTTTTCTCTCAGGATGAATGCTTGTGTGCGTATGATGGGGCTATATCCTTGCTTTTAAAGGCTTCTGGTTTCTGCCCGTTGGAAGTGTACGTTGGTGGTGGCTTCGAGTTCGGTGCCTGGCTTGCTATCGAGCTGACACGTGGGCCACGTTCTGAGAGATCTGCGCAGTAGTGGACTTTGACTTGTCATCGTGGGATTTGAATTTGGATCGTGGCGATCTTCCTAGTCAGGCTTCGGAAGTTTGAATTGAGATGGTTGACTTGGTCTGCTCGTGCTTGGATGTTTTGTATGCTTCTGCTCGGACCCCTTTCCGACAATCTTTGCCCGGGACGAGCTTTGGGTTCTTCAGGTTGTTTGATCTGTTTGATGCTTGAATTTTAACTAAGTGTTGTCTTGAGCCGAAGTGGGATTCTTGAGCTCTGTTCGGGGCTTTTCTCTTGGAAAGCTTTGTTAGGACCTTATTTGAGCATTCTCTGCTCGGGGAAGGTCTTTTGCTTCGTGGGCTTTTGGTTCTGTTCGGGCCTGAACACAATTAGTGTCCATCGGGCCTCTGGGCTTTGTATTTCGTAATCCCATGTGCATAAATATTCAATTATATTCATGACTTAGGCTTTCATTAATTTGGACCATTAATTTAATTAACGATCTTATAATTCCGATTAAGGAACGAATTTTCACATCAACAGGGTTTATAGTGGACTGAGGTTTGACGAACCACTAGCAATTCGTTGGAGCTTCAGTGATACGAGTCCATGGTCCCCAGGATAGCTCCGGAACGGATGATACGTACGTGATTTAAACATTCGATATGTTTTATCATTTGTAAGGATTCATAAAACTAAAGTCTGTGTCAAATTTTGGAAGTTTTATTTTTGACATGGCAAAAGTACCAAAGTTTGGTGCTAGAAATTTAACTGATGAAATAAAATTGAATTTGGATTTTTCATCAACTGAAAAGTTGTTTGAAATAAAATTATAAGAGATGTTTATTTTGTAACTGAGTCGTTTCGAGGTACGGTTTATGATTTAGAGAATTTCTAAGTTTGCGATCGTTTCATAAACATGTGAAATTTAATCACATGTCACTAATTTAAATAGTGGTGTTGCACCACGTCATTTAATGTGTGATATTGAGCTCAGAGGTTAATAATATAATTTAACTATTTGGATTTAATTATTAATATTCTTATTAATAATTAATAGATTTATGTTATTTAAATAAAATATATATTTGGCATATATATGAATGTGTAGAAATAATGTGGCCCAAATAAATGTGTGAGTTAGGCTTGCACGAATTTACTTGAATTTAGAATTTCCAAATATGCGGCATAAGTACCTATGTTTAGGTATTAATGGAAAAACCTTGTAATTAATTTGGTTCATTAGATCGGTCAAGTTTAATCTTAACCGTTGGATCATGATAATTAATTTGGAAAGCATGGTTCGAAAATGACTTAGTGACCAAGCATGGATTTCAAATATGGTTAATTAATTATATCCATTGGATTAGTTTGAGATTTAATCTTAACCATTCTATTGGAAATTAATTAACATGTATATATGGAAATGCAAAATTCGAATTTTTTGTGATAGAGGTCGAATTTTGGCTTGGTGAACAAGTAACGAGGCTTGACTTTATGCTAAATCAAAATGGTCCATTAGATTGGTTATGGAATTAATTCCAATAATAGGATATAGACTATGATTTCGAAATTTCCCTATGCATGCATAGGGAATTCGAATTCTATCATATAAGGAAGTGAATGGATGCTTGATTTATTCATGGTTTCCCTATTTGGCTTAATCTCTAATTAATTATAACCATTGGATCTTAGGTGATTCAATCTTGGCCATTGATTTGGAGTAATTAATTAAAGTAGCCCATTATAAAATTCAAAAGTCAAGGATGGAAACTTCCCTTATGGGCTTTTCCACGAGTCTATAAATACAAGGCTTATTCTACAAATTTCACACACCTTCCCTAGAGCAAGAATTCGATCTCTCTCTCTCTCTAGAGTGTGCGACTTTCTTAGCCTCTGATCTCTCTTTTCTGGTTTGTCTTAGTGAGACGTTGTTATCTGGAAGCTTTAAAAGAACCATCAGTTAAAGTTTTTTCGTTGGAGTCCTGCCGGGGAAGCCCACGCTTCGGTACGAGGAGTTCAGGAGAATATCCCGGAAGATCCCGGGCGTTTCCCTCAGCATCGGCGAAACCCTACCCAGTTCAGAACGCGCAGCTGGAATCATCATTACTAGAGGTACGGCCTTATGCATTGGGTCAATAAATGCAAACCTTTATTTACATTTTATTTATTTCCTATAGACTACATTACTAATAATAAATTTGTGAAAATTTAAATTAGTAATAATTTATCAGATCTTGATTCACAATAATTATCCGATGTTAATACGTTGTACGGAGTAACAATTTTTCTGTTTTAAATAATTTTTTAAAATGTTACCCGAACACATTAGCAGCATATATCATGATAATATTATCGACAAACGTAATGAACTTCCCAACAAGTACCGCCACAGCCACAGTTTGAAGACGAAAAGAGGCGGCCAAACCTGGGCGGCTCAAAGAAGATAACCGCCCATGGAAAAACACTAGGATGACCCCTCTCTAGAAATCACCAACTCTTATCATGTGCATTAACAAAGAGATTTTTAAGAAACCACATTCGATGCCCACTTTTGCAAGAAGAAGCGACCAATACTGCGTGTTTCATCAAGAATTGGGCCACAACACGGAAGGATGTTAGCACCTCAATAAATAGATCGAGGATCTGATACAAGAAGGATGCCTGGAAGAATACATCATGGGAATGGAAGATGAGGCCAGTGCCTCGAATTGACACCATAACCAGCAAGCAGTCGCTGTCACCTGTACATAGCCGCAGTCTCCCCTCATGACAATGCCCCCCTCAACGGAAAGATCCTTCTCAGGATACTACCTTCTATTCTTTCCAAGAAGAGTCTCCAAAGACACAACGTCTCTACGAAGCGCTCCTCCAAAATGCTTATGATAGCACATTTACTTTCCACCAAAAACTCCTCGGGAAGGTTTTGAGCTAGGTCGCCAAGAAGAGCTCAAAACCCTTACGAGAACCTTTTTCCCGCCGAAGCCTTCCACCGAGCCTTCCATCATCTCTAGCTCACCAAAACTCCATGTAAATATTCTCGAAAGTGTCGCATGGGAACACTTGGCTTTTATCGTCTTCCTTCAATTGGCCCTCAAGGAGGTCACGGGAACTAGTTTTGTGTTTCTTCTTAAACAATGTAAATATTCAAGGAATAAGTGAGAAGAGCTTTTACGCTCAAATTCTCCAAAAAGTCTTAACTGATTAATATGAGCAAACGACGTAATGAGACGAGCCCCAAAAAGACATCACCAAAAGTTTCTCTCTAACTTTTGGCAAAACTAAAGAAAAACTGGGGGGTGGGGGCCGGTTACACTTTGTACCGTCTAAAAAATACCGAATAAAAAAGCTAAACCGATCCAAAGAAAAGTATAAAATACTAGTTAAAAAAATAAATAAACCAGTTCTAGAACAACAACGATGACACAAAGGAGGAAATCTCATCCGCCGCTAGCATAAAAAGAAAGTCCTGGAATCGAAAGTAGGAAGAATATCTTCGGGCACAAATTCTCGTAATACTGAAAGTTAAGACAAAACGTAACGACGTCAGAAAGTCAAAAATCTCATTCGCCTCCAGCATAAGTAGAAAGTCCTGGAATCGAAAGCACGAAGACTATCTTCGGTAACGAATTCTCGTAACCATGGAAATCAAGACAAATTAGAACGATGTCAGAAAGGTGGAGATCTCATCCGCCGCCGGCATAGGACGGAAGTCCTGGAATCGAAAACACGAAGGCTCTCTTTGGGCACGAATTCTCGTAATCATGCCATGGATTTGGAGTCGCAACACGAAGGCTATCGATGGGTACGAACTCTAACCCCGGGGGTCAAGAGACGCGAGAGGGGAAGAGAAATTCCTGCGGGAATCTTCTAAGGTCGAGCATGGGGCCTTGGCAAAGTAGGACGATGAATTATACCCTCGATTGACTATCGGTTCCTCCCTTTTCTCGTGGCGGGTAGTAAAAAAACGGAAGATGTTTTCATCAAGATAAAATGTTTTGTTGTTGATGGCGATCACCCTTGCCATTTGGCAGATCTGCATGGGCAAATTGGCCTGAACAGTCCATGTTTTCGGACATGGGCATCGCCTCAGGTACCCATTGTGCAGCAGGCATTAAGTAAAGGCCTTTAGGGTCTCATACTGCATTCAACCCAACAGGATTAAACATGCAATAGGAAAACCCAATAGAAGCAGCCAAAATTCAATAAGTAGTCTCGACACATCCAATTCAACCAACATCGAAGCTGCTATAACAAAGAGAGACAAAGCCATTGGACGAAGTCATCTCGAGCGTCCCAAGCCATAGGAAAATTCATCAATAGCGAAGCCAAGACCACGAAGACTCACAAGCGAAGAGATTTCGACGTCAAGCCTCAACGCGGAGTAACACTTGAACCTCCCAAGACGGTCTAATAACCACGAGGGCTTGCTGACAGAGAAATCCTAACGCCTCGCCTCAACATAGAAGTTACACTTGAACCTCCCCATGACGGTCGACAAAGCATGAAGACCTCGCCACAAAGTGGACCCTGGCATCCCGCCGAACAACAAAGGGGAAAAAAGGACCGCACCAAGATAGGTCTTCTGATGAGAAAATCGGTATCTAACAATCGTTCAAGACTGTTCTAACACGATCGCCATTCGCAAAAGCAAAAAGTGCCTCGGCATACAGTTACCTAACAACGAACCCCCCTTCGATATGGTTAACAACGGCGAAAGGTACGCCGACAATGCCACAGAGTGGTAAGGCGTAGCTACCACTAAGGTAGAGAACCGCCGAGCATCCAGTCATCCACGCATGACGCATCCTCTCCTCATCATATAAAGACGATCCAGAAGAAAGTCCCCGAACAACCGACAAAGGTCGGGGTTTAATGCTAGGTGCAGCAAGCAGTGCTGAAACAATCTCACGACGAGCCAAAAACGTCGATGGATGTCCACGAAGCTGGCCTGTGAAGAAAATATGGCCACAATTATACATGGCAAAAGCAACTATTATAAACAAAGTTGCAATGGGAAGAAAAGTGACGCCAAGAACATAACAAATATCTTTCATAACGACGATGCCCAAAGCATGCCCGGAGTAAGAAAAGAGTCAGGACAATAGTTCTCACAAATACGTACTAAAACATATAAGTACGGAATACAACAACAAGAGGAAAGCCAACAAGGCATGCAACAAAAAAAGGGTCAAGCAACAAATACTAAAGACGACTAAACAGGCTCAGTCATCGGCGTCATTATCGATCTCCAAATCTTAATTTCCATCGGGAAGGGCGTGACCCCGCAGCTCCGATACGTACCGACCAGGTATTTGCATCTTGTCAAGAAAGGCTAGTGAGGAGCCGGTATCCACCCCCTCTCGAAGCATGGCCCGATGACACTCCACAAATCCTTCCCAGAACATCCCGGAGGAAGCAGCATCCCACGATACCTCAGAATCAGCAGCGGCTGTTTCAGTCTGGACTTCCAAAATGGATGCCGCTCTACAAGACTTCTCTAGCTCCTCCGCAAGCCATAGCCTCGTAAACTTAGCCGCCTGAACGTGCAACTACAACAACGCAGCCTTCTCAGCAGCGATGCCCCTTGAGCGCGAAGAGCCTCGATCTCAACCTTGAGCTTGGCGGACATGCTATGGGCGCGGACCACCTTCATCATGCAACCTTCGGACTTAAACAGCAGGTCACCCAACTCCGAAGTGCGACCGGCGAGATCCGACTTCACCTTCAAAAGCTCGGCCCCCAACAAACCACATCCCTCATCTATCATGCATTCACGCGCTCCGGCAATCGAGTGCCTCAAGGTCCCCACAGAGGACAACAGCCGATCCCGCATCGACTGTATGCAGACCAAATTGCTCTTGAGGGCGTCAAAGTCTCTCAAGGTTGATCGATACTTCCGTGAAGAATGGACAATGCGATGAAGCGCCTGCAAAATGAGAGACAACATATGGCAAATCGATGAAAAACAAAGAAGACTAGGAAGGAGCCGCCCAAGGGAATAACTCCCGCACGAGCAAAGCCCACAGAGTTTGCAGCCACGTCAATGCATTTCTCAAGAATCGCCCAGGTTGACCCCCGCAAGCCGTCAAGCCACGCTTACCAGGGACTATACCCCCCTTTTTAACCGACAGGGTCGGCGCTGTCAAAATGCGCAAATCCGCAAAGGCCTATCAACCTAAAGAGCGGGTCACTCAGAAAATCTGGAATCCGTCCCTTACCCTCTATAGGAAAAAAAAGGAGGAACGGGACGATCCCGCTTCACCACCAAAAGCGCCTTCCAAGAGAACGAGACCGTTGGTACACCTAGGCGTGGAACGCAAGACACGACCCACCAGAAAATAAGGAAGCTCGGACGCGCCAACTGCAATGTCCCTGTGGCATAAAAACAATATTTCGTGGCAGAACCATGGGGCAGGAAGATAAAATCTGTGGCAGAACCCCAGGGCAGGAAGGTGAAACCCACCGCAGAACCCACAGCAGGAAGCTAAAACCCGCGGCAGAGCCCCGCGGAAAGAATCTGAGACCCGCGGCAGGACCCCACAGCAGGAAGCTAAAACCGCAGAGTTAGAATTTTCTAAAAATTCCCGAATAGGCAAAAAATCTAAAATCCCTCAAAAAAGCCCTCATAAAGTCAGCAAACAACCTCAAAAGCGCAAGGACCGCGACTTCCCGCCTGAAGAAAAGAGCTTTGAAACTTGAACAAAAAAGCTTTAAAAGAGGACAACAAGCACGGAGGGCATCTAGGTGTGCCCCCACCAGACCAGCACCTCCGAGCGTCCCAACATAGCCAAGACACACCCCCGGCGTGCTACGACACCCTGAGCACACCCCATGTGTCCCAGCGCATGCCCCATGCATAATCCCAATACATTCTCGTGCACCTCTAGGTGCGCTCTGAAGTACCAAGGCACCGAGCCGTGCCACGGGCAGCTGAGCACCTCCCAGCGCCCTAACGCAGCCAAGACACGCGCCCCAGCGTGCCACGATGCCCCGAGCACACCCTCTTGTGCCTCAGGGCATGCCCCCAATGCATTCTCGTGCACTCCTAAGCGCGCGCCCTAACGTGCTATAACGCTGCAAGGTACCCAACTGTGCCCCCGACAGCCCAGTACATACCAACGCCCCACTGTAGCCTAAACATGCGACCCGGTGTGCCAGGTTAACCCGAGCACACCCCCGTGTTCCCCCAAGGCATGCTTCTAATGCACTCTTATGCACCCTTAAGCGCGCCCCCTAGTGCACCCTGACGCAACAGGGCACCAAGCCATGACCCCTAGAATTTAAGAAAGAAAGGAGGATCCACACCCAAGGGTTTTCAGCTATCATAAGCCTCCCTTCCACCACCAAAAACAGCCTCCCATCCCCACCAAAATACCAATCCCTCACCACCTCCAAGGGATGTTTCGGTCACACTCCCAAGTCACCCTTCGAATATCAATTTCTACCACACCTCCGGATGATATTTTGGTCTCCATCTATCCTTGTGCTACACGCCTTCAAGCAAGGCTATGAAAGCCCTCTCAACTGGTTAGGCCGAGTCCGCAAAAAACTCTGCCCAAATTCCGCAAAAAAGGTGAAGCCAGACGCAATTGAAAGCCCTCCACCTCGCAAGTCGGTCTCTACGACCACTTAAGCAATGCACATTCGATTCTCCGAAGCTCTGCTCCTTATCCGATCTCTTCTTTC
Source organism: Parietaria judaica (assembly GCA_954871525.1). Classification (NCBI taxonomy): domain Eukaryota; kingdom Viridiplantae; phylum Streptophyta; class Magnoliopsida; order Rosales; family Urticaceae; genus Parietaria; species Parietaria judaica. The sequence continues at coordinate 16,891,938 of OX940869.1, forward strand.
AGAATATTTCACCCCAACGCCTTCGTATTAACCCCAAGTATCGCTTAAAACCCTCGGGGAGTACTATGGGATCTAGCCACACCCGATCCGCTAACCCCATTTATGACCTAAAAGCGAACTACGTAACCGCTTGATCCATGAGGTAGGGTATGTAGGTAACTCGTAATTAACCAGGCGGGCAAAGCCATAATAATATTTTTTTTTAAAAAAAAACCCATGCCCTCACGGGCTAGGGGTCGGGTTCACCACCCGCGTCTCTAGGGCACACCGAGCCGAGAATCCTATTCCCATCAACGCTCACATGCCTAGCCATCATTCCAGCGACGAATCTTTAGTACACTTAGTCAGGAATCCTATTCCCATCAACGATCACGTACCTAAACACCTCCAGACAACGGCTCTAAGGTGTGTCGGGCCAGGATTCCTATTCCCATCAACGTTCACACACTTGGCCACCTCGAAGACCACGGCGTAACGGGCCGAGAATCTTATTCCCATCAAAGCCCTAGCGCTTAGCCTCTCCATCAGCGAGAGGAGGAAGTGGGAATAGAAGCTAGGCGCCGCGGAATCCTATTCTAGGAACGGAAGCAGCAAAGACCCGAGGAACCTCCTAGTCACTACCCACAGTGCGGTAACCGAGTCTTGACCGGGATCAAACACGTGGCCAGGATTCTTTTCGTCCCTCAAATTTTTAGCCTCACTTTTTCTTCATATTCTGAAATTTATTTAAATGTTCTAAGTAAGGAAAAATATTGAAGGATATTGAAAAAGTAAAATAGCATGTGAACTAAAATAGAAAATGGCATTCTCTATCCAAGTATTAGCATATGGCTATCGCAAGTCAATAAATGATGCAAAAAGAGTTTAGAATTTATATTTGATGTTAGCATGATCAATGTAATTATCCCGGATTAATAATTTATTAAAGAACATTATGTGACCGGCATACGCTCGCTGGGAGACAAGGTGGAGGAGACCACCGTCGTCAAGAAGTTTCTCCGAGCAGTGCCTCACAAGTAAATGCAGATCGTGACATCGATTGAGCAGTTCGGCGACCTAAAGACCATGTATGTAACGCCCTGGCTGCTCAATCGAATCGACGACTGTCCCCACAGACCAACACGAGTCTTTACGGCGTGCTTTGTCCTCACTCGCACGCTTCCCGATAAACTTCCCAGGAGGTCACCCATCCTAGTACTACTCCAAGTCAAGCACGCTTAACTTTGGAGTTCCTATGAATGGGCAACCGAAAAGAAGATGCATCTTGTTGACATAGGTAGTACCAATCAATTCATTTAAGCCTCTTCGATCATACAGTCCCATACCTGTATAATCTCCGATAACCGTGCAGTCCCATACCTGCACAGTCTCGGGAACGTCCCATCAGCACATCCCCTTGCCCAGGCGATGTGGGATTGCACAGCTTACCCGGTCTTGCCCTCGTGGCTCACGGGATTAGTGACTGTCACAATCACCCCACCTAATGGGGGCCCGACGTCCTCGTCGGCCACACTTCCGGCTGGGCTCGGCTCTGATACCATCTATAACGCCCCGGCTGCTCAATCGAATCGACGACTGTCCCCACAGACCAACACGAGTCTTTACGGCGTGCTTTGTCCTCACTCGCACGCTTCCCGATAAACTTCCCAGGAGGTCACCCATCCTAGTACTACTCCAAGTCAAGCACGCTTAACTTTGGAGTTCCTATGAATGGGCAACCGAAAACAAGATGCATCTTCTTTTCGGTTGCCCGTTCATAGGAACTCCAAAGTTAAGCGTGCTTGACTTGGAGTAGTACTAGGATGGGTGACCTCCTGGGAAGTTTCTCGGGAAGCGTGCGAGTGAGGACAAAGTACGCTGGAAAGACTCGTGTTGGTCTGTGGGGACAGTCGTCGATTCGATTGAGCAGCCGGGGCGTTACAGACCTTATATTATATCCTCCCGGTCTTTCATTGTCAAGAGAAAGAATCAATTGAAGAGAAATTCTAGAGGATCGAGTGAAAGCATTCGTGTTTGAAAATATTTTCTTACGGTGTACGGTACGTAAAAGCACTCACTGCAACACAACAATAATACAATGTGTGTATGGTTTGAAGTGTGTGAAGTATGTGTCAAAACTATTTTCGTTATTTAAAGTTTATCATTTTTTTTACGGAATAGGCACGAGCATTTATGCATACATATATAATCTATTATTATACTAAATATATATGTATGACCTTTTTTATCAAAGCGCGTCGTACTGAGATTTTAAATCTCTCACTGTTGTATCGAGTCGCGTAGTCTCTGAAGTGTACAACGTATCGAGACGGGTAGTCTCAGAATGGTACAATGTATTGAGCTGCGGCGTCTCTGAATGATATAATATGTATTGGCCTTCGACTGTATCGAGATGTGATATCTTGGAATGATACGTTGTTGGTCGTGTAACGCGGGTACGTACGCAGGGCCCAAGATTATATTTTCTGAGAAATCTATAAGACGTTATAGCATGGCATCGCATTACGTGCATTGCATTTATTATTTTTGTGAGTAATAAAAGTCTTTTCGTACTGAGCGTTAGCTCACTCGTATAGTTGTGTTGCAGAATCGGGTGAAAATTGATAACTTGCAGAGAAAGCGGAATCAGCGGTGCGGCATATACGAGTGCATACGGTGGATAAAACGATCTTGTGATTTTCCGCAAATTATTTTTTTGTACGTTTGTAGATAAAAAAAATCAAAAAGGCTCCGAAGTTTTATTTTCAACCGGAGCTAGTCCCGAGTATTTGTTGTATAAAGTTCATATATTTATAAAAATAAAATATTTAAAGATTTCACTTATTACATTTTTACTTTGTTAAAATATTTTTATAAACCGGGACTTAAACGAGTTTTATGGAAAAAGTAACGGGCCTGGGAAAGCGGGGCGTTACAATGTAAGTCGAGGAGGTTGTTGGTCGCCTTAAAGCCCACAAGGAGAGACTTCGGGGTTACGGTGACAGAGAAGAGGAGAAGCACCTCCTGCTCACGCATGAAGAGTGGACGGCCAGACAGAAGAAAAGCGGGGGAGCAGACTTTTCTTCTAGCTCCTCTTGTCGGAGTAGCTACAGCGGAGACAGCCGAGGACGTGGTAGAGGTCGTGGACGAGGACGAGGTCGTGACACGCGAGGTCACGGCAGTGGTGCACCCCGTCAGGAAAGCACGACCAGGAGAGACAAGAGCACAGTGAAGTGCTATAATTGTCAGAAGCTTGGGCACTTTGCTTCAGAGTGCCGCAGCATGAACCACAAAAAGGAAGCGAATTTGATGAGATTCAATGAAGACCAGCCGGCTTTGATGTTTGCCGAACAGGATGTGAGCCTGGACGGACAAGAAGATGAGGAGACGATCCTCGTAGGCGAGAGAGAGCAGACCTGCCAGGAGAGTAGGGAGCAGACCTGCCCGGAGAACAGAGAGCAGACCTGCTCGGAATCCGAGCAGAGACCAGAGACCAGAGAGCAGCCCTGCTCGAAGATGGTGTTCCTAATCGAGGACAAGGTTATTGCAAACCTCCTAGTTGACGGAGAGCAGAAAGTCTCTACCGATGTCTGGTACCTAGACAATGGTGCGAGCAACCACATAACAGGAGACTGAGCTAAGTTTGAAGAGCTCGATGAGAAGATCACGGGGAGAGTGAAATTCGGCGACGGATCAATCGTTAAAATTAGAGGCAGAGGGTCCATCCTGTTTGTGTGCAAGAATGGGGACCAACGCCTCATGACCCAGGTCTACTACATCCCAAAGCTGAAGAGTAACATCATCAGCCTTGGACAGATGACAAAGATCGGTGACACAGTGGTGATGTCTGGTCCCTATCTAAAGATGTGGAACAGAAGTGGCAACCTGCTGATGAAGGTGAAGAGAACGCCGAACAGGTTGTACAAGATTCTCCTGGAGACAGGCCAGCCCGTCTGCTTAATGGCTTCCTTAGCAGACCCGGCCTGGTTGTGGCATGCGAGACTTGGGCACGTATATTTTTACGCGCTCAAGATGATGGGAAAGAAGGAGATGGCCTTTGGGGTTCCCAAGATTGAACACCCCAACCAGCTATGCGAATGCTGCATGATCGCGAAACAGGCTAGAGTGCCATTTCCGATAAAGGCCAAGTTCCGAGCAGAACGACCACTCCAACTGGTTCATGCGGACCTCTGTGGTCCAATCACCCCAGCAACTCTACCCGGAAGCAAGTATTTCCTACTACTTGTTGACAACTACAGTCGCTGGATGTGGATTTACACGCTCAATGAAAAGAGTGGAGCCTTCGAAGTCTTCAAGAAGTTCAACAGGCTCGTGGAGAATGGGTCAGAACACAAGATAAAGGTCTTGAGAACAGACCGAGGTGGAGAATTCACATCCCAGCAGTTCGGAGAGTTCTGCGATGAGGAAGGAGTCGAGCGCCACCTGACCGCACCGTACACTCCCCAGCAAAACGATGTGGTGGAGAGACAAAACCGGACAGTGATGGACACAGCAAGGAGCTTATTGAAGATCATGCAAGTCCCGGCGAGGTTTTGGGGAGAAGCAGCTAGACATGCGATTTATTTGCTAAATCGTTTGCCAACGAAGGTGCTAGGAGAGCGCACTCCCTACCAGACATGGAATGGGAAGAAACCTCACTTAGAGCACTTGAGAGTGTTTGGGTGCACCGCACATGTGAAGAATGTGGGTCCCCATCTCAGGAAGCTCGACGACAGGAGTCAGCCGATGGTGTACCTTGGTGTTGAAGACGGAAGCAAGGCACACAGACTCTTTGACCCCCGACGAGGCAAGATCCAGGTGAGCAGAGATGCCGTGTTCGAAGAAGAGCAGAAGTGGGATTGGCGCGACAAGAATGGAGACCCCGAGCAGAACTCAGTTGAGTTCGTAGTCGAAGAAGAAGAGGGCGTTGCCAAGCAGGAAGGTACCCCTACCAGCTCATTCAGCTCGGGTACCCCCTCCAGCTCTGGTCCCCTTACCAGCTCCGGTACCCCCACCAATTCTGGTACCCCTACCAGAGATTCCTGCCTGGGTACACCTAGGACACCCAGCCCGCGCAGACTCAGCTCGTCCAGCTCAGGAGATTCCTCGATCAAGGATGGCCCAAGGGGATTCCGTCCCCTAGCAGAAGTCTACGAAGAGTCTCAGGAAGTAGAGATGAACCTAGAAGAGTTGTCCTTGTTGTGCGCCGAGGAGCCGGCCAACTACCAAGAGGCAGCTACCGAGCAGGAATGGTAGGAAGCAATGGAGAAGGAGCTGGAGTCCATAGAGAAGAACAGGACGTGGGAGCTCACCGACCTGCCCAAAGGTCAGAACCCCATTGGCTTGAAATGGGTCTACAAGCTGAAGAAGGACACCGAGGGGAATGTCTTAAAGCACAAGGCAAGGTTAGTAGCCAAAGGCTACGTGCAGAGGCAAGGAGTTGACTTCGAGGAAGTGTTTGCTCCAGTGGCGAGACTAGACACGATCAGACTCATCCTAGCCCTAGCAGCTCATCGAGGTTGGGAAATTCACCACATGGATGTCAAATCGGCATTCTTAAATGGTGACCTCGAGGAAGAAGTCTACGTCAGTCAACCAGAAAGTTTTTGCGTATAAGGCAAGGATCAGAAGGTGTACAAGCTCTCAAAGGCTCTATACGGGCTACGTCAAGCCCCAAGGGCATGGAACATACGCCTCGACAAGAGTTTGAAGAGTCTTGGATTCACAAAGTGCTCCAGGGAGCAGGCAGTGTACATCAGGAGCAGCAGAGAAGAAGTTCTGGTCGTCGAAGATTATGTGGATGACCTGATAGTCACTGGATCTAGTGCACGAGGCATTGAAGGATTCAAGAAGCAGATGATGGCCGAATTCGAGATGAGTGATCTTGGACTACTTTCTTACTACCTCGGCATCGAGGTGGACCAAAAGAAGGACTGCATCACGCTCAAGCAGTCGGCCTACGTGAAGATGATCCTAAAGCAGTTCGAGATGGCGGATTGCAACCCGAGCAAATACCCAATGGAGGCGAAGCTGCAGCTCGAGAAGGATGCTGAAGGAAGAGAAGTGGATCCCACGGAGTATAGACGCGTGATCGGGTGCCTGAGGTATCTCACCCACACCCGACCAGACATTTCTCACGCAGTCGCGATAGTTAGTCGTTTCATGGAGAAGCCCACAAGCGCACACCAGCAAGCCATGTAGCACATCTTGCGCTACGTGAAGGGAACGACGGACTACAGGATCCAGTATAGAAGAGGCAGGGGAGCAGAAGAGCTAGTCGGCTGACAGTGATCTGGCCGGTGACATTGATGATATGAAGAGTACTATCTCAACGGGATGGCGTTCTATCTCAACGGGAACCTGATCACTTGGCAATATCAGAAGCAGAAGACTGTAGCTCTATCCTCATGTGAAGCGGAGTTCATGGCAGCAACCGCAGCAACGTTTCAAGCTATGTGGTTGAAGGGGATACTGAGTGAAGTGACTGGAGACGAGCAGAAGCCAGTAACACTCTACGTGGATAACAAGTCCGCAATAGCGCTGATGAAGAACCCAGTGTTTCATGGTCCGAGCAAACACATAGACACTCGGTATCATTATATTGGCGAGTGTGTGGAGAAGCGGAAGATCATCGTGGAGTTTGTCAGCACGAAGGAGCAGCGGGCAGACATACTCACCAAGGCCTTAGCAAGAGTTAAGTTCGCGGAGATGAGAGAGCTGCTCGGAGTGAAGAACCTTGACCCAAGTCAAGCTTACGGGGGAGAATGTGATTTTAAGCCTGACTTGGCTCAACCCCTAGTAGAGATCTCCCTAGCAGAGATTTCCCCACCAGAGATCTCCCCACCAGTGCTTCCCCTAGCAGAGAAGGCCCCGAGCAGGAATGTCCCTGGCAAAAATGGACCCTAGCAGCTCTGCTAGGGACACCCGACCAGAAGTCATCGAAACCCATTCTAGAAGGTGTCAAACTTGAGGAGCAAGTTTGGAGATTTGATTTGACTTGGTTTCCTGATTCTGTTAGGATTCGAATGTAAATTGTAAAGATTTGATTAAGTTTATTTTAGGAAGTTTAGCTAGGGTTTAGCTTTCTAGTTTCTCTATAAATACAAGTCTTATGACTTTAGTTTGTAACTTTTTGCTCTCTTTGTATTCGACATTAATCAAAGAAAATTCTCCCAACTTTTTCTTTTGTTTCTTGTTCTTTATTTTCTTTTGACAGATCCATTCCCATTGGGAACCAACCGAATTGTGTTACCAAAAAGTGTCAGTGTGGTACTTCTACTTGCAAGCTCTTTAGTTTTCGTACGTTTTAAATTCACTTCATATATATATGACTTAACAACAACAACAAAAAAAAAAAAAAAAAAAACCCAAAAAAAATACGATAGTGAAAAATTTGGTAAAGTGATAGGTATATTTTTTGTCTTAAATTCAGTGTAGGGTCATTTTCTTACACCCTTAAATTACAAAAATATATACTGTTATAAGGAAACATGATTGATGATAAGAAACCCTAGCTAGCTAAACATTACAACCATCGAGCAACTCTTCTATCGAAAATGCTTGGTCCGTAAGTGGAATAGAAAATCTGAATCAGAAGCGGAAACTGCATCCACGCGAACAAACTCACCGGAAGGCTGGCCAACAAAAGGATTGGAATGACGAACCACGCCTCGGAACGCAGAACCAGGGAAAGCGCGGCGCAGAAGGCGATCGCCATGGCGGCCAGAGAGAAGAAGAGTGTTAGTAGCCCGATCATCAGCTTCGTCGGCAGCGACTGCAGGAAATCGTCTTCCAAGTAGCGCGACGTCAGGATCCCGAGGAACATCAGCACGGACGCCGTCGACGAGAAGAGGGAGATGGCGTCGGAGACCACGAAGATCCTGAAGAGATTTCTGTCCAAGAACATGGGAAAGCCCGTGGTCTGTTCGCTGCCGCCTGGGACGGTGAAGGCGACGGCAAACGTCATGGTGGTGATGATGGAGCCGACGAGGCTGCAGGAACTCGCCGTGTCTTTCATCCATCTTTCTCCGGCGATCATGAGCTCTCTGTGCGTTTGCGTGAACAGCTCGCGTGCTGTGTATCCTGAAGAATTTCGGAGCTCTAAATGGTGAGGCAATATGATTGTCTCCACTTCCTGAAAATTACAAAATAAACGGATTACTAAAAACTCTGCATGTTAATATCGTTGGTACTGACTAATTCTTTTATATTACCAAAGTTATTACTTATCGATTGATAATTTAATAAAATTAATAAGAGTCGAGACGGTATAAAAGATTTATTCCATCCGGATTATAAATATATAGAGTCCAAAAATTTTACTTAATCAAAATTGTTAATATATAAAATGTTATTTGTATTGTTCAAATTTTGTACACGTTTTTAATTGTGAACTAATGGAATTCAGATTTTTCAATGTTAGAGGATATGATTGCCTTAATATGAGTACCTTAATATTTTTCAATGCACAAATAAAAAGGTCAATAACAGTATGAATACCTTAATTTTTTTTATTTTTTATTTTTGACATAATTAACTCAATATTTTTTTTCATGATTAAGGTTCTCAATGTTCACTAAATTTCACGGCCAAAGTTTTCAATGTTCGTTACTTTGATCATCTCTAAAATTTTGTCTATTCTTTCAATTGATAGAATAAAATTTTAGATGTGTTGTTAAGTTTTAGACACGTGTCACTTCCAAAAGAGACATAAAATTATATTGATAACAATACATCCAAAAATATATAAAAACAAATGGATGGAATTTGGAAAAGATTTAAAATAGTGAATGTTGTGAATATTGACTGTGAAATAAAGTATACCATGATCACTTATTTTGCAATTAACTCTAAAAAGTATTGCCCGCTTCCAAAACATTTGCCATTTTTTACAGACATTTATATGAAAGAAAAGCATTCACTAAACCAATTTTTTTCAATTATTTTCTCATGTTTTCAACCGTGCCTACCTTAAACCATTGAAGCTCTCTCTGCATTTGCAACGCTGCTCCAGGGATTTTCCCGAGCTGATTGGGAGGCGCCAGCAAAGCCGCCATGTGAAGCATTGTGTTTCCTGACCGATCGACCATACCGGTCCAGGCTTTCTTCGAAGCCATGCCGTGAATCAGGCAGAATATCTGAGGCTGTCGAAACTCGATGGCCTTCATGAACACGCTCTTCCCTGATTCCCCGGTGGACCGAACGAGCTCGGGATTCGCTCGGAGCACCGCGTTAAAAAACTCGTCGATCCCTCTCGCCGCCGACTCGTGAAGCGCCTTGTCCACCAAGGCTTTCTTCACTTGGTCCATGTCCAAATCTTTTATGACTTGACAAAAATAATTTAGGAGTGCGGATGATTGCGAGTGGGCTGATTTCATTTCATATACACGTTGAAGTCCTATGCATAGTATTTGAGATTTAATCCTTAATTAAGTATAAATTCTAACTTTCAGGACATAAAAATTGAAGAAAATAAAAAATACTCACCTAACAGAAAATATGCCAGTGTGTACGTTATGATGTTAAACTAAACTTAGTATAAAAAATTAGTATGAGATATTTGGGTTTTTCTGAATATTTACATATAATTTAAAGTTTAGATTTTTTTTTTTTTCGGAAGCATTTATCAAAAGACTAAATGATGCTGATATCGTTTGCCTTCTTCGGAGCGTGAGACCGCAGATCTTGATCATGATCCTGGGAGATTCTACACGATCTTAGAGTCTTTATTTTCAATTATATGAGCCTTTATTGCGTTAATAGCATTCTTTTTAGCTTTCAGGATTTCTGGCATTTGTTTCCTTTTTTATTGTTATTTTCCTTTTAGGTTTTACACCCTAGTTTATTATAGGGCAGCATTGTTTAATTTTATCAGCTATTGTTTGAATAAAAATCTCGAGCTCCATTGCTTAAACAAGTCGAGTTTTACTTTTTGCGTAGACGCGATCTTGTGTTCCTCGTATGTCGATCTACGTCAGTTGGTATCAGAGCCACTTGTTTTTGTGCGATGGCACCAAAGAAGTGAGTCGTTCAAGACACTTTCATAGAGGCTACCGCGAAGCAAGAAGACGTCGACGGATTATGTGCTCAAAACTGAAAGCAATAATGCGGAATCAAACAGAACAAGAGATCTAGACGAATCCAAAACTGAGGACGATCAAGCCAACCCTTTTGGTTACCAATTTCATGGACGTGCAGCGGTTCCAGAAGCGGCGCAATGGGAGGTGACGGTAAGGTTGAAATACCCGAGTTCCAAAGAGGCATCCAAACCGACGAGTTTCTCAATTGGCTGGTGGCAACCAAAGAATATGTCCTTGATTTTAAAGAAGCCCTGGAGGAGAGACGAGCTTCCATTGTCACCACCCGATTTGGTAGCCGTGCCTCCGCATTGTGGTCCCAAATCAAAGCTCAACGCGCTCGAACCGGTAAGCCAAACATTGGGTGAAGATGAAGAAACATATGCGAGTGGAATTCCTTTTGTTCAATTATGAGCACACTCTCTATCACGCTCTCCAAAATTTACGCCAAGGTACTAAATCCGTTTCCGAGTATACCACGGCTTTTCGTATGCTTGTGACTCGTAATGACTTAGCGCAATTGGGGACACAATTGACGTCCCGCTATATTGTTGGCTTGTGCTTTTCGATCCAAGACATGATGAACTTATTCGATACTGGCTCCGTATTCGAAGCCCAACAACATGCGATTGCGATTGAATCGCAACAAGCCCGAGGCGAGTCACGACGCCGCTATATTACAACCTCATCCGCCTCCACCGCACCATCTGTCTTTGCGGGCTCCAGTGCCGCCGTCACCACCACTTTAGCCCTGCGTGCGCGTGCACCGACGATGATGTATGTAGTAGATTTGTAGGATTTCAAAGATTATATTGGAGTAACGGCGCCTCAGAATATTTGGTCTTGTCGTGGGAGGCGATGATTTGGTCGCGCACGTGTTTTCCCTCGGCATCGCCAATCTGGGTGAGCATGTGCATGGGAGGGCCACAGAGGTCTTCAAAGAGGGGGTTGTGGCATTGAGCTCGAAAGCGTTCAACTCGCGAATACTTGAAGCTCCAACCATCACTATCTTCCTTCTTCTTGTTATTCATTGCGACTATGCAACACAAACTCAATGAATCCGTAAGTTCTATAACCATTGTGCTCGATTTTCGAGATGTTTTTTTTTTGGATTCAGTAACCACATATAGTTGGAACTCGCCGTACTAAATTTTTCTACCATTACTTGAAAGAAAAAGAAAGAGAGAGAGAGAGAGAAACCCAAGAGTGTAGAAGCAAAGCCCTGATGTTGAATTCAAGATGAACCGCTAGATTGCAAGTTGGAAGTGTGGAGAGATGTAGGCACTGTTTGGCATAGCTTTGTTTTTCAAAAAATTATTTTTAGTTTCAGTTTTTGAAAAAAAAACTATTTTTAAAAACAACTGACAGGTGTTTGGTAAATTATTAATCAAACAGTTGTTGTTGGTAACAAAAGTTGAATTAGCGTTTGGTAAAATAAATATATTTAGGTTAAAAAATACTAAAATAGACTAAAAAACTGTTTTTGTTTTTACAAAAAACCAAAAGCTACGAATCCTAACTTTTACGACTCATGTATACAAATCTAAAATTGTTTTTGTGTTTTTTTGTAAAAAATAGTTTTTCCAAACACATGAAAAGTAGTTAAGTTTATTCTAAAAACAAAAACAGGGCTACATAAGTTGTGCGAAATGCACCTATAAATAGTTTCGGTTTAAAATTTTCTAGATTTTATTCTTAGTTTTTGCAGATGCATACAATATAAATTATGTTAATGATAATGCAGTGGAATGTAGGTTCCCGAAACCATTGCTTCACGAAAACACACAAATAGAAGCACACTTGAACACGTACAGATCAAGGCACTCACTCGCAATGTTTGGAAACGACAATGAATGGGAGAATTAGTTCTCTGTTTTATTCGAAGTGGAAGCAAATACAAGTGGGAGAGATGGTTTCAATTACTTCACTACATGTGCTTAAATAGGCCACCACACTACATATAAAATTACCACTTTGACCCTTACAAACTTGAGTGCCAAGTTTAAGCGATAAAATAAATAAAAACTAATTAGAAAACTTGCTATGCAAGTATCGTAGTCACCACGTCAATGTTTAGGTTCACATTCTCTCTCCTAGACTTGACTTGGCTCGAGGTTCTTCACGCCAAACAATTCTCGCATCTCCGCGAATTTTACTCTTGCTAGAGCTTTTGTGAGAATGTCCGCGCGTTGCTCTCTGGTACTGACGAATTCCACATTGATCTCTCGCTTCCCGACACACTCGCGAATAAAGTGAAAGCAAGTGTCGATGTGCTTACTGCGTCCATGAAACACTGGATTTTTCATCAGTGCGATTGCGGGACTTGTTGTCCACGTAGAGAGTCATTAGCTTCTTCTCGGCTCCAGGTACTTCACTAAGTAAGTTTCTTAGTTATAACGCTTGACATGACGCTGTGGTCGCTGCCATGAATGCAGCTTCACAAGATGATAAGGCCACAATTTTCTGCTTCTGTGACTGCCAGGTATCAAATTCCCGTTAAAATAAAACGCTATCCCTCCGGTACTTTTTCTGTCATCGACATCACCAGCTAGATCACTGTCGGTAAAACCGATCAGTTCTTCAACTCCGCTTCCTCTTTCGTACTGGATCTCGTAGCTTGTCGTTCCCTTCACGTAACGAAGGATGTGCTTCACTTCCTGCTTGTGAAGACTAGTAGGCTTCTCCATTTGACGACTCACCATGCCAACTACATATGAGATGTCAGGTTGGGTGTAGGTTAGCTACCTGAGACACCAGATGACACGTCTGTACTCCATGGGATCCACTGGGTTCTTTCTGCGCCCTTCCCTAGCTTCAGCTTTGCCTCCATCGGATACTTCCTTGGGTTGCAATCTTGAATTGCTTCAAAATTTTCTTTGCGTAAGCCGACTGCTTTAGCGTGATGCAATTTTTCTTCTGATTAACCTCGATGCCGAGGTAGTATGAGAGTAGTCCGAGGTCTTTCATCTCAAAATCCTTCATCATCTACTTCTTGAATCCATCTATGCCTTCTGTACTGGATCCAATCACGATCAGGTCATCGACGTACACACCGACGATGAGGGTTTCCTCTCCTGAGCTCCTCGTGTAGACTGCTTGCTCCTGGGCGCACTTCTTGAAACCAAGGCTCTTCAAACTCTTGTCGAGTCGAGTATTCCATGCACGAGGTGCTTGCCGCAACCCATAAAGAGCTTTTGACAACTTGTACACCTTGTGTTCCGCGGTCTTATCGACGAAGCCTTCTGGCTGAGCAGCGTAGACTTCTTCTTCTAGTTCACCATTCAGGAATGCCGATTTGACGTCCAGGTGATGGATTTTTCATCCTCAGTGAGCTGCGAGGGCTAGGATTAGCCTGACTGTGTCGAGTCTGGCCACTGGAGCAAAGACCTCTTCAAAGTCTACTCCGTGCTTCTGTACGTAGCCCTTTGCAACAAGTCTGGCCTTGTGCTTGAGGACATTGCCTTCTGAGTCCTTCTTGAGCATGTAGACCCATTCCAGACCAATGGACTTGTGACCTTTTGGAAGGTCGACTAGATCCCACTTCTGATTCTTCTCAATGGACTCTAGCTCTCTTTTCATCGCTTCCTGCCATTCTTTCTCAGTGATTGCATCACGGTAGTTGGTTGGTTCCTCTTCACTAGCTAGTAGGAGCTTTTACGGGCTCAAATCAAGCTCTCGCGCTTCTTCGTAGACATCGGACAGGGTATGGAACCCTCTTGGTCCGTCCTTGATCGACTAGTCTCCCGAACTAGCTCTCTCTGAGATCGGGGTGATTATCTCTGATCATGGGTTAGGCGAGCCTGGTGTGGAGTTGGTTCTAGTCGTGCTGGTTCCATGCGAACTGATTTCCGTCAAACTAGGCGTTGTCAGTCCTTGGAAGGGGCTCTCTCCCTCTTCCTGCTCGACCACCTCTTCCTCTTCGAGGATGAACTCCACCGAGTTTTGTTCGGGCTCTGCATTCTCGTCGCGCCAGTCCCACTTCTTTTCCTCTTCGAACACGGCGTCTCTGCTCACGTGCACTTTGCCGTGTCGGGGGTCGTAAAATCTGTGTGCCTTGCTCCCTTCTTCGGTGCCAAGGTACACCATCGGTTGACTCTGATCATCGAGCTTCTTAAGGTGTGGTCCCACAGTCTTCATGTGTGCGGTGCACCCAAACACCTTCAAATGCTCCAAATGAGGTTTCTTCCCTTTCCATGCTTGGTAAGGGGTGCGCTCACCTAGCGCCTTCTTCGGTAAATGATTCAACAGATAGACTGCGTGTCTAACTGCTTCTCCCCATAACCTCGCTGGGACTTGCATGCTCTTTACCAAACTCCTTGTCGTGTCCTTCACAGTCTGGTTTCTTCTCTCCACCACACCGCTTTGCTGGGGCGTGTATAGTGCAGTGAGGTGGCGTTCGACTCCCTCTTCATCGAAGAATTCTCCGAACTGTTGGGACGTGAACCAGTGGCGTAGCCACGTTATAACTTTTGCAGTATGGGCTGCACCTCACATTTTCAAACCTTACACATTGAGTTGGCACTAAGATATTAAGCTTGGTCAGAAGTCCAATTCGTGTTTTATTTTTAATTTTTTTTGTCACTTTAAATTTAGATTTTTACGATATAATTAGATATACAAATATATTAAGTCAACAAATATAACGTGATATAAATTAAATTTATTATGAAAATCAATTAATATTTACGTTTTTTTAACTAAGTTTATACATTACCCATCAATTGAAATTAATTATATAAATATATAATTGTAATTTTTTAATTGTATAAATATCATTTTAAATGTATATTTATAGTATATTATTATTACTCACTTTTACAAATTCTATCTCATAATAATATAAAAAACAATCTTTTATTATATTTAATAAAAAAATTCTATTAGGAGCTTCAAAATATATGCCGCCTAAGACCGGTCACAACGTAAGACTATGATATTGTATAACAAGTATTGTATGAATGTTGTATATATAACATCAGACTATGATATTGCATACAAAATATTGTATGTCTACTTTTAAAAGATAAAAGAATGCGACGTCGTATTTTGTACTAGGTAAATTATCTATTTTTTTTTAGTAAAAATGTTATAATGTGATTGTTGTTATATGATTGAAAAAAAAAATTAAAAATTTTACTCAGAAAAAAAAAACCGTTAAAAAATTATTTTAAAACTTCACCTGAATAGAAATCCTAGCTCCGCCACTGACGTGAACTCTCCACCTCGGTCGGTTCTCAAGGTCTTCAACCTGTCTCCTTACCAGTCTCCACGAGCCTCTTGAACTTCTTGAAGACTTCAAGGGGTCCACTCTTCTCTTTAAGCGTATAAACCCACATCCAACGGCTATAATCATCAACAAGCAAAAAGAAATACTTGTTGCCGGCTAGGATAGCCAGGGTAATTGGACCACACAAGTCCGCGTGCACCAGTTGGAGGGGTCTCTCTGCTCGAAACTTGGCCTTGATCGGAAATGGCACTCTTGCCTGTTTCGCGACCATGCAACATTCACACAGCTGGTTGGGGTGTTCAATCTTTGGTACCCCAAAGGCCATCTTCTTCTCTCCAATCATCTTGAGCGCGTAGAAGTTTACGTTCCCAAGTCGTGCGTGCCACAACCAAGCTAGGTCTGCTAGGGACGCCATTAAGCAGACGGGTTGGCCCGTCTCTAGGAGTATCTTGTACAACCTGTTCGCCGTTCTCTTCACCTTCATCAACAGGGCGCCAATTTGGTTCCACATCTTCAAGTACGAGCCGGCCATCACCATCGTGTTGCCGACTTCCGTCATCTGACCAAGGCTGATGATGTTACTTTTCAGCTTCGGTATGTAGTACACCTGGTTCAGTAGGCGTTGGTCTTCGTTCTTGCACTGGAACAGAATGGACCCTCTGCCTCTGATTTCAACGATTGATTCATCGCCGAACTTCACGCTCCCTGTGATCTTCTCGTCGAGCTCTTCAAATTTAGCTCGATTTCCCGTCATGTCGTTGCTTGCACCATTGTCTAAATACCATACTTCTATATAGACATTCTTCTTTCCGTCTACGAGGAGGTTCGCAATAACCTTATCCTCGATAAGCATGACAATCTCGGTGGTCATATTCTCCGGGTTGGGCCTCTTCTCGGCCATCATCAGCTCAGGCTCAGGGCTCGACTTCACATCGACTAGCTCCTCCAGGTCGGTTTTCTCTTTGATTAGTTCTCGCCCGGGCTCTGCGTCGCCTTCGCTTTCGACGCTCGTCTCCTTGTCTGTCCGCACTTCAATGTTCTTCTCCTGTTGGGTGAACATCAGCATGGGCTCGTCTTCATGGAATCTTGTCAGATTCGCTTCCTCGCCGTGCTTCTTACTGCAGCATTCCGATGCATAGTGCCCGAGCTTCTGACAATTGTAGCACTTCACCGTGCTCTTGTCTCTTCGGGCTGTGGTGCCTTCCTGGTGGGGTGAGCTACTGTCGTAACCTCGCATGTCACGACATCGCCCTCGTCCTCAGCCTCTACCACGTGCTCGGCTATCTCTGTCGTACCCGCCACGACTCGACGAGCTTAAAGGAGACTCAACTCCATGATTCTTCTTCTGCTTGGCTACCCATTCTTCATGCGTAAGCAAGAGTTGCTTCTCTTCTTCATTCTTTAGTGTGACGCCTCCCATTTGCTTAGCCATTTCTTCTTGGCTTGCTAGAAAATTCTCGAACTCTACAAGTGATGGTTGAACGGGCCATACTTGTACAGCAATCACGAAGCTTCGATACTCTGGTCTCAACCCGTGGATGATGATCCTCTTCATACAAGCTTCTCCGATGACGGACTTCGGATCTAGATCACTAATCTCACGACATATCGACTTGACCTTGTGGAAATACTGAGCAATCGCCATGTCGCATTGTGAGATTGAAAGTAGCTTGTTCTCTAAAAATTGTAGCCTCGCATCGTTCTTCTTTGAGAAAAGCGTCGTGAACGTCTCACATGCTTCTTCGGGCGTCTTGTCCACCCGACCGTGCTCTTTTTCGACGGTGGTCTTCAGGGAAAATATCGCTTTGCCTGATTCTCCGGTGGCCTAGTTTCGCTTCCGCCGACGACCTCCCAAAGGTCGTGTCCTTGCAAAAAGGACATCATGCATGTTGCCCATGCGTTGTAGTTGTTGCTATTGAGTTTCTTGATTCCTTCGACGACTTGGAGATCACTAATCGTGCTGGCAATACTTCGACACAAAGAAAACTCACACAGCAAAATCTCAAGAAATCATTTCTGATGTGGAAGATCAGTCAGAACCGCAATCACAGAGCATATTAAGAATTTCGAGAGTCCTGACAACAACAATTACAACCTCGCTCTGATACCAAATGTAGGTTCCCGAAACCACCGCTTCGCGAAAACACACAAATAGAAGCACACTTGAACACATACAGATCTAAACACTCACTCACAATGTTTGGAAACGACAATGAATGGGAGAATTAGTTCTCTGTTTTATTCGAAGAGGAAACAAATACAAGTGGGAGAGATGGTTTCAATTACTTCACTACATGTGCTTATATAGGCCACCACACTACATATAAAATTACCACTTTGACCCTTACAAACTTGAGTGCCAAGTTTAAGCGATAAATAAATAAAAACTAATTATAAAACTTGCTATGTAAGTATCGTAGTCACCACGTCAATGTTTAGGTTCACATGGAAATCATGTAATGTAAATTTGTGTCTTCGTTGCTTATTTCCATCATTTGTTTAATGACGTGCCATGTGGCAATTCATTGACTGCCACATGACACGTGGACTAACGTCTGTTAAATTGGATGGAATTTATATTTGGCAATGTTTGGTTTGTTATGCCAATAGTAATTCGTTTTGGGTACATGTTTACATTTTGCACAATTGAGTTTAGTATACTTTGGCCACTTTTTCCACTAATATCCTTTAATTATATAAAACCTACCTACATCACTAACGGTGGGCGATATTTCAACTTTAGGAAATAGATTGTATTTTTATTTTATTTTTTTGGTTAAAAAATAAATTAGAGAGCATATAAAAGTAACATTATAACACTATGGATAAGAGTCATTTAATAAGGGTTTTTTTAAAATTAAAGTACACTTTAGTCTTTATAGCTTGAAATTAAATAATGTAGCCGTATAAAAATTAAAGTATATTTTAGTCTATATAGTATATTTGAACTTTGTTTAAGAAAATGGAGCGTATTTTTTTATACTACACTCTAATACAGAGTATAAAAAAATTATATTGTAGATATAAAGTATTAAGTATTAATTAAGCAATCAAAAGTGGTGAAACGTACTTGAGCAAGTAAACATCTTGTTTGGTTTAGGTTGACCCACTTCTAGATTCTTGACTTGTATAGAAACTCCACTCGTTGCATGGTAGTATTGCTTTTTTACACGAATACCTGTAAAGTAATATCAAACTTAGTGATACGATAATATCTAAAATCATTTTTGAACTTTTTGAAAATTAATTTTGCCAAACACCGGATATGCTAGTACAATGATAAAAGCATTGCTCCCAAAATGAGAGGTCGGAGCCGCTTGGAAAGGCAGTGCGATCAGTGAGTGTTAGGGCGTAGATGGGCGACGCGCCCCAGTGATCTAAAGCCAAGCTCAAACTCGGCCTGCGCTGCAGCAAATTGAACACAATATCTATAGATTTATTAGTTATTTTATAAACAACTAAGAAAATTATTTTATTTTTAGAGGGTCCCAATATGCAATTATTATTGTATTTTTAAAGAGAAATTAGGACTAATCCAACATTCCAACTTCAACTTTTTTCATTGGTTAAACTTTTTTTTTTTTTTTTTCCTTAATGCAAATTGCTGTTGTAATTTTCATTTTGGTGCATAACTTTCCCTTTATGTTATAAAGTTAACGGAAATTGTGACATAAAGCTAACGGAGATTTAATATGAAGCTTATATAACCCTTACTTTAAGGAGAGTTATTATGCTTGCCAATTAAAAAAAAAAGGTTATACCTATGTAAAATTAAAACATCATAGGCAAAATGCATCAAACTAATTGTTTAGAATAACTGCGGCAAAAATAATAAATTTTGACTAATTAAAGGGGCGATAATTTATAGTTATTATTTGTTTTTCTTTTTTTCAAAAGCACCTAAAACCGACAAATGTGAGATGATGTCACGTCCATCGCACTTCTTGACTCTCGGATACCTTTGTAACTATTTTTCATATTTAGACCCCAGTGGTCTTAGTTGATTAAAATTAAAATATTTTTGTCGTAATTATCTCTAATTTTTAAGGAAAAAGTGCACGGAAAAGCATATATGATATGAAGATGAGGAGAGATTTATGCTACTTAGTTTTTTTTTTTTTTTTAATTTGAGATAAATTTTTTATATATGACTAACATTTGATGTGAAATCCTAGGAATACAGAGAATCACAAGCTATCTCTTACCATAGCATTGGAGATATATACAGTAGGTGATAACTGTTGCTCCATGAACGCCTTTATCTTTTACCAGAGCCTCCAATGGCGTCACTGAGTAGAGATAGCGACCCATCTCTTTGTGGCCGTGCAAAAGAGCGAATTCCACCGGAATGAACTCCAGAACGTCGTCGGTGATGGAGACGATTCTCTGGTTCCTCCGGACCATGCACTCGGCGATTCTGGTGTCGCCGCTGATCGTCGAGATCGCCAGAGCCGTGTAGCCATTCGGCGCGGCTCTGATCTCCAGATCTTCCTCTCGCATACGCGACACGAGCTCTTCAACTATGCGAAACTGCCTGGAGATGGAAGCCAAGTGGAGCGCCGTCTGGCTGTAGAACGGGTGGATTGCTCTCACTGCATCCGGATTTTCGGAGAGAAAACGCCGAATGGCGATCAAATCTCCCGATCGTGCAGCGTCAAAGAAGTTACCCAAATCACGATGCCGATCTGAGAAGAGTTTGAATCATTAATCTCGCGAATTGTATGTTATAAGTTTCTATTATAACATATTTTTAGAACTTAATAAGAGTAAATTTATGCTGTTTATTTTCTAGATTCGACAACATATATTATTCTTAGTTTTTATATTATTAATTATGCCAAATGAATCTAAATAAACATATTTCTCTTTAATGATTCCAATCTAAATAAACATAATTTTACATATGAGACAGTGCTATGGAACTAGGACTATATTTCAAACACAATTAATAGATTAGACAATTTTGAATTTATATAAAAACATCAGAAAAAAGATTAAAACATGATCCGAAAACGGCTCATCTAAATCATCACCCAATATACCTGATGTAGTTGGCAAATCGTTGCTCGCTCGTAACGGCTCGTTTATTTGATTGCCATCTCTATCAGTACTCTCCGACTTGTCTTCTTTCGCGTGAGAAAAAACAGTGAATTTCTCGACTAGGGTTTGCCAAGCAATTCTGGCGGAGGCAATGTCCCGGATGAACGCGAAAGCGTAGGAATCGCACGATGAGTGTATCGCATACAAAGCCATGGCGTTCCTCTTCTTCCAACTCTTGAGGGCAGTTCTGTCATCGGTTTTTTCAGGTTGAGAGTCCTCTTCGATTACGTCCCAAATGCCTTGAGCTTCAAGGTACGTTCTTAATCTCACGTTCCACTCGGTGTAATTAGCATCGTTAAGCGAATCCCGAATAGGATTAACACTCATGCTTGAGCTATCACAACCTTTCAATATCCTTGTGAAAATATTTATATTATAATCAGTCCACAAACATCAATATATATTATATACGAACATAATATCATATACATAGTTTTCAAGCAAATTCAAGAATTAATTACAATGAGTATTATGCTTTAGATTATTAGTTTAATCCATATAAAGTGTTATAAACTACTGAAAACTATCATATGAAAAATGAACGAGGATATGAAAATTTACTCACTTCAATCTTGAAAATCCAGAACCTTGTTTGTGTACTCCTGTGATATATATATATATATATATATATATATATATATATATATTATGCTCCTTAGTTTTCTATTTTAAAATGTATCATATATGTGCCTCAATTTAGCTTGTATAAGTACAAAGCAAACATGAATTCTTTTTTATTTTAATATCATTAAAGTAGAAAAGGAATGCATTCTCTACAATTAAATTAAGAGAAAGAAAACAACGCTACTTGGGAAATTAGTAAAGAATCTCATACGTTTCTCAAATTAAAAACATGTCATATTTTTTAGGGTTAATGACGGCAAAAATACCCAAAGTTTGGTCAAAGAACCTCTCGTGTACCTAAAGCTTCAAGAAGGTTCAGTGATAAGTATCATCTAATCTATTTGCTACTGTTTTTTCTTTAATTTGTTTCTCATTATCATCATCTATGAAAATATACATAACATAATATCCCGGCTCCGGTTCTAGTTCTAAAATTTCCCAGTTTCTATTCTAAATTTTCCAGTTCTAAAAGTGTTTTGACTTACAATTGACATCTAGTTTTAAAAAATTAGTAATTAAAAATTACACATAGTATAAAAAGCGACAATAAAAATATATATTACACTAAAAAATTAAAAATAAATGACATGTAGTTTAAAACCGGAACCGGTACTAAAAACCGGAAAATATGTTTTAGGTACCGGTTCCCGGTTCCAAAAATCGGGAATCGGGAAGTACCGGTGCCCAGTTTTAAGCTAAATTTCTTAGATTTTTTTAAAAATCGGGCAGGAACCGGTACCGGAACCGGGAGAAAACCGGAAAACAGTTACAAATTTTCACCTCTACAATTTCCTCTTGTAAAGTTTTACTTGCATGTTTTAAGTGGTCCACGTTTAACTTTAAAATTTTACAATATCTCTCTCAATAAACGTTGATTTTTATAAATAAATAATTGCTCTCGATGAACAATATAATATTTCATAACCAAAAAATAAAAAATAAAAAAATAATCGAATGTAAGAAGTTTCTGAAAACAGAGAGGTCCATGGGCTGCTAATAGATCCAACTGATTTTTGGGTTGATAACTTGATATTAACTCTGACTTTTACTTTTGAAACATCACTGCCTCGAACATTAGTAGAAATGAAGGAAAATGTTGACGCTAACACATAACTTATGATAGTTTTGTCGATTGTATTATTTTCTCTAATTTTATTGTTTTTTATATCTAAATTTTTCTTCAAGAATTTGACTTCTTGATTACTTTATAATAATCTCATAATCTATTTTGGAGTCTAAAATACCCACTTATTTAGTCTTTTTGCATTTTTTGGATTCTAATCATTTAATCCGAGTATTTGTATATTTCAAAAAAAAAAAAACGTGGTTATTTTAATCTAAGTAGTATAATTAGCGTGTTTCTATTTTTCACGTATTTTAGTCCGAGTATTTTAATTTGGTTATTTTTTTTAGATTTTGAGTATTCTAATTCATGTAAAAAGGGATTGTTAATGTGGGACTCCGTCCCCTTAATAAGCGACAATATGTTTTCCTGATAAACGAGGAAGAACGACACTGGACTTGTAAAACGACATTGAAGATCCTAACAAATGTACGACGTGAAGCTTCACCTTTTATACGACATGATAAGAGCATCATTACAACTTAATGGGCCTCCACGAAGAAGCAGCCCATCATCAAGGAAAGCCCAGTCAAGACCTATATCACAACATCACCTTCTCCTCCTTGGACCAAGCAACCCCGAAGATTAGGCATCAACTCCACGAGTTGATCAATTCATAAGGAAACCACATCAGACCATGAATCGATCAAATATGAAGATCACGATGCGACCTTTACACGTGGCATTCATCGGGAGACAAGCCGAAGTCAAAAGACATAGCCGTTGCACAAGTTAAGGAGGAAGGAGCATGATCGAGATAGTATAAATAGGACAAGATAAAGGTATCACGTATTTTTTTAGAAGCTTTTACTTACTACAATCATATTCCCTTTGTATTCATCAATTCGAGCAAGGAATAAGAAGTTTTGTTATCAATATACTTTGGTCTTTATCCATACATCTATATATTTACATATATTCAAGTTGCCTCGCAAATCGTCTCGTTACAAAGTGGATTTATCTCAAATTATTGAGACCCATTGGTAAATCATAATATATCGAAGTGCTATCACTTCGTGACATTTAAATTATTGAATTTCATAGAAAAAAACGTCGATTTTGGGGTTTAAAAAATATTATTTTATTTGTAATTAATCAAAATAATTATTAAAAAAATGTGGTACTGTTGAGCGTGTTTCGTACCCTCAACAATCACAAAAGGTCTCCCTTTTGTTTTTAGAGAAAGAGGTTCGGTTTTTGTCGTTTTACGATTAGAAGCGTTTAAGAATGACGTTATAGACATAATTTCTTGTGTATTGATAATCTCTTTTTCTCCGAAAAATTCCCCCTCAAATTGAGGCTTCTCTCCTCTTATATATGGACTCTCTATCTTTACATCCCTTAATTCCTCGCTCTCTTGTCAAGTCCTATCATTCGCTCTCCGAGTATTTACCGGAAGTAAGGTTAGCCATGCTAAGCATGGTTAGCCCATGCCCTGCGTCGCTCTCGAGTGTCTGCCAACCTGAGTAGGTAAGGTCGGTATGGGCTTCATTAAAAGCACCTCACATCGCCAGCTGTCTACCCTCGCTTGTCCTTTCACTGTTGATTCCCTTCATCGAGTCAGGTGTCCTCGATCACCGACGCCGTCGACTCTGGGATGTCATCAGTTCCAGGTGCCATCGCCTTTGAGTGTCATTGATCCTGGGCGTCGTCGACTTCGGGCGTCGTCGACTTTGGGTGTCGTCGACTTCAGGCGTCATCGACTTCGGGCGTCGTCGACTTCGGGAATCGTCGACTTCGGACGTCGTCGACTCTGGGCATCGTCGACATCGGGCTATGCTGATTCTGTCGAAAGGAGGACTTCTCAGTGTTGAGTGGGATCCGGCCGGATCCGACCTCAACAGGTACCATGCAGTCTAATGACATAGTATGCTATGTGGCGGTCAACTGGATGCCACATGACATTTAACTTATAATTTCATAGAGTACGAACTTTCCTCGACTCAAAAAAAGAATGGTAACTTATCAGAGTCATTTGAAAGACTACATGTACTTATTCCGTGATAATTCGTGAGGGGCTCTATGGGTGTTACATGGCGCTCATTAATAGTTGTGGACGGAAAAGTGACAGAAAAAGAATCGGTATTGAGAAGCAAGAGCTTCGATGGGAAGAAGGCGATTCCAGAGAGAAAAAGAAAGTGTTTGTTTTTATTGATATAATAATGAATATTACAAAAAGAGTATATATACTGATCATTCACTAACTAATAATACCTTTGGAACTTTATATGAAGCCTCATTAAAATGGCTTGATAGTTCATAGTATTCTAATTAGTAAACGACAGTAAAAGAGATACAATATGGAAACGACAGAAAAGAAGCAACAACAACACAACAAATAAACTTGGTAAGTCGTTAGAGAAAATAATAAGAATTTAATACTCCCCCTCAAGATGGAACTGTAAATATATTGAGCAAGGACATCTTGGAGAGCAAATTCAAGAGAGTAGAAGAAGGAAGAGGCTTGGTAAAATATCGGCTAATTGAAACTGAGTTCGAACCGGCATTAGTCTTAGTTTTCTAGCTTTAATTAAATCTCTTACAAAATGACAATCAATTTTGATATGTTTTGTTCGTTCATGAAACGACGGATTAGTGGCAATATGAACAGCAACTTGATTAACACAATAAATCGCAGGGATGGGCAAATTATAAAGATTAAAGTTATGCAATAACTGAGTTAACCAAACAATCTCTGCAGAGGTCGAAGCCATTGCCCGATACTCTGATTCAGCAGAGGACCTAGAAACAGTAGACTGTTTCTTTGATTTCCAAGAAACCAAGCTATTACTGAAGAAAATACAAAAACCTGTGATTGATTTTCGGGAGTCTGGACAAGTGCCCCAATCAGCATCAGAGTAAGCTTTTAAACCTGTACTGACAAAGTTTGAAGGATAAAAAAAACCTAACCCAGGTTGCCCTTTTAAATAGCGAAGTAATCTATGGACAGCCTGTAAGTGAGAGTCTCGTGGAGCAGAGAGAAACTGACTAAGAAAGTGAACCGAAAAAGTAATGTCAGGTCTAGTTATCGTAAGATAAAGCAATCTTCCTATAAGTCTTCTGTAAGGAGTGGGATCCTCAAGTAAATTCCCGGAATTAGTATTGAGAGAGGTATTTGGCTCTATAGGAGTTTTCACAGGCTTGCAATCAATAAACTCAAAATCAGTGATTAATTGCAAGGTATATAGCCTTTGTGATATGTTGATCCCTTCTCTGGTCCGAGCAATTTCAAGACCAAGAAAATATTTAAGAGCACCCAAATCCTTTAATTTGAAACTGTGTGCTAAGTCATTTTTGACAGACTCAATGACGTTTTTATTCGGTCCAGAGATAACGATATCATCAACATACAATAAGAGATCTATAAAGGAATCATCAGAACCTCTAACGAATAAGAAATAATCATTTTTTGACTGTGTAAAACCGAGCTTAATAATTTCAGAAGTAAACTTAACATTCCATTGTCTTGAGGCTTGTTTAAGCCCATAAATGGATTTATTAAGTTTGCAAACTAATTTCTGAGAGGTATCAAACTCCCCCTGAGGAGCATATCCTAATGGCAAGTTCATATAAACTTCTTCATCTAAATCGCCATTAAGAAAAGCATTATTGATATCTAATTGGGCCAAATGCCATTTATTTTGAGCTGCTAAGGCAAGAAGAAGCTTCACAGTGACACGCTTGGCTACAGGGGAGAAAGTGTCCATAAAATCGACACCTTCTTGCTGCGTATATCCTTTAGCAACAAGCCTTGCTTTTCTTCTAGCAAGAGTCCCATCAGAGTTAAACTTATTCTTGTAAACCCATCTACAACCTATAGCTTTCTTATTTTTGGGAAGAGGCATTATGGTCCAAGTATTATTAGATATCATAGCCTCAAGTTCTTCTCTCATAGCTTCTTTCCAATGAATAAATTTATTTGCTTGATGGAAAAATTGAGGCTCAGCATCCATAGTGCAAGCAAGGACAAAAATTTTGTGAGATTTGGATAAATTATCGTAGGAAATAACAGAGATGAGCTTATGAGGAGAAGAAGTATGAGAATCTTTGATCATGTTACAATCAAAATCCTCAAGATAAGCAGGTCTTTTAATATTCCTAGTAGATCTTCTCACTAAGTCATTATTGATAGGAACAGAGACATCATTATTTACATCAACATGAGGGCTAAAATCGTCAATATTATGAGCAATATCAGAAATGGTTGATTCAATTATATTATCTGATTGATTACACTTCTGAGGCTCTATATGATTAACAATAGGCAAGGCCAAATTAGTAAAAGGGTCAAGTATTTCAGGCACAGATTCCTCTTTATGTAAGGGAAAAACATTTTCATGAAAAACCACATCACGAGATATAAAAAATATTTTCTTTTCTAAATCATAGAGTCTATATCCTTGATAACCTGAAGCATAACCAATAAAGGCACATTGTCTAGCTCTAGCTTGAAACTTAGTTCTATGTGCTTGCAAAGTCGAGGCAAAAGCCAAACAACCAAAATTTTGTAAGAGGTTATAGTTAAACTGTTTGTTGTATAGAACTTCATACGGACATTTTGATTGAAGAATGACAGTAGGGGTTCTATTTACATGAAAAGTAGCAGTAAGAAGGCAATCTGACCAGAAAGTAAGTGGTACCTTGGATTGAAAAAATAGAGCCCGTGCAACATTTAGAAGATGTTGATGTTTTCTTTCGGCGACCGAGTTTTGCTGAGGCGCCTCCACACATGAAAATTGGTGCAGAATTCCCAGCTTTGCAAAGTATTCTGTAAATGTTAGCTCATGCGCATTATCAGATTTAAAATTCTTGATCTTAGTCGAAAATTGCCTTTCTACCATAACAGTAAATTTTGGAAGAATAAGATGAACATCCGACTTATTAGACATTAAAAAAGTCCAAGTAAACCTGGAATGATCATCCACGAGAGTTAAAAAGAATCTGTGACCATTATGAGATTTCGTATGAAAAGGACCCCAGACGTCACAATGTATTAATTCCAATACTACATTACAAATGTTCTTATTTGAAGGAAATGGTTGTCTCTTTTGTTTGGCCATAGGACAAATATAACATGGATGCTCTTGTTCTTTCTCAGTGAAACCAAGAGTGCCCTTTAGAGGAGCTAGAGCCTTTTGAGATAAATGTCCGAGTCTGGAATGCCATAAACTTGCAGAGACTTTATTGCAACTAAAAACTAAATCTGGTGGTTCATTAACATCTAGAATGTAAAGCTCATCCTGTACATTACCCTTCCCAATCACCCTCGTCATCGTATGATCCTGTATTTCACAAAAATCATAAAAAAAAAACTTACACGGCCATGAGAATGTGTGGTTAGAATCCTGACAGATAGAAGATTAAATTTAAAACTCGGTATAAAAAGAACATCTCTTAATGTAATCATAGAGTTGATTATAATGTCTCCATATAGATAAACCGGAATAATTTCTTCATTTGGAAGGGTAACGGTGGAATTTTGTAAGGATTTTAAGTTACTAAAGTTCTTCTTATTATTGCAGATATGCTTAGTAGCCCCTGAATCTATAATCCATGCATCATACAGATTAATATGGCTACTTATGGCACGCATATAATTTAAAGAACCCGTTGTACACGTGGCCAAATTGACCGAAGTGCTTGACGTTGAAGCTTTCCCGGAATTCTTCATACGATCTGATAGCATTCCAATGATTTTCTGGCATTGAGAATCTGTGAGACTATCCAGTTCACTGCATTCATCGGGCTTCTGCGTCTTTACATCGACGAAATTGCTTTGTGCTCTGAATCTAGATTGACCTCCCGGTGGATATCCATGGAGTTTATAGCATTTTTCCACAGTGTGTCCAACAATTTTACAATGAGTGCAAAACGGTCGATCCTTGTTCTTGAACTGCCTCTTCTGACTCACATCTTCCTTCGTGACCATAGCCATGGTGCTAGTTAAATCCATTGTACCAGATTTTGATCCAACAGCCCTTTGTCGCTCTTCTTGGACGCAAAGAGCATAGATCTTATTGATCGGTGGAATTGGATCCATAAGAAGGAGTTGACCTCTTATCACAGAGAATTTCTCATTCAAGCCCATGAGAAATTTCATTGCATATTCTGTGTGATAGAAATCAGTGCAAGACTTGGAATTGCACTGTGGCTTAAAATCGTTCAATTCTTCCCAGATGGCTTTCAGTTTCGTAAAGAAGGTAGATATAGAGTCCCGACCTTGCCGGAGATTTGCCAATTCTCGCCTGAGCTCGAAGATCCTTGGGCCATTGCTCTGCCTGAATCTTTCCTTCAAGTCAGTCCATATCTCAGCGGCAGTGTCTCCATACAAGATCGACCTCGCAATCTTCTTTGAAACTGAATTTAGAAGCCATGCAACAACAACGTTGTTGTTCCTGATCCATGAATTGATCAGTCTTTCATCTTCCCCAATCGGTTTAGGTATAGATCCATCGATGAATCCGATCTTGTTCTTGACGGATAAAGCTATGATCATCGATCTTGACCATGAAGCATAGTTGTCTCCATCAAGAAGCTGAGAAACGAGCACAGCACCTGTGCTATCCGAGTGGTGAAGGTAATACACACTGAGTGGGTCGTCAATTGGAGCTTTCTCTGCGATTTTCTGCACAATCTAAGTCTTCTGTGATGTTTCTTCCATGAGAACGCGATGGGAGATTTCTCAGCACAAGAAGAAGGGAGAAAGATGTGCAGGTTGAAGAGAGCTTCCAAATCAGAACGAAAATGGCAGAATACGCTCTGATACCATATTGAGAAGCAAGAGCTTCGATGGGAAGAAGGCGATTCCAGAGAGAAAAAGAAAGTGTTTGTTTTTATTGATATAATAATGAATATTACAAAAAGAGTATATATACTGATCATTCACTAACTAATAATACCTTTGGAACTTTATATGAAGCCTCATTAAAATGGCTTGATAGTTCATAGTATTCTAATTAGTAAACGACAGTAAAAGAGATACAATATGGAAACGACAGTTTAATAATTGGGGAGACAAAACAAGAGTTTGAGAACTTTCGCCGTCAAAAAAAAAAGAGAATTTAATGTCAATAAATCAAAAACTTCATATACTTATACTGCCATTTCCCCTTCTTACAAAATAAAAAACAGACAACATATATAGGAAAATAATAATTAAAAAAAAAAGGGTAAACTTCACATTTTTAGATGCAGCGCATTTTAGCAACAAACAAGTAGCAAAAATTGCCGTGCACCGGGAGGGACGAGGGACTAGGGTTTAAGGAAGGGCATACCTTTTAATTATCTAATTTAATTTGATTAAAAATAATAATTTAATATCCAATTAATTATGAAATTAATTCTTCGATTGAGAAAATCCTCGGAGCAGGAAGATAGGGTTTCTATGTTACAACCTCTAACGAACCTCCATTTTCACTCTTCCTAATTCCTTGCTCGAACTCTGAGGAAAGCTTCGCCTTTGAGCTCTCGAAGAACTCACCTTCACGCTCTCTGTTTCTGAAAGTGCATGAGATAGCGGACGAAACGATGTCGATTGATCTTAGCGAATACGCGATCATCAAAGAAGGCGAGGCTGAGATTTTGATGCACACCAAGAACGAAGTCTTCTACAACAAAACCCAGGTGCCAAAATCTTCTTCTTCCTTTTTTATTCGATGGGTTTGGTTTCAAAAGAACGAAGCTTTTTTCTCTAGAGAAGAGTGTGTCTGTGATCTTAGGGTTTGCTCATTTGGGTGTAATTGATCTGTTGATGTGTGAAGAGTTTAAGTGATTGTTTTGTTCGCTTAATGGTCAGGTTAACAACAGGGATATATCTATTGCTGTCCTGAGGACCTTCATAGACAAGCGAAAAGAGGAACATGAAGCGAGGCTGTCGAAAAGAAGAAAACCCGTGATCAAGGAACCGGAAACGGATGCTTCTGAACATGTTAAGGAAGAAACGTGTAACGGATCTGCGGAGAATGGCGAGAAATCTAACGGAGATTGCAAAGTAGAAGAGGAGTTGGCTCACGATAAACCTTCCGGCATTCCGGAAGAGGGTGCCGGTGCCACGGAAGGAAAAGGACCAGCTCCATTGAAGCCCCCAAGAGTTCTCGAGGTTCTCGAAATTATGCTCTCTTTTTTTTTTTTCCCGTAGGTCTTACCCTTGGTAAAGTTCTGAAGTCAAGGGTTTAATCGTTTTTCTTTTGTATGTTATTTCAAAGGCTCTCTCGGCTTCCGGCCTTAGGGCTCTGAGATACGCTCGTGAAGTGGAAGGAGTAGGTCAGGTCGTGGCTCTTGACAACGATAAAGGTCGTTCCCCAGTTTCTTATATATATCATTAGACTATGTATGCTTTCGTTAAGCACCCCTTAATTCGCCCGCAGTTCAGACTGGGGTTTTTAGAGTATTCAATTTTCAATTTGCATATGTACAGCGTCGGTTGAAGCTTGTAGGAGGAACATCAAGTTCAATGGCTCAGTGGCCGCTGCTAAAGTGGAATCACATCATGTTGATGCCCGTGTATTCATGCTCACCCACCCAAACGAGTTCGATGTGGTATGATATATTCTTCTGTATAAATTTATATTTCCAATGTACATTATTATATAAGTACGATAAGAAAGAGTACTCTTTCGTGCACTCGCATCATATTCATTTCGGGGTTGTGGAAATGCAGGTTGATCTTGACCCCTATGGTTCGCCCTCTGTTTTCCTCGACTCTGCAATTCAGTCAGTTAGTGATGGAGGTTTGTTGATGTGTACCGCAACTGATATGGCAGTGCTTTGTGGGGGAAACGGGGAGGTTTGCTATTCAAAGTAGGATTTCGTTTATTTTACTAACTTTTTACGGATTTTGTTTATATCTTTTATGTGACTTGTATCATAAGTTTGGCGTTGTTCTTACTTTTTTATATTTTTTTTGGTTCTAGATACGGTTCCTACCCACTTAGGGGAAAATATTGTCATGAAATGGCGCTGAGGATCCTCCTAGCTAGCATTGAGGTATATTTTTACTCAAAAGTGTGTTGGTATATAAGGATAAACAACTTATTTCCGGCTCAAAGTTGAGAGAGTTATTACACTATGTGAAATCATTCATGGAGAGAGTAAAAAGTTCTGATGCATGTTTTTTATTATGTCTTTTATCTGCTGCAGAGTCATGCTAATCGATACAAACGGTATATCGTTCCCGTGATATCCGTTCAGATGGACTTCTATGTGCGAGTCTTTGTCCGTGTCTTCTCGTAAGTGGCCAACTATCATTTTAACTTGTTAAAAGCCGTGTTCCTGATGTTTTCTTCAGTATCTTGTTGACTGAGAGCTCAATTTATATTTTCTGCAGCTCTGCAGGTGCAATGAAAAACACTCCCCTGAAGCTTTCTTACGTTTATCAGTGCATCGGCTGTGACTCGTTTCATTTGCAACCCATTGGACGGACAATTACAAAGGTAAGCTTGATTTATAGGTCATTTTTTGTCTGACACTGTTACAGACGTCACATTATGTATATTTAATTGTGTTATATAGGTTTTTTTTATTAAATTATTATATTATAAAGTTTGGCTATTTAAAAAAGCATTGAGCAATGAGAAAAAAGAAGCCAATAATTATCTAGTCAATTGTATTACTCTGACTAGGATTTAGGGTATACAAGAAAGGAAAATGGGGGGTTTTGATATGGCTTTGGAATGCGATCTCGTGACGGAAACCTTGATTGTGTGAATTGAAAATGATATTTTCTCACTAACATGAATTTCCCGGCGCTTGAGAGAGATTGGGATAAGTTAGTTGAAAGATAACTTTTATTATTCACAAGAGCCATTAATGTATAGGCTATCCCTTTTACAAATTCGTATGACTAAATGACTAGTTAAGTAAATATCTGAATATTTTATTGCGTAATTAGAAACGGAATAGCAACAATTAATCCTGACAACATTAATAAGAACACCCACATCTTGGGCCCAGACCACTAAGAAATGGGCCCGAGTTATCAAGCGTTTCCGTCATTCACCGGTTCTAGTCCCGCGACAAGTTGAGGCGATCTTATTAGATCGATATTTCGAGAATATAACGGACATTTGTATTCTTTCTCGTATATGAACTCAAGCTGAGGTGATCTTATGTCTGTTTTTCAGAACAACAGCGTAAGATATCTTCCGGGATTTGGTCCCGCTGTCCCACAAGATTGCAGTGACTGTGGAAAGAAATTCAACATGGGAGGACCCATTTGGTCTGCTCCAATCCACGATCAAGAATGGGTCTCTTCAATACTCTCAGACGTGAAATCCATCAAGGACCGGTACCCTGCTTACAACCGCATATCCGCTGTCCTCACAACAATCTCGGAAGTTTGTTTACTAGACCGACAATTTAAATAAAAAATAATTAAGTTCAAGGCTATGATTCTAATAAGCTAGTCTGTGTTTCCAGGAACTTCCCGATGTTCCATTATTCTTGAGTCTGCACAACCTTTGTGCCACTCTGAAGTGCACTTCGCCGTCCGCCGTGATCTTCCGATCGGCTGTGATCAATGCTGGATATCGTATCTCGGGAACTCACGTGAACCCATTGGGATTGAAGTCAGATGCTCCGATGGATGTCATTTGGGACATTATGCGCTGCTGGGTGAGAATCTCACGCACTCCTTAAATTTATTTGTTAACATTTCCTCATTGAATTAGTAATGAAGCACTTGCGTGTGTTTTTGATATTTTGTAGGTTAAAAGCCACCCGGTAAAAGCTCAACCAGCGGATCAACCTGGCAGTGTGATACTTGCCAAAGAGCCAGTTCTCGAAGTAAGCCCCTTCACTCACATTTCCTTTTTTTCTCAGAGTGTTCGATCTGGAGCTCTGTTTTTTCATGCGTTTCAATTCGGTTTTCTTGCAGGCGAACTTTGCGAGAGCTGTTGCTTCTCTTAGCAAAGCCCAAGCCAAGAAGGTTGCAAGGTTCCTTCCAAACCCGGAGAGGCATTGGGGTCCGAAGCTCAGGGCGGGCCGTCAAATCACAACCAAACACATCTCTCTCTTAGGAGCAGATGTTGTCAACGAGCTTCTTAGCCACGAAGATTGTGAAGAACCTGAAGCTAAACGCCAGAAGTCCGACGAGGCTCCGTGAAACAGCCCTCGTTCGAGCTATTTTCTTAATTTATATGAATGAGTTTGGTTTAAGTGCTCTTTAAATGCGAAAGTGCGATGGTGTAGATTGAGAGCCGCGAGGAAGAGTTTTAGAGAAATTTTGGTCCGGGACGTGTAACATTAAATTATTTTAAGTTAGCTAAAACTTATTTGATTTTTTTGAAGTGATTCTTAATGCTTACATTTTGAAGAGAAACTTCAATAATACAAGGAAAAAATGTGTTTTCTTACGCTTATTCACTTTTAAGTTTTATCTACTTTTTTCTTTTATAACAAGATTTAGTTTTGTGCTCTTGTACACTTTTAGTTTGTTAACTTTTCATTTATTTTTAAATTTTGCGGTTAAGTAAATTGAGGGAACGAAATAGTGTCGACAGAGCAACAAGGATATACAAGCAACTTTCGGTTGCTTCCCTTTCATAAATACAAAAATGAAGTGATGTCAATGCAAGCAAGGCTCATGCCCCGGCATGTTTTTGGCATGCTCGTTTTTTTTTAGAGTTGTGGCATACCCGTGGTTATGGGTGATTTTATTCCAATCAATTCGGGCCAAAACGACCCCAAAAAAGCCCATATCTCAAGACCGAGAAGCCTACAAAACGCGGACACAATTTTTAAATAATAACTAAACGGTGAAGCGCGCCGCCCCCGCTCTGTGACGGGACGTTAGGACGCATTTTCACGCCTAATATGGTTATTCCGCGACGCGGCGGCGTGAAACCCGCGCCGCGGCGCGAACCCCACGCAATCGTGGCCATAGACTACTTCACCAAATGGATCGAGGCGGAACCGATAAGAAAAATCACACAGACCAACACGACAAATTTCATTTGGCGAAACATATCTGTCGACACGGAATACCCGCGTCACTCATAACAGACAACGCCAAACAGTTTGACAACGTGGACCTCCGAGCCTTCTGCAGAGAGCTTGGGATCAACAATACATACTCAACGCCGATTTATCCGCAAGCAAATGGGCAAGTCGAGTCAGCAAACAAAGACCTAAAGAAGATCCTGAAGAAAAAGCTCGACGAGAAAAAAGGGAAATGGGCAGAAGAGCTTCCATCGGTCCTATGGGCATACCGGACCACCACCCGGAACGCCACCGGCGAAACTCCATTCGCTCTGACATACGGTGTCGAAGCCGTCATACCAGCCGAGATAGCCGTCCCGTCACCCCGGGTGGAATTCTTCAATGAAGATCAGAACGATGAGGCCCTGCGCCAAGAGCTCGACCTTATCGAAGAAAAACGGAACGATGCCTACACCCGCCTGGTCGCCCAAAAGCGAATCGTGGAGCGATACTACAACTCCAAAATCAAAGAGAGACGCTTCTCTGAAGGAAGTTTGGTACTACGAAAAGTCGGACCCAACACCCAAGTCCACGGCGCCGGAGTCCTCGGACCCACATGGGAAGGCCCGTACCGCGTCAAAAAAGTCATCCGAGACGGAACATACCGCATCGAAGAAATGGGAGGTAGAGAAATCGCACGCCCTTGGAACGTGGAACACCTCAAACAGTACCACCAGTAGTCTCCTAACCCGCCGGCTCAACGACAGGATATCTGCTCTTTACCGCTTTTGATATAAACAAGGCACGGGAATAGCCCTAATTGCCAAAGTATGTAAATATTTGATCATCATCAATGAAGAACGCCCAACGAGGCGCATTTTGTTCACCTATCTGAAATCTCTATTGAAATTCTCTGAAAGGTCTCAAAAATTAAAGTTGCACTTTTGCCCACAAGCTTTCTCCCAACCTTCCCGAAGACTAGGGGGTTAATGAACCAGCTTAGCATACAAGTTCGACGAAAGGCCTACACAAAAACCCAAGAAAGAAAAACACTTGAAAAATGACCTCTTGGTAGATGAAGTCCGAAACTGTAAGACGCTCAGGCGCAAACATCGGCAAAAGACCAGAATCTGATTCTGGCATAAGTCCGGGATCGTAAGACGCTCAGGCGCAAACACCGGCAGAAGCTCGGGGGGTTGAGACGCTCAAGCGCGAACTCCAACCAAAGACCGAATAGCATAGCTTCGGCATAAGTCCAAAACTGTAAGACGCTTAGGCGCAGACATTGGCAAAAGACCAGAATCTGAGTCTGGCATAAGTCCGGGATCGTAAGACGCTCAGGCGCAAACACCGGCAGAAGCTCGGGGTGCTAGACGCTCAGGCGCGAACTCCGACTAAAGACTGAATAAAATAATTTCGGCGCAAGTCCAGAAACATAAGACGTTCAAGTGCAAAATCTGGCAAAGACCGGGTAAGTAAGCAGGTTCAAGCGCGAACCCGGCTAAAATCCGAGAAAATATTTCGCCCAGGCGCAAAGTCCGACAAGAAAAATGGGTAAGCCTAAGGAAAGTTTCTCGAGAATTCTAAATTCTCGTGAAACTGGGGGGTTAATGTTATGGGTGATTTTATTCCAATCAATTCGGGCCAAAACGGCCCCAAAAAAGTCCATATCTCAAGACCGAGAAGCCTACAAAACGCGGATACAATTTTTAAATAATAACTAAACGGTGAAGCGCGCCGCCCCCGCTCCGTGACGGGACGTCAGGACGCATTTTCACGCCTAGTATGGTTATTCCGCGACGCGGCGGCGCGAGCCCCGCGGCGCGGCGGCGCGAAACCCGCAGCGCCGCGGCGCGAACCCCGTGCCGCCGCAGTGCGGAGGACTAAAGTGACAATTTTTTACTGCTCTCAGGTCCCCGGCCCCTCCTATAAATAGAAGCTTGATTTCATTCAAACGGTAACTCCGATTCAAACGCTCTATATAGCGATAAACACCGTTTTCTCTCTTCTATATATATATTCTGGAAGAATACCCGACGACCTGCCCTACGGAGGTTCCAGTTCTCAGTGGTCGCCGACCTATATCCCGAGTCCCAGGACTTTGCGGTAACGGGTCGGAGGACCCGGTTCCGGTCCGACGGTTAGTGGAGGGTCCGATCTGCCAGAGGAGCTAGCTAGAGCGGAATCGCTGGAGGAATCCCCGGCCCACCAGAGGAATCACCAACTCCCCAGAGGAAGGTCTGAGCGCCGTCCTACTCCCACCAGCTAGAGCGGAAGCGCTGGAGGAATCCCCGGCCTACCGGAGGAATCGCCAACTCCCCAGAGGAAGGTCCGAGCGGCGTCCTACTCCCACCAGCTAGAGCAGAAGCGCCGGAGGAATCGCCGACTCCTATAGAGACCATTAACTCCAGGCTCGCCCAGGCCAGCTAGGAACGGCTCTATCAACGCCTGCTTTGAACTACGAGATGGCCTGATCCCACTTAGCTGCAAGTGGGTACGTAGGCAGCCTCATCACACTCAACGAGGCGCGGCATCACATCATCATCACCCCGGCTCTCCCAGTCATCGACTGCTCCAGCTACGATCGTCGACCTGCCCTACGGAGGGTCCGATCCGCCTTACTCTTCAGGAATAGTGAGTCAAGCATCTAGCCCAGGAAAGTCAACAAACGGCGATGGGCCCGGCCCAATATCCAGCTTTGGGCCGCTACAGTGTTTGATCCATTTTTCGGCATCAACACCCGTGAACAAATTATAACATATCAATATGATGTTTTATTTAAATTGTAATCATATATTTAAATTTTTTATTAGTTACAAGTGTATTTTTTTTTATATATATATAAATACTACTATAACCTATCAATATGATGTCTTTGTTGAGTTTTTCGTTGATTTTTTTTTATCTCGGGGTGCGGAATAACCTGAGAAGTCATCAAAACAATAAGATGTAGATTAAATACGATAATCAAGATAGAGATTCGAGTGTTACTGAAAATTAGTACTTTTGCCAACTGTACCAATAAATGCCGATTTGGGTTCTGTGTTGTGCTCAGGAATCGGATCTCAGCCTCACAATTGCGAAGCCTCTAGCTCATCCACCACGTCGCTGCGGGAACGTCTCTAAGACCGGAAATCCTCCTCGATGAACAGCTAGGTTAATCTCGGGGATTGAATGACGAACCGACGGGAGCACGGGAGAGAGGATTCGGCCACTAGAATTTTGGCTAAAGGGAGGTCGAATTCTTTTCTTTCTCTGATATGTGGCCCCCGAATTTTGGCCTCCCTGTCTTGCTTAAATAGCCCACAGCGTATAATGACCTAATAGGCTTTTGGGCCCAGTGACAGGGTTAAAGCCCATTAGGTCATAATTAATTATTACTAATTAATTATCGGGACTGCCATAAATTCCGTTACCTTAATTGTGGTCGGGTCGGACCTGAAAATTCCAACGGATTCAAATCTCGGTTTCGGGCATTTCCTACAATCTCCCACTTGCACGAACGTACCGGAATTAGATATCTCCTCCTGTACATCTATGCGTACCCGTAATCACTACTAATGCCAGGATTGGATATACCTCTTGCATCAACATGGTTACGTTTACCATATGCTCTGTCGTCACATAAGAAATTTCTTTCTTTCTGTGAATTTATCGTTGTACTCTGTTTCCTCTGGCGAGTTCGATGTGACTCCTTAGGATTCAGTAGTGTTGGCCGCAGAATAATTCTGCAAGAAGTGAGAGGTCTCTAGCTCTACATCACTTCCCCCAATCTACTAAACTAATCGATCCTTGGAATAAAGTTAATGACTTTAACCATTTGGTTTAAGCTCACTTTTAACTTTTATTGATGACTTATTCCTTCAACATCTGTACTACTCGGAATTGGACACAAATAATGGTTTGGCACATCTGTTATGTCGAGTTCCCTTTTTCCTGGTCAGTGGGTAAGAGTATTGAACTACCAAGTTAAAACTTTTTTTAACTTTTCTAAGGTCACAGATTTCTAATACTATTCATCCTGCAGGAGGCCCTGACTGTATTTCCCTAATGATTTAGGTAGATGCTCGTTTTCTTGAATCCTCATTCCACTCTACAAAGTTTAAGATACACTTAACTGTAGTTTTTATAACTTCTGAGTTACCAGAAGCGTTTGACTACAATCAAAGTATACCTCTTGCCAGGTAGTGGACTCATGAAGATTCTCAAACATTGGAAAATCTTTACATCATTGCTCTAGAGATTTTAGTGTCCCTTATTACATAAGGTTAACTGCCATGTAAATCTCTCAGAGCGTGAGTCACGTCCATCACTGCTAGTTTATCAAAACTAGTGCCTACATGTTTAATAATATCTCCGAGATATGAAGGGCTCTTCCTTTTCTCACTAACATGTATCACTCAATTTTGAAGTATCACTTTTGTCCCACGGTTTTTATCATGTGATCTTACTTGACTAGGGACCATTTTAGATAATCATTTCTTATTTTCTAGGGACTTCATTCTTTATGTAGTTTACTATAATTAAATAAACTTTAATATTGAAACGAACATTTAAACGATGAAACTTGGCTTTTATTGAAATTGAAAATTGTGCTCTTAAACAAATAATAATAACAAAAATTATCCGTTCCTTTTATTCAGACTACAACAATCTAGAGGTTTCGGATCCCCATAAATTCTGTATGACGCATGTGCTTATCCTTCGATAAAACCTTTGTCATCGGGTCTGCTACGTTATCTTCAGTGTCTACTCTTTCAATCGCAACATCCTTCCGATCAACAATGTCTCTGATCAGATGATATTTTTCTAAGTACGTGCTTCGCTGTCTTGTGTGATCTTGGTTCCTTAGCTTGTGCTATAGCTCCGTTGTTGTCACAGAAGAGCATCACTGGATCACCAATGCTAGGAACTACACCAAGATCATAAACAAATTTTCTGACCTAGACGGCCTCTTTAGCAGCATCCGATGCAGCTATGTACTCAACTTAGGTGGTAGAGTTAGCTACTGTATCTTGCTTACTGCTGTTCCATGTGACAGCACCACCGTTTAAACAGAATACGTATCTTGTTTGCGATTAAAAGTCATCCTGGTCTGTCTGAAAACCAGCATCAGTGAAACCGATGATGTTCATTTCTTGGGCTCCACCGTAAACGAGAGATCTATCTTTGGTCTTGTTAAGGTACCTCAAGATATTCTCACGGCAGTCCAGTGACAGTTACCAGGATTCGCTTGGAACCGACTTGTCATGCTCAAGGCAAAAGCTACATCTGGTCTAGTACATATCATGTCATACATAATGGAGCCAATGGTAAATGCGTATGGAAATTGTTCCATATGCTTGATTTCTTCTATAGAAATTGGACACTGCCCTTTTGAGAGATACATTTTGTGAGTCATTGGAGTGAATCCTTTACTCGATTGATTCATATTGAATCGTTTTGCTATCTTCTCAATATATGTACTTTGACTTAGGGCCAAGATTCTCTTGGATCTATCCCTTTAGATTTTGATGCCTAGAATGTAGGCGGCTTCCCCTAAGTCTTTCATTGAGAAACATTTTCTCAACCACTCCTTAATATTAAGGAGTTCAGATGTACTGTTTCCTATCATCAATATGTTGTCAACATAAAGAATCAAGAAAACCATTGTGCTCCCACTAGCTTTAATGTACACACACGGATTGTCCTTGTTCTTGATGAAACCAAATTCAGTGATTGATTCATCGAAGTGACGATTCCTACTGCGAGATGCTTGCTTCAGACCATAAATCGATCTGTTCAGTTTACATACCTTTGAAGGATTTTTTTTTATCTATGAAGCCTTCTGGTTATGTCATGTACACATCCTCTTCTAGAACTCCGTTCAAGAAGGCGGTCTTCCCATCCATTTGCCAGATTTCATGGATTTGAACATGGCAACAAGCGAGAATGTCTCATCATAGTCTATACCATGAATTTGTTAGAACCCTTTTGCGACTAATCTCCCTTTGTACGTTTGTACATTGCCATCCATGTCGATTTTCTTCTTGAAAATCCACTTGCACCCAATGGGCCTAGACCCTTTGGGTGCATCAACTAGGTCCCAGACCAGGTTGGTATACATGGAATCCATCTCAGACTTCGTGGCCTCAAGCAATTTGTCTGAGTCATCTCCACCCATCACTTCCTTGTAGGTATAGGTTAGTCATCTTCATCCTCATGAATTGTCTCTTCTTCTATAGAAACTAGAAAATTCAGTTTGAGAGGAGCTTGACGATCTCTAATTGACCTACGCGATGTCAGTGCGTAATCAGGTTGCTCACTTATGCCGTCATGAATGGCTACATCATAAAGAACGTTGTCTTTCGTTTGAGTATCTGTCATGATCTGATCATGAGTTTAATCAATTCATGTGTGAGCATCCTCTGTGTCCATCTGCGTTTCGTCAATGCTTTGTGGTTCATGTTCTTCTTGAAAAACAATCTTTCTCGCACTAGATTTTCTAGAAATGAAATCTTTTTCTAGAAATATCCTCGTTCTAGCCATAAATTTTTTTTCAACTATTGCGGTTGTAGAAGTAATACCCATGAGTTTCCTTTGGGTATCCCACAAAATGACATTTGTCAAATGTGGGACCGAGTTTCTCTGTCGTTA
Organism: Parietaria judaica; assembly: GCA_954871525.1. Classification (NCBI taxonomy): domain Eukaryota; kingdom Viridiplantae; phylum Streptophyta; class Magnoliopsida; order Rosales; family Urticaceae; genus Parietaria; species Parietaria judaica. The sequence continues at coordinate 16,932,619 of OX940869.1, forward strand.
GTCTTTTGACGTAAACTTTGCAACCCCAGATCTTCATATGACGCAAACTCGGTTTTCTATTATGCCACATCTGATATGGCGTAGTAGGTACCGTCTTTGATGACACACAGTTAAGTGTGGTTGCAGTTGTCATAAGTGCATAACCCCAGAGGGATTCAGGCAGCTCCATTTCATTGATGATGGATCAGACCATATCTAACAAGGTCCGATTACGTCTTTCCAAAACACCATTTAGTTGTGGTGTTCCATGCGGAGTCAATGATGACATGATACCCATCTCTTTCAAGAAGACTTTAAATTCATCGCTCAAATACTCGCCTCCCTGATCGGATCGAAGTGCTTTGCTTTTCTTACTTGTCTGATTTTTAACTTCGTTCTTAAATTCCTTGAATTTCTCAAGGGATTCAGACTTATGTTTCATTAAATAGACATAACCATACCTACTGAAATCATCAGTGAAGGTGATGAATTATTTAAAGCCCCGTTTGGCTATATGAGGAAATGGACCATATACATCAGAATGTATGAGGGCCAAGACCTCAGTCTTCCTCTCATAAGTCCATTTGAAAAGGGCTTTGGTCATTTTCGCTGCCAGGCAAGATTCGCAAGCTTCGAACGATTCATATTCAAAATCTTCCAACATCCCTTCGCTGTGAAGTTTTGTTATGCGTTTCTCGCCTATGTGGCCGAGTCGACAATGCCAAAGATAAGTCATATTGGGTTTATTCATAATGTGTCTTTTACGTGCAATATTATAGATGGGATAATGACGATTATTAAAAGAATATAAACCATTCGATAAATAAGCAGTACCATAATGAATACCATCTTTGAAAATAGAGCAACATCTGTTTCTAATGGTAAAATTAAAACCTAAAACATCCAATTCAGGAATTGAAATTATGTTTTTGGTAATCGAAGGTACGAAATGACAGTCATTAAGTTCTAACATTATCCCCTGGGGAGTCTTGAGATCAACTTTGCCCACTGCTTCAGCAGCAACAGGTGCTCCGTTGACAATGCGCATGTTGGTCTCGCTTTTCCTCAGTTTCCTACTTCTCTGCAGACTCTGCACATCAGTACAAATATGAATACCACATGCCGTATCTAATACCCAGTCTGTAGAAGTAGTAAGATTAACTTCTATAACGTTAATTCTTGTCATGGAGTCTCCACTCTTGTTCATCTTCTTGCACTCTGCGAGATACACCGGGTAGTTTCTCTTCCAGTGCCCGTGCTTCCCGCAGTGAAAACACTTATGATCTTTTGCAATCCTATTCTTTCGCTTCATACGTTTCGCTTGGACCTGCAGACTATGGGATGCAATGCCTTTCTTTTGGTGGCTCATTTGCTTCTTCCCTTTACGTACACCAGTAAATGCCATCACAGTTTTGGTATTTTCTTTGGGAACTTTCCCCTCAGTTGTCTCCAACATGTTGTGGAGCTGGTGAAGACTCTTTGCTTCAGAAGACATATTATAATTCAGTATGAACTGATTATACGAGTCAGGGAGTGAGTTCAACACGATATCAATTTAAACATCTTCTGGTATCTTGATCTCTAAACGAGTTAGACTTTCAGACCAAACGATCATTCTCAGGACATGATCGCTTACATTGACTCCTTCAGTCATTCTTGCTCGGAGCAAGATTTTCATGATCTTGAATCGGGTGTGTCGAGCCTCTTTCTCATACATCTTCTTCAGATGTTGAATCATTTCCTATGCAGACATGAGCTCATGTTGCTCCATCAGACTTGATGTAATAGTGGCAAATATGAGACATGAGACATCAGCATCATCTTCGGTATACTTCTTATAAGCATCCTTATCTGCACGGGAGGCAGTAGCCACCGGTTCCTCATGAGGTTCATCACTCACGATGTACTCCTCCTTTTCATGCCTAAGCACTACTTTGAGGCGTCTTTGCCATTCTGGGAAATTCTTCCCATAAGATGTTTTCCTTTTCAAGGATCGATCTTAGTGAGCTTTTAAACATGGTATATTTTCTACAAAGTATAAATGAAGATTTAATGAGCACAATACAAATTCAATTATGACGCATAATTAAGATAAAGTAAATTATGCTTTAATATTATTGGGACTTTAAAAATATTTCGTAAAGTATAAAACAACCGTTGTACTTATATCTGATATAATTACTTACAGTTAGAATAATAACCTGTTATTTAAAACTAACCGATTTTTCTCACTTAGTCTCCGGTACCTTCTCTTATAAGGTAACCCGGTTAGATTAAACCCTTGTATTGGACCGGAGGAACTGGATATGGCGTCCTTCGCGTTTTGTGATATGATAAGAAAAAGTACCCCACCGGCATGGTGGGTCTACTCATTTCCGTTCATACACATTACGAGAACCCAATACAAGGAAGACCTACAATCTAATATAGTTGAGGGGTTTTATTTTGGTGATCCAAAAACTTAGTTTATCATTAAATAAACTCATTAAGAACTTATTTAATAATAGACTTGAATATGGTCATAATCGGATTATGAACATATCCTAAATTAAATACTTAGATAATGAACATCATTAATTTAATTAAAAATATTTCATTGTAATAAAATACATACAATCTCATATTATTTCATTATCATTTATTTAATTTATTACACATTCTAACAATTACATGAAATAATTAAAATAAATATTTTCACAAAATATTAATTTTACATTTAAAGAATAGATTTCATTATAATTAAGATAATCTTTAATCGTATAAAAGATAATATTTATGAAAAAATTAAAATAAATATAATGCAAAAATTAATATTCTTCAAGAGAAATTTCAAAAAATGTAAATCGGATTTACATAACGATGTTTTAGATTTTCTATAGCCCGATATTATTTATTTATCTAATTATGGATATAAATTTAAAAATAAAAAATAATTAATAATTAAAAAAAATATCGGGTTCGGATGGGCTGCCAAATGGTAGCCCTATTTGATCGGGCAGAGGGGTGGGTTTTAACCCAGCCCGTGGTCCTCCAATGGCCCAAAACAGTTTTGGGCCTGGAGGCCCAGCCCGAAATAGGCCCAGGTCAACAGTTGATCTGGGCCGTGACCCAGATCGGATCCGGGTTGGGTCTCGGATCGGGTCTCGTCCCGAGTCAAACTCGGATCACCCGACCCAGGGTCCAGGTCTTATCTGGACCCATTCGTACGTGGGCTGGGTTTGACCCAACCCACCCGGTGGGCCTGGAACAGTTCCAGGCCCACCTGAGACTTAACCCAAATTGTTAGGGTTTCGGCTAAGGTTTATGAAACCATAATCGGCGGCCTTGGGGTGCGCATTACAGGCGCGTGCGCCGTGAGCTGCCGTGGTCCGGTGGCGGCACCGCCACTAAACGGTGGTGCTCCGGCCACGCATAAAAAATAAATAAAATTTATTTTTTTTCGTCTAAAAAAAATAAAACGCACACACGGGTTTTTCCCGAAAAAAAATGAATCACAATTAATTCATCAAAACTCCCACTGAAAATCTAAACACGCCAAATATTCTAGAAAATTAATACGAATCCAAATATCTAATTTTCGTAAAATAATCAGACCGGCTCTGATAGGACTGTTGGGTTTTTCGTTTACTTTTCTCGATCTCGGGGTGCAGAATAACCCGAGAAGTCATCAAAAAAATAAGATCTAGATTAAATACGATAATCAAGATAGAGATTCGAGTGTTACTTAAAATTGGTACTTTTGCCAACTGTACCAATAAATGTCGATTTGGGCTCTGTGGCATGCTCGGGATTCGGATCTCAGCCTCACAATTGCGAATTAAACCTCTAGCTCGTCCACCACATCGTTGCGGGAACGTCTCTAAGACCGGAAATCCTCCTCGATGAACAGCTAGGTTAATCTCGGGGATTGAACGACGAACCGACGGGAGCACGAGAGAGGGAATTCGGCCTCTAGAGTTGTGGCTAGAGGGAGGTCGAATTCTTTTCTTTATCTGATATGTGGCCTCAAAATTTTGGCCTCCCTGTGTGGGCCACAAGGTATAATGACCTAATAAGCTTTTGGGCCCAGTGACAGGGTTAAAGCCCATTAGGTCATAATTAATTATTACTAATTAATTACCGGGACTGCCATAAATTCCGTTACCTTAATTGTGTTTGGTTCGGACACGAAAAGTCCAATGGATTCAAATCCCGGTTTCGGGCATTTCCTACAGTCTTATTATTAGTGTGATTTTTTAGTTATTCATGTCTTACAGTGAAAATTAAGTATTTTTGAACATATATAAAGATTTTGCCTAAATATTAAAAATAAAAAATCCAGAATTTTCGTCGATTTTCTCATCGGCATGCCCATCGACATGCGGAATACCCGTAAAATGAAGAGAGCGAAACGGTGCGGAAAACATCATTTAACACCTTGAGTGAGATGACGAAGGTGTAGTTCTCAAAAAATTTGCTCTTGATCAGGCCTTATAAATAAGTAAATAATAATTATATATATTGTGTTGAAAAAAATATTAATAGTATATGATTTTTTTTTTAAGTAAAAGATAGCTACCCTATTTATTTATTTATTTTGAAGTCTAGTGAAATTAGTGGGCCTAGCCCAAAGTTTGTTTGTACTTGATTTTTTTTTTGTGCTGAATGCTAATTTGACGATTTCTTGGACTTCCATTAATGATCAAACACCATCCACTTAACTTTTTTTTCTTATTTCTTATCATTGAGAATAAAAGTTCCAACAATCATCAGCAGACAAAACAACCAATTCAGAAGGCCACAAATTGAATTGTCAAAATTTTGTATCACTATTTTTTATTCTTTTGCTTATCATATTTCCAATTAGTGGACTACTTTCTTAGTTTCATATTTATAAAACGATATATATATATATTTGGCAAGGGAGCTGCATTTAGAGGAATGAATCATGATCATGCATTCCCTTTTATCAGTACCAAACCAAATGAGAGCAATGCATCCACCCAAACAATGACTTTCATGAAGAAGAAAAAAAAAAAAGTTTGCCTATACTTTAGTGTTTATTTATTCCAAAATAGAACTACATATATCAACAGAATGATGAGACGAGACTTAAGGGTAGGTGGCTTAAAACTAATGATTAAGTTTTTTCGATATTCCATGGAAAATTTATGACAATTTTTTTCCACTTTTTATGCTCAACGAAAATTTTTATTATGTTTTTTCTTTTTCCTTTCATATTTTTCATGGAAAGCTATCGAAAATCTAGTTACTTTTCTCGGAAGACTTTGCATATGTTATTTGTTCTAAGAAATATTTTGACATTTTGTTACATTGGTATTGGACTGTATATAAAAGTTGAGTACAAATATGCATAAAAAATATTTTATATCATGTCTATCAGCAAAATCATCGTTACTGATTAATCCGTCAATAAGTTCATTTTATGAGCATATTTTATAAAGGTTATTTAATAAAAAAAATTATTTAATTAATTTTTTCTTTATTAAATAAATCGATTTCGACCCTAAACGCCTTCTGGAAGTACAAAATGAGAGTCCAAGGTATTTTTCATTCCAAATAAATAAACGCGCCTTCCTGAAGCGAAAAAACGGCCTCGAGACGCGTTGCGCGTCTAGGGGGCGCATGCACACGCGCGTGGGGCCCCATCACAGCACGCAAGGACTCAAAAACATTGTTTTTATTGTTGGGGGACCACAAAATTTTATTTTGAATTGCACATAGGCAAAACGGCATGCTATTCCAAAAGACAACGAACCCTCAAACGAACGGTAGGCTATTCCCCCGTAAAAACGGCAGGTGATCTCCGGGCCTCACGACCGTAGACGTAAAAACGGAAAGGTTATCACGCGAAACGCCCCCGTCAGCATGCACGGCATATTACCCCGGGAGACGCCCCCATATATCTTTTAAAACCGCAGATTGATAAAACCCGCAACAAAGCAGAAATGGTTTTTCAGAAAGCAAAGTCATCCAAAAAACTTGGGGGGGGGGGTTTATATTATGGGTGAATTTTTCCCAAATCAATTTCGGTACAAAACGCCCCCAGAGGTCCCTATCTCAAAATCGAGAAGCCCAAAAAATGCAATAACAATTTTTATTTTTAAATAAAGATTAATTTATAAAACGCACCGTCCCCGTGCCGTAACGGGACGTCAAGACACGTTTCGCGCCCTGTCAAGTTATTACGCGGCGCCGCGGAGGACTAAAATGACAATATTTTATTGCTTATAGGCCTCCGACCCCTCATATAAATAGGAGCTTGATTTCATTCAAACGGTACCTCCGATTCAAACGCTCTATATAGCAATAAACACCGTTTTCTCTCTTCTATTTATATATTCTGATAGGAATATCCGAGTAAGGCCGAAATAGAGTGTTAGGAAGAGCGAAAGTGCAAGATCGCTGACCTGCCCTACGGAGGCTCTTTTCGACATGTGTGTCCTTAAACAAGATATTTTATCCATTTGTAAAAGATTATGACAAGTCGTTGAATAAAGATGATGCTTATTATGATAATCTTATTATAGTTTCTGGTAGAGTAAAATAGAATGTTTGATCCTTAGTTCATAAAGGATGCAATTATGTATTATTATCACAACAGAGTCAATGTGAGGAAGAATTAACAATCATAATAAATGAACTTAAAATGTCCGTGACCTGATTAACTGGGTGGGAGCCCATTAATCGTATAAGGTCATTAATGTGACTAATTGACAATCCTATTCTGGATTTTGTGTGTGTCACACTCACTAGAAGTGCATTAAGTATGAAGTGTCTTCATACTGGACTGGACCTAACTTAAACTCCGGAAGTTATCATATAATATCATCACTGATAACTTGGATTTGAGTCACTAGTAGATGATCAAATGAATATTCGATCTATGTCCTGAGTGATCTTGAGTCCGAGCTCCTGGCTTGATTGTTCTTTGATTTAACCGTTAAAGAACACAATATATTACCGTTGTTCCCAACACTATTATTTTGGGAACATGATAGTCAGCAGTAAGGGTAGCTTGGTCATAGACATGGGCATCACACAGCTCTCTTCAGAGTCATGATGATTACCTTGATTGTCGGTGGTGAGAAGTGGGAGGTACCCGTGCGATACTTATGAATCGAAACCATAAGTGGTTACTCATAATATTACTTACTGAGTCAAGGATGAAAATGCAATGAGAGGCATAACGGTAGAAACCGCCTGCTCGTGTGTGGATCATCAAGTGAAAGATCAATAACCCGAATTTGATTGTATCGATGGACACCCTGCTGTAATTAAGGGAATAATATATATTGTATCACTAAAGAGTGCAGCCTCGGGTTTATAGTGGAATAGCACCGAGGTTTGACAAACACCCTAGCAGTCCGTTGGAGCTTAAGTGATACGGGTCCATAGTCCCCAGGATAGCTCCGTAACCGATGATACATACGTGATAAAAACATTTGAAATATTTTTAAGATCATTTGGCAAGACTCATAAAACTGAAGTCTGTGACAGAAGAAAGTAGAATTTGGATTTTCAATCAACATAAAAGTTGTTGGAAATTAAATTCTAAGAAACTTTCCTTTTGGAACCGAGTCGTTTCGACGTAGGGTTTGTGATTTAGAGACTTTCTAAGTTTGTGATCGTTTCGGTAAACTATGAAATTAAATCACATATCACGAATTTAAATGATGGTGTGTCACAATGACATTTGAATGTGTGATATTAAGATCATAGAATATTAATATAATTTAATTATTCGAATTTAATTATTAATATATTATTAATAATTATTCAATAATTAATAGATTTATATTAATATGTAAATAATATATTTTCATATATATTATAAGTGTAGAAATCGAATTATGGCTTGGAATGTGGAACAATATGCATTCGAATGGATAGACTTTGGTCTTTTCACAATTGCGGGAAAAGTACCAAATATTTTTGTATTTGAGAAAAACCCTAAAATCAATTTAATCCATTGGATCGGTTATGATTTAATATCAACCGTTGGATTAGGATATTGATATATTCAAAATTGTTAACTTGGTGACCAAGTTTTGATTTTCGAATTGGGTTAATTAATTATATCCGTTGGATCGGTCTAAGATTTAATCTTTACCGTCGGATTAAAAATTAATTAATTATATATATCATATATTATTTTCGAATTATAATTTTGGATAAAATCGAATTTTGTTTTTATTAAATATTTTAATATTTGATTTTATCCTAGACTAATTTGGTCCATAAGATCGGTTTAAAGATTTATCTCAACCGTTGGATCTAGATAATTAGAATTCGAAATTAAATATATATATATATATAAATTCGAATTTTATAAAGACAAGAAGATAAGATTGGATTTTTTATTTTATCCATATCTTTCTTATTTAATTAAATCCCTAATTAATTATATCCATTGGATTTAGATAAGATTAAATCTAGACCATTGGATTGTTTAATTATATTTAATCATGAATTCAAATTTTAGGGGAGGGAATTTCTCTAATTCAGTTACAGTCAGAGCCTATAAATAGGAGGCTCATTCTACAAATTTTTTACAACTCTCCCCAGAGAAAAATTCGAACTCTCCCTCTCCTTCAGGGTATGCGAATTTTCTCTCTGATCTCTCTTTCTAGTTCGGCTTAAGAGACTTAGTTCTTCGGAAGCTTAAAAAGAACCATCAGTTTAAATTTTGCGACGGAGTCCTGCCGGCGAAGCCCACGCTTTGGTACGAGGAATCAAGGAGAATATCCCGAAAGAATATAGGAGTTTCCCTCAGCACCGGCAGAGCCCTGCCCGATTCAGAACGCGCAGCCGGAAGTCGTCAATAGAGGTACGGCCTTATGCATTGGGTTAATAAATGCTACCATTTACTGCTTTCTATTTATTTCCTATAATGACTAGATTATTAATAATGATTTATGAATATTAAATTACATAATATTTATCAGATCTTGTTAAATGGTTATTATCCGATATCCGGACCGTTGAAGGGATAACAAGTTTTCCGCTTTAAAATAATTTTTTAAATGTTACCCGGACGGTTCGGAGGTACAATTCGTGATAATTTACATGGAATCCGAGACGTGATTCCCAACAGGCTCCGGTTCTCAGCGATCGCCGACCTATATTCCGATTCCTAGGACTTTGCGGTAACGGATCGGAGTACCCGGTTCTAGTCCACCGGTAAGCGGAGGGTCCGGTCTACCGGATTTCAGAATTTAAGCCCCAAGCCCACAGATCGAGGCGTAGAAGCTAGCTAAAGAGAAGGCACCGGAGGGATTGCCAACTCTCTAAACGAAGGTCTGAGCATCGTCTGAATCCCGTGTTGGCCCCTCGGCTCACAGGAGGAATCGCTGACTCCCCGGAGAAAGGTCCGAGTGCCGTCCGACTCCTGTCTCGGCCATCGGCCCCCGACTTGCCCAGGCAAGCCTACGTAAGCACCCCTAACTCTAACATTGAACTACGTGATGACCTGATCCTACTTGGCTACAAGTGGGTACGTAGGCAACCTCGCTATATGTGACGAGGTGCGGCATCATATACCATCACTACCAGCTCTCCCAGTCATCGACTGCTCTTAGCCTGGTCGCCGACCTTCCATACGGACGCTCCGGTTCTCTGCGGTTACCGACCTATATTCCGAGTCTTACGACTTTGCGGTAACGGGTCGGAGGACTTGGTTCCGGTCCGACGGTAAGCGGAGGGTACGATCAGGGTCCGATCGTCAACCTACCCTACGGAGGTTCTGGTTCTCAGCGGTCACGTACCTATATCCCGAGTCCTAGGACTTTGCGGTTACAAGTCGGAGGACCCGGTTCCAGTCCGACGGTTAGCAGAGGGTCCGATCCGTCAGACTCCACGAGTACAATGAATCAAACCTCTAGCCCAGGAAATTCAACAAACGGCGATGGACCCGGCCCAATATCCAGGTTTGGGCCGCTGCAGTGTTTGATCCATTTTTTGGCATCAATATGATGTATCGCCCCTCCGTACTGAGTCGGGATTGGGGACATGGGTTTATCAGCGCTAGTGTCGCCTTATATTTGGTATTCTTTTTTATTAGGTAAGTTTTGTGTTGGTTTAGCAAAGTAACTATTCAAGATCATGTAATAAAATATTAACGATATATATATATAGAGAGAGAGGAATGTTGTATGCATACGTTCGATCTAATAAACGTAGTTCTTTGCTTTTTTACTAAAAAACAAAAATGTTGTAAAATCACTAACTTTGCTCGAAGATTTTAAGTGGAAAGAAATTTGGTGAGTGGCGTGATTTATGCAAGGGATGATGGAGAGAATTTAGAGTAAGATTAGGGTGAAATAAAATGCTAAAGTTTGTAATGAGATGATGATTTTATTCATCCACTTAGGGGGTATTTATAGGAAAACGAAAGCATACAATTGTTGACTTATGTTAACTATGCATAGTAAAAACAAATAATTGGTACTTATATGAACATTTCAATTATTGTTCATAACACTCCCCCTTGGAATGCTCATTATTTACGTGTATAAGCTGCCTCATTAAAAACCTTACTAGGAAAAACCTAGTGGGATAAAAACCATAGTAAGAGAAAAAATAGTACAGCCACGTGTAGTTCCCCCTCATGTTGACATGAGTGATATCTTCGTAAACTCTGTAGCTTTCGCATCCCAATGCCATGAACATGTTTTCTGAACACGGAAGTGGGGAGAGCCTTTGTGAAGAGATCCGCGCAGTTCTCGCAGGAATGAACATATTGGATGTTGATTACATTACTATTTTCCAGCTCCTGAGTAAACGAAGAGAATTCGAAGGGATATGCTTTGTCCGATCATTCTTGATAAACCCTTTCTAAATTTGAGCGACACACGCGGTATTATCTACATAAATTATGACAGGATCATCACTTGGTAGATGACAACTTTTGGTTCTGATATGGTGTGTCATGGATCTAAGCCACACGCACTCACAGCTTGCTTCGTGTAGTGCAATGATCTCAGCATGGTTTGATGATGTCACAACGAGCGTCTGTTTCTGGGAGCGCCAAGAAATCGCAGTCCCTCCGCAGGTAAACACACACCCCGTTTGGGATCTCCCTTTGTGTGGATCTTACAAGTAACTTGCATCTGCATAGCCAATCAAAACGGGTTTTGTATTGTTAGGGTAAAATAATCCCGAAGCAATAATTCATTGAAGATAACGAAACACATGTTTAATTCCATTCCAGTGTCTTTTAGTAGGAGCCGAACTGAATCTTGATAATAAATTAATAGCAAAAGCTATATCCGGTTGAGTACAATAAGCAAGGTACGTAAGAGCTCCAACTGCACTGAAATATGATACTTCTGGACCAAGAATATCTTCGGATTCCTCACATGGACGATATGGATCCTTTCATACATCAAGGGACCTCACGACCATTGCGTTACTCAATGGATTTGATTTATCCAAATTGAATCTCTTTAAGATTCTTCTCGTGTAATTTTATTGATGCACAAGTATCCCACTTTGCGAGTGCTTAATTCACAAACCGAGAAAATACTTTGTTTTCCCAAGGTCTTTCATCTCGATTTCTTTCTTTAAGTAAGAGTTAACTTCCTGGATCTCTTCATTTCTCCCAATGATATTTAAATCATAAACATAGACAGTGATTGATAATGCAGGATTTCACCCTCCCCGAAAAACAACATCGAAAGACGAAACTACACCCAACGATGTAAACGACGTGAACGACGTGGGGTCTAAAGAAAGTTGGGCCTCACAACAAACCAGTAGGCCCAATAAGTAACCCAGCACGTTCAATCCATCAAGAATCCACTTCGAAGCCAAGTCTTCCCGAAGACCAAGCCCACGAGGTCCAAGCAGCCTTCCCGAAGACCAAGCAGTCTGGGATAACAGGCGTTTCCCCCTTTATTGACCATGTCCAAAGTCCTCCACGTGGAAAGAGACCAATTACCACGTCGTCGAGATTTTACACGTGGTGGCAAAAGAAGAGGAAAAGGAAGAACTAGCTCAGTCTACTAGCCGTTACTAATTTCTAGGAGATAAACGTTGTAATTCGGGCTATAAATAAAGCCTACGAAGTAACTCTAGGCACGATGATCTTGTTCTACGTTCTACACTAGCTTTTTATTCTGTATTATCAATCAAACATACAAATTCCTTATTATCGATCAACTCTTTACCAAATTGTCATCTCGTAACATTATTCACCGAAGTGGGTTTTATCTCGGATAGTTAAGATCCATTGTCGTATTCATCGTAAACAGAGTGCTATCACATTGCGACAGTTGGTCGTGATTATTCACATCAACAGTTTGGCGCCGTCTGTGGGAAATCTTTATAGATTCCTACCCAACCAAGTTCCCGGCAAACAAGTAGGCAAATGGCGAGCGGAGGATCCAGCGGAAACCCCTCGGAGACCGCGGCGGACTATGCTGTAAAAGCCATGGTGGAGACAATCCTCAAACAACTCGAAGAAAACGCTGAGTCAAGAAAGGATTTTCAAACTAAATTGGAAAACCTCAACCAAAAGCAATCCCAAATCGAAGGAACATTGACCGGAGCGGTCAGCTCGATGAAAGCCCAATCTTCGACAGCAGCACGGAGAGATCTCGGACGAGGAAGGACTCTAGACTTTTTCGGAATCCAGGTCACTCCGGGAACGACCTAGGTGGAAAACACCCCGGGCGTAACGGATGGGCAAAATCCCACTACGGTCCCACAAGGGCCTGCAGATCACGGGGTCATAATCGGCCACATCTCGACCAGACACCCTGACACCGGATTGGGATCAATCCAATCCAACTATGACGCACCGGGCCAATCCGATGATCTCGGATTCCGAACCCCTCCAAGAAAGAATCGGAATGCCGAGGTGCAAGCCCCTCAAGCACCGATGCGCCTAAGCTCTGCGCAGGTCGGGAACGAGATGAGCAATCCTATCCGCATTCGGGAAGAGACCCCCCCCCCCCTCGTGGCCCATCAAGGCAACGTCAACCACGATAGGGACAACCTTTTCGTTTACAATCCCGATTCGCCATTCCCGGCATGGCTCAAAGGACTCGAATCCACGATGGAAAAGGTGCAGTCCGAGGTGAAAGCAGTGAGCTCAAAAGTTCATCACGCCACCTCGGCGGCTCCAGAAATAGATCGCCTGGTTCAAGAATCCATGAGCACACCATTCACCTCGCTGATCACCAACGAGAAAATCAGGGACGTGGGAAGGGTCAATGTCCCGCGTTATGACGGAAAGACCGATCCAAGGGCATATCTCCGGGCGTTCTACATCTCGATGGGGAGAGCCGATCTCCAGCCCCACCAACGACATGCGGGATACTGCCAGATATTCGCCGAGCACCTCGTGCAGAATGCACTCGATTGGTTCTCGAGGCTGTAACCGGCCACGATCAGCTCGTTTGATCAGCTGACAACACTCTTCCTGAAGCATTTCTCCATGTTCATCGAGACGGAGACCACGGTGGCGCAGCTTTACGCACTGCAACAAACGAAAGATGAGCCACTGCGGAACTTCATAGCCAGATTCAAGGACGTGCTATCACGCCTTAACGGAGTAAGCGACGAAACAGCAATTGCGGCCCTGACCGCAGGACTGTGGTATAAATCAAAATTCAGGCAGGATATCTGCGTGAACCGCTATACCTCGATCGAGGACGTAATGCACCGCGAGGGTAATTGGATCCGAGTTGAGGAGGAGCGAGCAACCCTCGCCGCGAAATTCGACCCGACCCCGGCAACGCCTAAGTTCAACAATCCCCCGAGGCCGCCAGGAGACTCCGGCCACAATAAAGGATCCGGGTCTCACCGAGGTAATACACCTCAACCTAAGCGAAGGAACTTACCTCGGGGATACGTGATGAACTCGTAGAAAGACAAGATCAACATGGCCCAAGGCGGCGGCACAACAACACAACCAGATCCGTGGCCAAAAGACCCGAAAGCGTACTGTAAATTCTACAAGGTATTCGGACACGCAACATCCCAATGCTGCAAGCTACAGATGGCCCTGGCGGAAAAGTTGGAGCGAGGCGAAATGAGCGACCTCGACATCGAGGCCTTGAACCCAAAATTGCAGGGAAGCGTAAGTCCGGATGGCGACCCGGCAACCTCGAAGAAGAGGAAGCACAAGAAGAACCGAGCACCTCAATCTGGGGAAGTCCCCGACACCCCATTCGAAAAGAAGGGGAAGCAGGTCAACGAGGTCGAAGACGACGGCCCAGAGAAAACTTCCCAGGTCATTAACGTGATAATGGGAGGATCTCAGTATTGCAAGCCCTCAGTTAACTCGATCAAAGCCCACCAGCGAAAGCTCCAATCAGACGCACCCCGCCAAATTTTCCAGGGACCCGAAGCCCTCATCATATTTAAAGAAAGCGAAGCTTGGGAGCTCCCCGGACCGCACAACGATGCGTTAGTCATAACTCTCAACATCGCAAACTGGGAAACCAAAAGGATTCTCATCGATAACGGAAGTTCCGCAGACGTAATTTTCCTATCAACCCTGAGCCAAATGAAAATAAGGCCCGAGGACATTAACAGGGAAACAGTGCCCCTCACCGGGTTTAGCGGCCATTCCGTCAACACCGTCGGGGAGATCAAACTTCCCGTAATGGCAGGAGGCGTGAACGTCACAACCAAGTTCATGATCATAGACTGCCCGTCGCCTTACAATGCGATTCTAGGAAGACCATGGCTGCACGCCATGAGAGCAGTGCCCTCGACGTATCACCAAAGTTTACAATTCCCGAGCGACGAAGGAATCAAAGAGATCTGAGGTGACCAAGCCATGGCGCGGAGATGCTACATGAACAGCTTTTTGCTTGCCAAGCAGAGTACAGTAAATCAAGCATAGCAATTACAGCATCCCCAAATAAACGAGTTGAAAAACACTTCGGAGCAAGAGAATGAGTCCCCAACAGTCGAAATGGTGCGACAAATCCCCATCGACGACAAAAACCCCGATAACACCGTTGGTATCGGGAGTGAGTTAAAGGGCGAAGCACTCAAACGACTCATCAAGTTCTTGAAAAAGAACAAAGAATGCTTCGCCTGGTCCCACGAAGACATGCCAGGGATAAGTCTAGAAATCATCTCGCATCAACTCAATGTTGACCCAAGTTTCAAACCGATCAAGCAGAAAAGAAGAAAGCTAGCCCCAGACCGCTCCAAGGCGGTGAACGAGGAGGTCGAAAGACTGCTCAAAACGGGATCAATCCGCGAGGTTAGATACCCAGAATGGCTGGCAAACACAGTCGTAGTCAAGAAAAAGAGCGGCAAATGGAGGGTGTGCATCGATTTCACCGACCTAAACAAGGCCTGCCCTAAGGACAGCTTCCCACTCCCGCACATCGACAGGCTTGTCGAGGCAACATGCGGGCATGAGCTGCTTTCTTTCATAGACGCCTTCTCTGGTTATAATCAGATTCTAATGCATCCCGAAGACCAAGAAAAAACTTCGTTCATAACTTAACGGGGAATCTACTGCTACAAAGTAATGCCCTTCGGGCTGAAAAATGCAGGGGCCACTTACCAAAGACTCGTGAACAAAATGTTCTCGGATCTTCTCGGTAAAACCATGGAAGTCTACATAGACGACATGTTGGTCAAATCTAAGCGATCAGAAGATCACGTCGTCCACCTCGAACAATGCTTCGAGATGCTGAAAAAGTATCAAATGCAGCTAAACCCCTCTAAATGCTCATTCGGGGTGTCATCAGGAAAGTTCCTAGGATACCTCGTTACACAACGTGGCATAGAGGCAAACCCAGACCAGATATATGCCCTGTTAAAAATGCCCTCACCTCGCAGCGTGAAAGAGGTTCAAAGGCTCACGGGGCGGATCGCGGCACTAAACCGATTCATCTCGCGATCCACCGACAAATTTGAGTGGACGAACGAATGCGAGCAAGCTTTCCAGGAATTGAAAAAGTATTTGTCCACCCCACCAATACTGGTCAGCCCGATCATCGGCGAACCACTCTTTATCTACGTCGCAATAACAGCTTACGCAATAAGCAGCGTGCTCGTCAGAGAAGACCGAGGTGATCAGAAGCCTATCTTCTACACCAGTAAGTCACTAGAGGACGCAGAAACCCGATATCCTACCATGGAGAAAGTGGCACTCGCCCTCATCACGGCGGCAAGAAAGTTGAGACCGTATTTTCAAGCGCACACCATCGTGGTAATGACACTACAACCACTACGATCGGTGCTACACAGTCCAAACCAATCCAGAAGGCTGACCAAATGGGTAATAGAGCTCAGTGAATTCGACATCGAATATAAAATAAGGACGTGCGCTAAATCGCAGGGCCTAGCTGATTTCGTGGTAGAACTTAACACCGAGAGCCCCGAAAACGAGTCGGCTGACGAAGCATGGATAGTAAAAGTAGACGGATCGTCTAATCAAAACGGATCCGGCGTAGGAATTCACCTCGTAACTCCAAGCGGCGAGGTGATAGAATAATCTTTTTGCCTCAACTTCAAGGCTTCGAACAACGAAGCCGAATACGAAGCCCTAATCGCCGGCCTCAAGCTGGCATGAGCAGTGGGAGCACGGAACGTCAAAGTCTATTCCGATTCGAAGTTGGTTACAAGCCAGATAGCGGGGGACTCGAGGCAAAATACCAAAGAATGAGTGCCTACCTAACCGTGGTAAACCAACTGATCAAAATGTTCGAAAAGGTCGAGATAGACCAGATCCCGAGAAGCGAGAACGCACAGGCCGACGCACTGGCAGGTTTGGCATCCACCTCGGACCCCAAAGTGAAACGCATCATCCCGGTAGAAACTATAGATGCACCAAGCATCGACTTAACGGTGCATAACATTGAACTCAGCCCGGGAGACTGGAGAACTCCAGTAATCAGATTCCTACGAGGTGACGAAACACCTCGGGACCGGCAAGAGGCTAGAAAATTGAGGGTTTATAAGCTCAAGATTCTGCCTAATAAACGACACGCTGTACAAACGAAACTTCAGCGGACCATACCTCAAATGCTTTGGAGAGGACGAAGCAAAGAATGTCATCCACGAAGTGCACGAGGGAAGTTGCGGAAACCATTCCGGAGGGAGATCTTTGGCTAACAAAATCAAAAGACAAGGATTCTTCTGGCCTACAATGCTGAGGGATAGCGAATTACACGTACAAAAATGCGATGCATGTCAAAGGCACGCGCCTACAATTAGGCAACCCGCACTGAAATTGTCTTCGGTCACGGTGCCATACCCATTCATAAAATGGTCGATGGATATTGTCGGACCAATGCCGGCAGCAAAAGGATTAACAAGGTTCTTACTAATAGCAACCAACTATTTCACGAAGTGGGTAGAGGCCAAGGCCTATGCGCACATAAAGCATGTAGACGCAGAAAATTTCATATGGAAAAACATAATCTGCAGATACGGGCTCCCAAAGAAGATCATCGCGGATAACGGGCCACAGTTCATCTCTAGCAGATTTAAAAATTTCTGCGCCACACAAGGAATCTCTCTCAACACCTCGACCCCGAGATACCCACAAGGAAACGGACACTCCGAGGTAGCAAACCGAACGATAATTGACGGCATCAAAAAGAGATTAGATAGCAAGAAAGGGAGATGGCCCGAGGAGTTAAACGGGGTGCTCTGGGCATACCGAACCACACCTCGCCGAGCCACCGGGGAAACACCCTTCGCGTTGGTTTACGGATCCGAGGCAATGGTACCAGCCGAAGCAGAATCCCTAAGTTTAAGATGCGAATTTTGTCCAGATCAACCAGACGAAAACGAAGAAATGTTAAAAGACCAACTCGATTACATCGAAGAACGAAGAGAAAGAGCTTTGAGTAGGATCGTCAACTACCAAAGGGTAATTGAAAGATACTATAACTCGAAAGTTCGACCTCGTTCGTTCAAAGTAGGAGACTTGGTACTCCGCAAGGTGTTTCAAAACACCTCAGAATTAAACGCTGGAAAGCTGGGGATAAACTGGGAAGGACCATACATCGTGTCCGAAATAGTGAAACCCGGTGTGTACAGACTCATTAATTCGGACGGACTAAAAGTCCTCCGAAGTTGGAATACCCAACACCTAAAAAGATATTATTCTTAATAGAATAAATATCACCCCGAACTACGTAGTGGCTTGATCCCGGTAAACGCGGGTACGTAGGCAGCCTCACGCAGGCACAGCCCGATTCCCCACAACTTCAAATAAACATCTCGATTACACCCTATCTCTTCTTTGTTATATCTCCCCCGGGGAGGGAGCATGGGAACGGCCCAGCTCTAACCATTCCATACCAATATCGACCCCGAAAACGAGGTAAAGTGCTTACAAACATATAGAAGCACCTCGAGTCATACAAGCACGTCAAGAAAATCCTCCCTAAAGCCTTTACGTCTCGGCCGCATTGACACTCAGAATCTCCTTGGACTCGATTTCAAAGTAGGGATCGCACTCACGCCCCGACGTGAAAAACCTCGAAAAGAAAACGTCTACAGGATCGATCGATCGAGTTGCGCGGGACTAAAAGCAAACCAAATATCGGGGTATACGAGGTAGACAAAGAAGCAAAGGAAAGACGACAAAACGAGAATTTATTGAAGGACACAGAGTTTCGAACAACAAAGGTCACCTCGAAAAAACGAAGTGACCACAACTAGGTCGGCATCCCGACCAAAAAAGACGGAAATATCCAAACATCAAAAGTACCCAGGTCGGACTCCCAACCAAAAAAGGTACACATTGTCTCAAACTAGATGGAAATGGAAACAGAAGAACAAATAACAAAAAGGGGAAATCCCCGAGCTGTTTAAACTTCCTCGTCAACTCCAGCGGTTCGGTCCCCGGCCTCTTCCTCCTCCAGATCATCGCCCACGA
The DNA here is from genome assembly GCA_954871525.1 of Parietaria judaica. Classification (NCBI taxonomy): domain Eukaryota; kingdom Viridiplantae; phylum Streptophyta; class Magnoliopsida; order Rosales; family Urticaceae; genus Parietaria; species Parietaria judaica. The sequence continues at coordinate 16,951,466 of OX940869.1, forward strand.
CCTCATCCTCGCCAAGCCCAGCGCCTAAGGCACCTTCCACGCCGGCGGTAGCATCAAGGGCCTCCTCCTGTTTCTCTTCAACGGGGAGATTGGGGTCACAATGTGCGCTCGAGGTGGCGGCAGGGCGAGCCGAGGTGGGACTCGAGGCCGGAGAAGATCCGGATACGACGGCACGAGGCGGAACACCACCTGGGAAATGAAACCCATAGTAAACATTCCAGCGAAGACTCCTACGCACGTAGCAGCTCTGAAAACACCACGAAGAAGGTTCGGGCATTTACCTTGAGATCCTTCAGCCGAAGTGAATTTGGCGAGCTGGAGCCCGAGCTTAGCGATGGTATCATTGCGGCGTTCGATTTTCTTATTGAGCTTCTCAGAGACTTTCTGCACAGCAAGGCGAGTTGCGGAGACCACCTCGCTCTTGGCCTCTTGAAGCTCCTCCGTCGCTTTCAGCAAGCCTTCCCGCGCGACCTTCAAACTCCGTTCGAGAGCCTCGACTCTGGCCACTTCAGCCCAAAGTGACGACACCTCGTCCTGAAGAGCGTGACACTTGCCACGCTCTTCGGAAACCTGAGCCTGCAGCTTCTCGGCCGTCTCCTTCTGGAAGTCGGCATCTAACCTCGAAGAATACAGACTCTCCTCAACCTTTCGAAGTTTCCCTTCGGCGTCCCGCACCTCCTTCTCCCGAACAGCGAGCTGGGTCTCGGCCTCCTTTAGGCGCCCATCAGACCCCGCCTCGTTGAGTTCGAGCTTCAAGGCCGCAACGTCTTTCTCATAGACGAGAACCAACTCGTTCATCGTGGTAAGAAACTGTAACCAAGAAATACGAGGTGATAAGCACCTCGAAAAATTTATATCCCTATAAAAGTGAACCACAATGATTACCTTCACCCCGTTATGTGCCGTCTTCTCGTATTCCCTGCCACGCGCCAGTGAAAGCGCATCAAGAGGATGACCTCGGCGGACCGAACTCGCAACAAAGCGTGAAGAGGCCCGAGGAGGATCAACAAGAGAATGAGAGCTCGCGAAATCAATTGAGATGGTCTGGACCCCCTGACGATCCCCGGATTCAGAACGGCTACTACTTCCTTCGCGAACCGCTGGGGCCTTCAGCTTCTCATCCTGCCGACGAAGGGGCGGAGCATACCCCTGGGGGTTTGACCTCGTGCGAGGTGCTTGACGTTCCGGAATCACCTTGCCCCTCTTAGATGGAGCAACATTCACCTCGGTGCGATCAGGGGAACGATCACGCTTGTCCGACCGAGGCGCAACGTCACTCGACGACCTCGTGGGAACGACTTTCCCTTCAACGCCCGCTTCAGTACGTGCCCTGGCATCAGGCGCCACCTCGCCCTCAACCTTGACCCTGCGAGATGACTGAGCCTCTTGTGCTTTCGCCACCAACGACTCCAACGCCATATCTTCGGGAGTCTCATCGGTCCCAGAAGAAACGTGGAGAACAAGCGGGGTGGGGTCCTTACGATGGTTGGGAGAAGTGTGCTGGCTGCTCGAAGACGTCATAGACTCCTCGGGCGCTGCGGAACAAAGAAAACGAGGTGAAGAATGCACCTCGATTATATCTACAAATAATAATAATAAAAAAACCTTGCGAGGTGAAAGAAGAACCTACCAATGGCGGATAGAGGAGGAACTGAGAGCACCTGACCTACGTCATCCCGGAATTTCCAGTACCTAGAGGCCCGAATCCTGCTGGCTGGAAAATCGTTCCAATCCAACCCGTTCTTTGGGGCGAGGATCTTCTTGAGCCCTCTGAATCTCTGATCAGCCTCCGGTACCACAATCTTGGTCGCTGAAAGGCAAAAATGATTCGACAGTCAGAGCGGAAAAAGACGAAAATAACGAAAATTACAAGGCACCAAAATAAGCCTTCAAAGCCCACCAGGGCCAGAACTCCATCTCGGAGGCTTCAGCGCCTCAGGGCGAACATCTCTGAGGAAGAAAAATCTCTCCGTCCACCCTCCTCGCACGTCGGGAGTCCCTTTGAGGATTCTTCCCATCCTCCCATTCAAAAAGAACCTCCCCGAAGACTTCCCGGCACTCTTGGGGTAGTAAAAACGAGCAAGATCCTCAACAGTGAGGACCGCCCTGTTCTCCCGAGACATAACCCCTAGAGCCACGAGATTCCGGTAGGCGTTTGGGACCAACTGCCCAGGAGCCAAGCCGATGTGCTGGAGAAACTCGACGATCATGTCGGGAAGGGGAAATTCAACCCCGGCTTCAAAGAAAGCCTCATAAACGAACGACCACCCCGACCTCTCGTCGAAAGCTCGATCTAACGGGCCCGGAGCCTCCGTCTCAACGAAATCGGGAACATTATATAGGCTCCGGAGTTCGCGAAGATAGGTCGGAGTAATCACCGAGAGAGAGCTATCGGCTTGGAGCGAATCGCCTTTCGAACCAGAGGTAGACAATTCTTCGCGGTTTGGGAGAAGAAAGAGAAGGGAAAATACAAAAGGAAAACAAGTGGAAACAAAGGAGGAACATGAATTTATAAAACCCTCACCTGTTTAAACCACGACCTCCTTCTCAGCACACGATCTCCAAAGCTGCAAATGATGGAAATAGCTGACGAATTAGAGGGTTTTTAATGACCCCATCACGTCCAAAATATTTGTGGCAGCTGGAATTTACAAAGACCTTTTGACCGTTGTCTAATCTCCGATTCGATTGGACCTCTCTCCACTGCGAAGGATTGAAGCAAGCTTTGACACACGCAAAGCCAATCACACGTTCCCACGTGTCCTCCCCATGCTCAGAGAATGATTCAAAACTGAACCGAATCAGTTACAACTCGGATATGGGCGAAATTTCAAGATTGCAAACAATTTGAATCACCCGCCAAATTCCTCAACACGCCTCATCAGAATTTTTTCAAAGGATAATACCAAAATTATTCGAGAAAGATAAAATCCTGAAAGGGACGTAAATTTTTATTTCCCCTCAACGACATAATAGTTCACCAAGTGACAATCACTTAATGAACTGGGGGGCTCACTGATGATGCAGGATTTCACCCTCCCCGAAAAACGACATCGAAAGACGAAACTACACCCAACGATGTAAACGACGTGAACGACGTGGGGTCTAAACAAAGTTGGGCCTCACAACAAACCAGTAGGCCCAATAAGTAACCCAGCACGTTCAATCCATCAAGAATCCACTTCGAAGCCAAGTCTTCCCGAAGACCAAGCCCACGAGGTCCAAGCAGCCTTCCCGAAGACTAAGCAGCCCGGGATAACAGGCGTTTCCCCCTTTATTGACCATGTCCAAAGTCCTCCACGTGGAAAGAGACCAATTACCACGTCGTCGAGATTTTACACGTGGTGGAAAAATAAGAGGAAAAGGAAGAACTATCTCAGTCTACTAGCCGTTACTAATTTCTAGGAGATAAACGTTGTAATTCGGGCTATAAATAAAGCCTACGAAGTAACTCTAGGCACGATGATCTTGTTCTACGTTCTACACTAGCTTTTTATTCTGTATTATCAATCAAACATACAAATTCCTTATTATCGATCAACTCTTTACCAAATTGTCATCTCGTAACATTATTCACCGATGTGGGTTTTATCTCGGATAGTTAAGATCCATTGTCGTATTCATTGTAAACAGAGTGCTATCACTTTGCGACAGTTGGTCGTGATTATTCACATCAACAGTGATAATCACAAAACCATATGTTGTTTTCTTGATAAAAACGCAAGGGCAAAAAGGGTCGTTGACATATCCCTTTGGTAATAAATATTTGCTTAGTCGGTTGTATCACATGTGTCCAGATTGCTTTAACCCATATAGAGACCTTTGCAATTTAATTGAATATCTTTCTCGGGGTTTTGAACTTGATGCTTCAGGCATTTTGAATCATTCAGGGATTCTCATGTAAATATCAGTATCAAGCGATCCGTACAAATAAGCGGTGACAACATCCATGAGGTGCATATTCAGTTTCTTGTGAACGGCTAGAGTGATCGAGTATCTGAATGTAGTTTCATCCATGACAGGAGAATACGTTTCCTCAAAGTCAATTCCGGGCCTTTGAGAAAAACCTTGTGCAACAAGACGAGCCTTGTATCTCACAATCTCATTTTTCTCATTTCTCTTTCGTACAAATACCCATTTGTATCCAACAGGTCTCACATCTTCAGGTGTGTGCACTAAAGGCCCAAAACATCGTGTTTGTTAAGTGATTCTAACTCAACATCAATAGCCTTTTTTCCATTCAGCCCAATCGCGTCTATTTTTACATTCGGTAACAGACCGTGGTTCAAGATCCCCATTATTTTCGTCCATAACATCGCATGCCAAACTGTAACAGAGTGCATCATCGATGTCCATGTTTCGGTTCCACATTATACTTGTACTGCCATAATTAATTGAAATTTCTTGATTTTCCTCATCGCGTATTTCTTCAGGAATACGTTCCTCCATATTGGGGTCATCTTGTTTCTCTGCTCCTTTTCTTTTCCGAGGATTCTTATCATTGGAACCGAGTGGTATCCCACGCTTCAGGCGTATTGTGATTTCATGAGTGACTTTGTTATCAATTTGCCCTTTTGGAATCTCTATTTGGGCAGGAGCGTTCTCAGGTGGTATATGAGATTTAGTCACTCTCTTTGTGTCTGTAAATGCATCAGGAAGTTGATTTTCTATATCTTGCAAATGCAAAATTCTTTGGACTTTTCCTTCACATTCTTTTGTGTAAGGATCGAGATGCAACAATGTTGGTACAGGCCATGTAATTTCTCTTTCCAGTTGTTTTCTTTCTCCCCCTAATGCAGGGAAATTTTCTTCATCAAAGTGGCGATCAGCAAAACGAGCTATGCAAATATTCTCAGTTTGAGGTTCAAGGTATTTAACAATAGATGAGCTTTCAAACCCTACATAAATACCAAGACTTCTCTGTGGCCCAATTTTTGTTCTTTGGGGTGGTGCAATAGGCACATACACAACACAACCAAAAATCCTTAGATGGGATATATTTGGTTCTTGGCCGAATACAGGTTGCACTGGGGAGTATTTATGATATGCATTTGGTCTGATGCGAATTAATGCCGCAACATGTAAATACTAAAGCAAAATACATGAATACAACCACCTTTAAGGAAAAATAAAATTCTTCCGGTGTAATATGATAGATGAAAATACTAACATTAAATACAAGGATGATTATGGCACAAACACTAAAATTTGTCTAGTCATGTTTATCGGCTAAACTTGGAGAGAGAATATGAGGTAGAATAAGAGATGTGAATTTTGTATAGTTTGATAAACTTGTATTTATAGTGTAAAAACTAGCCGTTTATAGCCGTTATATTATCGTTGGAAATATACTAACATAATGCAATTAAATGCTAAGATTGGATTAATGATGTAATGTCATAAAATGAGATGTAAAAATTAGACAAACATTATGAATATATAATATTAATCATAAGAATAATAAAATGAAGAAGTTAAAATTAATTTCAATTAATATCAATTTTACTATAAGGTGCCAGAGCCTCCTGTATATAGTAATTTGATATTACTTGAAGATAAATATTTGTTTGATGTAGATCACATCATTTTACTATAAGGTGGCAGAGCCTCCTTTGAATAATAAATGATGTTATACATAACAAAGTTAAATATTGTAAATCACATCATATTACTATAAGGTGGCAGAAGCCTGATCATTTGTATAATAAAATGATGTTATACAAAATAAAGTTAAATATTGTAAATCACATCATACTACCATAAGGTGGCAGAGCCTCCTCTGTATGGTAAGATGATGTTATTCATAAAAATTAATTATTGTAAATCTCATCACATTACTATAAGGTGGCAGAGCCTCCTGTATATAGTAATATGATGTTATACAACGATAATAATAATCATAAAATTTTCTGTCCATAGCCTAATATACCGTGTTCTGAACTTACCGTAGAGTGATCATGCTGGTAACGTGTTGTAAAATCACTAACTTTGCTCCAAGATTTAAGTGGTAAGAAATTTGGTGAGTGGTGTGATTTATGGAAAGGATGATGGAAATAATTTAGAGTAAGATGAGGGTGAAATAAAATGCTAAAGTTTGTAATGAGATGATGATTTTATTCATCCACTTAAGGGGTATTTATAGGAAATAAGAGCATACAATTGTTGACTTATGTTAACTATGCATAGTAAAAACAAATAATTGGTACTTATAGGAGCATTTCAATTATTGTTCATAACATAAGCTTATTATTAGGGTATTATTTCACCCTCTTTCTTTAAAGAAGGATAAAGACAAAGTGGGACATTGAGCGAGGAAACGAGCGAGCTGGTATTTAGACCCAACGAGCTGGCACTAAAGGTAAATGACTAGTGAGATGGTATAAAAGATGAATAACCAGCCAGTTGGTACCAAAGGTGAACGGCCAACGAGCTAGTACCAGACACGACGAGCAGACTCAGCACTCATACGGTCATACCGAACTAGGGCAAATGGACCATGATGAAGAACCAGCTAGCCTAAACATCTGTCAAGATGATCTAGACACTCCAAGTACGGCTAAAACATATTCCTTCATGTGGATATGTCTCCTGATGATCAGACAACCCTTGCCAGCCTAGATGTCACCTCAACTGTCAACGAAAAAAGACTAGGGTCATCTTTTGTAATCAAAGCCCACTTAGACCCCGCCATCTATAAATAGAGAAGACGTCATTACAGCAGAGGGCTAGAAATTTTCATGATCATCAACCTTTGAACATTATTTTTATTTTTCTCACCAGAAAGGACACGGATAATGATTATTCCATGCAGTTTAGTTGAAATTATTGAATATTCTCTTTGTTTCTTTCTGGTTTCTTGTCATCCCTTCATGAAATCTCACAATGATATCAACGGAAGCGAACGGCCTTTCTTCCCCGAACATCATAAAAACAGGGTTACCACGCACGTGTACGTTGTGATTGTTCGAGACTTTTGCCCTCAACACTTATCATAAAGGAAGAATCCAAATAGAGGTTGATAATATCAATTAGATCCGAATTGCCTAACACTTGCTTCACCTTGTGTAAATGGTATGAAAATATAAACAAGTCATTTTATTCCTTTCGATGCACATAACTTTTTGTTTATCTTTTGTATTTTATCTTGGATGTAGGGCACATGAAATGATGAACTTTCCAAAGATAATTTAGTTAGAACAAAAAGTGACTTTCAAGGAAACTTGAATGTGAAGTGTTACGGGTATTTTACGCAATTGATTTAATATTAATTATCAAAAGAAAAATTATATAAAATAATTTTTTTTTATTAATTAATTAATTTTATAATCAATTTTGCCCCAAATTATTCACCGGAAACCCGTTTTTGAAAAACAAAGGGTCCAGATGATCCCAAAAATATCGAAATACCCAAAATCGATATAAAATTTGTAAAAAACGGCCTCGGAAAACACCCGGGGCCTCCGGGACACGCCGGGAAACACCCGGGCGGGCCCCACAAGCCCCAAGGGTCACCCGAGTGGGACCCACAGCCCCCAAGGGCCACCTGACACGCGCCAGGCGACCCAGCCGACCCACCAAGGGTCAAGTTGACCCTTCCACGTGGCGGCCAGCCATTGGCCGCGACGAAACCCTGCAGACCACAGGGAATCGACGCGTGGCCGCTGACGCAAGGCATGACGCGGCTACTGGCATCAGCCCTTGCTGCCACGCGTGTGGCTGCACGTCACGGCCACTGTTCCCGCGTGTGACGGCGCGTTCGACGTCGGATTGAGGCGCCGATTGCGGCGTTGGATCGGCCACGTCCGGGGGACCCGAAAAACTATATAAATTTACCTCGGGGGCTCCCGGAGTAATAATAATTCACGTTTTAACCCCCGGACCCTCCTATAAATAGGAGCTCGGTTTTCACTTAATGATAACTCGATTCTCACCCCGAGAACTCGCCCTAAACTCTCTCTACACCCTCTAGAACTCGCCTCCCCTCAAATATCACTCTAATGTTGAGCGTCGGAGGTGAATCAGGGGGTACCCCCCCCCCCCCCCCCCCGGCTCTCCCTGATCTCGGGTGTTATTTTGTTCAGGTTCTGAGAGAGAGAAAACACAATTGAGCGGAAGCTCTGGAGAAGATTCTGGCACGATCTAAGACCCTCCTTGCCAAGGTTCTAGGTCCGTGAGGTGCTCTTTCTATCCACTGGTCTTGTATCTCCGGCAGATATACTGACTACGCGGATAGACCGAGGACCCAGATCTGTCCCCGTGACGCCGGTTGAGGGTCTGGTCTACCAGGGTTCACTGGAAAGTCGATACTGTGACCCCCCCTACACGGTGGTCAGGAATCCGTTTTTGGTGTCCCGAACCTGTAATCCGGGCCAGGCCAAGTCCTGGCCCTATTAGCGACAGGTAGTGGAGTTTACCATGGGTTTTTGATCACCGAGTCAGCGGAGGGTCCGATTGACTCGAAAGTTCTGGAGCCCAAGCCCTAAAGTCAAAAAAGTCAACGAGACGACATTGGGCCCGGCCCAACACGACCTATTGGGCCGCTGAATGTTTAAAGCATTTTTCTGCATCAACATTTTGGCGCTAGAAGGAGGGGGCCACGAGTTTAAAACCTCGAGTCCCTACAAGCACATCCGACCACATTCGAAGATATTCGAGTGCACTCGAACGCATTCGAACACACTCGAAGGCGTTCGAACACACTCGAAGGTGTTCGAATACATCCGGCCACATTCGAAGATATTCGAGTACATTCGAACGCACTCGAACACACTCGAAGGCGTTTGAACACACTCGAAGGCGTTTGAGCACATTCGAAGAAACTCGAAGAACACACTCGAAGGCATTCGAAGAAACTCAAAGGCGTTCGAACACACTCGAAGGCATTCGAGCACATTCGAAGAAACTCGAAGAACACACTCGAAGGCGTTTGAAGAAACTCGAAGGCATTCAAACACACTCGAAGGCGTTCGAAGAAACTCGAAGGCGTTCTAACACACTCGAAGGCGTTCGAGTACATTCGAAGAAACTCGAAGAACACACTCGAAGGCGTTCGAAGAAACTTGAAGGCATTCTAACACACTCGAAGGCGTTCGAAGAAACTCGAAGACGTTCGAATACACTCGAAGGCATTCGAACACATTCGAAGAAACTCGAGGACGCTCAAAACCTCGATGTCAGATACGACAGAAGGCACCTCTTCACGCCCCGCGGGAAGTATCACTCTCAACACTCAGGCTCGGGTAAACGTACGCCAAACCCAGGCTCTCAACCGGCCCGAAACGAGCACGCGACAAGAGCCCGCTGTCAACAAAGAAAAAGAACGGCTGACCCGGCTGGAAGATAGTGTCTTCCGCCTGGCTGATCTTGTGACCAAACGTCTCGGCAACAACGACACCAACCTTGAAGCCATCGACGAAGAGGAGAGTCCAGAAGAGGCCCTCGAACTCACACAACGGGGGCCACATGCGACTCAGCAGGCCCGTCGAGGTATTCAAGAGCCGGCCCAATCACAGTCAACCCGACGTTCAGCCTTTGAACGTCTGGGAGGAGACGAGAGTAACGCTGAAAGTGTTAAGGCGCGAAAAAACCGTCGTCGTCAGCAGGTGCCCGCCCGGGCACGTCCGGAAAATCAGGAGGATCTCTGTCACCGTCTAAGTCACTCCCGTCAAGAAGGAGACTTACGACGAGAGGAGATCCGCACCTCCCGCCATGTATCACATGATAATAAGGGTCTCGCCCTTAAGGAGATCCGAACAGTGCCGAATAATAAGGGTCTAGAAGTTCCGCACCTCCCGCCATGTATCACATGACGAGAGGAGCCAACACAGCCCCGGTACCTGGCCTGATAGCACCTCCGCCAAACGACGGACTGAGAAACGAGGTCCAGGCTCTAAGAAGAGAGCTGAGAGAACTCGCCGCCGCCAATAGCACTGATCCCGCCAAATGAAGTATGGTGGAGGGAATCATCTCCCCTCTGGCAAGCCACCTACTCGACGAAGATCTCAGCGGAGACCTCCGATTCCCGCTAAATCTCGTCTACGACAGAACAACAGATCCCACATACCACCTGGTGCAATACCAGTTTGCCATGCGGGTGAAGAGATGCTCGTCCTCCACAATGTGCCAGGCATTCTGCCTCACCCTTGCCGGACCAGCCTTCGAATGGTACCAACGACTCCCCAAAGGGTCGATTGAATCCTTTGAAGAGCTGACGAAACGCTTCATATCCCGGTTCGCTAGCTCGATCATGCAGCGAAAAGGAAAGTCGTACCTGTGGTCCCTCAAGCAGCGCAAAGACGAGTCTCTCCACGCTTACTTGAAAAGGTTCACAGAGGAGGCGAATAAAATCGTTAGCTATACCGACGACGACGCCATCACCGCAGTAATTGACGGCCTCCCGGTGAGCGAATTCACACGCTCCCTTGTCAAAAAGATATCCGCTTCCATGGTCGAACTGATGGCTAAGGCAGCAGAAGACATCGCCGCCGATGAATACTTCGCCAGTCGAAACCAACTCATCCTAGGCGAGCAAAGTCGGAACAACCAAAGAAGGGACGATGACGAGACTCCAACGAAAAGGCAGCATCAACAATCAAACTCTGAAGGACGACAACAGCCCCCTAGGCGAGCGGAAGGTTTCCGTAGGAACGCAAATTACACCCCGCTGACCGCGTCAGCAGCAACAATTTTTAACCTCCACAAAGAGAAGTTCGATCCTCCACGGCCTCTGCCCAGACAAAGGCCGGTTCTGCGAATATCACCAGAACCACGGCCACTTGACGTCAGAATGCTGGAAACTATGGAAACAAATCGAGCAGCGCATCCAAGACGGATAGTTAAAAGAGTTTGTCAAGAAACTCGTGGCGGGAAGCGGGAAAACCCGCAACCTTCCGCCTCGAGAAGGCGAACAACCCCAAGACGATCACAAGCCTCGCCAAGAGGAAGAACGAACCAAAGGAAAAGCTCCCCAATATCATGTTGTATCCACTATCCTAGGTGGACCAAAAATTGGGGACTCCAACAACAAACGAAAGAGATACGCCCGGTCCCTGGAGAGTGACGGCGAGGAACACCAGATCAACCTCACGAACCTAACCAGTTCAATGACGGTGCTTCCCAGCCAAGCCATCACTTTCACAGAAGAAGAGGCTCGGCGAATCTCGCACCCTCACAACGACGCCATCGTGATAGAGACGTTGATCCCCAACAACCGAATCAGGCGAGTGCTGGTCGACAATGGAAGCTCGGCTGACGTTATCTTCAAGTCCGCCCTTGAACGCATGAGTCTGGGAGGACTCGTCCTCACGCCCATCAAGACCCCGCTTTACGGTTTCAACGGAAATTCGGTCTTTGCCGAAGGAGCCATTGACCTCCCGACGACGTTCGGATCCGAAGACGGGGCCATGGTCAGCAAAATGATCCGATATCTCGTGGTGGACCAACCATCGTCTTACAACATCATCATGGGAAGGCCGTCTCTCAACAAACTCCAGGCCATCGCCTCCACTTTCCATCTGCTCGTAAAATTTCCCACGGAAAACGGGATCGGAATCCTAAGAGAGCCAACGGGAATCTAGAACCTGTTACGTCCAAGGGACAAAAACCAGGAAAAGCGAGTTGGTCATCCACACGATCCAACAGCTGAACGAAAATCTCACCCCCGGTTCCGAGGAGGCCTGGATGTTCGGCGAGCTCGACCCAAGAGACGCGAGATGCAAACCCACGATGGAACCCTCTTCCGACGTAACGGCCATCATCCTGGACGAAGAAAAGCCAGAAAGGACCGTTTCGATCGGCACCCAGTTGCCCGTCATGATTAAAACGCAACTGGTCGCCTTCCTGCAAGAGTTCAAAGACATCTTCGCCTGGTCGCACGCTGACATGCCAGGCATCGATCCCGAAGTCGCCGTCCACAGACTCAACATCGAGAAAGGAAGGGCGCCCAAAGTAAAACGAAGACGAGCCTTTAATCCCGAAAGGTATCAAGCCATCAACGACGAAGTCAACAAACTCATCACGGCGGACTTCATCAAGGAAGTCACATACCCGGATTGGGTGTCCAACGTCGTAATGGTGAAAAATCCCAACGGAAAATGGCGAATCTGCATAGACTATTCCGACCTTAACACGGCATGTCCGAACGATTGTTTCCCGCTCCCAAGAATCGATCAGCTAGTAGACGCGACCGCCGGCCACCAGCTCATGAACATGATGGACGCATATTCAGGATACAACCAAATCCGAATGGATGAGCCCGACCAGATACACACCACGTTCATCACCGACCGTGGTCTCTACTGTTACAAATTCATGCCCTTTGGGCTCAAAAACGCTGGAGCTACATACCAGCGCTTGGTCAATGGGATGTTCGCCCCGCTGATCGGGAAAATAATGGAAGTTTATGTCGACGACATGATCGTCAAAAGCCTTGAAGAAACCGACCACGTCAAGGACCTTCGAGAAACCTTCACTCTCCTCCGAAGGTACCAGATGAAACAGAACCCCACCAAGTGCGCGTTCGGAGTCGAATATGGAAAGTTCCTGGGATTCATCGTCAACCGACGAGGGATCGAAGAAAACCCCAAAAAAATCAGAGCTCTAATTGAAATGAAGAGCCCTCGGAAAATCAAGGAAGAACAACGCCTAAACGGGCGCATCAACGCCCTGGGGCAATTCGTGTCAAAATTCACAGACCGATGCAAACCATTATTCCAAGCCCTCAAAGGCGGAAAGAATTTCGCATGGGACGAGAAGTGCGAAGCTGCATTCCAGGAACTGAAAGCCTACCTTGGATCGCCGCCTTTATTGTCTAAACCAAAAGATGATGAGGCCCTGTTCCTCTATCTCTCCATCTCAACCAGGGCCGTCAGCGCGGTCTTAGTTCGAGAAGAAGAAAAGAAGCAGATGTCGGTCTATTACGTCAGCAAGGCTCTTCTCGACGCCGAGACCCGCTACACACAAATCGAAAAGTTGACGCTCGCACTGATCACCACTGCGGAGAAGCTCCGCCCATACTTCGAAGCTCACCAAATCATAGTGAGAACGGAGCATCCGGTACGAAAGGCGCTCCTCAAGGGTAACTCAGCTCGAATGACGATCTGGTCACAAGAACTGGGAGAATACGGTGTGGAATACTAACCCTGAATTTCCATCAAAGCACAGGCGGTAGCAGACTTCATCGCCGAATTCACATATGAGGCAGAAGTCAAAACTGAAGAAGAGCTCGACAGGCTGCCCTAATCAGCCAAACAAAAATCGAGCCCCGACGATCCCGTATGGAGCCTCCACGTTGACGGCGCATCCAACGCCAATGGCTCAGGGGCAGGTATCCTGCTTACCAACCCCGAAGGTGGAAAGCTACGCTACGCCATCCGATTCGGGTTCAACGCCACAAACAACGAGGCAGAATACGAGGCACTGCTGGCCGGGCTTCAGATAGCTCGAAAACTCGAGGCGAAAAACCTGAAGATCTACTGCGACTCTCAACTGATCGTAAACCAAGTAGACGACGAGTACCAAGCTAAAGAGGAGAACATGGCGGCCTACCTCGCGGAAACGCTGCATCGCTTGGAGTTCTTGGCATGGTATGAGATCACTCAAATACCCCGAGCCGAAAACTTCGAGGCCGACACATTAACCAGAATGGCCTCAGGAACTGACAACGAGGAACTAGGCAAAGTTCCCATTGAGGCCCTCGAGTGCCCATCCATTAAGAAAAGCCAGATCCTCGCCATCACCAGCGAAGATGGAGACAACTGGATGTCGCGTATCATCAAGTACTTGGAGCGTGGCGTGCTCCCCGCTGATCGAAACAAAGCACGACAGCTAAAACTCCGGGCTACGAGATATGTGATGTATGACGGTGGCCTTTACAAGCGCGGTTTCATGCAGCCCCTTCTCAAGTGTCTTCCCTGGGACGATGCAGATCTCGTCCTCCGAGAAATCCATGAACGAATCTGTGGCAACCACTATGCCGGACGATCTCTAGCCCTCAAAGCCCTCAAACAAGGCTATTTTTGGCCGACCCTCAGGAAGGACACGAATGAGATCTCCCGCAAATGTGACAAATGCCAACGGTTCGCCAAGGTGCCTCATCTACCTGCAGTCCCATTGTGTCCGGTAATGGTCCCTCGACCGTTCGCCAAGTGGGGAATCGACCTGATCGGAAAACTACCAAAAGCCCCAGGAGGCGTCGAGTACGCAATAGTGGCCATCGACTACTTCACCAAGTGGGTCGAGGCGGAACCAATCGCAAAAATCACACAAAAAAACATGACGAACTTCATATGGCGCAACATCATCTATCGACACGGGATCCCTGCCTCGTTGATAACCGACAACGGGAAGCAGTTCGACAATGTTGACCTCCGAGCTTTCTACCAAGATCTCGGAATCAACAACACTTACTCGTCACCCGTCTACCCCCAGGCGAACGGTCAAGTGGAGTCAGTCAACAAAGACATCAAGACCATCCTGAAAAGGAAACTCGATGAAAAGAAGGGCAAATGGCGGAAGAGTTGCCCTCCGTACTCTGGGCCTATCGCACTACCACGCGCAATGCCACTGGTGATACCCGTTTTCTCTAACCTACGAAGTCGAGGCAGTCATCCCCGCCGAGATAAGCGTCCCCTCGCCACGAGTCGAGTTCTTCGACGAAGAACGCAATGACGAGGCGCTGCGACAAGAGCTTGATCTTCTCGAAGAAAAGCGAAATGAAGCATACACCAGACTGGTTGCCCAGAAGAGAGTTGTAGAACGCTACTACAACTATAAAGTCAAGGCGAGACGTTTCTTGGAAGGAAGCCTGGTCCTGAGAAAAGTAGGCCAAAACACCCAAGTCCTCGGCGCCGGAACCCTCGGGCCAACTTGGGTAGGCCCATACCGCATCTCCAAGGTTATTCGGGATGGAACATATCGACTACAGGAAATGGGGGTTGCAAAATCCCCCGCCCCTGGAACGTCGAGCACCTGAAACAGTACCACCAGTGAGCCCAACAAGGCTAGGGGTAAAAATAAAATGGAAATAGCTGAAGCTAAGATTCAACCGGAAGCTGAAGCAAAAATCCAACCCGAAGGAAAGCCCCGAAATGAGGTACCATCGGCTCTGAAATAGCTCCGACAGCCGGCATATGTAAAAGAAGAGCGCCACAAGAAGCGCCATATGATATATATAAAATCTTCCTTTTTCCGCGAATAAATGCCTTTTAAAGTTTACTCACAACCTTTACAAGCTTACTTGGAAACTGGGGGGTTGATATAAGAAAGAGAAAGGAAAACACCAAAAAAAAAAATACCGAGAAAGGCTCGGATCCCGATCCCGCCAACTCAGGCTACAAAGCCGCCTCTCAAGTAGTCCTCGGCTCGTAACCGAGCGCTTGTTGACGCGCAACTTGCCATAAGTCCAAGACTTATAGCGTTATATACAACGCGACCCGGCTCCAAGTCTACAAAGCCGCCTCGCAAGTAGTCCTCGGCTCGTAACCGAGCGCTTGTTGACGCGCACCTTTCCATAAGTCCGGGACTTATAGCGTTATATACAACGCGACCTGGCTCCAAGTCTACAAAGCCGCCTCGCAAGTAGTCGAGCGCTTGTTGACGCTCAACTTGCCATAAATCCGGGACTTATAGTGTTATATACAACGCGACCCGGCTCCAAGTCTACAAAGCCACCTCGCAAGTAGTCCTCGGCTTGTAACCGAGCGCTTGTTGACGCGCAACTTGCCATAAGTCTGGGACTTATAGCGTTATATACAACGCGACCCGGCTCCAAGTCTACAAAGCCACCTCGCAAGTAGTCCTCGGCTCGTAACCGAGCGCTTGTTGACGCGCAACTTGCCATAAGTCCGGGACTTATAGCGTTATATACAAAGCGACCCGGCTCCAAGTCTACAAAGCCGCCTCGCAAGTAGTCCTCGGCTCATAACTAAGCGCTTGTTGACGCGCAACTTGCCATAAGTCGAGGACTTATAGAGTTATATACAATGCGACCCGGCTCCAAGTCTACAAAGCCGCCTCGCAAGTAGTCCTCGGCTCATAACCGAGCGCTTGTTGACGCGCAACTTGGCATAAGTCCGGGACTTATAGCGTTATATACAACGCGACCCGGCTCCAAGTCTACAAAGCCGCCTCGCAAGTAGTCCTCGGCTCATAACTAAGCGCTTGTTGACGCGCAACTTGCCATAAGTCCGGGACTTATAGAGTTATATACAACGCGACCCGGCTCCAAGTCTACAAAGCCGCCTCGCAAGTAGTCCTCGGCTCATAACCGAGCGCTTGTTGACGCGCAACTTGGCATAAGTCTGGGACTTATAGCGTTATATACAACGCGACCCGGCTCCAAGTCTACAAAGCCGCCTCGCAAGTAGTCCTCGGCTCGTAACCGAGCGCTTGTTGACGCGCTACTTGCCATAAGTCCGGGGCTTATAGCGCTACATACAGTGCGACCCGGCTCCAAGTTTACAAAGCCGCCTCGCAAGTAGTCCTCGGCTCGTAACCGAGCGCTTGTTGACGCGCAACTTGCCATAAGTCCGGGGCTTATAGCGCTACATACAGTGCGACCCGGCTCTAAGTTTACAAAGATGCCTTGCAAGTAGTCATCGGCTCGTAACCGAGCGCTTGTAGACGCGCAACTTGCCATAAGTCCGGGGCTTATAGCGCTACATACAGTGCGACCCGGCTCCAAGTCTATAAAGACGCCTCGAAAGTAGTTCTTGGCCCAAAACCGAGCGCTTGACGACGCGCAACACGCGATGAGACCAGGGCATTGACCAAAATCCCGGAATACTCAAATACATGGCCAGAAGACAAATCTTATCCCGAGACAATCAGATAAGAGACGAGCAGAGAGCCAACATACAAAATAAGAATTAAAGATCAGCGTCGTAGGTCAACATTATAGTTACAACACAAGTAGCTACTCCTAATAAACCACGGCGACTCGCTACAGCGGAACATGTCCGCCTATACAAGAGGCGCGCCCAAAACTCATGCCACACGCGGCAAAACTGAAAACTACAAGCTCTATACACGGGTAAATACAAACTCCCCATTGTTTCAAAAAATAAGAAAAAACAACAAGAGCAACATGTCACGACGGGTGATCGTCGCCATCATCCGTGGCCTCATCGTCCGTAGCCTCATCGTTCGTGGCCTCATCATCCACCGCATCATCTCCGGCAACCGCATCCTCCGCCCCCTTACCGGCAGGGGCAAGGTGATCAAGATCAGGAACATAATGATCGGCCGCGACGAAAGGTGTGGCCGGGGGAGCATGACCCCGAGCTCCGCCGGCCACGCTATCCACACTATCAACCCCCGAATGATGAACGCCCGCCTAGAACGATACCCCATTCACCAGGAAGTTCATGATCGGCCCCGGAAGAGGAACGAGAGCAATAAAAGGCTCCAAAATTGCCATGACGTCTGGCGGAACCTGGTGGTTGTGGAGAAAGGAAGTGCAGAGGTACATGTGGGTGTTTGCCTGGAGCATACCCACCACACCATTTATGAAGCCTTGCCACTTTGTAGAATCAAGCTCGAGGGCATGCGCGCTATCTCTGATATCTATCTCCAATGCCTCGTGGGCAGCCCCGAGCTGCGAAGAGTAGTGTGCGGCATCGGCCGAAGAACGAAGGGCCTCTCTAGAGACAGCTAAATGCCCCTCGTGAGACTCTCGGATGATCTGTAGTGCCGCAGCCATATCAGAATGCGAGGAGTCGGCTCGCCGCCCGGCCTCATACGCCCCGGAATATTCCACCTGGCCCACAGGAGTGGTCTCTCCATGTGACCCTTCGGCACGGCTAGATTCTCCGCGAGCTAAATAGCTATACGGAGGCATCACCTGCAACAAATAAAAATCATGAGTATGCGCTCTCGCGAAAATAAAAATAAAGAGCCAACGAAGCAATGAGACGTACCTCCTGACCGGCTCCGCCCATGGGAGCATAACCGGGATACACCGGCCCAGGCGCCGGAACCTGGCAATAGGGTGCGGAGGGGTAATACCCCGGAAATGCTGAGTTTGCCAATGGAGGCTGATCGAATACAGAGCCATGCGCCCAAGTAGGCGCGCCGTAACCATGATCCCCTCCCGGCAAAGAAGGCACCCCAAGCGGAGGGACATGATCTGTTCCCCCATAACCAGAGGCAGGAATATCATATGGCTCCGCGCCGGTCAGAAAAGGCAGAAGACCCCACGGCCATTCACCACTGCGGTCCATATCTGCAAAAGAAAAAACAAACAGGTCAGTCACGGAGTATGACAAAATAATCAGTACAGGTAAAGAAGCAGAAAAAACTACGTATAGCGATGGACCTCTCTTCAAAGCTTGGCACTGGATCAACTACGGTCTCAGGAGACATCCACCCCGACCGAATCCAGGCTTCCCTCGTTAAAAAAGAAGCAAAACGTCCAGGAATGGCGGACCCCGTCAAGAAAAAGCTGACGAAGCCCCGATCCTCGACGCCGGTGCTCATGAACAACCGAGGGATCCCGAATCCTCGGGGAATGGATCCCAGATAAGCACTTGGGACCCAAACCCATCGACTGTGCCAGTCCGGGTCTAGAACCGGACCCAAATCTCTGACCCAGAAGCCCCACACGGCCATCCTGGGAAACAACGATGGGTAGAAGTCTCCGGAGCTGGGTAGGAGTGACATCTCGACCTCGTCTCTCCCGCCACATCGAGAAAATCCCAGCGGCAAACCACCAGGTATCCGGGTAGACTTGAAGCGGATGCAAGTCCAGCGACACTAGAAGCCGCTCTAACAGAGAAGGGATCGGCAAGGAAAAACCCAGCCGAAGACTCTTCAAAGGACTCGCGACCATCCCGTCACGGGGATATCCGGGGAGTTCCCCCTTCGACAAGGCACACACCCCCGACAAGACGAGGCGTTCGGCCCTAAAAAAGCCCTCAAGCTCCGCCGAAGTAACGGAACTCGGAATATTAACGTCCGGGAAAAGTAAGGGAGAACGCAACCGATAAAGGTCACCCTCACCCGAAGAGGCCCCGGCTCTCCCCCTAACTAGCCCCGGCTCTCCCCCTAACTAGCCCCAGCACCATGACATGGTCCTTCCACGCCATGAACTCCATGAGCAACACCTGCGGCAGCCCTAATACTATCTACATCTACACCGGGGGATCTCATACCCGCTCCCGGAACCACAGAAAAATTATGTGCAGGACCCGTCATGGGGTGACCTGCCTCCGCCAATGAAGATTTCGACGACCCGAATATCAACCGGGGCATCGCACGGAAAACCCGTTGGAATTTTGAGGTTCCCGGAAAATCAGCCAGATACCACTGGCCGCCGGCATTGGCTGCCATCGTCACCGATATAGTCACCGGCCGGCCCCGACCACCGCGGGCCCCACGGACCTCGGGATATTGACGGTCCCGACCGGAACTGCCCCCGCGGATCCGGAGCAAAGACAGACTCGCCGGAGCCACCCTCGCCGCTGTAGGAACCCCGCCGATAAAACGGGACGGGCTCCTGCCGGCCGAGGAACCCACCGGAGCGGATAAAACGAAGCAGCCCGGCCGAGCTGTCCCATCGCCGGCATCACTCGACTCCGGCACAGACCCGCTCGCCCGAACTTCTCCGACATGACGCCGCCATCCGCCGCCGACGACTGAGCCCACAGATCGGGCCACAAAGGACCCAATCTCGCCGGAGCATGGCTCCCGCTCACCCGATGAGGATCGGGCTCTCCCCTCTTCATCGGCGTCGACCACCGGCCCAAGCCCGCTCGCCCGAGTCGTGCCGTCGCACCACCCGCCATCGCCATCGCCGGCAACCCCCACAGCCCCGATCGTGGGGATCGGGTCACCTCCGAGGACTCGCGAGTCAAGCCCACGCGAGTTGGGGCTTGACCGAGCTCCTCCGCCACCACCGGCGTGCTCCGACAGCCCAGATCTGGTCGACCTCGAGCCACAACCCTCAGGCAACCACCTCCCGCCGACGACGGAGCCCACGGCCTAATCCTCGACGAGCTCGAGTTCGCCCGAACCAAACGGAGCCAAACACAACTCCCCGAGCTCCGCCACCTCGCCGGCGGCCACCGCTGACCTCACCGGACTCGCCTCACCAAGCTGGTCATGGTGCTGGCCCTCTCCGGCGACGACGAGCTCCGGCGAATAGGCGGTGACTGATTTCTCCATTTCAGACTCACGGGTTCTCGAGAGAAAAAGTCGCTCGATTTCGATTTTGAGTTCTAAGACTTCTTTTTTTCGAAAATTATGACGAGGCTCGTGAAATGGGGAAACTAGATAACGAAAGGACGGACACGATGCAAAAATCGAAATTAAAAAATATTACCCGGTAAAAAAGTTACGGAAGAAAAACGTACCTTTTACTATTCACCGGACGAAAATAAGCTCGTGAATCCGAATGAGCCGTCCTGCCTCTAATTTATAAAGTTTCTAGGAAATTAAAAATTCCCGAAAAACTGGGGGGTTAATGTTATGGGTATTTTACGAAATTGATTTAATATTAATTATCAAAAGAAAAATTATTTAAATTAATTTTTCTTTTATTAATTAATTGATTTTATAATCAATTTTGCCCCAAATTATTCACCGGAAACCCGTTTTGAAAAATAAAGGGTCCAGATGATCCCAAAAATATCGAAATACCCAAAATCGATATAAAATTTGTAAAAAACGGCCTCGGGAAACACCCGGGGCCTCCGAGACACGGGAGGAAACTCCCGGGCGGGCCCCACAGGCCCCAAGGGTCACCCGAGTGGGACCCACAGCCCCCAAGGGCCACCTGACACGCGCCAGGCGACCCAGCCGACCCACCAAGGGTCAAGTTGACCCTTCCACATGGCGGCCAGCCATTGGCCGCGAGGAAACCCTGCAGACCACAGGGAATCGACGCGTGGCCGCTGACGCAAGGCATAACGCGGCTGCTGGCGTCAGCCCTTGCTGCCACGCGCGTGGTTGCGCGTCACAGCCACTGTTGAGAACTCGCCCTAAACTCTCTCTACACCCTCTAGAGAGAGAGGGTGTAGAGAGAGTCACATCCCCAAGGGTCACCCGAGTGGGACCCACAGCCCCCAAGGGCCACCTGACACGCGCCAGGCGACCCAGCCGACCCACCAAGGGTCAAGTTGACCCTTCCACGTGGCGGCCAGCCATTGGCCGCGAGGAAACCCTGCAGACCACAGGGAATCGACGCGTGGCCGCTGACGCAAGGCATGACGCGGCTGCTGGCGTCAGCCCTTGCTGCCACGCGCGTGGTTGCGCGTCACAGCCACTGTTGAGAACTCGCCCTAAACTCTCTCTACACCCTCTAGAACTCGCCTCCCCTCAAATATCACTCTAATGTTGAGCGTCGGAGGTGAATCAGGGGGTACCCCCCCCCCCCGATCTCGGGTGTTGTTTTGTTCAGGTTCTGAGAGAGAGAAAACACAATTGAGCGGAAGCTCTGGAGAAGATTCTGGCACGATCTAAGACCCTCCTTGCCAGGGTTCTAGGTCCGTGAGGTGCTTGTTCTATCCACTGGTCTTGTATCTCGGCAGATATACTGACTACGCGGATAGACCGAGGACCCGAATCTGTCCCCGTGACGCCGGTTGAGGGTCTGGTCTACCAGGGTTCACTGGAAAGTCGATACTGTGACCCCCCCCCCCTACACGGTGGTCAGGAATCCGTTTTTGGTGTCCCGAACCTGTAATCCGGGTAAGTCCTGGCCCTATTAGCGACACGTAGTGGAGTTTACCACGGGTTTTTGATCACCGAGTCAGCGGAGGGTCCGATTGACTCGAAAGTCTATGAGCCCAAGCCCTAAAGTCAAAAAAGTCAACGAGACGACATTGGGCCCGGCCCAACACGAGCTATTGAGCCGCTGAATGTTGGAAGCATTTTTCTGCATCAACGTGAAGCATTATAGTTTAAAATTTTAAGAGAAATAGGAAGGAAACAAATAGCAAATGCACTACAAATTACACGTGCCGTATCCTTAATGTCTGTTTATGGCTTTAAGGAGGCTGGTTTTGACCAGACATAATTCTCGGAATTTTCGTTATCAATTACATTAATTTCCGCAACTAATTTCGAACTATTAGTGGGCCCGAAATTACAAGCATTTTGGGCTCAGAATCATTATCTTTGACTTTGGGCTTAGTTGGCTTTTGCTTTGAAGCCCAATGGCCAATACTACTACACCATAATAATGACTGATTCTAGGTTCAATAGGGTAAATACAAAAAAACAAAGAATAGTATTTTAAAGGACACAAAATTTTAGGGAAAATTGCGGCAAAAATACCCAAATTTTGGTCAACCTGCCTCCCGTGTACCCAAACTTTAAAACTGGCGGCAAAAATACCCAACGTGCGTTGACCGTGACTTTGGCATAAAACCGTTAATTTTTCCATTAACATTCGCAATGTTGTCGTTAGCGGCAAAAATACCTAAACTTTTTTTTTTGAAAAAAAAAATTAATTTTTTTAATTTATATATTATTTTCTTTACTTGATTAGTGATAAATACTTGAATTCCAAATACATAGAATAACACAAAAGTTAGTCAAAACATCAATTGACTACACCTAATCATGAATAAAACAATTACATAGTTAATTTAAGGTTGATAGTCAAACTTTAAACAAAAACTTAATCATATTGTTTTTATTACATTTGACTATCTTAATTAGTCCCCAAAATATCTATTAGATATTTAATACGGATTTAAAAAAAATAATTAAAAAACCCGGACCCGGACATATCCGGGTTCGGAAAAACACAGATCCGGATAAATAAATATTCGGACATGTCCGGATCTGGATATTTATTTAAAAAAATTAAAGCCCTTTAATTCCGGGCCGTTGGATGATCAAGATCAACGGCCCAGATAAAACGGTATTAGGGACTAAACAATAAATAAAACACTTTTAACTAAAAAAATAATATAAAAATAACCCGAATCCGGACCTTTCCGAGCTTTTTTTTTAAATATCCTAAAACGGCACCTTTAATCGTAAGATATTTGGGGGACTAAACTAAATATATAGCATGGCATCTCAAAGAAATATTATATAATATGTATATATACGTGTGAAACTCTTAGCGCATATATCCTCAAATTATGATAATATAATATGTATATTTTGGTCATAACTTGATAATATAATATGTATATTAAAAAAATTCAAAAAAAAAAAGTTTGGGTATTTTTGCCGATAACGGCCACATTGCGAATGTTAACAGAAAATTTAACGGTTTTATGCTAAAGTCACGGTCAACGCACGTTGGGTATTTTTGCCGCCAGTTTTAAAGGTTGGGTACACGGGAGGCAGGTTGACCAAAGGTTGGGTATATTTGCCGTAATTACATATTCTTAATTTTATTTTATCATGATAAGAGTATCAAATATAATATTTCAGCAAAGCTGCCTTAAAAAAAATCTAATGTCACTGTAAGTTCCCAGTGACTTTTTTTTATGACTCATCCGTAATGGTACTTGTCACGTTTTTCTAGTATCACTGGACAACGGAATTAATATAGCATTGATATCGTTGATTCTAATCCCGAAGTCAAATTAATGTGGTGTTACGCAAGATCTAGGGTTTGTTTACTAAAACAACACCGAAGTCGGAGATGCTAACTCCAATTGTGGGGTTTTACAAACTCAGACTTTGGTGTTAGCATATTAGAATACGGGAGAAAGTGGAATATGTGGACGTATAAAAAGATCACAAGCGACATTTGACTGATAAGTCATAATGGAAGTCACTTGGAACGATGACACGAAAAAAGTTAATATATTGATACTTTTACATGACCAAATAAGATTAGGAATATGATGTAAAATTTTGTGTACTTCATATACTTTTACCTATGTTTGCGCCGTTTAATATAGTATCATTTTATCACTAATAGGAGAAGTTTTTCGCAGAAGTGCCCAAAATTGTGGGCAATGTAGACACACATATTCTTCTACAGAAAATTCACCGGTATATGTTATTTAAAGTGTGGCATATTATATTAAATGACATCAATAATATTTTCCGTTAGTAGGTTCTAATTGACATTTGTTGAGCTAAGAAAAATCATATTTTTCATCATTTTTCATTAAATTTATGCTGCTCATATATACTAGCAATTTAACCCCAAAAATGCAGTATCATTTATTTTGTACTTAAGAAATACTTACACAAATTTTTAACCCCAAAAATAAACCTTGGAAAATATAATTTTACATTTTTACCCTTACAAATTACAGCATATATGTACATATATTCAAATAGCCCCATATAGTATATAAGAATTAATAATGAAATGGACACCAACGTAATTAATAACCTTTCTTAATAATAATTAATAAAACCCATGTTTAAATACATGATATTGACTTGTTCTACAGTGAATACCAGATAAATAATTTTTTTTAATTTTGAGTAGCGAACATAAATAGTAGTAAGCTACTTTAAATCTTTAATGGTACGTCTTTTTTCAGATAATAATTCCAAAAAATGACATCTGTTATAAATTCACTAACTTTGCACCTTGAATTTAAGTGGTAAGAAATTTGGTGAGTGGTGTGTTTTTTTATGGAAAAGATGATGGAGAGAAGTAAGATGTGAGTGAGATAAATGTAAGTGTAGAAATGTGAGAGGTGAATTTTATTCATCCACTTAGGGGGGTATTTATAGGAAATTTGGAGCATACAATTATTGACTAATATAGTGTGAAAATAAATGAGCATTTCACATTATACATAACACTCCCCCTTGGAATGCTCATTACAAGAATTACGTGTTCATGCTGCCTCATTAAAAACCTTACTAGGAAAAACCCAGTGGGATAAAAACCATAGTAAGGAAAAAAGAGTGCAGTCACGTAAAGCTCCCCCTCATGCTGACATGGGTGATAAATTCTGTAGTCTTCGCATCCCGATGTCATGAACATGTTTTCTGAAAGTTGAAGTAGGGAGCGCCTTTGTGAAGAGATCCGCCGAGTTTTCGCTGGAACGAACATACTGGATACTGATGACATTGTTCTTTTCCAGTTCTTGAGTAAACGAGAAAAACTTTGGAGGAATATGTTTTGTTCTGTCGCTTTTGATAAATCCTTCCTTCATCTGAGCAACACACGCAGCATTATCTTCGTAAAGTATGATGGGATCATCATTTGTTAGAAGACCACTTGTGGTTCTGATATGCTGTGTCACGGATCTAAGCCACACGCACTTACGGCTAGCTTCATGTAGTGCGATGATCTCAGCATGGTTTGATGATGTCGCTACGAGTGTCTGTTTCTGGGAGCGCCAAGAAATTGCAGTCCCTCCGCAGGTAAACACATATCCCGTTTGGGATCTCCCTTTATGTGGATCTGACAAGTAACCTGCATCTGCATAGCCAATCAAAACTGGTTTTGTATTGTTAGGGTAAAATAATCCCAAATCAATTGTTCCTTGGAGATAACGAAACACATGTTTAATCCCATTCCAGTGTCTTTTAGTAGGAGCCGAACTGAATCTTGCTAATAAATTAACAGCAAAAGCTATATCCGGTCGAGTACAATTAGCAAGGTACATAAGAGCTCCAATTGCACTGAAATATGGAATCTCTTCGGATTCCTCACATGGACGATATGGATCCTTTCCTACATCAAGGGACCTTACGACCATTGGGGTACTCAATGGATTTGATTTATCCATATTGAATCTCTTTAAGATTCTTCTTGTGTAATTTGATTGATGCACAAGTATCCCGCTTTGGAAGTGTTCAATTTGCAAACCGAGACAATACTTCGTTTTCCCAAGGTCTTTCATTTCGAATTCTTTCTTTAAGTAAGATATTACTTCCTGGATCTCTTCATTGGTCCCAATGATATTTAAATCATCAACATAGACAGCGATAATCACACAACCAGATGTTGTTTTCTTGATAAAAACGCAAGGGCAAAGCGGGTCGTTAATATATCCTTTTTGTAATAAATATTCACTTAGTCGGTTGTACCACATGCGTCCGGATTGATTTAACCCATATAGAGACCTTTGCAATTTGATTGAATATCTTTATCTGGGTTTTGAACTTGATGCTTCAGGCATTTTGAATCCTTCAGAGATTCTCATGTAAATATCAGTATCAAGCGATCCGTATAAATAAGCGGTAACAACATCCATGAGGTGCATATTTAGTTTCTCATAAACAGCTAGACTGATCAAGTATCTGAATGTAATTCCATCCATGACAGGAGAATATGTTTCCTCAAAGTCAATTCCGGGCCTTTGAGAAAAACCTTGTGCAACAAGTCGAGCCTTGTATCTCACAATCTCATTTTTCTCATTTCTCTTTCGTACAAATACCCATTTGTATCCAACAGGTCTCACATCTTCAGGTGTGAGCACTATAGGCCCAAAAACATTGCGTTTGTTAAGTGATTCTAATTCAACATCAATAGCCCTTTTCCATTCAGCCCAATCGCGTCTATTTTTACATTCGGTAACAGACCGTGGTTCAGGATCCCCATTATTTTCGTCCATAACATCGCATGCCAAATTGTAACAGAGTGCATCATCGATGTCCATATCTCGGTTCCACATTATACCTGTACTGGCATAATTAATCGAGATTTCTAGATTTTCCTCGTCGCGTATTTCTTCAGGAATACGTTCCTCTATATTGGGGTCATCTTGTTTCTCTGCTCCTTTTCTTTTTCGAGGATTTTTATCTTTGGAACCGAGTGGTCTCCCACGCTTCAGGCGTGTTGTGATTTCATGGGTGACTTTATTTTCAATTTGCCCTTTTGGAATCTCTATTTGGGCAGGAGCGTTCTCAGCTGGTATATGAGATTTAGTCACTCTCTTTGTGTCTGTAAATGCATCAGGAAGTTGATTTGCTATATCTTGCAAATGCAAAATTCTTTGAACTTTTCCTTCACAATCTTTTGTGTAAGGATCAAGATGCAATAATGTTGGTACAGACCATGTAATTTCTCTTTCCAGCTGTTTTCTTTCTCCCCCTAATGCTGGGAAATTTTCTTCATCAAAGTGGCAATCAGCAAAACGAGCTGTGCAAATATTCCCAGTTTGAGGTTCAAGGTATTTAACAATAGATGGGCTTTCAAATCCTACATAAATACCAAGACTTCTTTGTGGCCCCATCTTTGTTCTTTGGGGTGGTGCAATAGGCACATAAACAGCACAACCAAAAATCCTTAAATGAGATATATTTGGTTCTTGACCGAATACAAGTTGCACTGGGGAGTATTTATGATATGCACTTGGTCTGATGCGAATTAATGCCGCAGCATGTAATATTGCATGACCCCATACGGAAGTAGGAATCATTGTTCTCATTATCAATGGTCTAGCAATAAGCTGGAGGCGCTTGATCAATGATTCAGCCAGACCATTTTGTGTGTGAACAGGAGCAACAGGATGCTCGACATCAATCCCAACTGACATACAATAATCATCGAATGCCTGGGATGTGAATTCACCGGCATTATCAAGTCTGATTTTCTTGATCGGATGATCGGGAAATTGAGCTCGCAATTTGATTATCTGAACGAGTAATTTAGCAAATGCCATATTGCGAGTTGATAATAAACACACATGTGACCATTTGCTAGAGGCATCTATCAAT
Organism: Parietaria judaica; assembly: GCA_954871525.1. Taxonomy (NCBI): domain Eukaryota; kingdom Viridiplantae; phylum Streptophyta; class Magnoliopsida; order Rosales; family Urticaceae; genus Parietaria; species Parietaria judaica. Next base: position 16,979,063 of record OX940869.1, read on the forward strand.
ACCATGAAGTATCGAAATGGTCCACACGGTGGGTGAATTGGCCCACATATATCACCTTGAATACGCATAGGTGATTCTGTTTCAACTTTTCCCGGTGAAGGTCTTATGATTAATTTTCCAAGAGAACAAGCTTTACAATGGAATATTTTTCCTTGAGGGATCTTCTGGTCCTTCAATGGATGTCCATGTGTATTTTCAATAATTCTCCGCATCATGGTTGAACCAGGATGACCTAGGCGGTCATGCCATATGGTAAATATTGGAGGTTTGGCAACTACCATATTTGATTCAATTGCACTTATATACGTAAAATGCAATCCTGTGTGGAGCATTGGTAGTTTTTCAAGTACGTATTTCTTCCCCGATTTATGCATTATAATAAACATATATTTCATGGCATTCTCAGTTGCAGACTGAGTATCAAATTCATGAGAATATATATCCTTGAAACTCAATAGGTTTCTTTTAGATCTTGGGGAGAATAAGGCATTGTTTATGGTAAACATGGTGCCATTTGGTAATGTAAAATTCGCTTTACCAACTCCTTCAATCAGATCTACAGGACCTGATATTGTATCCACACTGGCTTGTGTTGATTTTATGTTTGAGAAAAAACTTTTTATCCTTCAATATTGTGTGTGTCGTTCCACAGTCGAGTATACAAAATTCTCCAGCTTCACGATTAGCTTTGTCCATTTGAAAAACTTTAACTAAAAAAACACAAATTTTGATAAGAAAGGTAATTAATTAAACATGAGCATTAGTCTATTACACACCTTAAAAATCATGACATATTCTAAAAAGAAAAGACAAACAAACATCGGACCATTGGGCTTCATTCCCAAAAGGAATTAAATAATTCATATTAGTTTCCACTAGTCGCTTGTTCAGCAAAATCGCCAACTGTGTCAATGAAATCACCATTGAAGTCGGATGCTTCGAGATGAGTGGATTCATTTTGGTCAATGAAGTTGACCTCTTTCTCTTTCCCTTTCCCCTTCATGGACTCTTGGTAGAGTTTGCATAAGTGTGGTGGGGCTCGGCAAACTCTTGACCAATGCCCTTTAGTGCCACATCTGAAACAAGTGGTTTCAAAGCCTTTTGGGGAGATCATCTCTTTTCCCTTTTTAGAAGGGTCATCGTGGCTCCTCCCGTGTTGCTGTTTTTTATGATAGTAGTTAGCGGACTTATAAGAGGGATTATAACCACCTCGTCCACGTCCGTAACTACGACCACGACCTCGACCTCGCCCACGACCTCGCCCTCGCTCTCGACCCTGAAAATAGTTCTTGGGCTCAGGCTCGTCAGAGTTGATAGCGTTTGCTTCAGGAAACGCTTTTGAGCCGGTCGGGCGAGATTGATGATTTTTCATCAGCAACTCATTATTCTTTTCTGCGATAAGGAGACAAGCAATTAGTTCAGAATACTTTTGAAAACCCCGTACACGATATTGTTGCTGTAGTGTTACATTTGATGCGTGGAAAGTAGAAAAAGTCTTTTCCAGCATTTCAGCGTCAGTTACCGTTACCCCACAAAATTTTAAGTGGGTCACGATTCTGAACATTGCAGAATTATAGTCTCCGACTTTCTTGTAGTCTTGGAACCTTAAAGCGGTCCATTCATCGCGAAAAATGGGGAGCATTACATCCCTTTGGTGATCGTATCTTTCTTTGAGATTTTTCCACAGCTCACTTGGATCTTTCACAGTGAGATATTCATTTTTGAGGCTTTCGTCAAGGTGTCGACGAAGGAAGATTAAAGATCTCGCCTTGTCCGTCCTTGACGATTCGTTTACCTCCTTGAGTGTCTCAAGAAGATTCATTGATTCCAAGTGCATCTCAATATCCACTGTCCAAGGCATGTAATTATTGCCAGTGATATCAAGAGGGCTGAATTCAAGCTTCACAAGATTTGACATAGTGGTAACTAACATGAAAATAAAATAATTCATTAGATTTAATTCAAAATATAAAAGTCTACAAATATTGTAAATAATAAAGCAAGATACATGAATACAACCATCTTAAAGGAAAAATAAAATTCCTCTCGTGTAATATGAAAAATGAAAATACTAACATTAAATACAAGGATCATTATGGCTATAAAAACTAACATTAGTCTAGTCATTTTTCGGCTAAAACTTGGAGAGAAAATATGAGGTAGAATAAGAGATGTGAATTTTGTATGGTTTGATAAACTTGTATTTATAGTGTAAAAACTAGCCGTTTATAGCCGTTATATAGCCGTTGGAAATACACAAACATAATGTAATTAAATGCTATAATTAGGTTATTAATGATATGTCATAAAATGAGATGTAAAAATAGTCAAACATTATACATATATAATATTAATCATAAGCATATTGAAAATGAAGTAGTTAAAACTAATCTCAATAATATCATTTTACTATAAGGTGGCAGAGCCTCCTGTATATAATAATTTGATATTACTTGAAGATAATTTTTTTTTTAGATGTAAATCACATCATTTTATTATAAGGTGGCATAGCCTTCCATTGTATAATAATATGATGTTATACATAAGAAAGTTAAATATTATAAATCATATTACCATAAGGTGGCAAAGCCTCCTGTGTATGGTAAGATGATGTTATTCATAAGAATAATTAATTATCATAGATCCCATCACATTACTATAAGGTGGCAGAGCCTCCTGTATATAGTAATATGATGTTGTACAACGATAATAATAATTATAAAATTTTCAGTCCACAGTTTAATATACCGTGTTCTGAGCTTACCGTAGAGTGATCGTGCTGATAACGTGTTATAAATTCACTAACTTTGCACCTTGAATTTAAGTGGTAAGAAATTTGGTGAGTGGTGTGTTTTTTTTATGGAAAAGATGATGGAGAGAAGTAAGATGTGAGTGAGATAAATGTAAGTGTAGAAATGTGAGAGGTGAATTTTATTCATCCACTTAGGGGGGTATTTATAGGAAATTTGGAGCATACAATTATTGACTAATATAGTGTGAAAATAAATGAGCATTTCACATTATACATAACAACATCAATTTTCATTTGCTTTCTTTTTCCCCACGAGCCACGACCTATTTCCACATTGAATTGCACTGTGTGGTCAATTTCGTAATAGTCTTTATTTAATCTTTTTCCAACTAAACAAAGTAATCACATTTATTATTCAGAAAGCCAAGTTTACCCAATCTGTGAAACCAGAAAAAAAAAAAAAAAAAAAAAAAAGTGGATTTCAACGTAAATTTACAACCTTGTCAGTCCTACTTTCTTCAATAATTGACAGCAATTTCAGCCGACAAAAAAAATTAATTAAAAAAAAAAAGAGACTAAATTTCATTCATTTTTCTAATTTGTTATTTCTAATTATCTGTACATAAAATAAGTTAGTATTTAATTATTACAAAGATGAGACCCTAATGTGCAATCCATTTGGTGCCTCTACTCTTGGGAACTTCATTAGTTTGTCTCCTCCAACTTCTTCCCACCTAAAAACAAAAACAATAATTATAAACATAATAAAAATCAATTATATATATCAAATATCAATACATATGAATTTCAAAAGGGTAGTTTGGTCACTTCACTTTACCTGTATCTAGTTACAAAATAGTGAAGGAAAGTGGAGATTTCAGCTATTCCAAGCTCCTTCCCAGGGCACTGCCTAGTCCCTCCACCAAAAATAAAGAAGTAATTTTGTGACTCCAATCTTTTGTCCTGAAAAAATGTGTCAAAAATTTAATTAATTATACTGAATATATTTTATATTTCTAAATTTTGATTTAAGCACAAACCTCAAGCCATCTCCAAGGATTGAATTCCAAGGGCTCAGGGTACAGAAATGGGTCATAGTTTATCTCTCTTGTGTACACATAGATTCTCCATCCTTTGGGAATCAGAAATCCTGTAAAAAAATAAATAAAAATAAAAAATCAGTAACAATGAATCTGAGCCCTTGAAAGATCATGATGAAATACAGAAAACAAGGGGTTGTATTATTATAATATCCATTTCTTCAGGTTGAGGAAAAAAGGAGTTTCTTTTTTGTCCCCAATAAAAATAAAAGTATTATTATTCTAGCTAGATGAGATCATTAAATAAAATTCCTTATAGATCATTATGTAAATAATTGCCACAACGCAAAATAAAAGGCTTCTTGAGCCCACCAAAAATTATTAATGCAAAAGGCAAATGCTACAAAACCCTAATGAAAACTATATAAATGTGCTTTATTATATTATATTATATTATACTATATATTATGTTATAATTAGCACTTTTAACTGTAAAGTTCACCAGCTCACCATTCAGTTCCATGTCCTGAGTTGTTTTTCTGAGGACCCCATTCACTATTGTTGCCAATCTTGAGGTCTCAAATATCACCTAAAAAGATTCAACCCAAAAGTTCAACTACTTTTCACAATTTACATCATGAGTGAAAAAAATAAAGGGATAATTACACCAAAATTACCTTTTTTTTTTCTTTCTTCTAAATTCAACATATTCTAAAATTTCTAATTGCGCTGATTAAATATCTAATTTTTTTACATCTTGTAAAAACGATAAGGAATAATTACAAGTTTTTAATTTTACTAACTAAATAATTAAAATCATTAAATTTATATTTTCAATTTACTTTATGCTAATGCGATGTGTCTTTTGCATGTGTGCAACTGAAAGTATTCATTTATATATTCATATTTGGAGATTTCTTATATCATATATTTCAATTCAGCCATGCACATATTAATAATTTAACGCTTACAAAGATGTATTGGAAAAAACTGGGTACGATAAACAAAGCTTAAGAATACGTTGTCTTTCTTTTCTATGTATATATAAAAAAAAGTTTAGATACATTTACCGCAATTACCCCTAAATAAAAAATCTACAGTAAATTTTTATAAAAAAAAAATTGCATAGGAGAGAGAGAAAAGGTAATAATCTGATACCGCACGAGTGAAGGGCATTGATTTGAGGTCATTCAAGTCAATTGGATCTTCTGCCTTTTTCCTCGCTCTTATTGCCAAATGTTCTTCCTGCAAAACACACACACATACTTTCAGACCAACATATATAATATAATATACACAACACAAGCTTGAGCAATCAGCCATGGAGGTCACGAAGAGAGAGCTTGACGTACCCTGAGCTCTTGAAGAGCCTTGGGATGGTCATGGAGGTACTTGACGGCCATCATGGAGGTGGTGGAGACAGTCTCGTACCCAGAGTAGAGAATGGTGATCATCTGGTCGATGATCTCCTCGTCGGTGAGCACGTACCTGTTCTCCTCCCTCCTCATCAGACTCGCCAACATGTCCTCGTGCTCCTCCTTCGAACCCCTCCTCTCCTCAACCAGATCCCTCAGCATCCTCACGATGTTCTTCCTCGCCTGGAACCCGTGCCGGTAGTTCGTCCCGGGGAGATCGATGGGCAGCGAGAGCGTCCCCAGGACCAGCTTGAAAAACTCCGGCTTGAACTCCGCCGCCATCGACCCCGACTCGATCCCCGCGATCTGCTTCAGCGACGACAGCAGCGCCATCTGAACCGAGAAAACATATTGTTATTAGCTTCTTTTCTACTTTCATAAAAATAGCGAGCGCCGGTTTCCCGAAAATAATACCGAGTACCGACCTCTTTGGTCTTCTGCTGGATGTTGACGACGGAGCCGGCCCAGCCGGAGAGGTGGGAGCGCATGAAGTCGTCGATCTTGGGGAGGAGCTGGCGCTTGATGACGGAGTGGCCGATGAGGGCGAGGAGGGCGCCGCGCAGGTGCTTGTGCGTGGCGCCGTGCACGGCGGCGATGTTGCGGCTGCCGAGGATGTCGAGCATCGACTGCGGGTACCCCGGGACGAGGCCCTTCGCCTCGTTCCGGAGGATGTACTTGTTCAGCTCCGGATCCATCGACACGATCGTCGGACACCCCAGTATGTGCGACTTGAAGACGCTCCCATACCTGCGATTCTTCCCGGTTACGTGAGTGTTTCCCGGAAGCTAAAAAGAAACGAGCACAACGTGCCCAAGAGTTCAGTTTCTGATCATTTTTACCTCGCTCTCTGGTTTTTCATGAAGTTGGGTCCTTGCTTTAGGAACTCGGTGGTCTCGCCGAAGACCGGCCAGCCCATCGTGCCCGGCGGGAGACCCTTCTTCCGGTACCTGACCTCGTTCCACCTCAGCAGAGCAGAGCAGAAGCAGAGCACCGAGAGCACTCCAATGGCGATCGCCAACACAGCCATTGATGAATGCTCTGAAAGGATCCAAAAATGGCGATTGTAGGGGAAGAAGAGAGGAGAGAATAGATGGGCATGCTCGTATTCCAAGTTAGCCAAGATTGCGCGTATATATAGAGGCTTCTGAACCACCACCGAATGAGAGAGAGAGAGAGAGAGAGAGAGAGAGAGAGAGAGAGAGTAATATGCCGAACCATGCAACCCTACAAAAATAGAGGGACCGAAACAGTAGCAGGAATTAATTATCTCTAATCGCTGTGATTAATAAAGACAAGTATTTGCTTATCACTAATTCCTCCAATTAAGATTATAAATTAATTAACTAATACCCACATCAGAAAAAGGGGACCTGTGTGTGTGACTGTGAGTGAGACAATAACTATAATATTATCCCTGTCTTCGGTAAAAGTAATGACTTTTGCGATTCAGTTCGATTAAAAGGATACATGTGATTCTCCGTGGTTATAGTTTTACTATATAAAGCCAACACTTCGAATCTAACCTCAATTTTAATTTTCATATATTATTGAATTTGGGAAAATGGAGGTAAAAGTATCTTGAAGTACCTTAACCTTAAATAAGTCATTTAAGAAGCAGATGAACAAATCATTTGTTTCCAGAAGAAATATCGGAAATCGGTTTTCAAATCGGATCCGGTTTTATAATCCAAACCCGATTCCAACATTCGGATTTAAAGTTTAAGAAACTAAAAAAAGAATCCATAAACAAAATTAGTTAACTAAATCTATAAACAAGTTCGGAACGTAAATTACAAAAAAGAAAAAAGATACTTCTATTCAATTTAATACAAATAATATTATATAATATTACAAATATAATGTAATATAATATAATATCAATAAACCGATTCCAAAAATCGATTCTTAAAAAGTTATACCCATAATTGGACCTGGATTTCAAGCTTGTTCCAGGTACCCAATACTGGAATCGGGGTAATAACCATATATGGGTTTTTCAATCCGGGTATTTTCCGGTTCGGGTATGAAATTTGATTCCGGATATTTTTTACAGCCCTATAATATTCATATTGCGAACATTAAACCTACAAAATTTTTATATAAAATTATTAGCAAAAGTTAAGTAAAATAAAATTGGGAAAATATTGTGATAATATTCACAAGAACATTATTTTAAGCCATTGGAAAAAGGAAGTTTTGGCGTTGTGTTGAGAAATGGGCCAAACCAAGGTATTAAATTTCCCGAATATCCATCGGCATGCCCATCGAAAATCTTTTTTAGAGGATATGTGAAACGATATATCCATCGGCATACCCATCGACATACCTATCAAGATACTCATCGACAAGCGATATATCCGTAAAATGAAAAGTGCGAAACGACATCGGCAAGCGGTATTTAAAACCTTGGGCCAAACAACTATATATGGTGTAAAATAGTGTTCTTATTCCTAAAGGCAAAATTCATTATCTAGTAATGAAATTAGGTGAAAATCGATACTTGATCGTGAATGTTTCAAAATTCGAAAACTAGAGATGTTCACTATTTTTTTTTTCATTTTTGCCCCTGAGATCACTTTTGTATCTTTCGTTCCCAGAACTTCGGCCAAACCTACCGAGGTCTGGCATTATCTCTGAGGTCGGTAATTTATACCTGAATTCGGTGTATATGTCCGAACTAAGGATGACAATATCTGTTGTTGAATGTCCGAACTAGGGGACGACTTTGCGATTATCGCCGACTTTGAGCGTAATCATCGATCCCCTTATATATGTACGACCTCGACCATTATAGTCGAAGTCGGTGATATCACACACTCTATACATGCTTTATCCGAATTCAGAGATATTTGTATCCCCGAATTTGAAGATCTAAACATCCCAAAATTTCTGAACTCAGATTACTTTTACATCCGAATGTAACGCTATGTCCGACCTCAGATATATTCATTACCGAAAAAAGTCTTGTTCATTCAAAAGCATCGACATCGGTTGTGCAATTACATAGCAATTACATATAAACTGTAAATATTGAAAGAAATATGCATGAAACATGAAAACATTGTTACATAAGTAAAATGATATGCATGAGAAAACATCAAAACACAGAGACGACGCTCTTGATGTAATTCATGGGCACGATTTACCGAAATATCGTATCACTCCATCCATCCACAAGTGGAAAATCGCCGGCTGTCTTGCCACCCTTAGAAACTCTGTCCGATCCTCGTCGATGCGAAGCACCTCGTCGCGCAAGTCGAAGGAAACACATTTACGTCTCTTTGGCTCATAGGGGATCATGAAGGAGCAAGCAAGAACCTCGTCCACCGCGCCCGAGCTTTACTAGACAAGCCTCGGTACCAGATCCGTCGGGGTGTTGATGCTGGGGAAAAGTAAGAAATTTGTCCCGTGCTTATTATTTCCCCGGTTTGACTTTAAAGCCCGTCCTGACAGATCGATATCGTGCGCACCTGCGAGACTCCGCACACAAAATCATAGACTGAAATTGTGTGAGGAGACATAGCTAACCTATTATGTCGAGCGACGAAATGCGACAAAGGGGTCTATGAGGAGAAATCATAGACCCACAACTTATATGCCCGTCCAAGAATGTCAGCGGATCTGGAATAAAGAAAAACAGTAAGACGTTAGTGGTGCAAAGAGATGCAGTTGGTTCCAAACAAAATTTCATGACACACAAGTTAGAGATAAAATCTCCGAATTTGAATTGAACAACTTTCGATGTCGATGATGTAATATCCAATGTCGGGATAGCAATTCTTAATTCGGAGTTGTTGCACTCGAATTCGGAGAAAGCTCTCTCAGGCGTCGAGGTTAGCACCACCGAATTCAGGGTTAGCATCACCGAGGTCGAGTCGGGTACTTACCATCCCCGAGTTCAGGGATTATTATCTCCAAACTTGGTGTATAAAATCACCAAGCTCGACCTCAGATATTCTTAAGGTCGCCGACCTCAGATAAAAAATAAAACACCGACATCGGCGAGCCAGTCACCGAATGCGGTGTTACAAACCCAACTTTGGGAGTAGCATCACCGATTTCGATGTTGACCATTCCAACCATAGTGGTGCTAACCGTCTGCAAACTATACAATGCGGTGGTTCTACGCTTAGATCTATGGTTTTCATCCTTTAAAAGCATGTAATGACCAAAAAATAAGAAGTTAGGGTTTCGAATGCTTATAGTGGCGACGGAGGAAGGGCATTTTCGTGGCTTTTTGCGACGGCGACAGCGACGAGTTGACGAACGCGAGCGTCTGGCCCGTCCCACCGTTGAAGAGATTCTCGGATCCAAACAAGAAAATATTTTTTTTTGGGGGGGGGGGGGGGGTGGTCCAACACCCGACGAGAGAATGTCGGCGAATATAGAAAGGATAAACGGAAAGTATGGTACTAAAAGTAGGATTTTTTTTCTTATATACTCGATCTCAAGGGCAAAAAGGGAAGAAAATAGTGAACATCACTAGCTTTGGAATTTTGGAACATTCATGATCAAGTATCGATTTTCACCTAATTTCATGACTAGATAATGATTTGTCCCTTATGAATTCAACCTTTTAAATAGGGTATACTATAACAGATTATCTCAATAAATGTACCAGTAGTCGTAGACAGTAATCTTTCAAATGACTACGATAAGGTTCGATTCTTTTTATTTAACTGAAGAAAGTACCAATAGTACTAGGGGTGCAAATAATACCCAGAACCCGGGTAATTATCCGAAACCGAATCCGTATCCAGATTTAAAAACCGGAACCGAAACCGTATCCGAATTCCGGTTTCGGGTACCCGTATCCGGATTCAAAACCGGTTCCGGGTACCGGGTAGTAAAATTAAAAAAACCGGGTACCCGGTACCCGGTCTATTACCCTGTTTTAGTTTTTTTTATTTTTTTATTTTTATGTTAATTTATTTTTAGGGTTAGTCTTTAGGGCTCGACTTTATTTTCACTCCTGCCTCCCTCGCATCTCGCCGACTTCATTTCCTTCCCCGACTTCAGGTTCTCGCCGACGCTGCCTCTCTCCGACGCCGGGTAAAATCCGGGTACCCGGATCCGGCTCCCAAAACTGGGTACCCGGTACCGGTACCGGGTATCAAAATACAGATACCCGGATTTCCGGGTACCCGGATTTCCGATACCAGTTCCGGGTATCAATTTTCGGGTACCCGGATTCCTGTTCCGGGTACCGGGTACCTCGAAAAAACCGGGTACCCTACCCGGTTGCACCCCTAAATAGTACTCTAAAGTTGTACTTTAAATGCCACGTGGCAACACATTGACTGTCACAAGGCATGCCATGTCATTCGATTGCCATGTGGCATGTCACTTTGCATTTTATTTGTTTTTAATTTTTATAAAAAAAAATTAAAAGTTTTTTTGAATAAAAATTTAAAATTATTTTTTAATGATTTTTTAAACCCAAAAATGGTACTTTTTTTATTCTTTGAAATTCAAATATATTCAGACTGATATCCGATATCTAAAAACACCCAGTATCCAAAAATATGAAAGTTATATAATTTATCTCTGAGTTCGGAGTTATTAACTTCGAAGTCAGCCTTAATAACTCCGAAGTCTGTGTTAGAAACTCTGAATTCGGTGTTAGGAACCTTTAATTCGGTGTTAGCAATCTTCTATGTCAAAATTTTACTTCGGAGCTGCTAACATCGACCTTGAGCCTGCTAACACCGACCTTTCGGGGCTAAAGATCGACCTCATAGATAGCAATGCCGACTTCGAAGATACTAAATACATAGTAGATTTGCACATCTTTCGGATTTTTGGCATAAATCACTCATTTTGTGTCCAAATATTAAAAATGACCTACCGTAAGAAAGATAAAAAATACATCGACAACTTTAAGTTTCATCATAAAATTTCTTTATGTATGTTAACATTTTCCCGAAACAAATATTTTGCATTACATAATGTCCAGTTTTACGTTTCGGTTGGAATTTTGTATTTTTATTGAACTTTTTTTATAACACGTAAAACACCAAAACTGAGTGAGCTATGCCAAAAATACGAAAGATGTGAAATTTATCTCTGAGTTCGATTGTTAACTTCGACCAAGATTTGCACAATATTGTATTTTTTTTCCACAACTTACTCATATTTTGTCCAAATTTTACGATTAAAAAATTATTTTGAAGCCACAAGATGGATATACAACTTTGTATTTTAAGTTTTAGCAAAAGAAAACCTTTCGAAAGACGGTCTAAAAATTGTGTTCGTCTTCATATTTTCCGGCAATTTTTCCGTCCTCCTGCACAAACTAGCTTTCACGACATTGCTCTCATCTCAATCTATCCAACGGCATATTATCATCATCATTTGGAAATTTGAGGGGAAAAAATGAACAGAAGAAATGGAGAGGATATTTAGAGAGGAAAAAATGAGAGGGAAAATGAAATGAAATGAAAGGAAGAGGAAGAACCTAGAATAAGGGAGTATATGAAAGAGAGAGAAAAAAAATGTGTATTTTTTAGAATATTTGAACATTCATGATTATGTGCGGATTTTCTCCGAAATTTGTAACTATATAATGAATTTTCCATATACATATCCAAGCATGATTTAAGAGATGAAGAGGTTTAGTTGGGTCTTCGGATTAACCGTTGGTGGTCGTTGGTAGCCTTGGAATTGGTGACCAGACCAGACCAGACCTTAATATCTTTTAGTTTTAGTTTTTTTATTTTTTGTTTAGCTGAACAAGAGTAATGATGTAGTTATTATTGTAAACTTGACATTTATTATAATCAGTGAGGTTGCTCCAAGTAATATTATAATGAGCTACTCAAAATTTAATCAACTGAAATAGCATGGAATCAAATTAAAAAAAATAACGATAAAAGTAAAATATATATGTATTTTTATTGTTACTGTTACAGACGACTGTCAAATGTCACGTGGTGTCATATTGACTAAAATATATGACAGTTTAATTTTATCCAACATCTATTGTACCACATAATATTTGACTAACATCTATTGAAAAATATTACAAAAACATGTGCCGCCTTAATATTATCTAATTTATTATCGTTGTTTTTCACTTTGAATTCATACCGTTTTAAGTAATCAAAGTTTAAATACTTAGCTCGCCAATACCTCTATGTGAATTATTAGTGAAGCAAAAAATAACGAGGACGATTTGCACATGGGAACCACCCCATTGGACCTAATGGAACAGTGACCCCAAATTGCAGTGTTTCCACATGCCCATCACCAATACCACCTTAAATTAGAATATATCAAAATCCAAACAAGACTCTCTCTTGGTCACCATGTGAATATATATATATATACATATACACACACACACATGTGTAGAGATAATTTGGTTGTATTCTAACTGCAAGATTGAAACTTGGAATGCCTTTAGATAGCAGTTTCAAACATTGGACTGTAACTCCTAGAAGACCACCATAAAAACTGTGTATTGACTTTTTGGTCTGTTTATGATTTAATATAAGATATGGTAAAGCTTAGAGCTGTTTCTCGCGACGTCGCGACTCGTCGCGACGAGAATCGCCAAAGTCGCGAGATGCAGCGTCGCGACGAGTCGCGATTGGCGGCGTCGCGAGAAATCGCGACCAGCGCGAGATGTTTGGATTTCTTCGATTTTTCTACTTTGTGGCATATGTAACTAGTTTTTTCCAGTGTTAAACTTAGTTAGTTTTTACCCGAATTTTATTATCAAACTTTATCAATAATTTCAAAACTATATATACATATTTTTATTATTTATAATAATTATTTGTAATTAATTTATTTCAAAATTAATATTTAAATATGTTATAATTATTATTTTGTAACATATTAATAAGTTTGATTTATATGTTCGTTTTTAATTTGTAACATATGTTAATAAATATTAATTTGTAACATATTAATAATTTGAACAAATTTAATCAACAAATATATAATTAAATACGATAAGACGAGATATTAAAAAAAAGAAGTTGTATTATTCATTGTGAATATTACAATAAGGTGGAAGAGAGCTGTAAATATTCAGTGTAAATATTACAAGATGCCTCACTAAAACCTCTCTTGTAAAACCCTCCTTAGGGACATAAAACCAAGAGAGGAAAGAGCACATCATTACTCGGGGAACATTGCGTTGAATCTTTCCGTCATTATCTCCAGATCGCTTGGCTCGGAGCGTTCGGCAATCACGGGGGGGTTGAACAACAAATCATTCAACACCACAATCTGCTCGACGTGTGTGTTGGTGGTTGACGCCCGCCGGTCGTTGATGAGATATTGAGCCGTGCTAAAAACGCTCTCCGAAGCAACGCTGGAAATGGGGATGGACAGTATATCCCTCGCCATTCTTGCCAATAGCGGAAATCTGTCCCGTTGAATCTTCCACCACCTTATCACATCGAACTCGTCAGAGTCTTCGTCGAATAGCAGGCCGTAGTAGCGCTTCAATTCTGTCGGTTGGCCGTCCGTGTCGCCCGCCAACGGCGTAGTGGATTCCCCGCGACTAACCCGTTGCTTGAGTCTCCGGCTGAAGTCGTATCCCGTCTTGGTTGGGCTTGCCATCACTGCCCTTTGCTCCTCCTGTGAGTTGAATTGAGGGAACCGTTTGTTGTATTCACTGTACAATTCATAAAAAGCTTCGTTAACAACATTAACATAATTACGATAATCCACCCCTATGTTTTCTCCGATCGCTATCATCATTGGCCCATATGCATCCGAAACATGAGGGTCTAGAATAGCACCGAAGCAAAACGAAAACGGGGGTGGATCCCAATACGACTTGAATTTTGCAACCATAGACTCAATAAGCGGCGAAATAATAGGGTCGTTTTCGAATTCTTTGAAAGCACACGAAATTTGATAAAGACCCGAAAGACCATGATTCAAAGAAGGTTTATTTTGGTTAGAAAAATTTAAAGTAACAGCATAAAAAGGTTTGAGGAAAGCGAGGAATTTCTTCGCGGTAGTCCATTCCGCCTCCGTGATCCGCGCCTCCGGAGGGAGTTCCTGTCCGAGGAAATGGTCCAATGGAAGCCTCTGTCTACACACAACTGAAATCATTAAATACGTAGAGTTCCATCGCGTATTATTATCTAAACCAAACTTATTAGCTTTATGATTGTGGTCTTTACAAAATCGTCTCCACCTATTGGTGGTTTGAGGATGCCGGATCCAATCAACAATGCCGCGTAATTTTTCAACATGGTGTGCAATATGTCCCTCGCCCGTTCGTGCAATTAAATTAATTATGTGACAAGCACACCGTTGATGTAAAATATTTCGAAATTCGTGCAATTAAATGATTATTAAATCTCAAGAAATTCGTTTCTGATGTGGAAGATCAGTCGGAACCGCAACCACAGAGCATACTAAGACTTTCAAGAGACGTAGCAAATTAATTAATTAAAATAAAATAATTAAATTAAATTGGAAGGTTTTTAACTTATTAAGTAACCATATAAAGGTTAATTAAATTAATAAGATTAAATGATTATTAAATCTCAAAAAATTCGTTTCTGATGTGGAAGATCAGTCGGAACCGCAACCACAGAGCATACTAAGACTTTCAAGAGACGTGGCAAATTAATTATTTATTCTAAAATAATTATAATAATAATAAAAATAATATTAAAATAATAATAATTAAAATAATTACCCCGTTTCCGGTCGCGGACGTCGAGCACGTCGAGGACGTTGGACGGAGCCTTCGCCGGTTTCGTTGATCGAGAGTGGAGAACCATCGTGGTACGAGCCAACAACAGAGGAACGGTGTGGGCCCTCCTCTTCGGCAAGATTGCGTCTTTGAGGCGGTTCCTCCGGCGGTTGAGATGGGCCCTCCATACGGTCGTCGGCGGGTCCTCCTTGAAACAAAAGTTCAAAAAATGGATCTCGGGCGTAGGTTGGATTTGATGCCGGAACGTGCGTCGGATAATTTGGATTTGGTGGGGAGGGAAGTGTTTCTACAACGGGAATGTAGCCCTTGGGCGTAGGTTGCGATTGCTCCCCGGCATTAAAATCAGGAAACAAATCCCTAGCCGCCCTACGACCCCCGGAACTACCACCGCTTCTTCGAGACATAATGGGAAATTTGAGAACTTGAGAGCTTTAGAGGGAAAAAACTTAGAGAGTTGAGAGAATTTGAGAGAGAGTTGGAAGATTGTTGGTGAGGAAATGAGGGTGGGAGAGGTGGTATTTATAGGATTTGAGAAGAGAGTTGGGTGGGTGAATAATTATTGAGGTGGGTGAAGTGGGTGAATAAAGTTGGGTGAAAAATATTGAAATTTGAAATTTTTGGGTTGGAATTCGAGTAAAGTGGGTAAAAATTATGGTTGAGTAATTAATTTCGGGTAAAAACATAGTATTAATGCCACAAAGAAACACATTTTCTCCCCCTCCCACGGATTGCTGACGTGGCTCAGCGAGAGCAGTCGATCGCCCATCACGCGGATCGACCAGACGCATCGCGACGACGCGCAGGAATCGCGACTCGTCGCGACTCCACGCCTCGCGTCGCGATGCGTCGCGACTCCACCCAAACCATCGCGACTCGTCGCGATTCTGGGATTGGAGTCGCGAGTTGCAGCTCTAGTAAAGCTAGAGACTTGAATAAATATTTAATAAATCAATAAAGAAAGAAAGAAAGAGCGCACGTATGTCAATCACCATGTTCCCAACACAGGTTTTTTTGGAGGCATGTGTGAGAATGAGATAAACTCTATTGACTCTGCAAATAATTGATTTTCTTTTTTGCATCGGGTATAATATTATTAAAGGAGTAGTTTATTAATGTTGCATGAGAATGATGCGTATAATTTGCTTTCAAATAATCACATCAATCGATATTTTTGGAGTCTTGCATTATTGTTATTTGTAGTTCGAAATCGAATGAAAAATAAAAATAAAAATTATGCTTAGCTAAGCTAAGCATGATTAAGAGTTTGACCTTTTTGCTTCAATGATTGGAATTTTTTGCCTCATATAACATTTACTATCTAGCTACGTACCAACCTTTAAGAAATGACATCTCTATTTGTAATATTAACTTACTAATCCACTACTTATCTTAAGAAATCACTCGTAGACGTATAAATTAAAAAATTATTAACTTTAAATGAGATCGGAAGTTAGAAATTAAACGAAGATTAAGAACTTGCCGGTCGACTCTTTTATTAACTTTTTTCACGTAAAAATAACGATGGTATTCTTCGCTCAGTGTCGGCTTATAGTGCTAATTTGAGTTTATATATACAATAACTCAAGACACTAATTTTTCTTTGTTTCATAATAATGAAAATCATTTTGTAAATGTTTAAGTGTATGTTGACAATTTAATTTTTCTAATACTTATAAAAAAAAATCACTAACAAGTATTACTTTTATTTTATATATAAAAAAATAATTGCACATAACAAATTCTTCTCTTCATTTTTAATCTTACTTAAATTAAATACCTTCTATTAGTCAATGTCAAAGAGGAATAATTTCCCTTAGGTGCTAGTAGTAACTAACCTAACCTATTAGCATAGCATTAGCAAAACTTGACTTGAATTGGTTGTGGGTCATTAAGAATCTTTGAAAGATCAAGCTTAAATGAAGACGTGCATTGATTTGTGTGAGAAAAAGATTGTCTTTTTATCATTAAAGTAGAGATTTATGACATATATATAGAGTAGGGAAGTACATATCTCTTTCTCTCTGTAGCCTCTTCTCATCAATGCCAAGGTCCACTGCTTCAATGAGGAGCATCAATTCTTCGATCTCTTCTTCTCATGGGCAAAATCGTAGATAACGAGGTAGGGTTTTTTTTTTTTTTTTTTATATATACAAATAAAAAAAATATTTCCATGAAATAAAATGCATGCAAAATTTCAAAGTAAGTTGCCCATGTCACGGATAAAAAGCATTGACTATTATTTCACTCACCTACCTTATTTTAAAAATTGAAGTTTTAAACTAATCATCTAGCTAATTTTGGTATAATTTGAGTGGTTCATATTTTATATATATTTTTTAAATAATTTCTTCGATTAAAGAGGCTGAATGATCAGGACACAATTTTCAAAAGCTAAAGATACAAATTATATTACTCTTAACTGATTCTTACTAAAGATTGTGTTAAATTGTGTTGAGATTAAACCCAATGATAAAAATAAAAACAAAAAATGATGTAAAAAATAATAGTCTAATTTTATTAGTTGCATTCGCTCGACAAAGAGAAATCAGCACCAAAAGTACCACAAATATGGATTACTAATTAAAATTACACGTGAATTGCATAAATAAGACCTCTGAGAGGTGTACGATTGGCTTCATTATACAGCATAGGATCTTGAAAGCGGCTTGAGAACTTTACACTTAAACGTACATGTATATATATATATATACACATATATGCAAAGACAATTTTTTGGTTTAGATGGTGTGACCCACAAGTACGAATTAATTAATGAATATGTACAAAAGATGGTGCAATCAAAGAGGTCGTAGTGAAGCGTGTGTTTTGTGTGGCTCATTAGGGTTTTGAATACACGGTCATATCTCTAACCACATGCTCATCTTTAATCATCCGTACACTAGGTGTACATATATGACCAAGATATATACAGTTAGGTCTAAATCTAATCAGGCATATTGGTATTATTATATATATGCATTGATCATATCATATCATTATTCATATTTGGCCGTTTAATATCTCCGTTTAATATCTCCGATTATATATATGAGTCTCGTTTTTCTTTTACCTTTGCCTAAAAGCAGGTGGCTTTGTCTTCGAGTGGCTCGAAAGTTTGATGAGAAAGCGACGTGAATAAAAGTGTAAAATCCATGGAGATCCTTGGAAAGGGATTTGACATAAAAGATGCATTCGATAATATAATTCATTTAATCTCGTCCCTTTATATTTGCCAAAAATATGTCGTGCATATCACAACTGTACATAAGTAACCTTATGTCTTATATATATTTAGACGATCTTTCAATTGGTATGACATCTTTTCCATGAAAACACCATCATGTATAGATGAACATCATTTTTCAAGCAAGAGATGTGGTACTCGTACCTAATTCCTATATACATATACATACATATATAATTATATAAATCTATGGAATATATATTAGCTAGTAACACAAATAGGTTGAAATCGAGAGTTGGTGATCATATTCTAAAATTCGAAGAAAAAAAATAGTAATATATCCGATACCTATGCCCAATATGGATGCCCGAAAATTTTGATACCTGTCTGTCTAAGATCTATATGTACATGTTTTGTATTTTCGGCATAACTCACTAATTTTTTTTCAAACTATTTCAAACGACATATGGTTGGAAAGCTAAAAGATATATCTACAACTTTGTTGTTTTACGTTTTGGCAACAAAAAATAAATACAAATACAAAATATCAACCGAAACATAAAACTGTATGGACAATATTTGTTGCGGGCGAATTTTTATATATTTAAAGACCTTGTAGGATAACATTTCAAACACCATAGTTGTAGATCAATCTTTTAGCTTTCCACCTGTAGTAAAATATGGACAATCATTGATTGACTTATGCTAAAAATACGAATGATATATATGCACTAGAAAACAATAAACGTTGTCATTTTTCGAATTTAGGAACATTCGTAACAAAATACAGAGCTTTTCCTCTTTTTGGTACTAGTTAATAAATTTTCCCTATACATCTATGTATATTTTAAGTTGCGCTTCAAAGTTCAAACTACGAGCCTACAACTGAAAAGTTTGACAAAATTTTTTTCCGTTGTTTTTAACTGACATGAAAAAAGGCAGTTCGTTCACACCCTAGCTTTAGCCAAAACCCTAATTCATTACAGAAACTATAAGATGAGATCAACGTATTATAGTATTATACTTGGTCCTAACGTACGGGTTAAATTATATTTTTTTAGGGTAAAACTTGTGGCCGATATTTATAGTGCTCATAATACAAAAAGTTTTACCTAAACATAGAAACTCTTAAAAGTAATTTACAAGCGAAAAAGTGCATGTATATTTTTACAAATATTTATTTGTATTACTATTTTTTATTTCATTGCGATTTTATTTTGTTATTTGAAATTAGGCGTAATCAGCACACTGGACTTCATCAATAATAATAAATTAATGTATATTTCTTAAAAATTGCGGTAATGAAACTCCTATATCAGGATGTTTGATATGAACCTTTTTACGTGTATGTTCAATTATATGACAAGTGACGTACGACACGTTACTGTATATATATCATATTGCTCGAAACTTCTTTGAATTTTCTGAACCTTAACGTAAATAATTTAAATATAAAACTATAAAATAAATGCATATGGCTATGAAGATAAATCTCGCAGATACATATACATATTTATGTATTTAATGGATGCGAATGGTGGATATGCTCGTGTGTGTAAGTGACAAATGGCATGATGGAGACCCTTTAAATTATAACATATTATGGTTTTTAATTATCTAGGGAGATTTAATTGGCTTTAAATTCAAATGATTGAGTTTTAGTGAGAAGTTTTGCCGACACAGTTTCATATCATTTGTCTCCAAATAATTGCATATATGTTGTATAAGCTGTTTGACTCTCTTTTTCCATCGAAGACTAGCTTGATATTATTTGAATTTGCATGTATGAGAGTAATATTAGATATTCATATTTCACAGTGTCAGTCAACAGGAGCGGGCCCATAATATAAATTTTGAAAGGATTTAAAAAATAATAATTGAGTAAGTAGTATTTAACTAGAAAGTGTTAAAAAAAAAAAGAGAATTGAAAAATAAAATTTTGAAGGAATTAAAGCCCTAATTATAAGGGTCTGGCTACCCTGAGTTTACAGGGCAACTAATGCAGGCTGCAAACCAACTGAATAGACGGCCGAGTTTTTAAGAATCTATTTTCCAATAATAACATATTTTTAAAAGTAAAGTTGTCCGATCTCTAAATTCACAACGGAATTTGCCCATCAAAAGTTAACCTATGAAGAAGGCAATCCGTGGTCAAGTCAACATTGAACACGCAAAATAAATACAAGACGGGCAGGGTAACGAGATGCCCTTCGGTTACCAGTACATGTTCAAGTTGAAGTAGAAGTTATTACAATTTTGGAGAGCGGAGGGTGGGACCAGAGAGGGAAGAGGAATGTCTACCCACACGCGTGCACGCATGCATGTTCAGAGTTAAGACCCTCTGCTTCAATTTGCTTCACTTATTTATAAATTATTATAGTAATAATAATAAAAAAAAATATAAAAATAAAGTAGTGATGTACACTGCTTCCAGTTGCACGAGGGCCTGTATTTTGTCCTCTTCTGCTTTTGCGCTGCCAGAAATGGGTATCTATCTTCCAATTATTAGGCCTCTAAATTATTGAATTGAATTGAATTTGAAACCCATCACACCAAGATATGCACTACCTATTAGCACTCCTTTTCGCAACAAGGATATCAAAACATTCATGCATTTTCTTTTCTTTTTTCCCTATTATCATAACTCTGCTTTTTCATGGATATGAATATGAATGTGAATCATTTGGTATGCCTTCTTGTTTCCTAGAATAGGATATCCATGAGTTATTTGGCTAATTACTTCTCAAAAAGAGACCTCAATTTTGACCAACTATGACAACAAGAATCCAACGTTAAAATTAGAGACAAAAGTATTAAGTCAATAAACGTGAGTTGACATCTCAATTTATTTTTCCGTTGAATTTAAGTGAGAAAATGCTAGGATAGCTAGATGAAAACATAAAAATGCATTTTAAGTATAATTTAATAGCAGTATGATAAAAAAAAAATTAGATCCTAACATGCCAGGTTTATTGATTTTGGATATTTTGCTGTCATTTTTTTTATTTTCACTCCTATGCTCTCAATTAGAAAATATATATATATATATATATATATATACTTTTACCATGAATATTTCTTTTTGCTTACAAATGGACAAGAGAATTCACTAAAATTGTGTCGGTTCATTATCTATTAATGTGTAGTTGGCTGGTTGAGCAGAATGTTCGAAGTATTTTCAATGATGTATTGATTTTTTATTCTTTTTTATTCAGTATTTACTCGCCCAAATGATTCATCAAATCGCTCATAGTTCATAGCAACGCAGAACTTAAGAATATGCACTTTTTACACATACTTTACAATGTAGGGTCAAATTTTTAATGACCTATGACTTTCATATTAGTATGCAATTTAAATACATTATTGAGGTTGAGATTGAAATTTCACTATCTTTCAAGTGTTCTATTATTACGTCTTATTTTCCCCTAAATCTTATATAGATCAATTAGTATTGCTTATATTTAATTTTATCGCTTCGGGTAATGTTAGTCAATGTCAAGTGGGACGAAGCTAAAAATTTATATAAAACAAATTGTTATAAAATTTATTTTGATAAGTAAATGAAAGTAAATTAGTTTGTAAATCATATTATAAAATAAATGTTAAAATATAATTCCTAATCAAGTAAGAAATCTGTGATAAGCCTCAACGGATATTTAAAGTTAGAGTGTTTCTTTAATTATATTCTTTTTGTCGTTCTTCATAAATAAGCAAGTTGTCTTGGTGGGCAATCTTAAGCTTTAAACTCCAGCTTAATTTTGCTTTTGCTTTTGCTTTTGTGGTTGAAGGTGTATTCAAACAATTCCGGTTGAGATCATAGTGGATCATGATTTGCAAGCGGCAAGTAGACGTACCTTCCGCATTAAGGACAAACTTCTGTAATTTATGGTGTTAATTTCTATTTTGTTTCGCCATTTACAAATCTTGTTTTAGGAATTTGGTCAAAATTCCTAACAACTGGTATCATGTTGCAATCGAGGAGACGATGGCTGGCGACGATAGATCGATGCATGTAATGGAAAAGTTTGATAGTATTTTGCGCTGTGGAAAATGCCATTAGAGGTTTAACTCTTTGGCATAAACCTTCATCTCCTTCTAGGTATAAAACCAGTAGACATAAACGAAGCAGAGTGGGTGCTTGACTGAATGTTTTGGCGGTTGTATAATTGATATTGTCGAAAAATACTGCGCACAATGTAGCGTAAAGAAGACCACTGCAAGCATGATGAAAGTTTTGTCTGACATGTACAATAAGCTCCCATCAAACAACAAGGTGTACTCCACGACTACCTACAATGAGTGATTTGTGATTAAAAAAAAATACTAACATTGTATGGATATAAATTCTCATCTGCTCGTGTTCACCTAGAGTTTGAGGCATCAATGACAATTTTGTGCACGCAATGTTTGCATTTTAAGCAATTACTTACTCATTTTAAATCCAAATAAAATTATTCAACTTTTAAGTCATGTTACAAATAAAAATTGAATTTGTTAAATTTCACGCATCTTAAATTATGTCACCCATATTGACTACTAGAAAGTGATTTTTCCTTCATAAATCCCTCATCTTACAAAAAGTATGACTTATATTCTTTTTCTTTTTTTTTACAACTTTTTTAGTGATATAAAAAAGTTATAAGTAATTATATTTTTAGTAAACTCGCCGGCGTGAAATTTCACATGATTATATATGATTTGATCATGTTTTTGTCTTTAATTTTTTTGTTTTTTGACAATAGATGAGCTACAACAACTTCATATACGTTGACAACTGACTATAAATTCTCTTATAATAGCCTAAAGTGTAATTCAATACAAAAATTAAGGCACTATACGTCAATCCGATTGTCATCTAGTTGTCAAAATTGGCACAATCATAATCAATTGAAGCAAAAATATAGTAAAATCATATACAACTACATAGAATTTACGTCATAAAGTTAACTCAATTTTTTTTTCTTACTTATGTCAATGTTTTATATGATTGAAATTTATCATAAAAAAGTAAATATTTTTAGAGGGTTAATGACGGCAAAAATACTCAAAGTTTGGTCAAAGAACCCCTCGTGTACTTAAAGTTTAAAAGTTGTGGCATAAATACCCAAAGTCGCATTTCGAGAGTTGACCGCTCCATTCTCGTGACGCCGTTAACTTACCCGTTAAGTCTGGCCACGTGGACAAATCTGTTTTATTAAGTGTAATCATTAGGGGTTCAATTAGTTGAATTAAATAGTATTAATTAGGGGTTTAATTCGTTGTTTTGTCGTAAACGAGGCTGATGTGGGCTCGTCCACGTGGCAAAAATTGTTATGTCAGCAACCCACGTTTGTCCATATGGCCAGAGCTAACGGGTACATTAACGGCGTTGCGAGAATGGAGTGGTCAACTCTCTAAATGCGACTTTGGGTATTTTTGCCACAACTTTTAAACTTTGGGTACACGAGGGGTTCTTTGACTAAACTTTGAGTATTTTTGCCGTCATTAACCCTTTTTAGAGCAAATATTCCTTAAATATAACTTTTGTTTTTAAATTGCTTGGCTAATTGAGCAAACAATTAAAAAGCATTATTAATCTTTCTTTTGAATTCTAGCCGACCCCGGAGTCAATGGAAGTAAAAGCGCAGAGAAAGCAAGATAATAAATGAAGGCCAAGCACCTTGAGAAGAAGTTATCATCTGCCATAACTTGAGACTCGAAATCTCACTTCCCAAACTCTAGAAAAGAAAAATAATAATTTTAAACAACTACACAATATTGTCCTTTTCACTGGTAAAGAAAGAAAGGAGGCCAATTTCACAGAGACTTTCACAGTTCGCTAGATAAAGACTCTGCTCATTTGTTTGTTGTTTAGCTCTTGACTGACGTCTTTATCCTTACACAGAATGATGATTGAGTGCACGTGTGGTAGGTCTCTCCACGTGCATCTGTTTTATTCATTCAATTCGTTCATTTGTCTCCTTCTCTCCTTATGCCTTATTCCAATCAATCTACTAACCTCACGTGCTATACACGTGCCCAATTCTATGGCAACTGAAATCGGGCTCAAACCCCGGTTTTTTTGCCAAATATTGAACCCGCTATGCTTATGCAATTTAGGGCTTAAAGCGAGTCCGAAACTCGAATAATTTTTTTTCCGGCCAAATCTAGAATGCGGACTAGGATTCCGGATTTCGGAAAATCAAAACCCGAACCCGGTTTTACAAGTTCAAAACCTGGATTTTAATTTTTGGGTTTAAACCCGGTTTTCAAATCAAAATCCTAATTTAAAACCCGGATTCAAATTTAATAAAAAAGAAATAAAAACTTATTTTTTATTATAAAACATATTTTTAATACTATCTTTACTTAATTAATGCTTTAAGTTACAGAAGTCTTAAAACTTAAAAATATAGTTTTAAAAAGAAGAGAAAATTTACATAAAAATTAGAGAAAAACAAATAAAAAATATTTTTTATCGGGTTTGAGTAACCTATAACTCGGGTTTCCACTTTTTAACCCGTCTACCCGAAACCCACATATGATTATAAACCGGATCTGGTTTTTGAAAAGTCAGATTCGTTTTAGCTTGGTTTTAATCCGGATGCGGTTTAAAACTCTCAGTTTCGGGTTTTATTTACACCACCATTCTGCATAATGTAACAATAGAATTATTTTTAGTCGATATTCCTTATACGTC
Organism: Parietaria judaica; assembly: GCA_954871525.1. Classification (NCBI taxonomy): domain Eukaryota; kingdom Viridiplantae; phylum Streptophyta; class Magnoliopsida; order Rosales; family Urticaceae; genus Parietaria; species Parietaria judaica. The sequence goes on from OX940869.1 coordinate 17,003,824, forward strand.
CAATCAATTGGTATAGAAAAATTCAATTTCTATTCCAAAAAATTGTTAAATTAATTTTATATTCTACCGAACACTTAGGCAATTATCAAGTATTTAAAAAAACAGCACGGTTCTTACATGTGAAGTAACATGGGGTTTCACTTTAAAACCAATTGAAAATGAGGAGAGTAACCTCTTTGTTGTTCTAAATGATTGGATATTCGCCAAAGAATCAAATAAGAATATGAAAGTAAGAAGGAAAATACGGAGAAATGTTGAAAAATAAAGAACAATATTAGAGAATATAAGATAACATGGAGAGAATATAATATTTAATTGTATTGGTATTTCTTAATGCTTCACAATAGCCTCTGTCTATAGGCTCATATCATGTACATGAGAAGACATAACGTTAATGACATATTAATACAAATACACATTAATCTATACATAAATAGAGGAAATAGAAAAGCCAAAAGACTTGTAACATAAATATAGAAACTACTCCATGCAAACCGTCATCTCAGAAGCCTCCTTGAATTGAAGAAGTCATCCAACAAATATATATTCATAACACTCCCCATTTGGTCAACAAATCTGCAAGATTGTCAGAAGAACGAATTTGGCAAATATCAATATCTCCTTTTATGTAGCCTCCTTTTTGAAGTTCATGAGTAAAGAATAACTAAGGAAAAATGTGTTTTGTTTTGTCTCCTTTGATGTAGCCTCCTTTGATCTGAGCTATACAAGATGTATTATCTTCGTAAAAGACAGTTGGACTTCCATTATCTATTGAAAGATCGCATGATTCTCGAATATGATGGATTAAAGACCTTAGCCATACACATTCACGACTTTCTTCATGAAGAACTAATAACTCATTGTGATTTGAAGAAGTGGTTGTAAGGGTCTCTTTTGTTGAGCGCCATGATATAGCGGTGTCACCATATGTAAATACATACCAGTTTGTGACCGTGCTTTGTAGGGATCAGATAAATATATGGCATCAACATATCCAATTAATCCGGAATTCGAGTCCGATGAATAAAATAAGCCCATACCATAATATTCCTCAAAGATATCTTAAAATTTCCTTAACATCATTCTAATGTCTTCGAGTCGGAGAAGAACTTAATCTTGCTACCAAATTAACAGAAAATGTTATCTGATGACAAGTCACTAGTACAAATATGTGAGTTGAGAACTTGTTAAAACAATCCTTGAAACCTTGGAGGACTGTTTTGAAACGTGGTTGATACACCAGTGGTATTTTGTGAGCATAGATTTGAGAACAGTTTTGAAACGTTGTTGAAAATCAGGTCTCGCCACGGCAAGATTATAGCATGCCTCGGCGTGGGACTTTCCACAACGTTTCAGAAGTGTTGTGGAAATTAAAAAAATAAAAAAATAAAAAAATCGTCCAAAAATTACATTTTATAAAATTTCACTGGAATATAAAATATTAATGCTCTATTTAATGACATAATAGTACATTGTCATTAAATATACAAATTTATGTACATTGTCATTACAAAATCCCCACATATAAAGTCCCTTGTAACACGAATAAAGAATACTAAAAGCCAACCTCCAATTCAAATAACTCTAACAATTCCGACAACATAATTCTAAATGTCAACCTAAATTGCCGAGCAATTACAATAATACATTGCTGAATACATAGCCGGGCATCGAACTGCATTGCGGTGACGAAGCCGATACTCAAGGTTGCCTAGCTAACAAAATGTCAAATCACATTCACGCACCATTTCCATAATACAACACAGAAAGCAAAGAGGTGGAAGTACCTTGAAATGCACTCAGAGATCAGACCCTCTTGCCTTGCAAACTTAAAAAAAAAATACATGAAATCTGATGTGAGCTCAACAAACCAACTCCGAAGCTCGTCTAAAAGATGAATATCAGATTCGAAACAAAAAAAAAAAATGGAAACGCTGAAAACAACATAGAAGAGAACTCACACTTGGTTGAAATGCCGGGATCTCTTTCGAGTACTTAACTTGAAAAAAAAAACCATACAAAAATACAAAGTGAGCCATTAGGCCATGATACACATATTCACCCAAATCAAATATCAAATGAAGTTAAAAACTAACAAGCAGAATACTATCCCTAGAAAATCAATAATAAGAAATATAAAACCCAAAAAAAATAAAGAGAACCGAAATTGAAAACGCAATAAAACAATAAGAAACTAACCTTCGACTGAGAGGGGCGTGAAAGGAGGAGGTAAGTTGACGAGAAGCAGACCCTGAGGGGGAGGTGTCGCGAAGAAAAGCTGTTGCTGAAGCTGTGACGAGCTGAAAAGCAAATGAAGAAAATCAAGGTTATGTTGGACATATGTGTCCTTAAACAAGATATTTTATCCATTTGTAAAAGATTATGACAAGTCGTTGAATAAAGATGATGCTTATTATGATAATCTTATTATAGTTTCTGGTAGAGTAAAATAAAATGTTCGATTCCTTAGTTCATAAATGATGCAATTATGTTATTATTATCACAACAGAGTCAATGTGAGGAAGAATTAATAATCATAATAAATGAACTTAAAATGTCCGTGACCTGATCAACTGGGTGGGAGCCCATTAATCGTATAAGGTCATTAATGTAACTAAGTGACAATCCTATTCTGGATTTTGTGTGTGTCACACTCACTAGAAGTGCATTAAGTATGAAGTGTCTTCATACTGGACTGGACCTGACTTAAACTCCGGAAGTTATCATATAAGACCGTCACTGATAACTTGGAGTTGAGTCACTAGTAGATGATCAAATGGATATTCGATCTAAGTCCTGAGTGATCTTGAGTCCAAGCTGCTGACTTGATTGTTCTTTGATTTAACTGTTAAAGAACATGAAATATTACCGCTGTTCCCAACACTATTATTTTGGGAACATGATAGTCAGCAGTAAGGGTAGCTTGGTCATAGACATGGGTATCACACAGCTCTCTTCAGAGTGATGATGATTCCCTTGATTATCGGTGGTGAGAAGTGAGAGGTACCCGTGCGCAACTTATGAATCGAAACCATAAGTGGGTCACTCATAATATTACTGACTGAGTCAAGGATGAAAATGCAATGAGGGGCATAACGGTAGAAACTGCCTGCTCGTGTGTGGATCATCAAGTGAAAGATCAATAACCCGAATTTGATTGTATCAATGGACACCCTGCTGTTATAAAGGGAATAATATATACCGTATCACTAAAGAGTGCAGCCTCGGGTCTATAGTGGAATCACTTCGAGGTTTGACGAACAACTAGCAGTTTATTAGAGCTTAAGTGATACGGGTCCATGGTCCCCAGGATAGCTCCGTAACGGATGATACGTACGTGATTAAAATACATTCTGGATAATGTTTAATCATTTGGCTTGTCTTATAAAACTGAAAGGTCTGTAGCAGACGTCAGATAGTTTTATCGTTAGCGTGGCAAAAGTACCATATTTTGGTACACGAAATTAACTGATAAAAGAAAGTTAGAATTTAGATTTTCTATCAGCACCATATTGTTGGAAATTAAATTCTAAGCAACTTTGCTTTTTGAACCGAGTCATTTCGACTTACGGTTAGTGATTTATGGATTTTCTAAGTTTATGATCGGTTCGATAAACTTTGAAATTAAATCACATGTCACGAATTTAAATGATGGTGTGGCACCATAACATTTTAATGTGTGATATTGAGATCAGGAAATATTAATATAATTTAATTATTTGGATTTAATTATTAATATGTTATTAATAATTAATTAATAATTAATAAATTTATATTAATAAATAAAAATATATTTTTATATATTGTTACATGTGTAAATTCGAATTAGGGTTTGGTGATAAGAAACCCTAGCTAAATTCGAATCCATGAATTGAAGATTTTTATTTTTGCGGCATAAGTACCTATTGTTTGGTATTTTGGCAAAAACCCTAAAATCAATTTAATCCATTGGATCGGTTGTGATTTAATATAAACCGTTGGATTGAGATAATTGATTTGAAAACTAATGTAATTCGAAATTGAAACTTGGTGACCAAGTTTAGGTATTTCGAATTTGCTTAATTAATTATGTCTGTTAGATTGGTTTTGAGATTTAATCTTTAACTGTCGGATTAGAAATTAATTAATATTATATATATGATATATAATTCGAATAATATTGTGGATAAGAGTTCGAATTAGGGTTTTGTAAAACCCTAGGGTATTTGACTTTATCTCTAATTGATTTGATGATCCATTGGATTGGTTTAAGATTTATTTTTAACCATTGGATCTAGATAATCATCATCAAATTCGAATATATATATATAATATAATTCGAATATTTATAATATGATGATAAGATTAAATTTTTTGATCTTATCTTGTATTATTATTTAATTAAATCCCTGATTAATTATATCCATTGGATTTAGATGAGATTGAATCTGGACCATTGGATTGAAATAATTAATTATATTTAATTAATAGAATTCGAATAATGGGAGGGAAAATCTCCAATTCGGTTACGGTTTGAGCCTATAAATAGGAGGCTCATTCTACACATTTTTCACACCTTTCCCCAGAGAAAAATTCGAACTCTCCCTCTCTCTCAGGGTCTGCGAATTTTCTCTCTGATCTCTCTTTTCTGGTTCGGTTAGGAGACTATTTCTCCGGAAACTTAAAAAGAACCATCAGTTAAAATTTTGCGACGGAGTCCTGCCGGCGAAGCCAACGCTTCGGTACAAGGATTCCAGGAGAATATCCCGGAAGATCACGGGAGTTTTCCTCAGCACTGGCGGAGCCCTGCCCGATTCAAAACGCGCAGCCGGAAGTCGTCAATTGAGGTACGGCCTTATGCATTGGGTTAATAAATGCAACCATTTACTGCTTTCTATTTATTTCCTATTATGACTAGATTATTAATAATGATTTATGAATATTAAATTACATAATATTTATCAGATCTTGGGATATGGACATTATCCGATATTCGGACCGTTGTACGGATAACAAGTTTTCCGCTTTAAAATAATTTTTAAATGTTACCCGGACGGTCTAGAGGTACAATTCGTGATAATTTTCAAGGAATCCGAGACGTGATTCCCAACAATTGGTATCAGAGCCAAGTTTCAAGGATAAATAATTACGTAATTTAATTAATGGGTTTGAGAACGAATTATTTGATGAATAAAATTAATTATTTAAAATTGAAATTTTGAATTTCTAGATATTTTAAATATTAATTTAAAATAAGAAAATTACCCGACCCGAAAAATCGGACTGGGTAGTTGGACCGGGCTGCCTTGGTAGCCCAGCCCGAGAATTCCGCAGAAAGCAGGGGCTACCGCTGCAGCCCCAGGGAATTCGCAAGGGCAAGGCCCACGGGCCAGGCCGACGAGCAAGGCCCTCGCCAAGGCCAATCGGCCAGGGCAAGGGCACCCGTGTGGGCCTGGCGGGCTGGCCGCAGGCCACGCTGCCTGGCAGCGGATTGGGCTTGCAGGCCCAGCCCGAAGTGCCAGGGCAATGCCCTGGCCTACCCGTGGGCTTCCCTGCCCATTCCACGGTCATGTGGGCCCGGGCTTAAGCCCGGAGGGCCCACGTGCAACTTTTTTTTTATATGGGTCGGATTTTTAATTCGACCAGGATCCCGTGTATTAATTATTAATTATGAAATTAATATTTATGAATTAAAATTAATTATAATTAATTAATATGAATTAAAATATGGATGTTATTTCCGGATAAATAACATTGTCTTATTTTAATTAATTCATAAAATTAAATATGGATGTTATTTAATAATTAAATAACATTGTCTTATTTAATAAATTAAAATATGGATGATAATATTCGAAGAATAATATCATTGTCTTATTTTAATATTTCATAAATAATTATTAAAGGGCATTAAAATGTTTAATGATAATTCTTAGAGAATAAGTATCATTAATTATGAATATTCATCATACATATAATTTGATATAAACTATTTTCATAACCCTTAAACATAGTGTCTATGTTTAGATCATTATTAATATGTCTATATAGGATAGAGATAAATAATAAAGAGTAAATGTAAAAATGTTAATTATTAGTCGGAAAAATTTCAAACGTACAATCTTGCCTAAGGAAGAGGGAATCAAAAGTGGGGCCGATTCACCATCCACTTCTGGGTGACCGGTTAGAACCCCTCCCATCGACCTGGAGAGCGTACGTTTTGATCTATCACTACCGACGAGATAATAAACACATTTTTAGGGCTTATTTTAAAATTACGTGTCGTAATAAATGAAGCCAAAATATAAACTTTTAATGTGTCATTAATAGACAGTTTATATAATAAGTTTTTATAACTTAGTAATTAAAAACGTTATTTCCTAGAAACAATGGCAAGTATAGAATAAAACAAAGGTCTCCATTATTACTGTCACAAGGTCTGCTAACCACACCGTCTCGAGTCACCCTAGTGTGTCCATTCCCTAAGGAAGGTGTGCTTGTGGGAGGTTTGACACCGTGATAGTTCCAAAAGAATATGGGGACGGAGGAATCTTGGAAATGGACCGCGAGTCACCCTAGAGTGACCATTCCCTAAGGACGACATTTCCAAAAGGATCCCGAAAACTGAAAATAATGGGTTAAGCTTGCACGGAAGTTGGTGCTTCCCGACCGTCTATGGTGATAGTTAATAATCATAGAGGACTTTTGTAGTTCTTGTTATGAATATTAATTAAGTTTATGACTAAAACTTAGTTTAACCAAACTACACGGTTGATACCGCGAGTCACCCTAGAGTGACCATGCCACTAAGGACGGCAACGACGTGTACAGTCGGTTAAATTATCACGAAATAGTTAAAGGGTTTATTTAACGTTTTTCCCATGAACATGTTTGCATCATGTAACTATTTCAAATAAAATATTTTTTCTAAATATTCTACCTATAATAAAGTTTAATTAGTTTCTTTTTCAATGCCAGTCTAAAAATGTCGAATCCTATCATGTCACTGCTTTCGAACAACACTCTCGCCGGAAGTAACTTTCCAAAATGGAAGAGCAACATAAATATTGTCTTGATCAGTGAAAACATACGTTTTGTTCTCACCGATGAATGTCCCCCTGCACCGGCTGCTAACAGCGCCAGAGGTGTAAAGGAACTCTATGACTCTTGGATTCATGCAAACAATCGTGCTAAGGCATATATGCTGGCTAGCATGTCTGATTCACTGAGAGTCAAGCTAGAGGGAAAGGACGCTGCTTATGATATCATGGAATCTCTCCAAGGAATGTATGGAAAGCAGTCTGAGCAAGCTCAACATGAAGCGACTCGTCGCTACATGAATGCCAAAATGAAACCAGGGACATATGTTCGTGACCATGTCATGAGTATGACCAATTGGTTTAATGAGGCTGAGCTGCATGGGGCCGTGGTGGATGAGAAATCTCAGATCAGCATCATTCTTAACTCGCTGTCACCTGAGTTCGTTCCATTCACCAGCAACTACATTATGAACAAACTGAAATATGGTTTGACACAGTTAATTAATGAGTTGCAAACCTTTGATGACATCTCGGGTTTGGTCAAGAAAAAATCTGAATTGAACGTGATGTTCAAGAAAGGATCTTCTTCCAAAAACTCGAAGATGAAGAAAAGGCCCAGTCCTAAGAAGAAATGGGGGAAGAATTTCCAGCCAAAGACAGAAAGCAAGAAAGCTGCTGAGAAAGGAAGATGCTTCCTTTGCAAGGAAAAGGGACATTGGAAAAGAGATTGTCCCAAATTCCATAATGAAAAGAAGAATGAAACCGGTGAGTGTCTCACCTGATAAGTTACTTATCACACATTTGTTTTAGAAAGTCTTTTCTCCAAAGATCTAAAACTGAAACATGTGACATTCTTTGTTTTTCAGCAGCAGCTAAGGAGTGATTGCCGGAAGTCGTCCGAGAGTCTCAGAGATACATAATGGCGCAATAAAGAGGCTCATTTTTTATTTATTTACTCATTTATTTAATGTAAGGATCTCATGAAAGGCGATTTGAAAACCTTTCAATTTTTATTTTAAACAATCTTCATTATTCTTAAATAAAATTTATTTTTGATCCTATGCAATATTGAGTAAATATCTGAGTTCTTTAAACCTTTTATCAAAAGGGTTGATCATAGTGATGATAACACTATGATGGAAATTAAAGACAATACTTAAGTAATTGCTGAACCAAGTGACATGATGTCACAAGTATTTGTCAACAGTGTCTGTTGATGAAGAGAGTGCAGAAACCACGGTCCCAAATCAGAACCAAGGGGTACTCAGACGTAGTGGGAGGTTCAAAAGACCAGTTGAACGCTACGAGCACACCCAGTTGGAATTTCACCTAGCTGTCACAGACACTAGCGTTGAAGATCCCATAGGCTACAAGCAAGCTATGGTTGATCCTGATAAGGGGGAATGGCAGGAAGCCATGAACCAAGAAATAGAATCAATGGATTCTAATGAAGTCTGGGAACTTGTAGACTTACCGGATGGCTTCAAAACCATTGGCTGTAAGTGGGTATACAAGCGAAAGAGAGGAGTGGACGGGAAGGTTGAAACCTTCAAGGCTAGACTAGTGGCAAAGGGTTTTACCCAGAGGGAAGGTATGGATTTCGATGAGACCTTCGCTCCAGTCGCTAAGTACAAGTCCATCCGGATTCTCATGGCCATAGCCTATAGTCTCAATTACGAGATTTGGCAGATGGACGTCAAAACCGCCTTCCTGAACGGGTACATTGACGAAAACATCTATATGGACCAACCAGAAGGGTTCGTGCAACAGGGTCAAGAAGGGAAGGTTTGCAGATTACTTAAATCCATTTATGGATTGAAGTAAGCTTCCAGATCCTGGAATCTAAGGTTCAATGAAACCATCAAAACCTATGGATTCATTCAAAACGTCACTGAGGCCTGCATCTATAAACTCAATGACGAAACCGTGGAAGTTTTTCTTGTTCTGTACGTCGACGATATTCTTCTCATTGGAAACAGTGTGAAGAAATTATCGGACGTAAAGGCGTGGCTATCTACGCAATTCCAAATGAAGGACATGGGAGAAGCCAGTTATATTCTTGGGATCCGTATTTTCAGGGATCGCAACAACAGGCTTTTAGCCTTATCTCAAGCAGCTTACATTGATAAGGTGCTTGAACGTTTTGCAATGGCAAACTCCAAGGGAGGTAATTTACCGACCAGACATGGAGTGTTCCTCAGCAGGAAACAATGCCCAACTTCTCCGGAAGAGCAAGATGTGATGAGGCGAATACCCTATGCTTCAGCAGTGGGAAGTCGGATGTACTCTATGCAGTGTACTAGGCCAGACATCTGTTACGCTGTGGGAATTGTTAGCAGATACCAATCCAACCCTGGAATGGCTCACTGGACAGCAGTGAAGAACATTCTCAAGTATCTTCGGAGAACGAGAGACTATATGTTAGTGTTTTCAGGATCAGAACTGAATCCACTAGGATACACTGATTCAGACTTTATGTCTGATAGAGACGCGAGAAAATCAACGTCGGTAGCGGTGTACACCCTTGCTGGTGGAGCGATATTCTGGAGAAGCGTAAAGCAATCCTGTATCGCAGATTCCACAATGGAAGCTGAATACGTGGCAGCTTGTGAGCCAGCCAAAGAATCAGTTTGGCTCAAGAATTTCTACATAGAACTGGGAGTTGTTCCAGATGTAGATGGGCCCCAAACACTATACTGTGACAACAGTGGTGCGGTGACAAATTCTAAAGAGCCCAGAGACCATAACAAGGCGAAACATATAGAACGTAAATACCATCTCATAAGAGAAATAGTGCGTCGTTGCGACGTGAGGTTTGTGAAAATAGCTTCGGAAGACAATCTGGCTGATCCATTCACCAAAACGTTGCCAGAGAAAATATTCAGGAGGCATCTGGAAAGTATGGGTCTGAAAGACATGGGTCATCTTCTTTAAGTACAAGTGGGAGATTGTTGGACATATGTGTCCTTAAACAAGATATTTTATCCATTTGTAAAAGATTATGACAAGTCGTTGAATAAAGATGATGCTTATTATGATAATCTTATTATAGTTTCTGGTAGAGTAAAATAGAATGTTTGATTCCTTAGTTCATAAAGGATGCAATTATGTTATTATTGTCACAACATAGTCAATGTGAGGAAGAATTAATAATCATAATAAATGAACTTAAAATGTCCGTGACCTGATCAACTGGGTGGGAGCCCATTAATCGTATAAGGTCATTAATGTGACTAAGTGACAATCCTATTCTGGATTTTGTGTGTGTCACACTCACTAGAAGTGCATTAAGTATGAAGTGTCTTCATACTAGACTGGACCTGACTTAAACTCCGGAAGTTATCATATAAGACCGTCACTGATAAATTGGAGTTGAGTCACTAGTAGATGATCAAATGGATATTCGATCTAAGTCCTGAGTGATCTTGAGTCCAAGCTGCTGACTTGATTGTTCTTTGATTTAACCGTTAAAGAACACGAAATATTACCGCTGTTCCCAACACTATTATTTTGGGAACATGATAGTCAGCAGTAAGGGTAGCTTGGTCATAGACATGGGCATCACACAGCTCTCTTCAGAGTGATGATGATTCCCTTGATTGTCGGTGGTGAGAAGTGAGAGGTACCCGTGCGCAACTTATGAATCGAAACCATAAGTGGGTCACTCATAATATTACTGACTGAGTCAAGGATGAAAATGCAATGAGGGGCATAACGGTAGAAACCGCATGCTCGTGTGTGGATCATCAAGTGAAAGATCAATAACCCGAATTTGATTGTATCAATGGACACCCTGCTGTTATAAAGGGAATAATATATACCGTATCACTAAAGAGTGCAGCCTCGGGTCTATAGTGGAATCACTTTGAGGTTTGACGAAATACTAGCAGTTCGTTGGAGCTTAAGTGATACGGGTCCATGGTCCCCAGGATAGCCCCGTAACGGATGATACGTACGTGATTAAAATACATTCTGGATAATGTTTAATCATTTGGCTAGACTTATAAAACTGAAAGGTCTGTAGCAGACGTCAGATAGTTTTATCGTTAGCGTGGCAAAAGTACCATATTTTGGTACACAAAATTAACTGATAAAAGAAAGTTAGAATTTATATTTTCTATCAGCACCATGTTGTTGGAAATTAAATTCTAAGCAACTTTTCTTTTTGAACCGAGTCATTTCGACTTACGGTTAGTGATTTATGGATTTTCTAAGTTTATGATCGGTTCGATAAACTTTGAAATTAAATCACATGTCACGAATTTAAATGATGGTGTGGCACCATGACATTTTAATGTGTGATATTGAGATCAGGAAATATTAATATAATTTAATTATTTGGATTTAATTATTAATATGTTATTAATAATTAATTAATAATTAATTGAATTATATTAATAAATAAAAATATATTTTTATACATTGTTACATGTGTAAATTCGAATTAGGGTTTGGTGATAAGAAACCCTAGCTAAATTCGAATCCATGAATTGAAGATTTTTATTTTTGCGGCATAAGTACCTATTGTTTGGTATTTTGGCAAAAACCCTAAAATCAATTTAATCCATTGGATCGGTTGTGATTTAATATCAACCGTTGGATTGAGATAATTGATTTGAAACCTAATGTAATTCGAAATTGAAACTTGGTGACCAAGGTTAGGTATTTCGAATTTGCTTAATTAATTATGTCCGTTGGATCGGTTTTGAGATTTAATCTTTAACTGTCGGATTAGAAATTAATTAATATTATATATATGATATATAATTCGAATAATATTGTGGATAAGAGTTCGAATTAGGGTTTTGTAAAATCCTAGGGTATTTGACTTTATCCCTAATTGATTTGATGATCCATTGGATTGGTTTAAGATTTATTTTTAACCATTGGATCTAGATAATCATCATCAAATTCGAATATATATATATATATAATATAATTCGAATATTTATAATATGATGATAAGATTAAATTTTTTGATCTTATCTTGTATTATTATTTAATTAAATCCCTGATTAATTATATCCATTGGATTTAGATGAGATTGAATCTGGACCATTGGATTGAAATAATTAATTATATTTAATTAATAGAATTCGAATAATGGGAGGGAAAATCTCCAATTCGGTTACGGTTTGAGCCTATAAATAGGAGGCTCATTCTACACATTTTCACACCTTTCCCCAGAGAAAAATTCGAACTCTCCCTCTCCCTCAGGGTCTGCGAATTTTCTCTCTGATCTCTCTTTTCTGGTTCGGTTTAGGAGACTATTTCTCCGGAAACTTAAAAAGAACCATCAGTTAAAATTTTGCGACGGAGTCTTGCCGGCGAAGCCCACGCTTCGGTACAAGGAATCCAGAAGAATATCCCGGAAGATCACGGGAGTTTCCCTCAGCACTGGCGGAGCCTTGCCCGATTCAAAACGCGCAGCCGGAAGTCGTCAATTGAGGTACGGCCTTATGCATTGGGTTAATAAATGCAACCATTTACTGCTTTCTATTTATTTCCTATTATGACTAGATTATTAATAATGATTTATGAATATTAAATTACATAATATTTATCAGATCTTGGGATATGGACATTATCCGATATTCGGACCGTTGTACGGATAACAAGTTTTCCGCTTTAAAATAATTTTTAAATGTTACCCGGACGGTCTAGAGGTACAATTCGTGATAATTTTCAAGGAATCCGAGACGTGATTCCTAACAATTGGTATCAGAGCCAAGTTTCAAGGATAAATAATTACGTAATTTAATTAATGGGTTTGAGAACGAATTATTTGATGAATAAAATTAATTATTTAAAATTGAAATTTTGAATTTCTAGATATTTTAAATATTAATTTAAAATAAGAAAATTACCCGACCCGAAAAATCGGACTGGGTAGTTGGACCGGGCTGCCTTGGCAGCCCAGCCCGAGAATTCCGCAGCAAGCAGGGGCTACCGCTGCAGCCCCAGGGAATTCGCAAGGGCCAGGCCCACGAGCAAGGCCCTCGCCAAGGCCAATCGGCCAGGCCAAGGGCACCCGTGTGGGCCTGGCGGGCTGGCCGCAGGCCACGCTGCCTGGCAGCGGATTGGGCTTGCAGGCCCAGCCCGAAGTGCCAGGGCAATGCCCTGGCCTACCCGTGGGCTTCCCTGCCCATTCCACGGTCATGTGGGCCCGGGCTTAAGCCCGGAGGGCCCACGTGCAACTTTTTTTTTATATGGGTCGGATTTTTAATTCGACCAGGATCCCGTGGATTAATTATTAATTATGAAATTAATATTTATGAATTAAAATTAATTATGATTAATTAATATGAATTAAAATATGGATGTTATTTCCGGATAAATAACATTGTCTTATTTTAATTAATTCATAAAATTAAATATGGATGTTATTTAATAATTAAATAACATTGTCTTATTTAATAAATTAAAATATGGATGATAATATTCGAAGAATAATATCATTGTCTTATTTTAATATTTCATAAATAATTATTAAAGGGCATTAAAATGTTTAATGATAATTCTTAGAGAATAAGTATCATTAATTATGAATATTCATCATAGATATAATTTGATATAACCTATTTTCATAACCCTTAAACATAGTGTCTATGTTTAGATCATTATTAATATGTCTATATAGGATAGATATAAATAATAAAGAGTAAATGTAAAAATGTTAATTATTAGTCGGAAAAATTTCAAACGTACAATCTTGCCTAAGGAAGAGGGAATCAAAAGTGGGGCCGGTTCACCATCCACTTCTGGGTGACCGGTTAGGACCCCTCCCATCGACCTGGAGAGCGTACGTTTTGATCTATCACTACCGACGAGATAATAAACACATTTTTAGGGCTTATTTTAAAATTACGTGTCGTAATAAATGAAGCCAAAATATAAACTTTTAATGTGTCATTAATAGACAGTTTATATAATAAGTTTTTATAACTTAGTAATTAAAAACGTTATTTCCTAGAAACAATGGCAAGTATAGAATAAAACAAAGGTCTCCATTATTACTGTCACAAGGTCTGCTAACCACACCGTCTCGAGTCACCCTAGTGTGTCCATTCCCTAAGGAAGGTGTGCTTGTGGGAGGTTTGACACCGTGATAGTTCCAAAAGAATATGGGGACGGAGGAATCTTGGAAATGGACCGCGAGTCACCCTAGAGTGACCATTCCCTAAGGACGACATTTCCAAAAGGATCCCGAAAACTGAAAATAATGGGTTAAGCTTGCACGGAAGTTGGTGCTTCCCGACCGTCTATGGTGATAGTTAATAATCATAGAGGACTTTTGTAGTTCTTGTTATGAATATTAATTAAGTTTATGACTAAAACTTAGTTTAACCAAACTACACGGTTGATACCGCGAGTCACCCTAGAGTGACCATGCCACTAAGGACGGCAACGACGTGTACAGTCGGTTAAATTATCACGAAATAGTTAAAGGGTTTATTTAACGTTTTTCCGATGAACATGTTTGCATCATGTAACTATTTCAAATAAAATATTTTTTCTAAATATTCTACCTATAATAAAGTTTAATAAGTTTCTTTTTCAATGCCAGTCTAAAAATGTCGAATCCTATCATGTCACTGCTTTCGAACAACACTCTCGCCGGAAGTAACTTTCCAAAATGGAAGAGCAACATAAATATTGTCTTGATCAGTGAAAACATACGTTTTGTTCTCACCGATGAATGTCCCCCTGCACCGGCTGCTAACAGCGCCAGAGGTGTAAAGGAACTCTATGACTCTTGGATTCATGCAAACAATCGTGCTAAGGCATATATGCTGGCTAGCATGTCTGATTCACTGAGAGTCAAGCTAGAGGGAAAGGACGCTGCTTATGATATCATGGAATCTCTCCAAGGAATGTATGGAAAGCAGTCTGAGCAAGCTCAACATGAAGCGACTCGTCGCTACATGAATGCCAAAATGAAACCAGGGACATATGTTCGTGACCATGTCATGAGTATGACCAATTGGTTTAATGAGGCTGAGCTGCATGGGGCCGTGGTGGATGAGAAATCTCAGATCAGCATCATTCTTAACTCGCTGTCACCTGAGTTCGTTCCATTCACCAGCAACTACATTATGAACAAACTGAAATATGGTTTGACACAGTTAATTAATGAGTTGCAAACCTTTGATGACATCTCGGGTTTGGTCAAGAAAAAATCTGAATTGAACGTGATGTTCAAGAAAGGATCTTCTTCCAAAAACTCGAAGATGAAGAAAAGGCCCAGTCCTAAGAAGAAATGGGGGAAGAATTTCCAGCCAAAGACAGAAAGCAAGAAAGCTGCTGAGAAAGGAAGATGCTTCCTTTGCAAGGAAAAGGGACATTGGAAAAGAGATTGTCCCAAATTCCATAATGAAAAGAAGAATGAAACCGGTGAGTGTCTCACCTGATAAGTTACTTATCACACATTTGTTTTAGAAAGTCTTTTCTCCAAAGATCTAAAACTGAAACATGTGACATTCTTTGTTTTTCAGCAGCAGCTAAGGAGTGATTGCCGGAAGTCGTCCGAGAGTCTCAGAGATACATAATGGCGCAATAAAGAGGCTCATTTTTTATTTATTTACTCATTTATTTAATGTAAGGATCTCATGAAAGGCGATTTGAAAACCTTTCAATTTTTATTTTAAACAATCTTCATTATTCTTAAATAAAATTTATTTTTGATCCTATGCAATATTGAGTAAATATCTGAGTTCTTTAAACCTTTTATCAAAAGGGTTGATCATAGTGATGATAACACTATGATGGAAATTAAAGACAATACTTAAGTAATTGCTGAACCAAGTGACATGATGTCACAAGTATTTGTCAACAGTGTCTGTTGATGAAGAGAGTGCAGAAACCACGGTCCCAAATCAGAACCAAGGGGTACTCAGACGTAGTGGGAGGTTCAAAAGACCAGTTGAACGCTACGAGCACACCCAGTTGGAATTTCACCTAGCTGTCACAGACACTAGCGTTGAAGATCCCATAGGCTACAAGCAAGCTATGGTTGATCCTGATAAGGGGGAATGGCAGGAAGCCATGAACCAAGAAATAGAATCAATGGATTCTAATGAAGTCTGGGAACTTGTAGACTTACCGGATGGCTTCAAAACCATTGGCTGTAAGTGGGTATACAAGCGAAAGAGAGGAGTGGACGGGAAGGTTGAAACCTTCAAGGCTAGACTAGTGGCAAAGGGTTTTACCCAGAGGGAAGGTATGGATTTCGATGAGACCTTCGCTCCAGTCGCTAAGTACAAGTCCATCCGGATTCTCATGGCCATAGCCTATAGTCTCAATTACGAGATTTGGCAGATGGACGTCAAAACCGCCTTCCTGAACGGGTACATTGACGAAAACATCTATATGGACCAACCAGAAGGGTTCGTGCAACAGGGTCAAGAAGGGAAGGTTTGCAGATTACTTAAATCCATTTATGGATTGAAGTAAGCTTCCAGATCCTGGAATCTAAGGTTCAATGAAACCATCAAAACCTATGGATTCATTCAAAACGTCACTGAGGCCTGCATCTATAAACTCAATGACGAAACCGTGGAAGTTTTTCTTGTTCTGTACGTCGACGATATTCTTCTCATTGGAAACAGTGTGAAGAAATTATCGGACGTAAAGGCGTGGCTATCTACGCAATTCCAAATGAAGGACATGGGAGAAGCCAGTTATATTCTTGGGATCCGTATTTTCAGGGATCGCAACAACAGGCTTTTAGCCTTATCTCAAGCAGCTTACATTGATAAGGTGCTTGAACGTTTTGCAATGGCAAACTCCAAGGGAGGTAATTTACCGACCAGACATGGAGTGTTCCTCAGCAGGAAACAATGCCCAACTTCTCCGGAAGAGCAAGATGTGATGAGGCGAATACCCTATGCTTCAGCAGTGGGAAGTCTGATGTACTCTATGCAGTGTACTAGGCCAGACATCTGTTACGCTGTGGGAATTGTTAGCAGATACCAATCCAACCCTGGAATGGCTCACTGGACAGCAGTGAAGAACATTCTCAAGTATCTTCGGAGAACGAGAGACTATATGTTAGTGTTTTCAGGATCAGAACTGAATCCACTAGGATACACTGATTCAGACTTTATGTCTGATAGAGACGCGAGAAAATCAACGTCGGTAGCGGTGTACACCCTTGCTGGTGGAGCGATATTCTGGAGAAGCGTAAAGCAATCCTGTATCGCAGATTCCACAATGGAAGCTGAATACGTGGCAGCTTGTGAGCCAGCCAAAGAATCAGTTTGGCTCAAGAATTTCTACATAGAACTGGGAGTTGTTCCAGATGTAGATGGGCCCCAAACACTATACTGTGACAACAGTGGTGCGGTGACAAATTCTAAAGAGCCCAGAGACCATAACAAGGCGAAACATATAGAACGTAAATACCATCTCATAAGAGAAATAGTGCGTCGTTGCGACGTGAGGTTTGTGAAAATAGCTTCGGAAGACAATCTGGCTGATCCATTCACCAAAACGTTGCCAGAGAAAATATTCAGGAGGCATCTGGAAAGTATGGGTCTGAAAGACATGGGTCATCTTCTTTAAGTACAAGTGGGAGATTGTTGGACATATGTGTCCTTAAACAAGATATTTTATCCATTTGTAAAAGATTATGACAAGTCGTTGAATAAAGATGATGCTTATTATGATAATCTTATTATAGTTTCTGGTAGAGTAAAATAGAATGTTTGATTCCTTAGTTCATAAAGGATGCAATTATGTTATTATTGTCACAACATAGTCAATGTGAGGAAGAATTAATAATCATAATAAATGAACTTAAAATGTCCGTGACCTGATCAACTGGGTGGGAGCCCATTAATCGTATAAGGTCATTAATGTGACTAAGTGACAATCCTATTCTGGATTTTGTGTGTGTCACACTCACTAGAAGTGCATTAAGTATGAAGTGTCTTCATACTAGACTGGACCTGACTTAAACTCCGGAAGTTATCATATAAGACCGTCACTGATAAATTGGAGTTGAGTCACTAGTAGATGATCAAATGGATATTCGATCTAAGTCCTGAGTGATCTTGAGTCCAAGCTGCTGACTTGATTGTTCTTTGATTTAACCGTTAAAGAACACGAAATATTACCGCTGTTCCCAACACTATTATTTTGGGAACATGATAGTCAGCAGTAAGGGTAGCTTGGTCATAGACATGGGCATCACACAGCTCTCTTCAGAGTGATGATGATTCCCTTGATTGTCGGTGGTGAGAAGTGAGAGGTACCCGTGCGCAACTTATGAATCGAAACCATAAGTGGGTCACTCATAATATTACTGACTGAGTCAAGGATGAAAATGCAATGAGGGGCATAACGGTAGAAACCGCATGCTCGTGTGTGGATCATCAAGTGAAAGATCAATAACCCGAATTTGATTGTATCAATGGACACCCTGCTGTTATAAAGGGAATAATATATACCGTATCACTAAAGAGTGCAGCCTCGGGTCTATAGTGGAATCACTTTGAGGTTTGACGAAATACTAGCAGTTCGTTGGAGCTTAAGTGATACGGGTCCATGGTCCCCAGGATAGCCCCGTAACGGATGATACGTACGTGATTAAAATACATTCTGGATAATGTTTAATCATTTGGCTAGACTTATAAAACTGAAAGGTCTGTAGCAGACGTCAGATAGTTTTATCGTTAGCGTGGCAAAAGTACCATATTTTGGTACACAAAATTAACTGATAAAAGAAAGTTAGAATTTATATTTTCTATCAGCACCATGTTGTTGGAAATTAAATTCTAAGCAACTTTTCTTTTTGAACCGAGTCATTTCGACTTACGGTTAGTGATTTATGGATTTTCTAAGTTTATGATCGGTTCGATAAACTTTGAAATTAAATCACATGTCACGAATTTAAATGATGGTGTGGCACCATGACATTTTAATGTGTGATATTGAGATCAGGAAATATTAATATAATTTAATTATTTGGATTTAATTATTAATATGTTATTAATAATTAATTAATAATTAATTGAATTATATTAATAAATAAAAATATATTTTTATACATTGTTACATGTGTAAATTCGAATTAGGGTTTGGTGATAAGAAACCCTAGCTAAATTCGAATCCATGAATTGAAGATTTTTATTTTTGCGGCATAAGTACCTATTGTTTGGTATTTTGGCAAAAACCCTAAAATCAATTTAATCCATTGGATCGGTTGTGATTTAATATCAACCGTTGGATTGAGATAATTGATTTGAAACCTAATGTAATTCGAAATTGAAACTTGGTGACCAAGGTTAGGTATTTCGAATTTGCTTAATTAATTATGTCCGTTGGATCGGTTTTGAGATTTAATCTTTAACTGTCGGATTAGAAATTAATTAATATTATATATATGATATATAATTCGAATAATATTGTGGATAAGAGTTCGAATTAGGGTTTTGTAAAATCCTAGGGTATTTGACTTTATCCCTAATTGATTTGATGATCCATTGGATTGGTTTAAGATTTATTTTTAACCATTGGATCTAGATAATCATCATCAAATTCGAATATATATATATATATAATATAATTCGAATATTTATAATATGATGATAAGATTAAATTTTTTGATCTTATCTTGTATTATTATTTAATTAAATCCCTGATTAATTATATCCATTGGATTTAGATGAGATTGAATCTGGACCATTGGATTGAAATAATTAATTATATTTAATTAATAGAATTCGAATAATGGGAGGGAAAATCTCCAATTCGGTTACGGTTTGAGCCTATAAATAGGAGGCTCATTCTACACATTTTCACACCTTTCCCCAGAGAAAAATTCGAACTCTCCCTCTCCCTCAGGGTCTGCGAATTTTCTCTCTGATCTCTCTTTTCTGGTTCGGTTTAGGAGACTATTTCTCCGGAAACTTAAAAAGAACCATCAGTTAAAATTTTGCGACGGAGTCTTGCCGGCGAAGCCCACGCTTCGGTACAAGGATTCCAGAAGAATATCCCGGAAGATCACGGGAGTTTCCCTCAGCACTGGCGGAGCCTTGCCCGATTCAAAACGCGCAGCCGGAAGTCGTCAATTGAGGTACGGCCTTATGCATTGGGTTAATAAATGCAACCATTTACTGCTTTCTATTTATTTCCTATTATGACTAGATTATTAATAATGATTTATGAATATTAAATTACATAATATTTATCAGATCTTGGGATATGGACATTATCCGATATTCGGACCGTTGTACGGATAACAAGTTTTCCGCTTTAAAATAATTTTTAAATGTTACCCGGACGGTCTAGAGGTACAATTCGTGATAATTTTCAAGGAATCCGAGACGTGATTCCTAACAATTGGTATCAGAGCCAAGTTTCAAGGATAAATAATTACGTAATTTAATTAATGGGTTTGAGAACGAATTATTTGATGAATAAAATTAATTATTTAAAATTGAAATTTTGAATTTCTAGATATTTTAAATATTAATTTAAAATAAGAAAATTACCCGACCCGAAAAATCGGACTGGGTAGTTGGACCGGGCTGCCTTGGCAGCCCAGCCCGAGAATTCCGCAGCAAGCAGGGGCTACCGCTGCAGCCCCAGGGAATTCGCAAGGGCCAGGCCCACGAGCAAGGCCCTCGCCAAGGCCAATCGGCCAGGCCAAGGGCACCCGTGTGGGCCTGGCGGGCTGGCCGCAGGCCACGCTGCCTGGCAGCGGATTGGGCTTGCAGGCCCAGCCCGAAGTGCCAGGGCAATGCCCTGGCCTACCCGTGGGCTTCCCTGCCCATTCCACGGTCATGTGGGCCCGGGCTTAAGCCCGGAGGGCCCACGTGCAACTTTTTTTTTATATGGGTCGGATTTTTAATTCGACCAGGATCCCGTGGATTAATTATTAATTATGAAATTAATATTTATGAATTAAAATTAATTATGATTAATTAATATGAATTAAAATATGGATGTTATTTCCGGATAAATAACATTGTCTTATTTTAATTAATTCATAAAATTAAATATGGATGTTATTTAATAATTAAATAACATTGTCTTATTTAATAAATTAAAATATGGATGATAATATTCGAAGAATAATATCATTGTCTTATTTTAATATTTCATAAATAATTATTAAAGGGCATTAAAATGTTTAATGATAATTCTTAGAGAATAAGTATCATTAATTATGAATATTCATCATAGATATAATTTGATATAACCTATTTTCATAACCCTTAAACATAGTGTCTATGTTTAGATCATTATTAATATGTCTATATAGGATAGATATAAATAATAAAGAGTAAATGTAAAAATGTTAATTATTAGTCGGAAAAATTTCAAACGTACAATCTTGCCTAAGGAAGAGGGAATCAAAAGTGGGGCCGGTTCACCATCCACTTCTGGGTGACCGGTTAGGACCCCTCCCATCGACCTGGAGAGCGTACGTTTTGATCTATCACTACCGACGAGATAATAAACACATTTTTAGGGCTTATTTTAAAATTACGTGTCGTAATAAATGAAGCCAAAATATAAACTTTTAATGTGTCATTAATAGACAGTTTATATAATAAGTTTTTATAACTTAGTAATTAAAAACGTTATTTCCTAGAAACAATGGCAAGTATAGAATAAAACAAAGGTCTCCATTATTACTGTCACAAGGTCTGCTAACCACACCGTCTCGAGTCACCCTAGTGTGTCCATTCCCTAAGGAAGGTGTGCTTGTGGGAGGTTTGACACCGTGATAGTTCCAAAAGAATATGGGGACGGAGGAATCTTGGAAATGGACCGCGAGTCACCCTAGAGTGACCATTCCCTAAGGACGACATTTCCAAAAGGATCCCGAAAACTGAAAATAATGGGTTAAGCTTGCACGGAAGTTGGTGCTTCCCGACCGTCTATGGTGATAGTTAATAATCATAGAGGACTTTTGTAGTTCTTGTTATGAATATTAATTAAGTTTATGACTAAAACTTAGTTTAACCAAACTACACGGTTGATACCGCGAGTCACCCTAGAGTGACCATGCCACTAAGGACGGCAACGACGTGTACAGTCGGTTAAATTATCACGAAATAGTTAAAGGGTTTATTTAACGTTTTTCCGATGAACATGTTTGCATCATGTAACTATTTCAAATAAAATATTTTTTCTAAATATTCTACCTATAATAAAGTTTAATAAGTTTCTTTTTCAATGCCAGTCTAAAAATGTCGAATCCTATCATGTCACTGCTTTCGAACAACACTCTCGCCGGAAGTAACTTTCCAAAATGGAAGAGCAACATAAATATTGTCTTGATCAGTGAAAACATACGTTTTGTTCTCACCGATGAATGTCCCCCTGCACCGGCTGCTAACAGCGCCAGAGGTGTAAAGGAACTCTATGACTCTTGGATTCATGCAAACAATCGTGCTAAGGCATATATGCTGGCTAGCATGTCTGATTCACTGAGAGTCAAGCTAGAGGGAAAGGACGCTGCTTATGATATCATGGAATCTCTCCAAGGAATGTATGGAAAGCAGTCTGAGCAAGCTCAACATGAAGCGACTCGTCGCTACATGAATGCCAAAATGAAACCAGGGACATATGTTCGTGACCATGTCATGAGTATGACCAATTGGTTTAATGAGGCTGAGCTGCATGGGGCCGTGGTGGATGAGAAATCTCAGATCAGCATCATTCTTAACTCGCTGTCACCTGAGTTCGTTCCATTCACCAGCAACTACATTATGAACAAACTGAAATATGGTTTGACACAGTTAATTAATGAGTTGCAAACCTTTGATGACATCTCGGGTTTGGTCAAGAAAAAATCTGAATTGAACGTGATGTTCAAGAAAGGATCTTCTTCCAAAAACTCGAAGATGAAGAAAAGGCCCAGTCCTAAGAAGAAATGGGGGAAGAATTTCCAGCCAAAGACAGAAAGCAAGAAAGCTGCTGAGAAAGGAAGATGCTTCCTTTGCAAGGAAAAGGGACATTGGAAAAGAGATTGTCCCAAATTCCATAATGAAAAGAAGAATGAAACCGGTGAGTGTCTCACCTGATAAGTTACTTATCACACATTTGTTTTAGAAAGTCTTTTCTCCAAAGATCTAAAACTGAAACATGTGACATTCTTTGTTTTTCAGCAGCAGCTAAGGAGTGATTGCCGGAAGTCGTCCGAGAGTCTCAGAGATACATAATGGCGCAATAAAGAGGCTCATTTTTTATTTATTTACTCATTTATTTAATGTAAGGATCTCATGAAAGGCGATTTGAAAACCTTTCAATTTTTATTTTAAACAATCTTCATTATTCTTAAATAAAATTTATTTTTGATCCTATGCAATATTGAGTAAATATCTGAGTTCTTTAAACCTTTTATCAAAAGGGTTGATCATAGTGATGATAACACTATGATGGAAATTAAAGACAATACTTAAGTAATTGCTGAACCAAGTGACATGATGTCACAAGTATTTGTCAACAGTGTCTGTTGATGAAGAGAGTGCAGAAACCACGGTCCCAAATCAGAACCAAGGGGTACTCAGACGTAGTGGGAGGTTCAAAAGACCAGTTGAACGCTACGAGCACACCCAGTTGGAATTTCACCTAGCTGTCACAGACACTAGCGTTGAAGATCCCATAGGCTACAAGCAAGCTATGGTTGATCCTGATAAGGGGGAATGGCAGGAAGCCATGAACCAAGAAATAGAATCAATGGATTCTAATGAAGTCTGGGAACTTGTAGACTTACCGGATGGCTTCAAAACCATTGGCTGTAAGTGGGTATACAAGCGAAAGAGAGGAGTGGACGGGAAGGTTGAAACCTTCAAGGCTAGACTAGTGGCAAAGGGTTTTACCCAGAGGGAAGGTATGGATTTCGATGAGACCTTCGCTCCAGTCGCTAAGTACAAGTCCATCCGGATTCTCATGGCCATAGCCTGTAGTCTCAATTACGAGATTTGGCAGATGGACGTCAAAACCGCCTTCCTGAACGGGTACATTGACGAAAACATCTATATGGACCAACCAGAAGGGTTCGTGCAACAGGGTCAAGAAGGGAAGGTTTGCAGATTACTTAAATCCATTTATGGATTGAAGTAAGCTTCCAGATCCTGGAATCTAAGGTTCGATGAAACCATCAAAACCTATGGATTCATTCAAAACGTCACTGAGGCCTGCATCTATAAACTCAATGACGAAACCGTGGAAGTTTTTCTTGTTCTGTACGTCGACGATATTCTTCTCATTGGAAACAGTGTGAAGAAATTATCGGACGTAAAGGCGTGGCTATCTACGCAATTCCAAATGAAGGACATGGGAGAAGCCAGTTATATTCTTGGGATCCGTATTTTCAGGGATCGCAACAACAGGCTTTTAGCCTTATCTCAAGCAGCTTACATTGATAAGGTGCTTGAACGTTTTGCAATGGAAAACTCCAAGGGAGGTAATTTACCGACCAGACATGGAGTGTTCCTCAGCAGGAAACAATGCCCAACTTCTCCGGAAGAGCAAGATGTGATGAGGCGAATACCCTATGCTTCAGCAGTGGGAAGTCTGATGTACGCTATGCAGTGTACTAGGCCAGACATCTGTTACGCTGTGGGAATTGTTAGCAGATACCAATCCAACCCTGGAATGGCTCACTGGACAGCAGTGAAGAACATTCTCAAGTATCTTCGGAGAACGAGAGACTATATGTTAGTGTTTTCAGGATCAGAACTGAATCCACTAGGATACACTGATTCAGACTTTATGTCTGATAGAGACGCGAGAAAATCAACGTCGGTAGCGGTGTACACCCTTGCTGGTGGAGCGATATTCTGGAGAAGCGTAAAGCAATCCTGTATCGCAGATTCCACAATGGAAGCTGAATACGTGGCAGATTGTGAGCCAGCCAAAGAATCAGTTTGGCTCAAGAATTTCTACATAGAACTGGGAGTTGTTCCAGATGTAGATGGGCCCCAAACACTATACTGTGACAACAGTGGTGCGGTGGCAAATTCTAAAGAGCCCAGAGACCATAACAAGGCGAAACATATAGAACGTAAATACCATCTCATAAGAGAAATAGTGCGTCGTTGCGACGTGAGGTTTGTGAAAATAGCTTCGGAAGACAATCTGGCTGATCCATTCACCAAAACGTTGCCAGAGAAAATATTCAGGAGGCATCTGGAAAGTATGGGTCTGAAAGACATGGGTCATCTTCTTTAAGTACAAGTGGGAGATTGTTGGACATATGTGTCCTTAAATAAGATATTTTATCCATTTGTAAAAGATTATGACAAGTCGTTGAATAAAGATGATGCTTATTATGATAATCTTATTATAGTTTCTGGTAGAGTAAAATAGAATGTTTGATTCCTTAGTTCATAAAGGATGCAATTATGTTATTATTGTCACAACAGAGTCAATGTGAGGAAGAATTAATAATCATAATAAATGAACTTAAAATGTCCGTGACCTGATCAACTGGGTGGGAGCCCATTAATCGTATAAGGTCATTAATGTGACTAAGTGACAATCCTATTCTGGATTTTGTGTGTGTCACACTCACTAGAAGTGCATTAAGTATGAAGTGTCTTCATACTAGACTGGACCTGACTTAAAGTCCGGAAGTTATCATATAAGACCGTCACTGATAACTTGGAGTTGAGTCACTAGTAGATGATCAAATGGATATTCGATCTAAGTCCTGAGTGATCTTGAGTCCAAGCTGCTGACTTGATTGTTCTTTGATTTAACCGTTAAAGAACACGAAATATTACCGCTGTTCCCAACACTATTATTTTGGGAACATGATAGTCAGCAGTAAGGGTAGCTTGGTCATAGACATGGGCATCACACAGCTCTCTTCAGAGTGATGATGATTCCCTTGATTGTCGGTGGTGAGAAGTGAGAGGTACCCGTGCGCAAATTATGAATCGAAACCATAAGTGGGTCACTCATAATATTACTGACTGAGTCAAGGATGAAAATGCAATGAGGGGTATAACGGTAGAAACCGCCTGCTCGTGTGTGGATCATCAAGTGAAAGATCAATAACCCGAATTTGATTGTATCAATGGACACCCTGCTGTTATAAAGGGAATAATATATACCGTATCACTAAAGAGTGCAGCCTCGGGTCTATAGTGGAATCACTTTGAGGTTTGACGAACAACTAGCAGTTCGTTGGAGCTTAAGTGATACGGGTCCATGGTCCCCAGGATAGCTCCGTAACGGATGATACGTACGTGATTAAAATACATTCTGGATAATGTTTAATCATTTGGCTTGACTTATAAAACTGAAAGGTCTGTAGCAGACGTCGGATAGTTTTATCGTTAGCGTGGCAAAAGTACCATATTTTGGTACACAAAATTAACTGATAAAAGAAAGTTAGAATTTAGATTTTCTATCAGCACCATGTTGTTGGAAATTAAATTCTAAGCAACTTTGCTTTTTCAACCGAGTCATTTCGACTTACGGTTAGTGATTTATGGATTTTCTAAGTTTATGATCGGTTCGATAAACTTTGAAATTAAATCACATGTCACGAATTTAAATGATGGTGTGGCACCATGACATTTTAATGTGTGATATTGAGATCAGGAAATATTAATATAATTTAATTATTTGGATTTAATTATTAATATGTTATTAATAATTAATTAATAATTAATAGAATTATATTAATAAATAAAAATATATTTTTATATATTGTTACATGTGTAAATTCGAATTAGGGTTTGGTGATAAGAAACCCTAGCTAAATTCGAATCCTTGAATTGAAGATTTTTATTTTTGCGGCATAAGTACCTATTGTTTGGTATTTTGGCAAAAACCCTAAAATCAATTTAATCCATTGGATCGGTTGTGATTTAATATCAACCGTTGGATTGAGATAATTGATTTGAAACCTAATGTAATTCGAAATTGAAACTTGGTAACCAAGTTTAGGTATTTCGAATTTGCTTAATTAATTATGTCCGTTGGATCGGTTTTGAGATTTAATCTTTAACTGTCGGATTAGAAATTAATTAATATTATATATATGATATATAATTCGAATAATATTGTGGATAAGAGTTCGAATTAGGGTTTTGTAAAACCCTAGGGTATTTGACTTTATCCCTAATTGATTTGATGATCCATTGGATTGGTTTAAGATTTATTTTTAACCATTGGATCTAGATAATCATCATCAAATTCGAATATATATATATATATAATATAATTCGAATATTTATAATATGATGATAAGATTAAATTTTTTGATCTTATCTTGTATTATTATTTAATTAAATCCCTGATTAATTATATCCATTGGATTTAGATGAGATTGAATCTGGACCATTGGATTGAAATAATTAATTATATTTAATTAATAGAATTCGAATAATGGGAGGGAAAATCTCCAATTCGGTTACGGTTTGAGCCTATAAATAGGAGGCTCATTCTACACATTTTTCACACCTTTCCCCAGAGAAAAATTCGAACTCTCCCTCTCCCTCAGGGTCTGCGAATTTTCTCTCTGATCTCTCTTTTCTGGTTCGGTTTAGGAGACTATTTCTCCGGAAACTTAAAAAGAACCATCAGTTAAAATTTTGCGACGGAGTCCTGCCGGCGAAGCCCACGCTTCGGTACAAGGATTCCAGGAGAATATCCCGGAAGATCACGGGAGTTTCCCTCAGCACTGGCGGAGCCCTGCCCGATTCAAAACGCGCAGCCGGAAGTCGTCAATTGAGGTACGGCCTTATGCATTGGGTTAATAAATGCAACCATTTACTGCTTTCTATTTATTTCCTATTATGAATAGATTATTAATAATGATTTATGAATATTAAATTACATAATATTTATCAGATCTTGGGATATGGACATTATCCGATATTCGGACCGTTGTACGGATAACAAGTTTTCCGCTTTAAAATAATTTTTAAATGTTACCCGGACGGTCCGGAGGTACAATTCGTGATAATTTTCAAGGAATCCGAGACGTGATTCCCAACAGGTTAATCATCCCTTATTCAAAATCTAGGTTAATCATCAACACACCCTAATTAAAAAAGTCAATACCAAGAGACCTAAAATTTAGGGAAAATCTGTGAGCCATGGCTGAGACGACCACTTAGGCTTTGGAAGAGACTTGCGACATAAATGGTAAGAGGATTATACAAAAGTGTCATACAACATCCATGAAGAATTTCACAAGGTACATATTGATTAACATGTCATGACACCACATTTTCTCCCCCTTATCTCTGTGATTCAAATTATAAATCCGATAGAAAATGCAACTTACTCTTCGAGCTTCAAATTTAAAGCTCATTTCTCATTCAATGAAGCTTATACTTCACTTCTACTTCAACAAACCAAACCAAAAGGAATGTAAGAACAACTATAAATTGAATAGGTCACTGCAAGAGTGTTCTATAGAAAATAAGATTGGGTTGGACTACAAAAAAAATTATAAAATTGATTGGATTCTCCAAATCAAAGAGGGGTTTCAAAATTGAACTCACATCGAAAATCATAGGATGCTTGTGCATCGTTAATGGAGGATACATAGCTTCGAACCCTACAATACTAGAGAGAGAAGCATATATATATGTTCAAAAAAATAAACAAAGACAAAGCCAAAAAAAAAGGTTTACTAATTCAGAAATGTATACAAAGATTAATAATTAATCTTGGTTAGAGATCCAAATTTCTACATTTAAACACTTTCAGGATCATGGATTTATTGTTCAAATAAGTCTGACATATGCCCTAGATAAAATCAACCCAATCAAATTAAAATAAATAAATAAATCTATTCATGTGTCGGTGTAATTGAAGGGAATTATATTATCGTCCCCTCCGTCATATCTCGGGATGGACCCTCGATCCATCGGGGTAACCTTTTTAAAAATAGTTTCACGGAAAGGCCCATTTTACACTTTCCTATGTTACTTCCTTTACTAGAACCGAGCACAGGGATAACGGAGATCTGACCGGATAAATAGTTAGTTATTTAATAAATACACAATTATTAATTCTAGTCACGAAAATAAATAATGCAACAAAATGGTTTGCATTTATTTACCCAATGCATAAGGTCGTACCTCGTTTCTTAAGATTACTTCCACTGCGCTTTCTGAATTTGGGCATAGCTTCTGCCGGACTTGAGAATGCACCTAAGGAGGTTGAGCAGAGCTTCTGCAAGACTTTCTTTACGCCAAAGGAAACTCCCAAAGCCTTCCGGGATATTCTCTTGAACTCGTCGTACCCAAAGCGTGGGCTTCGTCGACAGAACTTCGTTGCTTTCTAGCCTATGCGATTTCTGAGGTATTGGGAATAGAATTTCCCTAAACTAAAACTTTCTAGAGACACTAGTACAAATCCGGGTTTCAACCATGGTTAAAAACCATGGTTGAAAATTTTCAACCATTGTTTTTAAGCATGGTAGAATCCAGCATGGTAGTAAGTTCTAACCACGGAATTATTTCCATGGTTGAGAATATGTTCCTACAACGGAATTTTCCGTGGTTCGAACGCAAAAACGCCACGGCGTTAAATCAAACAGGCCGCGGCTAGAAACGAATGAACAACGTAATTTTTCCGTAGTTGGTTTTGATGTCAGAGACATCAACACGCCGCGGCTTTGTGGATTTACGCCACGACTTCGAACGCAAACACGCCGCAGCGTTAAATCAAACAGGCCGCGGCTAGAAACGAATGAATAACGTAATATTTCCGTAGTTGGTTTTGATGTCAGAGACATAAACACGCCGCGGCGTTGTGGATTTACGCCACGGCATGACCTAACCACGCTACGGCATGTATTTACAAGCCGAGGCTTATTTTAGGCATTTCGTCACTTTCAAACGCCTCGGCATGACCAAACCACGCCGCGGCGTGTTTTTTTTTTCGAAATGTCTAAAATAAGCCTCGGCTTGTAAATACATGCCGCAGCGTGGTTAGGATGTATGCCGCGGAATTGTGTCATGAAAGCCACGGCATTGTGTCATGAAAGCCGCGGCGTTGGATTTAACTATCGTACGTATTATAAAGCCGCGGGATGTTGACATCAAGCCGCGGCATAAACTGTATTCTGGAATGGGTTTTACTTGTTTTGGGCGACGGTTTTTAAGCGTTGTTGAAAATGTGACACTAAAAAAATATAAAAAACTGGGCGATTTTTTGAAAAATTCTCCTGGTAGCTTTGTATCCTCTTTCTATTACCGATAGAACCTGTAATTAATAATTGATATTTTATTAAATAAAATATAAATTAAAAGCATTAATACAAAATATTAATACACTAAAATATCATCGGTTAAAGATTATATCATCGATACATACAAAACATATAATCCACCATACAAAATTCACCGTACAAATTTAAACAAACAAATCCAAAATATGTTCTAATCTTCATCGTCATAGTTAGCAAACTTTGATAGCACATACATACCCAAATCTACATTCAATCCATCTATTTCGCTTACACTATAATTAAGTTTGCTATCAACAAAATTCATACCATTTCTCACAACGTCGTGCATGAACTTCATGACGTAGTATTCGCATTCATGATTTCCCGGTTGTTTCGGACATCCGTTTGAATTCACCGATTTTATCAATGATTGGGACATGAGGCCGGTGTCGTGATTAACCTTGAATATATCTTCAATACTACAAAAATAAAAATTAAAGAATTCAAATAACTTGAGTTAAAAAGATATCATCCATAAACATAAAAATGATTATGTTTTAGAATACTTACTCTTGAAAAAATTGCTCTAAGTGGTTATTTAAATCGCTTGAATTGGGGAGAGAATCAAACTTTGCTACGGTAGCCTTCCAAGGGTTAAAAACAAGAAGAATCCAATGGTGACGACTATTGTAAGGCATTAACCATCTTTTGTCATTCTTGCAATTTTGTATAAGTTTGTAGTAGCGATCAACATCAAGTTTTAATGCATTTTTCTTAGCATCTCCTAGTTTTGTGTTGAACCCGATGTCTTCATATGGCGGAAGAAAACCGTAAGTGTCCGGATTGCGAAAGTGATTTTCTAGCAAATAACTACAAATAAAAATAACAATAATTAATGTATAACAAATGAATCAATAATTCATATATTTAATAATTAAGAAATCGCAAATGAAAATGGAAACATACCTTTCACAAATCATTATCCATAGTACGGTCAAGTCTTGAGAGAAGAGAAATTCACGTGTATCATCGAAATTCAACAACGGAGTGAAATAACACAAACTTTTATGAAGCTCAACTACTATTTTCTTTCCCTTTGCAAGCATATAGTCGTTTGCATAAGACGCTAACGCTCTCAATCCGGGATGAACAAGGTTCAAGTTAATCTTTTGTGCCACTTCATTGTAATACGAACTTTTGGCTATATTTTTGGGCTTAGGTTTGGGAGCTTGGTTACCTTTGGAGTTTAATTCTTCAATAAGGGACACTGGCCAAGGCACAAAGGTCCCCACCGCGTCATCAATGGTTTCGATCCATTGAACCGATACCAGGAGAGGAATAGGGTCTTTAGACATCGACACTTCTACTAACACCCGACAATGATCTCTATCCAACGGTATGTTGTGAATTTTGTCGCCAACCTCTCCATTTTTTAGGAACACCTTCCCGGTTACGACGTGCTCAACGATTCCCTCCGAAAAAAGGAGACAATCAACACCATCATTAAATGAAATGGGCGTATTTGGAATAGACGATGCCGGATCAATCGCGGAAGTTCCGCCAATACCTACAATAGGTCCTTTTGAAACCAAAGGCGAGTTCTTTGCCTTTTTAGCGAGAATTTGAACGTTCGCATGCTCCGGTGAGGGAGCAATCGGTTGACTAGCGCGACTTTGCACATTAAAAGATTTGATATTCCCTTTATTCGGTCCTTTCGAAAGGAACCCTTTACGCTTAGCCTTTTTCGCGGGAATTTGACCTTCATCAAGTTGCACATCAACCGGCGCTACGGGAGTAAACGGTGGCCTTCCCGGACTTTGCACATCACAAGGCTCGTTACTCCGTAGACTCGGTCCTTTCGAAATAAAATCTTTACCCTTAGCCTTTATTGCGGGAGTACGATCGTCATCAAAATTCAATTCAATCGGTGCTAAAGGAGCAAGATGTTGACTTACCGGACTATGCGCATCAAGTGGTTCATTACTACCTTGAAGATTTCTTGAAGATGATCCTTGGATCATTTGTTCCACTTTAGGCTTCCATTCCTCGAAAGCCGCTTCTCTCGCTTCCGACTTGACTTTCATATCTTTAATTTCGGCTAGGACACTTTGAATGAGGGGATTCGTTGAGTCTTTGGCTTGTTTGTAACATGCTCGCTTTGAGACGTATTTGGATTGTCCCCGAACTCGTCCGGGATGTTCTTTCTTCCCCAAAGCTCTTGTCAAAATATCGTCTTCCTCATCGTCGTCCACCACTTGAGTGGTACATTCAATCTAATAACAAAATGAATTATTACAAATATTTAAGTCAATAATATACAAATAACATCAAGATAATTTATATATAACTATATAACATAAACTCATTGCACTTACTATTTTATTCGCAATAGGCTCTAGATTTGGATCTTTTAATGAACCATCCTCATCATGCCTCATTTCGATCCAAAGTTCCGAATTTGTCGCCCATACACCATTTTGTTCATACTACGAAACAAAAGAAAATGTTATTCAATTATAGACAATAGATTAAATTTAAAATATAAAATTAAAACTCTTACTAGCATTTGATCGAGCTTCCGATATCCGTTTCGACCCGATCTAGAGGGGTACTCAACGAGAGCCCTATTAGCTTTGTTTTGATCAGAGACTTCTTTGAACTCATCACTTAATCTAATATTAACAAACTCCTTCCAATGTTTGTCCGTGATGCTCGTGTAATAATTCTTAACAATATCCGGTCGCTCGAAGATTCTTTTATCATTCGGATCTTTCTTGCATAGGGTAGAGAGATCATACCGGAAGTATCTTGCCGATTCCCCGGCACTAGATAAACACATACGCTTGTACTCGTCCGGAATAACAAATGCTTGTTGGATTTCATTCCATATCCGTTGTTTCACCTTTTTTAAACTCTTCATTCTCCAATCACATATAGTTATTGGAACAAATTCCCGAGCAAGAACACCAATCCAACTAGCTAAAAGATCACCATCTCTTCCATCCGGTTGTTTTTTCCCATCAAATCTCATAAGTATTTTTTCCCCCTTATGCTTTAAGATAGTGATTCTTTTCATGAGGTTCACTTTTCTTTTTCCTTCTCCTTTAAGTTTTCTTCTATATTTTGCTACTTCATCAACTTTATTAAGAATCGGAAACAATTAAAGTAATAAATTATCAATTTTAAATACTAGATAGATTCAATGAATTACAAGACCTTAAACAAAATAACAATACTACTAACCGGGCGTGGTTTCTTCTTCATCGGATGATGACGTTTCTTCTCGATCAGTTGATGGCCTAGTTACTTCTCGCTCCAACATATTGACGTAGTAGCTAGCTTTCCTAAATATATATTTGACTCGTTTCCAAAAATTCATAAACATCAAATAACTCAAGACAACAAATACATTTCATGGCAAACATTCAAGACAATAAAAACATAAAAACATTTCATGGAAAACATTAACAAAATGCAATACATATGTAATATTGATTAGGGATAGGATTCTAACCTTGTTAGAATCAATAGCTCGGAGTTAGGGCACGGGGTAGGACTTAGCTTGTTGAAGGAACAAAATGAAGCACACCTCAACGGCGGGAGTTAAGACACGGCAATGGCGACGTCGGCGGCGGAGCACGGCTATGGCGACATGATGGGAGAAAATAGAAGAGAGAAAGAGAGAAGAGAGGAAGAGAGGAAGAGAGGAAGAGAGAAGAGAGAAGAGAAGGAGAAGGAGGAAAATGAGGGAAAGAATAGGGCTGAAATGTGAGAGAGATGGAGGAAAATGAGGTTAAAATCGAATAAAAAATTTCAAAAATGGCTTTCAAAAATGGAAAAACGTAACCGTTGTCTGAAAATCCCGATACATGCCGCGGCCTATACTTCAGACGCCGCAGCGTAGTCCTACGTGGAAAAAAACACGCCACGGCGTGGTGTAATTAAGCCGCGGCACGTTAAGGTTCGAAATAACACAGACTCTGTAAAATTTTGGGATGTAAATACGCCACGGCACGAAATCAAGGAGCCGAGGTTCGTATGTGTACGCCGTGACATCTCTTAGATAGGCCGCGGTAGAACCTTATACAATGCTAGTTTTTTTGCCTATATATGCCGCGGCTTTGTAACTATACGCCTCGGCCTTCCTGTCATGCCACGGCCTACCTTGAGTACGCCGGGGCAAGATTTGACTTGCAGAATGCATGCTCTCTGTATAATTTGTATGCAATTTATGCCGCGGCACTACCGAAGCACGCCGAAGCTTCAGGTACTTATGCCAAGGCGTCGGTATATATAAGCCGCGGCTTTCCTTTGAATTTACCTATATACATTCTGCTCTATGCAACTCGCCGTGGCATTTTTATCCCGTATGAAACGCACCGCGGCACGTATACTTCAGACGCCGCGGCGTAGTCCTACATGGAAAAAACATGCCACGGCGTGGTATCAATAAGCCGCGGCACGTTAAGGTTCGAAATAACACAAACTCTGTAAAATTTTGGGATGTAAATATGCCACGGCACGAAATCAAGGAGCCGAGGCTCGTA
Organism: Parietaria judaica; assembly: GCA_954871525.1. Taxonomy (NCBI): domain Eukaryota; kingdom Viridiplantae; phylum Streptophyta; class Magnoliopsida; order Rosales; family Urticaceae; genus Parietaria; species Parietaria judaica. The sequence goes on from OX940869.1 coordinate 17,038,551, forward strand.
TGTGTACGCCGCGGCATTTCTTAGATAGGCCGCGGCATAACCTGATACAACGCACACTTAAAATTTTGGTTTGGTTTCTGTGTAGATTTTTTGCCTATATATGCCGCGGCTTGGTAAACATACGCCTCGGCCTTCCGGTAATGCCACGGCCTATCTTGAGTACGCCGCGGCAAGATTTGGCTTGAAGAATGCATGCTCTCTGTATAATTTGTATGCTATATACGCCGCGGCACGACCAAAGCACGCCGATGCTTCATGTACTTATGCCAAGGCGTCGGCATACATAAGCCGCGGCTTCCCTTTGAATTTACCTTATACATTCTGCTCTATGTAACTCGCCGCGGCCTGTATATTAAAACGCCGCGGCATCTTTATCCCGTATGAAACGCGCTGCGGCACGTTATTTAAAGGCCGCGGATTTATCTGTAAAATGGGAATTTATATGTATTTGACAAACTTATTTATAAAAACAATTGTTCAATCAATTTTCAAACTGTAAATTTTTTAAAGATAACTAATTGAAAAACAATTGTTCAATCAATTTCCACTTAAATAAACATGATAACTAATTGTTCATACATGAAAAACAAGATCGAAATATAACATTATTACAATTAAATTATTATTCAATCAATTTCCAATGCCGGGATATCTCGACGTAGCAAAAATGAAACATCATCATCATCATCATCAACATCAACGTCTTCAAACGATGGTATCCCGTTGGAGAATGGTGCGATGGTAGTGATGTCTTCAACTTCTTCATTCGATTCTTCTACATTTCTCGCATTCACATGCACGACGAGAGATAATTCTTGATCGACCGGGTCCAAGACATAAAACACTTGAGATGCTTGGGATGCCCACATGAATGAATCATTGGCATAACTCATCCGTCTAAAGTCAACAACTGTAACTCCATCATTGTCAACTTTGACGTGGTTGTTGTCCGCCCATTTGCACTTAAACAATCCAACTCGCAAACCACAATAATCAGGCTCCCAAATATCTTCTACATAGCCAAAATAGCTCATAAGAGCTTGTTTTGGATTCTTATCCTTGGCCGACGCAACATGGATTCCTTCCGAAAAGAATGTAACACCACTATTTTGTACGGGGTATTTTTCGTCCCTTTCCCTTTTGTAAAACGTGTACCCGTTAACGTACCATGACTTGTACCTGGTAACTGCTTGTGAAGGCCCGCCAGAGATCTTCAATAGTGTCTCATCTAAATTCTTTCTTCTTGCATAACAATATTCATCGATCCACTTTGCAAACGTACGGTTGTGCTATTCTTTTAGCCATTTTTCGTTTTTTTTATTTTTTCGGATAAGTAGACCTTAACTCATTCATGGAGAACGGCTTGCTCCCATTCTTTTCGGTTGACAGTTGAAGGATTTGCTGTGCATAAAAACATCAAAATAAATATTATATTCAACACGTAATCTAAATATTAACATCGTATTAATTTATAAAAAGTTATAATAATTACCTGCAGATAAGCCTTTGGATTCTGCTTTGGCTATTTTGGGAACACCAATTGGCCGAGTTCTCGGGAAATACTCTACACAAAATTCAACCGACTCTTCTGCCATATATCCTTCGACAATGCTCCCTTCTGGTCGATTGTAATTATTCACGTATCCTTTCAAGACTTTCATATACCGTTCGATTGGATACATCCACCGTAGAAATATAGGTCCACATAACTTCACTTCGCGTACTAGGTGAACGGTTAAGTGAATCATGATGTCGAAAAATGAGGGTGGAAAGAACATCTCGAGCATACATAGGGTTTTTACCAAGTCCGCTTGTAACTCGTCAAGATCTTGAGCCTTAGTAGTTTTGGAGCAAATTTTGTTGAAAAATTCACATAACTTTGAAATTGCGAATCGAACTTCCTTTGGCAAAAACCCTCGCAATGCAAGAGGCAGTATTTGTTGAAGCAACATATGACAATCGTGAGTCTTCATTCCGATAAGTCTCAAATCCTTCATAGATACAAACCTCTTGTAGTTCGAAGAATGACCTTCTGGAACTTTTATCGCCGCAAGACATCCACAAAGCTTCCTTCGCTCCGTTCTTGATTAAGTGTGGAAAGCCGGTGGTAGTAATGTCTTCTTTCCAGCCATTTTAGGATGCAAATCCGGTCTTATACCCAATTCAATGAGATCTTGTCGAGCATTTTTCCCGTCTTTCATTTTATTTGGATCGTCAAGCAATGTACCAACAATCGCTTCACATACATTTTTTTCAATGTGCATAACGTCCAAACAATGTCGAACGTAATGCATCTTCCAATACGGGAGCTCGTAGAAGATTGATACTTTTTTGAACGGTTTATCTTCAAATTTCTTTTGCTTCCTCTTACCACTCGACGTTCTTTTTCCAAGAACTTCATAAGTCTCTTCACAAATCAATTTATAGACATCTTCACCGTTCAAAATTTTTGGAGGAGGTCGATGTTCTTGCTTCCCATTAAACTTTTTTTCTTTCTTTCTGTACGGGTGATCTCTCGGTAAAATATCCTATGGTCGAGAAAAACTGTTTTCTTCCCATGTTTCAACCGGATTGAAGATGTATTTTTGATGCAGACTGGACAACCAATAGAACATTTCACCGAGTAACCAGACAAGTTTCCGTACGCCGGGAAGTCGTTGATTGTCCACATTAACATTGCTTTCAACTTGAACACTTCGCGTCGGTAGCATCGTTGATCTCAATTCCTTCGTTCCACATCATCTTTAGATCATCGACCAAAGGTGCCAAGTAGACGTCGATGTCATTTCCTGGTTGGCTCGGTCCCAAAATTAAAAGAGTCAACATCATGAACTTCTGCTTCATACACAACTTCGGAGGGAGATTGTAGTTGCAAAGTATTACGGGCCAAACACTATAGAGACTACTCATGTTACCAAAAGGATTCATCCCGTCTGTTGCCAAACTGAGACGCAAATTCCTGGGATCTGAGCTGAATTCCGGATACCGAATATCAAAACTTTTCCACTGTGAACCATCACAAGGGTGTCTTAAAATTCCATCATTACTCTGATTTTTTGAGTGTCAAACCATGTTCTCCGCATGATTAATATTGTTAAACATGCGTTTGAGGCGGGTGAATGGGGGAATGTACCATAATACTTTTTGCGGAACCTCTTTGATACCGTCATGTGGCTCCTTTCCTGTCTTCCACCTTGACTCATTGCACAGTGGACATTCACTTAATTCTGTATGCTCGTTCCTATACAGTACGCAATCTTTTGGACATGCATGAAACTTTTCAAACTTTAAACCTAACAAGCCCAATGTCTTCTTTGCCGCATATATTCCTGACGGAACTTTATTACCGGCCGGCAACGTTTCACGAAGGAGTTCCAACAATTGCGTAAAGATAGAATTTGTCCAACTTCTTGCCGCCTTTAAATTGAATAATGATACCAAAAACCCTATTTTCGTTGTGTTACTCCCATCATACAAAGGCGCTTAAAATTCCCCCACCATCGACTCTAATAATTGCGGTCTTCCCACAAAATTATAGTCGATATCATCCATCAAACCACCAATGTCATCGGCTTCCTCTTTGTCTTCTTCTTCTTCAACTAAATCATTGACTCTTTTACCACGCATTTTTTCTCCATGAAAGTACCAATGATCATAGGAACTCATAATACCAATTTCTAACAAATGCGATTTGACTACTTTCATAGATTTCGAAACTAAATTTCCACATAAAAGACAAGGACACCTAATAAAATCTCCTTCTTCAAAGTTTAAACTCACAAAATCCATAAATTCTTGAACACCATGTCGGTAATCATCGCTCATTCTATTTTTCGTCATCCATTCCCTAGATGCCATATTGCAAATAAAGAATTTGAAGATTAAATACCTTTTTCTTTAGTGACGAAGCACCAAGCCCAAATTCGAAATCGATGGAAAAGTCGCCTAAGGGAGAAAAAAAATAGGGTTTTGGAGTTATGGTGTAAATGGGTATGAAAACAAAATAATAATGGCAGATCTGCGACGAGTGCTGCGGCGTGATGTAAATTACGCCACGGCATGTTGAATATCCACCATGGATAAATGCCGTCGTCGTCATAAAGCCGCGGCATACCTATATATGCCGCGGCATGACCTGATAAAATTTTAGAAACGCGCCGCGGCGTACCCTACTAACGCCACGGCATGACCTGACAAAGATTACTCGATCAAATTTGATCTGCCATCGGGGAATATTTTTCTCTGTTAACGTCGCGGCATGGGTACAGGAAGCTGAGGCTTTGTTCGCTCATGCCTTGGCATTTGTGACATAAAGCCGCGGCATATTGCTTTCATTTACAATTATACCCCCTGATTTTGACAAGAGCCGCAGCCTTCCAGTTATACGCCACGGCGTGTACCCGCTGACGTAAAAATGACTATATTTTTACTAGCTACTAGGGTTAAAATTATTACCCACCAACGGTTAAAAACGGCTATATTTGCGAAAATAGTTTAAAAAAAACTTAAAATTCATAACTTTGTTCTATATATACAACCATGTTAACTTATATTTTAACCCACACAAAATATCTTGACTACAAAAATTGAAAATTAATATGGATGATCATCCGTCTTCTATCGGTAATGTCCCAGTCGTTATTGTTTCGTCCTATTCTTCGTCGTCTTCCGATTATGACAACGATCACCAGGTAAATCTATCAGATGATACTATAGTCTTAGAAACAAATTCCGATGATACTGTGGTCCCAGAAATAAACTCTGATTCGGAAGTCCCAGAAATTATAAACTCCAATGATACTATAGTCCCAGAAACAAATTCTCAAGAAAGCGTTCAAAATTTCGAAGAAACAGTAGAGTCTGAAATGCCTCCACGTTAGATTCGCACCTCTCGTTCCGTTGGTTCAAGCCGCACAAGAGGTAGTGTTGGATCTCAATTTTCTTCATCGTGGGATACCGATTTCCATATAAGGCATGAGTAGGATAACTCGACTCAAAATTTAGATAAGCACGCTAAATGCAAATGGTGCGGACTATTGTTTGTTCTTCCCTACCCAGATAGAGACATCTATCCTCTTCATGATCATGCCGTGCGTTGTCATAGAAGGCATGGTTTTCAAATATTTTTTATTTTATGTTTTTTAATTGTATTTGTTAAAATTATGTGACAAATGTAGCTTTAAATTGTAATGGAGTTGTAATGTGGCACTTATCATAATGTACTTGTAATGTGTTGTAATGTGATACTTGTAATGTGTTGCAATGTGGTACTTATCATAATGTACTTTCAATGTGTTGTAATGTGGTACTTTTCATATGTGGTACTTGTAATGTGGAATTGTTAAGTGATGATCATGTATTTATAATATAAACATGTGTATTCATAATTCCATATATTTTCTAATTAATCACATATGTATTCTTACATATTTGTATTCATACATAATAATTACAATTTAAGTTTATGGGTTTAAAGTTTAGGGTTTAAGTTCAGGGAAAAATTGTACAAATTAATTAAACATGCCGCGGCCTATTGTTCAGAAGCCACGGCTCTATCTCACACATCGGAAATAACCGTTGTACAAACTTGACACGCCGCAACATCTTTTATCCATGCCGCGGCTTACTGTAGCTGACACAAAAACGGCTAGTTTTTTTTTCACCCGAATTATTACCCCACAACGGTAATAAACGGCTATATTTGTCAAAATAATGTTAAAAACGTTAAAATTCACATAAATCTTCCATTTAAACCTACTTGCTCACATTTTAGTCTATGTTTCATCAAATTTATCCTTAGGTTCAAAAATATCATCATTTTTCTTAGTTATGGATGATCATCCGTCTCGTTTCGGTTTGTCATCGGAATATCACCCGGTCATTTACGTGTTTTCCTCTTCCTCTTCCTCCGATGATGATAGTTTTTCCATGGAAACAAGTTCCAATAATACTATTGTCATCTCCTCCGATTTTGAAAGTGTTCCAAATACCTCCGACGACACCGAGGAGTTTGAAATGCCTCCGAATCCAACTCTAAATCGGATGCCTACCTCTCGTGCCGGTGGGCCGCGACCGAAGAGGGGGCGTGGGCATGGGCGTGGTAGGCCACCGTCTTCACTATGGGAATCAGATTTTCAAATGAGGCTTAAATAGAACGTTGAGACTCAAACTCAAGATAGGTACGGGAAATGCAAATGGTGCCGACAAGAGATTCTCGCAATCGTTGAACGAGGCACGACTCATTTACGTCGACATGCCGATCGTTGTCGTAGAGATTAAGGTATTGATGACGAATTGTGATATTAATTGTTGTAGTTTTATTAATATAATGTTGAATTGTTGTGAGTGATTTTGTTGTTTTAAAAGTATTAAATGTAATGTTGAATTGTTATGAGTGATTTTGTTGTTTTAAAAGTAATAAATGTAATGTTGAATTGTTGTAAGTGATTTTGTTGTTTTAAAAGTATTAAATGTAATGTTTAATTGTTGTAAGTGATTTTGTTGTTTTAAAAGTAATAAATGTAATGTTGAATTGTTGTAAGTGATTTTGTTGTTTTAAAAGTATTAAATGTAATGTTGTATTCTTACAAATTTGTATTCTATATATTTTACATAATTCTATATATTTTAATTATTGTAGTTCTTAAGTATTAAATATAATATTGAATTGTTGTGAGTGATATTATCATTATAAAAGTATTTTTTTTATAATTTTCCAAATGAATGTAGTATGAAACTGGTCGCGGCACGACGTTCACCGTGCCGTGGCATGATTTATTAAACCACGGTAATGACCGTAGTCTAATTTACGCCACGGCATGTTGACAGCTATGCCTCGGCCTTTAAAGAAACGCCGCGGCATATAACGACTTACAAAATCCAAGCACTCTGTATAATTTGAAACATCATACATGCCGCGGCACGGTATACCCAAGCCAAAGCTTTATCGGCCAATGCCAAGGCATGGGTAACTTAATGCCGCGACTTATCTTTTATGTTTATCAATATACCCTCTGAATTATGCAACTCGCCAAGGCCTTTTTTAATGATGCCGCGGCGCGTTGCATAATCCAGAGGGTATATTGGTAAATTTGAATTAGGCCACGGCGGGTTCATTTAAAGGCCGCGGCATGATAAGTAATTTTACACAATTTAATTATTAATTATCTTATTAATTGTAACACAATTTTACACATGTAAATTATCTTATTAATTTTAGAAAATGAAGTACAATAGATTCTCGCAATCATTGAACGAGGCAGGACTTATTTACGTCGAAATGCCGATCATTGTCGTAGAGATTTAGGTATTGATGACGAATTATGATATTAATTGTTGTAGTTTTATTAATATAATGTTGAATTGTTGTGAGTGATTTTGTTGTTTTAAAAGTATTAAATGTAATGTTTAATTGTTATGAGTGATTTTGTTGTTTTAAAAGTAATAAATGTAATGTTGAATTGTTGTAAGTGATTTTGTTGTTTTAAAAGTATTAAATGTAATGTTTAATTGTTGTAAGTGATTTTGTTGTTTTAAAAGTAATAAATGTAATGTTGAATTGTTGTAAGTGATTTTGTTGTTTTAAAAGTATTAAATGTAATGTTGTATTCTTACATATTTGTATTCTATATATTTTACATAATTCTATATATTTTAACTATTGTAGTTCTTAAGTATTAAATATAATATTGAATTGTTGAGAGTGATATTATCATTATAAAAATATTTTTTTTATAATTTTCCAAATGAATGAAGTATGAAACTGGCCGCGGCATGATGTTCACCATGCCGTGGCATGATTTATTAAACCACGGTAATGACCGTAGTCGAATTTACGCCACGGCATGTTGATAGCTATGCCTCGGCCTTTAAAGAAACGCCGCAGCATATTGATGGTAACGCCGCGGCATATAACGACTTACAGAATCCATGCTTTCTGTATAATTTGAAACAACATACATGCCGCGGCATGGTATACCCAAGCCAAGGCTTCATCGACCAATGCAAAGGCATGGGTAACTTAATGCCGCGACTTATATTTTATGTTTATCAATATACCCTCTGAATTATGCAACTCGCCGAGGCCTTCTTTAATGATGCCGCGGCGCGTTGCATAATCCAGATGGTATATTGGTAAATTTGAATCAGGCCACGGCGGGTTCATTTAAAGGCCGCGGCATGATAAGTAATTTTACACAATTTGTAACACAATTTTACACAATTAAATTATCTTATTAATTTTACAAAATGAAGTACAATAAACTATTAAAATGATGATAATTGTATTTTTAAAATAATACAATTTTCAAAGTAACTAAATAATTTTTCAAACTAAACAAACATAGTAATATTAACTAAATAATTGTTCAAACAAAATAAACATAGTAAGTAATTGTTCAAACAAAATAAACATGATAAACAAAATAAACATATACAAATACCAATCTTCGACCGGGTGCTCGTTGTTCTCGTCTTCGTTGTTGATTTCGTCGGAGATCTCGGGGTTGGCGGGGTTCTCGGGGATCTCGGGGTTGGTGGGGTTGGCGGGGTCTCAGGGATCTCGGGGATCTCGGGGTTGGCGGGGTTCTTGGGGATCTCGGGGTTCTCGGGGTTGGCGGGGTTCTCGGGATTGGCGGGGTTGGCTGGGTTCTCGGGGTTCTCGGGGTTCTCGTTGCCGCCGTTCTCGCCGCCTACGTTCTCATCGCCGTTCTGGACCTCGCCGTTCCCGCCTCCGTCAACAAATGTCGGCGCCAGATACTGATCAGGATATGCTAATGGCCACGACATTGGTAGAAACTGATTTGGCGCCTGGAATCCTGGGTAAATTTTACAGATTGCATTTATTGATTAAAAACATTTCAATACATATGTAATATTGATTAGGGATAGGATTCTAACCTGGGTAGATACCCGGCCAGAAGGACCTACAATATGCAGTGAACTCCAGAAGACTACGAACACCGTAAGCCACAAAGGCTCTCATCGACGGAGCATCGTAGTTAAGCTCAGGCATTTGGGGGGGGGGGGGGGGGGGGGGGGCAGCAGGCGGTATCTCAATGGGCTGAACCATGAAATTCAAGCAAGATTAGATTAATATAAAATCAATTATAAATAATTAAGCAAATGAAGCTATAATTTTACCAAATTTTCAGGTATGATTGCTGGCTCCTCTTCTTCGGGTTCTTTCAAACTCCGGATCCAGGCCGCGTCCATCTTCTTTCCATTCGGCACCTGAATATCGAGTTCATTCTCCTTGATCTAAACGATAGTTTCAAAGACAGATTAAATCAATATTGATACAACTGAATTTCACAACTAAACTTATACACAAATGAAGCTATACTTACCCCGGCGTTTATGCAGAGAGCTGTGATAAGGAACGGGAAGCCCAATGAGCTCTTCGACTGCTCGTACACCATGCCACGCATGTAGGAGAATATGAAACGACCGACGTCGATATTCAATCCCGTAACTCCGGCAAAGATCAACTTGAGAAAGTCGAACTGCAGCTCCGTGAAGTGCAAATGCGGGTATAGGTTTTTCCCAAAGAAGTACATCCACACTTTGGCTTTCCGATTCAGCTGACTTTTGACCAGCCGTGCCTCTCCGCCCTTCTCGTGCCATTTAGCTCCGGGCGTAGTAATTGCTGCCGCTATGGCGTCGTAGAACGGTTGATTCAACTCTTGGTCGTGTAAGTGGTTGTGCTCGTTTTTCTCGTCCGTAAAATTTTGGGTTCCGAGGTACTCATTAATGATTCGAGGATTGATCTCAAATCGAGTACCCCGAACACTGACATACCCGATTGCTGACTCATCGGGAAGAGCTGCATAGAATTCGTGCACCAACACACTCCTCGCCTTGATCTTTGGTTGGGGTACGAAATTCGGCCAACCGCGCTGTATGATGCTCTCATTGAGAGCTTCGCCAAGTTCACCCATATCTGAAATCGGGAATTTGGCAAATCCCCGCTCTGGGCGTATTTTCCGCGTACTAATTTGTAGAGATCGTTTCTTCGCCGCTTCGGTGTTGAAGTTCGGTATTTCAACGGGAGGTGGTGGATCAACTGGTAGATCCTCCGGGATCTCTACCTCGGCTCGGCTCCCAGAACCGGATCGAACCACTAAATATCCACGTGCTCGTTTTCTTTGGGGTGCCATTGAAATCTATAAAAAAGATAACGTCACATATTAAATTATTAATTTCAAGCAAAAAAAACTAATCAATATAACTAATTTCAATTCCCTAACACCTAAATATTACAAAACTAATTTCAAAACCGAATTTCAATACGCAATTTCAAAACTAATCCAAATTTTTAAAACGCAATTTCAATACGCAAACCTAATTTTAAAACGCAAGTTCAATACTCAAAACTAAGTGTCAATACGCAAAACCTAAATTCAATACCCAATTAATTTCAAAACCTAATTACAAAATCTAATTTCAAAACCTAATGTCATCTCACAAAACCAATACCTAATTTCAAAATCTAATTTCAAAACCTAATCTAATTTCAAAACCTAATTTCATCTCACAAAACCAATACCATGAACCTAATACAAACAATTTTCAAGTATTGATTCGAATAATAAAAAAAAACAAAAAAAATGCTATAAAAATCAAGCTTGAAATCGATACTAACATTGAGAGGCGACGGCGGCAAATCAATGGCGAGAAGTGTGTCGCGGCGAATCGACGGCGAGAAAGAGGGCGACGGCGATGAGCTAGGTAAAGTGGCGAGGGCGAGGGCGAGGGCGGGAGCGACGGCGAGGACGAGAGCGAGGGCGAGGGCGGGAGCGACGGCGAATGGGTAGGAGTCGAGGGCGAGGTATTGGGTTTCGACGGCGCAATGAGAAACTGAGAAGTTAGGGTTAAGTATACTATACACGCCGCGGCTTGTTATAAATGATGCCGTGGCGTGTCACTAAAAACGCAATGCCGTGGCGTATTTCAAGACACGCCGCGGCCTACTAGGATTTTTACTGCGGGTTATGATACGAGACACGCCGCGGCTTTTTATAAATGATGCCGTGGCGTGTCACATAAAACGCAATGCCGTGGCGTATTTCAAGACACGCCGCGGCCTACTAGGATTTTTACTGCGGGTTATGAACAACGGTTTTAAAAGTGTCGTCGTGTACCACCCGTGCCGCGGCTTGTTATAAATGATGCCGTGGCGTGTCACTTAAAACCCAATGCCGTGGCGTATTTCAAGATACGCCGCGGCCTACTAGGATTTTAGTTTTCAAGCTGTCGTCGTGTACCACCCATGCCACGGTGTGTCGTGGAGAATGTCGTGGCTTATCTCTAAAAACGACGTGCCGTGGCGTCTTTTAATACACGCCGTGGCGTACACTTCGTGGTATAAACAACGGTTTAAAAAGTGTCGTTGTGTACCACCCGTGCCGCGGCATCATTTATCTGCCGCGGCTTATCAACATCACTACGACACATTTTCAACAACGGAAAATATGTCTGTAGTAAATTTGAGAGCATGCCGCGGCGTAAGATGGCGTGCCGCAGCGTGACTCGATTTTCAACCATGTAAAAAAAATTCCATGGTAGAAACTTGGATTTCGACCATGGAAAAAAAATCCGTGGTTGAAACACCGTGGTAGGATCAACAATTTGTACTAGTGAGAGTGAGAGAATTTCGAGAGCTTCTTTGAGAGACAGATATATATTGAAAATGTGAAACTAGCTTAGTATTTATAGAAAAAACCATGCACACAAATTTCCATAGATACGTGAATCAATCAATCTTAATTAGTATTATTCACAAATCAATCAAAGACTTTTTCCAACCTTCCATTGTAGGTAGAAATTGAAAATATGATGATTAAATTACCAAAGATTTAATTTTATGTGATTAAAATAAATACCAAGAAAATCAAATACTTACCATGATAACTAGAATTCGATTTCTTCATTATTTAATCAATGAAATATATTTTCTTCAATTAAAATAAATACCAAGAAATTCCATTTCCTTCCATCCATGAATAGGAAATGTCAAATTTCTTCATTATTTTTAACCAAAAATTAATTCCAATTAAATCAATTAAGATGACATGTGATTTACTAATCTTTTCCTTATTTGTAATTAACTTAGCAATCAAATAATATCATGATTCAATCAATATTAAATTCTCATGCAATATGAATCTTTATTTAAAACTTGTAAATCAAGTTTCATGATTCATGCATAATTTATAATCATGACATGATTTATTTGATTTAAGTTAATACCATATTTGTATATATAATCAATTAGTATCTCTAATTATCTTTACATTTAAATATCAAATTCCTCATGCTCAAAATCACCACCTCTTGCTTGGTAATCAAGCTTGGCAATTTCCATGATTCACATATTACCTAATATGTTTTTCATGATAATTAACTTAATTAATTATTTAACAAAATATGATAAGGAAAATACCTAATGGGCTTATCCACCGAGGCTTGGTCGAATTTCCTCCCTCATTATTACCTAAGATTAAATCTCAATGGACCTAGCCCATTAATTTAATCTCCAAGTAATTTTTCATGAATTAACCACTATGTTATGATCTATAATTCACAACTTTTTCTCTATAGCTCTTACACATAAAATCATAGAAGAAAAAAACTCTTAGAATTAAATTTCCTACAACATTGATGTTGACAATTTATTCCAGTTTTGACTTTTTCCGATCAACTATTTTTCGGGCAAACTTTTGGTACTTTTGCCGCAACTTTTTGAAACTGTCCAAAACTTTACACAAGCTTTAGTTTCAAATGTTCTATCATAAATTAGAATAACAAACATACTAATTTTATGATTTGTCCTTTGCAGAGCTATCCAGGGGACCATGGACCCACATCACTTAAGCTCCAACAGGTCGGTCCGTTAACTCCGGTGTTATTCCACTAAAAATCCGAAGTTGTACTCTTTAATGGTGCAAATGATATATTCATTTTTTATCTTAAAGGTGTCCAGTGATCAATCTTTCACTTGATGATTCACACTTGAGCAGGCGTTCTACCGTTTAGCCCCTTAGTGTTTTTCTTCCTGAATTCCATCGGTGGTATTCTAGATGACTCACTTACGATTACGAGTCGTAAGCTGTGCATGAGTCCCGTACTACTTCTCACGAAGTGAAAACTTTTATGAGATTATTTAGAAAACAGATCTTCGTGGATTTAAAAAATAAAGAAGGAGGGAAAAGAGAATCGGGGGTTTATGGCAAAACTAGATTCGAATAGTGAAATGGAAACTCGAAATATTTCCTAAGTATAATTTTATTTACGACGCCGAGGCTATCGTAACCCTCGCTGCGGCGCCACTAAATAAATTTTGTTAATTATTTTTTTAAACGAAGCTTGTTTGAGGACGTCTTGCCGCGGTATGCTATTTTCGTGCCGCGGCTTGTATAAAGTTAGCCGCCGCGAGATAAAATTAATGATTTTAATTTTTGATGCCTACGACGACGTTTCCTAAATGTTGTTCAAAATATACCCGCAGAGGCTATAAAAAACCTAGCCGCGGTGACTAGAAAAAAAAAATTGTCGTTTAATTTTGTCTTTTAAAGCACATCCTGGGGATGTGGTAATATGTCTTAGGCCGGGTCTACCAATAATAGCAGCCGCGGCAGAATAGAAATTTCACAACATTTCATTGAAACGTTGTGGAATGTGAGTGCAATTAGCAAGATACATTAGTGCTCCGATGATACTAAGATATGGCACTTCGGGATCAAGGAGTTCTTCTTCTTCTTCTTCTTCTTCTTCTTCTTCTTCTTCTTCTTCTTCTTTTCTTCTTCATGGGGCGGACAACCACGTGGGAAATCAAACGATGTGAATTTCCCATATTAATTGTCATCATGTAGTTTACAACACTGCTATTATGGGAACATGACAGTTGACGAGGAAGATAACTTGGTTACAGACATGGATATAACATAACTTTATAAATTCAAGATAACTATCGGTCTTGAGAAGTAATACGGGACTCATGTGCAACTTATGAATTGTAATAATAAGTGACCCATTCATAATACCACTGGTGAAATTCAGGAAAAAAGCACTAAGGGGCTAAACAGTAAATCGTCTGTTCAAATGTGAATCATCAAGCAAAAGATTAATGACATGAACTTGATTGTATCAATGGACATTTTTTTTTGCGAAGGCATAATATATACCATTTCAATAAATATTGCAACGTCAGGTTTATAGTGGAATAATACCGGAGTTAACAAACTTGTTTGATGGAGCCTAAGTGAGTGGGTCCTTAGTCCCACGGATAGCTCTGTAATAGATGAATCATACATAATAAAATATGTTTTTAATAGGATAAATTAAAACTTAAGTTCGTGTCAAATTTTGGAAAAAATTTGAATTGCTACAACGTACTAAAGCACGATAATGAAGATATAATATTTCAAGAGATGATGGAATTGGCTTCCGGAATCAACTGAAAAGTTCTTAGAAATTGAATTCGAGTGACGATTTGTGATTTGTGGATTTAATGCTTTTGACCAATGATTTCAGACTGTCTTAATTAAAATGATGGATTTGTGCAATGAAATTTTAATGTGTGATGTGTGAGAGAGATAAATATGATATAATATAATTATTTGGTTTAATTATTAATAGATATTTATCCCATATTATTTATATGGGTTAATAACGGTATAAATACCTAAACTATGATCAAAGTGGCTTTCGTATATCCAACGTCCAAAAGTGGTGGAAAATATACCAAAATCACGTTTTGGGGGCATTGACAATTATTTTCCGTCCATCCACCTTTAATGGACTCCAGGTGGTCGTTAGGCTTTAGCCACATGGCAGGACATAAGGCACTTGAACACCACGTGGCAAGCTTAATTATTATTATTTTTTCTAAATCTTTTCGTCTATGCTTTCATCATTTCTTCATCATTGAACCACATTCACTTCGCATTCCACCACCTCGCCTACACACAATAATGCCTCTACCACTGAACCACATTCACTTCACCTTATATGTAACAAAAATAAAAATTTAAATAGAAACATAATAATAAGTTACATAGTAGTAGAAACATATGTATTTTTTAGACCAGTCTTAGGGGGAGTTTTTTTGGACCAGGCTCGGGGTGAATTTTTTTTTTCCGGACCGAGTTTATGTAATTTTTTTTGCACAGGGCTCGGGGTCATTTTTTAGGATTAAGCTCGGGTTGAATTTTTTGGACAGGCTTCAGGTTGATTTTTTGGGCCGAGTTCGGGTTTGAATTTTTCGGACCAAGCTAGGGTTGAATTTTTCGTGCCGGGTTCACGTTGAGTTTTTGGACCATTCTCACGGAACCTCCGAAAGGCATTAAGATGAAGAACGACGAAGCTTGCCCGACAACTAACCAAGGAGCTCGGCGAGGGGAAATCTCCCCTATAAATGGCGCCATTTGACACATTCTCCCATTCTGAAAACCACAGCTTATCTCTAGAAATCGAGTTCTCTACTTCTCTCCTCCCTCTAAAATTCACCACCCCTCTAGTACGAGAAGTGGATGATCTTGCTCGTTGGGGACCTAATTGTGTTAGTTTGGTTTCAAGTTATCGCTCGTTCCAGAGTTAGTTTTAGGCGACCCCTTTCTCTGAAGCTCGCCATACCCTCAATATAGTGCTCGTCATAGACCTAGTTTTGGACGGCGCCTTTCCTCCAAGGTTCACCACCAACGATAGTTCTCACCCTTATTAGAGAATCTTGTCTCCCCCACTTAACATCCACTAACCCTTAATTACGTGATGGTCCGATAGCAAAAGAGGGTCCGTAGGCTGCTAAATTTCACTTGACTGAGATCTGGCATCAAATCTTCTTTTGTGCAGGAACACTGCATCGCTGAGATATCAAGGAGGATAGAAAAATATCGTTAGGACAGCTCGAAGCCTCGCAGAAGTCGACTATTTGACTTCAGCTGAGTCAATTGATAAGTCAACCCCCTCGTTGACTCTACCATTGACTGCCTACACGACTATAAGGTCCGGCCCTGAGTCGAGTCGTGAACCGGGTTCACTATTAATCTATTTTTGTGCATTAATAGTATTTTAGTAGTTATATCAAGAAAATTTGCTTAGGATATTCGTTATAAAAAAAAATAAGGACTTGGATCTCAATAGCATGGTTATCAATTTTAAAAGTGGAAAAACTAAAAATGTGTTTTTTTATTAAAATCTTAATCACAATCAACCGAATGTCTTACTGTCAATCCTTAAGTAGTTATATATGGTTTTAGTGTAAGAAAATAATGTTCTTTCCATCCTACAAGAAGGCACACTTGATGATAAATTAACGAAATGTGAAATCTGTTTAGGGTTTTGATGAAATATTTTTTTAGGTGCATAAATTTATAAAGTTTTAATTATGAGAAAATGGTGGCATAAGTATTCAAAGTATTTTAAAAGTTGATATTAAGTTCCCATTCTTTTTTTTTGGTGGCAAAAGTTACCAAACTCTTATTTTGTGTCTTCCGTCATGTTCCGCCCTGAACTGCATCACGGGTCACTTTTTTTTAACCTATTAAATATACCATTTTAAATTAAAAAAAATTAAACTGATTTATCAATAACGAACAACGGTATATTTAATTGGTTTAAAAACGTGACACGTGGCGCGGTTCTAGATGAAAATATTGCTGGACATATTTGACATATGCCCTCTATTCATATGCTAATCCCGCTTGTATAAAATCTTGGTTAATAAAATTTGGGGATTATGTCAAAAAAATGAATGTTTAATCCTTGGTTCTTTAACTTTATTTTTGTGTTAAGTCATCACACTGAGTCTATATGAGGAGATTTGACTAACATAAATAAAAAACTTGAATTGGTCCATAGTCTAGATTGGAAGTGGGAACTTTAAATGGAGAACGACTATTGATGGACTTAATCACATATGAATGTGGTGATCTATTACCGGATCATAGTGTTTTCCTACACTGTTAAGTTTATCAGGTCAGAAGTGTCTTCGTATTGGACGGACTAGACTTATATTAGAAATCATGACATAAGTCAGTCATTGATGAAAGTATGATAAAGTCGCAACGATGATCGGATGAAATCGGTTGATGTCCTGAGCATTATGGACTTGTACTGTTCAACTTATATGGTCTTTAATTTAATCGTTAAAGTCTACATAAGTATTCCTAATACTTTTATTTAAGGATCAGACAGTTGATCGTGACAAGTAGCATGGTAACAGATATGGATAATACCTTTACGATATCCTTATTATGATTTGTGAGAAACAAATAAGTACTCATGATCAGCTCAACATAATCATGACCTGTTGAGTAAGTAGTTGTAATAATCATAGATTAAGGTAGTGTTGCCAAAAGGGCAGAACAGTAATTTTACCCTTTTGATGAGAATCATAATAATACGGAAACCTAGATTCTGTTAATATGATTGAGTCAATCGACACATGTGGTCAGGAAGATAAAATCTATACACAATAGGAATTCAGCTTCGAGCTATAGTTGAATGTATTCAAAATTATTTAATTATATTATTAATCTCTTATCTCAATATCACACATCAAATGTCGTGGTGCAACACCACTATTTAAATTCGTGACATATGATTAAATTTCACATATTTACGAAAAAACTATCGCAAACTTGGAAATTCAACTATCGCAGACTCGGTTCCGAAAGAAAAGTCTCTTAGAATTTAATATCCAACAACTTTCCAGTTGATGAAAAATTTAAATTCAAGTTTCTTTTATCAGTTAAATTTCTCTCACCAAACTTTGGTACTTTTGCCACGTCAAAACTAAAACTTCCAAAATTTGACACAGACTTTAGTTTTATGAATCCTGACAAATGATAAAACATATCGAATGTTTAAATCACGTACGTATCATCCGTTCTGGAGCTATCCTGGGGACCATGGACCCGTATCACTAAAGCTCCAACGAACTGCTAGTGGTTCGTCAAACCTCGGTGTTATTCCACTATAAACCCGAGGCTGCACTCTCTAGTGACACAGTATATATTATTCCCTTTATAGCAAGGTGTCCATTGATACAATCGAATTTGGGTTATTGATCTTTCACTTCATGATCCACTGACTATCAGGTCGTCCACATACACTCCAACGACCAGAACTTCTTCTCTGTTGCTCCTGGTGTACACTGGCTGCTCCCTGGAGCACTTTGTGAATCCAAGACTCTTCAAGCTCTTGTCGAGGCGTATGTTCCACGCCTTGGAGCTTGACGTAGCCCGTATAGAGCCTTGGAGAGCTTGTACCCCTTCTGCTCCTTGCCCTTTACGCATAAACCTTCTGGTTAACTGACGTAGACTTCTTCCTCGAGGTCACCATTTAAGAATGCTGATTTGACATCCATGTGGTGAATCTCCCAACCTCGATGAGCTGCTAGGGCTAGGATGAGTTTGATTGTGTCCAGTCTCGCTACTGGATCAAAGACTTCCTCGAAGTCAACTCCTTGCCTCTGCACGTAGCCTTTGGCAACTAGTTTTGCCTTGTACTTTAGGACATTCCCCTCGGTGTTCTTCTTGAGTTTGGAGACCCACTTTAAACCAATCGGTTTCTGACCTTTGGGCAGGTCGGTAAGTGATGGGAAGTTCATTACGTTTCCCGATAATGTTATCATGATTTATGCCGTCAAGCCATCCGGGTAACATTTAAAAAATTATTTAAAGCGGAAAAACATGTTACCCGTACAACGATTTGAACATCGGATAATAACCAAAATCAAGATTTGATAAATTATTACTAATTTAACTTTTCATAAATTCATTATTAATAATCTAGTCTATAGGAAATAAATAATCTGTAAATAAAGGTTTGCATTTATTGACCCAATGCATAAGGCCGTACCTCAGGTGATGACGATTCCGGCTGCGCGATCTGAACTGGGCACGGCTTCGCCGATGTTGAGGGAAACTCCTGTGATCTTCCGGGATATTCTCCTGGACTCCTCGTACCGAACCGTGGGCTTCGCCGGCAAGACTCCGTCGCAAAAACTTTAACTGATGGTTCTTTTAAACCTTTCGGAGAACAACGTCTCACTAAGCCGTACCGGAAACGAGAGATCAGAGGCTAAGAAATTCGCAGAGAGTGTATATTCTATACCAAATATATATTTTTATTTAAATAACATAAATCTATTAATTATTAATTAATTATTAATAAGACTATTAATAATTAAATCCAAATATTTAAATTATATTATTAACCTCTGATCTCAATATCATATATTAAATGTCGTGGTGCAACACTACCATTTAAATTCGTGACATGTCATTAAATTTCACATATTTACGAAAACGATTGTAAACTTGTAAATTCGCTAAATCACAAATCGTACGTTGAAACAACTCGGTTCCAAAAGTAAAGTTTCTTAGAATTTAATTTCCAACAACTTTTCAGTTGATGAAAAATCCAAATTCAGCTTTCTTTTATCGGTTAAATTTCCAGCACCAAACTTTGGTACTTTTGCCACGTCAAAAATAAAACTTCCAAAGTGTGACACAAACTCTAGTTTTATGAATCCTGACAAATGATAAAACATACCAAATGTTTAAATCACGTATGTATCATCTGGTTCGGAACTATCCTGGAGACCATAGACCTGTATCACTGATGCTCCAATGAACTGCTAGTGGTTCGTCAAACCTAGGTGTTATTCCACTATAAACCCGAGGCTGAACTCTCTAGTGATACAGTATATAGTATTCCCTTTATAGCAAAGTTTCCATTGATAAAATAATATTCGGGTTATTGATCTTTCACTTGATGATCCACACACGAGTAGGCGGTCTTTCACTCAGTTAGTAATATTGAGAGTAACCCACTTATAATTTTGATTCATAAGTTGTGCACAAGTACCTCTCACTTCTCAACACTAACAATCAAGGGAATCATCTTGACTCTGAGGAGAGCTATGTGATGTCCGTTTCTATGACCAAGCTACCCTTATCTGTTGACTATCATGTTCCCAAAATAGCAGCATTGGGAACGATAGTAAATGTCTTGTTTAACAGTTAAATCAAAGAACAATCAAGTCAACAGTCCAGGCTCGAGGTCACTCAGGACTTAGATTGAATATCCATTTGATCATCTACTAGTGACTCAACTCCAAGTTGTCAGTGACAGTCTTATATGACAACTTCCGGAGTTTAAGTCACGTCCAATCCAGTTCAGTATGAAGCCACTTCATACTTAATGCACTTCTAGTGAGTGTGACACACACACACTTAATCCAGAATAGGATTACATCACTTAGTCACATTAATGACTTTATCCTATTAATGAGCTCCCACTCAGTTAATCAAGTCACAGACATTTTATGTTCATTTATTTTGATTATTAATTCTTTCTCACATTGACTCGGTTGTGATAATAATAACATAATTTCATCTTTTATGAACTATGGAACAAACATTCTATTTTTCTCTACCAGAAACTATAATAAGATTAACATAATAAGTAACATCTTTTATTCAACGACTTTGGTGAAAATCTTTTATAATTAGGGAAAAGACAGTTTGTTTAAGGACACATGTCCAACAGTTACCTTTTCACTTTTCAATATAATCATAATATGTGCGCGTTTTGAACTTTATTTTTATTTAAAATAATAGCGGCAAATATACTCAAATTTAAGCAAAATAGTTGTAAAGTACTCAAGATTTATTCACAGCGGCCGAAGCCCAAAATTCGATAAGAGTGTAGGATGTGTGTTTTCTTATCTATATTTTTGTATTTGTAAGCCCTACGGGCTACGGATAAAGTTTATTGCTCTTATTTGGACGATCATATTGCAAACAAGTCATGGTCACAGAGAATTTCAGTTATAAATAAGTGTGTATTAATGAAAAAGTACACGAAAAACACAAACCTGTGCTTTTCCGCAACTTGAGTACCATCCACCGCTATTTTGACATAAACTTAAGGGTTAATTGCAGCAATAATGCTCAACCTTTGGTCAACAGGGGTTTTAGGTCCCCAACCTTTCAAAGTGTGAGCAAAAATACACAACGTGTGTTAAATGTAAATTCGTTGGTCATTCCATTAGGGATGTTAAATTTTGTTGATATGGCATCGTTAAACTGCTAAATGGACTGCCAACTTGTAATATTAATTACATAACCTAATTAATAAGACTAAATTAAATAAGATTTTAATTATGATTCAAAAAACAAATTAAAACTATAAACTAAATAAATAATTTTTATTCCCCGCTAAAAATCTAACAGACTCTTCGTCGAACTTCTTCTTATTTTTTTCTTTTGCAGCCCTGATCTTCAAGCACGCCCCTCTTCTTCCCACGAACGTATTCTTATTCTCTCTTCTTCGATGGCAAGCCAGAGCTCTGTCTCTTCCACTCGGGTAAGAGGCATAGAAGGTCCGAATTAATTCTAACAGCTTATGGTTGGACTTGTGATTGTGGTGTTTAGCAATCCTCCTCAGATCCGCAATGAAGTCGAATCCACGTAGGAGATTTCGGAGATGTTACAAAACGATGGAAGAAGGAGTTTGCCGGTTCTTCAGGTGGGTTGGTTTTTTAGGTGTTCTTCTTGTTAAATTAGGGTGAAATTAGGGCTTTTGTATGAACATGTATCTTGTTTGTATGAATTTGTACTTGCTTTGTATGAATATGAAACGATGATATCCATTTTGTATGAATTTACCCTTGTTTTATGTATAGTAGAGTACGAAGAGTCGTTAGATTTTTAGGGGGTAATGAAAATAATTTATTTAATTTAAAGTTTTAATTTAATTTTTGAATGATAACTAAAATTTTATTTAATTTATTCTTATTAATTAGGTTATGTAATTAATATTACAAGTTGGCAGTCCATTTGACAGTTCAATAATGCCACATCAGCAAAATTTAACATCCCTAATAGAAGGACCAACGGATTTCACATTCAACACACGTTGTGTATTTTTTCCCACACTTTGAAAGATTGGGGACCTAAAACCCTGTTGACCAAAGGTTGTGCATTATTGCCGCAATTAACCCTAAATTTAAAAACATTTGCAGTTAGTATTTCTTTTTATTTAAATAGCATCTATTTGAACATGTATATGAATGCTAGGCTTAAAAAGAAGTAGACCACTCTATTGCTAATTGTGACATGCTTTATTAGAAACGACAAGCTAATCAACCGTAGAAAGAACATCTCTATTCGATTAGTGGTCCTCATGATCTCAATTTGCCGTTAACTGAAATCAAGAAAAGTAAAACACAATCTTGAGATAATTGATTGCAGAATATCAGAAAGATAAGTAGCAGATAGTTTAAGTTTAGATAGATATAGCAATAACTAAGAATGACACACATAGTAAAAATATAAAAAGAGAGATATTGACGGCTTATGTAATTTTAAAAGTTATTATTTTGATGAGGCAATAAGCCCGAACCTGGTCGTTGGGTGATAAGGTGGTGTTTGGTACACAACTCAAATTATTTTTGTTTTTTCTATTCAAAATTTTATAGTTCTAGTGTAAAAAACTCTTGCAGTTTTTTTTAAATAACTGTTTGGTACACATTTCTGTTTTTTATTTTTTAAAATAAAAACAACAGAATAACTGTTTGGAATACAATTCGATTTTTTTTCTTAAAAAATTAAATATTTAATACATTAATAAAATTAAAAAATATTATTACATCAATATTACAATAACATAAATATTTTATTACGGTGTAAAATTAAATAAGATAATCATGTTTAACATATCAAAGGTATACTATATAATCTAAATTATCAGGTTTAACATACATCAAAAGTAAAATATCTCATGTCACTATTCCATTATTTTTCACCAACATTATGTTAAACATAGTATTCACGTGAATTGCATATTCACCACAACATGTCATCCATATTCATTTTTCCCTGAGTCATCACACAAGTAAATTATGTCCCAACATTAAATAGGTCAAGTCATTCGGCGCCGGCATCGGCACCGGTGTCGCAGTCGGCATAGAGACTTGGAAGGCTCAATGGTGAAGTCTAGAGGTGAAAATTTGGTATCCGTTTTCGGTTTTGTCTCTTTTCCGGTACCGATCCCGGATCATTTTAAAAAAAATCCAAGAAATTTAGTTTAAAACCAAGAACTGGTACTTCTCGGTTCCCGTTTTTAGAACCGAGAACCAGAAACGATGCCCTAAACAAATATTTCCCGGTTTTTGCTACCGGTTCTGATTTTAAACTACATGTAATTTTTTTAGTTTTTAGTATGTCGTTTTTAGTGTATTAAAGATTTTTATTGTCGTTTTTTATACTAATTGTAGTTTTTAATTTTCAAAAAAACATGTGGTTTTTAAGTCAAGCACTTTAAAACCGAAACCGGTACCAAAAAAAAAATCCCGATTTTTCGGAACATGGACAAAAAAAGGTTATTTCCCGATTCCCGGATCCGATTACTCCTAATGAAGTCGATAGAAATAAGGAGTGATGAAATAAAAAATTGAGTGAAAAAAACAGAAAACAACAAAAATGTGTATTTGAAAATGCTTCTTCTACCCACTTTTCAGATCTAATTACATACATTTATTGCGACAAAGGTACTGTAGAGGGTGATTTTCGCCACACTTTTCCAATCACAGAAATAATCACCAAATAATAAATAAACAACAACAATCAGTGAATATCTCTGTTTTATTCTATTTTCCGAAATGAGCTCGGTTTTCTTCCGTTGAATAGCTGGACAGATGAAGGATCATGAGCCAAAACTTTCTTTAGTTTCTTTAGCCTTCCTATTACAAAGTCTCTCTCTCCCTCTCTTTCACGGGTCTTTTTCTCTATTTTTTTGAACCCTCTACAAATGAGGCTTATCTTGCCTTTTATAGAGTTTACAATGCCCTTCCTCTCGCATCCTTCCCGCCTTTTTCTCTTTAATCATTTCCTCTCTGGTGTGATTTGAGGGCAACATGGTTAGTCTTTGCTTTATGTCACTTCCGAGCACGCTGCCGTTATGGGTAGGTGCGCCACATTAAATGTGCATCTCGTCAGCCGTCGTTCGGCTCTGCAGGCCTTCGTCGCTAATGCTCTCATCGAGTGAGTATGTCGGCTTCATTAAATGCACGTCTCGTCAAGGGTCAGTCGACCCTGCACAATCATCATGACGAAGCTCCTCGTCGGGTGTGATGGGACGCTTCATCGCAACTTGCTTGCTCGCGTGGCTGCGTCTCCTCGTGGATGAACTTCCTCGGGGATGTTCCTCCTCGGGGATAATCCCCCTCGGGTGACGAACTTCTTCGCCTCCCCTCATGTCGTTTATGGACCAAACGACACGAGTTCTGTTGAGGATGGATTTGACCAAATCCGACCTTTAACAGGTACCATAATATAATTAAATTTGTTTATACACATTGGGATGTGGGCTTAGATGTGGGCTTAGAGGTGCTAGTGGTATCTTGAAGGAACACTTGGGCAGTTAGGCTAAGCTCTCGGGCTCTTCCTATCGTCTCGCGTCGTCAATGTGTTCTTGTTCAGAGATTTCAGACAGTTTTCCAAATACAAGGGTATTTTGGAAATTTAGCTTCTAAAAATCTATTTTAAGTGATATACAAGGGTACTTATTTAATTTTCTCAGATAGTAAACAAATAATTTTTTTTTAATCTAATTAATCTTAACCATTCAATTTAATAAACTAATTAAGTGCAAACATATGAAACCTAAGTACGTAAATTTTATATTTATATAAAATCTAAGATTCGTTTTGTAGTGTTTGTGAAATTAGTCTGATAATCAATAATATGAGTAGTAGTATGAAACTTTCTTACCAGTTCAAAATATTGTCTTAAACTCGGGATTATTTCAACTATCGAAAACGCGGACAGGTAATTAAAATTTTAAATGGGGAAATTCATGTTCTTGGTTTTTTTAATTTTTTTTATATATATTCAATATGAATTCTTTATTTTATATATAAAATCTTTGTTTTGACGTCGCATTTTCCAGTTTCGAGAAATATCGGGTTGAACAAGAATTTCCACCCCGGTTTAAGATGACATTTTTTTAACGATCTTGGATCCCGATTTCTACCAAGATCTATTGGTTTCTTGCGTAAACCAAATATCTCATAGTTGGTATCGCAGTTCGGAGGAGATTTTACACTCTCAAAAAAATTTCAAATTTATTATTCTCGGTTCTAGTTTCACAATTATCACTAGTATAAATTATATTTTAGTCAAGGATAATTGACATCCCGCCCCCTAACTTTTGAAATTGTAGTAAAGCCCTCTCAACTTTGAATTATTTTACTTTTGCACCCCAACTTTGAAAATAATACATTTACACTCCTATATTTTAGATTTTGGCTACTTAAATGAATACCACTGTTATAACATATATATATGTTCTATTTAATCTGAAATAGGTGTGATAAAATCTAATCATACTTCATCTGCAAACATACTCAAAATTCAAAGGATATTGACACCAATTACCCATTAATCATCTAGAATAATGGGTAGCCTATTGCCATTGTTATGAAATTACTCAAGTATTTTTATTCTAACGCATCCGAGATGTCTCATGGAGGGAATAAAAAAAAAACTATGCTCTAGGTTTCTCAAAAGGATTTATTTATATTCTTTCTTGACTTTGTAACATTATAAACTATATATAACATTGTCTTTCAGCCTATGAAAGGTCATAGCAAGCAAACATATATGTACGAGTCATCAACATTGTCTAGAAACTTTGCCATTGGGAAACTGAAAAATATATCTGGAGAATATATTGGTAAAGCTAAGATACTCTCACCTACAAAAAATACTTAGAGAAAAGAATAATGAAATAAAAAGACTACACTAAAAAATTCATCAATCTCTGCAATCAATAGGGTTTGTTGCCATGTAGACTTTACAAGTGTATTTGGCAACATCCATCATCAACATTTTGAAGCAGTATATATAAACTATATTAATGTCTCTAATTATGGAATTGCAATCCCACCATTTTGTGTGTATTAGCTGTTAGATTACCAATATATACGTGATCTCCTAAAATCTCAACTCCCCATATAATAACCTTAAAACACACACAAACATAATGAAAAAAGAAAATGGCATTAAAAGAATGAGATAATCAATTGAATTGATGATGAACATATAAGCTTTTCCCCCTATAGAGTGTGTGCTTCCAACCAACATTTTGTGAAAGATTCTTAGGTTGGCTCCACATAATTAGAAGAACCCCCACACCCATGTGTAAAGGTCCCCACAATTTTGCCTTTTGTTTTTGATACAACAAGTGCTTGTCTTTGCTGTTGTTTCTTTCACTATAATTTCCCCACTCCTCTTTCTCATAGATATATCAAATATTAAGTGATGCAATTAGTACTTGTGTTCTCATAATGTTTTTTTGTCAATGTTGGATTTCATCACATTAATTAAATTATTAGAGAAGAGGGTCAATATGTACTCAATTACATCCCTTTGTCCTTTAATAATAGAAGGGCTCATAAGCTATACTAATTATCTTCACTCTTCTAATCAATATGCTAAAACGAAAATCATTATAAATATTCAACCAACTACTCATTGTATCTTGTTTTTATTTTCGTCTAAATTTTTATTAACGTATCGGTCGACAAAAATGCTAAATCGACGGCCAAGTTTAATACATCATATAAAGAAGATTATATACTTAAGATACATAACTAAATCATCCATTCGAATTCGAAGTTTTTTTGAAGTTTTCTTTTCTTCCATATGATCATGCCACATAATTCATGAATTTTTTTAGTACATTATATACGTGAGTACATGATTATTAAAACCCGTGAAATACTAATTAGACAAAATTTAACTAAATCATTCGATTTAGGTTTTCTTCTCTTTCAAATGCTCATGTAAAGGACATTATATACTTGAGATACATGATCCAAATACTAATTAGATAAAAATTTAACTATATCATTCAAGTGAGATTTTTTTCTCTTCCATATGATCATGTCTCATAATTCATGAATATAATTTTTTTAAATAACATTTTTTTTGCATATCTTGGGATTAGGTCACCAAAACCATGTGATCCGGTGACTGCTTGTCCACGAGAAAGATGAAACTTGAAACCCTATTGTGGACCTCATTGCATAATTCCAAATCCTCTTTTTTGCTTTGTTTTTATTTCTCCCTTCTCTGTTGTTGCTTGATCGAACAAAGCTGAGAAACGACGGTTTAATTTGTGAGCATGTTACCCCCTCGTGGGTGTATCACCATCGTACCCCTTTTGGTCCATATGCGAGAAAAATATTGACAGGTACAAGACAGTTTGTGAGCCCTATAATAAGTGTAACCTTGAATTTTTCACAACCCTTTTTCATCATTATCAATATTATTATTATTATTCGTAAATGCTCACCACAAAAAAAAAACAAAAAAAAAATAAAAAAAAAACAAAAAAAAAAAACGTAACAGTCCAATACCATGTCTGGAAAAGATTCTGTATGCATGTATAAGTAGATATACGTGGTGTTATATGCATTTTTTGGAACATATAAAAATTGGGTCCCTTCTGGTAAAAAGTCAAAGCCCATCAATAAAAGTCAAAGCCCACCGGCGAAGTCAAAGACCAGGGGCTAAAAAAGACGAAGAAGACAAAGTACCTTGCCCGACGAGGTACCATGACCCGATGAACCCGGCCTGACGAGGTACCTTGCCCGACGAGGTACCACGGCCTGACGAGGTTCCTTACCCGATGAGGTATCACGGCCCGACGAACCCGGCCTGACAATGTACCTTGCCCGACGAGGTAACATGGCCCGACGACCCTGGCCTGATGAGGTACCTTGCCTGACAAGGTGCCATGGCTCGACGAGGCGCCATTGCCTGACAAAGACCCTGGTCTGACAAGCACCCTCATCATAGCTTCACGGAGGAATAACTTATAATTATTCCACGCTGCGAGGAGATCCGAGCTCACGAAGATCCCCAGGAAATCCTCCAGATTTCCCCGGATTCAACATACGAACTCGCGGACAACCAGAAGACATCGAGAATGAATCAAGAAGCACCGACGAGCCCTCCGACAGGGCTAGGAGCCGCGGCCAAGACCCTCAATGCAAGGGAGAAATTCGCAGGCCCCCTGATGTGCAATTTCAGGGAATTTGTTTTCCTATAAATAGGAGCCTTCCCCTCCTTATTTCCACTCTCACTCACAGCTTTCTCCAAAGCTTCTCTGTCTAGCTTTCTTTCTCTAGAAATTCGTCCATCTCCCTTAGGAGGAAGGACTTGAATAAGAGCTGAGATCGTTCTAGAAGTAGACTCCCAGCCTCGACAAGAGAAGTTGTTCGACGAGTCGACAGGGAGCATCCCTCGTCAGGCTAGGGCACCCTCGCCAACACCGATAAGGTCGACAAAGAAGGAGTAACGTCGGTAGTACCCGGCCACCTGGCCAAGAGTCACCCCCGCGCCGCCAACATCGGCAGTTCCGACGAGTCAAACTACATCATCAGTCACCCGCCGTTTATCACTAACCCCGAACTACGTGGGACCTGATTCTCTTAAACTGAGATACGTAGGCAGCTACGCCCAACCATAAGAGACGGGGCACGGGCCCAATCTACCATTTTTTGCAGGTCTTCGCTCGCCGAAGGAGTTTGCCAAGGAAGGTAAATCATGAAGAATCATCAAGATCAGCTCGAAGCTTCATCAAGACCAGAGTTTGCCTAGACAAGGACATCGCCAAGACAAGGACTTCGCCCCCACGAGGGAAGTTCGCCGAGGATCGCTAAGGACAGCCCGGAGACACATCCAAGACGACGGATTCGCCTCCACCTTTGATGATCATTAGTCAACTCACGTTGACTCAACATTCAATCATCTAGGTGTTCAGCGGGTCTAACACGCGACCCGAACCTTGGATTCGACTTTAAGTTAAAGCCATTTTTACGCATTAACAGTTTGGCGCTAGAAGGAGGGGTAGCCGAGAACAAGCCTCGAGACCCTTCCAGCATTCAACAGAACTTAGAGGATGACGATCGCCATTCAACATAACGAGCCGCGCGAGTGCTTCGCAATGCGCGACGCCGCAACCGACGACCAGCATCGCACTCAACACGAGGGCCCGAACCCTCGCTAGGCGGACTCAGCCGCCTCGCCATGTTTCACGTGCTCAGATCGGGAACGAAGACGGTGTCAACGACGTTTTGCAGAGATCAGTCTACGCTCACGACGAGGAAAGCACAAAAGATAGCAACGGCGCCGAAGGTCGACAGGACCACCCCGACCCTCGTCAGGCTCGCCTGGGGGGTCGCCGGGAGGTTTGTCAAGACGAAGACCTAGACGACGCCGAAGGTTGCCAGGACTACCCCGACCCTCTTTAGGCTCGCCCGGATGGGGGTCGCTGGGAGGTTCACCAAGACGAAGACCTAGAAGACGCCAAAGATCGCCGGGACCACCCCGACCCTCGTCAGGCTCGCCCGGGGGGTCGCCGGGAGGTTCGTCAAGAAGAAGGCCTAGAAGACGCCGAAGGTCACCAGGACCACGTCGACCCTCGTCAGGCTCGCCCGGGGGGTCGTCAGAAGGTTTGCAAGGCCGAAGATCCCGAAGACGTTGAAGGTCGCCAGGACCACCCCAACCTTCGTCAGGCTCACCCGGGGGATCGTCAGTAGGTTTGCCAGGACGAAGACTTTGACGACATGAGCACCGACGGAACACCCCGGGCCCTCACCAGGCTCGCCTAGCGGGTCGCCAAGGGAATCGCCGTGACGAAGACCGCAACCTTGCAGGGGCGTACCAAGAACGCTCGGGGGGTCGCCAACCCTCACCAAGACGCAAAGATGGAAGGCAAGCCAAAGTTATCAACCTCGAAGACTACAGAGAATACTAGCAACGCGGTTGTTAGGCCTCGCCCAACCGCCGTCTAGGTCATCAATAGCCTCGCCAAGCGCAGCGCGGCGACTTCTTCGATCTTCTCCAAGGGATGCAGAAGGAAATCCAAGACTTGCACTCTGCCCAAGACCGTGGTGCGAAAAGCCGTGCCGTGCTCAACGGGACTCTGTCCCCACTCGCACCACACCTGCTTGACGGAGAAGCCGTAGGCAACATACGCTTCGCAAGCAACCTCATCTACGACGGGAAAGAAGATCTTGTCTACCACCTCGTCCAGTACCAGACGATCATGCAGATGAAGAAATGCTCAGCCTCGACGATATGTCAGGCATTCTGCCTAACCCTAACGGGAACGGTGTTCGAATGGTACCAGCGGCTACCCAAGGTGAGCATCTACTCTTTCAATCAACTCAAGGACCTTTTCCTCGCCCGCTTCGCCGGCTTAGTGACACAAAGAAAGGAAAAATCTTACCTCTAGTCAATAAAGCAGAAGACCGACGAATCCCTGCAGAAGTTCATCAACCGCTTCGTCGAAGAATCCAACAAGGTAAACGACTACACCGACAGCGATGCCGTCATCGCCCTCATCAACGGACTGTAGACCGGGGAGTTCTTAATCTCCCTCATGAAGGAAAGGTCGTCGACCATGACTGACGTAATGACGAGTGCAGCCCAGCACATCTCCGTGGAAGAGTACCTCGCCAGCAGGAAGTCAACGGAGCCAGGGAGCCACCGATGAAGCAACAACCGCTCCCCCGACGAACAAAAGATGAAGAAAAGCCGCATCGATGAGAACCGGAACCGAATGGCGAAACCGCAAGGAGGTTAGGCGACGAGAAAACCATTCCACCTCGACAGGAGAGACTACACGCCGATGACGACTACTCCAGCCGAGATCTTTGCCATGCACGGTGACAAGTTCAAGAAGCCTTCTTCGCTGAACAGGCCCTCGAAGGACAAGAGTTGATACTGCCAATTCCATCGTGACTACTGTCACCTGACGTCGTAGTGCTACCAGATAAGGAGTCAAATTAAAGACCTGGTCAAGGAAGGACAGCGAAAGAAGTTTGTCAAGAAGCTCGTGGCAAATAAGGAGGGTGTGCCAACTCCACTCTTGGAGATAGCGCAACCGATGACTCAAGGCGACGACCGAAGGAAAGCCATAGCGGCAACCCCGCTGAACATCGTATCAACAATCATCGGAGGACCAGGAACTAGAGACTCAGGCCAAAGCGGACGAAGCTACGCCCGCGCAACGGAGAAAGGATGGCCGCCAAACCAGGTTAACCTGATGGGCACGACACCTCCAATCCGCACTGGTGATGCCATCACCTTCACCGAAGACGAAGCTCTCTCCATCCACCACCCACACAACGACGCCATCGTCGTGGAAGCACAGATGGCCAACAACATGTTAAGGAGGATCCTCATCGATAGTGGGAGTTTGGCTGGCGTGATCTTCAAGACGGCTTTTGATAAGATGAACTTAGGCCGAGTCATCGCCAGCCCCGTTCGTACACTAATATTCGGTTTTGCAGGAGAACGCGTGACGACCGAAGGATCGATCGAGCTGCCAACGACCTTCGGGGCCAAAGACGGACCTAGGGTAACTGAAATGGTGAGCTATCTCATCATCGACATGCCTTCGTCATACAACGTCATCATCGGGAGGCCCACGCTCAACCAGCTCCAAGCCGTGACATCCACCTATCACCTAATCATCAAATTCCCGACGCCAAGTGGGGTCGGAATCATGCGAGGAAGTCAAGCCGAGTCGCGGGCGTGCTACGAGAAAGGAGTACGCCGGAGCACAGCGACAGTCGTCGCCAACAGCAAAGGAGTCAGCGATCTCAACATCGCCAGATGAGGAGA
Organism: Parietaria judaica; assembly: GCA_954871525.1. Lineage (NCBI taxonomy): Eukaryota > Viridiplantae > Streptophyta > Magnoliopsida > Rosales > Urticaceae > Parietaria > Parietaria judaica. Next base: position 17,070,263 of record OX940869.1, read on the forward strand.
ACCAAGAGGGGACGCGACAATTACAATGACCGTTATCGGACTGAGAGAGATATTCGCCCTCTTGAGACAATACGAGAAAACCCTGGACCATTCCAGAAAGAGGAACGGAGCCGAACCAGAAGATTCTTCAGACTACATGACGTACAGGCGCCTCATCGACAAGATGTTCAACCGTCTACGCCAAATCAAGAAAAAGATTGACCTCGCCAAGTGATGGAGTGAAGAAAAGCACAAGCCAGAGGTCGCCAAAGAAAGAGAAGCAAAGGCTGACATAGTCGCCAAGCATACTCGCGGCTCCGACACCCCCGTAGCTGAAGGTAGAAAGAAAACAAAGGACGCACCGCCAAGCAGAAGAACCGCGCCCAATGAGCCGATATTGAGCATGCACATCAGTGGAATCAGCGGCGACACCAGCGCAGGGGCAGGAATCATCATCACCAGCCCTCAAGGAGATAAGTCAAAATACGCCATCAAGTTATCATTCACAGCCTCAAGCGACAAAGCCGAATCCGGAACGCTACTCGCCGGCCTAAACCTCACCGAACGGCTCGACGTAAAAAATTTAGAGGTACAATGCAGCTCACAGGAGATCGCAAGCCTGATGAACGGCGGACTACCGACACAAAAGGGCAAGACGCTGACACAGCTGCAAGAAGCCATGGACCGCCTCCAGCCATTGACGTGGTAAGAAATTGCCTGGATCCGTGCAACGACCAACGGCGAAGCGGCCACATTAGCTCGAGCAATGAGCGGAAAAAGAGAAGACGAACAGCACAAGACCCCCGACGAAGAAATGGAGGAGAAGTCAACCGCCTACGAAGAAATCCTCACCATCAACACCGAAGACGAGCCCAAGTGGATGACTGCGATAGTCGACTGTCTACACCAAGGCGAGTCACCAGTCCTACCAGTCAACCCGCACTACTGAAGTCACGGTGAAGACCCCATATCCTTTTCAATATATCACAATGCGCAAGGCCAAGTCTACTTTCTAGGCCAACTTTATTCATGAATAAATTATTCTTTCCGAAACACTCTGAAAGTTTTTCTAAAACTGCAAGACACATTACGCCAAAACTCGGGGGGTACTACGGTATATACCGTCCCTAAAAAAAAAAGTCTTTCCAGCTATGCGCCGAAGGCTTCGCCGCGAAACGGCAAGTCTGGCCAAGTGCCGAAGACCTTCGCCAGGTAACAATAGGTAGCCGACTACGTGCCGAAAACATTCGCCGGGTAACAATAGGCAGCCCAAACTCATCGGATTAGCTACCCGGCGAGCAAGGGCATACAATCGTCTACGGACAACCTATATCAATTGCAGGTCAAAAACGGGTGACGACCCTGTAATTGCAGCAGAGTGCACTCCCAAGACTGCCACAACGCGCCACGACGCGCACACTCGACAAGCAAAGGTATGTACAAAACTCAAAGTTCAAATTATACTAAACGCATAAATGTCATCAAACTGGTACGTAACGAAAAAGGCAAAACAGGCCAAACAAACATGCCGAGGCAAGGAGTAAGGCTAAACAAAGCCCGAAAATGTCTAGAAATCATAAAGGCAAACACGAAGAAAAACTAATCTCTGGGAAGCACCAAGTTGAGCGGCTCCGTATCACGAACGGAGCTCGGAGCACCAAGGACGTCAAGGAATATGAAGAAAAGAGCAAGATAACCATTCTCCTAAAGATGGGCTGCCTGGCAATCCGCAAAACCTAACCAGTACACCTCATCGAAAAGCTGCATGCCACGTCGCCTCTGTCTCAGCCAGACTCGCGTCAGCATCCGCCTTCAGTTTAGCACGGGAAGAAGCAGCCTCGGAGACATCATTCTGAAGATGCTCGATCCGGGAGTCACACCTCGCCAAGGAAGCCTTCAAAGCCGCGACCCAAACCTTCGCCACACAAAGCTCATCTTCAACGGCTCGGTGACCCTCGCGCACGCCATCAGCCTTGGAGATCTTGACCTCGAGCTTTGTCTTAGTCACCTCGCCCTGCAGCGCATCACGCTCACCAGTGACTTTCTTCAAGACACGCTTTAGAGACACACACAGGGCATTGGAAGCTTCAAGACGATGAGCCATTTCCCTTGACAAAAGCAAGGCCTAGAACACAAACGACGAACATAAGGAAGAGTCATACGTCAAAGTAAGCAAGAATGTCGAAAAGTACGTGCCCTCGCCTGACAGAAGGAGTCATCAACAACCAAAACCGAATCTAGAGCACCCACTACCGACACGATCACCCGAGGATGAAGATTGGAGATGCTCCCTACCCAAAAGCACTTAAGGCCCACCGCACGCTCAACGCTCGACGAACCGCCAGACTCAGGAATCTCGCCTGACGGGGGAACGACAACAGGAGCAGGCGTGTCACGACGAGAGTTGTCGCCTGAGGCCACAACTAGAGTTGACATCCCGCCAAGACCAGCGACACGCTGACGAACCAGACGAGGAGAAACCGCAGCCTTGCCAGGAGACGGCGAACGCATACGATGAGACGAAGACGCCTTCTCTGACGATAATCGCCGCTTCAGGAGGCGGAAAGAACGATCATCAAGACCCTCTCCAGATGAACCTGCACAACGACGAAAGAAGCAATAGAGAACAATACAGCTACTAAAGACCAAGCAAAAGGAATTATACCTGCAGGAGTCGACGAAGCTGGTACAACCGAAGGACGGACGACCACCGAAGGAATACGCCGCTCAAGAGCAGGAGCCTTCGCCTTCGACGAAGCCTTCGCCAAAGAAGAACGACAAACATTCGCCCTCGAAGAACGAAGAACGCCTTTCCGCGAAGAGGGACGAGGCATATCACCCTCAACCAGAGGAAGCACCTGAAAGGGAATCGGAGCACACACATCTGCCTCATCAACATCGACGAAGCCACCTAGCGAATCGGCGATGAAGCCCGCCGAGATCCATCGCCGAGACTTCGTGAAGGAAAGCAGACTGCCCTTCTTCACCAACTCCAAGATCAGGCTATAGAAATCCCCCGAGCTAGACGTATGCTCATATGGAGGACGCAACAGTCGAGAGTTGAAGTCAGGCAGAGACGAACCAAGAAGAGATGCCGGAGCCCAAACCCACTGACGTCACCATTGGGAATCCACCCTGCATCGAGGCAGCTCCAGACAAACATACGATGAAGACACTATATATTCTCCAGCCTTTCAGGCACGACAATAGAAGCGAAAAGCAGTGCGAAACTCTTCGACTGTCAGAGATAGATGAGAACGAACCCGCGAAGCAGAGAAGCACGTCGCCAAGGTACAAAAAGACCCCGGCGCTACCTGGAAAGCCGGCACGCTAAGCGACATCAGAAGATCACGAACGAACGGCCGAAGAGGAAGGTTCATCCCTTGACAAAGACTCTCCAAGTGCACCGGCAGAAACCCAGGGACACGATCACAAGGAAGCTTGCTTGCAGCAGGAACCCGAAGACCGGCGAGATAGGAAAATCCATGAAGAGCAAGGAAGGATTTCAAAGAAGAATCAGAGACTTGGCTACGCACAATCAACTTAGGACAGAAGGCCGAAACGCGGTAGCGACGCTGTCTTAGCATCTCGTCAACAGGAGTACCCTCGCCAGCCGCAATGCCCACGATGGCAAGACCCTCGCCGGCAGGTCTTTCCTCAGTAACGGGCACCTCACCGACGAAGTCCCCGCCAGCGCACTGCTCCTCGACGACATCGAACGTATCAACATCAGCAAACTCTGCGTCTGAGGCATCATCAATGACCGAAGGCTCAGATCCATGCTCAGAGGGAGATCCGCCACAAGCCGCCAAGCCCCTTAAAAGTTTGCAGCACGTCTAGGAGATTCAGAAGACAAAACGCTCTCCACCAGAGCCGACGGCAAAAGATGAATCAACAACGAGAGATCCTTACCGAGCCTGGAGACCGGCACACTTGGCCCAGAAATGATAATTTCCTTGGCAGGATATAGCCCCGGTCCCGACGAATCCAACGCAAAAATCGGATCGACAATCGGAGTCTCGAAGCCCTCGAAATCAAAGTTTCTGTCAAAATCGGACTCCACCACCACTTTTGGCGGCCCTTTTGCATAGCAGGTTCGCCGGAGGTGAAGACGGCCTCGCCACCTCCAACGGGCATCACCATTGCAGCCGCACCAAGAGCCAGAGTACCTGCCATGCCGCTGCCCGCCTCGAGAATATCGCCGAAGCCCGCGACGCACACGCCCTTTCCCGCACCAGTGATCTCGCCGCCCACCGCGCCTGACAGCTCGCCACCGCCAGAGACCGCCACAGACAAACCGGACGAAGCGATCCCAATCGACCCAGCCACACCGTGGGCCTCGCATCTCGCGCTGCCCTCGCCGAGTCCTCCGCACGCAACGACGCCGAGTCCTCCCGCCACCGCGCCTCGCGACGCGCCGCTCGCCGCCGATAGCCCGGATGCCGTCGACTAGAGGCTTCTCGCCACGCCCACCGTGCCACGTATCGCCATGCAGCCCACATCCACACCGATCGCCGAAATCCCACGCACGTCGAAGCCGAGTTCTCCCACGCCGAGTTCGGCCTCCTCCACGAGCCTCGCCAAAATTTTGATTCCTGCGCCATCACCTACACGAAATATATCCTTACGACTCAATGTCCAATTGTCCAAGCTCGCCGGAGCACCATCAATGGTGACCGGAATTTCGTCGCCAAAGAAAAAATCTGACAAAGAGAGCTTACCGGACAAAAGGACGTTGTCAATGGAAAATTCCCTGCCAAGCTCGCCGGAGAAAGCCATCACCACCGCAAGAGAAGGAGACACAGCCGTCGAAGCTTCCCGGAGAGAGCAAAATCACGAATTGGAGAAGAGGAAGAGAGAGAAAATTGCCTTAAACCCTACAAGGTATTTATGAGGTGATATTTCCCCTAATCTCATTTCCCTTTTTATTAAATGTCGAATTCTATAGCTCATGCGAGCCTAAAAATCGAATAAACTAAGCCCATAAAGCTGATGTTTGATTTTTAAATGGTAAAAAACGATCAAAAATGGGTTTTTATACGTTTTTAAGTGAAAAAGGCTATGTTCAAAGGTTATTTAAACAAAACAAAAAAAGCCTTGGAAATTAAACTTTGGAACTTTATAAAGTTTCATTTTAATTTTCAAACATGAAAACCAAATTAAAATTATTTTTTCGGGTTTTCATGAACTATTTACTTATTTACGGTATTTATTACAATTAAAAAATTGCGCAATAATTAAGGAACTTTTTAAAGTTTCAAAATTAATGCGTAATTATTATTTTCAAGTTACTTATTTACTTTCACATTTATTATGTCAGTTGATTTTATTTATTTATTTTTTAATTTATTTTCGGAGTTATAAATTAATTTAAAAAGGCCTTTATCTTACCAAATGCACCTATGAACCCCCAAAAATTCAAAAGTCGAGTAAAATCATAAAAAAGTGACTTACGACTTACTTAATCAATTCGCTTACGTCTTTGACTAAAATCTCTGACAACCCGGATCTTAGCCAAATAACACAAGTTGCCTTAAGTTTTAAAAGAAAAGTTTCTCGCGCAATACAATTACCCAAGAAACTGGGGGTTAATGTTATATGCATTTTTTGGAACATATAAAAATTGAGCCCCTTTTGGCAAAAAGTCAAAGCCCACCGGCGAAGTCAAAGACCAGGGGCCAACGAACGAAGACATTGGCGAGGCCCGGAGTCAAAAAGATGAAGAAGATGAAGTACCTTGCCTGACGAGGTACCATGGCCCGACGAGGTACCACGGCCCTACGAACCCGGCCTGACGAGGTACCTTGCCCGACGAGGTACCACGGCCCGACGAATCCGGATTGACAAGGTACCTTACCCGACGAGGTATCACGGCCCGACGAACCCGGCCCGACGAGGTACCTTGCTCGACGAGGTACCATGGCCCGACGAGGTAACTTGCCTGACAAGGTGCCATGGCCCGACGAGGCACCATTGCCTGACGAAAACCTTGGTCTGACAAGGACCCTCGTCATAGCTTCACGGAGGAATAACTTATAATTATTCCACGCGGCGAGGAGGTCCAAGCTCACGAAGGTCCCCGGGAAATCCTCCAGATTTCCCCGGATTCAACATACGAACTCGAGGACAATCAGAACACATCGAGGACGAATCAAGAAGCACCGACAAGCCCTCCGACAGGTTTAGGAGCTGCGGCCAAGACCCTCCATGCAAGGGAGAAATTCGCAGGCCCCCTGATGTGCAATTTCAGGGAATTGGTTTTCCTATGAATAGGAGTTTTCCCCTCCTCATTTCCACACTCACTCACAGTTTTCTCTAGAGCTTCTCTCTCTAGAAATTCGTCCACTCCCTTAGGAGGAAGGACTTGAATAAGAGCTGAGATCGTTCTAGAAGTAGACTCTCAGCCTCGACAAGAGAAGTTGTTCGACGAGTCGACAGGGAGCATCCCTCGTCAGGCTAAGGCACCCTCGTCTACCCCCGACGAGGTCGACAAGGAGCATCCTTCATCAGGTTAAGGCGCCATCGCCTACCCCGACGAGGTCGACAAAGAAGGAGCGTCCTTCGCCAGGTTAAGGCCCTCGCCACAACGAGCCCGCCAACACTGACAAGGTCGACAAAGAAGATCTCACGCCGGTAATACCCGGCCACCTAGCCAAGGGTCACCACCGCGCCGCCAACATCGACACTTCCTACGAGTCAAACCACATCGTCAGTCACCCGCCGTTTATCACTAACCCCAAATTACGTGGGACATGATTCTCTTAAACTTAGATACGTAGGCAGCCACGCCCAACCATAAGCGACGGGGCACGGGCCCAATCTACCCTTTTTTGCAGGTCTTCCCTCGCCGAAGGAGTTCGCCAATAAAGGAAAATCACGAAGAATCATCAAGATTAGCTCGGAGCTTCATCAAGACCGGAGTTCGCCTAGACGAGGTTATCGTCAAGACAAGGACTTCGCCCCCACGAGGGAAATTCGCCGAGGATCTCCAAGGACAGCCCGGAGACTCATCCAAGACGACGGATTCGCCTCCAGCTTTGACGATCATTAGTCAACCCACGTTGACTCAGCATTCAATTATCCAGGTGTTCAGCGGGTCTAACACGCGATCCAAATCTTGGATCAAACTCTAAGTTAAAGTTATTTTTACGCATTAACACGTGGTATTCCACAATTATGGTTTTTTAAATAACAAAAAAAAATATTCTTATTGTTATATATTATATGTACTATCATCGCGCTGTCATTGAGTTGAGTACATGCTGAAAGAGAAAAGCTTTGTGGATTTTTCGGGAGATGGGTTTATGTGTCAATATCATATTGAGATATCCAATGGCTAATTAATTGATTAATTATTACATATTGGTCCCTTATCTTTTATGCAGGAATTAAGTGGGGGACCAAAATACTATAAAATAACCTTTTGTTTATATTTGTTTTTCTAGTGTTCGATCGATGTCATGCTTACTAAGGGAAATATTGATGCATTTGGAACCAAAGGCTCAACTTGCCGATACCAAAGAAATATTGATGTTATAATTTTACAGATATATTGATAGACATTTAATAAATATTTATATGTATCAAGAATATATCGTTTTCAAATGAGTATACAAACATATTTAAAAATAATTATATTTACATTTTATTTATATATGTTTAATATCCATTCATATAAAATGATACTGATTTTCGAATATTATAATACTTAGGCCATTATTATCGATTTTTTGATATTTTATAAAAATCTTAAATGATTCATACATTTGTGGCTTTTTCGTTTGTTAATTCCTACCTCATATATTTATAAAACGACAAATAATTTGTGTGAGTATTTTTTTTTCCTTCAATAATCACGATTTTTCCTTTTTAGTTGATAAGAAGTCGAATATGTTGAATAGAGTTTTCTTTTCTTTGCTCCTAATTTTTTGAAACTTTTTTTTTTTTTGAAAGTACTTGATTTTAAAGCTCATTGAAATTATTCCTTCAATTCTTGGTTCTTATATTCCATTTAAGTAGATAAAAAAGCAAGCCGGAGTAGGCTGAATAATGTAAATAATTAATCCACCTTCATTTCAAGACTAAGCTTTGAGAAGCATGCATGTGAGAGTCATTATCTTAATAATCATTTGATGCCTTTGCATTGAGCCACATTACTATTATTCAAACACATATTCCTAAGTTCATTTCTTTACATTATTCCTCGGAGTTTGGGGCAGTTTTCCGGCAAATATTATAGGCTTATATCCTCGCAACCAATCACATTTACCAATAGAGATAGTATATTATAAAGTTCACCATATTAGTCAAATGTGTGTATATATATATATGAAATTAAATAAAAGCAGAAGGTGATGAAATCTCTACTGACACTAGCTTTAGGGGTAGTACTAGTGGTAACATTGTTTCATGGAACAAATAACATGAAGCCCAATATACTTTTACGAAGCAACATCGAAGCTATGAATAAGGTTAGTGATTTTAATAATATATATATTATTAGGGTTAATCATTTGAATTTGATATCATATTATACACTACTTCATAGCCTAAGTAGTACGTACCTAACGACATTGATATTATGAATATTAATTTAATTTTAATTTTATTTCTCGTTGAAAGGATTGCTTGCATGTGTTAGATGCCTTCTAAGCCACCTACTCACATGCTTGGCACCAATTAATTAGCACTAATGTGAAGATCATGCATTTGACTCAAATCAATTTATTAATTATCTTCTTTTATCACACAACAATCCATGAATAGTCGGTGAATACGGCAAAAGAATTCTTAGTTTTATGAAATATATTTGTTTCATAAATATCTAATTTTATACGGTATGTGCATTTTTTCAGTGTACTATATCCAAATGTTATAAAATAATATTAAGATCCAATTCTGTCTGTGTTGCACCTCAAGACTTGATACGCGATGGAAACTTATAAATAATGTACGATTAGTTAAACTCTAAAATAAATTATTTACACTTTTATCAAAGTAGAAATGCAACTTAATAGACGTAAATGAAATTAGACATGATCGACATTGTTTTAGGGCCTTTAGCCAGGTTCTACAGTGTATAAGCGTTAAAAAATTCAGAATATACCGACGTGGTACAAAATTAAGTACTCATGCTACAAATTATATCCTTTAAACTTTATTGAATTCAACTTAATTGCATGAAAAGTTATATCTTTGATCTCTCTATAGTTTTCCTTTTTTTTTCTTTTTCTTTCGATTTTCGATTAATTTTCTAAAGGAAAATCACGAACAAGGACTAGACTTAAGATTGTCAGGAAGAAAATAATGAAAATATGTGACTTCGCACATGGTGATGAGCTTTTATCAGAGGTTTGGCAACACAAAATTTCAAACCTAGATGGTCCCAAATAAATCCTAATTAATACCAACCAAAACTAGAAAAATAGACTATCGATATTGTTGATAAGCACGTACGTGAGTTACGTCCTCGTCACTTTTTGAAAAGTAAATCATTTTAATTTTACTATGAAGAATAATATTGCATGAATAATTATTTGTATTCTCTTTTGAAGATAAATAATTTTCTTGTGGAAATATATGCGCATTGATCATGACATGTCACACATGCACGTATAATAATCACGGTCCATATATTATTGTACTTAAAGTTTTAAGATGGACAAACGTGATTGACTGTTGCATGGAAATCATATGAGAATTTATCACTAGTACTATGAAATCATATATGGCGAAGAACAATGACGTCAATATCTTTTTATATATTGTACCAGAACTTAAAAAAAAAATTGTATCGTACTCAGAAATTAATTATTCATAAATATATATTCTTGATTATCCAATAAAAAACAACTCAATTATTGAAAGGCTTGAAATTATTATGTGGCGAAAAGATTTAATGATTATTTAAATAAATCCCACTTGCACAATATATATATATATAATATAGTATAGTATAATATAATTGTCCTCCACTTGTAGCCCATAGTTTACACAGAATCACATTAAGATTTTAATACTTTATCTGTATAGCTAGATATGAGAATTAGTGTGTCAATGCGTCTAATCAGAACATGATATATTATAGAAAATACACAACCGTGCTAATGGAATGCCTTGAAAGTTGGAACAAAATTTCATAAAATATAATGCTTGAATCCTGCGTCCGATATATAATATATTATTACGCATTTTGTTCTATAACCTTTTATTATTATCTTTCGTAAAAATATATTGTTTTTTATTTTAAATAATATTTATAATTTACCCAAAGAGTTTCATTTGTACCCTCACACACTTTTTTATTTTTCATAAATCTAAAATTGTCTTTCGTTTATTATTTTTTAATTTTGTTTCTACACATTTTGTGAGTTTAAGCCTGACTTGGCTCAACCCCTAACAAGATCTCCCTAGCAGATTTCCCCACCAGGAGTTTCCCCACCAGAGCTTCCCCTAGCAGAGAAGGGCCCGAGCAGAAATGCCCCTACCAGGAGTGCCCCCGAGCAGAAGTGGCTCCCTAGCAGAAGAGCCCCGAGCAGGAATGCCCCGGGCAGAAATGGACCATAGCAACTCTACTAGGGACACCCGAGCAGAAGTCATCGAAACCCATTCTAGAAGGTGCCAAACTTGAGGAGCAAGTTTGGAGATTTGATTTGATTTGGTTTCCTGATTCTGTTAGGATTCGAATGTAAATGTATAAGATTTGATTGAGTTTATTTTAGGAAGGTTAGCTACGGTTTCGTTGTTCTGGTCTCCTATAAATACTTGTGTTAGTGTTTATTTTGTAACTCTTCTTTTGTATTTTTTGCCCTTCGAATTGATCAATGAGAAAATTCTCCCAAGTTCTTATTTCTTTGTTCTTGCTCTTCGTGTGTTATTCTTTTGTTGCAGATCCAAACAATTGGAACCAACAATTGGTATCAGAGCGAAGGGGCCAAAGAAGATGTCGTCACCAAGCGAGTCAAGTGGAGGAGTGTTGACGACGGCGACGAAGATCGGAGCAAAGGAAGGGAATGTGACGCTCCATTACCCTATGCTCACGAAGAGCAATTACTCGGTTTGGGCGTTGGAGATACGAGTGGACTTGTAGGCGCAAGGAGTTTGGGAGGCTGTAGAAGGCAGCGATGTCGAAGGGCGCAAAGAGAGGATGGCACTCGCCGCCATCTACCAAGGAGTTCCAGAAGATGTCCTTCTCATGATCGCCGAGAAGGATTCCGCAAAGGAGGCGTGGTCGACACTTCCAACCATGCACATGGGCGCAGATCGCGTCAAGGAGGCAAAGGTCCAGACCTTGAATAGTGAGTTCGAGGTTATGAGGATGAGGGAGAGCGAATCTATTGATGATTTCTCTATGCGGCTCACATCCATTGTGACTGGCATACGCTCGCTGGGAGATAAGGTGGAGGAAACCACCGTCGTCAAAAAGTTTCTCCAAGCAGTGCCTCACAAGTACATGCAGATCGTGACATCGATTGAGCAGTTCAGCAACCTCAAGACCATGACGGTCGAGGAGGTTGTTGGTCGTCTCAAAGTCCACAAGGAGAGACTTCAAAGTTACGGTGACAGAGAAGAGGAGAAGCACCTCCTGCTCACGCATGAAGAGTGGACGGCCAGACAGAAGAAAAGCGGGGGAGCAGACATTTTTTCTAGCTCATCTGGTCGGAGTAGCTACAGCGGAGACAGCCGAGGACGTGGTAGAGGTCGTGGACGAGGGTGAGGTTGAGACACGCGAGGTCGCGGTAGTGGTGCACCTCGTCAGGAAAGCACGACCAGGAGAGATAAGAGCACAGTGAAGTGCTATAATTGTCAGAAGCTTGGGCATTTTGCTTCAGAGTGCCGCAGCAGAAAGCAAGGAGAGGAAGCCGAGATTCCATGAAGACCAGCCATCATTGATGTTTGTCGAACAGGATGTGAGCCTGGACGGACAAGAAGACGAGGAGACGATCCTCGTAGGCGAGAGAGAGCAGACGTGCCCGGAGAACAGGGAGCAGCCCTGGCCGGAGAGTAAAGAGCAAACCTGCTCGGAATCCGAACAGAGACCAGCGACCAGAGAGCTCCGAGGGGAGAGCATAGACCAGACACGAGACACTAGAGACCAAAGAGCAGACCTGCTCGGAGAAGAAGACCACCGAGATTGTGTTCCTGATCGAGGACAAGGTTATTGTGAACCTCCTCGTTGACGGAGAGCAGAAAGTCTCAACCAATGTCTGGTACCTAGACAATGGCGCAAGCAACCACACGACATGAGACCGAGCTAAGTTTCAAGAGCTCGATGAGAAGATCACGGGGAGCGTGAAATTCGGCGATGGTTTAATCATTGAAATTAGAGGCATAGGGTCTATCCTGTTCATATGCAAGAATGGGGACCAACGCCTTATGACCCAGGTGTACTACATCTTAAAGCTGAAGAGTAACATCATCAGCCTCGGACAGATGACAGAGATCGGCACACAGTGGTGATGTCTTGTCCCTATCTGAATATGTGGAACAGAAGTGGCAACCTGCTGATGAAGGTGAAGAGAACACCGAACAGGTTGTACAAGATTCTCCTGGAGGTAGGCCAGCCCGTCTGCTTAATGGCGTCCCTAGCAGACCCGGCCTGGTTGTGGCATGTGAGACTTGGGCACGTAAACTTTTACGCGCTCAAGATGATGGGAGAGAAGGATATGGCCTTTGGGGCTCCCAAGATTGAACACCCCAACCAGCTATGCGAATGTTGCATGATTGCGAAACAGGCTCGAGTGCTATTCCCGATCAAGGCCAAGTTCTGAGCAGAACGACCTCTCCAACTGGTGCATGCGGACTTCTGTGGTCCAATCACCCCAGCAACTCTAGCCGGAAGCAAGTATTTCCTACTACTTGTTGACGAATATAGTCGCTGGATGTGGATCTACACGCTCAAGGAGAAGAGTGGAGCCTTTGAAGTCTTCAAGAAGTTCAAGAGGCTCGTGGAGAATGGGTCAGAACACAAGATGAAGGTCTTGAGAACAGACCGAGGTGGAGAGTTCACATCCCAGCAGTTCAGAGAATTCTGTGATGAGGAAGGAGTCGAGCGCCACCTGACCGCACCGTACACTCCCCAGCAGAACGGTGTAGTGGAGAGACGAAACCGGACAGTGATGGACACAGCAAGGAGTTTGCTGAAGAGCATGCAAGTCACGGTGAGGTTTTGGGGAGAAGCAGTTCGACACACGGTCTATTTGCTTAACCGTTTGCCAACGAAGGCGCTAGGAGAGCGTACTCCCGACCAGGCGTGGTTTGGGAAGAAGCCCCACTTAGAGCACTTGAGGGTGTTTGGGTGCACCGCACATGTGAAGACTGTGGGTCCCCATCTCAAGAAGCCGACGACAGGAGTCAGCCGATGGTGTACCTTGGTGTTGAAGACGGAAGCAAGGCACACAGACTCTTTGACCCCCGACGCGGCAAGATCCAGGTGAGCAGAGATGCTGTGTTCGAAAAAGAAAAGAAGTGGGATTGGCACGATGAGAACGCTGAGCCCAAGCAGAACTCATTTTAGTTCGAAGTTGAAGAAGACGTTGCCGATCAGGAAGGACCAGCAACATCCAGCTCGGGTACCTCCACCAGCTCGGGTATCTCTACCAGCTCGGGTACCCCTACCAGCTCTGGTGCCCTCACCAGCTTAGGTACCCCTACCAGCTCTGGTACCCCTACCAGAGATTCATGCCTGGGTACACCCAGGACACCTAGCCCGAGCAGACTCAGATCATCCTGCTCAGGAGATTCCTCGATCAAGGATGGACCAAGTGGATTCCGTCCCCTAGCAGAAGTCTACGAAGAGTCTCAGGAAGTGGAGATGAACCTAGAAGAGTTGTCCTTGTTGTGTGCCGAGGAGCCGGCCAACTACCAAGAGGCAGCTACCGAGCAAAAATGGCAGGAAGCAATGGAGAAGGAGCTGGAGTTCATAGAGAAGAACAGGACGTGGGAGCTCACCGACCTGCCCAAAGGTCAGAAACTCATTGGCTTGAAGTGGGTCTACAAGCTGAAGAAGGACACTGAGGGGAATGTCCTAAAGCACAAGGCAAGGCTAGTAGCCAAAGGCTACGTGCAGAGGCAAGGAGTTGACTTCAAGGAAGTCTATGCTCCCGTGGCGAGACTAGACACGATCAGGCTCATCCTAGCCCTAGCAGCTCATCGAGGTTGGGAGATTCACCACATGGATGTCAAATCGGTATTCTTAAATGGTGACCTTGAGGAAGAAGTCTACGTCAGTCAACCTGAAGGTTTTGGCGTCAAGGGCAAGGAGAAGAAGGTGTACAAGCTCTCCAAGGCTCTATACGGGCTACGTCAAGCTCCAAGGGCGTGGAACATACGCCTCGACAATAGTTTAAAGAATCTTGGATTCACAAAGTGCTCCAGGGAGCAGGCAGTGTACACCAGGAGCAGTAGAGAAGAAGTTATGGTCGTCGGAGTATATGTGGACGACCTGATAGTCACAGGATCCAACGCAGGAGGCGTAGAAGGATTCAAGAAGCAAATGATGGCCGATTTCGAGATGAGTGATCTTGGACTACTTTCTTACTACCTCAGGATCGAGGACCAGAAGAAGGACTACATCACGCTCAAGCAGTTGGCCTACGCGAAGAAGATCCTCAAGCAATTCGAGATGACGGACTGCAACCTGAGCATGTACCCAATGGAGGCAAAGTTGCGGCTCGGAAAGGATGCTGAAGGAAGAGAAGTGGATCCCACAGAGTACAGATGCGTGATCGGGTGTCTGAAGTATCTCACCCCACCCGACCAGACATTTCTCACACAGTCGGGATAGTTAGTCGTTTCATGGAGAAGCCAAAAAGTGCACACCAGCAGGCCGTGAAGCACATCTTGCGCTACGTGAAGGGAATGACGAACTACGGGATCCAATATGGAAGAGGCAGGGGAGCATAAGAGCGAGTCGGCTTCACTGACAGTGATCTGGCCGGTGACATTGATGATAGGAAGAGTACCGGAGGGATGGCGTTCTACCTCAACGGGAACCTGATCACCTGGCAATCTCAAAAGCAGAAGATTGTAGCTCTATCCTCATGTGAAGCGGAGTTCATGGCAGCAACCGCAGCAGCGTGTCAAGCTATGTGGTTGAAGGGGATACTAAGTGAAGTGACTGGAGACGAGCAAAAGCCAGTAACACTCTACGTGGATAACAAGTCCGCAATAGCGCTGATGAAGAACCCAGTGTTTCATGGTTGGAGCAAAGATATAGACACTCGGTATCATTATATTCGCAAGTGTGTGGAGAAGCGGAAGATCATCGTGGAGTTTGTCAGCACGAAGGAGCAGCGGGCAGACATACTCACCAAGGCTCTGGCAAGAGTTAAGTTCGCGGAGATGAGAGAGTTGCTCGGGGTGAAGAACATCGACCCAAGTCAAGCTTACGGGGGAGAATGTGAGTTTAAGCCTGACTTGGCTCAACACCTAACAGAGATCTCCCTAGCAAAGATTTCTCCACCAGGAGTTTCCCCACCAGAGATTTCCCCACCAGAGCTTCCCCTAGCAGAGAAGGGCCCGAGCAGAAATGCCCCTACCAGGAGTGCCCCCGAGCAGAAGTGGCTCCCTAGCAGAAGAGCCTCGAGAAGGAATTCCCCAGGCAGAAATGGACCCTAGCAACTCTGTTAGGGACACCCGACCAGAATTCGTCGAAACCCATTCTAGAAGGTGTCAAACTTGAGGAGCAAGTTTGGAGATTTGATTTGATTTGGTTTCCTCATTCTGTTAGGATTCGAATGTAAATGTATAAGATTTGATTGAGTTTATTTTAGGAATGTTAGCTAGGATTTCGTTTTTCTGGTCTCCTATAAATACTTGTGTTAGTGTTTATTTTGTAACTCTTCTTTTGTATTTTTTGCCCTTCGAATTAATCAAAGAGAAAATTCTCCCAAGTTCTTATTTCTTTGTTCTTGCTCTTCGTGTGTTATTCTTTGGTTGCAGATCCAAACAATTGGAACCAACACATTTTTATTTTATTTTTAAAATAAATGTATGTATGTTTTCCAGTTATATATAATGAGTAGTATATCAAATTAAATTTAGGTATATTTTGATTGTTTTTAGAAATAGATTTGCAAAAAAAGATAGAGGTTGAATTCCTTTTCTTTCATATATATATATATATATATATATATATATATATATATTAAAACCTTTATAAAATAATATTGTTGGGAGCAGAGAATTTATTATTTTATTGAGTTTATTAATTTTATCGAGGAAAATTCTAGTTATGTTAGTTAGAGTCGGGACCATACAAAAATATTATATTATCAAGATTATTAATTTATCGAGTATTAATTTAACGAGATTCTTAAGTTTTTTTCGAAAAGTTTTGATTGACTAATCAAATAGTGAAAGAAATGAAAGAATATTTTGGTATATATTAATCACGTATCCAAGGTCAAGATCTTAATTTTGATTCCACGACAAGGCAAAAATAATATAAAATCGAAAGAATATATTAATAGGAAAATAAATTGCATATACGACTACTGTTTGCATCTGGATTCCAAATTCCTTTATTCTTCTGCAAACATCTTTTATTTTTATTTTTATTTTAATAAACGAGGCCTGAATTTGGAAAGCCCAATACACACACATGGTGAAATGAATTCGAAAAAATTCATGCCGTGGTCATGTTCATGTGAAGGACATGAATGTGTTGATAATTATAATTTTTTATGCTCATGTGACCTAAATATTATATATCGATGTATAAATTAGATGGACTTACTACATCCTGTCATTTAGCCTCTAATTATTGAGGAGTAAGTGTGTGTTTAATTTTTATTAAGATTTAGATGTTCACATTTAAATCTATGCATATTATGGTCATAAGTCTTTTGGTTTTCCTATTAATATTCATATATTTATAATTGTTTTATAATTAAGAGTCCAAAATATTAGTTTCTACTTATTATCGGACTCGGAGTCCTCTCATAAGCTTGCCCGGTATTATGTCTTATTGGTCGATTTAAGGCTCGAATACAAAATCTTGATATTTTTAATTTTGAGTTTCCCAAAAATAATATGGAGAAGAGAGGAAACAAAAAACTAAGAGTGAATTCTCAACGAGTTTAGAAGAGAATAATAGTGTATCGTTGTTGTTGAGTAGTCGCAGTACAGCGACAAAAGTGAATCGTTGCTACATATTGCAACGACAATGTCTTGTCTTTTTTGGGATTTTAGAAACAGAATTATCCGTTTCTTTTTTCTTGAGAAAATACTCTCTGATTATTTTCTATGGAATGAACCATTGTCGTTCAGGCAATGGCAATAGCATCTTAAAACGACACATGTCGTTTTTGGAAGATTGTGTTGACATTATGTATATGCACTCAAAAGACTTGTCGTTTTCGAGAGAACCAAAGAGTTAAGACTAGGGGTGTGCATGGGTTGGATTGGGTCGACCCGAGGTAAAACATGAACCCGACCCGATCATATTGGGTTTGGAAAAAATAACCCAATCCGACCCAAAATTTTTGAAGACCCAATCCAACCCAACCCGAAAAACTCTGGGTTGGGTTGGGTTGGGTTGGGTCATTGGCCTGAACTAAACTTTAAAAAATATATATAAATATTTTACCGAATAACACTTAAATTTAAACCGTCGATCAATAAATAGAAATTTCATATTATTGTCTGTAAACACCAAATTCAAAAATTTAACGTTATTATAGTCTTAAACATTAAATAACACAAGTACGGAACATATCGTAAACTAAACTAGAAATGTGATCGTAATCGTATACTAGAAACATGGTCATAGACATTAAATAATGACTAAAAATAAAAATGAGACTCTAGAAATACATTTTTTTTATTTATTTGTTGTTTGCTTTTACTTATTTAACGTTTAAACTACAAAAATATATTTTAAAAAATTAATTAATTATTTGAAAAAAAATCTTGATTGGGTCAATTGGGCCGGCCCAACCCAATGCATTTAGCCCAACCCCAACCCGACTATTTATTCGGGTTGAACCCAACCCAACCCGATAACTATTGGGTTAATTGGGTTGGGTTTGATTGGGGTTGGGTTCAATTGGGTTGGGTTAAATTGTTGGGTTGGGTTTTTTTTGCACACCCCTAGTTAAGACTACAAGTATGTCGTATCAGCACAGTCTAGTCTTCCTCCAATATCCTGAGTCCTGACACAGTAAACGACTTGTCGTTTTCCACCACATTATGGAATTTAATCTCTACATATCTAAATTATCATCTTCATCAGTATGCTACAAACTACAAGCTCCAGAAGTTGAACTTTCCTGCAAGGTAAATTAAAAAGATTTTCGATAAAATATACATTACTTATTAATCTTAAAATAAAATAATTTTAATCAAATATCACAAGAAAAATAAATATGACTTACCCCACATGCATGTATATCATCACATCCACACAGTAACTTAGCATTAAGGGTATCCACAGCTTGAAATGTCCCTCCTCCTTCACTCCTCTACCCATAATATAAATACTTCAGTTTGTAATTAATTTTTGGGTTATTGACCGTGTAAATACTCAATTACATCGAATGTTGAAGTTTAATACTTGTGTTTATTTTTTTTTTTTACGGTGAAAATACCTAACTATACAATGATTGTTGTTCTTTAATACCTATTCTCATTTTCTTACGGTAAAACTACTTAATTACGATAAATGTTGAACTTTACTTTCTAAGGGAAAAAATACTCATATTATCATGAGCTTGTGTAATTATTTATGCAATATAACCTCTAAATTAATATCGACCAGACCAGAGAATTTATTATATTATAAAAAATTATTAATTTATCGAGTAAAAAATTAGTGTATTATATATTTTTGGAACATCTATAAATATTATTTAATCAAATTTATTAAATTATCGAGTATTTTAAAGAGGTTCTATTTTTACTACTAAATAATAACTTCGCTTTAGCCACAAAAAAATAATTAAGGATTTATTTATATAATCTCATGTAAAACAATATGAGTACTTTTGCCATTAAAAATTAAAATGCGATATTTTTGGTAGTTATGTATTTTTATTTTCCTTCAAAAGATGAGACTGGGTATTAAAGTACAACATTCATCATACTTAGGTATTTTTGCCGTCAAAAAATAAAAATAGGTATTCAAGAGTAACATTCGACGTAATTGTGTATTTTCCCCGACAATAACCCTTAATTTTTTTGGGTTAAATAATTTAATGTAATTTTATAGATCTAATTTGTTTGATGATGGCAAAGACTATATGGACTTAATAAGATTAGCACCTTAATAAGATTAGCACCTTGTAGAAATCAACCGCGACGAAGTTAGCCCATCGGTTGCTGGCGGAGTGATGAAGCATGATTCAGTCATATTTGAATCAGTGGTGTTATTCCAGCTTGCTCCACGACTTATTATTCCATGTCATTATTTTCATTTATTTCTTTTAGTCGGTTGAGTTATTTGTGCTAGTCTTTAGCTTGTAATTAGGAGGCAGTTAGATTTTGATTTTTTTCTCTTTATTTTTAGAGACTATTTATATTGCATAGGAGGATTACTTCCGGGGGCTTTTGATTTGGATAATAAAATTCAGAAAACGAGCAGTTCGCTCACCAACTTCGTTTGAGATTCCTTACGATTTTGGATGTTCTTGAAAGTTACGTGGTGGGCGTGATTTTTCTAGAATTATTTCAGTCTTTGATTGTGTATGGTAGGCTTCACGATCGAGACTCGCCGGAGATAAACGTGGTGGACGTTTATAGTCCCGGTATCGGTTTCATTGCGACGACGATTAGGTTCCGCTGCATCAGTTTGGTATCAGAGCCATTCCGTTTCGGGATTCGATCATGGCGCCGAAGAAGACTAGAGGTCGACCGGAAAATGAAGCTTGTACGCGCGGGGAGATGGCGCAAATGGAGCAGCATCTCGAAGCTCGGATGGAGCAGATTTTTAGCGACCGAATGGAGGCCGTGGTTACGCGGCTGACGCGGCATGTTTCTGAGGTCCTAGACGAGCGTCTGACTGCAAATCCTCGCCGCGAGAGGAACCCGAATCCGAATCACGGCAATGACTCGGACGATGGTGAAGAAACTGAGGATGATTACCAGCCACGCAGAGGCACGGGAGCAAGGCAAAACCGTCCACGAGTGGAAGAGGATCGTCGTAACTGGGAGTCCGGTATGCGTACTGAGATTCCAGAGTTTCATGGGAGTTTGCAGCCTGAGGAGCTTATCGATTGGCTGGGTACAGTCGATGATATTCTTGACTTCAAAAATGTTCCAGAAAATCGGCGAGTTTCCCTAGTGGCAACACGGTTCCGGGGTCGCGCAACAGCGTGGTGGCAACAACTAAAATTGAGTCGCCATCGATTGGGCAAGCCAAAAATTGCGACGTGGGAAAAGCTAAAAAAGCATATGCGCGGTAATTTTCTTCCTTATAATTTTCAGCGGATAATGTACCAAAAATTGCATTCCTTGAAGCAGGGCGCTCGATCCGTTGATGAGTACACGACTGAGTTTTATCAATTGATGGTGCGAAATGAGATCCATGAGACCGATGATCAAATGGTGGCTAGGTATATTGGAGGTTTGAAATTGCAAATACAAGATACTGTCAACTTATTAGATCCTATATCGGTGTCGGCAGCGCATCAACGAGCCTTACAAGTTGAGCGAACACAGCGACGATCCAATCCAGGATTTCCCGGTTTCGCAAGAGGTGGAAGTGGCGCTACAACGGATGTCGGAGGACGAGGTAATGGCTGGAACACTCTACAAAGTGGCCAACGACCACTCACTACCTCTGCTAGCAAACCAACACCGGCGCAAACAGCAACCCGGGTTAACACCGGCCCAGGGATTAAATGCTTTGGATGTGGAGAACTTGGTCACCGTGAGAGGGACTGCAAAAAAACTGGGAAGCAGGTTTTGTTTACAGAGATTGGGGAAGACGAAGAAGACGCTTTCGTCAGCGAGGAGCCAAATTATGACGAAGAACCAGATATAGAGGAAATTGTTTCCGGCGATGTCGGTCACACGTTGATGATCCGACGTTCATTTCTAGCACCTCGGATCGACGAGGAAGATTGGCGGCGACGAAGCATTTTTCAATCAACATGCACAATCTTGGGCAAGATTTGCAAGTTTGTAGTCGATGGCGGAAGTTGTGAAAATCTTATTGCTCAAGACGTGGTTCGAAAGCTAAGCCTTGATGCCGAATCACATCCACATCCTTACAAGCTCGCATGGATGCAAAAAGATAAAGAGGTGACAATCTCCAAACGTGCTTTAGTTCCTATTTCAATTGGCACTAACTACAAGGATAAAATTTGGTGTGATATTATTCCGATGGACGCTTGTCATGTTTTGCTCGGGAGACCGTGGCTATTTGATCGTGATGTTTGTCACTACGGGAAATTGAACACTTACACATTTGTTTTTAATGGAGTGAAAATTACATTGCTGCCAAAGAAGTCTGAAGCGCAGGAGACGACAAATCCAAGTAATACTTCATTATTGACGATTGCGAGATTCGATCAAGAAGCACAAGAATCTGGGATCGTGTTTGCACTTGTTAGTAAAGAAAGCCAAGAGTATGATCAGATTCCGGAAGCGGCGCAATTCCTTATCGATGAGTTTCATGATGTCTTTCCAAGTGAGCTGCCTGCCGAACTCCCTCCGCTTCGAGATATCCAACATCAAATTGATTTGATACCCGGGGCAGCACTACCGAACCGACCGCACTATCGCATGAGTCCGGCTGAACATGAAGAGTTGCGGCGTCAAGTAGAAGAGCTTGTGGCTAAGGGCCACGTGCGTGAAAGGCTCAGCCCGTGTGCGGTTCCCGCGCTATTAACGCCAAAAAAAGATGGAACATGGCGTATGTGCGTGGATAGTCGGGCCATCAACAAAATCACTGTGCGTTATCGTTTCCCTATTCCGCGACTCGACGATTTGCTCGACCAACTTAGTGGCGCCAAAATTTTTACAAAGTTGGATCTTAAAAGTGGCTACCATCAGATCCGGATACGCATGGGTGATGAGTGGAAGACGGCGTTCAAGACCCGTGAGGGTTTATTCGAGTGGTTAGTAATGCCCTTTGGTTTGTCCAACGCACCGAGCACTTTTATGCGTGTGATGAATCAAGTTCTTCGGCCTTTTATCGGCAAATGGGTGGTGGTCTATTTTGATGACATCTTGGTGTATAGCTGTAACGGTGACAAGCACTTACGACACTTACGGGAGGTATTAGTCGTATTACGCGAAGCCAAGTTCTATGCTGCAATCAAGAAATGTGTTTTTATGTCATCACAGGTGCTTTTTCTTGGTTATATTATCTCCACAGACGGTTTGAAGGTAGATGAATCAAAGGTTCAAGCCGTGCGGGATTGGAGCACACCAAAGACGATAACAGAAGCTCGTAGCTTCCATGGATTGGCCTCTTTTTACAGAAGATTCATCCCACACTTCAGCACCATTATGGCTCCAATTACTAGCTGCATGAAAGAGGGAAAAATTTTATGGACGTCGGAAGCCGATGACGCGTTTCAGCTCATTAAAGTTAAGTTGACATCCGCTCCTGTTTTAGTGTTACCTGATTTTAACCAGCCCTTTGAGCTACACGCCGACGCATCTAAAATTAGGATTGGTGCGGTATTAAGTCAAAACGGACGACCAGTGGCATTTTACAGTGAGAAATTATCCGGTGCAAAGCTTCGCTACAGCACGTACGACGTGGAGTTTTATGCTGTTGTCCAAGCTATCAAACATTGGCGTCATTATTTATTCCAGCAAGAGTTCATTTTGTTCACCGATCACGAGGCTTTGAAGCACCTTCAACGACAAGACAAGATTTCTTCTCGTCACGCTAAATGGGTGGACTTCTTGGAAGGTTTTACCTTTGTCGTGAAGCATAAATCGGGGGTCATGAACAAGGTCGCCGACGCACTTAGTCGGAAGAACGCTTTACTGCATAAACTTCAAGTCGATGTGACCGGGTTTGATTCTCTTATTGAGCTCTATGAAACAGACCCCATATTTGCTGATGTGATGAAGCAAGTACGTATAGGTGAATATAAGGATTTTTGCCTTGTGAAAAACTTTTTGTTCAAAGGAAACAGGTTGTGTGTTCCGGACTGTAGCTTGCGTTTGAAGATTATTCAAGAGCTCCATGGAGAAGGACACTTAGGGCGTGACAGAACACTCAAGTTGATCCAAGCCTCGTATTACTGGCCAACTATGCGCAAAGAGGTTGCTAAATTTGTCCATCGCTGCCGAATCTGCCAAACTTCTAAAGGAACAGCCACCAACGCGGGATTATACATGCCGCTGCCAATACCGGAATCACCGTGGACAGACTTAAGCATGGACTTTGTCTTGGGATTGCCAAGAACGCAAAAAGGGAACGACTCGATCTTCGTCGTGGTTGATCGTTTCTCAAAGATGGCTCATTTTATTCCGTGTAAACGAACGACGGATGCGGTTAATGTCGCTCAGCTTTTCTTCCGAGAAGTGTACAAACTGCACGGTCTTCCTCAATCAATCGTTTCTGATCGTGACACCAAATTTCTTAGTCATTTTTGGCGTAGCTTATGGAAGATGGTGAATACGAGTCTCAACTTCAGCAGCGCATATCACCCACAAACCGACGGGCAAACGGAGGTCGTCAATCGGTCTCTCGGAAACATGCTACGGTGCCTCGTCGGAGACCATATTAAGAGCTGGGACCTTAAGCTCTGTCAAGCAGAGTTTGCGTACAACCGAGCGGTTAACCGAAGCACAGGCTATAGCCCTTTCCAAGTGATATACAGCTGCAATCCAAAAGGGCCACTGGATCTTTTGCCGCTGCCACAAAATACTAATGTTCATGCTACAGCAGAAGACTTCATCTCCACACTCCAAGATATTCACAAGTCAGTTCTTCGTAACTTAGAATCATCGAACACAGCCTATAAAACACGTGCAGATACGAAACGGCGAGCTCTAGAGTTCAACATTGGCGACTTGGTGTGGGCGGTGTTAACCAAAGATCGTTTTAATGCGCTCGATTACAATAAACTCTCAGCGAGGAAGATAGGACCGGTCAAAGTCCTTGAGAAGATAAATCCGAATGCTTATCGTTTGCAACTTCCGGCACATATTCGCACCGCTGATGTGTTTAATGTCAAACATTTGGCACCGTATGCCGAAGACGAGTTGAATTCGAGGGCGAATTCTCTTCACGACGGAGAGAATGATGAAGCATGATTCAGTCATATTTGAATCAGTGGTGTTATTCCAGCTTGCTCCACGACTTATTATTCCATGTCATTATTTTCATTTATTTCTTTTAGTCGGTTGAGTTATTTGTGTTATTCTTTAGCTTGTAATTAGGAGGCAGTTAGGTTTTGATTTTTTTCTCTTTATTTTTAGAGACTATTTATATTGCATAGGAGGATTACTTCCGGGGGCTTTTGATTTGGATAATAAAATTCAGAAAACGAGCAGTTCGCTCACCAACTTCGTTTGAGATTCCTTACGATTTTGGATGTTCTTGAAAGTTACGTGGTGGGCGTGATTTTTCTAGAATTATTTCAGTCTTTGATTGTGTATGGTAGGCTTCACGATCGAGACTCGCCGGAGATAAACGTGGTGGACGTTTATAGTCCCGGTATCGGTTTCATTGCGACGACGATTAGGTTCCGCTGCATCACGGAGGCATAACATGTGCGAAGCATGTTCATTAGACCCACGGAATTGTGCCCACAACTTAACTCCTTAAGCGGAATCGATTTGAAATAGTTAATCAACACCAATGATTTGCTTTTGTCATCCAACGGCGGTGATTCTCCCCGATTCGGACAACTTCCTGAACGCATACCGCCGTCTCCGTCGACCACATGCGATCAAGGAAATGAAAGAAATGAGCTCGATTGAATACGATAATTAGTAATTGAAATACTTATGAAGTTATGTGTCAATTTTCCCAATTTTTTATAAAATTTTGGTGATATTTCTTATGAAACTATTAATGTTAATTGAAACTTTTTTGCCCTTTGTAAAAAATATTTAAAAGATACTACTTAATTTCAATTTATAGCGACACAAAGATAACATATATTAAGAAAATTATAAGAGGATATTTATGGCATAAGTGCCCAGTCTTATGCCAAGTGTGCAGCATATTCTCAAAACAATATTAAGATTCGATTTCGTACGTCCATATTGAGTAAAGTCTGCTACGCTTGACACCACAATACATCATCTTTATTTTAATAAATAAAAGTGTTAGAATAATGGATATTTTTGTTAATGTGTCCATCGTGTAACAGACCTTTACAGAACATGGACGAAATTGGACCTCGATATTATTTTGTGACCTTTGGATACTATTTTACTAAAAAAATATATATAGAATATGCTGGAGAACTTACTACAAGTTGGATATATATGCCACAAATGCCCCGATTATAATATGATAATTAAGTTATTTTTTTCTTTAGAATATAACTTCTTACATTGATTTTCAACCATGTAGTTCCATTGATACGCAATGCCTTCGGATTGCTCTTTGGATTTAAGTGAAGTGAACACAAGCAACCTCTGGTTTTCGGAAACCATGTCACTGACAAGTGGCCAATCTTGGCCCGTTTTCGGCATGTTTTTCAACGGAAACCTACTAGTATTTCATCAACCCGGCGGCTTGGAATACGTTGGTCAACCCATTTGGGGCTTCAACATAATCCTCTAAAATCAGTGTCACAATCTCAGATGGATTTGCAGCTAAAAATGCTTCAACTTCCTTCAATGTATCTATAGCCGGTCCCTATAACATAATACTATTAACATAATCTGTTGGCAAGACAAAAGATCAAATAAAAAAAAAGGTTTGATGGCGGTATTATCTAAATGTGTTCAAAATGCGGCGACATATTCCTAAGCTTTCAATTACGTGAAATTAATATTAAAAAAATTGTATAATTGGGTTTTCTATCTGTTTCGTCCTAATTGTCACATTAGTGTTAAGCTTTGGATACAAAACATCCTTAGCTCGTATCTATCATGTTTGTGATTAAAGTAGCTGAGTAGGCTACTCTTATAATTATCGCAAACTGCGTTAAGAAATATTATTATCTATTATAATGATAACGGAACCTCGATATTTTTCCGTAAGAAAGACGTTGTGTTACGAAGTCGAGCTTAACTTACAAAAGCAGTAGAGAGATAGCATTTCCTCCCAAATGAATGACACAACCACACATCTCCTTGAAAGTCATACGTGTCTAGCATTAGGCTTCGAACGCCGTTCTGTATTATAGAATTTCCACAGTAAACTTAGCAAAAAAAAGAGAGGAAATTACTTTAGTGCCCTCTTACATTTAGCTGTTGAGAGATGGTATCTTCTTGGTTTGTAAAGGTGAAGCGCGGGACTCCATTGTCAATAGCGTAAGCGTTGTGGCTTGTCAAGAATGCATACTTGTTGAAAGGAAGAGAATTGTTCTGTGTTTAATTATTAAATTACAAGTCACAAGTCAGCTATATTATAGATAAGTAATTGATTATTGTATCAAAACTAGTTTCATAACATATATAGTCGGTAGAATATATATATATATATATATAGACAATTATAATGTGGTAAATATAAAAGTATTTGACAATTTAAAATATAAGACCGTTTATGTGAATATTAGGTACTAAACAGAAATAAATTATGAAACCTGATTCATGGACTGAGCCGATGAAACCAAATTGCCAAAAAAAAAAAAAAACAGAATATTTGGTATAATTTGGATTGAAAGCCCGATTATTTTAGTTGTAAACCTATATATATGTATATATATGCCTCATTTTGTATATGAGATGAAGATTAGGCTCTGAATAGTTTCGGGTCGGCCTTGGGTAAAGAAAAAAAAAATTAGGCCTTGATCAAACTATTACTATTTACGAGTCATTGCTATTAAGATATAATATTTATTTTTTTATTAAAAAATTGCAAGATTGCCCAAAATTTTGTGAATATAGGGCCGGCTTTGATGAGATTTTCGGTGTATTTTTATTTTATACGGAATATCGAATGGGTAAGAAAGAGACAGCTAATTATATTGATTAATAATGAATATTTATATTATTATTATTTTAATAATTATCGAACATATTCGTTATTTTATCATTCATAGAGATAGAGGCTTAGAAGTTAGAACACAAAAATTGAAATTGGAAGTTTGCTTTATATCATGTTCGGTTTTATAAATGATACGCAATTATCATTATAAGCTTCGTATAAATGCAAAATGCGAATGCAATATCGGTCCAAGACTTCTTCTGTACACAAATAACACCGAAATACACCGATTACACACGTAAACATTTTTACATTTTTCAAGCGTAACAATTTAATACACGTAAAATAAAACCACCGAATTAAGCGTCAGTTAGAATCTGTTATGCAGTGACATCGTCACTCATGTGCTGCATTGTCTTGTTCGTTTGGGATTCATGATATCATCACTAAATCAAATATTACAGTTTGAGAAGGGATAAAATTACCAGGAGCTGAAATTGGTTTGTAATGGAGGATCTCACACATCTTGACCCGGAAAAGCCTTGAGGGCAAGCAAAGCAATAAAGCCCAGAACTACAGTCTCCGTCGCTTGAGCATTCGTCCAGAAGCTACACCATTATCGTCGCGTAAAACATAATAAATATTAGAATATATTTGATCGACATTTAGAGGTGAAACCGGACCGGTAACCTGTTTTCTAAAACCAAATTTATTATTAACGGGTACCAAAACTGGTCAAGAAAGGAGGGAACCGGCAATGACGGAACTAGGATTTATACCCGAGGAGGGATACACGTAAAAAAAATTAGAGGGGTTGAAATCAAGGTGCGAAATGCCGCGAATTTCGCTCGAAAATCGCGCCGATTTTCGTTTTCCGGAGACTACCGAAACGAAATCCTTGCCGTGCCGCTGTCGTTTTCCCAAATGCCGCGAAATTCGAATGGGCACGTCGAAGGAATGTCGTTTTTCGTTTTTACTCATAAAACTGGCGAAAAATGACTGGAATTTCGAAAAAAATTAAACTATTGGTAGATTTCGGCAAAAATACCAATTAATTTTTTGGTCCCACCCCGGCCCGGCCAGCCGGCGGCGGCGCGCGCGTGTGGTAGTACATTTGTGTGAGTCCTCCCCCATCCACAAAATCCTATGACCCTAAGGGCCCAAGCCCTTGTCCCTAATATTTGGTATATAAACATCACCAAACTCTTATTATCTATCAATGTGGGACTTTTGTTATTCAACTAATATCACACATTCACACTTAACATACACATACACATACACATACACATACACTTCACTTAATAATTTAACTTAATATTACACACTTCAAATAATATTATACACTTAACATACATATTAACTTCACCTAACATACATATACACTTAATATGTATATTCATTTAATATTATACACTTCAACTAATATTAATATTATACATATACACTTAATAATTTAACATATGTTTTGTGGTATGATATTATCAACTAATAATGTGATTTTACATTATACATTTCACACCTACATATTTAAGTTACAAATGTGTTTTGTTGTATACAATTATGTCTTGTATTTATTAAATATGTAGTTTTGAACCTATATAAATATCATGCTTAAATACTCAAATTTTTTTACAGAATATCCGTCGGCATATCCATCGGCAAGCGGTATGCCCATTCGAAAAATGCGATAAATCCGGTAAACGACATGCCCTTTTTTTACCATTTGCCCATCGACATACCCATCGGCAAGCGATATATCCGTAAAACGAAAAATTCGAAACGAAAACGGCAAGCGGCATTTTAAACCTTGGTTGAAATGATATAATGCCAAAAAAGATTTTTTAGGGGTTTGAACTCCATCCCCTCACGCCCTAGTTACACCAATGAGAACCGTTGAATATCTTTTTTAAACGGGGCCTGGTACCGGTTTAATTTTCCAACAAAAGAATTCCAATTTTGTAAGCTTGTAAAAAAATCGAGAACCGGGGTAAAAGTTTCACCCCGTCGATTGGAATGTAACTCCATGATGAACGTTACTGTAACCGAGACTAACCCGACATTGCCCATCAGAACAAGCGCTGGTACAGACGATCATGGACAAGGAAACTTGGATGAGCAATATGATCATCGCCCAGAGAAACTTGCATTCTTGAAAACCCATTTTGATGAAAATGAAAAAGATTTTGAGTCGAAAGTTTATCCTTTTTTGTTGTGGAAACACATCAAGGTTGAGTCTTGGGGTTTCTCATAGTTTTTGGCTGAGAAAACAAAGAGGAAACTGCGAATGTGAAGAAGAGAATAATTTTTATTTTTTTTTAATAGAAGAAGAGAATAATATAGTGACACATTATTAATTTACTAATATAAAGTTGAGAAATAAAAAAAAATAGGGAAATATATTTGGCGATTTCTTATGACGTATAAATAAGAAGCCAAGAGAGGAAGTTTCAGTTATAAATAATAAATAAATAAGTAAATGCTGGTAAATGTAGGATTGACCATGCATGTAATGAACTACCAATTAAGCGACAATCATGTACCTTTTACTTCCTAAAACACGAAAGATTATCAATCAACATTCATATGATACGGATTAGTCTCTCAAGTTAATTGTTTTGGTCACCAAAATAAAGAATAAAAATGACTAGATTTGTTTTTGAGAACAGAGATTCTATAGTACATTATTTTGTTATCCCTATCCCCTGAATTTTTGGCAATAATACCTCCAAAAGGAAACTTTGGAAACATCGATAAACGGCGAAAAAATGCAAAAATAGCGAGATCTTTTTATGGCGGCGGTTTTGGCATCGACACAAGCGTGGCGATAGCGGGGGCAGCGTTCATGGGACGACAGCTAAAATTAGGGGACGAATTTTTTCAACATCCGGGAGAATGGTGGAGGCATTAATTAATTATGGAGACGTGAGACCGACGAACCGGGAAGTGACACGCGAATGGGAGGATTCCGGGAATCTTGTGTCATTAATTTGGCACCATTTAGGGCTGATCTTAACCTTTATATCCAACTTTTATTTATTTATTATTATTATTATTATTATTATTATTATTATTATTATTGTTGAGGGCGTTTAGTACACTCAACAATCACAAAGAATATTTTTTGGTTTTAGAGAAAGAGGTTCGGTTTTTCCCATGTTATAGCTAGGAGCTCTTGAGGATTGTGGTATGAATGAAAGAGTGCTTCCGTATTGATCTTTTTTTTCTTTTCATTTACAAATGATACCTTTGTTACATTATATAGAGGCTGTCTTTTCCCCTCCTGCTATTCATTTCCCGCCTTTCTTGGTTGTGTCCCATCCCTTGTTTTCCGGAGAGTGATTTCGGGAAGTATGGTTAACCACGCAAAGCACATTTTGCCATACCCTATGTAGCTCTCGAGTATCTGCCATCAGGGGTAGGTAAGATTGGTAAGGGCCTCATTAAATGCACCCCATGCTGCTAGCAGTCTACCGCCGTCTGTCTTATCCTCAACGACCCTCTTTGTCGATTTTGATGTTGTCGACCATCGGTGTCGTCGATCCTGGGGTGTCGTCGACTCTAGGTGTCATCGACTCCGAGGTGTCGTCGACCTTGGGTATCGTCACCTCTTGGCATTGTCGGTGCCCTTCGTCCATCTTCGAGGCCTTCTAGTGTTGGGAGGGATCCGACAGGATCCGACCTTAATAATTATTTGTGTCACTTATTTCTATTATTTACTTACCGCTAAAAGAGTTATTTGTTTATGTTTTTAGAACTTCTCTTTCGTATTCATTTTTTGGTCGATGGCTATATATATACCTTGGAGATAATAGTAGTATTTTTTCAGCTATGATATTTGGTAAATGAAAGTCAACATTTGTGTTGCAATTTTGCGGTTTCGTTTCTTTCCGATAATCGTTTCCTACATCAAGTATCCACCACACGTGTCTAAGGCGCCTAATCGTCAAATGGAGAATATGATGAGAGGGAGATGATAGAGATTAAGGTTAGGGTTATATCTAATAAAAATGGGTGAATGAGGCAAATACCAATTTAAGGATTTAAAATCTCTCTCTCTCTCTTTCTCTCGGGCAATAGTTGTCGATGCTCATCTTTGTCATTGTTGTTAGAGTTGGAGTTGGTGTTGGTGTTGTCGTCGCCAGTCACCGGAGATAGTGTTGTCGTTACACGCCGGTGATCATCTCCAGTGAATTCTCGAAAAATGAAGTCACTGAATTGAGCTATGTCCATATCACCAGGAACGTCCAAAACGTCACCCACTAATATTCCGATCAATCAAGTTATTTTAAATAATTTTCTTTTGATAATAATCTTGGGGTTTTCGTGAATTTTCTCAATCCCGAGAGCGGAACTCTTAGAAAATCCTAAAAAAAAAAATCTGGATTAAATGCACAAAATCAAGACTAACCGGTTTCGATGTTACCAAACTTTGACAATTTTTGACAGTGAGTAATTTTCTTATGATCTCCTTGGTTTCTGCATGCTTCTCGTACTCCTTGAATGTCCCAGCATCACTATTCGGGTGCGCCTTAAGCCTCTATCTCGTCTACCACATTGCTTTGGGAACTCTACATTGACCATATATCAAAATTGATGTTTACGAGATTTCTTATTATAAGGTATTTCTTATTATAAAAAAAAAATTGATGACAAGTTTAGAAACATTATTTTTCATAAACAACAAATTTTGTGATGCATTGGAAATAATCGGCAACGCGTTCGTCGTCGAAAAAGTAACCAATACCGAAAATCTAAACGTCCACCACGTTTATCTGCCGGCGAGTCTCGATCGTGAGTCCACCACCCGCAATCTCGACCGAAATAGATCTTCTATTCAAGCACCGATTTGATCGAGAAGAACCATTTTTTGAGTAAACCCTCAAAGTTTTCTCTATTTTTTATTTAAAATCCATCTCCTCTATAATCTGTCGATTACAAAATATATATATATATATATAGCAACCTCTAATACATTTTGAATTTAAACTAATTGACTCAAATTTAGCTAACCTATAAAATGCTAACTTTTAGCATTGATTTAATCAACACGTTAAGGAAATAAATAATAAATAAAATATCAATGAAAAGAAATAAATAGAATCATGCATCATACGATTAATGCATGATTTCAATTTCATGCTACCTCATTCTCCCGTCCTTGAGAAAATTTGTCCTCGAATTTAGACCGTCGGCTCGTGCAGGGACTTCTCCGCCATTCCCACGCTTGTGCCGGCGCCAAAGCCGCCGTCGTAAAAAGACTTCAATATATTTGTAGACTCATCGTTGTCGCTGCTAATTATCCCCAATACTTCTTTCTTGTCTCTTTTGCTTGTGTCGTTTCTTAGCGTCTTGTCCCATGTAGCATCTCAAGCTCCACTTGTATGAAATTTCCGAACTCGATCTACAAATTCCGCAATGGATCGGCTCCCGTTGACCTACAGTTAAACCGCCTCCACAATTTGTTTTGTTTGTCGGGTTTGACACGATCATCATGACCTTCTCGTCAATGGAATCGCTCGATACGGCTGTCTCGGAGGCCTTGCTCGGCACCAAAACAATCTCGTCAAACATAATATCATAGTAGTCGCCCTTGTCAAACACGGGATCATCATACTTCGGCTCGTCGTATACGGGCTCGCCGTACACGGCTTCGATGTCAACATCGTACACTGTATTGTCGTACTCGTAGTCGTAAATGGGATAGTAATATATTACCTAATCGGAATCCGTCTTATAGTTGAAATACTCTGAATCCTCGTACCCGGGTTTGTCGGATTCTATTTTGTTGTACATGGCAGCGTTACACTCCGTCTCCTCGTAGACGGAATCATCGTAAAACACCACGTCGGACTCCGGTTCATTGGACACTAGGTCGTTGTATACCACCTCGTCCATCACGGGGTCCTCAGACTTCCACTCGTCAAACATGGCTTCATAGGACGAGTGTGGCTAACGTCTCCTCCAATCACCATTGGGCCTCTTGGATTGTCGTTTCTCCCCCTTTTCATGCTCAACCACAACGGTCACGATCTTTTGGGCTAGATGTTCCGCCATCGCTTTCATCCGTTCACTCAAAACACAATCAATCTTCCCCGAGCGTTTTCGTCGTTGGGACTCCCGTCGAAGCAACATGCTTCAAGATCGAACGCGGCTCTGATACCAAACTGATGCAGCGAAAATAATCGGCAACGCGTTCGTCGTCGAAAAAGTAACCAATACCAAAAATCTAAACGTCCACTACGTTTATCTTTCGCGTGAGTCTCGATCTTGAGTCCACCACCCGCAATCTCGACCGAAATAGATCTTCGATTCAAGCACCGACTTGATCGAGAAGAACCATTTTTTGAGTAAACCCTCAAAGTTTTCTCTCTGTGTTTTCATTCAAAATCCATCTCCTCTATAATCTGTCAATTACCATATATATATATTTATATATATATATATATATCAACCTCTAATACAATTTGAATATATATATATATACATAAAAGCATGATTACCTTATTCTTCTAAGCAATTCCTCTATAAAGAGACCTTCAAAAGCAATTTTCTGGCATGGTACATTTAATAGATTTTAAGAATTTATAATTTTTTATAATAATAATATGTATTATTACACTTAAATTCTTATGAAAACCTTTAGCCTTCTAGATATTATTATCAAAAATTTATAATTTAGTATTATTTGCAAATTAGTAATGACATCTTCAAATAAAACGGTTTCTCCACCTCCACGGAAGGCAAAACCACCACCAAGTCCGCTTATCATTTTTGGCCTACGCGAGTCTTCCCCGGCGTCGGCTCCACTCTACTTATTCGTCACTACTCTCTCCACCAAACTCCTCTCAGTACTCTCCTCTACTCTACAATCACTCTGACCGACACTAATGCATGCAACTCTACCGATGCGACGATCATTGCCTCTTCCAAAGTGTGTTTCTGGTCATTGTTCATTTAACTCCTCTGCTCTGTAACTTCTCTTCCTTTCTTCAATTGATCCACTCCAGTCCTCTCTCACTCGACTCTCGGCTTCATCTTTGGCATTGATTCGACTCGACTTGCACCTCTGCACCCTCTAAGTCTCAGATACTCAGTGTTTGAGTTTCTGACATTTATTTGGCAAGGTATTTTTTTTTGGGGCTCTATAGCCATATAGCCAAACTAGAAAAAACTATTTTGCAAAATAGCCAACCTTTTGATTAATATTGTCAAATAGCCAATCAACCACATCAATAAATCACGAAAGACCGTATTACCATTGTATTAACGTGTATTAACGTGTATTAACTATATTAACGTGTATTAACTAAGTTAATTTGTTTAAAAATAAAATAAATTTTTGTTAAAATTTTAATCACGATTTTTTATTTTTAAACAAATTAACTCAGTTAATACACGTTAATATAGATTTTCTGTAAACACAAGTAAATGTTCGTATTTTTAAGAAAAATTAACTTTGTTAATACACGTTAATATGTTAAAAGGGTATTATAGGTATTCAATATGTTATTAAATAGCCACCTCATCTATTTGGCTATTTTGCAAAGAAAAAGGAAAGGTTGGCTATTTGGCTAATCAAACGTTTCACTTTGGCTATTAAGAGTCATTTCTCTATTTTTTTTAGTTATTGATAGTTTTATCTAATTAGGATATTTGGTGTTGATTGAGTTTTCCGTTTCAATTGAATGACACATATTTTGTATGTATCTACCAAATGAATCAATACACCATTTGAGTATGATCATGTAGTTATTTATCTCAATTAGCCCATCGGTTTTCCGCAGCTTCTCCACCGTATCGATGGCGATGACGAATCCCCGTAACACGACTCCCTCGCAAGTCCGGCTAATTGATTTATCCCTCCAATCATACTTTTATGCTATTATTCATATCGTGCTTTGATTTACGACTTTCAATTTCGGTTAGGTTTACGAGTTTCAATCCCTCATCGACTCATCTACTTCCATCGGCTTGCTCTCCCGTTCTAGCCTCCGTTGGTGAGTTTTTTTGTTATTGTTATTATTCTATAATCTATCTACAATGCTATTACCTTTATGATTAGTTTTACTGTTATAGTTTGATGGATTAGTTTTACTCATGGTTTTACTATTACAATTTGATGATCGATTAGTTTTACATTTTTGCTATTTAATTTTTTTTATTACATACAGTATTTCTAATTGTTTGACTATTTCTATACTACAGCTCTGATGTTGTTTGATAATTTCTATTAAATAATTTTTATATTTTTATTTGATCAATTATTTAATGTATTGCTATTTGATATATTACAGAGATAACTGCAAAGAATTAGTTGCACCAACAAGATCCTCTGCATCATCTTCCTTTCTTCAATTGATTCTTCTTATATATCGTCTACCTATACTCACACCCATTCCTCTCTCGATCCAAACTATATATCAACTTCATCTTCGGACTCCACGGGCCTTCTTCGGCGTCAACCTGACTCTGCGTGACTCCCAGCTTCTTCTTCTGCCTTCACGTGGCCTTCTTCGGTGTCAGTAAGATCATTTGTTTTGTAATTTTAAAACTGATTTATGGTTCTATTATCAGACGAATTTATCTTTCTGGCGAGTAAAACTTTCAAACCGTTTTCAATTTCCTTATGGAAAAAAAAATGAGAAATACGGATTTGAAGAAATATCAATCTACCTTGTGACATTCCCCGCATTTGTACCACAGCCGGTTCAAGATTTGTTTTGCTCACAGATAACTAGCTAGGAATTCTTAAGTTTTAAATCCACATTTGGTTTAGTTACGGAAAAACGGTAATCGAGTTCGAAGAAACATCTTCATAAATCTGAAATCCGTATAAGATTTTCTTTTTCTTTGAGATAAGTACAATAAATTTTGTATTGAGCGTGCAAAGTTGTTCATACTTGACTGGTAATTAAATCTTTTCTCCATTTCGTATTTATTTTTTCATTTCCTTTTGTATACTGTTAAAATTAAACGATCTCTGCGCTGAAGTTGATCGCAACAGTACCGGATTTTACAATTTTGTTTGTGTATTCTATAATTTTGAAAATAGTTCCGTCTATTATGGCCTTGAGTTCAACCATTGTCTTCTCAGAAAGTCGCAGTCTTTTATTTTTTAATGAAGTATTGTTTCTTTTGCTAGTTTGTTGAAAAAATGAAGGATAATTTTGACACTCTCTCCTGCTGTTGCTATGTATCTCCATTGATTATTCTTGTCGTTTGGATCTCTCTTAGCACATTTTATTCTTAGATTGGAACTCTGATTGAATTTGTAGCATCTGAAATGCTACAATAATGCTTGGACATAAGTTTTATAATGCTTGAGAACTCAAGACTTCAAAGACTTTAGAGCAAGCAATATGGGATTTTGTACAAATGTGCTTAAGTTGTTTCTCTGTCTGTCACGCAGGGTAGTTCTATTTCTCGGCTATAAGTTCTTCCACGAAGTGTAGTTTCTAGATGTGGATCGTGTATATCTACTAGCGGATATATACTACTGCAAAAACTTGTAGGAACTGAAACACCAATTAGCAAAGCCACAGGTTTGGGAATCAGCGACTGGGATTTCTCTTTTTAGATCAACCTCAAGAAAATTATACAAGGGTGATAAAAATCGAATTCTACTCTTTTCAATTTGAAGGTATATGTTACTCTCGCTTTCGGTTTTTATTTTCTTTTATTTTTGTCTTTTACAATAAATGACTAGACATTTTCACTACTGTCTCTTTTCTTTGTTTTTTGAAGATCTACATGTTTCTATTTATTTTCTTTCTGACATTGTCCTTTGTGTATTTTGTGGATCAAACGAATTATTTTATCCTTTGGTTTTATGGAGCTTATGATTTCTAGGTTAACTTATTTTTTATTGATTGAATCAAGAATTTTGCTTGGAAGCAGCTTAATAGTTTTGGAAACCAAATAAATTTACTTGGAGACATGTTTGGTTTTATTATACTTTCAATAGACCACTTTTTTGCAAAACTAAACAAATTGGCATGTATCAAAATACAAAACCGCATAGTTATCTCTGTCTTTTACTTTATTACTTAAGTTTTACTCAAAATTATCTTAATCGTGTGTCATTTAGTTAGTTATTGCAGGGATATGAAGTGATGAACTCTGACAATGCCGGTCGGTTTGTATGCAATTTCATTGTATACCATTCTCTTCTATTCTTCATGTTTTCATTTTCTGCTTTTCTTCTTGAACCGGGGGCTGGTCTTCTTCTTATGACTTGTGGAAACTAAAATTATGAGGTAAATTTTTTATCACTCACTCATGTCTTATTTTTAAATTTTTATGTTGCAAAATGTGTTTTATTAGTAACACAATAAATAGAGGTTGAAATGCTGTAAAAATATTTTGCAAAGAAAGACGGACATGGGTTATTGTGGTTTTCCGGATGAGAGCTATCGAAGCTCACTCTTCTTCTTCTTCTTCTTCTTCTTCTTCTTCTTCTTCTTCTTCTTCTTCTCCAAATTGATTCAATCTCCATTATTGTGTGTGGAAGATCGATAAGTTAAGGTATCTAAACGATTTTTGTTTTATTTTTGATTTTGTGGTTTTTTGCATAGACCACATGATTGGAGATTGAATAGGAATCGGAAACCACATTTCAGATAAAAAGATTTTCGAAGAGCTCATCTGAAGGGGAATGATAACGAATTCATTGTCAACATGATTGATTGCACAAATTTAAAGTATATAGATAAAACTACATGTACAAAATATTAATTTTGAGTATGTATTATATAACTCAATCGTTGAAATGTTATGTTTTTTTTAAAAAAAATTCTAATAATTGTTTCTATAATGCAAATAGAGATTGGGATATCGGTTACTATGATAATGTTCTGTTTTTTTTCTTTTAATAATTGTTTCTATAATGCAAAAAGAGATGGGATATCGGTTACGATGATGATTTTGTGATTTAGTTTTTGTTAGTAAATTATGATGAATAGTATTGGAATAAAAAAAGTTCTATATGATTAGAATTCTTATTATATATCATTTATTTTTTTACGAAGAGGCCGAGTATCATAGGCATCAGGTTAATTAATAACGATAAATATTAATAAAATCCGAATTGAAATTCAGTGAATCTTAGAAGATTACAATTTAATTGACGAATTTGTTTATTTAGTATTATTTTTTAACAAATTCGTTAGTAGAGTTTAAGAGGGTGAAACCAAAAATGATAAGTGGAATTTTTTGTAACTCTTCTATATTTTGAAAGAGCTCTTTCCCACAATAATTGTTCTATACTTGCACTTATATTACCTCATTGTTTTCAAGTTTTATTTTCAATTAGGTCGAATAATGAGACTTGGCATTTCTATCTCTCTTTACATAAGCATGAAGGTGCTTTTCAAGCTTTAAAACTAATCGTTTTAAGACTTTATTGTTCGTCGTTCCTATAAATAAAAATGGGATAGCAAATAAGAAATGTTGTTTCTTGCATTTAGGAAAAGTAATTTTTGAAAGAGTATTTTAAAGTCTCTCATTTGTTATTTTGAATGCAGTTTTTTTTTATTGTAGTTTCTTTCAAGTTCAAAGTTTCTCTTTAGAAAATTTAACTACACTATTCTAATCTTACATGGACATTTAAAAACAAAATCATGATAATGATTCAAAAATTATCAAATTATATTAAATAAAAATAGTAAATCACACTACACAATTGAATCACACAATTAATTTGATATGGATATATCTTTAATTTTACAATGTTTTCGACCATTTAGGTAAAGAAATTTTTGAAAGAGTATTTTAAAGTTTCTCATTTGTTATCTTGAATGCAGTTTCTTACAAGTTCAAAGTTTCTCTTTGGAGAATTTAACTATACTATTCTAATCTTGCATGGACATTTAAAATTAAAATCATGATAATGATTCAAAAATTATCAAATTATATTAAATAAAAATAGTAAATCACACCAAAAAATTGAATCACACAATTAACTTGATATGGATATATCTTTAATTTTACAATGTTTTCGACATCACCACGCAAAGCGCGGTGCCGTCCACTAGCTTAAACTAATTGACTCAAATTTAGCTAACTAAAATGCTAACTTTCAACATTGATTTAATCAACACGTTAAGGAAATAAATAATAAAGAAAATATCAATGAAAAGAAATAAATAGAATCATGCATCGTACGATTAATGCATGATTTCAATTTCATGCTACGTCACTTTGACAAGTTTAAGATTATGAAGTAGAGGCCGAAAAAGTGGGTCGTTAAAGATTAAGATTATAAAGTTTAAGATCATGCTACGTCATTTTGACAAGTTTAAGATCATGCTATGTCATTTTGACAAGTTTAAGATTAAGATTATAAAGTTTTGTTAAAAATGGAGGGAAATAATTTTTTAATATATGATATTACAATCCGTTAAAATTTATTGGGACTGTAAAATTAGGTTTAGATTTTGATTTTTAATTTGACATTAGATTATCTGATATTTATTTTAATAAAAGATGGAGGCCAAATCTTACAATGCGAGCCTGAGTTTCAAAGAGACTGACACTAGATTATCTTATATTTGGTTGGAAACTAATTAATATGACCGTTTGATTTGGAATTTGATATATTTTGGCTTTGGATTTCATTTGATTGGGTTGGTATTCGATGTATAGTTAGTTCGCAAGTTGGGTCGATAATTTGATTTGATATTATTTACACACGTTGGGTTGATAATATTTAATTATTCATGCTGCGTTGGTTTAGAAATATTCAGCATTATCGCGCAACAGTTGGCGGTGAGATTTAACGCCGCCAACTGTTGCGATAATTCCACTCGGGGGGTGAGTTAGTGTAGGACAGAGTTTTTGTTCACTCTTCGTAGGACAGCTTGAGATACTGTGTGTCTTTGCTTTTACCAAGTAGGAACTTTGCATTATATGCTCTAAAAATGTAATTAAATTTGTATTAGAAATACATGAACATAAATTACAAGGATGCGCTATACTGCATAACTCTGCGATCTCTATAATCAGACTGCAAAAAGTCCAATATTATTTAATTTATTTCTGTTCTAGGTAACAAAACTTAACTATCTTGGGAAGAGAAGAACTGATTGATGGCTGGCATGATCTCCGACGGGCGGGTTCGGAGGAACTTGCGTAGGCTGTGCTCTTTGTATTTCTCTCCTTCTTCCTCGTTCTCAAGCACTCCCATGCCTCTGCTTGTCTTGCTGATTCTGCAACCAGTTTATTTGTTTTGAATTAAACATACATAATTAATTTCATTGAGGAGCTAAATAGACAGTGAGTTTTGTGGCAAATTAAAATCGGGCTGCTTGGGATGGGCAGGCCATAGGTGGGTGGGGCGTGGACAGCGCACATCCTCAATTGGCAAGGACACGGGCTTCCCAACCAATGGGTTATTTGTCTCAAATTGTGAGTCGAGCGATTTATCTTAATTTTATTTTACGTAATGTTATTATATATTTTAAAATAAATAAAGACATTTTTTAAAAATTGAATGGTGAGCAGACTTGCCCACTTTTTAAATGCGCGCGGGTATGTTATTTTATATTTTAAAATAAATAAAGACATTTTTAAAAAATTGAATGGTGAGTAGACTTGTCCACTTTTTAAATGCGCGCGGGTAGCCCGCGCCTGTTGTCCACCCACTAAACTTGCCCGCGCTCAGAGCCGGCCTTAAATTTGTCGTGTTTTATCAAGACCTTACGCTAAGTAAATTTTTGGGCCCTTTTAATTATTTGAATTTTTTTAAAATTTAAATCAAGTATAAAATAATACAAAAACCCTTAAATTTGGTGGTCCGAAGGACCGGCCTTGCTAGCCTACAATCGGGGGTCGGTCCTGTCCGCGCGTACCAATCTTGCCCTCTCTAGTACCGCCACTAAATTAATATTTTAATAGTGTATTTCTAGTGATCATGTACACAAACAATGATGAGTTAGTTACCTCACATCAGGATTCAAAAGCAAGTTTCTTGTAAGTTGGAAACCACACATGCTCATCACAAAACCCATTGCAGCCAATAATGGGTAAACCTAAAAAATCGCCAACAAAATGCAATATTAATATTCGATAGAATTTTACACGTTGTAAGATATGTTGTTGAAAATTAATAGTAGACGAAAAATAAATAAACAAAAATATTATCTGCCGGACCTCTGGCTTCATCCAACGTCCCATGATAGATCTGCTTCACCTAAGAGAGCCTAAACAAAATATATGGTATCGATAAGTTTCACCTGTTATATTTACAAGGTGATTAACGTGTGTATATATATATATATATATAGAGAGAGAGAGATTAAATTGCTTAATGTAATAATATTGACCTCAAAATCTTTCTGATGAAGCGGGCTAGAATTTGACTCCACCGTGCCCAAAACCAGGTTCTCAGCCACTTGTTTTACCATAAGACAGTCCATATACATGCACACACACACACATATATATCTATATATATAGAGAGAGAGAGAAAGAAAACACGCCTTGACCTTTGAAAAAATAGAGATTTCATAAGCCAGGAGTAGAAACTAGAAAGAACTTGCTTCGTTGAGATATTTGACTATTCTTATCCAACTCTGTTTGGAATATAGATAGATATATTGATCAGACTTTTAACATGTTTTATCTTTTTTATATTACAATGAATAGCGATTTTTATTACCTTAATATTATTTACATGTCACATTTTTTTAGAAAAAATCATTGTTAATATGTGATGCAGGCTCGAAATGTTCCAAGAAAATCCCAATTAGTGGTCACTTCGAGAGGCGCTCCTGCAAGCGTCTCAAAAAACAGGCCCGGAAGAGGCGCTCCGAGAGGCGAGCCCGGAAGAAAGTTCGGAAAAAGGGCTTCCGTGATAATCTCAACTTTGACGTGTCGTATCTTTTGACTCGAACGTCCGATTTGCGCGGTCAACATACCAAATCGAAGCTCGGGACGTTGGCTACGACGTTATGTGAAGAATTCTGCCAAAACTGGACCGGAAAGAGCCAAAAAGTCTGATGTCATATTTTGAACGGATTTTAGTTTGTCTTTTCATTTTCATGTCGTTTTGCTTATTTTGTTGTCGCTTTTAATTTGAAGAAACTACATGTCATTTGTTGTTAGGGTTTTTATGATGCACTATATAAGCATCCACATGTCTTGTAAAAGTTAGTTTTTTGATGAAATGAAAAATTGAGGCTTGAGAGAGTTTCTCCCAAATTCGAGTGTTCGTGAGCGAGCGTCGATTTTGATGCCTTCGATCCGGTATCCGTGCGCGGATCAACGGTTCTTGGATGCCCAAGTCTAGGTATTCGTGCGCGAATCAATAGGCGAGGAAGGTTCTTCGATCGGGTATTCGTGCGCCGAATCAACGGTCAAGATCATCTATCCGGTAACATTTATCTTTTTATTTCGATTCTTAGATCGACCCTCGATCTTTGTATTTTCCGCTGCGTCAGGGTGCATTTCTATGTCTATGAATCTAACATCTACTAATTATTAGGCAAATTTAATATGTATTGGAATTCTCCTTTTACATATAACTCTTCCTCCAACAGCACCAACAAAAAAACGACAAGATCCTAGGAACCAAGAGAATGGAAAGACAAACAAAACGACATCGAAATCCACAACACTAATATGATCGTAATTTTATTAAATTAAAATAATGGAATTGGAAATCATTCCAACTTCCAAGTTTTTCACGATGTCTTTTTATCATGTTCTATATGATGCATTGACTTTTATTATTTTTATGTTATTGATTCGGTTATTATTTTGTATTTATAAAACTATATCATTCTAGCGTCAAATACTTATATAGATATTTTTTTTCTAGGGAAAATTACGGCAAAAATACCTAACTTTTGGTCAACGTGCCGTCCCGGGTATTCAACCTTTAAAACTGGTGGCAAAAATACCCAACATGCGTTGACCGTGACTTTGGCATGAAAACGTTAATTTTTCCGTTAACATCCGCCATGTGGCCGTTAACGGCAAATATACCCAAACTTTTTTAAAAAATTAATTTTTAAGTTTTTTAATTTATATTTTTTTTCTTTACTTGATTAGTGATAATTACTTGAATTCCAAATACATGAAATAACACAAAAGTTAGTCAAAACATCAATTGATTTCTTAATGTGCTTGTTTAAGCTACATTTGCTAATAAAAATCTTATTATTATGAGAAATTTTAAACATAGCATTACACAAAAGTCGATCATGCTATCAATTATCAATTGTATATTAATTTACTTGGAGAAGCTAATTTGCCGACTAAACCTAATCATGAATAAAACAATTACATAGTTAATTTAAGGTTGACAGTCAAACTTTAAACAAAAACTTAATCATATTGTTTTTGTTACATTTGACTATCTATATATATAGCATGACATCTCAAAAAAAT
Source organism: Parietaria judaica (assembly GCA_954871525.1). Taxonomy (NCBI): domain Eukaryota; kingdom Viridiplantae; phylum Streptophyta; class Magnoliopsida; order Rosales; family Urticaceae; genus Parietaria; species Parietaria judaica. The sequence goes on from OX940869.1 coordinate 17,113,653, forward strand.
ATTATATAATATGTATATATCAGTGTGTGTGAAACTCTTCGCGCATATATTCTCAACTTATGATCATTACTTATATTTTTTTTTTGTCGGAACATACTTTGAAGTCTTATTTTGTTATTGGGGATACTTTTAGAGACGTTAATTAGCCGAGTTAATGTCTTCACATTGCTTCAAATTCTAAGTATGAACCGAATTAACATCTTCACCATTACCCTTTTCATTGGAAACTGACCGTTTTAGATCGAATTAATACAGTCAATTAATGTCTTTGTATTGAAAGAAAAAAAAAGGCTTAAGAATATATGCCGGTAAAAAAATATTATCAATAATCAATAGGGCTTGATTAGTAATAATTGGCTAAAAGACCTCCCTTGGGATCCCATTAAAATCCATGCCCTTAAATACCTCTGCTAAAAAACATGAATAGTGCCGAAGGAAGCTATGATGGACCTTAGTTGACTTTCTTCTTGAACCGGACTTTTCGTGCTTTGACCAAGCTTAAAAACATCAAGATTAGATTTGTCGTTTTATATAGATGAAACGACAAAATCGTACCTCAATAATCACTACTAAAAATCTAGAAAGAAAGAAAAAAATCGAATTTGTACTAGGGATTCAATGTAGATAACTAACCAAGAAATACGAAAAACTACACTTATTTATGAGAAAATAAAACTACAAGCATTAAAAACGTCAACAATAGTGAGATGGGCAAAGGATATCAAGCCCAAACGACAGACAAGTCTCTTACGACATGTCGTTTGAACATCAAGGCCATCTAGACCTTTGAACGGCTTTCATTAGACACCCCACATCACATAAATCTCGTTCTTCTGAATATGGTTCAGATAGTTTGAATAAGGTGAAGAGTTATTCACTATGAGTATGATGCGTATCTATTATATAGGAGGTTTTGCTGTTAAATGCAAAGCAGTTAGGAAGTCTTTCTCTTAACAATGGAAGCTCACCAAAGTCAAGTACTATTTCTTTTCTTTGATTGCCCATTGCTTGATGTTTCCTTCTCTTATTATTCTGAGACCAAAAAGGACAAAAACGTTTACAAAGGACTAAGGTTTTAATTAGAAACCCGCAAAATATTATGGGTAACCCACGGGTAACCCGCAATACGGAGTACGTGGGTTAATATTGACCCACTCATTTCTCCATTCACCAAATCCATAATAATCCTATAAAAACCACATAGAAACCTATAAATTCTATAATTTTTTAATTAATATTTCTAAATATATTATTTTACGAAAACCCACTTCTGTAAAATCAAAACAGAACAATTGGTAATTATTTTTGAAATCTTACAAAAGCTCTATTGATATTCCCGTACCGTACTCGCGCCTCGCGGTATATCCGTAAATTCGACATGCAGGCGGTTTGCGGTAAACAATTACGAAAACATTCAAGATACCTCGTTAAAATTGGCTACATTCTCCTACTCTACGATCTTCAATCGAAAATACATAAATGCCCTTGTTTACGGAATGAAATATGATTAAAATTCAATACTTGAAGCATTATTAGAATTGTGATGACGTTATACCGTACCGTACAATAAGCCTCAATAACGCATAACTATATGAATATATATGATCACACAATAACAGGCAGGGGTAAATCGGTAACTTGAAGTACGAACTGTAAAAATATTTGATTAGCTGTCAGCTTCGTTCTCCAACCGGTAGGTTGGAATGTACTTCTCACTCCTAATTCCTTAGCCGTTGCTTCAAGCTATCAAAAGCACACAACTCTCCCTCTCTCTCTGCATGGCCGAGTCCTGACTTGGGTCTGTCTGAGAGTGATATATATATATATATATATATATATATATATATATATATATATATGTATGTATATTTATGTTGAAGTACTAACAACCATTAGGTAACACAATACTGTCCAACCCAACAAGGAATTCAGTCTCCATCTTCTCTTAAATATAAGCATAGAGAAAGAAGCAATATTGTGATTGAATTCTTCAAGTTTTCTTGCATTGAATAACCTGATCAGATGATGAGACTTGTCATCTCAGCTTGTTTCGTTCTTGCCATGTTTTCATATGCTGGTGAGTGCAGTGTTAGTGTTGTTTTTGCGATTAATGTCTTGACTATTATTAATCTTGATTATGTTTCTTCATATATATATATGGATATGTGCAGATGCATATGATCCTTTGGATCCAAACGGAAACATTACAGTCAAATGGGACGTCATGTCTTGGACTCCGGACGGCTATGTGGTACATATTATTTCCTCTCATGCTCGCAAATTTTACCCCTCGGACTTTTTGAACTTTGCGCAAATGCTCCTTGAACTCAGATTTTGGCGCAAATACCCCCTAAACTAGGGAATTGAGTGCTTAAACTAACACCTTGAGAAGAGTAGTGAGAAGCCATGGACCTTCTATTGTTTAATGAAAGAGGATTTGAGGTATTTTACTTCCTCTATATTCTACGAGATATGTTGTGCTTCCTTCGTTGACGAGAGACGGCAGTGACGAAGGTAGTTGTAGAGAGACTCGTTGATCATGATACGCATCGGTGCGTGCGAAACGTTACGAAATAGTAAAGTGAGTTAATGCAACCAAAATTCTAGCTCAAGGGTTATTTTAGCCAAAATTTGAACTCATGGAGCACTTGAGCAAAGTTTGAGAAGTTTGGGTACCAAACGTACCAATTTACATTCACTCGTTCACATCATGATTTCTCTATATTTTTTTTTTCTTTCTGTAAGTCATACTTTGATATAGTTATTTAAGATCAAGATATTTGCGGCATAAGTACTTAAATAATATGAAAATATGGTGTGATATCTCATTTCTTGTTTTGTCACAGCGTATATTTATAATTTTATCAAAAGTGTTAATCTTATATCGTAGAAAACTAAACTCAATTGGATATATTTTTTTTACAACATTAAAACAAGGCTTCGCATTTATTGATCAATGTCCTCACTCCTCTGCATGAATGCATTGGCGATATATATTCCATTATCAATCCAAACCAAGTTATATTAATTCCATGGCTGCGCTGCAGGCGGTGGTGACGATGAACAACTTCCAAATGTACCGGCACATCATGACCCCGGGATGGACGCTCGGGTGGACGTGGGCGAAGAAGGAGGTGGTGTGGTCCATCGTGGGGGCACAGACGACGGAGCAAGGGGACTGCTCGAAGTTCAAAGGAAACATCCCACACTGCTGCAAGAGGGACCCCACGGTGGTGGACCTGCTGCCCGGCGTGCCCTACAACCAGCAGATCGCCAACTGCTGCAAGGGCGGCGTGCTCTCCTCGTGGGGGCAGGACCCGGCCAGCTCCGTTTCCTCCTTCCAAGTTAGCGTGGGCATGGCCGGCTCCACCAACAAGACCGTCAAGTTGCCCCGCAACTTCACCCTGCTCGGTCCCGGCCCCGGCTACACCTGTGGCCGCGCCAAAATCGTGCCACCCACCACCTTTTTGTCCCCCGATCGCCGCCGCAAGACTCAGGCCCAAAGTAAGAGTAGTTCTGCTTTGATTAAGACTTTTGGAATATAGATTTTTATAAGACATATAGAACCTAGATAAAATTTAAAAATAAAATTCTCGTGTTAATTGATCGTCGAAACAATGTTACAACTTACAAAGAATTGGCTTGGCGTAACGTCTAGCGCCGATACAAAATGTTTTTTTATATACAAAAAACGGTATCATTGAGCGGAATTTTGTTTTTCTACTTTTATAATAAAAATTTAATCTTTATTGCTTGTTATCATTTTTATTTAAAATATTCAGTGACATGGAATGTGACATGCACTTACTCACAAATATTGGCGAGGAAGAATCCCAGTTGCTGTGTGTCTCTCTCCTCCTTCTACAATGACACCATCACTCCCTGCCCCAACTGTGCTTGTGGCTGCCAAGACAGGAACCATTGTGTCAAGTATGTCCCGCTTTCGGTTTTAACCGTTTAAACTCGGTTATTCAGTATATCCGATTTTCAGTTTAATATTCAGCTTACTTTTTTTTTGTTCACCCTTATTCTTAATATTGATGAAGCATGCATCCTCTGCACTTCTTTCTGCCGTTTTCGCAGATCCGATTCGAAGATTTTGAAGGCGGCGGGAGTGAATACACCGAGGAAGAACAACGCGCCGTTGCTGCAGTGCACGCACCACATGTGCCCGATCCGAGTCCACTGGCACGTGAAGCAGAACTACAAGGAGTACTGGCGCGTGAAGATCGCCGTCACCAACTTCAACTACCGGCTCAACTACACGCTCTGGACTCTCGCCGTTCAGCACCCCAATCTCAACAACGTCACGCAGGTCTTCAGCTTCGACTACAAGTCGATCCTCCCCTATGGCAGCATAAGTAAGTCCCTTTAAACTCAAAGCTTTTCGAGAGCTTACGAAATCGGAGATCCTCATTTTATACGATGTTGTGTGTCGCAGACGATACGGGCATGTTCTACGGCATGAAGTTCTACAACGACCTGCTGATGGAGGCCGGGCCGGCGGGGAACGTGCAGTCGGAGGTGCTCCTCCAGAAGAATGAGAAGACGTTCACTTTCAAGAACGGGTGGGCGTTTCCACGGCGAGTCTACTTTAACGGCGAGGAGTGCATGATGCCTCCACCGGACTCGTACCCCTATCTGCCTAACTCTGCACATCGGAACCCCGCGGCCTTCTTGATTATATTTTCTTCATTGATTCTATTCTTGGTGGGTCTTTAGAGCTATTTCGCGTCTCTTTTTCGGTGTTTTTTTCGCTTGTTTCATGAGAGAATGAGTCAGTTTTGGTCTATATGAATTTGGTGTCTTGTGTATATAGAGAGAAAGCTGATAGAAATCGTCAGATAAGTAAGAGAGAGAAAACCAGACTTTAGATGTATTGAATTGATATTTTATACGTCTTTCATATACAAAACATGAGTAGAAATATGTCAAATCTGTATATGTATTATGCTACAAAAAATGAACACCCAAAACTTAAATGCCACTAACCACAAACTATCCCAAGGGTAAACCGGTCCTTTTGCGAAACGTCATAATTCGATAATGTAAACTTAGACAAACGCAAATACGAAAGCCAATGTCGAGAGAGAAACTGCGAGAAGAGAGACGTAGCTTCGCGAGGAGGAGTTTGGTAGCGTCGGATACTCGTCGGGCGGCGGCATCACGCAGTTATCGCCGTTGAAGTAAATCCTCTGAGGAAATGCCCAGCCTTTCTCGAAACTGAAGCTCGATTTGTCCTTGCGGAAGAGAAGCTCGGACTGCACGTTCCCACTAGGCCCGGCTTGCATGAGCAGATCGTTATAGAACTTGACTCCCCATAGCATGCCGGTGTCGTCTGTCGAGCAACAATAGGCGCTGAGACTCAACAAAAGAGAACGACGAAAAAATCGAAACGTAAAACATACGAGATGAACTCACTGATGGACGCATAGGGCGTCAGCGACTGGTAGTTGAAGCTGAAGATCTGCGTAAGGTTGTTGAAGTTCGGGTGTTGGACGACCATGTTCCACTGCGAGTAGTTCATCGCGTAGTTGAAGTTTGTGATGCTGACCTTCACCCGCCAGTATTCCTTGTAGTTGAGCTTGACGTGCCAGTGAACTCGGATAGGGCACATGTGCCTTGTGCACTGCACCAGAGGCGTCACAATGTTCCGCTTAGAGCTTGGGACAACTGAAGCTATGTGCGGTGTTTTAGGGCTGCGAGAAACAGAAAAGGACAGGCTCGTTAATTGTAACAGGACTCTAAAGAACCGGCAACGTGAGGGGGAGAAACTCACTCCACGCAGCTTCCCGTGGCGTTGCTCTGGCAACCACACGAACATGTTGGGCAAGAGACGATTGTGTCATTGTAGAACGACGAGAGAGAGACACAGCAAGTCGGGGTTTTTGAGGCCAGGAACTGCGAGTATGTGCATGTGATGTTCCACGTCACTGCCAAAGATGAACATTATTTAATCAGTCCAATAATATCAAGCCAAGCTTGTTAATCTTTAATTACGAGACTTTTAAACATGTTTAGTTATCATGAAATTAAATGTGAGAGAAAATCTGAATTGAATGCATGAAAATAGGTATAGACTTATCATATATTTGATGATAATAATTCTACAGAAACTATTTCATCTTAAATAGTCACAATCAAATCACTTGTTTAGACTAATGTGATCCCATATTGATTGAAAATGAGATCATTCCCTCAACAACCTAGCTTTTACGGGTCTGTTGCTACGTCCTAGGGATACCGAACTCACAACGGGCCTCGGAACAAAGTGTAAATAGGATTAGTTGATGACTTATAGTTTTTAAAAGTAGTTCTACTCATTGGATTATATATCCAATTGTATGAGCTTAATGACCTCTAATTAATACTAAAATTTTAACCGAACAAGGCTGCGAGCGACTTACTGAGGGCCTGCGTGACTCTGCGCTTGTCCGCGGTGATGAATCGGGAGGGCTTGACGATGCTGGCACGAGAGCAGGTGTAGCCGGGGCCAGGGGCAAGGAGGGTTACGTTCTTGGGCGCCCGGACAGTGCGGTTGGTGGTGCCAGAGCCGCCCACGCTTATCTGAAACGAGCTCGCGGCGTTAGAAGCGTCCTGCACCCAGGAGTTGAGCACGCCACCCTTGCAACAATTTGAGATCTGCTGGTTGTAGGGTGTGCCGGGCATCAAGTCCACCACCGTGGGGCTCTTCTTGCAGGAATGCGGGATGTTCCCCTTGTACTTGGAGCAGTCGCCCTGCTCGGTCGCCTGCCCGCCCAGCATGCTCCATATCACCTCCTTCTTCGTCCACGTCCACCCCAGCGCCCACCCCGGCGACTGCACATGCCGGTACTTCTGGAAGTTGTACAGCGTCACCACCGCCTGCACATTCGCAGTCCGCGTCACGTGCTTATTCGTGAACCGGAACACTAATTACGATCGGAATTACGGATAATCGGTACTTACGACATAGCCGTCGGGAGTCCATGACATTATGTCCCATTTGATTGTGATGTTTCCAGTTGGATCGAGTGAATCATAGGCTTCTGCGGATTAAAAAAAAAAAGTAAATAGCTAATAAATGTAATGCAATATATATACAATGAGGGACAAGAAAACAGAGCAAACCAATATATTCTCCAATCATTCAGGGTTGAAATCACAACATTAAATCAAAAGTCTAAAATATTTCCCGTTTTTGGATTTTTGCTGATTCCCATTAACAGAAATACCAACTTTATCCACTATATCAAATGATTCAGAGTCAGTCTTCTCCAAAAGGGGGGGCTTGGGTTGGACCTGGGGTTAGGCTGTCCGCGCTAGCGCCGTGATTAAGCGGATTTTGCCCGCCCAAAAAAATAAGTGGATTGGCGGGTTAGGCTCCCCGCGCTAGTGCCCATGGGTGGGCGGATTTTGCCCGATCCAAAACAAAATTTGAGTGTCCGCCCAGAACTGACCACGAGCTAGGCAACCCGGGCACGGGCAGCCCGTGGGCTGCAAAATCGTGGGACGGGCAAGCCCATCTGCCGGCTGCCGGTCCCACCTGGAGGCACTATTCGAAACAAAGCTGACGATAATTGTGACGATCGGATTTTACGGATATACCGCCGGCCCCACCGGAGTTAGACGAGGGACCTTCCGGCAATTTCCGAATAATGAATTTAAAGAAATAAATAATTAGAGTGAAACTCATGTGTAGTGCCATTATTCACCTTTCAGAGCATCATCAACATTAAAGGAGAGACGTTATTAAAGATTAACAAAGCTCATATACGTGCATTCTCTGACCATGAAAAAAAGCAGAGAGAGAATACATTACAAACCTGTTGAAGCAAAGAAAGAGTAAGAGACAAGGAAGAGCATCAAAACGACGTAGCTTCTCTCTGGACCCATTTCCTCAATGGAATGTTTTTGTACTGCTTTTGGTATGTAGAGAAATAGAAAGAGAGAGAGAGAGAGACTTGATATATACAGAGTATTAATAAGGCGAGTGTATAATATTCCACAAGGAAATAAAGAGGCAAGAAATATTGGATTGGAATATTTTAATATGGGGTAATTGACATCGAGATTAGGACTAATGGGTATCTTAAAGTCGTCGTCTTTTTTTTCTTTGTGTTTTTTGCGAAGGAGCATGTGTATGCACGCATTGGAGTGAAGATTGCGAGACAGTTGTGATGGTCAGAACAGAAGACTTATTATTTAGCACCACTTTCTAGATAAACTCACCTTCATCTCTTCTTTCAACAAAACAACCACTTTCCAACAAAAAGGAAAAAGATAAAACATAAATACTTATCATATTATTACATACACATGTATATAAGTATATATATATATATATATATTTATTTTTATTTTTTTGTGCCTTATGAATGATGCTTCGAAGGTACGTATCGGTCAAAGATCGGGCCGGTTATGAATACGAGATACAAAATAATTAAAGATAATTGTGATACAAAAAATAAATTCAAATGTTTTTGCCAATTGAAATAGTTAGGATATAAAGTGAAAAATATTGATAAATGTATTAAAAGTAAAAAAGTACTAGGCAATGTATTTTTTTTATTTAATTTTTTTATATAATAGAATATTATTAAATTATATCGAAGATACACATTTTATGTGCTTATTCAACTATCTAACGTCTTCGTTAAACATGAATCCGATGAAAAAAAAATAGAAGAAAAATATATTGCCTCATATTTATCTAACTTTTGTTTTAGTTGTTAAAAGTTTAAGTATTTTTATCATGATTATCTTGAATAATTAAGATGTTTAATTGAGTTTGTGTTGATGGTAAATGAGTCTAAATTTGATAGTCACGTATACAACAATCATGACTATAATCTATGAACTTGGCATGAGCACATTTTAATGATATTCATTCAAATAGACATGATTAAAAAAATATATATCTAATGTAATTGTGTACTTATATATCAAATTTATGTTATCTGTTTGATGAGATATACTAGTTCATGAATAGAAATATACTATTATTCATTTATTTTAAAATTTTATATTATTTGATTATATAGATAATTTGAATAAAGTATATAATATTTATAAATTTAATTTTTAATAATATATTGATCTGTTAAATGTATTAAATGAGTAGATACGAGTAGTAAATAGAGCGGGTTTATAGTATTAATCAAAAGCGACTAACGCGGTGTGATGCGAATTACAAACAACTACTAATAATAAAGGATGACATGAAGAAGAAAAAAAATGAAAAAAAAAAATCTCCATTTTCCCATTCATGAAGTTAGATTTATATTTTTTTAGTTTTTTTTTTTTTTTGTTGTTGAAAGTTTTCCCCTTTTCCTAAAGGTGCATTAAAAGTCCTTTTGTGATGCTTTATTTTTCCTTTCCTTTTTTTTCTTTCTATTTATGCCTCTATTCATTGAAATTCTACAATGGTATTAATTTTCGACCTTTCTTTTTCAAGCGACAATCAATTTCTTGCTTAAACCTCTCTAAAGTCGTATTGTTTGGACAATATATGTAGTTACTCATAAATCATACCTCATAATTGTTTTTTTTTTATTATTACAAAAATTACATGCTATTTGGGTTTGTAAATTTGTTAATTATTATAACGAAGTCAAACCATTGTTGATTTTGTTTATACACAAATATGAAGTCTATGATAGCCATCTTCCAACTCCTTCTCCACGTTGTATTAAAAATACAAATAAACAAATAAGCAAAATTTAGTTTTAGGGATAATCACGGAAAAAATACCCAAAATTCTATCAACCAAGGCGGCATGAGTTTAAAATTAAAAAATAACAGTAGAAGTACATAGAGTTAATAAATGTGAAGCTACGCATTTTTTCATTCAATTTTTACGGATGTTTTTTTTAGCATAATGTTATTAATCATACTTAAAATATATATTTATGTGTTTATCCAATTATGTAGCATTTTCTCTCATTTGAATCCAAAGGAAGAAATAAGACAGAAAAATATATTGCTTCATATTTATTAACTTGGGTACTCTTGATGCTATTTTTTCACTTTAAAGTTTAAACCCTTATTATCTCCGTTGATTAAAACTTAAATACTTTTACCGTGACTATCCTTTAATTTTATTTTTCAATCCTTGCCGTCTCAAAAGGTGCACAAATAGAGGGTTTTATTGCCTCAAAATTGATAAGGGTCATAATTGGTGGCATATCATATGAAACCGAAAGAAAGAAAAAAATATTATATACATGTAATGTAATGTAATGTAATGATTAATAGTCAGTGAATGCATAAGCAAAAAAAAAATTATATATATACTTACCAAAAAAATAATGATAATGAGCCTAAAAAAAGCTTTCCCAAATGAAAGGTTGAACATTATGGCAAATGGGTGTCACAGCGGCAAACAGTTCGGTGACAGCTAATTTTGATGACGTGTCAGCCTGAAAGAGTCGACTAAATCTGGTCCGCTTCAACGTGGCACTCAGTGACTCAGTGATTGGTTGATGAAGTATAAACCTGAAACCTTGCATTTTATCGTATTATACAGTTGTAGACTCCCTGACACTTGCTTGTCCCTCTCACCTTACTACGACCCTAATGATCATCTCTTCCCTTGCCCTTTTTTCTTTATTTTCTTCATTTTTTTTTTCATTTCTTCATATTTTTTTCATTTCTTCATAATTTTTTCATTCCATAAATTTTTTTATTTATATATATATGTTTTGCAAACTATTAATATTAAATACTTATTTATGCAAACTGTTAATGCCTAAAATTTGATTAACTTGAATGCGGCCCATGTCTTGATTTTTGGCCGGGCCCAACGCCCGCTTTACGGTCGGAATGGGCTTTGAAGCTTGATCTTCGGTCTTGATAGGCCGGAAATCTTCCCTGTAAGACCTGCCTCCGTTCCTGTAAAAAGAGTAAAATAATGTGGACTCCGAAGGGGAACAGAGGGGGGGTCCTCTGTCGCCCGCTCCGACGCTCAACATTAGTCGAGTATTTGAGTCGGAATTTATGAATAAACGGGAAACAGAGGTTTTTTGGCTTCGGGAGTGCTTGCCGATTGTGGCGGGGGTGCCCTCGTATTTATAGAGGGTCGGAAGTTCGATGTCATGCCTTCGGGGGGCGCGGCGCGCCCCGAAGGCATGTTTTTGCCTTCGGGGCGCGCGGCGCGCCCCGAAGGTATGTTTTTGCTTTCGGGGCGCGCGGCGCGCCCCGAAGGCATGTTTTTAGGCCGGGCCGAGTCGACATTTCCCGAGTGAGTTCGGGTTGACTTTTTGTTGACTTTTCGGTTGACCTCTAAGATCGGGTCCGTTGACTTTTTTGGTTGACCATCCGGGTCGGGCCCGTTGACTTTTTGTTGACTTTTCCGGGTCGGACCGTTGACTTTTTGTTGCCTTTTCCGGGCCGGTCCCGTTGACTTTTTGTTGACTTTTCCGGGTCGGACCGTTGACTTTTTCGGTTGACCATTCGGGTCAGCCCTTTGACTTTTTGGGTCGGGCCCGTTGACTCTTCCGGGCCGGTTTGGTTTTGACTTTTCCTGAGCGGGTCAAAGTCGATTTAGTGGGCCTTATATGTCTTGGGCCTCAATTTTTCTAGGCTCCGGAAAATACGCATAACATTAACCCCCCAGTTTCTTGCGAGATTTATCTTGCGAGAAACTTTATGCGTTTTGTCATCTTGGACAAGTTGCCGGAATTAATATTCGGCTTTTGATATTTTTGCCAGGTTTCGTGCCTTAACGTCTTACTTCCTGGTGTTTTGTCCCGTAGCGTCTTTTAGTATTTTGCTGAGTTTCTGCGCCTTAGCGTCTTATTTCTCAGTCTTTTGCGCCGAAGCGTATTTTTAATATATTGTCGAGTTTTTGCGCATTAGAGTCTTACTTCTCGGTCTTTTGTGCCCGAGTCGGCGGGATTAAGATCTGGCCTGTCTCGGTCTTCTTTTTCCTGAGTTAGCGGGATTAAGATCCGGCGTTTCTCGGTCTTTGTTGCCTGAGTTGGCGGGATTATGATCCGGCCTGTCTCGGTCTTATTTTGCCTGAGTTGGCGGGATTAAGATCCGGCCATTCTCGGTCTTTGTTTCCTTAGTCGGCGGGATTGCGATCCGGCCTTTCTCGTTCTATGTTGCCTGAGTCGGTAGGATTAAGATCCTACCTGTCTCGGTCTTATTTTGTCTGAGTTGGCGGGATTTAAATCCGGCCATTCTCGGTCTTTGATGCCTGAGTCGGCGGGATTAAGATCTGGCCTGTCTCGGTCTTATTTTGCCTGAGTTGGCGAGATTAAGATCTAGCCATTCTCGGTCTTTAATGCTTGAGTCGGTAGGATTAAGATCCTACCTGTCTCAGACTTATTTTGCCTGAGTTGGCGGGATTAAAATCCGGCCATTCTCGGTCTTCGATGCCTGAGTCGGCGGGATTAAGATCCTGCCATTCTTGGTCTTTAATGCCTGAGTCGGCGGGATTACGATCCGGCCATTCTCGGTCTTTAATGCCTGAGTCGGCGGGATTACGATCCGGCCTTTCTCGGTCTATGTTGCCTGAGTCGGTAGGATTAAGATCCTACCTGTCTCGGTCTTATTTTGCCTGAGTTGGCGGGATTAAAATCCGGCCATTCTCGGTCTTTGATGTCTGAGTCGGCGGGATTAAGATCCGGCCTGTCTCGGTCTTATTTTGCCTGAGTTGGCGGGATTAAGATCCGGCCATTCTCGGTCTTTAATGCCTGAGTCGGCGGGATTACGATCGGGCCCTTCTCGGTCTATGCTGCCTGAGTCGGTAGGATTAAGATCCTACCTGTCTCGGTCTTATTTTGCCTGAGTTGGCGGGATTAAGATCCGGCCATTCTCGGTCTTATTTTGCCTGAGTCAGCGGGATTATGATCCTACCTGTCTCGGTCTTATTTTGCCTGAGTTGGCGGGATTAAGATCCGGCCATTCTCGGTCTTATTTTGCCTGAGTCAGCGGGATTATGATCCGGCCTTTCTCGGTCTTTAGTTTCAGGCTTTGGCCGCCTTATTTTCCGTGAAACAGATTTTCAACGTCATTCTCGGTCTTTTTTTTTTTCTTTGTCGAGCAAAGAGCTCGACTCTTCACTTCCCCCTTTCCCCGCCGCCGCCGACCCCCCACTCCGGCTATCACTTTCGACGCGAATGGTGATGACGGCGTCCTTGGGCGACGGTGAGCTCGTGGATGTCGAAGTTTAGGGCTTCATGGAGACCCACGGATTTCTAGCTTCGCCGGCGAAGAGATAGACGGCGAGGGCGACACCGTGGAGCGCGGAAGGGCGGCTGGGGGGAGCTGGAGCCTTTGGCGGCGGCGGAGACGCGCGGAAGGGCCCCTGTCGCAGATCTGGCTTCGGTGGAGCTCTCCTCACCTTCCGCCGTGCGTGACGGGAAGCCTCGTTAGGGAGACGCGTGCTTGGGGCTAGTTAGCTCAAATGGAGGTTCTCCTCCGTCCGTAGTGGCACTTTGGCCAGAGCAGCCCTTGACGGGGGATTCCGATCGCGAGGAAACCTTGGCAGCGGCGTTGGATCTCCATTCAATGATTGAAGCCGTTAATGACCGCTCCGGCAAAGGGGATACCGTGGTGGCGGCTGTGCTTAATCCGGCAGTGGCGGCGAGGCTCTCCGGAGCAGAAGCAAAGAAGCTTCGGTGAAACTCCGATGATCCGAGCTGTTTATAGATGATTATGTATTTTATTTTCATATGAATACACATTTTTCAAATATACTTTTCTATTCTGATTTATACACGTTTATAAATTAAACGTAGAGAAAAGTTTGTAATATAAATTCGATTTGTATTTTCGCGTTCTTTTCGCTATATACATTATTGTTGTTATTGCTCGAATTATATCCTTGATCGATGCGAGTCTTGATTTTGTTGAGAGCGGGTCTTGAGAGTTCTTTGACGAACGATATGAATCTTGAGGTTTTTTGACGATCAAGGCATGTCGCGGGCTTATTGACAACGAGACGGGTGTCGGACGACCGAGCGCGAGTTAGTTTCTACGTTCGAACATTTCCTATCGATGGTGTTGAACTCTAGGCGTCTCTTTAGCCATTCCCGTGACTTGTTCATCATTATCGTGACCTTTACGTCTTTTCATAACCTGTTTGTCTCTTCGAAATCTGTTTGTCTTTAGTGACCTGTCCGTCTCATCAAAACCTGTACGTCATTTTGTGACCTGTTCGGCTTTTCGAAACCTGTCCGTCGAGATGTAGCGTAGGAAAGTTTTGCTGGCGGGACTCCGAGGCTTTGAACTTGTCGGGGCCCCTCCTTCTAGCGCCAAATGTTAATGCCTAAAATTTGATTAACTTGAATGCGGCCTAGGTCTTGATTTTGGGCCGGGCCCAACGCCCGCTTTACGGTCGGAATGGGCTTTGAAGCTTGATCTTCGGTCTTGATAGGCCGGAAATCTTCCCTGCAAGACCTGCCTCCGTTCCTGTAAAAAGAGTAAAAAAAACGTGAACTCCGAAGGGGAACAGAGGGGGGGTCCTCTGTCGCCCGCTCCGACGCTCAACATTAGTCGAGTATTTGAGTCAGAATTTATGAATAAACGGGAAACTGAGGTTTTTTGGCTTCGGGAGTCCTTGCCGATTGTGGCGGGGGTGCCCTCGTATTTATAGAGGGTCGGAAGTTCGATTTCATGCCTTCGGGGCGCGCGGCGCGCCCCGAAGGCATGTTTTTAGGCCGGGCCGAGTCGACATTTTTCGAGTGAGTTCGGGTTGACTTTTTGTTGACTTTTCGGTTGACCTCTAAGATCGGGCCCGTTGACTTTTTTGGTTGACCATCTGGGTCGGGCCCGTTGACTTTTTGTTGACTTTTTCGGGTCAGACCGTTGACTTTTTTTGTTGACTTCTCCGGGTCGGACCGTTGACTTTTTTGGTTGACCATTCGGGTCAGCCTTTTGACTTTTAGGGTCGGGCCCGTTGACTTTTCCGGGCCGGTTTGGTTTTGACTTTTCCTGAGCGGGTCAAAGTCAATTTAGTGGGCCTTATATGTCTTGGGCCTCAATTTTTCTAGGCTCCGGAAAATACGCATAACAGAAACAATATTAAATTTGGTTATTGTTGATGCCGAAAAATAGATCAAACATTGTAGTTGTCCACGTCTTGACGTTAGGTCCGGCTCATCGCTGTTTGTTGACTTTTCTAAGCTTGAAGTTTGATTCACTGTTCTTTTGAGGTCCGAGATCTCCGTTTGACAAGCGTTCAGAACCGGGGCCTCCGACCCATTACCGCAGTAATACGTGTGCTCCTCGAAGCCGTATTTTTGCATTCGAGGTTGCGCTCGTGTATTCCAGTACTTGTTTAATAATAAATATTTATTTTCTATTAACCGATCTTTTTGGTTTTGAAAAGTGGGCCTCCATATAGTTTTTTGAGCCAAAATTAGTTTTATTAATTCCAAAGAATATATAATTCGATCGTCAAACCATAAGGAATTAATTCTTATGAGCTTAACTTTGTATTTGTATTTATAGACCACGTGTATTAATGACTTAATGGGCTTTGGCCAATAAATGAGTTAAGCCCATTAAGTAAATATTAATTAATTCTACTAATTAATTACTCATGACATAATTAATTTGCGGGTCCGAGTGGGCCCGTCACCCTTACATATAGTCGGGTTGGACCCGAAAAGCCCAATGGGCCTAAATTCTTATTTGGGCATTTCTTACAATAGAATTTGGCAAAAGTATTAAATTCTGATAACGTATCAAAACTGATTCTCTTAATTATCGAAATTAATCTAGGTTGTTTAGTTCGAGGATATCCCAATATTTTCGTATCGGGATTAACCGAAAACCCAACATATATATTGTTATGGGTGATTTTATTCCAATCAATTTCGGCCCAAAACGACCCCAAAAAAGCCCGTATCTCAAGACCGAGAAGCCTAAAAAATGCGGACACAATTTTTATAATAACTAAGCGGTGAAGTGCGCCGCCCCCGCTCCGTGACGGGACGTCAGGACGCATTTTAACGCCTAGTAGGGTTATTCCGCGGCGCGGCGGCGCGAACCCCGTGCCGCGGCGGTGCGGAGGACTAAAGTGACAATATTTTATTACTCCTAGGCCCCCGGCCCCTCCTATAAATAGAAGCTTGATTTCATTCAAACGGTAACTCCGATTCAAACGCTCTATATAGCGATAAACACCGTTTTCTCTCTTTCTATATATATATATTCTGGTAGGAATACCCGACGACCTGCCCTACGGAGGTTCCGGTTCTCAGTGGTCGCCGACCTATATCCGAGCGCCGTCCTACTCCCACCAGCTAGAGCAGAAGCGCCGGAGGAATCGCCGACTCCTATAGAGAAGGCGCCGAAGGAATCCACGTCTCCACGACCATTAACTCCAGCCTCGTCCAGGCCAGCTAGGAAGGGCTCTATCAACGCCTGCTTTGAACTACGAGATGACTTGATCCCACTTAGCTGCAAGTGGGTACGTAGGCAGCCTCACCACACTCAACGAGGCGCGGCATCACATCATCATCACCCCCGGCTCTCCCAGTCATCGACTGCTCCAGGTACGATCGTCGACCTGCCCTACGGAGGCCCCGGTTCTCAGTGGTCGCCGACCTATATCCCGAGTCTTAGGACTTTGCGGTAACGAGTCGGAGGACTCGGCTCCGGGCCAACGGTAAGCGGAGGGTCCGATCCGCCTTACCCTTCAGGAACAGTGAGTCAAGCATCTAGCCCAGGAAAGTCAACAAACGGCGATGGGCCCGGCCCAATATCCAGTTTTGGGCCGCTATAGTGTTTGATCTATTTTTCGGCATCAACATATATATATATATATATATATACATATATTAATCCTTATTCGAATTGTTAATATTTGATTCGAGAATAATTCGTTAAAAAAAAAATTGACCATACTAAGGTAATAGAATTAGCCTTTTAAGAATTATGTTACGTGACAGGTCGAAACTCAAACTCATTAACAAAACTACAAACTAAAAACTTATAAATGCATACATTGTACGGAGGGTGTTGGGCCTACATTAGGCCCAAACTCTAGGCCCATCTATAATTGATCTATTATGAGGCTCAGAAATTGAAAAATCAAACTCAAGCTTCTAAATTATTTTTTAAGTTATTAAGGGAATACTCATTTTAATACACATAATTGGTAGTTTTTAAAAAAAATTTGAAACTAAACAAATATTTTATATAATTTCTTGATATATGCATATGTTTAGTGCCTCCTCCTCAGTGACTCAAAGTCACCCAAGTCATACTTGATATTTTCGGAGCTGGAGGCAAATATTATTTTTGGGGCCATACTGAAACTCAAAAAATTAAATTTTGTTACAAAAATATGTAAGATATATGTATAACAAATAGCTAGTCACGCATCTCACGTCTTTGAAAGTAAAAATACTAATTAAATACGCATAGTTGATTTTCTTGATCATATATTTTGGGTTAATTGCGGCTAAAATACCTAATCTTTAGTAATATTCTCCGATAAGTACCAACAGGGGCGGATCCACTGCTATCTCAAAGGGGGCTGTAGCCCCCTCAGCCATATGTGAAAAGACCCTTAGAGCTTAGTTCAAATTCGATTTAGCCCCTCTCAAAAAAATTAATTTAGCCCCCTAACAAGCCCAGACGTCTCAAAATTTCAGTCTCCACTCTCCAGCCTAGGTCGCAATTAGGCCGTCAACCTTCTAGTCATCGGAGCTCTGAGTTCGAGCACTGCGGGAGAAAACTCGATTCCTGGGCTTTACTTCTATTTCTAAGAGAGTAGAGCTGCACACTTTACATGTCGCGACCGGTCGCGACTCTGTCGCCAAAACCGCGAGAAAGCACGTCGCGACGCGTCGCGACGTGTGCGGTCGCGGCTGGTCGCGGCTTGGTCGCGGCGTGTTGACTCGAGAGAGAAAGTTGGCTATTTTTGGGTTGCGGCAAAAGTTGTATTTTTGATTCCGATGTTTAACTTTGTTAATTGTTAGTTTTTAACCGAATTTAAATGTTAAAAATGTAAATTTGTAACATAATATTATTTTTAAATATTTAATAACAAATTAATTGTTAGCTTGGAGGAGATTGCAAAGCAAACCTTATTTAAAAACCAATCTTTCTAAGACACCGAAATCCATTAAGAACTTTATAATTATCACCACACATACAAATTACCTTTTTAATTTTAATAGCTTATTTAAGTAACCATTTAATGTTTATTAAATCTCAAGAACGTCGTTTCTGATGTGGAAGATCAGTCGGAACCGCAACCACAGAGCATACTAAGACTTTCGAGAGACGTGGCAAATTAATTAATTAAACTAATAATAATTAATTAATTAAAATAATTAAACTTATAATTAAACAATAGGATTAAAGAAATAATAATTAATTAAATAATTAAACTTATAATAATTAATTAATTAAAATTATTAAATTTATTAATTATTACCCGGATCGAGAACGTCGAGGATTGCCGATGGAGGCTTCAGCGGCTTCTTGATGGGAAGGTTCGGGGGAACCGTCGTGGAACGAGCCGACAACAGAGCCATGGACAGAGCGCGGCGTCCGAAGGTCGGCATCATCGGCGTGTTGAGTTTCTTGAAAATTGGCGTCGTGGGCGCGTTGAGTTTCGTCTTCGTCGGGTTGTTGGAATTCTTCACCGGCTTGTTGTTGAAGCATGAGTTGGAAAAACGGATCGTTATTTCCCGCCCTTAATTGAGTTATCGCGTCGACCAAAACTTGGGGCACACGCTCCGGATTGGCGTCGTGCGCGCCCATCGCCCGGACTAGACTAGGTCGTAGAGACCGTACCGTATCGTCGGGGTAATCGGGATTTGGTGGGGAAGGAAAAATTTCTGCCGGTAGCATAACGGGGATATAGCCGTCGGGCGTAGGTTGGCCGGGAGCCATGGGTTGAAATTGGGGTTCCAACCTCCTAGCCGTCCTTCGACCCCCGGAATTACCGCTTCTTCGAGACATAATAGAGAACTTTGAGAACTTTGAGAACTTTAGAGAACTTTGAGAATTGAGAGAACTTTGAGAATTTGAGAGAGAGAGGGAAGATTGTTGGTGAGGAAATGAGGGAGGAAGGGGTGGTATTTATAGGGTTGGAGGAGATAGTTGGGTGGGTGAATAATTATTGAGGTGGGTGAAATTTTAATGAAATTCGGGTAACAATTTAGGGATTTACGCCCAAAACAAACACAAAAAATCACAACCATCGGATCGCTGAGGTGGCACGATCGTGGCCGTTGGATCGTGTGCGCGGATCGCCACGCTGGAGTCGCGACTTCACCCTCGCGTCGCGACGCGTCGCGACTTTCACCCTCGCGTCGCGACGCGTCGCGACTTGCAGGAGTGCGTCGCGACTCGTCGCGAGGTGGGTTCGCGGTGGATCCGTGCAGCTCTATAAGAGAGTTTCTTTGAGAAGATGACAGCGGGCCCACTCAACTTATCATTTTTGTCTTTCTTGATGTTTTTTTGTTTCCTTATTTTTTTTAAATGCAAATTTATCACCTGCTCAGTTACTTTTTGTGGGGACCCATACTTTTTTCTTTTTATGTTTTTAATATAGAATTAATAGTTTTTTTTTTATATATATAATATAGAATTAATAGTTATGACTTAGGGAAACACCAATTTTAGCTAAAATAATATCTCAAATTTAAGTTAATAATACATCAAGTCATATTATACACTTCGTGTTTTATATATTCACCGCTCATCCATTGAGATTAATGTTTATTAGCGATGAAATTTATCAATTTTTATAATGTGCACAGATTATGTTATAAAATTGACGAGGTAGATAATCATATTTTTTTAATGAAGAAACAGAATTTATAATTGATTTTTTTTCCTTAATTTCATTTGTATTATATGTTGAATTTAGTTTGGATTGTGCAATTTCTGTTGATTTTTTTAAAAAAATTGTGTTGGATTGTGGTGGTTAGAACTTTAGAATTTTTGTTTAAATTTGAATTTGATTTTTTTTTTTTACGAAAACAATTGATGTAAATGTTTAGCACACATTGATTCGATGATGGTCAAGACATATTAAGCTTGATTTAAGAGCTAGCGCGTATGCAAGATTTAAAGTTGCCTTACCGCCCCGTTTTTTACCCGACCCAACCAAAAAAAAAAAGTCAAAGTTTTTAAGTACAAAAAATGGGACTGAGCCTATTGCGATTTCTTTCTATATATATATATATGTATATGTAGCCCCCTCCAATAAATTTTTCTGGATCCGCCACAGGGTACCAACCTCAATAAATGTAGGCGAAAGTACCTAACGTTGCACTTTTGTTGCCGACCAACTAACGCCGTTAGACACCTGCCTACGTGGCCGTTAGGCTGTCTCATGTGGCGTGCTACGTGGCACAAGCTGCCATGTGGCCAAACGTCCACGTAGGCAGGTGTCTAACGGTGTTAGTTGGTCGGCGATAAAAATGCGACATTAGGTACTTTCGCCTACATTTATTGAGGTTGGGTACCTATCAAGGTTGAGTATTTTCGCTGCAATTAACCCTATATTTTTCGATAAACAATGTTGTTAAAGTGTTCAACATATATTATTTTATATTTGACTTTTAAATTAAATTTTTTGAGGCCTTCAAATATAATTTTTTCTTAAAATAGGCGTGGATCTACCCCGCCTTTCCTCAAACACAACTCCGAAATTCCGTAAGTTGGTACCATTATATTCATGTAGTTTAGTTAATACATGTGCCACTAGACTAGATCGTCATATTCTTCCCATTTTATTGGCTTTTTTTTTTTGAAGGAAAGACGAGCCTCATTAAACCCTCCG
The DNA here is from genome assembly GCA_954871525.1 of Parietaria judaica. NCBI lineage: Eukaryota > Viridiplantae > Streptophyta > Magnoliopsida > Rosales > Urticaceae > Parietaria > Parietaria judaica. The sequence goes on from OX940869.1 coordinate 17,134,396, forward strand.
AGTCCCCCTAATGGGTGCAGCTCGGGCGGGAAGAGTACTCCACATCATATTATCATTGGCAACAGCCAAGCGCGCGTCCTGAACAAGGGTCAGGACTCCCCTGCTACAACTTGAATCATTTGAAAGAAACATCTCAACGCTTGGCGGAACAGACTCCAACCAAACAAAATTTCCTCTAGCCTTAATAGCGAGTTTAGCCAGACCATGAGCAATTGCATTACAACCCCTCGGATTAAAGCAGAAAATAACAGACTCAAACTGGAAAGCTAAACGATGAGTATCAGAAATAATCGAGCCCAGATCAGAAAGAGGAACGGACTTACGATTTATAGCTTTAATAACTCCCAGACAATCCGATTGGATTCGAATCTTTGTCCATCCCTGATCGTACGCCCATTCGACCCCACGACGAATAGCCGAGGCCTCAGCAAGCTGGGGAGACAACCCGTGCCTAAAAAAGTTGATTCCAGACGCAATGACTTGATTCTCGTGGTTACGAGCCACTAAACCAATACCATAACCCTCCCCACCGCCATCAATTGCAGCGTCAACACAAATATCAACACAATCCGCCTCAGGGGGTTTCCAAGTCAGAGCGGATGTCATGGTACACATTTTTGTGTTCTCAGTCTTCTAAGCCTCCTTAAACTCCGAGAGAAAACTGAGAGCACCTTCAACAATGAACTGTTGAGTCCTTGATTTGCTTCCATTCACAACATTATTTCTATTATTCCAGATCTGCCACATAAGGATGGAAAAAAGAGCAGACTCATCAGGGCTAAGATAGCTGAGGGCCGTAGAAATGAGACATAGATGATCGATACTTGGTTCAAACAAGTCCAAAATGCCTCTAAATCCTGCAAGTTTCCAAATTTTACGAGTGGATTTACAGCCCCAAAAACAATGACCAATAGTCTCATGGTCAAGATGACAGAGAGGGCACCCCGTATCGATTTGGATACCACGACGAGAAAGAATAGTACGGGTTGGCACCACCTTTTTGCAGACCCTCCATAAGTGCAACTTAACTTTTGGGGGAGCAACAATCTTCCAAATTTTACTCCACCAGGATGTTCCGTTGCTAGATGATGATGTCGTTCCAAGGTCGAAAGTCGAAGGAAAACTTAATCGGTATCCGCTTTTGACAGAATACTCACCGTTCGGAGAATAATGCCACATAATCACATCTTCTTGATTGGTGTCTGCCCGAGGAATGCTGAGGATGGCCGAGGCATCCTCCGAGCTAAACATAGCTCGAATAAGATCAACATCCCACTCTCCAGTGCCAGTCTTCAGCTCACAAACTCTCATGTTCAGAGGCATCAGAGGGGGATCAATAAGACGGAGGGAGCTGGTTCTGGGAATCCAATTATCGCTCACGATATTCACCTCCTCGCCATTACCAACTCGCCAGCGATAGCCCGCTGCAATGATGGAGCGGCCCCATAAGAGACTTCGCCAAACATGTGAGGCAGACGAACTTAATTGCGCCGAGAAAGCATCGCCGTTGGGATAGTAACAGGCCGCAAACACTTTCCCCACGAGCGAATTTGGAGACCTGATAAGACGCCACATGTTCTTCGCGAGCAGAGCTTGATTGAAGCAACCCATTTCCCTAAAGCCAAGACCACCATCGCATTTGTTGCGACAAAGATCGATCCATTTCGTCCAATGGATCTTTCGGTGATTGCTTCCGTCTCCCCACCAAAATCCCGCACAAATTTTATGGATGTCGTTAATGAGGCTTACCGGGAGACGAAAACAGCTCATAACATATGTCGGAATAGATTGAAGAGCGGCCTTGATGAGAACCTCTCTTCCAGCTTGCGAGACTTTATTGCCTCTCCAGCTCTTAACCTTATTCCACACTCGGTCTCTAATAAAGGCAAACAACTCCTTTTTTCGACGCCCAGCAAAAGCCGGGAGACCAAGATATCGCTGATGACACTCAGTTTTTGAGACCCCGAGGCAATAAGCAATATGGGATCTTTTAGCTTCTTCCACATTTTTTCCAAAACACACATCAGACTTAGCGTAATTAACCATTTGCCCTGACGCCTTTTCATATATCCTCAGGCAGTCTCTGACGGTTTCCGCTTCATTATCCGTCGCCGAAAAGAAGATGAGACTGTCATGAGTTATTCTTATATTTTTTTGGTTACGTATTTGGTTTGTGCTCTTACAGCAAATTATGAATTTTAAAAAACGTGTCGCATATATTTTTAATTATTCATTAGACATTATTTTATTCCTTCGACATGGAGAAGAAAAAAAGTCTTACATTAGACAAGTTGGAAGTTTTCATGTCACATGATTAGGTTTTCGACTAATTCATCCATCGTAGTTATTTACTATATTCAAATGTATTATTTTCAAAGTTCTCATGATTATAATAATTTTATTTTATTAATAATATAGAAATTAAAAAAGTTAACGACGGGAAATAAAAACAAGTTCACGCATGACACATGACACATGACACGCGCAATTTTATATAAATAAGGATAATACTAATATTCTCAAGTTATTGTTTGTTTTTTTATTTATCAGTTAGCCCCTCTAACTTACATCGTGTATCATTGTATTCTTTAAATTTTGTATCAATCTACAAATTACCTCATGAATTTTAGTATGCATTAAATGTTAAATTTTTATCACCGTAAATCTTGGATGTTATGGAGAAAAGACCAATTTATCCATGTAATTCTGAAAACGCGTCTGTCTGATTTGTTCGCCGCCAAACGTGAAGTCCCATTTCGCACTCACCCGAGTCGACTCACCCCAACTCGCCCAAGAACTCCCCGACTCAGTATAATCAAAGAATATTCGTGGTTTCAGCTCCAAGCAATCGATGCTCGTCTTCGAATGAGGACGACGATGTCTTGTTGATTCGCCTTCACGATTCGATCTTTCTTCCAGGAGATTCCATGGCCGCTTCCAACGCTTCCTTTGGTCAGACCGAAATCAACTGGGACAAGTACGCTTTCTTTTCTTTCATTCTTCGCCTAGGTTTTACAGCCACTAGCTACATGTTGAATCGTTGGAGATACTGGAAAATCCTGGCTTCAATTAGGTTTGGCAAGAATCAATGTGTATTATAGGACCTTTTTGAGTAAAAACAATTAGGATTTTGTTGGGTTTTATACTGTATGCTTTGCTTTGTTAGTATATTCGCTTTACATTTGAAACCAATGTCTGAATCGCGGTTTATAGTGATGCAAAACCTTTCTTGATTCTGGGTAATCTTTATCTGAAATGGTGGGAATCAACATGCTGATGCTTATAACGGATCTCGATATTCCGGCGGGAATTGGTTTTGTTTGTTTCTATAGATTTCATTTGATTTAACATTTTGCTATCTCGTCATCTGAATTCGGACTTGTTTGTGTCTTTTTAATCCAACTCTGCAGGCTTGATAAGACTAAGTTTTATGTGGTAGGAGCTGGGCTCTTCACGGGGGTCACGGTGGCTCTATACCCGGTTTCGGTTGTGAAAACCAGGCTACAGGTGGCTTCGAAGGATGCTGCCGAGAGGAATGCGTTCTCGGTCGCCCGTGGCCTGGTGCGAGCAGATGGCATACCCGGATTGTATAAGGGTTTTGGCACGGTAATCACCGGTGCTATCCCCGCCAGAATCATTTTCATGACTGCTTTAGAGGCCACGAAGATCACCGCCTTTAAGATGGTTGAGCCATTGACTGTGTCGGAACCCACGAAAGCAGCTATAGCGAATGGCTTAGGAGGCATGACCGCCTCTCTGTTTTCTCAGTCTGTGTTTGTTCCTATTGATGTGGTACGCTGAGTACGGACCTTATTGTTCGCCTTTTGCGTAACTAATTATTAAACACTAGAAACGGGAGAGATACTTTGATGCATATCATAAAGAATAGTATAGTCTATTTTGCAGCGGTAATAAAATCAAATAAACTTTTCTGCTATCCAAATTCATAGGATTTACATCTGATTATTATATTTCTGGGTTTTGATGCTGTCAGGTTAGTCAAAAGCTGATGGTGCAAGGATTCTCCGGACATGCAAGGTATAACGGTGGCTTGGATGTTGTTCGCAAGGTTTTGCGCACTGAGGGGATCCGTGGATTGTATAGAGGGTTTGGTCTCTCGGTTATGACATATTCGCCCTCTAGTGCTGTTTGGTGGGCAAGTTACGGCTCCAGCCAACGCTTCATTTGGAGGTGAGAAACGCTTACTCTGAAGTGACTTATTAGAAAATAGTAAGTTGATAATCAGTTAATTGCTCTGAAATTGAGAGATTCGATAGAAACCTAGCTAATTGTAAGAAACCTATCATTTAAACTTTTGGTTTGTGATTTTGATCATTCAACTTAGATACGACCGGGAAACTTTCAGCAACATCTGCTCCACTGTTTTTGTTTTGGAATCACGAATTGGGTCTTTAGTTATGTACATATTTTAATTAAACATGAAAATATGGCTTGTCGGTCTATACGACAGTGTGTTGAACCAGGGCTCAAACTCTATGGAAGCTCCCGGTGAAGGGAAAATAATGTTAGTTCAAGCTTCTGGAGGAATTATTGCAGGTGCGACAGCTTCCTGCATAACGACTCCGTTGGACACCATCAAGACACGTTTACAGGTATTATATTACTCCCCGAACTTACTATCTTCCCGTTTCTCGAATTCATACCAATAGCAATAATCTTCTAGCAATTATTTTTTAGAATTTCCGTAGATTATATTGTTTAGATTCATGTGTTTATCGTATCCTGATTGGCTCTTGGAATGTTGAAGGTGATGGGACATGAAGGGAGGCAAAATGCAAGGCAAGTTGTTAAAAACTTAATAAGGGATGAAGGGTGGAAAGGCTTCTATAGAGGGCTCGGTCCCAGATTCTTTAGCATGTCTGCGTGGGGAACTTCGATGATATTGACTTACGAGTATCTAAGTAAGCAGTTCTACTCTTCTCTCTTTGTGTCCCCGTGATGTTAATCGTTTAACTTGTAGTCTTATATTTACGGTGTTCTTGTTCTCGGTTGTTGTTGAATAGACTAACAAATGCGCCGTTTGGTTTCTTTTATTTCTATTCAGAGCGCTTGTGTGCAAAAGAGTGAAAGATGCGAGTGGCAAGATGCCTCGTGCCATTGCGAGGGAACGGTTTTACGTTCCAATGACAAAGGTAGGACCAAACTTCTTATTGGCGATTGCTGTTTCAGACATACCAGAACGCATATACTGCAACCCGCTTCCGAGGCCGGATTGCTGATTTTAGAGCTCGTGGTTATTTTGGAAGCCAAACAATGCCATATTCATTATTGGACCACTTGTTCAATTTATTATTTTTTTGAAAAATAATCAAGATCCTTAGCTGTTCAAGTTAGATTTATCTTGAGGCTACGGAATATTTTTCTCATCTTACTGTGAAAAGGTTTCTTTTTTGATAGTTTATCAGTTTGACATATTAATAATAATAAAAAGATTGCCTTGTCTGTTAAGTACGCAAAAATAGTTGGGGGTATTTCTTATAAGGTTTTTTGTATTATTTCTGGGATTAGTTATGCAATTATGGTTTTTAAAGCTTATGTTAGTCCTAGACTAGGTACTAGGGTTAGGGAGATTATATTTTGCTCGGTTTGAGCTTCTTGCCTGGACTCTCGAACGAGAAGATGTTCGTCGCTCGGGATATTTTCTTAACAAGATTCGAACCGTCACCACTTTGGACCATTTGGTGATGCTCTTCTTGCTCTTGATTTGGAATTCTACTTGGTTTCTATCAGTATTGTATGCTATAAGTTTCCGTAAACACTTGAGATAAAAGATTAATGTTGGAGGTACTCAGATTAAGACTTTTCACATGTTTTAGTTTCGGATTGCCTTTTTTCGGGTGCAATTTTTTGTCAAAAATCATACTTGGGAGGGTTAGATTTAAGTTTAGTGAAAACTTTGGGGGCTCACTTGAAATTTTATACATATATCCACACAAAAATGAAAATTTGCATTATAATAGTACTAAAAAAATAAAAATAAGGGCTGGTCTTGTTAACCCCGTCCTCCTTTGTAGAGTAGCGTATTATTTGTCTGATCTCATCACGCGGGTTAGTATCCTCGATTTAATTTTACATTTGCGATTAAACAACTGATTTTATCATTACTGAAAATCGACCACTAAATATTTCGTAAGCGCAATTTCTATGCTCTAAAGTAGAGGTGAAACCGAGACCAGTTACCATATTTTTCGCATTTCTTTAGATCATATCTCCATTTTTTGGGGCCTTCCGAAGCCAGTCCAGTCTGGTCCCAGTTTTAGAAGAAGTCCGTTTCTTCGGTCGGTCCGGTGTTTGAAATTTTTTATTAGCTATAAGCAAAAATGCACCGATTTTTAAACTAGATAAAAAGCAGAAGGAACGAAATCATTGAAATCGGATAATAAACCGTCCAAGCTTCAATTGTACATGATTTATGGCCAAAACCATAAAAGCTAAACTATTACAATTGAATTAATAAAAAACACCAAAACTAGGCCGGCCCAATCTCGGATCCGATTTGTAAACAGGTAGTCAGGTACTTGGCCATGTGCTCCTGGTTTTTGACTAAAAGATATGTTTTCCAGACCGAAACCGACCCAACAGTTTCAACCGTAGCTCGCTACTTATCATTTTGTCGTTGATGTGAACAAGATATGCAAAGACTCAATTCAGAAGACGGAAACTTTCCTACATTTTAGCCATACTTGAATAACCTTCGAAATGCTATAACCTATCGCAACACAATATCGATGCATAACCCGTCTGTTGGCAGAGGGGAAAGAGAACTTTCCAAGACGAGCTCGTATCTCATTAATTATAGTAAATTGTATTATCTACCATTAAATTGGTATCAAGAAAAATAGAATAATAGAAAACAAAACCAGTCTGCATGGTAATGCTACACCCAAGCCCTATCTATATAGTAACGAAGGAAGAACAAACAACGAGAGACATTGATTACCATTCAAAACTTCTCTATGATGTTCTTCAGATGGTTGAACATGGTGTTTCGCTACGTCGTTATCTCTGGAAGATATCGCATATGATTTTTCGTCCAAAAGTTCACCGAGGCATATATAACCCCTCTCTCGATCACAGAACTCGGACGTCAGCTTTGACATCATCCCTGCTTACTTCCGCATAGTCTTCTAGAGAGGCCGATGGAAATAACTCGCCAACCTTGTTGGCTTTGACGGGTTCGGCATCCGATGAACTCTTCTTCGAACTATCTTTGTTCATCTGTTCCAGAAGAAAGAAAATGAAATAGGAATGAAGGACGTACTATATACATAAATCAAACAGGAGAATCGATAATGTAAGGAGCTTATTTATAATCAATATGAATTTGGTAGAACGAAATTTGAAGATTTGAAGAGCCAATATGAGCTCGTTTGGAAGAAGAGAAAACGTAACAACGTCGACAACAAAAGATTCAGGTAAACCGATTTAGTGCTGAGAATATTAGGAAAACAAGAGAGCTCAAGCAAAAAATAGATCGAAAACATAAACTTACAGCTCGCAATATAGATCTCCTGTCCCGTTCCCGAGCACCCTTGAGAGCCTGATAACAATACCCGACAAACTCCATCAGTTTCAAACACTTAAAAACCAAACCCTTCAAAGGAAAACACATTGATCGTAAACTATAGAAAAAAACCTCGTCGAGCATCTTCTGCTCGGCTTCTACTTCCGACAAATCCCTGCCCAAACGGAACCAATGTAAAATGCAGTAGATTACGCATAAAGCTCATTTTGTAATTGAAACAAGTTCATTCATTCAAACTCAAAAACCGAAAGCAAACCTTCCGACGATTGTCCCTACTTGGCATCTACACTTTGCACAGACGCCTTGCTCCTTCGCGCAGCCTGCAATAAATCCCGAAACACGAAAACATTTAACCCAGTTTCCGAGAATAAATACTCAATGCACTCAAACTACGAGACTAACCATGGCAGAGATTGTGGTAAGCCTGACGAACGGCGCGTTTCGAACAAAGCTGACTGAAGAAACGTCTCGATTAGCTAAAGCGAACGAAACCCAAAAGAGAAAAAAGAGCGAATCGGAATTACCATTTTGCCGGCTCGGAGAGGGACTTGTACTTGCCGTAGCGGCGCTTCCACTCGATCTGGTCCCTGCATCTAGGGCACACTCCGGTGACCTCCGACAGAGGCCTGAACCTTCCTCCGACTTCCTGCGATTCCCACGTTCAACGCAGTCTCATTCTTCAGAATCGAATAAAGAAATTCACAAATAAATATTGAAATTGGCTTGACCGAAAACGAATCGTACTGTTTCGTTGATTTTGCGACCGGCGTTGGGTTTCCACGCGTACTTGTTCTGGTGCTTCGGAGGACCCTGTTTCTGGCTCATCTTCTTCGCTGAAAGCTCGGTTACAGTTTTTGGCTTCCGTTCCAAGCTTCAAGCTTTTACGATTTCTGAAGATGGAAGCAGGAGAGAGAGAGAGACGAGGGTTTAAGGTGTTTGGGCTTTGGCATAGCTTAGGTTTTGGGCTTTTTAGTTTAAGATTCCTGCGATCTTTTTCTGATTATCCTAATAATTTTATTTCCTATTTCAATCTTATTTTTAATTTTGAGAATAGGCTCAACAAATAGGGGTTTGCCATAAAAAGTGGCATTCGACCGAAATCCGTCAAAAAAGTGGACGGAAATATACGCTACTTCCTTTAAATATTTTTTCCACTTTAAACTCACGTCAAATCAGTTGATTAAAGTTCAGTACTCGCAACTCTATGACATATATGTTGTAGAAGAGGAAGTTTATGCCACTCTTGATTATACATGGTGGGAAGATGATGAGAGCCGAGCCTATCAAGGACCTTGTATTAATATTTTTGGAGCGTTAAGAGAGACGCTAATACAGATCCTAGATTATGGTGGCAATAAATTTTATTCGGTACTTTATTTGAGCGATCACCATATTAAATCAAAGCTCGGGGCGCCTAATTCCCGCTTTAGGCATGAAAATATTGTTGTTTTTTTTTCTTCGATTTTATTTTATTTTATTTTTTACCATCTATCTATTTTTCTTATCATTTATCTATGTGACACATCATTTGTTGTTAGATCATTTTGGCCAAGACTATTTAAGCCTCATTTTTAGGACTGATTTTGTTTTTTGTCGCTGAAATCGAAGCCCTTGTTTATCTCCAACTTTTTGTGTTTGTGAGCTTGATACCCAATCATCATTGATTTATACGCGAATCTTAAAGTGCTTTAGAAAAATTTGCGATTTTAGTTCTTCAACGGATCTCTGGTATATCAGAATAGGACCCAAACATGTCATATGAAAATGGATTTTTCTTTTGGGTAGAATAGAATGTACTAAAGACATTGTTGAAAACGTGCTTAGTGGAAGATATCCATAATCAAAATGCAGTTCAAGATTGGCTCGGAGATTTAAAAGAATCTTTAGCACAATATATCAATCTAGAATCCTAAAGATTCTATGATCCATGATTGATGACTGATTTTGCATTGATTGAGGTACTATAATATATGGTTTCATTCCAAAAAGGCCTCATAGAATGAATGACTCGTTCATAGTGGATCTCTGCTCGTTGCTATTGTAGCTACAGGCGAACGTGCCGCTGTTCCCGAGGGCGGCTTCTTCATCGTCGCCGCTCTCGATCAACGGCCCACAAACCCAAACCCCGTCGTTGTTCTCCGCATTCTGCTGCAGTTGCGACGCCAACACCAACTCCAGCCCCCACACAACTTCGTCCATCGAGGGCCGCTCTGGGCTGTTTTTCAGCATGCAACTCACTGCGATATCGCCGTACTTCTTCAGGCACTCCGGCGAGATCTGGCCTACCAGGTTTGTGTCGACCATCAGGTGCAGCGTCCCGGCAGCGTGGCTGCTCTGGGCCCATCTGGAAAGGCTGACGGCCTCCTCGGCAATGCGGATGATGGGCGGGCGGCCACAGACGACCTCGCACAATACGACGCCAAAGGAGTAGACGTCTGACTTCTCGGTGAGACGCTGGAGGTGGTAGTACTCGGGATCGAGGTAGCCGAAGCTGCCCTTGACAACGGTGGTGACGTGGGCTTTGGAGACGCTGGTGGAGCCCGTCTTGGAGATCCCGAAGTCGGACACCTTGGCCTCCCACTTTTCTTCGAGCAGGATGTTGGTGGTCTTGACGTCGCGATGGATGATGGTGTTCGTGGCGCCCATGTGGAGGTATTGAAGCCCTCGGGCAGCGCCAATGCAGATATCGAGTCGGGCCTTCCACGACAGAGGCGGGTTGTCGCTATTGTAGAGGTGGTCACGGAGGGTTCCTCGGGACATGTACTCGTAGACGAGGATCATCTCGCCGTGGTCTTCACAGAAGCCAATGAGCGAGACAAGGTGGCGGTGTCGGAGATGGGACAGCATCTCGATCTCGGTTTTGAATTCGTGGGCACCCTGTGAGGAGTCTGACTTCAGCCGTTTCACCGCTACCGGGGTGGCCTCGCTGTCGATGAACCCTTTGTATACGTTGCCAAAGCCACCCCTGTCAATGATGAGGACGTCGTCGAAGCCCTTGGTGGCGGCTTTGATCTCCGCCAGCGTAAAGTAACGGCACAAGCTGGACGGCAGGTTGGTTGACGATCGGGTCTTGGCTGACTTGGTTGTCGATGGACCGTCGCTGGCCGAGTCCTTGTCTTTTCGTCCTCCCCATATGATGAAGAAAGCCACGAGGGTAAGCACAATAGCGCCCGAAACAACAGCAGCAGCGATACCAATGACGGTTTTTCTAGTATTTCGTTTTATTACAACGGGAAGTTGGCGACTGGGAGGGGCTGGAATCGGGTCTGGATTCAAACCAGCAAGATTGTGGTTGAAATCGCTCAACTTGAAGATCTCAACTCCGTTCAAAATTGCATCACTGTTAACGGTGCTCCCATCGTTTCCGTGAGCTTGGAGACTGACGGAGAGACTCGTTTTTCTCTCGCCTGATTTCCCGACTCGCACGGAGTAATCCCTAAAGCACGGAGTGTACTTACCACCGCAAAACTCGATCACATCGGCGCTTTGCTCGGCCATGTGGTCTTCTATGTATATATGAAATACCCGATCACCAGTTCTGTTTACCCCGGGCGAAATCTCGCAGAAATGCAGCCTCACCATGTAATTGAATCCAGAATCAACCGGGTAACGCCATGTGAGGTTGTACTTCATGTTTGCCAGTCTATCCCATCCCAAACTACGAGCCGTTCTGTAAACTGACTCCGGTGCAATGTACTGCGGAAACTCAGCCCTGAATCGGAGATCGATAGAGCCGTCGAGCAATGGCAGAGCACTTGGCCCCACCATCACCAGGTATGTTACGTCTGTTTGAATGTCGTCCCAACTGCGGAAGAAACCGGTGTCTGCTGTCGGAGACACGAAACTCCCGCCAATATTTACTCGGTGCATGGTCTCCATAGCCGTGTCGTTACTCCAGTGGTACAAGTACGGCGTACTCAGTCCCAGAAACGGAATGCCATACTCCTCATAGGAAGCCGAGTAGAACAAATCGACGGGTACCGACGCGACTTCTATTCCGCTGACGAAAGCATATGCCTCTTGGAACGAAGAAGCCGGGATGAACGTGATGTTGAGGCTGGCATCTTCGACGCCGACAGTTATGCAGAATTCTTTGACGATGTCGTTTCTGCTGGAATTATCAGCAACTAGCGAAGTACTGAAGTTGCTGAGCAAGGTGTATTTCCCGGCTTCGACGGAGAAGAAGGCCTTTGAGCGGTCGAAATTCTCGTATTCCGACGCGAAGAAGTGAAGCCGGACGAACTTCGGGCCCGGGATTACCGGTATTCGGTATCTGATCTGGGAGCGCGAGAGCCGTGCTGAGCCATACGGGACAGGATCGGAGCCGTTCAATTGATCTCGAGCCGGTAAAATGAGAGATGCGCCTTCGGATGAGAGAAAGAACTTGGAATTTACATCTCCGTCCCAGCTGCGGTTGCCGTAGGATGTATTCTTTCCGGCAACACCGCAATCAAGGGCTATGTTCTCCTCGACCGGGTACGGAAGAGGCTGCCCATCTGTGACTCCAATGGTTAATGCGTTGAAGACAAGAGACACGAAGAAGGGTAAAAGAATATTCATCGTTGAGTGTTTGAAGAATCTCTGTTAAGAATTTGGTATTGTTTGCGAAAAACTTATTATTTCCACGATAATTTAGAAAAGTCTGTCGTGAAAACTGTTGCAATTGTATTATAATATATATAGTAATCTCACACCAAATGCCCAAATCCCCAAAAACCATCTAAGGTTAGAATTGTCCATACTTTTAAACAATTCATTTATATCAATTTAAAAAAAAAAATTGGACTATTTTAACCCTTATAATAATTATATTTATTAATTTTTGTATTAATTATTTACAATATATTTTAATTTTCGAAATTTAAATTATCCTAAAATTATGATTGAAAATTTCCCTTATTAATTATGTTACTTTGACCTAAAATATTTATCATTTATTTTAAAAATATTCTCTTTCTTCTTCATTTCTCTCCGTCTCTCCTCTCAGTATTCTCTCCTCTCGTATACTCTCATTTCCATAGCGCCTCTCATCCTCACCGTCGCTGCCTCTCCTCCTCCTCTGCCGCTGCCTTGTTCCTCCGTCGCCCTCCGTCGCGCCGTCTTCTCTCCTAAACCCAAAAGTTGTTCGCCCAAAATCGTGTAAGTCCGAAGTTTTAGTTTATGTTCGATTAATTTCACTGCATGTGGATTTAACCCCGTTAATTTGTTTCTTGTCTAAAGATCGTTGGCATCGTTTGATTGTCGTATCTCGGTATCGAAGCTCCGGTTCATCATTCTCCTTTTGTTCGCCGTCTCTCGGTCGCCGGATCAAACACGGTAAGATTTTTTTTGTTTTGTTTTTGTAAATCGTTTTACAAGATCTTGGAGTGGTAATATTGCTTAGAATGTTAAATGGATTTACACAATTTCGTAAATGAATTTACACTATATTGTAAAGGATTTACACGATTTGTAAATGCATTTACACGATTTGTAAATGCATTTACACTATTGTGTAAATGGATTTACACGATTTTGGTAAATGGATTTACACGATTTTGGAGGGGTTTTATACAATTTTGCAGTGGTAATATTTTCGGTTGGATTACGTTGTGAATATGTAAATGAAATTACAAAATCGGATCTACATTATCCATAATTTAAATTATAGATTTGTTGGTAATTAAGTTGATTAGTTTTGGTATACATATAGAGTTATGGCTTTAGGTATAATTTTCGTAATTTTTGTAAGGTAACGAGTTTACAATTTTCGTAATTTTCACTTATTTTCGTAATTTAATTTATAGTTTCAAGCCGAGTCGGATCTGATTTGGATATACAGAATGGTTGGTCTCTCCTCATTGCTATGATGCTAAATATGTACCTCTAGTTTTCTCTAGACTTGAAGAAATCACCCTTTACGACGTCGAAATAGAAACGGAAATTGTCAACGCCTTCATTGTCAATAAATCTGGTCGAAAAAATTTCATTAACATTCTCAGTTGTGAACAGATTTGATTCCGTCATACAAAGTTGAGCTTTATTACAAATGAAATACAATTACATATATGTAACTAAAGTTATATTGTGAGTGTGCATACAATATTATTATCTACCTTCGTTGATCATATTTAGATTTTTGGGAATGCCCGATGTCTCTCCCTCCGTATACATTATTATCTTGCATAAATTACCATTTGGCGTGTCAATTATATTACGTAATGGTAAATGTTAAAATATCGTAAACAGATTTATAACAAGTTTTGTATGGTGATTCACTATTAAGTATTTGTAACTACAATTACAATTATATGATAATTCGTATTACATGCAATTTCGTAACATCATATACCATTTTAAAACATGATTACACTTTTGTAAATATATTCGAGTCTAGCAACAATTACAATTATATGATAATTCGTATTACATGCAATTTTGTAACATCGTATACCATTTTAAAACATGATCACACTTTTGTGAATATGTTCGAGTCTAGCAATTTGGTATATACATAAAAAATTATTATGATATGTTACAATTAGCACAAACAATTCCAGCATATACTATTGGTATATAAAAATACCAAAACATTCAATAGAAATTTGTAACATCATATAACAGTTAAAAACATGATTACACTTTTGTGAATATATTCGAATCTAACAAATTGGTATATACATATACAATTATGATGATATGTTACGATTAGGACAAACAATTCCACATCTTCTATTGGTATATTAATATACCACTATGTTCAGAGAAATAAAAATGTCGGAAAATAATGCAGAGAAATATTTTGAAATTTGGTTTTTGAAATACTGATTAATAGGGGATTAAATTTCGAATTTAATGGACCAAAAAATCAAAATAGGATTTGTTACAAACGTTATAATAGGGAAGAAGAATAATTCGACTAAAATTTGTTTCATCATAAATATAAAAATAGGAAAGATTTTTTTTAATTTATTTAGTTTGCTATAATTAAGGGAAAAAATAGTTTTTAAATTTTAATTAAAAAAAACGAAGTTAAGATTAATGTGAGTTAATTGAAAGGGCATATTAGTTGATATTTAAATTTGTTGGTAGTTATGATTACCAAAGGGAAACTTGAGAAAATAGCCTAAAAAAACACCATAATTGAACTTTTAAACCCATTCTAGAAAAATCAGTGTTTCTAAACTTTGCCCAGATTAAGATGATTTTTTCCTCGTTTTTTTGGCAATCACATTTCAGTAAACAAACATATTACTTTTGCCACAAATCAAAAAAATTTCCCCTCTTCTTCTTTTCTTATCTCCTTCATTCTTCTCCCGACCTCAGTCTTCTCTCCAACCCTCCCTCTTTCAAACCGACCTCTCGCACAACGTTCCCGACGCCGTTCTTCTCCCGTCGTTCTTCTCCCGTTTGCCAACCCGTACAACAGGTACGAGCTCTCTCCTTCCCGTCGTTCTTTCAATCTGAACTCTAAGCCCTAGATCATCTCCAAGCTTCGATCTTCTTCCGCACAACAGGTACGAGCTTCAATCCGAACTCTAAGCCCTAGACGAACCGCGCAGCGGCGGTTTCCGGCGGTCCGGTGGAGAGCAAGCCTTTGTCCTCCGGTCTCCTTAGGTTCGTTCGATTTTAGGGTTTTTGCTTGGTTTATTTCTAGTTTGATTGATTTCTCTTGAGGTTCGTTTGATTTCTGCGGGTTGTTTTAGCTTGGTTTGATGTCTGATTTACGGTTTTAGCTTGGTCATGGCAGTTTGGGGCTGGTTACGATTTTTTGGGACAATTTTTCCAGATTTTAGGGACAATATTCTGCATTTTCGGGACAATATTTGCTAATTTAGGGACAATTTTCTGGGCAGTTTGATCTTCTTGCGTTTGGGGACAGTTCTTCCAGATTTTGGGGACAGTAATCCGAAATTTCGGGACAGTATTTGGTAATTTAGGGACAGTTTTCTTGGCAGTTTGACCTTCCTTTTTCGGGACAGTATTTGGTAGTCAGTGTTTGACCTTCCTTTTTCGGGACAGTATTTGGTAGTCAGTTCGAAGTTTTGAGACAGTATTTGGTAATGCAGAATATTGTCTTCTCGTTTGGGCGTTCCAGGATAATCAGTTCGAAGTTAGGGTTGGTTTCAGGATAATCAGTTTTTTCCACGGTTTGGGTTTGGGTGTTCGTTAGGGTTCGTTTCAGGATAATCAGTTTGTTCCACGGTTTGGGTTTGGGTGTTCGAAGTTAGGGTTTCGTTTGGGTTTCAATGTGTTCCACGGTTTTGCTCAATGTGTTCAATTGATTTTTATCTACTTAGGGTTGTACAGGGAAACAGATTCATTAGAGTTCATTAAAAGCAAATCTGGTTTGGACTTGATTGGATATAGGGCAGTTTTGGACTTGATTATCTTGGATTCTGGACTTGATTAGTTTGGAATTTTGGACTTAGTTATTTATCTGCTTTTATTTGCATTATGATTTGCAGATGGATTATGTAGTTGCTGCGTCCAAGCGTCATTCACATAGGGTGTTGTACCGCGGCAGTGCTTGGTTAGACACCATCATCAAGTCTTTCCGAGATCACAAGTTGTTGGATAGGGTGCTTGCCACCCCCTTTGGGCAGTTTTTTGCCGAACCTCGTCCCAAATTTTCGGGCGCGTTACTCCATCAAGTAATGTGTCGAAGAATTAAATCTTCGAGGTCGGACGAGGTGGTCTTCAAATTCAATGGTGTCGTGTGTACATTCGACCGTCGTGACAATATCAAAGACTTCAGAGCGGCATGTGCTGTTGATGTATGGCTAGGCAACGAACGGGTGATGAATAACATTTGTCCTTGACATTATGTAAGCAGGGTGTTGTGGCTAGGGACAAATTTGAGGTTTTTGTAGGACAATTTTTGTAAGCAGGGTCTGTTTCAAAAACACAATTGTTTTTGAAACAATTAAGAACAAATTTTATGTTGACGCGGCATTTGTTTTGTGTAAATCAGGGACAATTTTTGTCTAAAGCAGGGACGTATACTGTGTTTACCGAGGATAGTTATTGTGTAAAGCAGGGACAGTTGTTGTGGGTACGTAAAATGGTACACTTATGTTTTTCAATAACAAATGAATGCGTGAATTAATATAATTACCAAAAATGGAACTTTAAATAGTGATGACCATCAAATAGTGATCACTCGGGATGGTTTTAAACAGTACTCCAGGGACAGTTTTTGTTAATATCAGGGACAATTTTTGTTTTCAGATGGGATAATTTTAGGGAAATCCAGGGACAGTTTTAAACAGTTACTATTTAAAACTGTTTTAGTATGTTCCAGTCCAGGGACAATTTTTGGGTACCGAAGGACAAATTTTAGGTGTTCCATGGACAAATTTGGAGTGTTTTAAGGACAATTTTTTGATGGTTTAAGGACAATGTTTGGGTGGTTCAAGGACAGTTTTTAGGTGTTTGAAGGACACTTATTTATGATTCCCGGGACAGTTTTAGGGTGTTTCAAGGACAATAATTTATGATTCCCGGATAGTTTTAGTGTGTTTCAAGGAAATTTTTTTTGGGTATTTGAAGGACAAATTTTAGGTGTTTCATGGCCAAATTTGGGGTCTTTTAAAGACAGTTTCTGTGGTTTCAAGGATAGTTTTTGTGTTTGTTGAGGACACTTTTGGGTATATCAAGGACATTTTTTTGGTGTTCCAATAATAATTTGTGGGTAATTAAGGACACTTTTTTTGGTATTCCAAAGATAATTTTTTAGTGTGTCAAAGGACAATTTTATAAATTATCCAGGACAATTTTTATTGACTTTGTGACATATTTCAAACAATTTCAGTAAGGGTTTATGTTAAATCATCCAGAATCCATACCATACCATGTTTACATTAAATCAATAATATTATACAAAACTTCATGTTTGAAGCCTGCTAAATATGTAAGGTTTACATTAAATCATCCAAAATCCATACTATACAATTTAATCCAACACTGCCATGTTTATTGCCATCGAATGAGTGTTGTAAGACTCAATTGCATCGGCTTTCATCGAGCATCTCAACTATGTAAACCTCAAATTCGCCATAATGTTCCTGAAAATGAAAGAATTTATAAGAATAGAAGTATTCAATCAAACTCAATGGACCAAAACTACAAGTTGATACCGATACTTGCTTGCATCAATAGACAAACTCTATAAACTCAATATTCTTCAATTATTAGCGTATTTATTCGAACACCTTGCTTGCATATTTTAAAAAAATTAACATTCTTAATAAATTCAGAAAATGAAAACTAAGGTTTGCAAATTTAGAGTTCTAATCAATACCCAAGTAATCAAAATGAATGAATAGAGTTGTAATATTAAGCCATAATTACTTCGAGTAAGTCGTATTTTTCGTAACTAAGTTTTAACAACTTGTTCTCTAGACCTCATTTTACCATGCCTTTTCTAGACCTCATTTTACCATGCCTAACTCATCCAGCATTCAAAAGTTCTGATTGTCAAAAAGATAAAAACAAAAAATTTTGATTGTCCCTAAATTAGCAAATATTGTCCCGAAAATGCAGAATATTGTCCCTAAAATCTGGAAAAATTGTCCCAAAAAATCGTAACTAGCCCCAAACTGCCATGACCAAGCTAAAACCGTAAATCAGACATCAAACCAAGCTAAAACAAACCGCAGAAATCAAACGAACCTCAAGAGAAATCAATCAAACTGGAAATAAACCAAGCAAAAACCCTAAAATCGAACGAACCTAAGGAGACCGGAGGACAAAGGCTTGCTCTCCACGGGACCGCCGGAAACCGCCGCTGAGCGATTCGTCTAGGGCTTAGAGTTCGGATTGAAGCTCGTACCTGCTGTGCGGAAGAAGATCGAAGCTTGTAGATCGTCTAGGGCTTAGAGTTCGGATTGAAAGAACGACGGGAAGGAGAGAGCTCGTACCTGCTGTGCGGGTTGGCGAACGGGAGAAGAATGACAGGAGAAGAACGGCGTCGGGAACGTGTGCGAGAGGTCGGTTTGAACGAGGGAGGGTTGGAGAGAAGACTGAGGTCGGGAGAAGAACGATGGAGAGAAGAAGAAAAGAAGAAGAGGGGAAATTTTTTTGATTTGTGGCAAAAGTAATATGTTTGTTTACTGAAATGTGATTGCCAAAAAAACGAGGAAAAAATCATCTTAATCTGGGCAAAGTTTAGAAACATTGATTTTTTCAGAATGGGTTTAAAAGTTCAATTATGGTGTTTTTTTAGACTATTTTCTCAAGTTTCCCTTACCAAATGGGCATTTTTTTTTAAACCTTGAGTCACAAATGGGCATATCCCTCATTTACCCATCTATGCATGTAGTTTTTGAAATCCATCGTGTAAACTCTATTAGTTCTTTTTGGTGAACTAGTATTTGCATGAATGTTTTGTAAAATCCATCGTGCAAATGTCCCGTTTTTGGTTTGGAAAATCAGTTTTGGAATTTGTTTTAAAAAATTAGTAGATTGGAGCGTATCAAACTATTTTGGGAGTTTGATCTTTGAAACGTTGATTGATTAAACTTTTGTTAATCCGTGTTTAACGGAGGTAGGTTGTCAACTTGCTCTATCATAGAGTCGGGTTTAATGGTGTAGCTCGAATACAATTTTTTTTGTTTTGCAACCAGGATGTATTCATTAAGCCAAAATAAAAGTAGGGGATGAATCCCTTAGAGTGTCCGTTACAAGCCACTCGGGGCAATCTCGTGACGACAAATCAGAAATATAGCCCGCAAGGCGGCGCTATGCTATACAATTAGCTACCTCGTTACTGTTGGACATGTGTCCTTAAACAAGCTGTCATTTTCCAAATTGTAAAAGATTTTGATCAAAGTCGTTGAATAAAAGATGTTACTTATTATGTTAATCTTATTATAGTTTCTGGTAGAGTAAAATAGAATGTTTGTTCCATAGTTCATAAAAGATGCAATTATGTTATTATTATCACAACCGAGTCAATGTGAGGAAGAATTAATAATCATAATAAATGAACTTAAAATGTCCTTGACCCGATTAACTAGGTGGGAGCTCATTAATCGTATAGGGTAATTAATATGACTAAGTGATAATCCTATTCTGGATTAAGTGTGTGTGTCACACTCACTAGAAGTGCATTAAGTATGAAGCAGCTTCATACTGGACTGGACCTGACTTAAACTCCGGAAGTTGTTATATAAGACCGTCACTGACAACTTGGAGTTGAGTCACTAGTAGATGATCAAATGGATAATCGATCTAAGTCCTGAGTGACCTCGAGCCCGGACTGTTGACTTGATTGTTCTTTGATTTAACTGTTAAAGAACACATTTTACTGTCGTTCCCAATGCTGCTATTTTGGGAACATGATAGTCAACAGATAAGGGTAGCTTTGCATAGACACGGACATCACATAGCTCTCTTCAGAGTCAAGATGATTCCCGTGATTGTTAGTGGTGAGAAGAGAGAGGTACCTGTGCGCATCTTATGAATCGAAACCATAAGTGGGTTACTCACAATATTACTAACTAAGTTGAGGATGAAAATGTAATGATAGGCAAAACGGTAAAAACCGCCTGCTCGTGTGTGGATCATCAAGTGAAAGATCAATAACCCGAATTTGATTGTATCAATGGACACCTAGCTATAAAGGGAATAATATATACTGTATCACTAAAGAGTGCAGCCTTGGGTTTATAGTGGAATAACACCGAGATTTGACGAACCACTAGCAGTTCGTTGGAGCTTCAGTGATACGGGTCCATGGTCCCCAAGATAGCTCCGGAACGGATGATACGTACATGATTTAAAAATTCGGTATGTTTTATCATTTTTTAGGATTCATAAAACTAGAGTCTGTTTCAGACTTTAGAAGTTTTATTTTTGACGTGGCAAAAGTACCAAAGTTTGGTGCTGGAAATTTAACTGATAAAAGAAAGTTGAATTTAGATTTATCTTCAACTGAAAATTTGTTGGAAATTAAATTCTTAGAGACTTTGATTTTGGAACCAATTCGTTTCGACGTACGGTTTGTGATTTAGAGAATTTCCAAGTTTACGATCGTTTTTGTAAATATGTGAAATTTAATCACATGTCACAAAATTTAAATGGTGTTGTTGCACCACCACATTTAATGTGTGATATTGAGATCAGAGGTCAATAATATAATTTAATTATTTGGATTTAATTATTAATATTCTTATTAATAATTAATTAATAATTAATATATTTATGTTATTTGATTAAAATGTATATTTGGTATATACATATGAATGTGTAGAAATAATGCGGCCCAAGTAAATGTGTAAGTTGGGCTTACACGAATTTTCTTGTATTTGGACTTTCCAAATATGCGGCATAAGTACCTATGTTTAGGTATTAATAGAAAAACCTTGAAATTAATTTGGTTCATTAGATCGGTTAAGTTTGTTCTTAACCGTTGGATCATGATAATTAATTTGGAAAGCTAATTTCGAAAAATGACTTGGTGACCAAGCATGGATTTCGAATATGGTTAATTAATTATATCCTTTGGATTAGTTTAAGATTTAATCTTAACCATTTTATTGGAAATTAATTAACATGTATATATCGAATGCATAATTCGAATTAATTATAAAGGGAGGTCAAATTCTAAAGCTTCAGATCAAGTTTGGAGAGTTGACTTTGTCCTAAATCAATATGGTCCATTAGATTGGTTATAGAATTAATTCCAATCATTGGATCAAGCTTATTGATTTAGAATTTTCCATATTAGTTTATAAGGGAATTCGAATTCTATTAATAAGGAAGTGAATGGATATTTAATTTATTCATGGTTTCCTTATTTGGTTAAATCCCTAATTAATCCCAACAATTGGATAATTGGTGATTCAATCTTGGTCATTGGTTTGGAGTGATTAATTATATTTTCCCATTATAGAATTCGAAATTTATGCATGGAAACTTCCATTATTGGCTTCTTCATGAGCCTATAAATACAATGCTCATTCTACACATTTCACACACCTCCCCAGAGCAAGAATTCGATTTCTCTCTCTCTCTCTCTCTCTCTCTCTCTCTCTCTCTCTCTCTCTCTAGAGTCTGCGAATTTCTTAGCTTCTGATCTCTCTTTTCTGGTTCGGCTTAGTGAGACGTTGTTCTCCGAATGCTTTAGAAGAACCACCAGTTAAAGTTTTGCGACGGAGTCCTCCCGGCGAAGCCCACGTTTCGGTACGAGGAGTCCAAGAGAATATCCCGGAAGATCACGGGAGTTTCCCTCAGCATCGGCGAAGCCCTGCCTAGTTCAGAACGCGCAGCCGGAATCGTCATCACCTGAGGTACGGCCTTATGCATTGGGTCAATAAATGCAAACCTTTATTTACAGTTTATTTATTTCCTATAGACTAGATTATTAATAATGAATTTATGAAAAGTTAAATTAGTAATAATTTATCAGATCTTGATATTGGTTATTATACGATGTTCAAATCGTTGAACGGGTAACAAGATTTTTCCGCTTTAAATATTTTTTAAATGTTACCCGGACGGTTTGACGGCATAAATCGTGATAATATTATCGGGAAACGTAATGAACTTCCCAACAGTTACATGTTTTCGGGATCCAACGACATCCGACTCTCGGCTCAAAAGCGGTGAGGAGATGTGTAATGTCCGCGATGATCGGGCCTTGGATGCTATTAAACTTACTCCCGTTGATGAGGTGGGACGCTCTAAGACAACCGGTTTCCACAAACGCCACCCTCCAATTACGATCCCGGACGAACTTGAGGCCATGTAGAATTGCAAGACACTCCGCGGACACTAGTGCTCGAATACAGGTGAGTTTCCGTTAAGTTTTCATCCTCGGTTATTTCTCACGCCTTAAGCCGAGATTGAATAATGATTTTTTTATACTATTTTTTTAGTTGACTTTGAGTAATTTACATTATCAGAAGAAGATACATATTAAATAAAAATAATATAAGAATATGCACAATTGTGCATAGTTTTTACTTTTAGAAATGTAAAATATGTTTGACTGAATGCTTAATCTCTTAGCGTATCGTCTATATACAATCATTTTTACTTTTTTATTTTCATACTTAAAGCCTCACTCAAGAATTCAAGTAATTTTATCATACATTTTTAAAAAGGATATTATAAATAAATCGGTAAACTGCGGCTAATGTACCTAATGTTTGAGCGACTGCAAATTATGTACCCAATGTTTATTTTCGACGGCTAATGTACCCAAACTTGATTATGTTAGTTTTTTTTCGTGTTTTCCGTCACTTGACCGTCAGCGAGTGATTCCTCCTCTATATGTATAGTTTTCGTATTTTTGGCATAACTCACTCATTTTTTGTCCAAATTTTATGCACGACCCATGGTTGGAAAGATAAGAGATATATCTACAACTTTCATATTTTACGTTTTGTAAAAAAATTTAAAAGAAATACGAAATTTCAATTACAACGTAAAACTGAACATTAGTGTAATGCAAAATATTTGTTTCGAGCAAACATTATTATACTTAATGACTTTTTCTGATGAAATTTAAAACTAAAAAGTTATAGATAAATCTTTTATCTTTCCAGCGGTAGTTTATTTATAAATTTTGGATAAAAAATGAGTGAGTTATGCCAAAAACATGAAACACGTGATGTGCATAACTTACTCATTTTTTGTCCAAAATATATAAATAAACTACCGTTGGAAAGATAAAAGATTTATCTACAAATTTTTAGTTTTATGTTTCATCAGAAAAAGTCATTAAGTATATTAAAGTTTACTTAAAACAAATATTTTGCATTACTTTAATGTCCAGTTTTACGTTGTAATTGAAATTTCGTATTTTTTTTTAACTTTTTCTACAAAACTTAAAACACCAAAGTTATAGATCTATCTCTTATCTTTCCAACCATAAGTTGTGCATAAAATTTGGACAAAGAAATAGTGAGTTATGCCAAAAATACAAAAACTGTATAGATAGAGGAGGAATTACTCGCTGACGGTCAAGTGACGGAAAACAAGAAAAAATCTAACGGAATCAAGTTTAGGAACATTAGCCGGTGAAAATAAACATTGGGTACATAATTCGCAGCCGGTCAAACATTGGGTACATTATTAGATGCAGTTTACCCTAAATAATTTATTTATAAAAAAGAAATTAAAAATAAAAAGTAGTATTAAAAAAGCATTATTAAAATAGTATTTTATTTCAATCTAATGATGTGGTATTTCAACATTGGCTTGCTTTGATTGCCACATAGGCAATTGACTAACAAGTATAAAAAAATTGGATGGAAAAATTGATCAACCCAACCCACTTAAAGTGACGTTAAATACTTGTGCCACCATTGTTTGGCGTTGATCTCATGACGCCATAATTGACCATACGTTGGACACTTATGCCGTGATTATCCCTTTTGAAATAAACAGTGAACTTTTGAGGTACTTCTTGATACTTTTATCGAGAATATCTTAAAACGTTAATATAACAAAGACTATCTTCAAACGTTAATATACTTTTGAGGTACTTATTAATCACGTGGTGATAGAAATCACTGATTTTGAAGATAGAAATTGCCGATATCAGGGGGTATAGCTAGGATCCTTACTCATATGTGATGCTATCCCCGCTACCAATGATAGCTCCCCCTGATAGCGGGGATAGAAACCGATGTCAGGTTTAGGATCTTAAGCCCAGTGGCGGAGCTACATGTGCACCCGTGAGTGCACGTGCATACGCTCATTTCAAACGAAAAAAATATTATTAATTATTTGATTTGACTTTTCTCATTCATCTCCCTTCTTGACTTGACTCGATAAATTTATTCTACTATACTTCAAAAAAGTAATATTATCTATTTATATGTCTAATAGTCGCTTTAATATAGTTGTTTATGATTTTTGTTTGTTTACCTATTTGAAAAAAAAAATCGATTAAAATATGTTTTGTGCTTCACCTGAAATGAAAGTCTGGCTACGCCACTGCTTAAGCCTGATATCGGTGATTTCTATCACTGCATTGAGGGTGCGCATCTCTTATATATGTTTCAATCACCGATACCTAGATAGAATCCGCGATGTTCGTGATAGCTTAAAAATCATCATGACCTAAAAAACTTCTCATATACTAATAAAGTGAAGAAAAAAAAAACTTACTCATAAATCTTAGGTTGGATATTGAAACATTACTCACTTATTCACTTTACAAAATCGGTGTTCTTATCTGGTAGAGAAAAATCGAAGTTCTTTTGGGGAAGAAACTGAATGAGGAGAGTGAGGTAAGATCGTAACGTAAATTATTAAGATGTAAAAAGTATTTTGGTAGTAAACAATTAATCGTACTATATTAGATTTTACAAATTCGGAGACTAGATTTCGATTCTTAAGATAAAAATAGCAGTGATTAGTCAATTTTCTCAATCACAAAAATAGAGGCATAAGATAGTTTGGTAAAAAATAGAAATGTTGCTAGAAATAATGTTTATTCAATGTGGAATAATGAAAACACAAAATACCTCATGTTCCCTCATATATGGAGTCACAAAATTGAATTTTCCGATGGAAATACATGTTACACGATCATAGATAAGTACAAGTAGCCAGTTTTGTATAGGAAAGCCATGCATGTGGAAACTACTTTTCCAGTTTTGTCGGCATATGTACTGATTGGGGTCTGCGAAGACGACTTTACGTAGAGTATTTTTTATGAAAAAAATAAGGTAATCAGTAGAGTATGGGACCGGGACCGGGACCCGTTGTCACATATAGATGATGAAATTACAATTATTGCAGTATTGATGAGCCATGGAAAAGTATTCTTCCATTTTGTGGGCACTATACTGAGGTTGACGAGTCCGTTTCCTTTTTTTTTTATTTCATTTTTTTTTCCTTTGTCGCCATGTTGACATCAAGTGGCTCGTGTCTTTGCGAGTCCCAAAAAAGTCTTCATACCAATTTTTTTTTTGTTCCGGTGTAGAACGACTTGACTTAGGATATCACAGACTAAATAAACAGTAAAAACCATGAAGAGGGTGTTGGAATTTGATCTAGCTCTGATACCATTTGTTGGAAATTGGATCTGGCTTTTATGCCAATATTCCTTAAAAAATAACGAAATAGCTTTGATTGTAAATTCATTAAAAAATACGTTTAACGTCCCGTTCAAATTACCTCGAATATTTCGCTCTCATCAGTCCGTCCGGGTAACTTTTAAAATTAATTTTAAGTCGGAATAGTTACTCCGTAACAACATACTTACATCGAGTAACTTAGATAAAGCGATCGGATAAATAATTGGCAATTTAATTATCACAATTAATTTCATAACAACATTATTAAATCTAATGTCTATGGAAAATAAATAAATACAATAAAAGAAATTTTGCATTTATTGACCCAATGCATAAGGCCGTACCTCATTGACGACTTCCGTTTGCGCGTTCTGACTTTGGCAGAGCTCCGCCGGTGCTAGGGAAACTCCCGTGATCTTCCGGGATATTCTCCTGGAATCCTCGTACCGAAGCGTGGGCTTCGATGACAGGACTCTGACAAATATTTAACTGATGGTTCTTTTGAAGCTACCGGAGAAAAGATCTCACAAAGCCGAACCGGGGGGAGAGAGAAGAGTCAATTTTCGCATCCCCTAATAAGGGGTCACAAAATTTTGAGCTCTGAGGTGTGTATAAAAGTGTGGAATGAGCTCCCTATTTATAGAGTTCAGTTCCAACCATCTGTGAGAAATTCCCTCCAACCGGATCATCTGATTGGTCGAAAACCAATGGCTCAGATTAATCCTAGGAATTTTTTGAATTTTAAATGATAAAATAAATCTAATCCAACAGTCCAGATTAAATCTAGATTGATCCAATGAATTAGATTGACTGAGAGATTTTCTCAACCACCAAACTTGGTCACTAAGTTTATATTATTTATCAAATTCGAAATTCCCTTTTAAATAAATAAAATATTAATTTCCAATCCAATGGTCAATATTAAATCTTAAACCAATCCAATAGATTAAATTAATTTAAGGGTTTTTCTCACATACCTAAACAATAGGTACTTATGCTGCAAATATGCAAAACTTGCGTAACAGATTCACGCGTACAATTCTTGGCACGCACTCCCATGCAGCATCACTTTTCTTTCTATATAAATATTATTAATATATAAAAAAATATGTGAATCTGATTGTGTGTAAACAATCTTCACATAATTTTGGTCACGTACAAACATTGCCTGCAACCTTTCATATATATTAATATATAATATAAATCTATTAATTATTAATTAATTATTAATAATCCGGAATAAATCCTATTAATAATTAAATCCAAATAATTAAATTATATTATAATTTCTGCTCTCTCATATCACACATTAAAATGTCGTGGGACAAACCCACCATTTTATTTGTGACACGTGATTTAATTAATGCAACACGAAACTTTAGGTTAAACTCATTAAATCTATAAATCACAAACCGTCAGTCGGATTAACTCGGTTCCAAAAGATAAATTGCACTGAATTAAATTTTCTACAACTTTCCAGTTGATGGCAAAATTCAATTCATTTATCTTTTGACAGTTAAATTTCCGGTACCAAACTTTGGTACTTTTGCCGCGGTAAAACTATCCGAAATCTGACACAGACTTCAGTTTTATAAATCCTGTCAAATGATTAAACAAACGAATATATTTAATCACGTACGTATCATCCGTTCCGGAGCTATCCTGGGGACCATGGACCCATATCACTTAAGCTCCAACGAACTGCTAGAAGTTCGTTAACCTCGGTGTAATTCCACTATAAACCCGAGGCTGCACTCTTTAGTGATACAGTATATATTATTCCCTTTTATAGCAAGGTGTCCATTGATACAATCAAATTTGGGTTATTGATCTTTCACTTGATGATCCACACATGAGCAGGCAGTATTACCGTATTGCCCCTCAATGCACTTTCATCCTTAACTCAGTCGGTAATATTGTGAGTGACCCACTTATGATTACGAGTCATAAGCTGGCCATGGGTCTTTCTCACTTCTCACCATCGACAATTAAGGGAATCATCTTGACTCTGAAGAGAGTTGTGTGATGCCCATATCTATGATCAAGCTACCTTTACTACTGACTATCATGTTCCAAAAATAATAGTGTTGGGAACAGCGGTAATATTTCGTGTTCTTTAACGGTTAAATCAAAGAACAATCAAGCCAGCAGCTCAGACTCAAGATCACTCAGGACTTAGATCGAATATCCATTTGATCATCTACTAGTGACTCAACTCCAAGTTATCAGTGACGGTCTTATATGATAACTTCCGGAGTTTAAGTCAGGTCCAGTCCAGTATGAAGACGCTTCACACTTAATGCACTTCTAGTGAGTGTGACACACACTTAATCCAGAATAGGATTATATCACTTAGTCACATTAATGACCTTATCCGATTAATGAGCTCCCACCAGTTAATCAGGTCACAGACAATTTAAGTTCATTTATTATGATTATCAATTCTTCCTCACATTGACTCGGGTGTGATGATAATAACATAATTGCATTCCATTATGAACTATGGATCAAACATTCTATTTTACTCTACCAGAAACTATAATAAGATTAACATAATAAGTATCATCTTTATTCAACGACAAGTCATAATCTTTTACAAATGGGTTAAAACAACTTGTTTAAGGACACATGTCCAACAGAGGGTGAAAGTTTTTTTTTTTACTTTTATAACTGGTCTGAGTCCAACTATCAGTTACCGGCGCTTGTTTAAAAAATTGGTGTTATTTTAAAGAAAAATCTTTAACCTATATTTCTTAAACCCGGTTTTGGAAACTTGGAACTAGAGAACCAGAACTGGTTTTCACATCCAGGGATTCGGAAATTCCTGGGCCTAGTTCCTAGTTTTATATTTTCAAATATAATCTAATTCACTATAATATATTGTTATGAACCCCGTAATACTCTGGGTAAGAACCTCTATTTTTTGAAATTACGATTTGTTTTGGTTTAAACCGGTATTTCTTTGTTTGAAACCGGCAATTTACCGGTCTTAGTTTCCAAAAATGGTATTTACATAACTGACACCGGGTCCGGTAGCTAATTTCATTTCAAGTTGTTGATGCAATTTTTATGGAACGTTAAGAGTGTCAGGAGAGTATAGTAGGAAATAAGACAAATATGAAACAAAGATGAACATAATATCTTTTACGTAATTCGGGCCGTTAACGAGGTGCCTAGTACTCCATAGGTAGGACAATAATGAAAAAAGATTAACACAATTTTTTTTACGTAGTTCGGACCATTAATGAGGTGCCTAGTACTTCAGAGGAATTCCAATGATCGGAAAATGCATTTTTAAGTGTGGAAGGCATGATAAGAGGTCCCATGAAGAGAAATCGTAATTAAAAGGGGTCTCTTAAGCTCGGATTTTTTTCTCCGAGCATTTGGAAACGACTTTTCCAGTTTTGTCGCCATATATAGTTATATACTGCTTGCTCAGTCAGAAAATATCTAAGAGAATAAGTAGTAGACTACTTTTCCAATATTGTCACTATTATTCTTTTGTAAGTGCTCGTCCCCAAAAGTCTCCATACCACTTGTTTATAATGTTCCTTTGGTCCCACGGAAGACTACTCGACTTAAGAGTTGAAAAGTTTTTTTTTTTTGTAGCGTTATGGGATTATCGGTAATACTATCATTTTAAAGCCTATATTTTTATATATGAAGAAAATAATTTGGTAAATCAGTAACTAATATAACTAATCAGAAAATAATGTTCCTTTGGTCTCACGTGTTGACGATGAACCATGGAAAATAACAAATTTGGATCATTATTGATGATCTAAGGAAAAGTCTTATTCTATACTGAGAGTGACGAGAGCCGTATTGGAAATCCATTTAGTAGTAAATTACGTTTTCTAATACTCGCCATCGTCACATCAACTGCTCGTCTCTTTACGAGCCCAAAAAAAAAAAAGTCTTCATCCACTTTTTATTTTGTTTTGGTTCCGTGTAGAACGACTTGACTTAGTATATCATAGACTATGAGTCTGTTTGGTGTTGCTTATGTTTAGGTGTTTTTACTTTTGTAAAAAATTTAAGTTAATTTTTATGTTTGGTACGTTAATATAAAAACACTTCGATGAAAAAATTCATTTTTACGTAGACAAGTTTTAAAAGCAAGTATTTGGTGCTTTTTCTCAAAGCCACTTTTATAAGATTCAGTTTTATTTCTTCACGCAATATTTATTTATCAATTCAACAATAATTTTTTTAGGATATGCGCCTTCTCTCATTTTTCTCCTCACATCTATCAACACTGATTCGCGAACAAAAATTAACTTCACAATTATCAATAAAGATCACCGGTAGGCAATAGCTTTCAAAGATCGCCATTTGTATTGTTTTAATAGAGGTTGATAAAAAAAATTCACTTAATAGTGGATTGATATCAAACATATTAATATTATTATTATTATTATTATTCTCATTCTCTGTTCATGTTCATACTTTTCAACTATTTTTGTGTTAAGTATATATTATGCGCCTGAAGCCTATATATTTATTACATACAGGGGCGGACCCAGGCACGTTTGGGGGTGGCGGACGTCACCCCCGGCTCGACCGGGTAAAAAAATCTTTGTGGTATAAACTGTAAATAAAATTTATTTCTTCTATATATTTTACTATGTTCCAAGATAGAATCTGAAATAACTCTGGTTCAATGGACAAATGCTAGAGTATTATTTTCCTTCCCTATGCCAACCCCGAGATCGAGCTATGCCACTACCTTTTTGAACCCACTATTTTCTTTTTTGATATAATTCAGCCTAGTATTTTTATTACAACTCATTTATCTATGGTTTATTAGTCACCCAGCCTCTATATTTTATTCACCACACTTTTGCATCACTATATTCTTTTTATTTTGATTAATCTTTTAAAAAAGTATAGTTAGTGAATTCTTTATTTATATATATAATTATGAATAAAGCAATATGAGAATGAATTCTTTTATTTGTATATATATATATATTTATGAATAAAGCAAATTAGTGGCTATTTAATTTGAAAAATATTAATAATATTTTTTATAAAGTAATATTAGTAAATAAATGGTACTTAATTTAAAAAATTATAATAACAAAATACTTAATTTGATAGTTGTTTTGCTCTTTACTTAATAAAAATCATTGTTGAATTTAAGAGTCTAAAGAAGATATTATTTTCGTTCCCTACCTCGTAAAAATACAACTATACATAATTTATTTTATCTGTGGTTCGTCACCCTTAACTCAGAATCCTGGGTCCGCCCCTGATTACATATATATATATATTGGTTTATAATTTAAATATCAATAACTAATATACCAGTGAATATTATATTAAATTTTATTGAGTTTATTTCAATATGATTGATTTATAGAGGATGTGTTTTGGTTGCTGAAAGTTTAAATGGTTGCATAAAATATTATAATTAAAATTTAAGGAACTTTAGAGATGAAAATTTTAAGAGATTATGTTGCTGCAAGTTTGATGGAATAATATTTTTTATTCGTAAGTTTTCTTTTTTTCTTTCTTTCTAGAGAGATGATATTTTATTTCTTTTCTTTTCTTTATTGAACAATTATATTATTTAAATTATTTTTTCTAACTTTTTATATTAATATTGATATTTAGCTAATATTATTTATATCTATATTAGCATTTTTTTGACATTCAGAAGCTAATTAAATAAAACTGCTTACCAAACACTAAAGTGGAACTTAAAAAAAAATATTCTTTTTTATTTTTATTTTGATGAAGCAAACAGTGCGTTACTTTATCTAACATTACTTTTCTACAGCGTTTTTTTAAAAGCAATTATGAAAATAGCATAACAATGGCAAACTGGGACTATATAGACTAAGGGTGAAACTGAAACTGAGAATCAAGAATTTAACATTGTTTGTCCATGTCTTGAGAAAACCAAGACAACATTTTTTTGTCCCGGTTCCCGGTCATAAAACTAAATTTCTTTTTTCTTTTTCCTACTAAAAAAGGTCTAGGAAGTTACCGTGAAAAAATCGGGAACTGCGTAAAAAAAAAAAATCAGCACTAAGACCCATGAACAGGGTGATTTTTTAAATAATTTTATAACTTATCTGACTATCATACTGACACTCATTTAAAAATCGGTGTTCCTTAACCTATATTTTTTTAGACCCGGGTTTGGAAACTTTGAGCAAGAAAACTAGAATTTGGTTTTCACATATAGAGATCGGCGAATTCCGAGGCCTAGTCCTAGTTTTATATTTTTAGATATGATCTAATTTACTATAATATATTTATGAAGCACATAAAATCCCGGTAAGAACCAATACTTTTTAAATTACGATTCTTTTTCGATTTAAACCGGTATCTCTTGGTTTGAAATCGGCAATTTTACCTATCTTAGTTACCAAAAATGAGTTTTACAATACTGATACTAAGATTGGTAGTGAACTTCGTTTCCATTTCCAAATTTTTTACCAATAGCCAGAAATCACGTGTATTGTGATTCCGTCTCAAATTTATTAATATAACCCTCACTTATGGCGGAGAAAACCGTGGTGACAAACGATCAATGTGATTTACAATAATTAAACCAAGTATAACAGTTTAGGGTTAATAATTAATATAACCCTAAACCCCAAACGATCAATGGGGTTTCCATTTCCATGTCTTTGACATAATTTTTGTGGAACTTTAAGTGTGACAGTGTGCAATTCGACATTAATGAAACAAAGATAAACATACAAAATTTTAACGAGGTGCCTAATGTTTGTGACCTTCCTACGAGGGTCATGCACGCTAGATATGCGACCAACACAAGTAATTCGAAACTGAAAGTATAATTGTCAAAATTCCAACAAAAAGAAAAAATGTCGAATGCCAATTAAACGAAAAAAAAGAAAGAAATATACTGAATTTTCAATTTAATCTTACGTGATTTTTTTTATATTTATTTTGAAAGTGAAAAACTAATATTAAGTTCTGATAATAATAGTTAGAAATAACCTAACCGATGACTTGATTGTATATCCCTCTTTATGATTCCGTGTTCCATCCTTTAAATATTACTCAAGAGGCTACTAATGTCCCATGCAAAAAAGAAAACAAAAGACAGATAAAGACACATTAATATTGGTGTTCTAATACGTATACTCGGAGATATTTTATTTGTATGATTATGAGCTTCTTGCTATGTGTTTCTTGGATGCTAACCCAATTAGAATTCGTTCACTTTGTCATAACGGGCCTCCATATTTTATTTAAAAAAAAAAAACAATATTAGCTCTGGTTATAAGTGTAACATATCTATACAATATGTATGTGCGTGAAACAAAACTATATCATAAATAAATTGTCCTAGACTTTATATCAGGAGCAAATAATTGGATCCACAATTACCAAAACTTTGTCATAACGGGCCTCCATATTTTATTTAAAAAAAAAAAACAATATTAGCTCTGGTTATAAGTGTAACATATCTATACAATATGTATGTGCGTGAAACAAAACTATATCATAAATAAATTGTCCTAGACTTTATATCAGGAGCAAATAATTGGATCCACAATTACCAAAAAAAAAAAAAAAAACTTATATGACATAAAAACAACGAGCCAAAATATTAGAACTTGTAGACTTGATAGGAAAACTAATATGACAATATTTCATCTCCCCTTTGGATCGTAGAGCTCCGAGAAGACTTTGACTGACTCGTTCATGGTTGACTCCTGCTCGCTGCTACTAATCTTGGTGACCCCAGTGCTTCTTCGCGTGTCGTTCCAGCTACACGTGAACGTCGCATCGCTGTCGTTCTTCACGAGTGGGACATCTTCGTCGTCATTGCGTCCACCACTGCCCAACAATGGCCCACAAACCCTGTCGTTGTCCTCCGCGTTCTGCTGTAATTGCAACGCGAACTCCAGGGCCCACACCACGTCGCTCATCGACGGCCGCTCCGTCCCCACGTCCAGCATGCAGCTCACTGCGATCTCACCGTACTTCTTCAGGCACTCCGGCGCGATCTGTCCCGCCAGGTGCGTGTCCACGATCCGGTTTAGCGTACCGGCGGCCTGGCTGCTCTTTGCCCACTTGGCCAGGCTGATCTGTCGCCGCTCGGCGTTGCGGAGAACGGGCGGGCGGGCGCAGAGCACCTCGCAAAGTACGACGCCAAAGGAGTAGACGTCGGACTTCTCGGTGAGGTGCTGGAGGTTGTAGTACTCGGGGTCGAGGTACCCGAAGCTGCCCTTGACGACGGTCGTGACGTGCGCTTTGGAGACGCTGGTGGAGCCCGCTTTGGAGAGCCCGAAGTCCGAAACCTTAGCCTCCCACTTTTCGTCGAGCAGGATGTTGGTGGTCTTGACGTCGCGGTGGATGATGGTGTTCTTGGCGCCCGCGTGGAGGTAGTGCAGCCCACGGGCAGCGCCGATGCAGATCTCGAGGCGCGCCTTCCACGGCAGAGGCGGGTTTTCGGTCTTGTAGAGGTGGTCGCGGAGGGTGCCGCGGGACATGTACTCGTAAACGAGGATCATCTCGCCGTGGTCGTCGCAGAAGCCGATGAGCGAGACGAGGTGGCGGTGACGGAGGTGGGAGAGCATCTCGATCTCGGTTTTGAACTCGTGGGCACCCTGCGAGGACTCTGACTTCAGCCGCTTCACCGCAACGGAGGTGGCCCCACTGTCTATGTACCCTTTGTACACGTTGCCGAAGCCGCCCACGCCTATGACAAGGACATCGTCGAATCCGTTGGTGGCAGCTCTGATCTCTGCCAGCGTAAAGTAACGGCACAAGTCGGACGGCAGGGTGGTTGACGATCGGTTCTTGGTTGACTTGGTCGTCGCAAAGGAGTACGGGCCCCACCAGGTGGTTCCGTCGCTGGTCGAGTCCTTATCATTTTGTCGTTGCCGGACGATGAAAAAAGCCACGAGGGCGAGCACAATGACTATGGAAACAACAGCAGCAGCAATACCAATGACCGTTTTTCGACTATTACCGTTGGTTATCTTGGGAAGTTGGTGACTGGGAGAGGCCGGAATCGGGTCTGGATTCCAACCAGCAAGGCTGTTCTTTACATCGCTCAACTTGAAGATCTCAACTCCGTTCAAAATTGCATCACTGTAAACGGTGCTCCCATCGTCTCCGTGAGCTTGGAGAGTGACGGAGAGACTCGTTTTTCTCTCGCCTGATTTCCCGACTCGCACGACGTAATCTCTAAAGCACGGAGTGTACTTACCACCACAAAACTCGATCGCATCGGCGCTTTGCTCGGCCAAGTGGTCTTCTATGTATATATGAAATACCCGATCACCAGTTCTGTTTACCCCGGGCGAAATCTCGCAGAAATGCAGCCTCACCATGTAATTGAATCCAGAATCAACCGGGTAACGCCATGTGAGGTTGTACTTCATGTTTGCCAGTCTATCCCTTCCCAAACTACGAGCCGTTTTGTAAACTGACTCCGGTGCAATGTACTGCGGAAACTCAGCCCTGAATCGGAGATCGATAGAGCCGTTGAGCAAAGGCAGAGCACTTGGCCCCACCATCACCAGGTATGTTACCTCTGTTTGAATGTCGTCCCAACTGCGGAAGAAACCGGTGTCTTCTGTCGGAGACACGAAACTCCCGCCAATATTTACTCGGTGCATGGTCTCCACAGCCGTGTCGTTACTCCACTGAAACAACATGCTCCGCCCCAGAAACTGAATGCCGTTTTCCCCTAAACCTGCTGAGTAGAACAAGTCGGGCGGTATCGACACGACTTCTATTCCGCTGACGAAAGCATATGCCTCCGGGAACGAAGAAGCCGGGATGAACGTGATGTTGAGGCTGGCATCTTCGACTCCCACTGTTATGCAGAATTCTTTGACGATGTCGTTTCCGCTGGAATTATCAGCAACTAGCGAAGTACTGAAGTTGCTGAGCAAGGTGTATTTCCCGGCTTCGACGGAGAAGAAGGCCTTTGAGCGGTCGAAATTCTCGTATTCCGACGCGAAGAAGTGAAGCCGGACGAACTTCGGGCCCGGGATTACCGGTATTCGGTATCTGATCTCGGAGCGCGAGAGCCGTGCTGAGCCATACGGGACGGGATCAGAGCCATTCAATTGATCTCGAGCCGGTAAAGTGATAGATGCGCCTTCGGATGAGAGAAAGAACTTGGAACTTACATCTCCGTCCCAGCTGCGATTGCTGAGGGATGTTTTCTTTCCGGCAACACCGCCGCAATCGAGGGCTATGTTCTCCTTGACCGGGTACGGAAGAGGCTGCCCATCTGCGACACCGACGGCGAGTAAGAGAACGACGTAGAAGGGGACCAGGACACTCATGGATGGGTCTTTGAAGAAACGGTTGTTTTTGGAGCTGGTCTTCTTTAAGTAAGGATCATGGAAGAGAGACAAAGACAATTAGTCTTAGCGCGGATATGAATTTTCTATCATCTTTCCTCGCCGCACACTATATGAATTATGAAGTACGAAAGGATAATTTAATTAAAGTATATTTATCGTAATTGGCTGTGAAATTTTCATCATTTTTTAAGACTATTCAATATACTTAAGTATGTTTAACTCCTTGTAAACATTACAATCCGAGTCTATATAATTTTTTTGGGCTCTATAGCCATATAGCCAAACTAGAAAAACTATTTTGCAAAATAGCCAACCTTTTGATTAATATTGCCAAATAGCCAATCAACCACATTAATAAATCACGAAAGATCGTATTACCCTTGTATTAACGTGTATTAACTATATTAACGTGTATTAACTAAGTTAATTTATTTAAAAATAAATTAATTTTTTGTTAAAATTTTAATCACGATTTTTTATTTTTAAACAAATTGACTCAGTTAATACACGTTAATATAGATTTTTTTTAAACACAAGTAAATGTTCTTATTTTTAAGAAAAATTAACTTTGTTAATACACGTTAATATGTTAAAAGGGTATTATAGGTATAAAATATGTTATTAAATAGCCACCTCATCAATTTGGCTATTTTGCAAAGAAAAAAGAAAGGTTGGCTATTTGGCTATCAAACGTTTCAATTTGGCTATTAAGAGTCATTTCTCATTTTTTTTATAATATGGTAACACTATGTTCTAGTGATTTTATCGTGCTCTAAATCTGCTAACTTTATTGATCCGCTCTATTAAATCAAAGTTGTACCCCCTTCTTTCTAACTTGGTTAGACACTGAAAGGCACCCTAACTTCGGTCGAAACTTTCTTCCATAAATCTCTAACAAAGTCACCTTTGTTCAAGGTGTTTCTCCGCTATAACAATTGCAAGCTGAAACAATAGGAACACCTACCTTTTTCAACTTTTCATCAACACTTAGACAATCGAACATAGCTTTCACATACATAAAGAGATCTTCTTCGGTAAATATTTATGCCATATCCATTTCGCCCATTTAAAATTTTGGCCTCGAACTCTAATGATATTCCAAACTTATTTAGAGTTAAAAGTAACCGTTCTTGTCTAGAAGCCATATAAGAGAATCGCAACAGATTTAAGAGATCCAATATTCTCAATGATTTTCCGCGCTTTGTTAAAGTCGAGAAGTCCTTGTATTGCATCTTTCCATGTCCCACTCATTATTTATAAAAAAGTCTTTCAACTTGATTATAGTATGCTCTCTTTCCTCTAGATCAGTATATAAAGGCCCAGATGGCATAAACTTATCGTACTATAAGGAGATATCTTCTTCTCTAACCTTCCACATCGAGTTATGCAGAACATTAGGAACACTCTCAATAACTCTCTTCCAAAAAATGGTATCTGAACTACTACTCTTGCATGTAGCAAATGTATTTAGCTTTAAAGAACTTGACCCACAATAAATTTTGAGAGAATATCTTCCAAGCAAACCTCAGAAATTAAGATTTATGAATGGTCTTCCCTAACCCGCCCTCATCAACCGGAACACATAATTTCTTCCAAGCCTTCCATTTATTTTTATTTTTCCCATTAATTTCACCCCAGAAAATGAAGAAAGCAAATTTTGAATCATCTTTATTACAATTTTTAGTGTGCTCAACACCGATAAAAGATGCACGAGCATGCTAGAAAGAACATACTTAAGAAGAACAAGTCTACCTCCTTATGACAATAACCGACTTTTCCAACCCTCAATCTTCTTGCCAATCTTGTGAATCAAAGGGTCGAACTGTCTAACCTTCAATTTTTCATCTATCGGGACACCCAAGTAAGTAAAAGATAATTTCCCTTCTACAAAATCTATCTCGTTAAGAATCTCGGTCTTTGTTATAGGGTTGATATGTTTAGAGAAAAATATAATTTCCCTTGATGAATTAACATTAATATTTCTTCACTGTTAACACCAAATTCTGAATAGATCTCTTACTTGCATTTACATATATTACAATGTCGTCGGCATATAGCAAGTGTGATAACGTAGGGGCACCGATTGGGTGGGAGAAAGGCAAAATTTTCTTTTAGAAATCTCTTTGTTCATTAATCTAGAAAAAACTTCTTCCATAAGAATGAAAATGTATGGGGACAAAGGATCTCATTGATGCAAACCCCTTCTTGATTTAAAGAAACCCTTATATATGCCGTTCATCATAACCGAAAACCACAGAGTAGCAAAGAAGTTCTAATCAACCTATAGAATAATTCAGGAAAACCAAAAGCACAAAGAGTTCGGTCCACAAATCTCCTGTCAACGCAGTCAAATGCTTTGCTCATATCAACTTTAAGAACCACATTGCCTCCCCTAGCCTTTCTGTTAGACATATTTTACGTATGCCCTCTATTCAGATGCTAATCTCGCTTGTATAAGATTATGGTTGTTTACCTAGGAATGAAAGGTGCTTATTAATGTTAATCTTATATAGTTATCTGCGGATTATATATAGAGAATATTAATTGAATGTTTGATCCTTAATTCTTTAATTTTGCTTTCGTGTTTAGTCATCACAATAGTCTATGTGAGGAGGTTTGACTATCACGAATAAAGAACTTAAAAGGTCCATGGTCTAGATTAGAAATGTGAATTTCTAAGGCGTGAACGACCATTGATGAACTTAATCACATTTATGTGATGATCTATTACCGGGTCATAGTGCGGTCCAAGCACTGTTAAGTTTATCAGGTGTGAAGTGTCTTCATACTAGACGGACTAGACTTATATTAGAAATCATCAATTAAGTCCGTCACTGATGATAGTAAGATAAGGTCGCTTAGATAATCAGAGCAGAATCGGTTGATGTCCTGAGCATCGTGGACTTGTACGGTTCAGCTTATATAATCTTTGATTTAGTCGTTAAAGAGTACATTTAAGTGCTCCTAATACTTTTATTTTGGGATTAGACGGTTGACCGGGACAAGTTGCACGATAACAAATATGGATAATATCTTTATGATATTCTTATTATGGTTTGTAGGTAACAAACAAGTACTCATGATCAGCTCATCAGATTCATAATCCCATGAGTGAGTAATTTGTAATAATCATGGAATAAGATAATGTCATGAAAAGGGCAGAACGGTAATTTTACCCTTTTGATGAATATCATAATAACACGAAAACCTATATTACCAGAAATCTGATTGTATCAATGGACACCTGTGGTCAGGAAGATAAATATCAATACACACTTGAGAATTTAGCCGAGAGAAATAGTAGAATGTTATCAAGGTTGGTAAAAACCTACACTTTTACCGTAGCTCGAGTGTGTATGTCCATTAGTCCCCTTTGTAGCTCCACAAGGATGACACCGCAATTATGTTTAAATGTGTCATTTGAATATAGGATATTTCAATCAGACTCAGTTTGCGATTGTTGTCACGAATCACTGGTTACCCTAAATGGTGGTAAAAGTACCAAAGTTTGGTAAGCCAATGAAACTGTAAAAATATGATTGAATTTAATCCTTGGACATCCCTAGAGTTGTAGGAAATTAAATTCCGGTACAATTATCTTTTTGAATCGTGTCAATCTGACGTACGGTTTGAGATTTATTATAATAACAGTTTTTGGTCTCGGGCTGAAAATGACACTGTTATTTAAATCGAAAATTAGAGAAATTAAATATTGGTATTTATACCTGGAATATTTAAAGAGAGAAATTACTAATAAAATTCGTGTTTATATATTTATATATATGTATATATATGCAATTTTATTTGAATTAAATCATGAAAATATAAAGATTTGATTTATTAAATCTTTGGGGTATTTTCTGAGAAAGATTTAATTGAGTGAATATCTCCAGGTGGTTGGAGTAAATATCTCAGAATTGGTTGAGAGATTTTCTCCAAAATGGTTGGGCTATTCCCTATAAATAAGATCATCCGGTAACCCTAAAATAACACCTTCACAGATTAAGAAATCAAATCTCTCTCTCTCTCTCTCTCTCTCTCTCTCTCTCTCTCCTAGTTTCTGCGAATTGGCTCTGAGATTTTCTCAGAGTTGTTCAAGTTTTACGGGTTCGAGATTTATCCAGTGGGAGCCCACGCAACCCCGCGACGTAGTCCCGGAGAATACATAGGAAGGCTTTTGGAAGCATCTTCTTCACAGTAATCGCAGAAAGCTTCAAGATCAGAGTCAGAGACCTCAGAATTAAAAAGGTACATGCTCTTGATATTTCTCGATTAAGAATATTATTTATTAATACTCAAGGCTCATAATAAAAACGAAACAGTGTTATTAAAATCAAGATAATTAATTTATCACGATCAGGGAAATTAATTGTGAGTTGTTTATACACGGACCGTTTGACAGGGTTATTGGTATGAGACTCTAACCCAGTAAATTGTTTAAAGGTCAATCTGTATGATAACTTCAACGATCACAATTTCTTATGGTTTACAAAGACCTTGATGAGTCTAGATCCGTTAGAGAACCAACAGGAATGGTGTCCGCGCGACGCCGTTCCCAACACTTTCAGTGTAGCATCTTTGTCATTTCTTGAGTTAACGTAACATTTTCAAAAATACTCTTGCCGCTTATGAAAGCCCCCCGTTCTGAAGATATAATGTCACTCACTACCAAAGACAACTCAACGATAAGTTTAGAGAAATTGTAAATCACATTGCACAAACTTATCGGACAAAAGTTGTCAAAGGTTTACGGATTTTTAATCTTCGGAATGAGGACAATATAAGATGATGCATAGAAGCAGGTAGAGCTGCACAACACATGGTCGTGATCAATCGCGACTTAATCGGCAAAAGTCGCCAAATTACGCATCGCGACGCATCGCGGGGAAGGAGATCGCGATTGCTTGCGGCGCATCGCGATTTCAAAGGGTGTTCAAATGCTTTGTTTGCGGCAAAAGTTCTAATATATTTCCAATGTTTAATTTTATTAGTTTTTACCCGAATTTAATTATTTAAAATTATTATTTAAAATTTAATTTAAAATTAATAAATATGATAAAACAAATAAATAAATATGATAAAACAAGATATTAAAAAAAAGTTGTATTATTCATTGTGAATATTACAATAAGGTGGAAGAAGTTGTAAATATTCAGTGTAAATATTACAAGATGCCTCACTAAAACCTCTCTTGAAAAACCCTCCTTAGGGACATAAAACCAAGAGAGGAAAGAGCACATCATATTGGCGTTTACATTGCGTCACTCGGGGAAACAGTCATTAAACTTTTGAGTCATAAGCTCCAGCTCAGTTGGTTCGGACCGTTGGGCGATGGTGGGGTTGCGGAACATCCAATCGTTCAACACCACTGCTTGCTCAAGGTGTGTAGGAGTTTCGGTCGTCGATTATATGCTGAGCCAAACTGAATGCGCTCTCCGAAGCAACGCTTGAAATGGGGATGGACAGTATATCCCTCGCCATTCTCGCCAATATCGGGAATCTTTCCCGTTGATTCTTCCACCATCCAATCACATCGAACTCGAGGTATTCCTCGTCGATCCGCAGACCGTAGTACCGGTTCAATTCTTGCGGTGCGCCTTCCGTGTCCTCCGCTCGTGCCGGTGGCGTACCGGATCCCGATGATTCGATTCAGTCTTTGCTTCAGTCTCCGGACAAATGCTAGGCCAGTCCTGGTTAGGCTTTCCATCACTGCCCTTCGCTCCACCTCCACGTTGTGT
Organism: Parietaria judaica; assembly: GCA_954871525.1. Lineage (NCBI taxonomy): Eukaryota > Viridiplantae > Streptophyta > Magnoliopsida > Rosales > Urticaceae > Parietaria > Parietaria judaica. Next base: position 17,176,010 of record OX940869.1, read on the forward strand.
TGGGAATCACGTCTCGTATTCTGTGTAAATTATCACGAATTATGCCTCCGAACCGTCCGGGTAACATTTAAAAAAAATTATTTTAAAGCGGAAAAACTTGTTATCCGTACAACGGTCCGGATATCGGATAATAGCCATATCCCAAGATCTGATAAATATTATGTAATTTAATATTCATAAATCAGTATTAATAAACTAGTCATAATAGGAAATAAATAGAAAGCAGTAAATGGTTGCATTTATTAACCCAATGCATAAGGCCGTACCTCTTATGACGACTTCCGGCTGCGCGTTCTGAATCGGGCAGGGCTTCGCCGGTGCTGAGGGAAACTCCCGTGATCTTCCAGGATATTCTCCTGGAATCCTCGTACCGAAGCGTGGGCTTCGCCAGCAGGACTCTGTCGCAAAATTTTAACTAATGGTTCTTTTTAAGCTTCCGGAGAAATAGTCTCCTAAGCCGAACCAGAAAAGAGAGATCATAGAAAAGTTCACAGACCCTAAGGAAGAGGGAGAGTTCGAATTTTTCTCTGGGGAAAGGTGTGAAAAATGTGTAGAATGAGCCTCCTATTTATAGGCTCAAACCGTAACCGAATTGGAGAATTTTCCTCCCTAATTTCGAATTTCACATAATTAAATATAATTAATTATCTTAATCCAATGGTCCAGATTTAATCTCATCTAAATCCAATGGAAATAATTAATTAGGGATTTAATTAAATAAGAAATATTAGGATAAAATCAAAATCCAATCTTATCTTCTTATCTTTATAAAATTCGAATTATATATATATATATATATATATATATATATAAATTCGAATTATCATTATCTAGATCCAACGGTTGAGATAAATCTTTAAACCGATCTAATGGATCAAATTAGTTTAGGATAAAATCAAATATAAAAAGATTTATTAAAAAACAATTTCAAATTTATCCATAAACTATAATTCGAAAATATATATAAATATATATAATTAATTAATTTCCAATCCGACGGTAAAGATTAAATATTAGACCGATCTAACGGATATAATTAATTAACCAAATTCGAAAAATGAAACTTGGTCACCAAGTTATTAATTTCGAATCTATCAATATCCTAATCCAACGGTTGATATTAAATCATAACCGATCCAATAGATAATATTGATTTTAGGGATTTGCTAAAATACCAAAAAATTTGGTACTTATGCCGCAAATATGGAAAGACCAAATCATACCATTCGAATTTAGCTAGGGTTTCATATATCAAACCCTAATTCGAATTTACACATATAAATATATATTTTTATTTATTAATATAAATCTATTAATTATTAATAAGATATTAATAATTAAATCTAAATAATTAAATTATATTAATATTTCCTGATCTCAATATCACACATTAAAATGTCATGGTGCCACACCATCATTTAAATTCGTGACATGTGATTTAATTTCAAAGTTTATCGAACCGATCACAAACTTAGAAAATCCATAAATCACTAACCGTAAGTCGAAATGACTTGGTTCAAAAAGCAAAGTTGCTTAGAATTTAATTTCCAACAACATGGTGCTAATAGAAAATCTAAATTCTAACTTTATTTTATCAGTTAATTTCGTGTACCAAAATATGGTACTTTTGCCACGCTAACGATAAAACTATCTGACAACTGCCACAGACTTTTCAGTTTTATAAGTCAAGCCAAATGATTAAACATTATCCAGAATGTATTTTAATCACGTACGTATCATCCGTTACGGAGCTATCCTAGGGACCATGGACCCGTATCACTTAAGCTCCAACGAACTGCTAGTTGTTCGTCAAACCTCGAAGTGATTCTACTATAGACCCGAGGCTGCACTCTTTAGTGATACGGTATATATTATTCCCTTTATAACAGCAGGGTGTCCATTGATACAATCAAATTCGGGTTATTGATCTTTCACTTGTTGATCCACACATGAGCAGGCGATTTCTACCGTTATGCCCCTCATTGCATTTTCCTCCTTGACTCAGTCAGTAATATTATGAGTAACCCACTTATGGTTTCGATTCATAAGTTACGCACGGGTACCTCTCACTTCTCACCACTGACAATCAAGGGAATCATCATGACTCTGAAGAGAGCTGTGTGATGCCCATGTCTATGACCAAGCTACCCTTACTGCTGACTATCATGTTCCCAAAATAATAGTGTTGGGAACAGCGGTAATATTTCGTGTTGTTTAACGGTTAAATCAAAGAACAATCAAGCCAGCAGCTCGGACTCAAGATCACTCAGGACTTAGATCGAATATCCATTTGATCATCTACTAGTGACTCAACTCCAAGTTATCAGTGACGGTCTTATATGATAACTTCCGGAGTTTAAGTCAGGTCCAGTCCAGTATGAAGACACTTCATACTTAATGCACTTCTAGTGTCTGTGACACACACAAAATCCAGAATAGGATTGTCACTTAGTCACATTAATGACCTTATACGATTAATGGGCTCCCACCCAGTTAATGAGGTCGCGGACATTTTAAGTTCATTTATTATGATTATTACTTCTTCCTCACATTGACTCTGTTGTGATAATAATAACATAATTGCATCCTTCATGAACTAAGGAATCAAACATTCTATTCTACTCTACCAGAATCTATAATAAGATTAACATAATAAGTATCATCTTTATTCAACGACTTGTCATAATCTTTTACAAATGGATAAAATATCTTGTTTAAGGACACATATCTCCAACAATCTCCCACTTGTACTTAAAGAAGATGACCCATGTCTTTCAGACCCATATTCTCCAGATGCCTCTTGAATATTTTCTCTGGCAACGTCTTGGTGAATGGATCAGCCAGATTGTCTTCTGAAGCTATTTTCACAACCCTCACGTCGCCACGACGCACTATTTCTCTTATGAGATGGTATTTGCGTTCTATATGTTTTGCCTTGTTGTGATCTCTGGGCTCTTTAGAATTTGCAACCGCACCACTGTTGTCACAGTATAGTGTTTGGGGCCCATCTACATCTGGAACAACTCCCAGCTCTGTGTAGAAATTCTTGAGCCAAACTGATTCTTTGGCTGCCTCACAAGTTGCCACGTATTCAGCTTCCATTGTGGAATCTGCGATACAGGATTGCTTTACGCTTCTCCAGAATATCGCTCCACCAGCAAGGGTGTACACTGCTCCCGACGTCGATTTTCTCGCGTCTCTATCAGACATAAAGTCTGAATTAGTGTATCCTAGTGGATTCAGTTCTGATCCTGAAAACACCAACATATAGTCTCTCGTTCTCCGAAGATACTTGAGAATGTTCTTCACTGCAGTCTAGTGAGCCATACCTGGGTTGGATTGATATCTACTTACTATTCCCACAGCGTAACAGATGTCTGGTCTAGTACACTGCATAGCATACATCAGACTTCCCACTGCTGAAGCATAGGGTATTCGCCTCATCTCGTCTTGCTCTTCCGGAGAAGTTGGGCACTGTTTCCTGCTAAGGAACACTCCATGTCTGGTTGGTAAATTACCACCCTTGGAGTTTGCCATTGCAAAACGTTCAAGCACCTTATCAATGTAAGCTGCTTGAGATAAGGCCAGAAGCCTGTTGTTGCGATCCCTAAAAATACGGATCCCAATGACATAACTGGCTTCTCCCATGTCCTACATTTGGAACTGCATAGATAGCCACGCCTTCACGTCCGATAATTTCTTCACACTGTTTCCAATGAGAAGAATATCGTCGACGTACAGAACAAGAAAAATTTCCACGGTTTCGTCATTGAGCTTATAAATGCAGGCCTCAGTGACGTTTTCAATGAATCCATAGGTTTTGATGGTCTCATCAAACCTTATATTCCAGGATCTGGAAGCTTGCTTCAATCCATAAATGGATTTGAGAAGTCTGCAAACTTTCCCTTCTTGACCCTTCTGCACGAACCCTTCTGGTTGGTCCATATAGATGTTTTCGTCAATGTACCCGTTCAGGAAGGCGGTCTTGACGTCCATCTGCCAAATCTCGTAATTCAGACTACAGGTTATGGCCATGAGAATCCGGATGGAGTTATATTTAGCGACTGGAGCGAAGGTCTCATCGAAATCAATACATTCCCTCTGGGTAAAACCCTTTGCCACTAGTCTAGCCTAGAAGGTTTCAACCTTCCCGTCCTCTCCTCTCTTTCGCTTGTATACCAACTTACAGTCAATGGTTTTGAAACCATCCGGTAAGTCTACAAGTTCCCAGACTTCATTAGAATCCATTGATTCTATTTCTTGGTTCATGGCTGTTGGACATATGTGTCCTTAAACAAGATATTTTATCCATTTATAACAGATGTCTGGCCTAGTACACTGCATAGCGTACATCAGACTTCCCACTGCTGAAGCATAGGGTATTCACCTCATCACATCTTGCCCTTCCGGAGAAGTTGGGCACTGTTTCCTGCTAAGGAACACTCCATATCTGTAAGAATCGATTTTAAGGCCTTGTAAACTTCTTCCTTTTGCGCAAAAGATTTATGACTGACTCCGAAAGGCTAGACTAAATCAAATCTTATAAATTTGACTCTTGCACCTCATTTTCCAAACCCAGAAAGTGTTCAAAATGTTTTACAGTTCCAATATGCACCATTTCTTTATTATTAAGAGATGTCCCATTGACAGAAGAATCGCGTCTGCTTTGGGCAATGATAGCGTGAATAAACTTGTTATTTTGATTGATTTTATTAATAACACAAATGAAAAAGACTTTGAGCCGGTTATAACACATAAATACTCAACATTTTAATTTTTATGTATGATATAAATCAAAGTTTCTAATGCTCTTTTTTTTCATCAAAATTTCGTTCACTTAACTTGATTAGTGAGAATTTCAAAATGTGCCCCAGACTTAAGTGCATATTCTTCTTACATAGATTTAAGAAAATAAATAAAATTAAAAAATAAAGCAAAATAAAGACCATGAAAACTTTTATGCTAAAAAAACATTAGATTTATGTCATTACTAATAGCTTTGTTTTCTACATCTTAGGGTCTAACAAACCTACATATCTACTAACAAGAAAGAGGAAAACAAAAAAATAAAAATAAAATACATAAACATGGTTGATTTAAAATGGGTGAATTAGTGAAATAGCGTGATCCTTTTTTTTTTCTTATAAATAAATACCCATCAATTAAATTGTTTAACAAAACACCTATTTTGATAACTCTTGACAAAAATAACGTTCACATTCTATCTTCCTCTTTTTCTCACACTCCACGTTTTATCATATATCTTTATCTTTTATTATATTTATTTATATAATTTTTTTTCCTCATATAAAATTTTAAAACTCCAGTTGAGTTAGTACTAGAAAGCTTGACAAGAGATGAATTCAACAATAAGTGGGAAGATATGATTTTGAGGTGTTTTCAATTAATGAATTTTTTAAATTATATATTTTTTTTATTACATATAAGTAATTAAAATTACATATATGTAATTTTTTAAAGGTGATAGGAAACTTAAATCTATATAAATCTAGGTAACTTTTGTAGCTAAAGTTATATTATATATATATAATTTTAATTACTTATATGTAAATTAAAATTACATAATCGAAATTACATAATTACATATATGTAATTTTAGTCACTTATATGTAATCCAAATTTTTAATTTGATTTCATAGTACAATTACATAAAATAAATTGTTTAAAACCCAAATTCTTAATATAGTAAACATTTTAATTTAATTTCTTTTTAATATATGTAATCTTATTTACACTTATGTCATTTTGAAAAGTATATTACTTGAAAATATTTCAAAATCATATCTTCTCACCTAACATCGTATTCATCTTTTCACAAACTTTTTAAACATTTTAAACAGTAATGTTCATAAGTCAAACAGAGTTTTAATATTAAAGTTATGAATTTTTGATTTTTTTTTTCAAAAAATATATAAAATTATATAATAGAAAATGATAAAAACTTTTAATGTGGAGAAAAAGAGAAAGAAAAACGGTATTGAAGGGGAAAAAATGATTAATGGTAAATAACGGTAAAAATACATAAATTTTGGTCAACGTTCCTGCTGTGTGTCCAAACTCAAAAAGTGATGGCAAAACTGCTCAAACTGCGTTGACCGTGACAATTGGAAGAAATTGTTAAGTATAAAACTCAATTGGTAAGATAACTGTTGATGCAGAAAAATGCCTCAAACACTCAGCGACCCAATTGCTCGTGTTGGGCCGGGCCCAATGTCGTCTTGTTGACTTTTGTGACTTTCGGGCTTGGGCTCCTGGACTTTCGAGTCAAACGGACCCTCCACTGACTCAGGACCAGAAATCTGTGGCAAACACCACTACTTGTCGTTAAAGGGTCAGGGCTTGGCCTGGCCCGGATTACAGGTTCGGGACGCCAAAAACGGATTTCTGACCACTACGTAGGGGGGATCACAGTATCGACTTTCCAGTAAACCCTGGTGGACCAGACCCTCGATCGGCGTCACGGGTACAGATCCGGGTCCTACGGTCTATTCGCTGAGTCAGTATATTTGTCGGAGATACAAGACTGAGGAATAGAACGAGCACCTCACGGATCTAGAACCTTGGCAAGGAGGGTCTTAGATCGTGCCATGGGGTTTTACCCCCTGATTCACCTCCGACGCTCAACATTAGTGGGATATTTGACTGGGAAACGATTTGAGAGGGTCTAGAGAGAGTTTAGAGCGAGTTTCAAGGGGTTGGAATGAGTTACCGTTGTGGTGAAAGTGAGCGTCTATTTATAATGAAGCTCGGGGATTAAAACGTGAATAACTATTACTCTAGGTGGTCCCCGGGTAAAAATTATATAGTTTTTTAGGTCCTCGGGACGTGGCCGAACCAACGCCGCAAACGGCGCCTCAATCCGACGTCGGACGCGCCCTTACGCGCGGAAACAGTGTTGGTGGCGCGTTGCCCATGCGCGTGGAGCCAGGGCTTGCGTCAGCGCCTGCGTGGCGTGTTTTGATTCGCTCGCTGTGGGCCCGGGTGATTCTGCTCGTCCAGGGGGGAGGCGACACGTAGAGGGGTCAACTTGACCTTTGGTGGCCCTGCAGCGCCGCTGCCACGTGGCGGTTGGCCTTTGGGGGCCAATGGGGCCCACCCGTGTTGCCCCCGGTGTCCCCCGAAGGCCCTGTGCGCATCCCGGTGCCGTTTTCCGCAAATTTTATATCATTTTTGGGTGTTTTGATATTTTTGGGATCATCCGGACACTTTGTTTTTCGAAAACGGACTTCCGTTGAATATTTTGGGCGAAATGAATTATAATTAATAAAAGATAAATTAATTTAAATAATTTATCTTTCAATAATTAAGAAAGACCAATTACATAAAATACCCGTAACAATAACTATAAAACTAATAATAATATTGTTTTTATCAACAAATTTAGCTTATACAAGTACATTAAGAAATCGATTGATATTTTGACTAACTTTTGTGTTATTTCATGTATTTGGAATTCAAGTAATTATCACTAATCAAGTAAAGGAAAAAAAAAATTAGAAAAATAAAAATGAAAAGGTTTGGTATTTTCGCTGTTAAGTGCCACGTGGCGTGCCATATGGAAAAGGCCTAACGGCCACGTGGAGGCAGTTAACGATTTTGTGCAATTGTCATGGTCAACGCAGTTTGGGTACTTTGCCGTCACTTTTTTAGTTTAGATACACGGCTGGCACGTTGACCAAAATTTTAGTATTTTTACCGTTATTTAAAAGAATAATGAAACAATGAGTATTTTAATAAAAAAAATTGCACATAAATAATTATTTTATTAATTTCTCTCTATAAAATTAATAAAATTTGCAAACTAGTTCAATAAATACCTATTTTATCGTCTTAAAAAATGGCCAGATTCAATTCCTCTAAAAATATGAGTCCCATCCCATTATCACTTACCTTCGCATTATTATTGATATTGACAACTGACAAGAAAGAAGGGAGGTGGTTCTCTTCTCGCACCCACTGAATTCTTAGCCTTTAATGCATACCCAAAAAATCTCGTTTCTTATTCTGAATCTAATTTATGTAAAGATAATTGGAAAAACACGAAGAGATCGTCTAATTTATTGGACAGCAAAAAATGTCCAAAGAAAGTAACGAAATATCTAAATATAAAGTTATAAACTATGAGATAAAAAAGAAAAAAAAAAAGAAGAAGATGCTTCTTCGCTAAAAAAAAAAAAAAATCAATAAATGGATTAGAATTTGGATAAATTAATAAACTCGATTAATTTAAATATTTTGCATGGTCGGTACCCTTCGAGAACACCGTGCTAAATGTTGGAAATTTCTTCAAGGTCGAAAACGTCACGGCTTGAATCGTGCATATGATTACTTTCCTAATAATGTTTCGAGCACTCAAAAATGTCATCGAGTCTGCTTGCAAGAACACCCAGGGTCAGACAAGCCTTTGGCCGGGAAATCGCAAGACGAAGCGAATTTCCGACCGTAAGCCAGAACGCGTTTCTGGAAGTGTTTTTCATAGAGTAGAATACATGATACATAGAGCAATTAACGTTTCTGTTTCAGAAAACAAAAATAAAAAGACCCAAAAACAGTTACACGTTGTGAAGGTAGCGACCCTTCACAAGTGGCAGTTATTGGTCTGAAAACGGAAAACGAGAAAACGGTCAGAAACCGCCCAATACGCCGCTCGCCCGATGCCACGTGCTTAAGTGCCTCAAGTGCGCCTACAAGACGCCACTAGCGCCTCTACGCCAACGCACCTGACCCCGAGCCCGAGCCGGACCGGCGAGGGCGGCGTTGCTAAAGCGTGAGGTGGCATGGTCTCGCCACCTCGCCTCCACACGGCACTCATGTGGCATACTTATCACTATGCCACATGTTGAGCTCACTTCACTATTGTTTTCCTTATATATTGCACAAACTCTTTGTAATTAATCAATGTGGGACTTTTCACATTCCCACATTTACTCTCCACTCAACACATTATACTAGCTTATTTATTAGAACATTTATTGGTCATTTATTATTAATAAATTCCAACACTAAATTGATAATTCGACATATGTATTTAATAATAGTCTTTAAGGAAAATTCACAGGTCTAACACTCTCACATTACATATATATATATATTAAAATTATAAATAAAGTCAATAATGTTTCATAATTAAATGTGATGTCATTATAAATAAAACTAATATTTCATTTAATTCGTATATAAATCTAAAGCTATTTATATATTTTTTAATATATGAATTATTTTTTCTTCTTCTAGAATCCCTAGAGTCGTTTAAGAATTTGGTAGAAACAAAACATATGTTAGACGAATTTATTGAAAAAGATGTTGTCAATCTTATTAGTAATTGGACGTATCTATTAATACTCTTAGTTTAAAGTGTGTGTACATGGATAGATGATTTTAATTTTATTGGTATCTTCTATACTAATACAATTTTTTTTAAATACAAAACAAGCAATCTCAAATCCCAACTAAATGGATACTCATGATTTATTAGATAGAGTTAATACATTTATAAATTAACAAAAGTTTTTGATACATCCCAACTAGATTCTACTCACGTTATTAATATGCATATTAAATACTAATGTACAATCTATCGTTAATGTTACGGGTGTTTTACGGAATTAATTTTTGTAAATTAATAAAAAAAAAGTTTTTTAATTAACGTTTTCTTCTATTGATTAATGTTCAATTTCAAGCAAAATAATAACCGGAGATCCGTTTTTGCAAAACAAACTATCCAGATCTTCCTAAAAATATCGAGATACTCAAAAAAGTCATAAAGTTTGTAAAAATTGGCCTCGGGACACTTTCGGGACCAAAAATTGGACCCGGAAGCACCCCGAGCGGGCCCCATGGGCCCACACGCGCCTCCACACGCTGCCACATGTCACCTGCAGCCTCCACGCGTCACACGCGCCCACTTGGTGGCTGACGTCAGCAGAGTGGGGCGCAAGTTTTGCCAGAGTACGCCGCACGAAACCCGCACGTGAGGGTGCTTGAGAGCTCCGATGGGGATGAAACTTGCGCCATCGGTTTTGCCACATCTCGGGGAGTAAAAAAACTATATAATTTTACTCGGGGGGCTTCCTGGAGTAATATATAATCGCGTTTGAACCCCTGGACCCTCCTATAAATAGAACATCGGTTTTCTCAAATCGATAAGCCATTCCAACTCGAATTCCTTTCTCCTAAGCTCACCCTTAGAGCTCTCCTACTCCTTCTGAACACCTCCCCCCTCGGGTATTTGCCCAATTTTGAGCATCGGAGGTGAATCAGGGGGTAGCCCCCTTGATTCTCCCTGACCTCGGGTGTTTTTTTGCCCAGGTTATGAGCGCGAGGAGTACGACTAGAGCAGAAGCTCTGGAGAAATTCCCGGCACAGTTTATGACTCCCCCCGCTAGGTTCTGTTCTATGTGGTGCTCGTGCTATCTCCCAGTCCATTATCTCTAGCAGATATGCCGACTTCGCGGATAGACCGAGGACCCCGTATCAGAACCCAGAATGCGGACCGAGGGGTTCGACCGCCGGAGATTATCTGAGGATCCGGACCACAGAGGAAGCAACTAGGGCGGAAGCTCTGAACAAGGTCCTGACACTACTGCACGATCCTTCCTGTCTAGATTCCGATTTACGGGACACGTGTTACCGTCCCCCGGTCTGTACTAACTTTGCGGACCGGCTGTGGACCCGGATCGACCTTAGGAATTCAGGCGGAGGGGTCTCGTCTGTCAGGGTTCACATCGGGATCTTACCGAGATCCACTCTACGTGGAGACCACGTCCCTAGTGCCATCCCCTGTCTGTAACCCAGCTCAGTATGCTACTGGCGACGAGGTTACAGGCAACGGACAGAGCCCGAATCTCTGGTCCACTGACAGTGGAGGGTCCGTTTGACCTGAAGTGCGAAGGGGTCAACGCCCTATAGCCCACTCAAAGTCAACACACGACGTTGGGCCCGGCTCATACCATGCTACTGGGCCGCTCGAAAGTTTGATCTAAATATCAGTATCAACAGTTAATATTTTTTTTTAATGGGGTGGCGCTATCGGCCAAGATTACAATGCACTCTTGTATTACTAAATATATTCGGGTTAAGAAAAGGTTATACTTTGGCCAAGTTTACATATGTAAAGGGGGCAAGGATTTGTTTCCCATGGGGTTTGAACCCGTGACCTCTTGAATAAGTATATAGTGGAGTTACCACTAGGCCAAGCAAGCTTGGTTCTATAGTTAATACTTAATCGTTAATACATCCAACTTGATTGAATTCACCTAATTAAATTACGAAGGTATGTCGTTAGAAAAGAAAATAATTGCGTTAATGTACCTAATTTTTTTTAACCAACTGAGGCGTCAGGGATCATAAAATATAGTTGCAGAAGTACCTAGAGTAAACAAATATGAAGTAACATGTTTTTTCGTCTATTTTTTCGTCGACGTTAGTCATTTTTCTTAGCATAGTGCTATTAAAATATAATATCTTGAAGGGTTGCCACTTGTCAAGCCCTTAATATCGGCATATGTTCCAGTTCTTTTGCAAACATATGGCTTATGTTCCTTTTTTTTCGCAGCATATATTTCATGTCGTAAAAAGTACTCAAAGTCAACCTTCATTAATACTTCCGTCTATGTTCGTTAGTTTTTGCCACGTGTCATGTACACCTCGACATGTTGGAAATTGGATCTAGCTATGATACCAATTGTTGGTAATTGGATCTGTACGATACCAATTTTCTGGGGATCACGTCTCGGATCCCGTGAATATTATCACAAAATATACCGTCGAACGGTCCGGGTAACATTTAAAAAATTATTTTAAGCGGAAAACATGTTAACCGAGCAACGGTCCGAACATTAGATAATAACCATATTACAAGATCTGATAAATATTAGGTAATTTAATATTCATAAATCATTATTAATAATCTAGTCTATAGGAAATAAAAAGAAACAGTAAATGGTCGCATTTATTAACCCAATGCATAAGGCCGTACCTCAGTTGTCGACTTCCGGCTACGCGTTCTGAACTTGGCAGGGCTCCGCCGGTACTGAGGGAAACACCCGTGATCTTCCGGGATATTCTCCTGGATTCCTCGTACCGAAGCGTGTCCGTTGCTAACTTTAACTTATGGTTCTTTTTAAGATTCCGGAGAACTAAGTCTCTTAAGCCGAACCAGAGAGAGAGGTCAGAGGAAAAATTCGCAGACCCTTAAGAAGAGGGAGAGTTCGAATTTTTCTCTGGGGAAATGTGTGAAAAATGTGTAGAATGAGCTCCCTATTTACAGGCTCAGACTGTAACCAAATTGGAGAAATTCCCTCCCTAATTTTTGAATTCTTTATATTAAATATAATTAATTATTTCAATCCAATGGTCTAGATTTAATCTTATCTAAATCCAAGGGATATAATTAATAAGTGATTTAATTAAATAAGAAAGACTTGGTAAAATAAAAAACCAATCTTATCCACTTATTTAATAATTCAAATATATATATATATATATATATATATATAATGAATTTTGAATTTTAACTATCTAAATCCAAAGGTTAAGATAAATCTTAAACCAATCTAACAGATCAAATTTATTCAGGATAAAATCAAATACCTAAAGACTTGGTAAAAGCCCTAATTCCATTTTATCCTAAACTTGAATTCGAAAATTATATTATATATATATATAATTAATTTCCAATCTGACGGTAAAGATTAAATCTTAAACCGATCTAACGAATAAAATTAATTAACCATATTCGAAAAACCCTAAGCTTCGTCACCAAGCTATTAATTTCGAATTATAGATAGGGTCAAAATCAATTATCTTAATCCAACGGTTGATATTAAATTCTAACCGATCCAATGGATTAAATTGATTTTAGGGTTTTGCTAAAATACCAAAACTGTAGGTACTTTTGCCGCAAATATCAAAACTTCAAACCAAGTAAAAAACGTGTGGAGTAGTTCCACTTTCCTTGGTAGCCCAAATCGATTTACACATTATTAATATATATAAATATATATTATTTATTATTAATATAAATTTATTAATTATTAATTAATTATTAATAAGATATTAATAATTAAATTATATTAATATCCTCTGATCTTAATATCACACATTCAAATGTCATGGTGCCACACGATCATTTAAATTTGCACATTTGATTTAATTTCATAGTTTACCGAAACGATCACAAACTTAGAAATTCTCTAAATCACAAACCATACGTCGAAACAACTCGGTTTAAAAAAGCAAAGTCTCTTAGAATTTAATTTCCAACAACTTTCATGTTGACAGAAATTCCAAATTCTACTTTCTTTTGTCAGTTAATTTCGGTTACCAAGATATGGTACTTTTGCCACGCTACTGATAAAACTATCTGATGTCTGTCGCAGGCTTCAGTTTTATAAGTCTTGCCAAATGATTAAACATCTCAAAATGTTCCTATCACATACGTATCATCTGTTACGAAGCTATCATGGGGACCATGGACCCGTACCACTTAAGCTCCAACGAACTGCTAGGGTGTTCGTCAAACCTCGGTGTAATTCCACTATAAACCCGAGGCTTCACTCTTTAGTGATACAATATATATTATTCCCTTTATTACAGCAGAGTGTCTATTGATACAATCAAATTCGGGTTATTGATCTTTAACTTGATGATCCACACATGAGCATGCAGTTTTTACTGTTTTGCCCTTCATTGCATTTTCATCCTTGACGCAGTCAGTAATATCATGAGTAACCCAGTTATGGTTTTGATTCATAAGTTGCGCACAGGTACCTCTTATATCTCACCACTGACAATCAAGGGAATCATCATGACTCTGAAGAGAGCTGTGTGATGCCCATGTCTATGACCAAGCTACCCTTACTGCTGACTATCATGTTCCCAAAATAATAGTGTTGGGAACAACGGTAATATATTGTGCTTGTTAACGGTTAAATCAAAGAACAATCAAGCCAGCAGCTCAAACTCAAGATCACTCATGACTTAGATCGAATATCCATTTGATCATCTACCAGCTCCAAGTTATCAGTGACGGTCTTATATGATATGTTCCAGAGTTTAAGTCACGTCTAGTCCAATATGAATACACTTCATAGTTAATGCACTTCTAGTGAGTGTGACACACACTTAGTCACATTAATGACCTTATACGATTGATGGGCTTCCACCCAATTAATCAGGTCACGGACATTTTAAGTTCACTTATTATGATTATTAATTCTTCCTCACATTGACTCTGTTGTGATAATAATAACATAATTGCATCCTTTGTGAATTAAGGAACAAACATTCTATTTTACTCTACCAGAAACTATAATAAGATTAACATAATAAGAACCATCTTTTATTCAACGACTTGTCATAATCTTTTACAAATGGATAAAAACAGCTTGTTTAAGGACACATGTCCAACAATCTCCCACTTGTACTTAAAGAAGATGACCCATGTCTTTCAGACCCATATTCTCTAGATGCCTCCTGAATATTTTCTCTGGCAACGTCTTGGTGAATGGATCAGCCAGATTGTCTTCCGAAGTTATTTTCACAACCTTTACGTCGCCACGACGCACTATCTCTCTTATGAGATGGTATTTACATTCTATATGTTTCGCCTTGTTATGGTCTCTGGGCTCTTTAGAATTTGCCACTGCACCACTGTTGTCACAGTATAGCGTTTGGGGGCCATCTACATCTTCATCAATCGGTTCAAGCAGAGCCTGAGATGCGTTGGACGCTCTCCTTAAAGCTTGATTCACATCCTCTACGTGCTTGTGGTTCTTTAGGCGATTAGCTTCCCATGATATAACGAGACAACCCCAAACTTTGTAGCATTTCGAAGTCTGTTGGCGAACTGAAACTCCTTGAGCTTCGTTACCCAAAGACTCACGACATAAAACGATGGGAACCATAAAAGATTGAATTTGCGGAGTGAAAAACGAGAAGAAAATTCATAATATCTAGAGAGTTTTCGGTACTTGGTTTTGCAGGGTTTTTCGAATGGGTTCGAGGTCGCCGTCCATTTATAGAAACCGAAGGGATACAATTAATAATGGGTTCGAGGTCATCGTTAATAATGAATTGCAATTAATTCGAAACGTAATAAATTGAAATCAATTTCCGTAACACTCATAATTAATATCATTGTTTTACGTAATGTTTGAACATTGTAACAAGATTCCGGTAATTGAAGAAAGCGTTCATCTCGAGTGTTTGACGTTTTGACCCACTTGATGTTATCTCAGTTTTATTTTAAATACATTTTTTACCAACACTTCCGACAACGATGGCTTTCCTCTAGTCCTTATTCATGGCGATCCCGACCTCGGTCTACTAGAACCTCCTTCGTGTCTTCTGTGTTTTTACCTAATGCCGATGCTCCTCGGCACCGAACTCTCCTATGGCGGAAGCTCGCGGGTGTCGAGGAGAAACGGAGCTTTGTGGCAATTCGATTGGTTGGTGCGTTGGTTAGGGTTTGTAATTGGGGATCTGAGAGCTTGTTTTAAGCTGAGATCAGGGCTTCCACGGAAAAAGAGGGTTTTGGGATTGGGAAGAAAAATATGTTCTAAACTGATGAGAGAAGGGAGATTTAAAGAAAAAAAAAAGAGTAATTTTACCGCCTATAATAATTAGTATTATCTAAAAATGGTACAGTTGCCATCTAAAAAAAATGGTATTAAAAAATAAAAAAATAAAAAAATTAGTATTTTTTTAAAAATATTATTAAAAGATTATAAGTCGAAAAGAATAGGAACATAAGTTGGATTTTTGCAAAAGAACGAGACTATATGTCGGTATACGGACGTGACACGTGGCAAAAACTAACGGACATAAACAGAAGTATTAACAGATGTTGACTTTGAGTACGTTTTAAGACTTATGAAATATATGCCGTGAAAAAAAAACGGGAACATATGCCGGTAATAAACCTATCTTAAATACACATTCATGTGCCCATCCAACTACTTAGCATATTATCTTATTTGAATTTGATGAAAAAATTGAATACTTTTGCCGCAAAATCTTGTATTTAAATTTGTGTAAATTAATTTAATTAACATATGGTATTCTTACCGTAATAAATGTGTGTAATTAGAGCTGAAAAGTGAATAACACAGGCGTTGACACGTGTCCATTAACGGCAAGCCATGTTAAAATAGACTCATACGATAAACAACAGTTGACCTGTTATTTTACTTTTTTTTTTTTACTTTATGCTGCATTAAAATAATTAGTTTTTGAAAGAGAAAATGACGGCATAAGTATCCAAAGTTTTAGAAAAGTTGAATTAAATTCTCATTATTTTTTTTGGGTGACGAAAGTTGTCCAACTCTTATTTTGTGTTTTCCGTCATGTTTTCGCCCCGAATCGCAGTACGTGTCACATTTTTAAACCCATTAAATATACAATTTTTAATTAAAAAATTAAACTAATATATCAATAATAAACAATATTATATTTAATGGGTTTAAAAACGTGACACGTAGTGAGGTTCTGGAGGAAAATATGACGGAATACACAATATAAGAGTTTGACAACTTTCGCCACCTAAAAAAAAAAAGAGAACTTAATATCAATTTTCAAAAACTTGAGATACTTATGGGACGGTTTTCCTTTTTTGAAAACATATGCCGTTATTATATCTTTTATTTGAAAAAGAAGGAGACAAGAGATCGAGGTTACGTGGCGGTTCCTGAGTGGATGATCGGCTGAACGGGATAACATCCACTCCTTGCACTACCGACGCTTGTGTAGTGGGGCTCTGCTTATTATAATGCCTATTTAGAGGCTGCCACTGCACAAGCACAACCCATTTTATCCTCGCCGGAGCCATGAGAGCCACACGGAGGAGTGTAGCCATCGCGGCCGTGCTTGTTCTGCTGATCGCCTCGGCTGCCGCCACGCCACTCGAAAGCAGCAACATGTCCGCCGTCCTCGGGGGCGGCCTCGATGCGGAGCTAGAGTTCCTCATGCCCTCCGAGATCAGCCAAAGAATTCTGGGCAAGCTGGGTGGCTACACCAAAAATGCACTGATAAAGAACAAGGCAACGGGCGACGCCGGATGCGACCGAAACACGGGAAAAACATGTTTGGCCGGCAAAAACAAAAAATACTTTAACAACCGCTGTGCCGTGCTCACGCGCGACTGCCATTAATAGTAAGAACAGTCGCTTGGCGGTGATGATAATCTACTGTCGTGTGTTTTTGCCTATCTACTTTATTATTATGTATGTCATGGAAATCGAAGAAGAACGGACACTTTATGCCATTTTTTTTTCCTCGTGACTATCTCCCGTTGCCAATTGGATTTAAATACATTGTTTGGATGAAATTCTGACTTTAATTAGTTAAGTTTTAGAGATTTATGTTTGGAAACCAATCAAACCGTGCCATGGCCACAGGGAAGTGCTGTGGTGTCTCATGGCCGGGAAAAGCCTGTCGTGGTCAGTAGGTAAGGCCGTCGGCAATTGCCAAGAATCTAATTTCAGGTCTCTTCAATTTCCTACGCAGGTGATTTGGGCAAGCTACTTTCCCGTGTTTTTACTTTTTTTAGTGATGTAAGTAAAGTTCAAATGCTCGCAAACGGCAAGCACAAGGGTGTATTGTGACTTGTGAGCACAATGGGTAGACCGATGAGGAAAAACGCAACCGATCGGTAGACCACAAAACCGATGGATAAACCACAATCCCCGTCGAACTTCCCTCGTGTTGGCTAAGTTCTTATCCCGGCGAGGGCCTTGATCACATGGCGAAGGCCTCCATTGACTCGTCGAACAACTTCTCTTTATCGAGGCTAAGACTCTTCTTCTAGAACGATCTCAGCTCTTATTCAAGTCCTTCCTCCTCTAGGAGTGGACGAATTTTTAGAGAGAGAAAGCTAAAGAGAGAAGCTCTGGAGCAAGCTGTGAGTGAGTGTAGAAATGAGGGCAGGAAGACTCCTATTTATAGGAAAGCCAATTCCCTGAAACTGCACCTCTTGGGGTCTGCGAATTTCCCTCTTGCAATAGGGGGGTCGTCGAGGCCCCTTGCCCTGCAAAACAGGTTGTCAGTGCTTCTTGATTCGTCTTTGATGTCTTCCGGTTGTCCGCGAGTCCGTATGTTGAGTCCGGGGGAATCCGGAGGATTTCCCGGAGATCTTCGTGGTCTCGGATCTCCTCGTCGTGTGGAATAATTACAAGTTATGCCCTCGTCAAGTTATGACGAGGGGACTTGTCGCCTCGTCGGCTTGTCGCCTCTTTGACGCCGGAGGAGTCAGCCAAAAAGAAAGACCACCAAGATACCAATGTCTTAGTTCGTCGGCCCCAGGTCTTTGGCTTTGGTGATTGGCCTTGACTTTTCTTAATGGGCTTTGACTTTTGCCAAAATGGGCCCAATTTTTATATGTTATGAAAAATGCACATAACACTAATAATAATAGTATTTATAAATATTAGGGAGATGTATATTTTTTTTTATAAATAAATTTAATTGAAATATTTATAAACTTTTGGAGTTTATGTAGGGTTCTTATCCATATTTTTCTGCGGTTTTTAGAGTTTTATAAGGTTTGCGTGCAGTTCATTTACAGTTTTTAGTAAAACAATAATTGAGTTTGTCGATTTTATACAGCATATCTGCGATTTGCCGCAACATATCCCGATCTTTAAAACTCTTGATCAAAATACTAGTAGAAGCAACGCAGATCATCTTCATTAAGGCTCATAATTTTTCTGTATAAAAATCAATGTTGAGGGCGATTTTCACCTCCCTCTTCCAGTCACAAAAATAATCACAAAGAACAAGTTAACAACAATGATCAGTGAATATCTTTGATTTATTATGTTTCCGACAAGAGCTCGGTTCTTTTTCGTTGAATAGCTGGACAGTTGAGGGATCAAGTACAAAGAACTTTCTCTATTCCTTAAGCCTTTCTCTTACAGGACTTTCTCTCTTTTCTCTCTCTGGTTTTTTTTTTTTTTTTTTTTTCCGAACCTTTATAAACGAGGCTTAACTTGCCTTTTATAGAGTTTACATTTGCCCTCTCAAGTCTTTCCCGCCCTTTGTCGCATCCAATCGCTAGCTTCTCTAGGAGTGATTCGAGGAAAGCCTGGTTAGCCCATGCTTTACGTCATTCTAGAGCAGTTGGCCAGAGTGGGTAGGTGGGCATCATTAAATGCACATATCGTCAGTGGTCATTCGGCTCTGCACGCTTCGTCGTCGATGCCTCTCGTCGAGTGGGTAGGTAGACATCATTAAATGCACATCTCGTCAGTGGTCATTCGGCTCTGCGCGCTTCGTCTTCGATGCCTCTACCATAGTCAGACTTCCTCGCGGGTCAAACCTCCTCGAGGATGTTCCTTCGTTGACCGATGGTCAACGAAGCTCCTCGCCTTCCTCTTACGTCATTTATGGGACAAAACGACACGAGTTGTGCTGAGGATGAATTTGACCAAATCCGACCTTAACAATCAACAATAAGGTAATATCTGAATTAAGAATTCCGCAAAACTTTATTCCAGCTTGATATTTAATTTATCTTATTTTACAGTGAAATAAATTAGTAATATTTATTACAGCTTGGTGTCCTGAAACTGAAAACAAAATCAACGAGTAAAGTTCAATAACCATAGATATTCATTCACTCATGACCGAATATATAGCTGATTTATATAAAGTATCACTAAAAATAAACACAACTTGTGCAAGAGGCTTTCATAATTTCAGTTGTGCTGTAGCCTGTAAGGACGTCTCGGGTTTAATCAATCCAGCTGGAAGACACTGAATATATAATAATAATTGAAGCCCACTTCAATCATTTTAGTGTACTATTTTCTTAAATATTAATTAAAGTATATATTATATATATAATTATTTTCAAACAAAGCTAATCTCCGGTGATTTTAATGATATTAGATTGGGTAAACTGCGGCTAATGTACCCAATGTTTTATTTTCTGCAGATTATGTACACAATATTTTATTTCGACGGCTAATGTACCCAATGTTTACTCTGTTAGATTTTTGCTAACTTTTCGTCCATTCTCTGTTACAGTCGCCACGTCAGCTTTCCGGTAACACCTGTCTTTTCCACGTCATTTGCTGAAAAATAAATGCTAAATGTATATCAAATTCGAGGGCTGAGATTGAAGCATTATTTCAAATCGATGGTTGAGATTTAACACATAATAATTAAAATAAAAAAATAAAAAAACCCTAATTTAGCCCTAACTGTATCGACATTCTCTCTACACTCCCGACGAGTTCCGATTCACAACCAACTCTGCACTCTTCGCTGTCGATTCTCAGCCCTAAATCGTGGAAGATTGCTTCGCTTATTGGCGTCGATGGAGGCTGATCCTCCTCCTCCATTGAAGGACCCCCAGATACCAGTTTTGTGACGACTTCTTCTTCGCACGCCAGTGTACAACTTTTTTTTTTTTTTTTTGGTAAAACCCGTATCCTTAAAAGCTTCTCGGTTTATGGTATCCTTTCTTCATGATATTTTTTGGCTATTTGAATGTGTAGAGCGTTTTTTGTTTTGGGTTTGAATATAGGGTTCGAGAAGAAAATTCCTCTTTTGAGTATTGATAACAGAGTTTATATATGCTTGTTTGAAATCAACGAAGGCTTTAATATATTCCCTGTTTGGAATCTGTACGTAGGTAGGTGAGATTATTGAATACATTTTTATTTTGTCTTTTTCTGATAAAGTTCTAATTTTGATTCTGTTGGTCCTATTGTCGAAAGTTGTCATTGTGGATTCACATGGTGTTGTCTGTTTGTCTTTATTGGTATGTACATGATGGTGTTGGTTCACATGGTATGGTAACAATTGAATATGGTTATTTTATTTCTGATTGCATACATTTTTTATTAGGGTTTAATAAGCTCATTTTTTAGTAAGCTGATTTGGTCATTAACTTTGAACGTGTCTGTACATAAACCTTGTGTTGACTATGCAGAAGATATTCCATGGTGGGAGCAATTGGACACTGACGAAATCGAAGACGAAGCCCAATACGAGGCCCAAGATGGACACGTCCATGTGGCCGAAGACGGAGAGGAAACTTCTTCGTTAGATCGTACTCCAAGTCCTTGGTGGATAACGCCGGCACTAGGATTTGACATGGAGAGGATTGGTGGAGGGGGACCTTGTAATAGATTATCTATGACCGAATTTAATGATTGGATAAACAAATATTGATTGTTAGACCTCAAATTTGAAAGTAAAGTAGTAAACAAGAGCACCAATGATTAGCTAGAAATTAGGCTAAATTGAATAGAGTCTTGATTAACAATAAGTTTCCTTCGTAATTCAAAAATGTTAAAATATGTTTATTGAACAGCAACACGTCTAACTAAGGTTCAACTTACCGAATTTACCGATAAATCGCTTGCCGTTTTCGACGGATTAATCGATAGCTTACCGATTAACCGATGGAAAACTTATAATACTGTAGCTTACCGATTACCGATACTTTTTCGATGATTATCGACACTTTTTGATACTTTTCGACGGAAAACTTATAAAATATTTTTATAATATCATACCTCAAAACATATGTAAATAAAGTCATACACACACATATAATTTCATCACAAGTCTCCAATCTAAAACACTAATAAAACATAGTCTCACAAATCTCAACTATCAAACACATAGTCTAAAAACTCACACACATAATGGATAGATAAAACTCAGAGTCTCAGACCAACTTCTCCGACCTCAGAAAAACGACGATTTCCTGTGGGCTTCCATAACATCGCTGGCACCACTTGCTTCTAGATGCATCTTCAGATATTTGTTCCAAAACAAGCCATGCACGTTCGAAGTGCATACGATCTCCTGCGCGACATTTTTGTTCTTATTGGTGCTGGCCAAATTTTGTTTCTTTCCTGTGATTCCGTGACATCTGATCTCCTTCCCGCAGTAATTGCACTTGAAGCCCGAGTTGTTGCTCGGATCCCCATATGGAGTGAAATGCTCCCTCGCAACGTTGTCTTTACTCATCTTTAACCTAAATAACAAGAAGAATAATGAGAATAGTTAAAAGCAACAAGACAAATGGCAAAAATAGGTACTTTTGCCGTAAAATATAATTTGTCTCAAATATGAAATTAAATTGCACCAAAATCTCAAATTATTACAGGAATAAATATTTAATGAAAGCTAACAGCAAGAAAAGTCAATTTATTACCTCAAAAATTAGAAAATATAAACTTTGAAGACTTTTGCCGTAATTAAGAGCTTATCCGAATTAAACTCAAACCGGAAATTAAATTGCACCAAAATCTCACACTATTATAGGAATAATTATTTAATGAAAGCTAAAAGCATGAAAAGTCACGAGATTACCTTTGAAATGAAAAAAGATAAACTTAAAGACTTTTGCCACAATTATAAGAATAGCCTAATTATCGTCGAATATGAAAATAAATTACACCAAAATATCAGATTATTATTCCAAAAAATATTCAATCAATGAAAACACTAAAAAAAAAAATGAGTAGATTACCTGACAAATAAAAAAGATCAAATTAGAATACTTTTCCCGCAATTATGAGAAAATCGGATTTAAACTTAAATTTGTAAAAAAAAAAAATTACCAAAATCAGAGATTAATATTTCAATAACTTATTAATGAAGGAGAAACATAAAAAATTGATTAAATTACTTCAAAAATTAAAAAAAATGTGAATTTCTATACTTTTACATAAAAAACCCAAAAAATAAATAAAAAATATTGTAATCTTGAAACTCATATTTCTTACTAACTACAATCTTTTAAAGCCTATACAAACATTAAATCATCAAAAAATATCTATGTTTTTTTATCAAATTTCAAAATTCAAAACTTTGTATACTTTTGCCTAACAAGCATAAAAATCCGAATTTCCTCTAAATCTAACAAAATAATTACAAACTAAGTCATCAAAACAAGTTTTCATCAAGATATATTCATAAGAAGGCAAAAAAAAAAAAATCAAAATCACAAATGTACCAATCTTTACCCATTTTTAAACATAAATAATATGAGAAACTAACTCTTAAGTTTTGAACTCATGCAAATCTTCTCAAAATTGTGAAAATGAGTAAATATCAAAGAACAAATGCATGATTCATATAGATCTATCATTATAAGTCATAAATCTACCAAAAAGTTCAAAATCATTCGAAGAAATTTGGTGAAAAATGCCTAAATCAAAACTTTACAAACTTTTACCTCTTACCGATTAATCAATGAAAATCAGAGAAAGAATCGAAAAAAGAAGAACTTTCCAGTTCGATAATCGCCGAAAGCTACCAGATTTGGCGTGAGGGTGGCGAAAAAGGGCAAGAAGCTAGGGTTTGGGCGAGAATCGGCGAAAATCGAGTATTTATACTCCTTTTTTGATTTTTTTAATTTGACCGAATAATACCTTAATTTTACACTGAGAAAAATGAAAATCTCTTGGAAAAAAGCTTACCGATTATCGCCGAAAACCTTACAAAACGATAATTAGTGTGATCGAATATTTACCGGTAAGACCGAAAATCGCACCTTGCGTCTAACTATGCGTCAATATTACTGCATCTTAGACCATACTTAGGGAGATACGCTTCTGCTCCTTTCAGTTTCCAAAATACGTGGACGTCACATACCGGGTTCGTGGACATGGTTAAAACCAAGGTTCAAAATGTCATTTTTGCCGATAAATCGGTTGCTGTTTTCGAGGATTATCGATGGATTTTCGAGGATTATTGATGGAAAACTACTAAAATTGTAGTTTATCATTACCGACACTTATCAAGAATTATCGACGGATTATCTACACTTATCGAGGATTTTCGATGAAAACCCATTAAAATAGTTTCAAGAATATATTTACTAAGTTTACATATGAAAATAAAATATAGTGTCAATCTCACATATGTAGATACTCAAATAAAATCATGTCATGCTCAAACATATGAAAATAAAATAGACATAATTAACCATTTGGCTTTGTGGATAATCAAGATTAAAAGATACTACATAAATTGATAATATACATAATTAACTATTTGGCTTTGTGGAGAAGTCTCACATTGAACAAATAGAAATGAATAAAAAATATAGATTTGTTCGGATTTAGAAAGTCTCACATGGAACAAATACAAAGAAAACATTAACATTGCTAGTATATAAATAGCAATCTCCATTTCTAAATCCATGCAACTCAAACTAGCTATCTTGATATTTGGCTAGTACGTCATGCTAAGTTAATTTTTTTCTTGAAAAATACATTTTTTGGTTTTATTTTGCAAATTCTTCAAAAATGCAAAACAAATTTAAAATTACATAATTTTTCATTATTTTTACACTGTTTTTACGGGTAATCGATTAACATGGAATATTTGCCGATGACTATTGGCAAGACGGATAATCGACGATTATCAAGGATAATCGAGGAAAATTCGAACCTTGGTTAAAACTTCTTGAAATGCGCATATATCGATAAACTTCCGCTCCTTTAAATAATGATTTTTTTTTTTACCAACTACCCCTTGTTATGAAGATTATATAATGTATTCCTAATTTGTTCGATAGACGTCATATTGAATAATTAACGAGGATATATAAGTTTTTTTGAGGAAAAAACCAGATTTCATTAATTTGATAACAGTGAAGAATCCCTTTGAATGTCACATACAAGCCACTTAGGGCAAGCGAACGACCTCATATCGGGTAGGGCAGAAACCGGGTAAAGAAACCCAGTTTTTTTCGATACCCGAAACCTGAACCCGAATTTTCGGGTTTTGATTTTTCAAACTGAACCCGAATTTTAATAGGAAAAACCCGAATTTGGATTCGGGTTTTTACCCGGATTTTATTTGAAAACCCGAATTTTAATTGAAAAAAAATTACAAAACTTTAATTCATATTTAAAATTGAACAATCACAATTACAAAATATAAATATAGAATTTTTCTGAACATGTTAAACCATAATTGAACAAACATAATCACAATAAAAACTTTAAAAACCATTTCATAAACATTATAAAATAAATTATATATTTATAAATATTTATTTAAAAAATCCGGGTTTTAGTAACCTACTAACCGAGTTTCGGGTTTTATAACTCAAAATACGGAACCCGGAGCCGGTTTAATCCGGTTGCGGGTTTTTCAAAATTCGATTTCAGTTTAACCCGGTTTTAATTCGGTTTTGGTTTTTTAAAATCGGATTCGGTCTGGTTTCGGTTAAAAACCCGCATTTGCGGGTTTTAATTACAGCCCTTAAATTATCGGGAATTGACTCCGAGAGGCGACTCCTAGCCACTATATTTGCCGCCTCGTTACAACTTCTTGGGATCCACTGACACCTATTTACCGGCCCGAGCTCCCGCATTAAAATCCCTAGTCCTACAATAATCGGGCCTTGCACACTATTGAACTCCCCCCTCTTTACAAGTTTGGTTGCGTGAAGGCTATGTTAGGAATCACGTCTCGGATTCCTTGAAAATTATCACGAATTGTACCTGCGAACCGTCCGGGTAACATTTAAAAATTAATTTAAAGCGGAATAACTTGTTATCCGTCCAACGGTCCGGATATCGGATAATAACCATTTCACAAGATCTGATAAATATTATGTAATTCAATATTCATAAATCATTATTAATAATCTAGTCATAATAGGAAATAAATAGAAAGCAGTAAATGGTTGCATTTATTAACCCAATGCATAAGGCCGTACCTCTACTGACGACTTCCGGCTGCGCGTTCTGAATCGGGCAGGGCTCCGCCGGTGTTGAGGGAAACTCCCGTGATCTTCCGAGATATTCTCCTGGAATCCTCGTACCGAAGCGTGGGCTTCGCCGGCAGGACTCCGATGCAAAATTTTAACTGATGGTTCTTTTTAAGCTTCCGGAGAAATAGTCTCCTAAGCCGAACCAGAAAAAAGAGATCAGAGAGAAAATTCGCAGACCCTGAGGGAGAGGGAGAGTTCGAATTTTTCTCTGGGGAAAGGTGTGAAAAATGTGTAGAATGAGCCTCCTATTTATAGGCTCAAACCGTAACCGAATTGGAGAATTTCCCTCCCTAATTTTCGAATTCCATTAATTAAATATAATTAATTATCTTAATCCAATGGCCCAGATTTAATCTCATCTAAATCCAATGGATATAATTAATTAGGGATTTAATTAAATAAGAAAGATTTGGATAAATCAAAAATCCAATCATATCTTCTTATCTTTATAAAATTCGAATTATCCTATATATTTATAATAAAATTCGAATTATTATTATCTAGATCCAACGGTTGAGATAAATCTTTAAACCGATCTAATGGATCAAATTAGTTTAGGATAAAATCAAATATAAAAAGATTTATTAAAAAACAATTTCGAATTTATCCATAAACTATAATTCGAATATATATATAAATATATATAATTAATTAATTTTCAATCCGATGGTAAAGATTAAATCTTAGACCGATCTAACGGATATAATTAATTAACCAAATTCGAAAAATGAAACTTGGTCACCAAGTTATTAATTTCGAATTTATCAATATCCTAATACAACGGTTGATATTAAATCATAACCGATCAAATGGATAATATTGATTTTAGGGATTTGCTAAAATACCAAAACATTTGGTACTTATGCCGCAATTTTGGAAAGACCAAATCATACCATTCGAATTTAGCTAGGGTTTCATATATCAAACCCTAATTCGAATTTACACATATAAATATATATAAATATATATTTTTTATTTATTAATATAAATCTATTAATTATTAATTAATTATTAATAAGATATTAATAATTAAATCCAAATAATTAAATTATATTAATATTTCCTGATCTCAATATCACACATTAAAATGTCATGGTGCCACACCATCATTTAAATTCGTGACATGTGATTTAATTTCAAAGTTTATCGAACCGATCATAAACTTAGAAAATCCATAAATCACTAACCGTAAGTTGAAATGACTTGGTTCAAAAAGCAAAGTTGCTTAGAATTTAATTTCCAACAACATGATACTGATAGAAAATCTAAATTCTAACTTTTTTTTATCAGTTAATTTCGTGTACCAAAATATGATACTTTTGCCACGCTAACGATAAAACTATCTGACGTCTGCCACAGACCTTTCAGTTTTATAAGTCAAGCCAAATGATTATATCCAGAATTTATTTTAATCACGTACGTATCATCCGTTGCGGAGCTATCCTGGGGACCATGGACTCGTATCACTTAAGCTCCAACGAACTGCTAGTTGTTCGTCAAACCTCGAAGTGATTCCACTATAGACCCGAGGCTGCACTCTTTAGTGATACGGTATATATTATTCCCTTTATAACAGCAGGGTGTCCATTGATACAATCAAATTCGGGTTATTGATCTTTCACTTGATGATCCACACACGAGCAGGCAGTTTCTACCGTTATGCCCCTCATTGCATTTTCATCCTTGACTCAGTCAGTAATATTATGAGTAACCCACTTATGGTTTCGATTCATAAGTTGCGCACGGGTACCTCTCACTTCTCACCACTGACAATCAAGGGAATCATCATCACTCTGAAGAGAGCTGTGTGATGCCCATGTCTATGACCAAGCTACCCTTACTGCTGACTATCATGTTCCCAAAATAATAGGGTTGGGAACAGCGGTAATATTTCGTGTTCTTTAACGGTTAAATCAAAGAACAATCAAGCCAGCAGCTTGGACTCAAGATCACTCAGGAGTTAGATCGAATATCCATTTGATCATCTACTAGTGACTCAACTCCAAGTTATCAGTGACTATCTTATATGATAACTTCCGGAGTTTAAGTCAGGTCCAGTCCAGTATGAAGACACTTCATACTTAATGCACTTCTAGTGAGTGTGACACACACAAAATCGAGAATAGGATTGTCACTTAGTCACATTAATGACCTTATACGATTAATGGGCTCCCACCCAGTTAATCAGGTCACGGACATTTTAAGTTCATTTATTATGATTATTAATTCTTCTTCACATTGACTCTGTTGTGATAATAATTCATAATTGCATCCTTTATGAACTAAGGATCAAACATTCTATTTTACTCTACCAGAAACTATAATAAGATTATCATAATAAGTATCATCTTTATTCAACAACTTGTCATAATCTTTTACAAATGGATAAAATATCTTGTTTAAGGACACATATGTCCAACAGGCTATCGGTTTCCACTTCCAAAACTCGCCACCCGTGCTCTTGGACGAAAAGGAGACTGTGAAAAATTGTTTGACATTCCGCCGACAACGGAGAGTCCACCTCCTCGAGGATACGACTTAAGAGACCGACAAAGGCACCCCGTTGGTCCCTCACAACACCGCCAATCGCCGCTCATCTCGTATCCTTGTCCCATGCCGCATCCACGTTGAGTTTTAAACCTCCGGGTTGTGAGCGAAGAACACCCCCCCTCTTTTTCTCCTTTTTCCCGTACCCTCTCTCTCTCTTTCTATTTCTTCTCTCCTCCATCAATTGTTCAAAGCTTCATAACTCCGTCACCGGAGCTCCGACCAACAAGATTTTGGTACCGCCGAAAATTTCTCGAGAAGGCGAACATGTTGATAGGTGGATGACGACCTGAAGTGGTGGCGTTTGGCCAGAATATTCACCGGAAGGTGCGGGTTTAAAACTCTAGATCTTTTTAGGGTCTGTTGGTTGTGCCACTTCGCCGTCGCCGCCGTCGTCCTTTTCCGATCTCAAAATTTATTGAGGGGTTTTGAAGCTCTCGTCGAGGAGATCGAAAGCCCTCGATCGGAATTGTCATCGGACTCTCGGTAAGCCCGAATTTCCTTGCCCTACTTTCTGATTTTAGATGATCAAATTAGGTGTGTTCTGGGCCTTGATTTATGAAATTGACTTCGCCAGTGCGTTTAGAACAGTCAAATTAAGCTAGGGGAAGTGTTAAATCGTCGAATTGATGCCTGTTTTGCTGCCTCGTTTTGCGTGCCTGACGAGAATTTGGCCCAGGTTAAATTTTAGCGTATTGGGTTTTCAATTGACAATTTGAATTCCAATCTTAGTATCATTTGACTTATGGATGGTATCGGTTTTATAGTTGGCGCAGATAGTCGTCTCGTGGTTGCCTCGATGACCGTGCTGCCCGAACCACCCATTTTGAATAGTTCAACAGGTCCCGAAGTCTCTGATCATCGATCTCAGGGCCAAGACGAACCCACATCTTCGATTAGTTAGTCGATCGATCAAAGTTTCCACGATTTGAGGTAGGGGCTATTACCTTTTCTCACTATTTAAAATGAACGTAGAAACCAACGCTTTAATGAAGATTGAACCGGATAGGTCAATATTGGATTTAATGAAATGATTTGTTAATTAATAAAATTAATGCTATGATTGTCGTCGCTTGTTAGCAAGGCTGGATACCAGGTATGGTTGCATCGGTTTGATGCTCGTTATTATATTTAACGTTTATGGTTACGTCGGGATGACGTGTGTTGATATTGATACCCGCTTCGGTCGGATGATGATTATTATGATATTGGTACCCGCTTCGGGCGGATGATGTGATTGGAGCTGCTGACGAGCAACTGGCTACTGCGCAGTAGGCCGGATATGATTATGGATGTGGATATGATTGGTGACCCAAAAGTCAACATTTCGACCCATGGTGAACTGGCCTTCTTTGGTGGTGATTAGGATCCCGAGTCGAGGGCGAGTTACGGTTAGAGACTTCTAGTCCACCTGTGCTCGTACCTTGAGGATTCGATGGGATATAGTGGAGTAAAGGCGCGAGCTGACTCGGCATGGACTACCGAAATGATTTGACTTTTGTGGAGAATGTTTATTTATTCATTTCATTGTTGAAAATGGTTAAAATGATGAGAAAATGATTTTATGATGACGTTTAATTTATTTAATTAAAATTTGATTAATAAAGGTTCGGTAAAGAGAATTGGTAATAGATTCCCTACTGAGCATGTGATGCTCACCCCTTCCATATACATCTTTTTCCTTCCAGTTACAGGTGGTGCTCAGTGTCAGACCCCAGACGAGGATTAGTTGATTTGGGAAGGTCCACATGTTGATTTTGGCTACCCGTACCTATTGATCGTCGAGGAGAATTCCGTGTTTTATGTCGATCTTTTATCTAGGACATGTAATGGGATTAAATGTGGGATGTTTGTGATGGTGGTACTTTGTAATTGTCGTTTTATGGTGTTGTATAAACTGTGGTCGTTTGTGTTTGTGTTCTCGTTTTAAGTCCCATGAGCAGAAACTACATGTTTGATGACGTGGATGTTGAAAAGTCAAAGTTTATCGTTTATAAAGTGATGTCTCATTGACCGGTCAGAATTTGAAAAGTCTTTGTTTTTGTCTTATTCTACTAAACCCCATTTAGGGGCGTTACAGACCTTGTCTAAGCGGTTTGACTCCCCCGAGAGTATCCGTAGCCTGATTTCTAGTTTTGAAGCTTGAGAACTGACAAGCAACCTTGTCGACCCATGATTCCGGTTTGTGGATTTGGTGTTCAAAGAGGCGTATATTTTGGTCGGCCCAAGACGCCCATATGAGTCCAACAAAAAAATTCGAGATCCGCCGCCGCAAGAACATCCATTGCCCTAAATAAAGTTCCCGAAACGAGGATATATAAGTTAAACGATCATTCTTCTAAATACCATTCAACACATGTAGTCTTCACATTATTTGATTTACGTAGAACTGTTACAAATAATTACATATTAAGACAAAGTTAATTGATAGCTTTTTGGGCTTTTTATGGCAAAAGTAGCCAACTTAAGGCCATTTGGACATTTATGTGGCCATGCGAAAAAATTGTGGCAATAGGATCTAAACTTCCTTAAGTATGTTTCATGCAAACTTCCATCCAATTAAGGAATGTGTGTAATTAAAACGTTCAAGTTTTTAAGAGTAATCATGATTTTGATTTGTGTAATTAAAATTTAATATCAGCTGATGAGTCGACGTCTATATGGAAATTGGGACCCACAATTTAGCCATTTGTAACGTCTGTTAACTCCATGTGTCGACGTCATTCCTTAATTGGATGGAAATTTGCATGAATCATACTTAAGGAAGTTTAGGTCCTATTGCCATTGTTTTTTCGCATTGGTCATATAACTGTCCAACTGGCCTCAAGTTGGCAACTTTTGCCGCAATAACCTCTTTATTTATACATTAACTAATACACAACAACATTTATTATTTTCTCACATTTATTCTTCGCCAATTCAACTATTATTATTATTATTATTATTATTATTATTAATTTAAAATCTTACCAGTTCAACATTGCTTATGTTTTAACCATTTATTATTTAAAAATTCACAAATATTTATGATCAAATTCACTAAAAAATCATTGATACCCTGTACAGCAAAATTAAACGATTACTATATGTTTATTTATATCTTTAAAATATTACACTACAGACTACACAATCGATTGATGAATTTGTTTAATATTTCGTTCAAATTTATCAATAATTAGACGCTATAAATATTTATAGTACGCCACTACACGCGACGCCTTTCTACTAGTATCAATTAATACGAAAAGCTTCTCACCCAAACTTATGGAGCGGAACACATAGATGTTAAGGTCGGATTTGGTCAAATCCATCATCAACACAACTCGTGTCGTTTTGTCCCATAAACGACGTAAGAAGAGGGCGAGGAAGTTCATTGACTGATGGTCAACCATGGAACATCCTCGAGGAGGTTTAACCCGCGAGGAAGTCTGACTATGGTAGAGGCATCGACGACGAAGCGCGCAGAGCCGAATGACCACTGACGAGATGTGCATTTAATGATGTCTACCTACCCACTCGACGAGAAGCATCGACGACGAGGCGTGCAGAGCCGAATGACCACTGACGAGATGTGCATTTAATGATGTCTACCTACCCACTCGATGAGAGGCATCGACGACAAGGCGTGCAGAGCCGAATGACCACTGACGAGATGTGCATTTAATGATGTCTACCTACCCACTCGACGAGAGGCATCGACGACGAGGCGTGCAGAGCCGAATGACCACTGACGAGATGTGCATTTAATGATTTCTACCTACCCACTCGACGAGAGGCATCGACGACGAGGCGTGCAGAGCCGAATGACCACTGACGAGATGTGCATTTAATGATGCCCATCTACCCACTCTGGCCAACTGCTCTAGAATGGCGTGAAGCATGGGTTAACCATGCTTTCCTCGAATGACTCCTAGAGAAGCTAGTGATTGGATGCGACAAAGGGCGGGAAAGACGTGAGAGGGCAAATGTAAACTCTATAAAAGGCAAGTTAAGCCTTGTTGATAGAGGTTCGGAAAAAGGAGAAGAAACCAGAGGGAAAAGAGAGAAAGTCCTGGAAGAGAAAGGCTTAAGAAATAGAAGTTCATTGTACTTGATCCTTCAACTGTCCAGCTATTCAGCGAAAGAAAACCGAGCTCTTGTCGGAAACATAATAAATAAAAGATATTCACTGATCATTGTTGTTAACTTTTTCAGTGTGATTATTTTTGTGATTGGAAGAGGGAGGTGAAAATCGCCCTCAACAATAGACATAGATCTATATATATATATAAAAGCATGATCACCTTATTCTTCTAAGTAATTCCTCTATAAAGAGACCTTCAAATGCAATTTTCTTAGAATTTAGAATTAAAAAAAAATAAAGTAATGACATGGCATTGTACATAATAGATTTAAAGAATTTATAAATTTTATAATAATAATATGTATTATTACACTTAAATTCTTATGAAAACCTTTAGCCTTCTAGACATTATTATCAAAAATTTATAATTTACTAATTATTTGCAAATTAGTAATGACATCTTCAAATTGTTTTTTAGTGGGAGATACAATTCTATTGTGAGAATTTAATCACTTTTTTTTTTCTTTAGCTTCCTTTAAAAAAAAACGTAACACTATTTTGAAAAGAAAAAAAAAAGATTTCATGCAATTCAATTTGTATGACTTTTCCCGCAAAAAAAAAACAACCAAAAAGAAATTGTATCACTTTTATTCCATTAAAATTTTCTATATGTAAGAGAGAGATTTGCAATTTGTTTACTACTTTTTTGCAAACGGTTTACTACTAAGTTACTATTCTCTCATTATTTTTAATAAGCAGTATTACTATATAGTAGATAAACACTATATACGCATGTATAAAGTATATAACCTTTTAGAGGGAAAATGATAACAACAATTCCAATCAAATAATTATTTTAAAGAAAAAAATAAAACAAGTAGCATATTAAAGAGTTTCTCTGCTTACTTTTCTAACTACTGATAAAGAGTTACATGTCATTGACACCTTTTTACCTCCCTCGAACAAATAAAACGGTTTCATTTTCCATTTGATACAAAGTTAATATCAGTCTCTCTCTGCAGGCCTCCACCTCCACGGAAGGCAAAACCATCACCAAGTCCGCTTCTCATTTTCGGCCTACGCGTCGGCTCCACTCCATTTCTTCGTCACTATTCTCTCCACCAAACTCCTCTCAGTACTCTTCTATCAATCTTGACCCCTAATCTCTAATTAATCGTCTCCTCTACTCTACAATCACTCCGACCGACACTAACGCATGCAACTCCATCGATGCGACGATCATTGCCTCTTCGAAAGTGTGTTTCTGGTCATTGTTCATTTAACTCCTCTGCTCTGTAACTTCTCTTCCTTTCTTCAATTGATCCACTCCAGCCCTCTCTCACTCGACTCTCGGCTTCATCTTCGGCATTGATTCGACTCGACTTGCACCTATGCACCCTCTGAGTCTCGGATACTCAGTGTTTGAGTTTCTGACATTTATTTGGCAAGGTATTATTTTTTTAGTTATTGATAGTTTTATCTAATTAGGATATTTGGTGTTGATTGAGTTTTCTGTTTCAATTGAATGACACATATTTTATATGTATCTACCAAATGAATCAATACACCATTTGAGTAAGATTTCATGTAGTTATTTATCTCAATTAGCCCATCGATTTTCCGCAGCTTCTCCACCGTATCGATGGCGAAGACGAATCCCCGTAACACGACTCCCTCGCAGGTCCGGCTAATTGATTTATCCCTCCAATCATACTTTTATGCTATTATTCATATCGTGCTTTGATTTACGACTTTCAATTTCGGTTAGGTTTACGAGTTTCAATCCCTCATCAACTCATCTACTTCCATCGGCTTGCTCTCCCGCTCTAGCCTCCGTCGGTGAGTTTTTTTGTTACTGTTATTATTCTATAATCTATCTACAATGCTATTACCTTTATGATTAGTTTTATAGTTATAGTTTGATAGATTAGTTTTACTCATGGTTTTACTATTACAATTTGATGATTGATTAGTTTTACATTTTTACTATTTAATTTTTTTTATTACATACAGTATTGCTAATTGTTTGACTATTTCTATACTTTGATAATTTCTATTAAATAATTTTTATATTGTTATTTGATCAATTATTTAATGTATTGCTATTTGATATATTACAGAGATAACTGCAAAGAATTAGTTGCACCAACAAGATCCTCTACATCATCTTCCTTTCTTCAATTGATTCTTCTTATATATCGTCTAGCTATACTCACACCCATTCCTCTCTCGATCCAAACTATATATCAACTTCATCTTCGGACTCCACGGGCCTTCTTCGGCGTCAACCTGACTCTACGTGACTCTCAGCTTCATCTTCTGCCTTCACGCGGCCTTCTTCGGTGTCAGTAAGATCATTTGTTTTGTAATTTTAAAACTGATTTATGGTTCTATTATCAGACAAATTCCTCTTTCTGGCGAGTAAAACTTTAAAACCGTTTTCAATTTCCTTATGAAAAAAAAAGAGAAATACGGATTTGAAGAAATATCAATCTACCTAGTGACATTCCTCGCATTTGTACCACAGCCGGTTCAAGATTTGTTTTTCTCACAGATAAATAGCTAGGAATTCTTAAGTTTTAAATCCGCATTTGGTTTAGTTACGGAAAAACGGTAATCGGGTTCGAAGAAACATCTTCATAAATCTGAAATCCGTATAAGATTTTCTTTTTCTTTGAGACAAGTACAATAAATTTTGTATTGAGCGTGCAAAGTTGTTCATACTTGACTGGTAATTAAATCTTTTCTCCATTTCGTATTTATTTTTTCCTTTCCTTTTGTTTACTGCTAAAATTAAACGATCTCGCAGTTGCGTTGAAGTCGATCGCAACAGTACCGGATTTTACAATTTTGTTTGTGTATTCTATAATTTTGAAAATGGTTCCGTCTGTTATGGCCTTGAGTTCAGCCATTGTCTTCTCAGAAAGTCGCAGTCTTTTATTTTTTAATGAAGTTTTGTTTCTTTTGCTAGGTTGTTGAAAAAATGAAGGATAATTTTGACACTCTCTCCTGCTGTTGCTATGTATCTCCATTGATTATTCGTGTCGTTTGGATCTCTCTTAGCATAATTTATTCTTAGATTTGAATTCGGATTGAATTTGTAGCATCTGAAATGCTACAATAATGCTTGGACATAAGTTTTATAATGCTTGAGAACTCAATACTTCAAAGACTTTAGAGCAAGCAATATGGGATTTTGTACAAATGTGCTTAAGTTGTTTCTCTGTCTGTCACGCAGGGTAGTTCTATTTCTCGGCTATAAGTTCTTCCACGGAAGTGTAGTTTTCTAGATGTGGATCGTGTATATCTACTAGCGGATATATACTTTTGCAAAAACTTGTAGGAACTGAAACACTAATTAGCAAAGCCACAGGTTTGGGAATCAGCGACTGGGATTTCTCTTTCTAGATCAACCGCAAGAAAATCATACAAGGGTGATAAAAATCGAATTCTACTCTTTTCAATTTGAAGGTATATGTTACTCTCGCTTTCGATTTTTATTTTCTTTTATTTTTGTCTTTTACAATAAATGACTAGACATTTTCACTACTGTCTCTTTTCTTTGTTTTTTGAAGATCTACATGTTTCTATTTATTTTCTTTCTGATATTGTCCTTTGTGTATTTTGTGGATCAAACGAATTATTTTATCCTTTGGTTTTATGGAGCTTATGATTTCTAGGTTAACTTATTTTTTATTGATTGAATCAAGAATTTTGCTTGGAAGCAACTTAATGGTTTTGGAAACCAAATAAATTTACTTGGAGACATGTTTGGTTTTGATATACTTTCTTGGCATGTATCAAAATTGGCATGTATCAAAATACAAAACCGCAAGTTATCTCTGTCTTTGACTTTATTACTTAAGTTTTACTCAAAATTATCTTAATCATGTGTCATTTAGTTAGTTATTGCAGGGATATGAAGTGATGAACTCTGACAATGCCGGTCGGTTTGTATGCAATTTCATTGTATATCATTCTCTTCTATTCTTCATGTTTTCATTTTCTGCTTTTCTTCTTGAACCGAGGGT
Organism: Parietaria judaica; assembly: GCA_954871525.1. Taxonomy (NCBI): domain Eukaryota; kingdom Viridiplantae; phylum Streptophyta; class Magnoliopsida; order Rosales; family Urticaceae; genus Parietaria; species Parietaria judaica. The sequence goes on from OX940869.1 coordinate 17,212,422, forward strand.
TGGTCTTCTTCTTATGACTTGTGCAAACTAAAATTATGAGGTAAATTTGTGATCACTCACTCATGTCCTATTTTTAAATTTTTATGTTGCAAAATGTGTTAGTAACACAATAAATAGAGGTTGAAATGCTGTCAAAATATTTTGCAAAGAAAGACGGACATGGGTTATTGTGGTTTTCCCGGATGAGAGCGATCGAAGCTCACTCTTCTTCTTCTTCTTCTTCTTCTTCTTCTTCTTCTTCTTCTTCTTCTTCTTCTTCTTCTTCTTCTTCTTCTTCTTCTTCTTCAAATTGATTCAATCTCCATTGTTGTGTGTGGAAGATCGATAAGTTAAGGTATCTAAACGATTTTTGTTTTATTTTTGATTTTGTGGTTTTTTGCATAGACCACATGATTGGAGATTGAATAGGAATCGGAAACCACATTTCAGATAAAAAGATTTTCGAAGTGCTCATCTGAAGGGGAATGATAACGAATTCATTGTCAACATGATTGATTGCACAAATTTAAAGTATATAGATAAAACTACATGTACAAATTATTAATTTTGAGTATTGTATTGTATAACTCAATCGTTGAAATGTTTTGTTTTTTTTTTAATTTCTAATAATTGTTTCTATAATGCAAAAAGAGATTGGGATATCGGTTACTATGATAATGTTCTGTTTTTTTTTCTTTTAATAATTGTTTCTATAATGCAAAAAGAGATGGGATATCGGTTATGATGATGATTTTGTGATTGAGTTTTTGTTAGTAAATTATGATGAATAGTATTGGAATAAAAAAAGTTCTATATGATTAGAATTCTTATTATATATCATTTATTTTTTTAAGAAGAGGCCGAGTATCATATGTTGGGAATCACGTCTCGGATTCCTTGAATATTATCACGAATATAGCCTCCGAACCGTCCGGGTAACATTTAAAAATAATTTTAAAGCGGAATAACTTGTTATCCGTCCAACGGTCTGGATATCGGATAATAACCATTTCACAAGATCTGATAAATATTATGTAATTTAATATTCATATATCATTATTAATAATCTAGTCATAATAGGAAATAAATAGAAAGCAGTAAATGGTTGCATTTATTAACCCAATGCATAAGGCCGTACCTCTATTGATGACTTCCGGCTGCGCGTTCTGAATCGGGCAGGGCTCCGCCGGTGCTGAGGGAAACTCCCGTGATCTTCCTCGATATTCTCCTGGAATCCTCGTACCGAAGCGTGGGCTTCGCCGGCAGGACTCCGTCGCAAAATTTAAACTGATGGTTCTTTTTAAGCTTCCGGAGAAATAGTCTCCTAAGCCGAACCAGAAAAGAGAGATCAGAGAGAAAATTCGCAGACCCTGAGGAAGAGGGAGAGTTCGAATTTTTCTCTGGGGAAAGGTGTGAAAAATGTGTAGAATGAGCCTCCTATTTATAGGCTCAAACCGTAACCGAATTGGAGAAATTCCCTCCCTAAAATTCGAATTTCATATATTAAATATAATTAATTATCTTAATCCAATGGTCCAGATTTAATCTCATCTAAATCCAATGGATATAATTAATTAGGGATTTAATTAAATAAGAAAGATTAGGATAAAATCAAAATCCAATCTTATCTTCTTATCTTTATAAAATTCGAATTATATATATATATATATATATATATATATATTAAAATTCGAATTATCATTATCTAGATCCAACGGTTGAAATTAATCTTTAAACCGATCTAATGGATCAAATTAGTTTAGGATAAAATCAAATATAAAAAGATTTATTAAAAACAATTTCGAATTTATCCATAAACCATAATTCGAAAATATATAAATATATATAATTAATTAATTTTTCAATCCGACGGTAAAGATTAAATCTTAGACCGATCTAACGGATATAATTAATTAGCCAAATTCAAAAAATGAAACTTGGTCACCAAGTTATGATATTCGAATTTATCAATATCCTAATCCAACGGTTGATATTAAATCATAACCGATCCAATGGATTAAATTGATTTTAGGGATTTGCCAAGATACCAAAACATTTGGTACTTATGCCGCAAATATGGAAAGACCAAATCATGTTATTCGAATTGCCTAGGGTTTCATATTATGAAACCCTAATTCGAATTTACACATATAAATATATATAAATATATATTTTTATTTATTAATATAAATCTATTAATTAATTATTAATAAGACATTAATAATTAAATCCAAATAATTAAATTATATTAATATTTCCTGATCTCAATATCACACATTAAAATGTCATGGTGCCACACCATCATTTAAATTCGTGACATGTGATTTAATTTCAAAGTTTATCGAACCGATCATAAACTTAAAAAATCCATAAATCAATAACCGTAAGTCGAAATGACTTGGTTCAAAAAGCAAAGTTGCTTAGAATTTAATTTCCAACAATATGGTGCTGATAGAAAATCTAAATTCAAACTTTATTTTATCAGTTAATTTCGTGTACCAAAATATGGTACTGTTGCCACGCTAACGATAAAACTATCTGACGTCTGCCACAGACCTTTTAGTTTTATAAGTCAAGCCAAATGATTAAACATTATCCAGAATGTATTTTAATCACGTACGTATCATCCGTTATGGAGCTATCCTGGGGACCATGGACCCGTATCACTTAAGCTCCAACGAACTGCTAGTTGTTCGTCAAACCTCGAAGTGATTCCACTATAGACCCGAGGCTGCACTCTTTAGTGATACGGTATATATTATTCCCTTTATAACAGCAGGGTGTCCATTGATACAATCAAATTCGGGTTATTGATCTTTCACTTGATGATCCACACACGAGCAGGCGGTTTCTACCGTTATGCCCCTCATTGCATTTTCATCCTCGACTCAGTCAGTAATATTATGAGCAACCCACTTATGGTTTCTATTCATAAGTTGCGCACGGGTACCTCTCACTTCTCACCACCGACAATCAAGGGAATCATCATCACTCTGAAGAGAGCTGTGTGATGCCCATGTCTATGACCAAGCTACCCTTACTGCTGACTATCATGTTCCCAAAATAATAGTGTTGGGAACAGCGGTAATATTTTGTGTTCTTTAACGGTTAAATCAAAGAACAATCAAGCCAGCAGCTTGGACTCAAGATCACTCAGGACTTAGATCGAATATCCATTTGATCATCTACTAGTGACTCAACTCCAAGTTATCAGTGACGGTCTTATATGATAACTTCCGGAGTTTAAGTCAGGTCCAGTCCAGTATGAAGACACTTCATACTTAATGCACTTCTAGTGAGTGTGACACACACAAAATCCAGAATAGGATTGTCACTTAGTCACATTAATGACTTTATACGATTAATGGGCTCCCACCCAGTTGATCAGGTCACGGACATTTTAAGTTCATTTATTATGATTATTAATTCTTCCTCACATTGACTCTGTTGTGATAATAATAACATAATTGCATCCTTCATGAACTAAGGAATCAAACATTCTATTTTACTCTACCAGAAACTATAATAAGATTATCATAATAAGCATCATATTTATTCAACGACTTGTCATAATCTTTTACAAATGGATAAAATATCTTGTTTAAGGACACATATGTTCAACATCATAGGCATCGGGTTAATTAATAACGATAAATATTAATAAAATCCGAATTAAAATTCAATGAATCTTAGGAGATTACAATTTAATTGACGAATTTGTTTATTTAGTATTATTTTTAACAAATTCCTTAGTAGAGTTTAAGAGGGTGAAACCAAAAATGATAAGTGGAATATTTTGTAAGTCTTCTATATTTTGAAAGAGCTCTTTCCCACAATAATTGTTCTATACTTGCACTTATATTACCACATTGTTTTCAAGTTTAATTTTCAATTAGGTCGAATAATGATACTTGGCATTTCTATCTATCTTTACATAAGCATGAAGGTGCTTTTCAAGCTTAAAAACTAATCGTTTTAAGACTTTATTGTTCATCGTTCCTATAAATAAAAATGGGATAGCAAATAAGAAATGTTGTTTCTTGCATTTAGGAAAAGCAATTTTTGAAATAGTGTTTTAAAGTCTCTCATTTGTTATTTTGAATGCAGTTTTTTTTAATGCAGTTTCTTACAGGTTCAAAGTTTCTCTTTAGAGAATTTAACTACACTATTCTAATCTTACATGGACATTTAAAAACAAAATCATGATAATGATTAAAAAATTATCAAATTATATTAAATAAAAATAGTAAATCACACTACACAATTGAATCACACAATTAATTTGATATGGATATATCTTTAATTTTACAATGTTTTCGACCATTTAGGAAAAGAAATTTTTGAAAGAGTATTTTAAAGTTTCTCATTTGTTATTTTGAATGCAGTTACTTACAAGTTCAAAGTTTCTCTTTGGAGAATTTAACTATACTATTCTAATCTTTCATGGACATTTAAAATTAAAATCATGATAATGATTCAAAAATTATCAAATTATGTTAAATAAAAATAGTAAATCACACCACAAAATTGAATCACACAATTAACTTGATATGAATATATCTTTAATTTTACAATGTTTTCGACATCACTGCGCAAAGCGCGGTGTCGTCCACTAGTTAACTTAAAACTTTAAGAAAGGTAAAAGCACCTAAAAATAAGCAAACGCCAAACCGGCCCATAGTCTATGATATACTAATAAGGGCGTCTCCAACGCTTGCACTATTTTAGCGTTGAAATTACACTATTTTTATGTAATTTTAACACCAAATTTCTTATCATCTCTAACCGCAACACTAAATTTCACACTAAAAAGAATATTCTCTATTATTATATTATTAAATAAAAGATTATCTTTATTATTTAATTTAGAGATAATTGCGGCATAAAGACCCTACGGTGTTGGCAACATATAATATGCAGTTCCAGTGACATCCTCAGTTGTCTCAACGGTGTCAACGATGTACTCGGTGGTATCGGCGATAGACTCGGCATTCTAGACGGTGTCGGTGACGTATACTTGGCGGTATTAGTGACACACTCAACGTTATCAACGGTGTCGACGACGTAAACTCGAAAATATTTTATAAAATGTTAAAAATCTTAACAAAATAATTTTATTAGATACTTATGCCGCTATTAATTTATTAATAAATAATTATTAAATACATTTATCACAATTTTAAAAACAATAAAAAAAAACCATTAAATTTTTCCCGCTGTCTAGAGTACCGCACTAAATATAGTGCAATATTATAGCAACACTATAATTTACACCATAAATAATGTTGTATTTACCGTTCTATTGGAAAATAATTTTGCAATATTCTACACTAAAATGGTGTTTTAGTGGTACGTTGGAGATGCTCTAAGTCAAGTCGTTCTACACCGAACCAAAACAAAATAAAAATTGGATGAAGACTTGTCACTTGATGCGATGATAGCGAGTATTAGAAAACGTAATTTACTACTAAATGGATTTCCAATACGGCTCTCGTCACTCTCAGTAGTGCCCACAAAAGGGAACAAGACTTTTCCTTGGATCAATAATGATCCAATTTTGTTATTTTCCATGGTTCATCGTTAACATGTGAGAACCGGTCCTGATAGTGGTACCAATAATCCCAAAAAAAAAAAAACTTTTCAACTCTTAAGTCGAGTGAGTCGTCTTCCGTGGGACCAAAGGAACATTACAAACAAGTGGTATGGAGACTTCTGGGGTTAGCAAAAAGTAGACGAGCACTACAAAGGAAAACTAGTGACAATATTGGAAAAGTATTCTACTACTTGTTCTCTTAGATATTTTCTTCTGACTGAGCAAGCAGTATATATGGCGACAAAACTGGAAAAGTAGTTTCCAAATGCTCGGAGAAAAAATCCTCGCTTAAGAGATCCCTTTTAATTATGATTTCTCTTCATGGGACCTCTTATCATGTCTCCCACACTTAAGAGGCATTTTCCAATAATCTGAACTCTTGTGGAGTACTAGGCACCTCATTAACGGCCGAACTACGTAAAAAAATATGTGCTCGTCTTTTTTCATTAGTGTCCTACTTATTGAGTACTAGGCACCTCGTTAACGGCCCGAATTACGTAAAAGATTTTAAGTTCATCTTTGTTTCATAATTTTCTTATTGCCTACTATACTCTCCTGACACTATTAACGTTCCACAAAAATTGCATCAAAAACTTGGAATGAAATTAGCTACCGGACCCGGTATCAATTATGTAAAAACCATTTTTGGGAACTAAGACCGGTAAATTGCCAGTTTCAAATAAAGAAATACCAGCTTAAATAAAAAAAAAATCATAATTTCAAACAATAGAAGTTCTTATCCAGAGTATTACGGGTTCCCTAACAATATATTATGGTGAATTAGATTATATTTGAAAATATAAAACTAGGAACTGGGCCCAGGAATTTCCGAATTCCTGGGTGTGAAAACCAGTCTTGTTCTCTAGCTCCAAGTTTCCAAAACCGGGTTTAAGAAATATAGGTTAAAGATTTTTCTTTAAAATAACACCGATTTTTTAAACAAGCGCCGGTAACTGATAGTTGGACTCGGACCAGTTATAAAAGTAAAAAAAAAAAAACGTTCACCCTATTCATGGTCTTTACTGTTTATTTAGTCTATGATATCCTAAGTCAAGTCGTTCTACACCGGAACAAAAAAAAATTAAAAAAAATTGGTATGAAGACTTTTTTAGGAATCGCAAAGAGACGAGCCACTTGATGTCAACATGGCGACAAAGGAAAGGAAATGAGCTTAAAAAAAAAACGGAATCGGAACTCATCAACCTATAGTGCCCACAAAATGGCAGAATACTTTTCCATGGCTCATCAATACAACAATAATTGTAATTTCATCATATATGTGACAACGGGTCCCGGTCCCATACTCTACTGTCATAAAAAATACTCTACGTCAAGTCGCAGACCCCAATCAGTACATATGCCAACAAAACTGGAAAATTAGTTTCCACATGCATGGCTTTCCTATACCAAACTGTCGGCTTGAGTACTTATCTATATGATCGTGTTACGTGTATTTCCATCGGAAAATTCAGTTAAGATCCTTCTAACACTGATCTCAATAGCGAAGAGGGAAGCTTGCTTGAGAGGGTAACAGGAGAAGCTTAACTGCGTCCATGGCGTCGGTGGCAGTGGCCGTCAGTAACGGCGGAGGTAATGGAAGCCGGCGCGCCGTGAAGTGGGCGGTTCATCAATCATTTAACCATTGATGCTTTCTTTGATCTAAATAACACGTTATATATATAAAATCATGATTTATATAGCTTAAATAAGATCTAAAATAACCACTATTTGATAGTAAATACAATAAATATGAACCAAAGAAGTTAGTTCTGCCATTCATTCAAAAATCTTCATTTTAATACCGGACCTAGAAATTTAAATCGGGGGATAAAAACGACAAAAAATTTAAATACCCGAAAAATATAATACCGTCTAAAAATACCACTAATCAGAAAAAAACGTCTTGATTCGTATCACTTAAAAGTAAACTATAATTGAATCTGTGCTAATATTTTAGGAATTCACAATCCAACAGTTAAAAAAAAATATTAGTAATAATTAGCTAGAATTTATCTCAATAATCAAAGCTCTAACTGAACATTATAATTCATTAATACAACCGATATAATAATAATAATTTAATCTTTATTGATTAAGAAAAATAAGAAAAATAAATAATTTAATCGAAGATCTTCAACATTATAAATTTATAATTCAATCTATATTGATTTTAATTATTATAATTAAACAATACTAATAATAAAAAAAAAAAAAAAGAGAAGGATTTACAGGGAGAAGGAAGCGGTGAGATTGTCGGGATGACGTGGACAAGGACGAAGCGATCGGCTCCGGCCATCAGATTCTCAACCGCCCACTTCACGGCGCGCCGGCTTCCGTTACCTCCGCCGTTACTGACAATAATGCTTTTTTAATATTACCTTTTATTTTTAATTTCTTTTTTATAAATAAATTATTTAGGGTAAACTGCAGCTAATAATGTACCCAATGTTTGACCGGCTGCGAATTATATACCCAATGTTTATTTTCAACGGCTAATGTTCCTAAACTTGATTCCGTTAGATTTTTTCTTGTTTTCCGTCACTTGACCGTCAGCGAGTGATTCCTCCTCTATATGTACAGTTTTAGTATTTTTGGCATAACTCACTATTTCTTTGTCCAAATTTTATGCACGAGCTATAGTTGGAAAGATAAGAGATAGATCTATAACTTTGGTATTTTAAGGTTTGTAGAAAAAGTTAAAAAAAAAATACGGAATTTCAAACTGGACATTAATGTAATGCAAAATATTTGTTTCGAGTAAACTTTAATATACTTAAAGACTTTTTCTGATGAAACGTAAAACTAAAAATTTGTAGATAAATCTTTTATCTTTCCAACAGTAGTTTATTTATAAATTTTGGACAAAAAATGAGTGAGTTATGCACATCACATCTTTCAGATTTTTGGCATAACTCACTCATTTTTTGTCCAAAACTTATAAATAAACTACCGCTGGAAAGATAAAAGATTTATTTATAACTTTTTAGTTTAACGTTTCATCAGAAAAAGTCATTAAGTATAATAAAATTTGCTCGAAACAAATATTTTGCATTACACTAATGTTCAGTTTTACGTTGTAATTGAAATTTTGTATTTCTTTTAATTTTTTTTACATTACATAAAATAGGAAAGTTGTAGATATATCTCTTATCTTTCCAACCATAGGTCGTACATAAAATTTGGACAAAAAATAAGTGATTTATGGCAAAAATACGAAAACTGTACATATAGAGGAGGAATCACTCGCTGACGGTCAAGTGACGGAAAACACGAAAAAACTAACCGAATCAAGTTTGGGTACATTAGCCGTCGAAAATAAATATTGGGTACATAATTCGCAGTCGGTCAAACATTAGGTACATTAGCTGCAGTTTACCGATTTATTTATAATACCCTTTTTAAAAATGTATGATAAAATTACTTGAATTCTTGATTGAGGCTTTGAGTATGAAAATAAGAAAGTAAAAATGATTGTATATAGACGATACGCTAAAAGATTAAGCATTCAATCAAACATATTTTACATTTCTAAAAGTAAAAACTATGCACAATCATGTTCTTATATAATTTTTATTTAATATGTATCTTCTTCTGATAATGTAAATTACTCAAAGTCAACTAAAAAAATACCATAAAAAAAATCATTATTCAATCTCGGCTTAAGGCGTGAGAAATAACCGAGGATGCAAACCTAACGGAAACTCACCTACATACTTTCGGAGGTCACTTTTTACTTTTATCGTGTACTTTTCTCATGAAAAAAACTATGAAAATAAGTCGTCAAATTGGGTAGCATGCATGAACTCATATGGTTATATTGTCTAATTTATATGTACTGAATATTGTATTCGAGCACCGGTGTCCGCGGAGTGTCTTGCAATTCTACATGGCCTCAGATTCGTCCGGGAGCGTAATTGGAGGGTGGCGTTTGTGGAAACCGATTGTCTTAGTGTTGGGTATATTTTCTATACATGATGATAATGAGAAACAAATTATAGTAAAAACAGTAGCGAATAGATTCGATGATACTTATCGGAAGAATCTTGGATTGACGAGCACCGGCTTGTCGCTTTGAACCGGAAAAAATGTTCTTGATATCTCTAAAAAGAGAAAACCGTTAGCGATTCCCGAGACGCGTTGGACGCTCTCCTTAAAGCTTGATTCGCCTCCTCTACGTGCTTGAGGTTCGTTAGGCGATAGCTTCCCAGGATATAACGGGATAACCGAGAACTCCGTAGCACTTCGAAGTTCACCGGCGAACTGAAACTTCTTGAACTCCGTTACCGAAAGACTCACGACATAAAACGATGGGAAGCATGAAAAATTGAATTTGCGGAGTGAAAAACCGGGAAGCAAACTCATAGTTTCTAGAGAGATTTTCGAAGGACATTTTGCAATGGTGTGTCGAGTAGGTTCGAGATCACCGTCAATATATAGGTACCGAAGGGAGACAATGAATTGATTACCAATCAATTCTATAACCGTTAATAATAAATTGCAATTAATCTGAAAAGTAATAAATTGAATTCAATATTCATAACTGTCATAATCAATATGACCGTTTTACGTAACGTTCAAACGTCGGAACAAATCTCGGTAATTGGATAGAGCGTTCGTCTCGAGTGTTTGACATTTCGACCGACTCGACGCTATCTCAATTTTATTTAACTGCAATATTTTCCAACACTAAGAGCGTCCCACCTCATCAACGGGAATAAGTTTAATAGCGTCCAAGGCCCGATCATCGCGGACATTACGCATATCCTCACCGCTTTTGAGCCGAGAGTCGGATGTTGTTTGATCCTGAAAACATGTAACGACGTATCTAATTGTATAGAAAAGCACCGCCTTGCGGGCTATATTTCCGATTTGTTGTCACGAGATTGCCCCGAGTGGCTTGTAACTGACACTCTAAGGGATTCATCCCCTATTTTGGCTTAATGAATACATCCTGGTTGCAATATATATATATATATATATATATATATATATATATATATATTGTATTCGAGCTACAACAATAAACCCGACTCTATGATAGAGCAATTTGTTATATATTAGGACTTTTAAAATTGTTCATATCCCGTCAATTATTAGTACACTCATGATCGAAAAAAATTAACAATACTTAAAAAAAAAAAGAACTTTAGGTATTATAGCCACAAAAAAAAAAAATAACTTTGGGCACATAATTAAAATAAAATGAAACATTGGGTATTTTAGCCGCAGCTGATGTGGCGGTTTAAAAATGACATGTGAATGCCACGTAGGAGCAGTAACGGAGATTCACGAGAATGGGACGGCGGTTACATTTGGCGTTAACAGAATGAACTTTGGGTATTATAGCCACAAAATAAAAACTTTGGGCACATAATTAGAAAAAATGAAACATTGGGTATTTTAGCCGCAGTTTACCCTAATAATAAACAGTTTATTCCATGCACGTTTCACACTGGAATTTTCTTTTATCATTCTAAGACCACAAATAAATATGCATTTAGAAATTAGAACGGAAATTATACATATTATTGTACTTATCATCCATATTTTAACGTAAGTCCTTTCTTTCATAGTAAGTACTTATCATCCATTTTTAATTGAATAAGCCACATCGCGGGTTTAACCCGCCGCACTCTCACTAATCATATATCAACTAGTCCCCAAAATGTAGGGAAAAACCCATCCGACCGAATTTTTTCTTTTATTTACCAAAACCCGGATACGGATATATCCGGGTCCGGGAAAAAAAAATCCCGGATATATCCGGATCCGGGATTTGTTTTGTTTTGTTTTGTTTTTTTTTTTTTTTAAATTGTGTTATTTATTGTTTAGTCTCTCGTTTCGTTTAGTTGTTCAAATCTAACATTTTGGTACTTAAGTTCAGTTTTGAAAAAAATAAAATTTTAAAATTTTAAATTATTTTAAGTGTTTTAAATATTTAAAAAATAATTATGAAATAAATAAAAAATACAACAACAAAAGAAAGTAAATATGCGTTTTTATTCAACAAACTCGAAGGTCGGATACGGGAAAGTACAACTACAACCAAATTTCGAACGGCAAACGAAGTTACAAATTCAAAGTACAATAAGAAAACGAACAATTGAAAACGAATTACATTTGAATCTGTGAAAAGTAATTCGCCATTTCTCGGTCGAACATATCATTTTCTTGTTGTCGCTTGTTGGCCATAATCCAATCTCTCGAAAGCATAAGGATCTCGACCATCAATGATTTTGTAGACTTGCGGCGAGGCTCTAACATCCTTCCGGCCATTGAGAATGCCGCCTCCGATGATGCCGTTGAGACCGGGATTGTGAGAATGTCACGAGCCAACAAGGATAAAACCGGATACTCCGATCGATTTGCGTGCCACCATTGAAGAATGTCGAGGCCTTCGTTAGGGCACGGTGTCGGAGGAAGGTTGCAGAATCGGGCGTACTCGTCGATGGTGTTGCGCCGATGACGTCGACCAAGAACTCGAGATCCAGAAGCGCCACTTCCTTGTGAACCCGGTGAAGAAGTCGACGTATTGCCGCGCCCAATAGCCGTAAGGTTGTAGAATAAATGGTGATTGTACACGTATGGTGATTGTGAACCACTGGCCCCGCGTCCGCCCTATATTGAACCAAAAATATTAAGGTTTAGAGTAATGTTAGGAAATTAAAATAATTAATCTTAAGAAATAATGTTAAAAAAACTACCTGAGTTTGTTGTTGTTGTTGATTCGTTTCCTCCAGCTGATCTTCGATGTCGTTATATTTTTGCTCGTACTCTTAGTATAGAGCCTTCATCTTCTGATCCGCATCGAAGTAATTGAACGTCATATAAGGCTCCCCCGTGAGGGCTTGCATGGCATTTAAGACCTCCTGCAGCTTGGAAAGCTTAAGTGTCGGATCCACGATTACAGCGGCGCAGTATAAAAATGGGAGGTTGTCAGGACTCCAATAAGTCTGAAACTTTGTAATCATCGGGGTTACAACATCGGTAAATAAAGCATTACGTTTTGCGGTTTCAAAATGACCAAGTATATCGAAAATAGCGGGCAAAGCTCTCTGAGACGTGGGTGAGTAAACATGAGATAAATCAATAGTAATTTGATTAAAAAGGTGTAGAAAAGCCTGGAATTGGATGGCGATTAGCCAATCGTCCGGAGTGATGTCTTCGCGGTCTTCTTGCTCCGGGTTGTTGATCCAGTTTGTAAGAAGCTCCTTGTACGGTATGACAGCATCCAACATCATGTACGTCGAGTTCCAACGGATCGGCATATCCGGTTGAAACGTTCTTACCTGGTAACCGTGAGCCCTGCAATAATCTTCCCAAGAAATTTTACGCATAGTAGATGCTCGTATATACAAAATAATGTTCCTAATTTTGGCGATACTATCGGAAATAACGCGAAGACCGGATTGAACTATCAAGTTTATAATATGACATGCACACCTTTGATGAAAACAATCGTCCCTAAAATTGGTCAAACTTTCCTTCATTATTTCTACGGCATTGGCGTGGGCACTTGCGTTATCTAACGTAATGGAAACTACTCTATCCTTAAGGTTCCAATCCGACAAAACTTATAGTATCGCCTCGGCTAGGTTTACTGATGTGTGCCTAACCCTCATCGGCCTAAAACCTATGATACGCTTTTCCATTTTCCAATTATCGTTGATAAAATGAGCTACGACCGTAATATAATAATCATTAGCATGGCCTTTCCAACAATCCGACGTTAAAGACACTTTGTAAGAAGATTGTTGGAACATTTCTTGTAAAGCGGCCTTTTGCTGGTTATAAAATTTGATAATTGTCTCGTGGGTTATATAATACGAGATTTCCCTATAGTTTATCGGCGCCACCTTCATCATCATTTCGTTAAAACCTTCTCCCTCGGGCGCCGATATAGGCAAACCATCGCGTACATCCCACTGAGCAATATACATTCTATATAGATCATCGGGTAAGCGACTTACCTCCTCCGCCCGCTTTTTCTTCCAGCAAGTCTTGACGTGGTTTTCTAGGCGGCTGTTGCCGTCGTGCTTCGGATGGGCCCTAAATTCCTCATTGCAGTGTCGGCAAATCCCCCACCTATCTTCCAAGCCGGTTTCGTAGTTGTATCTGTAGTCGGGTATGAAGTCGTGCTGCCAAACCGCTCCCGTTAATTTCTTTCGCTTCCTCGTCGGCGGATGGGGGGGCCGACCGCGCTCACCCGGAACTAAGGGTTGTTGGGCACGTCCACGTCCACGTCTAGCTGGCGGTGGCGGCGTTGGTAGAACTTCGTCAACTTCCTCCTCCTCGCCTTGGTCTTGAACGTAGTTCGGGTCCTCCGTATCATCATCATCATCATCATCATCATCGTACTCGGCATCGGGGTCGTTGGATTGGTTCATCGACCTCGTTTCCTAAAAAACATAGGAATATTACAAGAGTTTAATATTAATTTATATATTACAAGGAATATTACAATTACATTTATTAAATTTTAATATTAATCATATTAATTTAATTAAATTTCATATAGTTAAATAAAAAATTTAACGAAATTAAAAATGGTATTTTCTATGTGTGGAAATAATTATCAAGCTCTTTTGGACGGAACTCCCCGAGGTTCCACGGCCAGATCGCCTGGAAAGGATGCTATGATCTCGCTTTAGGCCTAAGCTTTTCTAGACAGAACTCCCCGAGGTTCCCAGGCTAGCTTGGAGGAGATTGCAAAGCAAACCTTATTTAAAAACCAATCTTTCTAAGACACTGTAGAGGGGGTTTTTCACCACCCTTTTCCAGTCACAAAGACAATCACCAAATAACAAATAAATAAGAATAATTGACGAATGTCTCTGTTTTATTATATTTTCCGAAACGAGCTCGGTTTCCTTTCGTTGAATAGCTGGACAATTGAAGGAAAAGGATAGGAATAGGGTATGATTTGATGCCGCACCTCGCCGGCTTCAGCGAGGCTGCCTACGTACCCGGTTTACCGGGATCAGGTCATCACGTAGTTCAATGTGGTTAGCGTTATCTTTCTTCTTTCTCTCTGGTCTTTGCTCCCGGGAGCCTTCCTGCTCCTTGCTCCCGGGCTCTCTCCTGCTCTTTGCTCCCGGCTTTGCTCCCGGGTCTTTGTTCCCTGCTTTGCTCCCGGGAGCCTTCCTGCTCCTTGCTCCCGGGCTCTCTCCTGCTCTTTGCCCCCAGCTTTGCTCCCGGGTCTTTGTTCCCTGCTTTGCTCCCGGGAGCCTTCCTGCTCCTTGCTCCCGGCTTTCTCCTGCTCTTTGCCCCCGGCTTTGCTCCCGGGAGCCTTCCCGCTCCTTGCTCCCGGGCTCTCTCCTGCTCTTTGCTCCCGGCTTTGCTCCCGGGAGCCTTCCTGCTCCTTGCTCCCGGGCTCTCTCCTGCTCTTTGCTCCCGGGTCTTTGTTCCCTGCTTTGCTCCCGGGAGCCTTCCTGCTCCTTGCTCCCGGGCTCTCTCCTGCTCTTTGCTCCCAGCTTTGCTCCCGGGTCTTTGTTCCCTGCTTTGCTCCCTGGAGCCTTCCTGCTCCTTGCTCCCAGGCTCTCTCCTGCTCTTTGCCCCCGGCTTTGCTCCCGGGAGCCTTCCTGTTCCTTGCTCCCGGGCTCTCTCCTGCTCTTTGCTCCCGGCTTTGCTCCCGGGTCTTTGTTCCCTGCTTTGCTCCCGGGAGCCTTCCTGCTCCTTGCTCCCAGGCTCTCTCCTGCTCTTTGCTCCCGGCTTTGCTCCCGGGAGCCTTCCTGCTCCTTGCTTTGCTCCCGGGAGCTTTCCTTTTCATCAGGTTTTTGTCTCTCCCCCATCCTCCCCTTCTTAGGGTCTCTGCCTTCGTATTTATAGGCGTTTTGCCCTAGCTTCTCAGCCGTTGATCTTCGAATGGTCTTTTCAACCCATGCCTTTTGCTGCATTCGAGTGCCTGGCTTTCTCGATCCCAGCGCCATCTTTTCAAGTCTTGTCATTCCCTTTTCCCCAAGTAAGGCTACTCCGGAGGGTATGGTCCAACCCATGCTTTTACGTCATTTCCGAGCAGACTGCCATAATGGGTAGGTGGGCTTCATTAAATGCACATCTCGTCAGCCGTCATTCGGCTCTGCTCGCTTCGTCGCTGATGCCTCTCGTCAAGTGTGATGGGACACTTCGTCGCGGCTCGCCTTTACCCTAGTCATACTTCGTCGCAGGTTAAACCTCCTCGAGGACGTTCCTTCGTTGACCATCGGTCAACGAACCTCCTCGCCCTCCTCTCACGTCGTTTATGGGACAAAACGACACAGGTTGTGTTGAGGATGGATTTGACCAAATCCGACATCAACAGTTAGTCCCCCATTTTATCAAGTGTAAACACTTGGTAAAATGAAAGACGAGTGCAATGGTGACCTGTTAAGGATATGTGCGAACTCCATCGACCACTTTAGTTGACGCGGTTGCCTCGAGAAACTTTATCGGAGAACATCATCATAGTCTGTTGATCGGTGGATTCCGTCCGGGAAGCTGATGCAGAATCCTGCTGAGTTGTAACTGGTTTCGTTGGGTGAAGCATCTTTCTTAAGGCGGCGAGCTTCTCTTGGCGACACGCTCTTTGCGTCGATGAGCCCGCTTATAGTGACGTACTCATCCCAGCGATGAACTTCTTCCAGCGATGATATTCTTCGGCAAGCTCCTCGCGACGACGAGCTCGCTTATAGCGACGAACTCCTCGCAGCGATGAACCTCTTCCAGCGCTAGTCTCCTCGCGATGACGATGCCTATGTCACGGATGCAGCAACCTTTGCCTTGCTCATGACTAACTCTTTCTTTTGCATTGCCTTTTTTTTTTTTTTCTAATCCTCGAAGTTGACGATCGCTTCGTCGGCTCCTTGTGTGGTTATGTCGCCGATCTATTTCTTCTCCTTGTCGTGCTTCCTTTATTCTTCTCGCTGTGTGTTGTTCTCAGGTTCTTCTTCGAAAGTTGGCGTGGTTCCCTCGCTGTCTGTTTGTTTGAAGAATCACCTATCGTTCCTCGGCATGTGTGTCGTTGTCGGGCATCACGCCTTACTCTGTTGTATAAGAGGAAAATCCGTGCTCGTTGGAAAGGAGTGTCCCTCCCGACGGCACGTTGGTCGTGATCGAGGATCACTGTTTTTGGGCACTCTTGCCTCTTTTTATCTCGGCACTCTCGCCGTAGGCACTCTCGCCTTTATGTATGTATACATATATATATTTTCTTAGTTTTCTCGGCACTTTCGCCGGTATGGGCTTGCTCGGCACCCTTAGCCGTATGTATATAAATATTTTTTTTTATAATTTTCTCGGCACTCTCGCCGGATCGGGCTTGCTCGGCACCCTTAGCCGTATATATATTTTCTTTTGCTCGGCACTCTCGCCGTACCTCTTTTCCTTGGCACTCTCGCCGTAATTGTCTTTTGCGGGTATCACGAGGTTTCATCGGGTACGAGCCGACTAATTCCCAAGACCCCATAGGCACTCTCGCCTTTAGTCGTCTCTTGCGGGTATCGCTAGGTTTCGTCGGGTACGAGCCGACTAGTTCCCAGGACCCCATAGGCACTCTCGCCTTGTATATTTCCTCGGCATTCTCGGCGGCCTGGGCTTGCTCGGCGCCCTTAGCCGTATATGGATCTCGACATGTTTTGCCGGACCGGGTTTGCTCGGCACCCTTAGCCGTATATATATTATTATATATATTTTTCTTCATACTTTTCTCGGTACTCTCGCCGGATCGGGCTTGCTCGGCACCCTTAGCCGTATTTTTTTTATTTTCTCGGCACTCTCGCCGGTTTGTTTGTAATTTTGTAGATATATGTATATTGTTACCTTTTTTGCGATGAGGTCAGCCAACTTCGTCGCCGATTTTGCGCCTTGGTTGGGATAGACCTCGTCTTGTCTGCATCAAACTTAAGTTTTTATGAGGGTCGTCATCGTCGGGCGCGTTTCAATCAGCTCTCCTCGAAATGTTAGTAATGGCGTCTTCGTTGATGATCTCCCGGTGGAGGCAAGCTCTCTTTCGTGACGAGCTGTCTGGTGACGAGCTCTTTTTGGTAACGACCTTCTAATGATTATGGGCTCCTCGAGCTCCTCCTTGATGAGCTCCTCGAGCTCTTCCTCGTGACAAGCTCCTCGAGCTCTCCTTCGAGATGAGCTCCTTGAACTCTCCTTGCTTATGATTTCTTCGGTTATCGAGGAAGTCTCCTCGCCCCTGAACTCTTTTTCTACTCCTCTTGGTCTCATCGATGGACCATCTCTTATTTGTTTTCCTTCTTCTCGAATTGCTTCCTTTCGCCTCCTGACTCACGCTTCTTTGCCGAGATCGCTGCTTCCTCCTCCGGTCACAGCCCCTCTTCTTCCATGAGATAGAAGGTTTCAACCATCGTATTTTCTGGGTGTCTCTCCTTTTGATCGGCAGAGGCGTAATCCATGAGGAGTATGAGTCGTCGGTTCCCCCC
The DNA here is from genome assembly GCA_954871525.1 of Parietaria judaica. Lineage (NCBI taxonomy): Eukaryota > Viridiplantae > Streptophyta > Magnoliopsida > Rosales > Urticaceae > Parietaria > Parietaria judaica. Next base: position 17,230,419 of record OX940869.1, read on the forward strand.
CGCTTCTTCTTTCGCCTCCTTTTTTGCTTCCTCGGTTTTCGCCGATGTATTTTTTTTTTTTTTTTTGCCTTCGCCTCAGCTAGCAGTCGTTTGAGACTTGCAACTGTACCTTCTTCCCCATCGTTGGAGATGATTCCGTCGTTTGCTGAGATCTCTTTTTCCTCTAAGTTCCTGGCTGTGAGTTAGAAAGAAAACAAAGACCCACAGTGGGCGCCAAACTGTAGAGGGGGTTTTTCACCACCCTTTTCCAGTCACAAAGACAATCACCAAATAACAAATAAATAAGAATAATTGACGAATGTCTCTGTTTTATTATATTTTCCGAAACGAGCTCGGTTTCCTTTCGTTGAATAGCTGGACAATTGAAGGAAAAGGATAAGAATAGGGTATGATTTGATGCCGCACCTCGCCGGCTTCAGCGTGGCTGCCTACGTACCCGGTATACCGGGATCAGGTCATCACGTAGTTCAATGTGGTTAACGTTATCTTTCTTCTTTCTCTCTGGTCTTTGCTCCCGGGAGCCTTCCTGCTCCTTGCTCCTGGGCTCTCTCCTGCTCTTTGCTCCCGGGTCTTTGTTCACTGCTTTGCTCCCAGGAGCCTTCCTGCTCCTTGCTCCCGGGCTCTCTCCTGCTCTTTGCCCCCGGCTTTGCTCCCGGGTCTTTGTTCCCTACTTTGCTCCCGGGAGCCTTCCTGCTCCTTGCTCCCGGCTTTCTCCTGCTCTTTGCCCCCGGCTTTGCTCCCGAAAGCCTTCCTGCTCCTTGCTCCCGGGCTCTCTCCTGCTCTTTGCTCCCGGGAGCCTTCCTGCTCCTTGCTCCCGGGCTCTCTCCTGCTCTTTGCTCCCGGGTCTTTGTTCCCTGCTTTGCTCCCTGGAGCCTTCCTGCTCCTTGCTCCCGGGCTCTCTCCTCCTCTTTGCTCCCGGCTTTGCTCCCGGGAGCCTTCCTGCTCCTTGCTCCCGGGCTCTCTCCTGCTCTTTGCTCCCGGCTTTGCTCCCGGGTCTTTGTTCCCTGCTTTGCTCCCGGGAGCCTTCCTGCTCCTTGCTCCCGGGCTCTCTCCTGCTCTTTGCTCCCGGCTTTGCTCCCGGGAGCCTTCCTGCTCCTTGCTTTGCTTCTGGGAGCCTTCCTTTTCATCAGATTTTTGTCTCTCCCCCATCCTCCCCTTCTTAGGGTCTCTGCCTTCGTATTTATAGGCGTTTTGCCCTAGCTTCTCAGTCGTTGATCTTCGAATGGTCTTTTCAACCCATGCCTTTTGCTGCATTCGAGTGCCTGGCTTTCTCGATCCCAGCGCCATCTTTTCAAGTCTTGTCATTCCCTTTTCCCCAAGTAAGGCTACTCCGGAGGGTATGGTCCAACCCATGCTTTTACGTCATTTCCGAGCAGACTGCCATAATGGGTAGGTGGGCTTCATTAAATGCACATCTCGTCAGCCGTCATTCGGCTCTGCACGCTTCGTCGCTGATGCCTCTCGTCAAGTGTGATGGGACACTTCGTCGCGGCTCGCCTTTACCCTAGTCATACTTCGTCGCAGGTTAAACCTCCTCGAGGATGTTCCTTCGTTGACCATCGGTCAACGAACCTCCTCGCCCTCCTCTCACGTCGTTTATGGGACAAAACGACACAGGTTGTGTTGAGGATGGATTTGACCAAATCCGACATCAACAGTTAGTCCCCCATTTTATCAAGTGTAAACACTTGGTAAAATGAAAGACGAGTGCAATGGTGACCTGTTAAGGATATGTGCGAACTCCATCGACCACTTTAGTTGACGCGGTTGCCCCGAGAAACTTTATCGGAGAACATCATCATAGTCTGTTGATCGGTGGATTCCGTCCGGGAAGCTGATGCAGAATCCTGCTGAGTTGTAACTGGTTTCGTTGGGTGAAGCATCTTTCTTAAGGCGGCGAGCTTCTCTTGGCGACACGCTCTTTGCGTCGATGAGCCCGCTTATAGTGACGTACTCATCCCAGCGATGAACTTCTTCCAGCGATGATATTCTTCGGCAAGCTCCTCGCGACGACGAGCTCGCTTATAGCGACGAACTCCTCGCAGCGATGAACCTCTTCCAGCGCTAGTCTCCTCGAGATGACGATGCCTATGTCACGGATGCAGCAACCTTTGCCTTGCTCATGACTAACTCTTTCTTTTGCATTGCCTTTTTTTTTTTTTTACTAATCCTCGAAGTTGACGATCGCTTCGTCGGCTCCTTGTGTGGTTATGTCGCCGATCTATTTCTTCTCCTTGTCGTGCTTCCTTTATTCTTCTCGCTGTGTGTTGTTCTCAGGTTCTTCTTCGAAAGTTGGCGTGGTTCCCTCGCTGTCTGTTTGTTTGAAGAATCACCTATCGTTCCTCGGCATGTGTGTCGTTGTCGGGCATCACGCCTTACTCTGTTGTATAAGAGGAAAATCCGTGCTCGTTGGAAAGGAGTGTCCCTCCCGACGGCACGTTGGTCGTGATCGAGGATCACTGTTTTTGGGCACTCTTGCCTCTTTTTATCTCGGCACTCTCGCCGTAGGCACTCTCGCCTTTATGTATGTATACATATATATATTTTCTTAGTTTTCTCGGCACTTTCGCCGGTATGGGCTTGCTCGGCACCCTTAGCCGTATGTATATAAATATTTTTTTTTATAATTTTCTCGGCACTCTCGCCGGATCGGGCTTGCTCGGCACCCTTAGCCGTATATATATTTTCTTTTGCTCGGCACTCTCGCCGTACCTCTTTTCCTTGGCACTCTCGCCGTAATTGTCTTTTGCGGGTATCACGAGGTTTCATCGGGTACGAGCCGACTAATTCCCAAGACCCCATAGGCACTCTCGCCTTTAGTCGTCTCTTGCGGGTATCGCTAGGTTTCGTCGGGTACGAGCCGACTAGTTCCCAGGACCCCATAGGCACTCTCGCCTTGTATATTACCTCGGCATTCTCGGCGGCCTGGGCTTGCTCGGCGCCCTTAGCCGTATATGGATCTCGACATGTTTTGCCGGACCGGGTTTGCTCGGCACCCTTAGCCGTATATATATTATTATATATATTTTTCTTCATACTTTTCTCATTACTCTCGCCGGATCGGGCTTGCTCGGCACCCTTAGCCGTATTTTTTTTATTTTCTCGGCACTCTCGCCGGTTTGTTTGTAATTTTGTAGATATATGTATATTGTTACCTTTTTTGCGATGAGGTCAGCCAACTTCGTCGCCGATTTTGCGCCTTGGTTGGGATAGACCTCGTCTTGTCTGCATCAAACTTAAGTTTTTATGAGGGTCGTCATCGTCGGGCGCGTCTCAATCAGCTCTCCTCGAAATGTTAGTAATGGCGTCTTCGTTGATGATCTCCCGGTGGAGGCAAGCTCTCTTTCGTGACGAGCTGTCTGATGACGAGCTCTTTTTGGTAACGACCTTCTAATGGTGATGGGCTCCTCGAGCTCCTCCTTGATGAGTTCCTCGAGCTCTTCCTCGTGACAAGCTCCTCGAGCTCTCCTTCGAGATGAGCTCCTTGAACTCTCCTTGCTCATGATTTCTTCGGTTATCGAGGAAGTCTCCTCGCCCCTGAACTCTTTTTCTACTCCTCTTGGTCTCATCGATGGACCATCTCTTATTTGTTTTCCTTCTTCTCGAATTGCTTCCTTTCGCCTCCTGACTCACGCTTCTTTGCCGAGATCGCTGCTTCCTCCTCCGGTCACAGCCCCTCTTCTTCCACGAGATAGAAGGTTTCAACCATCGTATTTTCTGGGTGTCTCTCCTTTTGATCGGAAGAGGCGTAATCCATGAGGAGTATGAGCCGTCGGTTCCCCCCCGCTTCTTCTTTCGCCTCCTTTTTTGCTTCCTCGGTTTTCGCCGCTGTATTTTTTTTTGCCTTCGCCTCAGCTAGCAGTCGTTTGAGACTTGCAACTGTACCTTCTTCCCCATCGTTGGAGATGATTCCGTCGTTTGCTGAGATCTCTTTTTCCTCTAAGTTCCTGGCTGTGAGTTAGAAAGAAAACAAAGACCCACGGTGGGCGCCAAACTGTAGAGGGGGTTTTTCACCACCCTTTTCCAGTCACAAAGACAATCACCAAATAACAAATAAATAAGAATAATTGACGAATGTCTCTGTTTTATTATATTTTCCGAAACGAGCTCGGTTTCCTTTCGTTGAATAGCTGGACAATTGAAGGAAAAGGATAAGAATAGGGTATGATTTGATGCCGCACCTCGCCGGCTTCAGCGTGGCTGCCTACGTACCCGGTATACCGGGATCAGGTCATCACGTAGTTCAATGTGGTTAGCGTTATCTTTCTTCTTTCTCTCTGGTCTTTGCTCCCGGGAGCCTTCCTGCTCCTTGCTCCCGGGCTCTCTCCTGCTCTTTGCTCCCGGGTCTTTGTTCCCTGCTTTGCTCCCGGGAGCCTTCCTGCTCCTTGCTCCCGGGCTCTCTCCTGCTCTTTGCCCCCGGCTTTGCTCCCGGGTCTTTGTTCCCTGCTTTGCTCCCGGGAGCCTTCCTGCTCCTTGCTCCCGGCTTTCTCCTGCTCTTTGCCCCCGGCTTTGCTCCCGAAAGCCTTCCTGCTCCTTGCTCCCGGGCTCTCTCCTGCTCTTTGCTCCCGGGAGCCTTCCTGCTCCTTGCTCCCGGGCTCTCTCCTGCTCTTTGCTCCCGGGTCTTTGTTCCCTGCTTTGCTCCCTGGAGCCTTCCTGCTCCTTGCTCCCGGGCTCTCTCCTGCTCTTTGCTCCCGGCTTTGCTCCCGGGAGCCTTCCTGCTCCTTGCTCCCGGGCTCTCTCCTGCTCTTTGCTCCCGGCTTTGCTCCCGGGTCTTTGTTCCCTGCTTTGCTCCCGGGAGCCTTCCTGCTCCTTGCTCCCGGGCTCTCTCCTGCTCTTTGCTCCCGGGAGCCTTCCTGCTCCTTGCTTTGCTCCCGGGAGCCTTCCTTTTCATCAGATTTTTGTCTCTCCCCCATCCTCCCCTTCTTAGGGTCTCTGCCTTCGTATTTATAGGCGTTTTGCCCTAGCTTCTCAGCCGTTGATCTTCGAATGGTCTTTTCAACCCATGTCTTTTGCTGCATTCGAGTGCCTGGTTTTCTCGATCCCAGCGCCATCTTTTCAAGTCTTGTCATTCCCTTTTCCCCAAGTAAGGCTACTCCGGAGGGTATGGTCCAACCCATGCTTTTACGTCATTTCCGAGCAGACTGCCATAATGGGTAGGTGGGCTTCATTAAATGCACATCTCGTCAGCCGTCATTCGGCTCTGCACGCTTCGTCGCTGATGCCTCTCGTCAAGTGTGATGGGACACTTCGTCGCGGCTCGCCTTTACCCTAGTCATACTTCGTCGCAGGTTAAACCTCCTCGAGGACGTTCCTTCGTTGACCATCGGTCAACGAACCTCCTCGCCCTCCTCTCACGTCGTTTATGGGACAAAACGACACGGGTTTTGTTGAGGATGGATTTGACCAAATCCGACATCAACAGACACCATAATCCAATAAGAACTTTATAATTATCACCACACAAACAAATTACCTTTTTTAATTTTTTTAATTTATTTAAATAACCATTTAAAGTTTAATTAAACTAATATGATTAAATGATTATTAAATCTTAAGAAATTCGTTTCTGATGTGGAAGATCAGTCGGAACCGCAACCACAGAGCATACAAAGACTTCCAAGAGACGTGGCAAATTAATTAATTAAACTAAAATAATTACACTAAATTATTAGTTTTTAACTTATTTAAGTAACCATTTAAAGTTTAATTAAACTAATATGATTAAATGATTATTAAATCTCAAGAAATTCGTTTCTGATGTGGAAGATCAGTCGGAACCGCAACCACAGAGCATACTAAGACTTTCAAGAGACTTGACAAATTAATTAATTAAACTAAAATAATTAAACTAAATTATTAGTTATTAATTATTAAGTAACTTACTAACTTATTAGTAATTGAGTATATGACTAATGACTATTTATTAAATATTAAGTAAGTAACTATTTTAATTCTTATTTAATTAATTAATTAACTACTTAAATTAAACGTACCTCGGCGCCGGGGGAAACATATTGTTTTTGACGATGTTGTTGGACTTGTTGTGCTTGGTATTGTTCCTCGTGTTGGACATATGTGTCCTTAAACAAGATATTTTATCCATTTGTAAAAGATTATGACAAGTCGTTGAATAAAGATGATGCTTATTATGTTAATCTTATTATAGTTTCTGGTAGAGTAAAATAGAATGTTTGATTCCTTAGTTCATAAAGGATGCAATTATGAATTATTATCACAACAGAGTCAATGTGAAGAAGAATTAATAATCATAATAAATGAACTTAAAATGTCCGTGACCTGATTAACTGGGTGGGAGCCCATTAATCGTATAAGGTCATTAATGTGACTAAGTGATAATCCTATTCTGGATTTTGTGTGTGTCACACTCACTAGAAGTGCATTAAGTATGAAGTGTCTTCATACTGGACTGGACCTGACCTAAATTCCGGAATTTATCATATAAGACCGTCACTGATAACTTGGAGTTGAGTCACTAGTAGATGATCAAATGGATATTCGATCTAAGTCCTGAGTGATCTTGAGTCCAAGCTACTGGCTTGATTGTTCTTTGATTTAACCGTTAAAGAACACGAAATATTACCGTTGTTCCCAACACTATTATTTTGGGAACATGATAGTCAGCAGTAAGGGTAGCTTGGTCATAGACATGGGCATCACACAGCTCTCTTCAGAATGATGATGATTCCCTTGATTGTCGGTGGTGAGAAGTGAGAGGTACCCGTGCGCAACTTATGAATCGAAACCATAAGTGGGTTGCTCATGATATTACTGACTGAGTCAAGGATGAAAATGCAATGAGGGGCATAACGGTAGAAACCGCCTACTCGTGTGTGGATCATCAAGTGAAAGATCAATAACCCGAATTTGATTGTATCAATGGACACCCTGCTGTTATAAAGGGAATAATATATACCGTATCACTAAAGAGTGCAGCCTCGGGTCTATAGTGGAATCACTTCGAGGTTTGACGAACAACTAGCAGTTCGTTGGAGCTTAAGTGATACGGGTCCATGGTCCCCAGGATAGCTCCGTAACGGATGATACGTACGTGATTAAAATACATTCTGGATAATGTTTAATCATTTGGCTTGACTTATAAAACTGAAAGGTCTGTGGCAGACGTCAAATAGTTTTATCGTTAGCGTGGCAAAAGTACCATATTTTGGTACACGAAATTAGCTGATAAAAGAAAGTTAGAATTTAGATTTTCTCTCAGCACCATGTTGTTGGAAATTAAATTCTAAGCAACTTTGCTTTTTGAACCAAGTCATTTCGACTTACGGTTAGTGATTTATGGATTTTCTAAGTTTATGATCAGTTCGATAAACTTTGAAATTAAATCACATGTCACGAATTTAAATGATGGTGTTGCACCATGACATTTTAATGTGTGATATTGAGATCAGGAAATATTAATTTAATTTAATTATTTGGATTTAATTATTAATATGTTATTAATAATTAATTAATAATTAATAGATTTATATTAATAAATAAAAATATATATTTATATGTGTAAATTCGAATTAGGGTTTCATAATATGAAACCCTAGGCAATTCGAATAATGTGATTTGGTCTTTCCAAAATTGCGGCATAAGTACCAAATGTTTTGGTATTTTAGCAAATCCCTAAAATCAATATTATCCATTGGATCGGTTATGATTTAATATCAACCGTTGGATTAGGATATTGATAAATTCGAAATTAATAACTTGGTGACCAAGTTTTATTTTTTTGAATTTGGTTAATTAATTATATCCGTTATATCGGTCTAAGATTTAATCTTTACCGTCGGATTGAAAATTAATTAATTATATATATTTATATATATTCGAATTATAGTTTATGGATAAATTCGAAATTGTTTTTAATAAATCTTTTTATATTTGATTTTATCCTAAACTAATTTGATCCATTAGATCGGTTTAAAGATTTATCTCAACCGTTGGATCTAGATAATGATAATTCGAATTTTATTATAAATATATATATGATAATTCGAATTTTATAAAGATAAGAAGATAAGATTGGATTTTTGATTTATCCAAATCTTTCTTATTTAATTAAATCCCTAATTAATTATATCCATTGGATTTAGATGAGATTAAATCTGGACCATTGGATTAAGATAATTAATTATATTTAATTAATAGAATTCGAAAATTAGGGAGGGAAATAATCCAATTCGGTTACGGTTTGAGCCTATAAATAGGAGGCTCATTCTACACATTTTTCACACCTTTCCCCAGAGAAAAATTCGAACTCTCCCTCTCCCTCAGGGTCTGCGAATTTTCTCTCTGATCTCTCTTTTCTGGTTCAGCTTAGGAGACTATTTCTCCGGAAGCTTAAAAAGAACCATCAGTTAAAATTTTGCGACGGAGTCCTACCGGCGAAGCCCACGCTTCGGTACGAGGATTCCAGGAGAATATCCCGGAAGATCACGGGAGTTTCCCTCAGCACCGGCGGAGCCCTGCCCGATTCAGAACGCGCAGCCGGAAGTCGTCAATAGAGGTACGGCCTTATGCATTGGGTTAATAAATGCAACCATTTACTGCTTTCTATTTATTTCCTATTATGACTAGATTATTAATAATGATATATGAATATTAAATTACATAATATTTATCAGATCTTGTGAAATGGTTATTATCCGATATCCGGACCGTTGGACGGATAACAAGTAATTCCGCTTTAAATTAATTTTTAAATGTTACCCGGACGGTTCGGAGGTTCAATTCGTGATAATTTTCAAGGAATCCGAGACGTGATTCCCAACAATTGGTATCAGAGCCATGGTTCAAGGATAAATAATCACGTAATTTAATTAATGGGTTTAAGAACGAATTATTTGATGAATAAAAATTAATTATTTAAAATTGAAATTTTGAATTTCTAGATATTTTAAATATTAATTTAAATTAAGAAAATTACCCGACCCGAAAAATCGGACCGGGTAGTTGGACCAGGCTGCCTTTGGCAGCCCAGCCCGAGAATGACGCGAACAGGGGCTACCGCTGCAGCCCCAGGTTGTTCGCCAGGGGCAAAGCCCACGGGCCAGGCCCACGGGCAGGGGCCTCGCCAAGGCCATTCGGCTAGGGCAAGGGCACCCGTGTGGGCCTGGCGGACTGGCCGCAGGCCACGCTGCCTGGCAGCGGAATGGGCCTGCAGGCCCAGCCCGAAGTGCCAGGGAAATGCCCTGGCCTACCCGTGGGCTGTCCCTGCCCATTCCACGGACATGTGGGCCCGGGCTTAAGCCCGGAGGGCCCACGTGCAATTTTTTTTTATGGGTCGGATTTTTATTCCGACCCGGATCCCGTGGATTAATTATTAATTATTAATGAAATTAATATTTATGAATTAAAATTAATTATGATTAATTAATATGAATTAAAATATGGATGTTATTTCTGGATAAATAACATTGTCTTATTTTAATTAATTCATAAAATTAAATATGGATGTTATTTAATAATTAAATAACATTGTCTTATTTAATAAATTAAAATATGGATGATAATATTCGAAGAATAATATCATTGTCTTATTTTAATATTTCATAAATAATTATTAAAGGGCATTAAAATGTTTAATGATAATTCTTAGAGAATAAGTATCATTAATTATGAATATTCATCATAGATATAATTTGTTATAACCTATTTTCATAACCCTCAAACATAGTGTCTATGTTTAGATCATTATTAATATGTCTATATAGGATAGATATAAATAATAAAGAGTAAATGTAAAATTGTTAATTATTAGTCGGAAAAATTTCAAACGTACAATCTTGCCTAAGGAAGAGGGAATCAAAAGTGGGGCCGGTTCACCATCCACTTCTGGGTGACCGGTTAGGACCCCTCCCATCGACCTGGAGAGCGTACGTTTTGATCTATCACTACCGACGAAATAATAAACACATTTTTAGGGCTTATTTAAAATTACGTGTCGTAATAAATAAAGCCAAAATAGAAACTTTTAATGTGTCATTAATAGACAGTTTATATAATAAGTTTTTATAACTTAGAAATTAAAAACGTTATTTCCCAAAAACAATGGCAAGTATAGAATAAAACAAAGGTCTCCATTATTACTGTCACAAGGTCTGCTAACCACACCGCCTCGAGTCACCCTAGTGTGTCCATTCCCTAAGGAAGGTGTGCTTGTGGAAGGTTTGACACCGTGATAATTCCAAAAGAATATGGGGACGGAGGAATCTTGGAAATGGACCGCGAGTCACCCTAGAGTGACCATTCCTTAAGGACGACGTTTCCAAGAGGATCCCGAGAACCGAAAATAATGGGTTAAGCTTGCACGGAAGTTGGTGCTTCCCGACCGTCTATGGTGATAGTTAATAATCATAGAGGACTTTTGTAGTTCTTGTTATGAATATTAATTAAGTTTATGACTAAAACTTAGTTTAACCAAACTACACGGTTGATACCGCGAGTCACCCTAGAGTGACCATGCCACTAAGGACGGCAACGACGTGTACAGTCGGTTAAATTATCACGAAATAGTTAAAGGGTTTATTTAACGTTTTCCCAGAACATGTTTGCATCATGTAACTATTTCAAATAAAATATTTTTCTAAACATTCTACCTATAATAAAGTTTAATAAGTTTCTTTTTCAATGTCAGTATAAAATGTCTATCCCAAATAAATATAGAACAATCTGATGTGTATTTAAATGTCGAGACAATAAAAGTTCGAATAAGTGATTTTGTTCACTTATTGATTATCTTTTGTGTTAAGCTGGTATTTCCACTCGATATTACAAGGGAGTAATTCGAAAGTTCTTGAACTTGGGAAATGGCTGAGAAATGAACAAAGATAAGATAATCGCCCAACCCAAATTTAATGATTGGTTAAGGTGTAAACCTTTGATTGAATCCAGGATTCGGAAGACAATCATAAATAGACTGTGTTAGTCAAAGTAATGGGATAATTATTTCAGTGGGAGCAATTTGTTTAAATATAATGAATTGTTGTTTTCAAGAACAATGTTTATTATACCCGTGACTTACGTGGAAATTCAAATATCCACTTATATGAGCAAAGTTTTATCATTGTAGATAATAATGAAATTATTATCTATGAAATGATCTAGTTGTTTATATTGATTGTCCGGAGAAGTGAAATAAAAAAGCTCAAACCATTATGAAATAATGAATGAATAAAATGGATGTGTCATCCAGAAAAAGGTTAACTATAAAAGTGATCGATCATACCTAAGGCATCTAAATGATAGTCATATTAATTTGGATGAGATAAACAGGATGGACCAATGCGTGAACTGTTCGTCAGTTCCCTGCCTGTTTGAGAATCTTGTCTAAAGATTAAAATGATTAAAAGGACCATTTCATGAGAAAAGGTCTAAAGAGCCACAGTTCCTATAAAGCTTGTACATACTTAGTGTATGTGGTCCATTATACAAGCTCAGAAGGATATGAATACTTTATCTAATGATTGGCAAGTATTCAAAGGTAAAGGTATGAATGCAAAGTAAATTAGAACTTATGTGAGTTCAAGAAATTTATTGCATGAATCGAATTTTAAGTTCGATAAATCACTAATGGCTCTTCAGTTATTCTGAAGTGGTGAGTCTGAACTTATAATTCAGTGATCACCTGTAAGAGAATTTAATTCTCTGTTAGTCAATGGTTCCCTGTACACGTCAAGCACATTGACGTGTTCTAGAAATAAGGAACAAGAACCTTTAGAAATGATTGAGGGGAAAGAATCATTTTTCATTATTCATTTAATGGGATTCGGACGAGATATAGTTTATGATCATATAAAAGAGTAATTGTTTTTAGCAAAAGTAACTCTTTTGGAATATGACTCTATAATAAACTATGAACCTCAAGGTAAAATATTACTGGAGGAATTGTTAGATGACAAAGTAATTACACAATCAACAGCGCCTGTTGATAATCGGAGTGCGGAAACCACGGTCCCAAATCAGAACCAAGGGGTACTCAGACGCAGTGGGAGGTTCAAAAGACCTGTTGAGCGCTACGAGCACACCCAATTGGAATTTCACCTAGCTGTCACAGACACTAGCGTTGAAGATCCTATTGGCTTAATGCAAGCTATGATTGATCCTGATAAGGGAGAATGGCAGGAAGCCATGAACCAAGAAATAGAATCAATGGATTCTAATCAAGTCTGGAACTTGTAGACTTACTGGATGGCTTCAAAAACCATTGGCTGTAAGTAGATATACAAGAGGAAGAGAGGAATGGACGGGAAGGTTGAAACCTTCAAAGCTAGTATAGTGGCGAGAGGTTATACCCAGAGAGAAGGTATTAGTTTCAAGGAAACTTTCTCTCCTGTCACTAAAGTCCATCCGGATTCTCATGGCCATAGCCTGTAGTCTCAATTACGAGATTTGGCAGATGGACGTCAAAACCGCCTTCCTGAACGGGTACATTGACGAGAACATCTATATGGACCAACCAGAAGGGTTCGTGCAGAAGGGTCAAGAAGAGAAAGTTTGCAGACTTCTCAAATCCATTTAAGGATTGAAGCAAGCTTCTAGATCCTGGAATCTAAGGTTTGATGAAACCATCAAATCCTATGGATTCATACAGAACATCATTGAGGCCTGCATATATAAACTCAATGATGAAACCGTGGAAAATTTCTTGTTCTATACGTCGACGATATTCTTCTCATTGGAAACAGTGTGAAGAGGCTATCGGTCGTGAAAGCGTGGCTATCTACGCAATTCCAAATGAAGGGTATGGGAGAAGCCAGTTATGTTCTAGGGATCCGTATTTTCAGGGATCGCAACAACAGGCTTCTGGCCTTATCTCAAGCAGCTTACATTGATAAGGTGCTTGAACGTTTTGCAATGGCAAACTCCAAGGGAGGTAATTTACCGACCAGACATGGAGTGTTCCTCAGCAGGAAACAATGCCGAACTTCTCCGGAAGAGCAAGATGTGATGAGGCGAATACCCTATGCTTCAGCAGTGGGAAGTCTGATGTACGCTATGCAGTGTACTAGGCCAGACATCTGTTACGCTGTGGGAATTGTTAGCAAATACCAATCCAACCCTGGTATGGCTCACTGGACAGCAGTGAAGAACATTCTCAAGTATCTTCGGAAAACGAGAGACTATATGTTAGTGTTTTCAGGATCAGAACTGAATCCACTAGGATACACTGATTCAGACTTTATGTCTGATAGAGACGCGAGAAAATCGACGTCAGGAGCAGTGTACACCCTTGCTGGTGGAGCGATATTCTGGAGAAGCGTAAAGCAATCTTGTATCACAGATTCCACAATGGAAGCTGAATACGTGGCAGCTTGTGAGGCAGCCAAAGAATCAGTTTGGGTCAAGAATTTCTACATAGAGCTGGGAGTTGTTCCAGATGTAGATGGGCCCCAAACACTATACTGTGACAACAGTGGTGCGGTGGCAAATTCTAAAGAGCCCAGAGACCATAACAAGGCGAAACATATAGAACGCAAATACCATCTCATAAGAGAAATAGTGCGTCGTGGCGACGTGAGGGTTGTGAAAATAGCTTCGGAAGACAATCTGGCTGATCCATTCACCAAGACGTTGCCAGAGAAAATATTCAGGAGGCATCTGGAAAGTATGGGTCTGAAAGACATGGGTCCTCTTCTGTTTAAGTACAAGTGGGAGATTGTTGGACATATGTGTCCTTAAACAAGATATTTTATCCATTTATAAAAGATTATGACAAGTCGTTGAATAAAGATGATGCTTATTATGTTAATCTTATTATAGTTTCTGGTAGAGTAAAATAGAATGTTTGATTCCTTAGTTCATAAAGGATGCAATTATGAATTATTATCACAACAGAGTCAATGTGAAGAAGAATTAATAATCATAATAAATGAACTTAAAATGTCCGTGACCTGATTAACTGGGTGGGAGCCCATTAATCGTATAAGGTCATTAATGTGACTAAGTGATAATCCTATTCTGGATTTTGTGTGTGTCACACTCACTAGAAGTGCTTTAAGTATGAAGTGTCTTCATACTGGACTAGACCTGACTTAAACTCCGGAAGTTATCATATAAGACCGTCACTGATAACTTGGAGTTGAGTCACTAGTAGATGATCAAATGGATATTCGATCTAAGTCCTGAGTGATCTTGAGTCCAAGCTGCTGGCTTGATTGTTCTTTGATTTAACCGTTAAAGAACACGAAATATTACCGTTGTTCCCAACACTATTATTTTGGGAACATGATAGTCAGCAGTAAGGGTAGCTTGGTCATAGACATGGGCATCACACAGCTCTCTTCAGAGTGATGATGATTCCCTTGATTGTCGGTGGTGAGAAGTGAGAGGTACCCGTGCACAACTTATGAATCAAAACCATAAGTGGGTTGCTCATGATATTACTGACTGAGTCAAGGATGAAAATGCAATGAGGGGCATAACGGTAGAAACCACCTACTCGTGTGTGGATCATCAAGTGAAAGATCAATAACCCGAATTTGATTGTATCAATGGACACCCTGCTGTTATAAAGGGAATAATATATACCGTATCACTAAAGAGTGCAGCCTCGGGTCTATAGTGGAATCACTTCGAGGTTTGACGAACAACTAGCAGTTCGTTGGAGCTTAAGTGATACGGGTCCATGGTCCCCAGGATAGCTCCGTAACGGATGATACGTACGTGATTAAAATACATTCTGGATAATGTTTAATCATTTGGCTTGACTTATAAAACTGAAAGGTCTGTAGCAGACGTCAGATAGTTTTATCGTTAGCGTGGCAAAAGTACCATATTTTGGTACACGAAATTAACTGATGAAAGAAAGTTAGAATTTAGATTTTCTATCAGCACCATGTGGTTGGAAATTAAATTCTAAGCAACTTTGCTTTTTGAACCAAGTCATTTCGACTTACGGTTAGTGATTTATGGATTTTCTAAGTTTATGATCAGTTCGATAAACTTTAAAATTAAATCACATGTCACGAATTTAAATGATGGTGTGGCACCATGACATTTTAATGTGTGATATTGAGATTAGGAAATATTAATATAATTTAATTATTTGGATTTAATTATTAATATGTTATTAATAATTAATTAATAATTAATAGATTTATATTAATAAATAAAAATATATATTTATATATATTTATATGTGTAAATTCGAATTAGGGTTTCATAATATGAAACCCTAGGCAATTCGAATAATGTGATTTGGTCTTTCCAAAATTGCGGCATAAGTACCAAATGTTTTGGTATTTTAGCAAATCCCTAAAATCAATATTATCCATTGGATCGGTTATGATTTAATATCAACCGTTGGATTAGGATATTGATAAATTCGAAATTAATAACTTGGTGACCAAGTTTTATTTTTTCGAATTTGGTTAATTAATTATATCCGTTAGATCGGTCTAAGATTTAATCTTTACCGTCGGATTGAAAATTAATTAATTATATATATTTATATTTATATATATTCTAATTATAGTTTATGGATAAATTCGAAATTGTTTTTAATAAATCTTTTTATATTTGATTTTATCCTAAACTAATTTGATCCATTAGATCGGTTTAAAGATTTATCTCAACCGTTGGATCTAGATAATGATAATTCGAATTTTATTATAAATATATATTTGATAATTCGAATTTTATAAAGATAAGAAAATAAGATTGGATTTTTGATTTATCCAAATCATTCTTATTTAATTAAATCCCTAATTAATTATATGCATTGGATTTAGATGAGATTAAATCTGGACCATTGGATTAAGATAATTAATTATATTTAATTAATAGAATTCGAAAATTAGGGAGGGAAATTCTCCAATTCGGTTACGGTTTGAGCTTATTAATAGGAGGCTTATTCTACACATTTTTCACACCTTTCCCCAGAGAAAAATTCGAACTCTCCCTCTCCCTCAGGGTCTGCGAATTTTCTCTTTGATCTCTCTTTTCTGGTTCGGCTTAGGAGACTATTTCTCCGGAAGCTTAAAAAGAACCATCAGTTAAAATTTTGCGACGGAGACCTGCCGGCGAAGCCCACTCTTCGGTACGAGGATTCCAGGAGAATATCCCGGAAGATCACGGGAGTTTCCCTCAGAACCGGCGGAGCCCTGCCCGATTCAGAACGCGCAGTCGGAAGTCGTCAATAGAGGTACGGCCTTATGCATTGGGTTAATAAATGCAACCATTTACTACTTTCTATTTATTTCCTATTATGACTAGATTATTAATAATGATATATGAATATTAAATTACATAATATTTATCAGATCTTGTGAAATGGTTATTATCCGATATCCGGACCGTTGGACGGATAACAAGTTATTCCGCTTTAAATTAATTTTTAAATGTTACCCGGATGGTTCGGAGGTTCAATTCGTGATAATTTTCAAGGAATCCGAGACGTGATTCCCAACACCTCGTTGCTAAGGCTATGCCATTCCGGAATATAGGGACCTTGATAATTAAGTAAGTTAGTAAAAGCACCAACGTTACCTTGAGAAAATAATAATTGTTGGTTCGGCCCGACGCCACCGGTACCATATTGACCATGAACCGGTAACGGTTGGCTAGAAGAACCGGGAACATTGTGTTGATTCATAACTCCGACATTATAATTATGTTGACTAAAAGCCGTCCCGCTATTAATCGACCGCGGCGACGGAATAGTGGACCGTCCTTTTCCTCGGACATCGGGACGCCTCGAGAACGGTTGTTGCCACTCGACATATTAACGACAAATTAAACTTATAATAACGATTAAATAAACTAAATTACTAATAATAATTAATAACAACTAATAATAAACTAAAATACTAATAATAACAACTAAATTAATAACAACTAAAATACCTAAACAATATATTAAACTAACAATAGAGAGTATTTATATAATTATAAAGTAGCTAAACTATAGAGTAAAATCGGATCTTTGAGAGCTTGAGAGAGTTTGGGAGAGTTGGAGATGAAGAGAAGAGGATGTGTGAAAAAAATGGGAGTGAAATGGTGTATTTATAGGGAAAAATGTGTAGGAATTCGAGTAAGAGGAATAATTATAGCTCCAACGGCTATTTTTGAGGGCCCCAATGCAATTTTTACCCTTGCCTCAAATCGTACACAAATCTGACGCGTGTCAGCTACTTTTGCCGCAGACCCTTTACTTTTCCAACGGCTCTTTATTCTACGATGCAACGGCCCAAATTAAACTCGTTTTAATTTTTTTTTAAAACCCGGATAATAGTTTATCCGGGTTGTGTGTTTCTCGGATACCGAAATATCCGGTTCGGGAAAAACCCGGATCCGGATATTTCGGTATCCGGGTTTTTTATTTTTTTTTTAATGAATCCGGGTTTAACCCGGATTCATATTTTGGGGATTAATATCAACTAAGAACTGATTAACAGAAGTAAATAAATTAAACAGACAAGTCTCACTAATCAGATGCATATAACCTTTAAGAGCTGATTACCAAAAGTAAATAATTACACAGAGAATTAAAAATATTGATGACAATAAAAACGGCGCAAAATGAAAATTTTGCGTAGGCTTGATAAGAAAATTACTAGGCGGCCTCAGATATTTCATCTCCCCGTAGGATCGAAGAGTTCAGTGAAGACTTTGACGGGGTCGTTCACAGTGGAATCCTACTCACTGCAACTAATCTTGGTGACCCCAGTGCTTCTTGGCGTGTTGTCCCAGCTACAAGTGAACGTCTCGTCGCTGTCGTTGTTCACGACTGCGACATCTTCGTCCTCGTTGGGGCAGCCACTGCCTAACAATGGCCCACAAACCCTGGCGTTGTCCTCCGCGTTCAGCTGTAATTGCAATACGAACTCCAGGGACCCCACGACGTCGCTCATCGACGGCCGCTCTGTCCCATTGTCCAGCATGCAGCTTACCACAATCTCGCCGTACTTCTTCACGCACTGCGGCGTGATCTGGCCCGCCAAGTTCGTGTCCACGATCCGGTTCAGTGTCCCGGCTTTCTGGTTGCTCTTAGCCCAGTTAGCCAGGCTGATCTGTTGCCGCTCGGCATCCCGGAGGATGGGTGGACGGCCACAGAGCACCTCACACAACACGACACCAAAGGAGTACACGCCGGACTTCTCGGTGAGCTGCTGGAAGTTGTAGTACTCGGGGTCGATGTAGCCAATGCTGCCCTTGACGTCGGTTGTGACGTGGGCATTGGAGACGCTGGTAGAGCTCGCTTTGGAGATCCCGAAGTCGGACACCTTGGCCTCCCATCTATCGTCAAGCAGGATGTCGGTGGTCTTGACATCGCGGTGGATGATGGTGTTCTTGATGCCCGTATGAAGGTAGTGCAGCCCGTGGGCGGCACCGATGCAGATTTCAAGGCGCGCCTTCCACGGCAGAGGCAGGTTTTCGGTCTTGTAGAGGTGGTCGCGGAGTGTTCCGCGGGAGATGTACTCGTAGACGAGGATCATCTCGCCTTGATCATCACAGAAGCCGATGAGCGAGACGAGGTGGCGGTGGCGGAGGTAGGAGAGCATCTCGATTTCGGTTTTGAACTCGTGGGCACCCTACGAGGACTCTGATTTTAGCCGCTTCACCGCAACTGGGGTGGCCCCGTTGTCAATGTACCCTTTGTACACATTTCCGAAGCCGCCACCGCCGATGACGAGGACATCATTGAAACCGTTGGTGGCAGCTTTGATCTCCGCCAATGTAAAGTAGCGACATAAGTTGGAAGGGAGAGTCGTTGAGGATCGTGTCTTGGTTGACTTGGCTGTCGCAAAGGAGTATGAGCCCAGCCAGGTGGCTCCGCTGCAGGCCGAGTCCTTATCTTTTCGCCCTCGCTGGACAAGAGGAAAGCCAAGAGGGCAAGCACATTAACGCTGGAAACAACACCAGAAACGATACCAATGATCGTTTTCTGACTATTACCGTCGGTTACCATGGGAAGTTGGCGACTGGGAGGGGCCGAAATCGGGTCTGGACTCAAACCAGCAAGGTTATGGTTGAAATCGCTCAATTTGAAGATCTCAACTCCGTTCAAAATTGCGTCGAAGTACCTGGTGCTGCTGTCATCTGGCTTAGCTTGAAGAGTGATGGACAGATTCGCTTTACTCCCGCCTGGTTTCCTGACTCGCACGACGTAGTCTCTAAAACACGGAGTGTACTTACGACCGCAAAACTCAATCACATGGGCGTTATTCTCGGCGATGAGGTCTTCTATGTATATGTAAAATGTGCGATCAACAGGTCTGTTCACATCCTCCGTAATCTCGCAGAAGTGCAGCCTTACCCTGTAATCAAATTCAGAGTCGACTGGAAAACGCCACGTGAGGTTGTACTTCCTGTTTGCGGCTTTATCCAGCCCCAAATTGCGAGCGGTTCTGTAGACTTTCTCCGGTGCACTGTACTGGGAAAACTTAATCCTGAACTGAAGGTTGATAGAGCTGTTGAGCACAAGCAGAGCGCTTGGTCCCACCATCTCTAGGTATGTTACCTCTGTTCGAAAGTCGTCCCAACTGCGGAAGAAACCAGTGTCTTCGTTCGAAGGCACAAAAACTCCGCCGATATTTACTCGTTGAACGGTCTCTACAGCAGTGTCGTTACTCCACAGGTATGATGTATTCTGCCCCAGAAAACGAATGCCGTTCTCCCCGTAACTTGCGAGGGAGAACATATCTACCGGTATCGACACAACTTCTATTCCGCTGACGAAAGCATATGCCTCCGGGAATGAAGAAGCCGGGGTGAACGTGATGTTGAGGCCGGCATCTTCGACGCCGACTGTTATGCAGAATTCTTTGACGATGTTGTTTCTGTTGGAATTATCAGCAACGAGTGAAGTACTGAAGTTGCTGAGCAACGTGTATTTCCCGGCTCCGACGGAGAAGAAGGCCTTTGACCGGTCAAAATTGTCGTACCCCAACGCGAAGAAGTGAAGCCGGACAAACTTCGGGCCCGGGATTACCGGTATTCAGTATCTGATCTGGGAGCGCGAGAGCCGTGCTGAGCCATACGGGACGGGATCAGAGCCATTCAATTGATCTCGAGCCGGTAAAGTGATAGATGCGCCTTCGGATGAGAGAAAGAACTTGGAACTTACATCTCCGTCCCAGCTGCGATTGCTGAGGGATGTTTTCTTTCCGGCAACACCGCAATCGAGGGCTATGTTCTCCTCGACCGGGTACGGAAGAGGCTGCCCATCTGTGATTACGTTGAAGACAAGAACCATGTAGAAGGGCACGAGGATAAGCATGATCATTCTCTGAAGAAAGCGTACATGTTGAAGCTTATCTTCTTCATCTTCGAGAGGAGACGATAAGTCTTATGCGGATATGAACTTTTTCTAGGGAAGCAGTTTTCTTTTTGGGCAGAAAATTCAAAGTTTATAATAAGTAAATTGCGACTAATGTACCCAATGTTTTATCGGCTGCGGATTATATACCAATGTTTATTTTCGACAGCTAATATACCCAAACTTGATTCCGTTAGATTATTTCGAGTTTTCCGTCACTTGACCGTCAGCGAGTGATTCCTCCTCTATATGTACACTTTTTGTATTTTTGACACAGCTCACTCATTTTTTGTCCAAAAGTTATGCACGACCTACGGTTGAAAAGATAAGAGATCGATCTACAACGTTAGTGTTTTAAATTTTGTAAATACGAAATTTCAATTACAACGTAAAACTGGACATTAGTTTAATGCAAAATATTTGTTTCGAGCCAATTTTAATATACTTAATGACTTTTTATGATGAATTGTAAAACAACAATGTTGTTGATAAATCTTTTATCTTTTCCAACGGTAGTTTATTTATAAATTTTGGCCAAAGAATGAGTGAGTTATGCCAAAAATATGAAAAATCTGATGTGAAAAAATCTTTCGTGTTTTTTGCATAAGTTACTCATATTTTGGCCAAAATTTATAAATAAACGAACGTTGGAAAGATAAAATATTTATCTACAACGTTTTAGTTTTACATTTTATCAGAAAAAGTCATTCAGTATATTAAAATTTTATCAAAACAAATATTTTGCATTACACTAATGTCCAGTTTTACGTTGTGGTCGAAATTTCATATTTTTACTGAACTTTTTTTACTAAACTTAAAACACAAAAGTTGTAGATATATCTCTTACGTTTCCAACCATAAGTGTTGTATAAAATTTGGACAAGTAATGAGTGAGTTATGCTAAAAATACGAAAACTTTACATATAGAGGAGGAATCACTTGCTGACGGTCAAGTGACAGAAAACACGAAAAAATCTAACGGAATCAAGTTTGGGTACATTAACCGTCGAAAATAAACATTGGGTACATAATCCGAAACCGATAAAACATTGAGTACATTATTTCGCCGTTGTCGTAGCTCGTTAATCTTATCACCGACGTCGTCGTCGTCGCTCGAAATCCTTCCCATCTGCGAAATCCATTCTCGTTTATCATCGTCACTCGTTTTCCATCTCTCGCCGGTATCGAAGCTCCCTGGTTATCTTCAGTTTTACAACTCTCTCTCTCTCAGTAAATATGTACAATTTCGAATTTGAGTTTACAATTTCCTATTTAAAGTTACAGTTCGATAAATACAATTACCGAATTGCAGTTTTGTAATTACAATTACAGTTACAGTTTCAGAACTCCATTTAAATAATTTTTAAACTATAATTACACTTTCGTAATTAAAATTACGAGTACATTATTCATTATGTTTTCATATTTTTATAGTTATTGAATCATATATATACTTACCAAATTTTAAATACTATTGTTTCATAATTAAAATTACGAAAAAGATTTAGATTGAACTGAACATATTCTATGTATTTGTAATTTATGGACTATCGTTCGTAATTACAATTATGAAATGTTAAGATTCAACTGAACATATTCTACGTAATTGTAATTAATTGCGAATCTAAATTTGCCTATTAGTCACTAGAGAGATGATCGAAGGAGATAATTCTTTTTTTTTGTTTGTTTCTAACAATCTTTCTACAAAATAAAAAAAATATTAAGTTTTTTTTTTTTTCTGTAAATAATTCCTTCAAAATAGAATTATATTCAAATATTAATGTTGAGGTCGGATTTGGTAATCCATTTATTACGGCATAAGTACCTAAGTGTTGGTCCTTACACCATAAAGCAAGCAAACTTGCTTGACTATGATGGGATAAGTTAGGTAGCTTTTAGGCCATACCTTTGGCCATACCTCTCCTTTTAGGGCCATCCCTTTGGCCATACCTCACTCATGAGAGTAGGTGCAATGCTTGTAATGCCTATATATGTATCCATCTATTGGATGAAGAGGAGGGGGGTTTTTGAAGAGAAAGAGTAGAGAAAGGCAGACTTTTAGGAGAAGAGCAATACTTGTAACCAAAGGAAGAAGAGAATAAACACACAATTCTTTTCATCATCATTCCTTTGAGTGGTCTTAGCTAATAAACGAAAAAAACCGATCCGTTTTCTTTAGAAACAAGGATCAATCCTTGTGATTGTTGAGTGCAGAAAATGCCCTCGACAGTTTGGTGCCCACCAAGGGGCTCAGTTTCTTTCTATTGCACAGCTAGGCGCTCGGAAGGATGACGACCAACTATGGCAACGACGGCAACGACAAAGCCGATCACTGATCTCTTAAATAAAACTGCATTTTTCATGCGTTTTCTTGCAGGCCTTGTCTTGAGCTTCGATTTGATAGGTCATTTGCCCATATCGGACGCTCGAGGCGAGAGTTATGGACGTCGAAAGATTGGTCGCCAAAGATGATGGCTTCGTCGACACCTCCCCATCGCTCATTGCTCCTTGGATCATATCCTCGTATCTGATTGTCATTTCAATATGATTTTTAGCTTTTATCGAAGATAACGTCTCGTGCTTTGATTTGATAGGTCATTTGCCCATATCGGACGCTCGAGACGAGAGTTATAGACGTTGGAAGATTGTCCGCCTAAGATGGTCACCTCGTCGACGCCTCCCCGTCGCTCGTTGCTTCTCGTCTCATATCTTCCTCTTTGTATAATATTTTTGCGTTATTTCTAACTTTTCTTAAAGGTTGTCTCTCGAGCTTTGATTTGATAGGTCATTTGCGCACATCGGACGCTCGAGGAGAGATTTATGGATGTTAGAAGATTGATCGCCAAATATGGATGCTTCATCGACGCCTTCCCGCCGCCCGTCGCTCCTCGAGCCATTTGCCCATATCGGACGCTCGACGGGGCCCCAAGCCCATCCTTAATGGCTACCATAAGCACCAAAGTCAAAAGAGGCGCAATGCCCACTGTCGAGGCGCAATGCCATCGATCGACGGCGCAATGCCATCGATCGACGGCGCAATGCCGAGAAGAAAATAAAAGAGGCGCAATGCCCATAGGGCGCAATGCCATCGATCGACGACGCAATGCCGAGAAGACAATAAAAGAGGCGCAATGCCCAAACGATCGAGGCGCAACACCCAATATGTTGGGAATGATCCCCGTTAATTATAACGATTTGTACCATCAGACTGTACGGATAACATTTAAAAAATTATTTTAAGCGAAAAACATATTATCCGACCAACGGTCCGAATATCGGATAATAACGATATTGCAAGATCCGATAAATATTATGCAATTGAATATTCATAAATCATTAATAATCTAGTCTTTATAGGAAATAAATAGAAAGGAGTAAACGGTCGCATTTATTAGCCCAATGCATAAGGCCGTACCTCTATTGTCGACTTCCGGCTGCGCTTTCTGAATCGGGCATGGCTCCGCCGGTGCTGAGGGAAACTCACGTGATCTTCCGGGATATTCTCCTAGATTCCTCGTACTGAAGAGTGGGCTTCGCCGGCAGGACTCTGTCGCAAAATTTAAACTGATGGTTCTTTTTAAGCTTCCAGAGAACTAAGTCTCCTAAGCCGAACCAGAAAGAGAGATCAGAGGAAAAATTCGCAGACCCTGAGGGAGATGGAGAGGGAGAGTTCGAATTTTTCTCTGGGAAAAGGTGTGAAAAATGTGTAGAATGAGGTCCCTATTTATAGGCTCAGACTGTAACCTAATTAGAGAAATTCTCTCCCCTAATTTTGAATTCTACTAATTACATATAATTAATTATTTCAATCCAATGGTCTAGATTTAATCTTATCTAAATCCAAGGGATATAATTAATTAGGGATTTAATTAAATCAGAAAGACTTTGATAAAATAAAAAATCCAATCTTATCTTCTTATCCATAAAATTCGAATTTATATTTATATATATATATATATATATATATTAAAATTTGAATTCTAATTATCTAGATCCAACGATTGAGATAAATGTTTAAACTGATCTAATGGATCAAATTAGTTTTGGATAAAATCAAATATTAAAAGATTTAAAAAAATCCAAATTTGATTTTATCCAAATATTTAATTCGAAAATAATATATTATATATATATAATTAATTAATTTCCAATCCGACGGTAAAGATTAAATATTAGACCGATCTAACAGATATAATTAATTAGCTAAATTGGAAAACAAAACTTGGTCACCAAGTTATTAATTTCGAATATATCAATTATCCTAATCCAACGGTTGATATTAAATCATAACCGATCCAATGGATTAAATTGATTTTAGGGTTTTTCGCAAATACCAAAACATTTGGTACTTATGCCGCAATTATGAAAAGACCAAAGCCTATCCATTCGAATGTATATGGTTCCACATTGTATGGCATAATTCGATTTTTACACATGTAATATATATAAATATATATTATTTATATATTAATATAAATCTATTAATTATTGATTAATTATTAATAACTTATTAATAATTAAATTCGAATAATTAAACCATATTAATATCCTCTGATCTCAATATCACACGTTCAAATGTCATGGTGTCACACCATCATTTAAATTCGTGACATGTGATTTAATTTCATAGTTTACCAAAACGATCACAAACATAGAAATTCTCTAAATCACAAACCGTACATCGAAACGACTCGGTTCCGAAAGCAAAGTTTCTTAGAATTTAATTTCCAACGACTTTCATGCTGACAGAAAATCCAATTCTACTTTATTTTATCAGTTAATTTTGGTTACCAAGATATGGTACTTTTGCCACGCTACTGATAAAACTATGTGATGTCTGTTACAGACTTCAGCTCTATAAGTTTTGCCAAATGATCAAAAACGTCTCAAAATGTTTTTATCACGTACGTATCATCCGTTACGGAGCTATCTTGGGGACCATGGACCCGTATCACTTAAGCTCCAACAAACTGCTACGGTGTTCGTCAAACCTCGGTATTATTCCACTATAAACCCGAGGTTGCACTCTTTAGTGATACAGTAAATATTATTCCCTTAATTACAACGGGGTTTCCATTGATACAATCAAATTTGGGTTATTGATCTTTCACTTGATGATCCAAACATGAGCAGGCGGTTTCTACCGTTATGCCCATCATTGCATTTTCATCCTTGACTCAGTCAGTAATATCATGAGTAACCCACTTATAGTTTTGATTCATAAGTTGCGCACAGGTACCTCTCACTTCTCACCACCGACAATCAAGGGAATCATCATGACTCTGAAGAGAGCTGTGTGATGCCCATGTCTCTGACCAAGCTACCTTTACTGCTGACTATCATGTTCCCAAAATAATAGTGTTGGGAACAACGGTAATATATTGTGTTCTTTAACGGTTAAATCAAAGAACAATCAAGCCAGCATCTCGGACTCAAGATCACTCAGGACTTAGATCGAATATCCATTTGATCATCTACTAGTGACTCAACTCCAAGTTATCAGTGACGGTCTTATATGATAACTTCCGGAGTTTAAAACAGGTCCAGTCCAGTATGAAGACACTTCATACTTAATGCACTTCTACTGAGTATGACGCACACACAATCCAGAATAGGATTGTCACTTAGTCACATTAATGACCTTATACGAATAATGGGCTCCCACCCAGTTAATCAGGTCACGGACATTTTAAGTTCATTTATTATGATTATTAATTCTTTGTCACATTGACTCTGTTGTGATAATAATAACATATTTTCATCCTTTACGAACTAAGGATCAAACATTCTATTTTACTCTACCAGAAACTATAATAAGATTATCATAATAAGCAACATTTTTATTCAACGACTTGTCGTAATCTTTTATAAATGGATAAAATATCTTGTTTAAGGACACACATGTTCAACAATCTCCCACTTGTACTTAAAGAAGATGACCTATGTCTTTCAGACCCACGTTCACTAGATGCCTCCTGAATATTTTCTCTGGCAACGTCTTGGTGAATGGATCAGCCAGGTTGTCTTCTGAAGCTATTTTCACAACCCTCACGTTGCCACGATGTACTATTTCTCTAATGAGATGGTATTTGCGTTCTATATGTTTCGCCTTGTTATGGTCTTTGGGCTCTTTAGAATTTGCCACCACACCACTATTGTCACAGTATAGTGTTTGGGGCCCATCTACATCTGGAACAACTCCCAGCTCTATGTAGAAATTCTTGAGCCAAACTGATTCTTTGGTTGCCTCACAGGCTACCACATATTCAACTTTCATTGTGGAATCTGCGATACAGGATTGCTTTACGCTTCTCCAGAATATCGCTCCACCAGCAAGGGTGAACACTGCTCCTAACGTCGATTTTCTCACGTCTCTATCAGGCATAAAGTATGAGTCAGTGTGACCTAATGGATTCAGTTCTGATCCTGAAAACATTAATATATAGTATGTCGTTCTCCGTAGATACTTGAGAATGTTCTTCACTGCAGTCCAGTGAGCCATACCTGGGTTGGATTGGTATCTGCTTACAATTCCTACATCGTAACAGATGTCTGGCCTAGTACACTGCATAGCGTACATAAGACTTCCCACTGCTAAAGCATAGGGTATTCGCCTCATTTCGTCTTGCTCTTCCGGAGATGTAGGACACTGCTTCCTGTTAAGGAACACTCCATGTCTGGTCGGTAAATTACCTCCCTTGGAGTTTGCCATTGCAAAACAATCAAGCACCTTATCAATGTAGGCCGTTTGCGATAAGGCTAGAATCATGTTGTTGCGAACCCTAAAGATACGGATCCCAAGAACATAGTTCGCTTCTCCCATGTCCTTCATTTTGAATTGCGTAGATAGCCACACTTTCACGTCAGATAGGGTCTTCACACTGTTTCCAATGAGAAGAATATCATCGACGTATAGAACAAGAAATATCTCCACGGTATCATCATTGAGTTTTTAAATGCAGGCTTTAGTGATGTTCTGTATGAATCCATAGGTCTTGATGGTCTCATCAAACCTTAGATTCCAGGATCTGGAAGCTTGCTTCAATCCATAAATGGATTTGAGTAATTTGCAAACCTTTCCTTCTTTACCCTTCTGCATGAACCCTTCTGGTTGGTCCATATAGATGTTTTCGTCAATATACTCCTTCAGGAAGGCGGTTTTGACGTCCATCTGCCAAATCTCGTAATTCAGACTACTGGCTATGGCCATGAGAATCCGGATGGACTTGTACTTAGAGACTGGAGCGAAGGTCTCATCTAAATCAATACCTTCCCTCTGGGTAAAACCCTTAGCCACTAGTCTAGCCTTGAAAGTTTTAACCTTCCCGTCCACTCCTCTTTTTCTCTTGTATACCCACTTACAGCCAATGGTTTTGAAGCCATCCGGTAAGTATACAAGTTCCCAGACTTCGTTAGAATCCATTGATTCTATTTCTTGGTTCATGGCTTCCTGCCATTCTCCCTTATCAGGATCCATCATAGCTTGCTTATAGCCTATGGGATCTTCAACGCTAGTGTTTATAACAGGTAGGTGAAATTCCAACTGGGTGTGCTCGTAGCGCTCAACAGGTCTTTTGAACCTCCCACTACGTCTGAGTACCCCTTGGTTCTAATTTGGGACCGTGGTTTCCACACTCTCTTCGACAACAGGCACTGTTGTCAGTGTTGTGACTTTGTCACAAGATCCTTTATGTGAATAATTTCTCCAATTTCATTTTCTATTAACCATCATGATTAAAAATGAAATTTGATTTATTTAAATCAATTAGAGCAATTAGGGACTATAGATAAAAAGTAACATGTCACTATATTTATCTGGATATTGCAAAATAATTTGAAAAAATAAGACTTTTATTTATAAGGAATTATTCCATGCAATAAATATCCAAAAATAAATCGAGGTCATAACAATGCAAAATTAATGATGAGATTAAACTTAAATCGAATGTAAACTTAAAGCGGGCTTCCTTCTTCGAGACACTCGAGTACTAACCGCCTTCGTTCTCTGCTGAGCTCCCATCGACAGAGCTCCCGCTGCCTCCTGAAAAGAAACAAACAAATGTTAATATTTTAATCTATGGATCTGAGATTTGAATCTCTCCAATAAAAACTAATTTTGTGGTTAACAGAAGAGTCATTACCTCTCCAAGCCCGCAGATGTTCTCGGCACATCGTGTGCCTGTTTGCTCTTGGTTTGAGCCAGCATTCAATGTATAAAACTCTATTTCCGTTTTTCTTTTTAGCAGAAGCAACTTCTGTAATGAAAAACGTTTGCAATGTTTAGAATTTTAGTCTATGGATCTGAAATGTGATCTCTCCAATAAAAAACTAATGTATCATTCAGAAAAGGTTTTACCCTTTGGTGAACTGATGTGCAGTCTGCATCGTAGCTGACCTGGCCCTCTCTTCCTTGTCCGACATTGGAAGCACATTGCAGATAAGCCAACTTTTCTTTCTTTTCTTCCTGGTTCAGCTTTCGATTCAGTCTTTCGTTTGTTATCTTTTGCCATTGCTTGAGTGACAATAGTAGTTACTTTGTTCACCTTTTTCATCAGTCTCTCAATTTCACCCATTGAGGCTTTGAGTACCGAATCTTTGAAGGATTGACTCTTATTTGGATACTGGTCTAATAGGAAACTGAGTAACTCATATTCGTTATTAGACTTGAACCAAGCAGTGCCTTCTTCAAATATTGGTAGCTCAAACTCAGATGGAGGACCAGAGTTAACGGATTCTTGTTCATCATCCGTGATGTTAATAGGTTTAGACATATTAACTGGCATTGAAAAAGAAACTTATTAAACTTTATTATAGGTAGAATGTATTGAAAAATATTTTTTTGAAATAGTTACATGATGCAAACATGTTCTGGGAAAAACGTTAAATAAACCCTTTAACTATTTCGTGATAATTTAACCGACTGTACACGTCGTTGCCGTCCTTAGTGGCATGGTCACTCTAGGGTGACTCGCGGTCTCAACCGTGTAGTTTGGTTAAACTAAGTTTTAGTCATAAACTTAATTAATATTCATAACAAGAACCACCAAAGTTCTCTATGATTATTAACTAACACCATAGACGGTCGGGAAGCGCCAACTTCCGTGCAAGCTTAACCCATTAATTTTGGTTCTCAGGGTCCTCTTGGAAATGTCGTCCTTAGGGAATGGTCGCACTAGGGTGACTCGCGGTCCATTTCAAAGATTCCTCCGTCCCCATATTCTTTTGGAACTATCACGGTGTCAAACCTTCCACAAGCACACCTTCCTTGGGGAATGGACACACTGGGTGACTCGAGGCGGTGTGGTCAGCAGACGTTGTGATAGTAATAATGGAGACCTTTTATACTTTATTCTATATTTGCTATTGTTTTTAGAAAATAACGTTTTTATTTCTAAGTTATTTAAAACTTATTACAAACACTATTTAATGACACATTAAAAGGTTTATATTAAGGCATTATATTTAATTTAATTTAATTAATTAATCAAACATAATTATTTTTAATTCATAAATATTTTATTTCAATAAAAATAATTAATAATCCGATTTAAAAAATTACACGTGGGCTATCCGGGTTAAAACCCGGGTCCACGTGCACTCGGATCGAAGCACGTGCCCAACCCTTAGCGAATTGGGCTGGGCCGAGTACTCGGGCAGGGTCACAAGGCCTGGTTCGCTGCCAGGCAGCGCCCCCAGCTCACCTGAGCAGGGGCTTTGGGCCAGGCCCAGGCGCGGCCCCCGGGCTGCTGCCAGCAGCCTCAGCGTGTCCCTTGCGGGCTGGGCATAAGGCCCACGGGCTAGGTAACCAGCCCGGCCTCCCACTGGGTTCGCTGCGAGCGAACCCTAGCCAACGGGTTGGGCTGTTTTTGGCAGCCCGGCCCATTACCCAGTTCGAATTTTTTGGGTCTGTTAATTTTCTTATTTTAAATTAATATTGAAAATATCTAAAAATTCAAAATTTCAATTTTAAATAATTAATTTTATTCATCAAATAATTCGTTCTTTAAACCGTCAAATTAAATTACGTAATTATTTATCCTTGAACCATGGCTCTGATACCAATTGTGCAGAATGATCCCCGTTAATTATCACGATTTGTGCCATCGGACCGTCCGGGTAACATTTAAAAAATTATTTTAAGCGAAAAACATATTATCCGACCAACGGTCCGAATATCGGATAATAACCATATTGCAAGATCCCATAAATATTATGCAATTTAATATTTATAAATCATTATTAATAATCTAGTCTTTATAGGAAATAAATAGAAAGGAGTAAATGGTCGCATTTATTAGCCCAATGCATAAGGCCGTACCTCTATTGTCGACTTCCGGCTGCGCGTTCTGAATCGGGTATGGCTCCGCCGGTGCTGAGGGAAAATCCCGTGATCTTCCGGGATATTCTCCTGGATTCCTCGTACCGAAGCATGGGCTTCGCCGGCAGGACTCCGTCACAAAATTTAAACTTATGGTTCTTTTTAAGCTTCCAGAGAACTAAGTCTCCTAAGCTGAACCAGAAAGAGAGATCAGAGGAAAAATTCGCAGACCCTGAGGGAGAGGGAGAGTTCGAATGTTTCTCTAGGGAAAGGTGTGAAAAATGTTTAGAATGAGGTCCCTATTTATAGGCTCAGACTGTAACCGAGTTAGAGAAATTCTCTCCCGTAATTTTGAATTCTACTAATTAAATATAATTAATTATTTCAATCCAATAGTCTAGATTTAATCTTATCTAAATCCAAGGGATATAATTAATTAGGGATTTAATTAAATAAGAAAGACTTGGATAAAATAAAAAATCCAATCTTATCTTCTTATCCATGAAATTCGAATTTATATATATATATATATATATATATATATATATATATCAAAATTCGAATTCTAAGTATCTAGATCCAACGGTTGAGATAAATCTTTAAACCGATCTAATGGATCATATTAGTTTAGGATAAAATCAAATATTAAAAGATTTAATAAAATCCAAATTCAATTTTATCCAAATATATAATTCAAAAATAATATATTATATATATAATTAATTAATTTCCAATCTGACGGTAAAGATTAAATCTTAGACCGATGTAAAAGATATAATTAATTAGCTAAATTCGAAAACAAAAACTTGTTCACCAAGTTATTAATTTCGAATATATCAATTATCATAATCCAACGATTGATATTAAATCATAACTGATCCAATGAATTAAATTGATTTTTAGGTTTTTCTCAAATACCAAAACATTTGGTACTTATGCCGGAATTATGAAAAGACCAAATCCTATCCATTTCAATGTATATGGTTCCACATTCTAAGACATAATTCGATTTTTACACATGTAATATATTTAAATATATATTATTTATATATTAATATAAATCTATTAATTATTGATTAATTATTAATAACATATTAATAATTAAATTCGAATTATTAAATCCTATTAATATCCTCTGATCTCAATATCACACATTCAAATGTCATGGTGTCACACCATCATTTAAATTCGTGACATGTGATTTAATTTCATAGTTTACCGAAACGATCACAAACTTAGAAATTCTCTAAATCATAAACCGTACGTCGAAACGAGTCGGTTCAAAAAGCAAAGTTTCTTAGAATTTAATTTCCAACAACTTTCCTGTTGAAAGAAAATCCAAATTCTACTTTATTTTGTCGGTTAATTTTTGTTACCAAGATAAGGTACTTTTGCCACGCTACTGATAAAACTATCTGATGTCTGTTACAGACTTCAGTTCTATAAGTCTTGCCAAATGATCAAAAACATCTCAAAATGTTTTTATAACGTACGTATCATCCGTTACGGAGCTATCCTGGGGACCATGGACCCGTATCACTTAACCTCCAACGAACTGCTAGGGTGTTCGTCAAACCTCGGTGTTATTCCACTATAAACCCGAGGCTGCACTCTTTAGTGATACAGTATATATTATTCCCTTAATTACAACAGGGTGTCCATTGATACAATCAAATTCGGGTTATTGATCTTTCACTTGATGATTCACACATGAGCACGCGGTTTCTACCGTTATGCCCCTCATTACATTTTCATCCTTGACTCAGTCAGTAATATCATGAGTAACCCACTTAGGTTTTGATTCATAAGTTGCGCACGGGTACCTCTTACTTTTCACCACTGACAATCAAGGGAATCATCATGACTCTGAAGAGAGTTGTGTGATGCACATGTCTCTGACTAACCTACCCTTACTTCTGACTATCATGTTCCCAAAATAATAGTGTTGGGATTAACGGTAATATATTGTGTTCTTTAACGGTTAAATCAAAGAACAATCAAGCCAACAGCTCGGACTCAAGATCACTCAGGACTTAGGTGGAATATCCATTTGATCATATACTAGTGACTCAACTCCAAGTTATCAGTGACGGTCTTATATGATAACTTCCGGAGTTTAAGTCAGGTCCAGTCCAGTATGAAGACACTTCATACTTAATGCATTTCTAGTGAGTGCGACACACACAAAATCCAGAATAAGATTGTCACTTAGTCACATTAATGACTTTATACGATTAATGGGCTCCCACCCAGTTAATCAGGTCACGGACATTTTAAGTTCATATATTATGATTATTAATTCTTCCTCACATTGACTCTGTTATGATAATAATAACGTAATTGCATCCTTTATGAACTAAGGATCAAACATTCTATTTTACTCTTCCAGAAACTATAATAAGTTTATCGTAATAAGCACCATCTTTATTCAATGACTTGTCATAATCTTTTACAAATGGATAAAATATCTTGTTTAAGGACACACATTTCCAACACAATAAGGTGCAATGCCATCGATCACCGGCGCAATACCATCAGTCAACGACGCAATGCCGAGGAGGATCCTGGAAACTAACCGGAGGACCCAGAAAGCCCAGCGACGCCTACCTAAAATGCACCGGGGGACCCCAAGCCTATCCTTGGCAGCGATACTAAGCAAGTAAAAGTCGATCCGTCGCAAGTGCACCCGACGATGGCCACTTAGTGATCCTTGATCACGCCCAACCTGCCGTCGGTAGGGACGCCTTCTCGACGCGTCCGGTAAAAGCCAACCACTTGATCGCACACTGAAATTAATTGAATTCGCAAGTCTAATTTCGCCGGAGGAGATAACTCTCATCATCGCGTTTCCGGAACGAGCATCGCTCATCGCCTTGTCGATACATAAATATTTATAATCTGGAGGAACAGGTTGTGTGGATGCTTAGCCACCGTTTCCAGCTTCAACTAGATATAAAGAATACGCAAATCCGACACCTGAGCAAGGAGATATGCCCTCCCGAATCTGGTCGTCCAGACGACGTAGCTCGTCAACAAACAGAGCTCATCGTCATCAAAGAGAGCGTCGCTGTTGGAAATCACGTCTCGGATTCCGTGTAAATTATCACGAATTATACCTCCGAACCGTCCGGGTAACATTTAAAAAATTATTTTAAAGCGGAAAAACTTGTTATCCGTTCAACGGTACGGATATCGGATAATAACCATATACTAAGATCTGATAAATATTATGTAATTTAATATTCATAAATCATTATTAATAAACTAGTCATAATAGGAAATAAATAGAAAGCAGTAAATGGTTGCATTTATTAACCCAATGCATAAGGCCGTACCTCTTATGACGACTTCCGGCTGCGCGTTCTGAATCGGGCAGGGCTCCGCCGGTGCTGAGGGAAACTCCCGTGATCTTCCGGGATATTCTCCTGGAATCCTCGTACCGAAGCGTGGGCTTCGCCGGCAGGACTCCGTCGCAAAATTTTAACTGATGGTTCTTTTTAAGCTTCCGGAGAAATAGTCTCCTAAGCCGAACCAGAAAAGAGAGATCAGAGAAAAATTCGCAGACCCTGAGGGAGAGGGAGAGTTCGAATTTTTCTCTGGGGAAAGGTGTGAAAAATGTGTAGAATGAGCCTCCTATTTATAGGCTCAAACCGTAACCGAATTGGAGAATTTCCCTCCCTAATTTCGAATTTCTTATAATTAAATATAATTAATTATCTTAATCCAATGGTCCAGATTTAATCTCATCTAAATCCAATGGATATAATTAATTAGGGATTTAATTAAATAAGAAAGATTTGGATAAATCAAAAATCCAATCTTATCTTCTTATATTTATAAAATTCGAATTATCATATATATTTATAATAAAATTCGAATTATTATTATCTAGATCCAACGGTTGAGATAAATCTTCTAACCGATCTAATGGATGAAATTAGTTTAGGATAAAATCAAATATAAAAAGATTTATTAAAAACAATTTCGATTTTATCCTTAACCTATAATTCGAAAATTATATAAATATATATAATTAATTAATTTCCAATCCGACGGTAAAGATTAAATCTTAGACCGATCTAACGGATATAATTAATTAACCAAATTCGAAAAATGAAACATGGTTACCAAGTTATTAAATTCGAATTTATCAATATCCTAATCCAACGGTTGATATTAAATCATAACCGATCCAATGGATTAAATTGATTTTAGGGATTTGCCAAGATACCAAAACATTTGGTACTTATGCCGCAAATATGGAAAGACCAAATCATGTTATTCGAATTGCCTAGGGTTTCATATTATGAAACCCTAATTCGAATTTACACATATAAATATATATAAATATATATTTTTATTTATCAATATAAATCTATTAATTATAAATTAATTATTAATAAGACATTAATAATTAAATCCAAATAATTAAATTATATTAATATTTCCTGATCTCAATATCACACATTAAAATGTCATGGTGCCACACCATCATTTAAATTCGTGACATGTGATTTAATTTCAAAGTTTATCGAACCGATCACAAACTTAGAAAATCCATAAATCACTAACCGTAAGTCGAAATGACTCGGTTCAAATAGAAAAGTTGCTTATAATTTAATTTCCAACAACATGGTGCTGATAGAAAATCCAAATTCTAACTTTCTTTTATCAGTTAATTTCGTGTACCAAAATATGGTACTTTTGCCACGCTAACGATAAAACTATCTGACGTCTGCCACAGACCTTTCAGTTTTATAAGTCAAGCCAAATGATTAAACATTATCCAGAATGTATTTTAATCACGTACGTATCATCCGTTACGGAGCTATCCTGGGGACCATGGACCCGTATCACTTAAGCTCCAACGAACTGCTAGTTGTTCGTCAAACCTCGAAGTGATTCCACTATAGACCCGAGGCTGCACTCTTTAGTGATACGGTATATATTATTCCCTTTATAACAGCAGGGTGTCCATTGATACAATCAAATTCGGGTTATTGATCTTTCACTTGATGATCCACACACGAGCAGGCGGTTTCTACCGTTATGCCCCTCATTGCATTTTCATCCTTGACTCAGTCAGTAATATTATGAGTAACCCACTTATGGTTTCGATTCATAAGTTGCGCACGGGTACCTCTCACTTCTCACCACTGACAATCAAGGGAATCATCATCACTCTGAAGAGAGCTGTGTGATGCCCATGTCTATGACCAAGCTACCCTTACTGCTGACTATCATGTTCCCAAAATAATAGTGTTGGGAACAG
Organism: Parietaria judaica; assembly: GCA_954871525.1. NCBI lineage: Eukaryota > Viridiplantae > Streptophyta > Magnoliopsida > Rosales > Urticaceae > Parietaria > Parietaria judaica. The sequence goes on from OX940869.1 coordinate 17,266,296, forward strand.
CGGTAATATTTCGTGTTCTTTAACGGTTAAATCAAAGAACAATCAAGCCAACAGCTTGGACTCAAGATCACTCAGGACTTAGATCGAATATCCATTTGATTATCTACTAGTGACTCAACTCCAAGTTATCAGTGACGGTCTTATATGATAACTTCCGGAGTTTAAGTCAGGTCCAGTCCAGTATGAAGACACTTCATACTTAATGCACTTCTAGTGAGTGTGACACACACAAAATCCAGAATAGGATTGTCACTTAGTCACATTAATGACCTTATACGATTAATAGGCTCCCACCCAGTTAATCAGGTCATGGACATTTTAAGTTCATTTATTATGATTATTAATTCTTATTCACATTGACTCTGTTGTGATAATAATTCATAATTGCATCCTTTATGAACTAAGGAATCAAACATTCTATTTTACTCTACCAGAAACTATAATAAGATTAACATAATAAGTATCATCTTTATTCAACGACTTGTCATAATCTTTTACAAATGGATAAAATATCTTGTTTAAGGACACATATGTCCAACAATCTCCCACTTGTACTTAAAGAAGATGACCCATGTCTTTCAGACCCATACTCTCCAGATGCCTCCTGAATAATTTCTCTGGCAACGTCTTGGTGAATGGATCAGCCAGATTGTCTTCCGACGCTATTTTCACAACCCTCACGTCGCCACGACGCACTATTTCTCTTATGAGATGGTATTTGCGTTCTATATGTTTTGCCTTGTTATGCTCTCTGGGCTCTTTAGAATTTGCCACCGCACCACTGTTGTCACAGTATAGTGTTTGGGGCCCATCTACATCTGGAACAACTCCCAGCTCTATGTAGAAATTCTTGAGCCAAACTGATTCTTTGGCTGCCTCACAAGCTGCCACGTATTCAGCTTCCATTGTGGAATCTGCGATACAGGATTGCTTTACGCTTTTCCAGAATATCGCTCCACCAGCAAGGGTGTACACTGCTCCCGACGTCGATTTTCTCGCGTCTCTATCAGACATAAAGTCTGAATCAGTGTATCCTAGTGGATTCAGTTCTGATCCTGAAAACACTAACATATAGTTTCTCGTTCTCCGAAGATACTTGAGAATGTTCTTCACTGCTGTCCAGTGAGCCATACCAGGGTTGGATTGGTATCTGCTAACAATTCCCACAGCGTAACAGATGTCTGGCCTAGTACACTGCATAGCGTACATCAGACTTCCCACTGCTGAAGCATAGGGTATTCGCCTCATCACATCTTGCTCTTCCGGAGAAGTTGGGCATTGTTTCCTGCTAAGGAACACTCCATGTCTGGTCGGTAAATTACCTCCCTTGGAGTTTGCCATTGCAAAACGTTCAAGCACCTTATCAATGTAAGCTGCTTGAGATAAGGCCAGAAGCCTGTTGTTGCGATCCCTGAAAATACGGATCCCAAGAACATAATTGGCTTCTCCCATGTCCTTCATTTGGAATTGCGTAGATAGCCACGCTTTCACGTCCGATAGCCTCTTCACACTGTTTCCAATGAGAAGAATATCGTCGACGTATAGAATAAGGAATATCTCCACGGTTTCATCATTGAGTTTGTATATGCAGGCCTCAGTGATGTTCTGTATGAATCCATAGGTTTTGATGGTCTCATCAAACCTTATATTCCAGGATCTGGAAGCTTGCTTCAATCCATAAATGGATTTGAGAAGTCAGCAAACTTTCCCTTCTTGACCCTTCTGCACGAACCCCTCTGGTTGGTCCATATAGATGTTTTTCGTCAATGTACCCGTTCATGAAGGCGGTTTTGACATGCATCTGCCAAATCTCATAATTGAGACTACAGGCTATGGCTATGAGAATCTGGATGGACTTCAGTGACAGGAGAGAAAGTTTCCTCGAAACTAATACCTTCTCTCTGGGTATAACCCTTTGCCACTTTACTAGCGTTGAAGGTTTCAACCTTCCCGTCCATTCCTCTCTTCGTCTTGTATACCCACTTACAGCCAATGGTTTTGAAGCCATCCAGTATGTTTACAAGTTCCAGACTTGATTAGAATTCATTGATTCTATTTCTTGGTTCATGGCTTCCTGCCATTCTCCCTTATCAGGATCCATCATAGCTTGCTCAAAGCCTATAGGATCTTCAACGCTAACGTTTGTGATAGCCAGGTCAAATTCCAACTGAGTATACTCGTAGTGTTTAACCGTTCTATTGAACCTCCCACTACGTCTGAGTATTCTCAAAGTTTCTAATGAAACTATGATCACTCGTAGTGTCTTTGGTTTTAACAACCTCCCACTACATCCGAGTATCATGTGGTTCTGATTTGGGAACGTGGTTTCCGCACTCTGATTATCAACAGGCGTTGTTGATTGTGTAATTATTTTTTCATCTAACATTTCCTCCAGTAATATTTTACCTTGAGGTTCATAGTTTATTATAGAGTCATATTCCAAAAAGAGTTACTATTGCTGAAAACAATTACTCTCTCATATGATCATAAACTATATCTCGTCCGAGTCCCATTAAATGAATAATATAAAATGATTCTTTCCCCTTAATCATTTCTAAAAGGTTCTTGTTCCTTCTATTCAGAGCACCTCAATGTGCTTGACGTGCGCAAGGAACCGTTGACTAACAGAGAATTAATTTCTCTTCACGGTGATCACTGAATTAAAAGTTCAGACTCACCACTTCAGAATAACTGAAGAGCCATTAGTGATTTATCAAATTTAAAAATTCGATTTATGCAATAAATTTCTTGAAGTCACATAAGTTCTAATTTACTTTGCATTCATACCTTTACCTTTGAACACTTGCCTATCATTAGATAAAGTATTCATATCCTTCTCGAGCTTGTATAATGGACCACATACACCAAGTATGTACAAGCTTTATAGGAACTGTGGCTCTTTAGACCTTTTCTCATGAAATGGTCTTTTAATCATTTTAATCTTTAGACAAGATTCTCAACAGGCAGGGAACTGACGAACAGTTCACGCATTGGTCCTTCCTGTTTATCTCATCCAAATTAATATGACTATCATTAAGATGCCTTAGGTATGATCACTTTCATAGTTAACCTTTTTTTTTGGATGTCACATCCATATTATTCATTCATTATTTCATAATGGTTTGAGCTTGTTTATTTTCACTTCTCCGGACAATCAATATAAATAACTAGATCATTTCATACATAATAATTTCATTATTATCTACAATGATAAAACTTTGTTCATATAAGTGGATATTTGAATTTCCACGTAAGTCACGGGTATAATAAATATTGTTCTTGAAAACAACAATTTATTATATTTAAACGAGTTGCTCCCACTGAAATAATTATCCCATTACTTTGACTAACATAGTCAATTTATGATTGTCTTCCGAATCCTGGATTCAGTCAAAGGTTTAAACCTTAACCAATCATTAACTTTGGGTTGGGCGATTATCTTATCTTTGTTCATTTCTCAGCTATTTCCTAAGTTCAAGAACTTTCGAATTACTCCCTTGTAATATCGAGTGGAAATATCAGCTAAACATAAAAGATAATCGATAAGTGAACAAAATCACTTATTCGAACTTTTATTGTCTTGACATTAAATACACATCAGATTATTCTATATATATATTTGGGATAGACATTTTAGACTGACATTGAAAAAGAAACTTATTAAACTTTATTATAGGTAGAATGTTTAAGATGAAAATTGGTTTGAAATAGTTACATGATGCAAACATGTTCTTGGGAAAACGTTAAATAAACCCTTTAACTATTTCGTGATAATTTAACCGACTGTACACGTCGTTGCCGTCCTTAGTGGCATGGTCACTCTAGGGTGACTCGCGGTATCAACCGTGTAGTTTGGTTAAACTAAGTTTTAGTCATAAACTTAATTAATAACAAGAACCACCAAGTTCTCTATGATTATTAACTATCACCATAGACGGTCGGGAAGCACCAACTTTCGTGCAAGCTTAATCCATTATTTTTGGTTCTCGGGATCCTCTTGGAAACGTTGTCCTTAGGGAATGGTCACTCTAGGGTGACTCGCGGTCCATTTCCAAGATTCCTCCATCCCAATATTCTTTTGGAACTATCACGGTGTCAAACCTTCCACAAGCACACCTTCCTTAGGGAATGGACACTCTAGGGTGACTCGAGGCGGTGTGGTCAGCAGACCTTGTGACAGTAATAATGGAGACCTTTGTTTTATTCTATACTTGCCATTGTTTTTAGGAAATAACGTTTTTTAATTTCTAAGTTATAAAAACTTATTATATAAACTGTTTATTAATGACACATTAAAAGTTTATATTTTGGCTTTATTTATTACGACACGTAATTTTAAATAAGCCCTAAAAATGTGTTTATTATTTCGTCGGTAGTGATAGATCAAAACGTACGCTCTCCAGGTCGATGGGAGGGGTCCTAACCGGTCACCCAGAAGTGGATGGTGAACCGGCCCCACTTTTGATTCCCTCTTCCTTAGGCAAGATTGTACGTTTGAAATTTTTCCGACTAATAATTAACACTTTTACATTTACTCTTTATTATTTATATCTATCCTATATAGACATATTAATAATGATCTAAACATAGACACTATGTTTGAGGATTATGAAAATAGGTTATATCAAATTATATCTATGATGAATATTCATAATTAATGATACTTATTCTCTAAGAATTATCATTAAACATTTTAATGCCCTTTAATAATTATTTATGAAATATTAAAATAAGACAATGATATTATTCTTCGAATATTATCATCCATATTTTAATTTATTAAATAAGACAATGTTATTTAATTATTAAATAACATCCATATTTAATTTTATGAATTAATTAAAATAAGACAATGTTATTTATCCGGAAATAACATCCATATTTTAATTCATATTAATTAATCATAATTAATTTTAATTCATAAATATTAATTTCATTAATAATAATTAATAATTAATCCACGGGTTCCGGGTCGGAATAAAAATCCGACCCATATAAAAAAATGCACGTGGGTCCTCCAGGCTTAAGCCCGGGCCCACATATCCGTGGAATGGGCAGGGACAGCCCACGGGTAGGCCAGGGCATTGCCCTGGCACTTCGGGCTGGGCCTGCAGGCCCATTCCGCTGCCAGGCAGCGTGGCCTGCGGCCAGCCCGCCAGGCCCACACGGGTGCCCTTGCCCTGGCCGAGTGGCCTTGGCGATGGCCTTGCCCGTGGGCCTGGCCCGTGGGCCTTGCCCTGGCGAACAACCTGGGGCTGCAGCGGCAGCCCCTGTTCGTTGCGATATTCTCGGGCTGGGCTGCCAAGGGCAGCCCGGTCCAACCACCCGGTCCGATTTTTCGGATCGGGTAATTTTCTTATATTAAATTAATATTTAAAATATCTAGAAATTCAAAATTTCAATTTTAAATAATTAATTTTATTCATCAAATAATTCGTTCTTAAACCCATTAATTTAAATTACGTAATTATTTATGCTTGAACCATGGCTCTGATACCAATTGTTGGAAATCACGTCTCGGATTCCGTGTAAATTATCACGAATTATACCTCCGAACCGTCCGGGTAACATTTAAAAAATTATTTTAAAGCGGAAAAACTTGTTATCCGTTCAACGGTCCGAATATCGGATAATAACCATATACCAAGATCTGATAAATATTATGTAATTTAATATTCATAAATCATTATTAATAAACTAGTCATAATAGGAAATAAATAGAAAGCAGTAAATGGTTGTATTTATTAACCCAATGCATAAGGCCGTACCTCTTATGACGACTTCCGGCTGCGCGTTCTAAATCGGGCAGGGCTCCGCCGGTGCTGAGGGAAACTCCCGTGATCTTCCGGGATATTCTCCTGGAATCCTCGTACCGAAGCGTGGGCTTCGCCGGCAGGACTCCGTCGCAAAATTTTAACTGATGGTTCTTTTTAAGCTTCCGGAAAAATAGTCTCCTAAGCCGAACCAGAAAAGAGAGATCAGAAAAAATTCGCAGACCCTGAGGGAGAGGGAGAGTTCGAATTTTTCTCTGGGGAAAGGTGTGAAAAATGTGTAGAATGAGCCTCCTATTTATAGGCTCAAACCGTAACCGAATTGGAGAATTTCCCTCCCTAATTTTGAATTTCTTATAATTAAATATAATTAATTATCTTAATCCAATGGTCAAGATTTAATCTCATCTAAATCCAATGGATATAATTAATTAGGGATTTAATTAAATAAGAAAGATTTGGATAAATCAAAAATCCAATCTTATCTTCTTATCTTTATAAAATTCGAATTATCATATATATATTTATAATAAAATTCGAATTATTATTATCTAGATCCAACGGTTGAGATAAATCTTTAAACCGATCTAATGGATCAAATTAGTTTAGGATAAAATCAAATATAAAAAGATTTATTAAAAACAATTTCGATTTTATCCTTAACCTATAATTCGAAAATTATATAAATATATATAATTAATTAATTTCCAATCCGACGGTAAAGATTAAATCTTAGACCGATCTAACGGATATAATTAATTAACCGAATTCGAAAAATGAAACTTGGTTACCAAGTTATTAAATTTGAATTTATCAATATCCTAATCCAACGGTTGATATTAAATCATAACCGATCCAATGGATTAAATTGATTTTAGGGATTTGCCAAGATACCAAAATATTTGGTACTTATGCCGCAAATATGGAAAGACCAAATCATGTTATTCGAATTTACACATATAAATATATATAAATATATATTTTTATTTATTAATATAAATCTATTAATTAATTATTAATAAGACATTAATAATTAAATCCAAATAATTAAATTATATTAATATTTCCTGATCTCAATATCACACATTAAAATGTCATGGTGCCACACCATCATTTAAATTTGTGACATGTGATTTAATTTCAAAGTTTATCGAACCGATCACAAACTTAGAAAATCCATAAATCACTAACCGTAAGTCGAAATGACTCGGTTCCAAAAGCAAAGTTGCTTAGAATTTAATTTCCAACAACATGGTGCTGATAGAAAATCTAAATTCTAACTTTCTTTTATCAGTTAATTTCGTGTACCAAAATATGGTACTTTTGCCACGCTAACGATAAAACTATCTGACGTCTGCCACAGACCTTTCAGTTTTATAAGTCAAGCCAAATGATTAAACATTATCCAGAATGTATGTTAATCACGTACGTATCATCCGTTACGGAGCTATCCTGGGGACCATGGACCCGTATCACTTAAGCTCCAACGAACTGCTAGTTGTTCGTCAAACCTCAAAGTGATTCCACTATAGACCTGAGGCTGCACTCTTTAGTGATACGGTATATATTATTCCCTTTATAACAGCAGGGTGTCCATTGATACAATCAAATTTGGGTTATTGATCTTTCACTTGATGATCCACACACGATCAGGCGGTTTCTACCGTTATGCCCCTCATTGCATTTTCATCCTTGACTCAGTCAGTAATATTATGAGTAACCCACTTATGGTTTCGATTCATAAGTTGCGCACGGGTACCTCTCACTTCTCACCACTGACAATCAAGGGAATCATCATCACTCTAAAGAGAGCTGTGTGATGCCCATGTCTATGACCAAGCTACCCTTACTGCTGACTATCATGTTCCCAAAATAATAGTGTTGGGAACAGCGGTAATATTTCGTGTTCTTTAACGGTTAAATCAAAGAACAATCAAGCCAGCAACTTGGACTCAAGATCACTCAGGACTTAGATCGAATATCCATTTGATCATCTACTAGTGACTCAACTCCAAGTTATCAGTGACGGTCTTATATGATAACTTCCGGAGTTTAAGTCAGGTCCAGTCTAGTATGAAGACACTTCATACTTAATGCACTTCTAGTGAGTGTGACACACACAAAATCCAGAATAGGATTGTCACTTAGTCACATTAATGACCTTATACGATTAATGGGCTCCCACCCAGTTAATCAGGTCACGGACATTTTAAGTTCATTTATTATGATTATTAATTCTTCTTCATATTGACTCTGTTGTGATAATAATTCATAATTGCATCCTTTATGAACTAAGGAATCAAACATTTTATTTTACTTTACCAGAAACTATAATAAGATTAACATAATAAGTATCATCTTTATTCAACGACTTGTCATAATCTTTTACAAATGGATAAAATATCTTGTTTAAGGACACATATGTCTAACAGTCGCCACCAAAGGGGGCTCATCGTCACCCAAGGGGGCTTTTTGCCACCAAATATAGCTCGTCGTCACAAAAGGGGGCTTGTCGCCACCAAAGATAGCTTGTCGCCACCAAAGTGGGCTCGCCGTCACCAAAGAGAGCTCGCCGTCACCAAAGAGAGCTCGTCGCCGCCAAGGAACTCGTCACCAAAGAGAGCTCGTCACTGCCAAGGAACTCGTCACCAAAGAGGGCCCATCGTCGGCGAGGAGCTTGTCACCAAAGAGAGCGTCACCACCAAAGGGGGCTCGTCGTCACCAAAGGGGGCTTATCACCACCAAAGAGAGCTCGTCGCCGCCGAGGAACTCATCACCAAAGAGGACACGTCGCCGGCGCGGAGCTCATCACCAAAGAGAGCTCATCGCCACCAAAGAGAGCGTCGCCACCAAAGGGGGCTCATCGTTACCAAAGGGGGCTTGTCGCCACCAAAGATAGCTCGTCGCCACCAAAGGGGGCTCGCCGTCACCAAAGAGAGATCGTCACCGCCAAGGAGCTCGTCACTAAAGAGAGCTCATCGTCACCAAATGGGGCTCGTCGCTACCAAAGGGGGCTAGTCGTCACCAAAGAGAGCTCGTCGCCACCAAAGGAGGCTCTCCGTCACCAAATAGAGCTCAATGCCGCCGAAGGCAGCCCATCACTACCGAGGAGCCCGTCATCACCGAAGGCAGCCCGGCACCGCCGAGGAGCCCGTCATCACCGAAGGCAGCCCGCCACCGCCGAGGAGCCCGTCATAACCAAAGGAAGCCCATCACCGCCAAGGATCCCGTCGCCACCGAAGGCAGCCCATTGCCGCCGAAGACAGCCCGCCACCACGAGGGGCCCATCACCAAAGAGAGCCCGCCATTGCCGAAGGATGCCCGACGCCAAGAGGAGATCATCAACGGAGACGCCATCACCGAAGGAAGCCCGATGCCAAGTGGAGATAATCAACGGAGACGCCATTACCGAAGGAGGCCCGACGCCAAGTGGAGATCATCAACGGATACGCCCTGAGGCCTGACGCCAAGTAGAGATCATCAACAGAGACGAAATCACCGAAGGAGGCCCGACGCACACTGGGGATCATCAACGGAGACGCCGTCTCCGAAGGAAGCCCGACGCCAAGTGGAGATCATCAATGGAGACGCCATCCCCGAAGGAAGCCCGACGCCAAGTGAAGATCATTAACTAAGATGCCGTCACTGAAAGAAGCCCAACGCCAAGTGGAGATCATTAACGAAGACGCCATCGCCGAAAGAAGCCCGACGCCAAGTGAAGATTATTAATGGAGACGCCATTACCAAAGGGAGCTCGTCATCGCTTCGTCAAATGAAGCTCATCGCCACCGCTTCGTCGACCTCACCATCGCCTCGTCGACCGAAGCTCGTCGCCACCGCTTCCTCGACCTCGCCATCGCCTCGTCGACCGAAGCTCGTCGCCACCGCTCGTCGACCTCGCTATCACCTCGTGGACCGAAGGTCGTCGCCACCGCTTCGTCGACCGAAGTTCATCGTCATCACCTTCATCTCAGTAGCTGAAGACCATCAACAGAATTCGTAACTTATTTTACCAAGCATTTAAAAATACTTGATAAAATAGGGGGCTAACTGTTGAGGTCGGATTTGGTAATCCATTTATTATGGCATAAGTACCTATGTGTTGGTCCTTACACCATAAAGCAAGCAAACTTGCTTGACTATGATGAGATAGGTTAGGTAGCTTTTAGGCCATACCTTTGGCCATACGTCCCCTTTTAGGGCCATCCCTTTGGCCATACCTCACTCATGAGAGTAGGGGCAATGCTTGTAATGCCTATATATGTATCCATCTATTGGATGAAGAGGAGGGGGTTTTTGAAGAGAAAGAGGAGAGAAAGACAGATTTTTAGGAGAAGAGCAATACTTGTAACCAAAAGAAGAAGAGAATTAACACACAATACTTTTCATCATCATTCTTTGAGTGGTCTTAGCTAATAAACGGAAGAAACCGATCCATTTTCTTTAAAAACAAGGATCAATCCTTATGATTGTTGAGTGCGCAAAACGCCCTCGACAATTAATAGCTGAATATTATAAAAAAGGAAAATAGAAAAAATTCTAACGCATTAATTCGTTATTTTTAAAAAGTTTATTTCATTAATCCTATTAATAGGGAGACTAATCAATAAATTCTTTTACAATTACTAATTAAAAATTTAAAACGTAAATAATGAAGGAAGGGTATATTTGTCCACAATTCAATTAATTGGTAGTTTTAATTACTATAAATAGGTTTGGACATTTTGTTAAGATCTATGTATAGGGAAACTTGAAAAAAAGTCCCCCAAAAATCAAGTTCTACCCCTTTTGTCTCCCATTTTAATAAATCTGATAATCTATGCCCCAATTTTATTTTTGCCTTATTTTTTTTACAGAAATGCCCTTTTTTTACACTAATTTTTACTCATCTTTTTTTTACCTTTTCTCTCTCCTCTCCCCCGACCTCTCCCCCCTTCTTCCTCTCTCTTCTCTTACGATCGTCGAAACCCTCTTCGTCACCGTCCGTCTTCGACTCCTCGCCACCGTCCGTCGAAGGTCAGACGAGCATCGTCGCCCCCAGAGCACGCCGTGGAGCTCTCATTTCTCTCTCTTCTTCGAGATACTGGGTTCTCTTCGTTTTCTGGGTTTGGTTCTCAAATAGGGACGAAATCGGCTTAGTCTTTAGTGTTTAAAGTTTGGGTTCTCTTAGGGTTCGTTTTTGAAATCGGCTCTGTTTAGGTTTTCTTTCTCAAAATTTGTTAAAAGTTTTGATTTTTTTTTCTGATTTTGGTTTTGGAACCCTAAATATTGTTCTTAGATTATGCAAGTCATGTACGCATTTACATTTCGAAGCTATCGATTATGCAGAAACCCAGAATCCTGAGCTTGTTCTTAGATTATGCAGTCACTTAGCTATTGATTTCGGGTTTGAGTTTGTTTAGGGTGTGATATTGATTTCGGTTTTAATTTGGGGTATTAGCTTCGGGTTTAACTTCGGGTATGGTTTGTTGACTGTTCTTCTTGATTTTAGGTATGAATTATGTTGCTCCAGAAGTTACTTGGGGCAATACCCGAGTGTGGTTCCCTTCAAGGACCCGGTTGGCGGGAATGATTGATAATTTCGATGAACTGGGTGTCTTGGATCAAGTGGACCAATCGCAGTTCCGCAATATTGTTAACCATATCCACCCCCTGTGTCCAAAGAGATTGGTCCACCAAATCTTACTCTACCGAATTCCGAGCGTTGGAACCTCGGACGAGATTTGGTTCAACTTCTTTAATGTTATTTGCAAGTTCGGCGCTCGGGAGTTTGAAGATATTACGGGCCTGAAATTTGATCCGGAATTCGAGTTCTATCCGCAAGCGTCGACAAGGGATATTCCGATGGAGGAAATCATGACGTACGACGATCTTCAAGAATGCCTTAACGAGGAGTTTTTATCTCTCGAAACCAAATTTTCAACAGCCCTATTTCTTCTAATCGAGGGTGTATTGCTTGGTAGTCTACGATAAAAAAAGTACGCGCCGGTCACACATTGCGTTACTTTAGAAGATTTTTTGACGCGACTGTGGGGCAATATCGTGTGGAATCAAACATCCGATTTCATTCGGAAGTTTGATTGGGCGGCTCGCGTCGAAAAATACCGGGAGAAGAACCCAAACTCATCACGATTTCCGAACTATACCTTCGAAGGCTATGATATGCCATTACTTAAGTGGGGTTTAAGGGTGCTACCGGAGTGCATCGATTTTGCCACTGCAAAAACTTTTTTCAAATCGGCAAAGGTACGATTAAACTTTTTTCATGGATTAAGGTTGTGTAATTATTCGGTTTGACTCACTCTTTATAAAGGTAGGACTATTTAATGACTAGTTTTAGACACTTTGCAAAATTGTTTATTTTTTAAAGAGGCTAATGTTTGTAACTTGTATCGTGTGTAGATCACGGATGTCCAGGCTTATTTCCCAGAAGTTGTTAACGATAACAATCGTTCTTCCAATCCAAGAGGGAAGGATGAGGTCAAGCATGATCTGATTGAAATCGAGGAACTGACGAAGAAGATCGATCGACAAACTGTCGAAATCGAGCTACAACGAAAGAGGATCGACACGTTGGTACGTAATCTATTAGTTAGACAGTTTTCTTATAGATTTTGACTATATTGTACATTAATGAAGTTAGTTCTGTAATTATTTTTTTAATTTTGAATTAGGAATCCCTTGTCGGCGTGCTCAGTGAAACTGTGAGATCCTTGCTAGATGAGAAGAAGGTTAAACCCCCCCCCCCCCCCCAAAAAAAAAAAGTAACCATCAATTTGGGTAGCCCGACCAACGGGAAAATGGACTTCTAGACCCAAGAACACTTTACATCCGAAAAAACAGCCTCGTCTATAGCCAAAAACTTGGCTCCGTTGTTTGCGGCGATAGAAAAAAACACTTGCCGGTCAATCGTTCCTTCCCAACCGCCTGTTTTTACGCAAGCTGCACAAATTCCCGCTTTCAATGGTGGTGATGATTCCCCTGCACCGGTTAAGAGGCTTAGGAAGCGGAAAAACTATGACGATTTCACCGACCCTGACACGACGCATTGAAAGAACGTACGAAGTTGTCTCCAAGCGCGGAACCTCCTTTGGTCGGCAAGGGGAGGCCAAAAAACAAAGAGTTGAGGCCTGAAATCAACAAAAAGGATGCACGTTGGGTTGAGTTTATGAATTGGCAAAAGTTGAGGGTGAAGAAGTTTGGCCCGCTACCCCAGGTTCGGCTGCTGGATGGTCAACACGTCGACAAAACATGGTTTACCGACATGATTTCGCCGCGCCATTGGCTGAATACAATGGTATATTTCCACTTCACCTAGTTATATTCTTAATTAGATAGTGAATCTGACCCTTTTTTTCAACATCTTGATGCAGCTCTTAGGGATCTGCGTCACGACCGAGTTAATCTCAAGATCAACAACGTTTCTGCCGCTTGGAGCACGAGCGTGCTTTATGCTATGAGGCGACATTTAGATGACGGTGAAGAGATTAGGTTGGACGGCTACAGATACGGTATCGTGGGTGACGCAAAAAGCGAAATGTCGTCCTGGGTGCACCTAGAGCAAGTGGTAATGATCCTGAACCTTAGCGGCTTACACTGGATCGCTGTATGCGTTGACTTCGAGAAGTGGATGTTCCACGTCTATGACTGCGATCAAAAAGCCATCGGGCGGGAGACCGTGAACAAAGAATTGCGGAACCTTTCCCTTGCTATATGGGCGCTCCTCAAAGAGACCGGGTCATCTCTTCCGTATGAAGGTTACGAGAAAAACCAACTCTTTCACTGGGACTACGCCCTAGTACCACAAGCGACCATGAGGTACGATGCACGTTTACACTCGAAGTTTACATTCACATTTATAAAGGTTGGAATTATAAATTTAGACCGTTTATTATATTATTTAGACACTTTTTTGCTTCAATTTAGATTGTTTCAAAGTAGTGTAAACTATTTTTACACTTTGCAGCGGCGATTGCGGCGTATTCGCTTTCAAGTATGTCGAACATATGATGAAAGGGCAGCCCATGGACACGATCGAATCTACCAAAATGCTTCAATTTAGACAAGAAATGGTGGCCGCCATTTTCGATAGCGCTGTGACGTTAACTGAGAAAACAGGGAGTGACTCTTAGATGTTCGGTACCCTATTTTGGGTTTGGTAACCATATTATGGGGATAAATTTTGGCGGTTTGGTTACCATATTTTGGACAGTTAGAGAATCGGTTTGTAATTATAAATTTAGACCGTTTATACTATTATTTAGACAATTTAGAGCTTCAATTTAGACCGTTTCAAAATAGTGTAACATATCTTTAGACACTTTTGGCCTTCTGGTATGACGGTTTATATAAGTAAAATGGACCGTTTGATTAATTAAAAATGATCAATATTATTTATAAAGGTTGGAATTATAAATTTAGACCGTTTATAATATACTTTAGACACTTTTGACCTTCAATTTAGACCGTTTCAAAATAGTGTAACATATCTTTAGACACTTTTGGCCTTCTGGTATGACGGTTTATATAAGTAAATTGGACCGTTTTAATAATTGAAATTTATCAATATTATTTGTAAATTTAGACTGTTTATAATATTTTTTAGACACTTTTGAGCTTCAATTTAGACCGTTTCAAAATAGTGTAACATATCTTTAGACACTTTTGGCCTTCTGGTATGACGGTTTATATAAGTAAAATGGACCGTTTGATTAATTAAAAATGATCAATATTATTTATAAAGGTTGGAATTATAAATTTTGACCGTTTATAATATACTTTAGACACTTTTGACCTTCAATTTAGACCGTTTCAAAATAGTGTAACATATCTTTAGACACTTTTGGCCTTCTGGTATGACGGTTTATATAAGTAAATTGGACCGTTTTAATAATTGAAATTTATCAATATTATTTGTAAATTTAGACCGTTTATAATATTTTTTAGACACTTTTGAGCTTCAATTTAGACCGTTTCAAAATAGTGTAATATATCTTTAGACACTTTTGGCCTTCTGGTATGACGGTTTATATAGGTAAAATGGACCGTTTGATTAATTAAAAATGATCAATATTATTTATAAAGGTTGGAATTATAAATTTAGACCGTTTATAATATACTTTAGACACTTTTGACCTTCAATTTAGACCGTTTCAAAATAGTGTAACATATCTGTAGACACTTTTGGCCTTCTGGTATGACGGTTTATATAAGTAAATTGGACCGTTTTAATAATTGAAATTTATCAATATTATTTGTAAATTTAGACCGTTTATAATATTTTTTAGACACTTTTGAGCTTCAATTTAGACCGTTTCAAAATAGTGTAATATATCTTTAGACACTTTTGGCCTTCTGGTATGACGGTTTATATAGGTAAAATGGACCGTTTGATTAATTAAAAATGATCAATATTATTTATAAAGGTTGGAATTATAAATTTAGACCGTTTATAATATACTTTAGACACTTTTGACCTTCAATTTAGACCGTTTCAAAATAGTGTAACATATCTGTAGACACTTTTGGCCTTCTGGTATGACGGTTTATATAAGTAAATTGGACCGTTTTAATAATTGAAATTTATCAATATTATTTGTAAATTTAGACTGTTTATAATATTTTTTAGACACTTTTGAGCTTTAATTTAGACCGTTTCAAAATAGTGTAACATATCTTTAGACACTTTTGGCCTTCTTGTATGACGGTTTATATAAGTAAATTGGACCGTTTTAATAATTGAAATTTATCAATATTATTTGTAAATTTAGACCGTTTATAATATTTTTTAGACACTTTTGAGCTTCAATTTAGACCGTTTCAAAATAGTGTAATATATCTTTAGACACTTTTGGCCTTCTGGTATGACGGTTTATATAGGTAAAATGGACCGTTTGATTAATTAAAAATGATCAATATTATTTATAAAGGTTGGAATTATAAATTTAGACCGTTTATAATATACTTTAGACACTTTTGACCTTCAATTTAGACCGTTTCAAAATAGTGTAACATATCTGCAGACACTTTTGGCCTTCTGGTATGACGGTTTATATAAGTAAATTGGACCGTTTTAATAATTGAAATTTATCAATATTATTTGTAAATTTAGACCGTTTATAATATTTTTTAGACACTTTTGAGCTTCAATTTAGACCGTTTCAAAATAGTGTAATATATCTTTAGACACTTTTGGCCTTCTGGTATGACGGTTTATATAGGTAAAATGGACCGTTTGATTAATTAAAAATGATCAATATTATTTATAAAGGTTGGAATTATAAATTTAGACCGTTTATAATATACTTTAGACACTTTTGACCTTCAATTTAGACCGTTTCAAAATAGTGTAACATATCTGTAGACACTTTTGGCCTTCTGGTATGACGGTTTATATAAGTAAATTGGACCGTTTTAATAATTGAAATTTATCAATATTATTTGTAAATTTAGACCGTTTATAATATTTTTTAGACACTTTTGAGCTTCAATTTAGACCGTTTCAAAATAGTGTAATATATCTTTAGACACTTTTGGCCTTCTGGTATAACGGTTTATATAAGTAAAATGGACCGTTTGATTATTTAAAAATGATCAATATTATTTATAAAGGTTGGAATTATAAATTTAGATCGTTTATAATATACTTTAGACACTTTTGACCTTCAATTTAGACCGTTTCAAAATAGTGTAACATATCTTTAGACACTTTTGGCCTTCTGGTATGACGGTTTATATAAGTAAATTGGACCGTTTTAATAATTGAAATTTATCAATATTATTTGTAAATTTAGACCGTTTATAATATTTTTTAGACACTTTTGAGCTTCAATTTTGACCGTTTCAAAATAGTGTAATATATCTTTAGACACTTTTGGCCTTTTAGTATGACGGTTTATATAGGTAAAATAGACCGTTTGATTAATTAAAAATGATCAATATTATTTATAAAGGTTGGAATTATAAATTTAGACCGTTTATAATATACTTTAGACACTTTTGACCTTCAATTTAGACCGTTTCAAAATAGTGTAAAATATCTTTAGACACTTTTGGCCTTCTGGTATGACGGTTTATATAAGTAAATTGGACCGTTTTAATAATTGAAATTTATCAATATTATTTGTAAATTTAGACCGTTTATAATATTTTTTAGACACTTTTGAGCTTCAATTTAGACCGTTTCAAAATAGTGTAACATATCTTTAGACACTTTTGGCCTTCTGGTATGACGGTTTATATAAGTAAAATGGACCGTTTGATTAATTAAAAATGATCAATATTATTTATAAAGGTTGGAATTATAAATTTAGACCGTTTATAATATACTTTAGACACTTTTGACCTTCAATTTAGACCGTTTCAAAATAGTGTAACATATCTTTAGACACTTTTGGCCTTCTGGTATGACGGTTTATATAAGTAAATTGGACGGTTTTAATAATTGAAATTTATCAATATTATTTGTAAATTTAGACCGTTTATAATATTTTTTAGACACTTTTGAGCTTCAATTTAGACCGTTTCAAAATAGTGTAATATATCTTTAGACACTTTTGGCCTTCTAGTATGACGGTTTATATAGGTAAAATAGACCGTTTGATTAATTAAAAATGATCAATATTATTTATAAAGGTTGGAATTATAAATTTAGACCGTTTATAATATACTTTAGACACTTTTGACCTTCAATTTAGACCGTTTCAAAATAGTGTAACATATCTTTAGACACTTCTGGCCTTCTGGTATGACGGTTTATATAAGTAAATTGGACCGTTTTAATAATTGAAATTTATCAATATTATTTGTAAATTTAGACCGTTTATAATATTTTTTAGACACTTTTGAGCTTTAATTTAGACCGTTTCAAAATAGTGTAACATATTTTTAGACACTTTTGGCCTTCTGGTATGACGGTTTATATAAGTAAAATGGACCGTTTGATTAATTAAAAATGATCAATATTATTTATAAAGGTTGGAATTATAAATTTAGACCGTTTATAATATACTTTTGACACTTTTGACCTTCAATTTAGACCGTTTCAAAATAGTGTAACATATCTTTAGACACTTTTGGCCTTCATGTATGACGTTTTATATAAGTAAATTGGACCGTTTGATTAATTAAAAATGATCAATATTATTTATAAAGGTTGGAATTATAAATTTAGACCGTTTATAATATACTTTAGACACTTTTGAGCTTCAATTTAGACCGTTTCAAAATAGTGTAACATATCTTTAGACACTTTTGGCCTTCTGGTATGACGGTTCAGATAAGTAAAATGGACCGTTTTAATAATTGAAATTTATCAATATTATTTGTAAATTTAGACCGTTTATACTATTATTTAGACAATTTAGAGCTTCAATTTAGACCGTTTCAAAATAGTGTAACATATCTTTAGACACTTTTGGCCTTCTGGTATGGCGGTTTATATAAGTAAATTGGACCGTTTGATTAATTAAAAATGATCAATATTATTTATAAAGGTTGGAATTATAAATTTAGACCGTTTATAATATACTTTAGACACTTTTGAGCTTCAATTTAGACCGTTTCAAATTAGTGTAACATATCTTTAGACACTTTTGGCCTTCTGGTATGACGGTTTATATAAGTAAAATGGACCGTTTGATTAATTAAAAATGATCAATATTATTTATAAAGGTTGGAATTATAAATTTAGACCGTTTATAATCTACTTTAGACACTTTTGAGCTTCAACTTAGACCGTTTCAAAATAGTGTAACATATCTTTAGTCACTTTTGGCCTTCTGGTATGACGGTTTATATAAGTAAAATGGACCGTTTGATTAATTAAAAATGATCAATATTATTTATAAAGGTTGGAATTATAAATTTAGACCGTTTATAATATTTTTTAGACACTTTTGAGCTTCAATTTAGACCGTTTCAAAATAGTGTAACATATCTTTAGACACTTTTGGCCTTCTGGTATGACGGTTTAGATAAGTAAAATGGACCGTTTTAATAATTGAAATTTATCAATATTATTTGTAAAGGTTGGAATTATAAATTTAGACCGTTTATAATATACTTTAGACACTTTTGACCTTCAATTTAGACCGTTTCAAAATAATGTAACATATCTGTAGACACTTTTGGCCTTCTGGTATGACGGTTTATATAAGTAAATTGGACCGTTTTAATAATTGAAATTATCAATATTATTTGTAAATTTAGACCGTTTATAATATTTTTTAGACACTTTTGAGCTTCAATTTAGACTGTTTCAAAATAGTGTAATATATCTTTACACTTTTGGCCTTCTGGTATGACGGTTTATATAAGTAAAATGGACCGTTTGATTAATTAAAAATGATCATTATTATTTATAAAGGTTGGAATTATAAATTTAGACCGTTTATAATATACTTTAGACACTTTTGACCTTCAATTTAGACCGTTTCAAAATAGTGTAACATATCTTTAGACACTTTTGGCCTTCTGGTATGACGGTTTATATAACTAAATTGGACCGTTTTAATAATTGAAATTTATCAATATTATTTGTAAATTTAGACCGTTTATAATATTTTTTAGACACTTTTGAGCTTTAATTTAGACCGTTTCAAAATAGTGTAACATATCTTTAGACACTTTTGGCCTTCTGGTATGACGGTTTATATAAGTAAAATGGACCGTTTGATTAATTAAAAATGATCAATATTATTTATAAAGGTTGGAATTATAAATTTAGACCGTTTATAATATACTTTAGACACTTTTGACCTTCAATTTAGACCGTTTCAAAATAGTGTAACATATCTTTAGACACTTTTGGCCTTCTTGTATGACGGTTTATATAAGTAAATTGGACTGTTTGATTAATTAAAAATGATCAATATTATTTATAAAGGTTGGAATTATAAATTTAGACCGTTTATAATATACTTTAGACACTTTTGAGCTTCAATTTAGACCGTTTCAAAATAGTGTAACATATCTTTAGACACTTTTGGCCTTCTGGTATGACGGTTTAGATAAGTAAAATGGACCGTTTTAATAATTGAAATTTATCAATATTATTTGTAAATTTAGACCGTTTATACTATTATTTAGACAATTTAGAGCTTCAATTTAGACCGTTTCAAAATAGTGTAACATATCTTTAGACACTTTTGGCCTTCTGGTATGGCGGTTTATATAAGTAAATTGGACCGTTTGATTAATTAAAAATGATCAATATTATTTATAAAGGTTGGAATTATAAATTTAGACCGTTTATAATATACTTTAGACACTTTTGACCTTCAATTTAGACCGTTTCAAAATAGTGTAACATATCTTTAGACACTTTTGGCCTTCTGGTATGACGGTTTAGATAAGTAAAATGGACCGTTTTAATAATTGAAATTTATCAATATTATTTGTAAATTTAGACCGTTTATACTATTATTTAGAAAATTTAGAGCTTCAATTTAGACCGTTTCAAAATAGTGTAACATATCTTTAGACACTTTTGGCCTTCTGGTATGACGGTTTATATAAGTAAAATGGACCGTTTGATTAATTAAAAATGATCAATATTATTTATAAAGGTGGGAATTATAAATTTAGACCGTTTATAATCTTTTTTAGACACTTTTGAGCTTCAATTTAGACCGTTTCAAAATAGGGTAACATATCTTTAGACACTTTTGGCCTTCTGGTATGACGGTTTATATAAGTAAAATGGACCGTTTGATTAATTAAAAATGATCAATATTATTTATAAAGGCTGGAATTATAAATTTAGACCGTTTATAATAGTTTTTAGACACTTTTGAGCTTCAATTTAGACCGTTTCAAAATAGTGTAACATATCTTTAGACACTTTTGGTTTTCTGGTATGACGGTTTATATAAGTAAAATGGACTGTTTGATTAATTAACAATGATCAATATTATTTATAAAGGTTGGAATTATAAATTTAGACCGTTTATAATATACTTTAGACACTTTTGACCTTCAATTTAGACCGTTTCAAAATAGTGTAACATATCTTTAGACACTTTTGGCCTTCTGGTATGACGGTTTATATAAGTAAAATGGACCGTTTGATTAATTAAAAATGATCAATATTATTTATAAACATTCATTTCTGTAGCCAAACAAATTTAAATCATAAAATCAACTAAATCTCCGTCAAAAGAGTCTAGAATATCGAAAAATTGATCAAACAATATAAATTTTTCACTGTCTGAGTTCCCATTAAATCGGAAGGAGTTGACTGAACGTCTTCACATTCCATGATGGATCCGTTCGATAACAAAACTGTCAAACTGATAAATCGATGACAAAATTCCTGCCAAAAATACTACATTAAGCCCAAACCACAAGATTGCCAAAATCGTACCACAAATCCGCGCAAAATCCATCACTGAAATGCCCTAACCACCAAATTGCCAAAATCGTAGCCAAAAGCGATTCCCAAAATCGTACCCAAACTGTCAAACCCTAATGAAATTGCACTAACCCTAAATAATAGATATCAACTGTATGCAGAATAAGTACCGTCGGAGTCGTTGAAGGTCGCCGTCGGAGTCAATGAGGGTCGGCGTCGTAGTCGCCGTGGGTCGCCGTCGAAGTAGCTCTGGGTCAGTGGCAAGCCCAGGATGGCGTCGAAGAAGATGGGTCGGTGGCAAGCTCAGGTCGGCGTCGAAGACGATGGGTTTGAGCTCGAAGACCGTCGTGGTGCTGGGCAAGCTCAGGTCGGCGTCGAAGGCACTTTCCTTCTGTCTTGTGTTTAGTCGAGATCAAAGAGAGAGGGGAACGAAAGGGAGAGGAAGAAGGGGGAGAGATCGGGGGAGAGGAGAGAGAAAAGGTAAAAAAAAGATGAGTAAAAATTAGTGTAAAAAAAGGGCATTTCTGTAAAAAAATAAGGCAAAAATAAGATTGGGGAATAGATTATCAGATTTATTAAAATGGGAGACAAAAGGGGTAGAACTTGATTTTTGGGGGACTTTTTTTCAAGTTTCCCTATGTATATATATACAACTTTGTATATATATATAAAATTAATCACTAGAGTTACTTATGCCCGGATATCTATATATTGGATCAAACCTACCGTTGAAAAGCTAAGAGATAGATGTACAACTTTGAAGTTTTACTTTTTATTATAAAAGGCCTTTAAGTATCTGAAAATTATCTTGCAACAGATATCTTTGCTACACAATTGTCTAGTGTTATCGATCCCGACTTCGGTATTAGCAACATCCTATGTTAAAATTTGACTTTGGATACATATACGTATTCATAACTATATATACATATTCGTAAGTACAATTACGTAATTTTGTAAGGATAGTTACCATTTGGTAATTACATATACGTATTTGGTAATTACATATACGTATTCGTAACTATAGTTATGTAATTGTAGTTCTGTAATTACAGTTTCGTACTTACAGTAGTTTCGTAATTACAGTTACATAACCACATATACATATTCGTAACTGTAATTACGTGATTGTAGTTTCTTCATTGTAGTTTTGTAATTATCGTTACGCAATTGCAGTTTCGTAATTTCAGTTTCCTAATTACAATTTTTAAACTATTATTTCAATTTCGTATTACATATACCACTACGAATGAGTGTATGTTGTCTTAAGATTTAACAAACCACTAT
This sequence comes from Parietaria judaica, assembly GCA_954871525.1. Classification (NCBI taxonomy): domain Eukaryota; kingdom Viridiplantae; phylum Streptophyta; class Magnoliopsida; order Rosales; family Urticaceae; genus Parietaria; species Parietaria judaica. Next base: position 17,288,706 of record OX940869.1, read on the forward strand.
AATTTTGTTTTTGCTCTTATTTTTTGGATTTTGTTTTGGGGTAATTATTCTATGTTTTAGGGTATTTTTAGCAATTAATTAGTTATTTTCAATGCTACATTTAAAGAACAAAATTTTTTATTAATTAAAAAATAATTTTATTTAATACTAATCGCCATTTTAAAAATTTAATTAATAATTAAAAATTAGAAAAATAAATAATAAAGGAAGGGTATTTTTGTTAACAATTCAATTAACTGGTAATTTTAATTACTATAAATAGATTTGGACATTATTTTTTTTTAAATGTTTGATTAAAATAGGCATTTGGCTCAGTAACCCTAAAGAAAAATCGGTGCCAAAAAAGGAAATTTTAATCCAAAACCGAAAAATTACAAACCTCTGTTAATACTTAATAACATGATACATATCATATTTTAAAGCACCAAGCATAAATTTGTGAACACTATATGAATATTAAACTCTTTTTTGTTTTTTCAAAACCAAAATTGCTAAGACTTTTCGAACTAAACATCAACATATTATATGAACGTAAAAATTTAGAGCACAAATTACATATTGATTGAATTTTACTCTCTTCCTTCCTCCAGACGTCAATATCGACCCATCGGCTTTATCTTCTCTCGATCCATATCTCGTTGGTACAACATTTCAATCAACAGAGAACATTTCCTTCTGATCTGGATAAATCGATATTATTACATTCGAATTCCTTCCCGATACCTCCCAAGAAAAATCCCAATCTTCTAACAACGTATTGATTTCACCCCATAAGTTTGACCTCCACCAAAATCTCCTAATTGTTCCCCAGAAACTAAAAAAATATTCTTTAATAAAAAGGAATTCAGTTCAGATGATAAAAGTAAAGACTATTTATCTAATATTTTCATCCGAACCACAAATTGTTGTTTTCTGAGGGCTTAAGGGTTGGAATTTGGTTTATAAAACTAAGACCTCATAGAATAGTGATGAGTCTTGCTCGGTTGGTTGTTTTCTCCCAAAATATATGAAGATAATGTCGTTTTTCGACACTTCTATCTCGTGAAAATATATTGAATGATAATTAAATTAAATTTAAAGCAAATTAGTGTTATTGAGAGTTGAGAGAGTTTGAGAACGACTAGAAAGAAAAACCAAAGTGAATTGCGAAAAAAAAACACGGACGTTTGGCCGAAACCGTAATTGAAACGTTTGGCCATAGAAAAACTAAGCTTTGGTCGACGAGTACGGCCAAACCCTCATCCTATTATCCATACTAGTGGACAACACCGCGATTTGAGCGGTGACGATAAATATTAATAAAATTTAGGTAAGATTTATAAAATAAATTTAAAAGTTAGAATGTGTGTTGTAAACAAAAGAATTACATGAAAGTCAAATTATTATATTTTTTTATTTATTTAAATAGTCAATTTGTTAAGATGTTACTTTTCATTATATTGGCTATGTTATGGTATTTTTTATCAAATATATATCAAAGTACTCAAAGTTGTTTTCTTTAAAATTCTAAAATATTAAATAATGAAGCATGGCGCGAGACTTAAAATTTGAGAATTAAATTCATTTAGAGTTTCACAAAAGATCTGAATAAATTAAATAGTTAGTAACAAAAATTTATTTATCGAAACAAATCAAATTATAAATACGACTCCAAGAGTCTGGGACAATACATGTTATATAAATCAGAATATTGCTCACTAACTATCTTTGGTGTTGGTTCAATACCTTAAAATATATGTAACGTAAATTTATGAATAAAAAAAATGAGAAAAATAGGAGTCTAATATTCTTTATATTTATTGTGTCATATTCACTAAAGAAAAATAAGATTGTTTTTGTATTCAAATAACGTATAATTGATAATAGTTTAAAGGGTTAATGACGGCGAAAATACCCAAAATTTTGTCAAAGAACCCCTCGTGTACTCAAAGTCTAAAAGTGGTGGCAAAAGTACTCAAAGTCACATTTTGGGGCGTTGACCACTCCATTCTCATAAGGCAGTTAAGTTACCTGTTAACTCTGGCCACGTGGACAAACGTGAGTTGCTAACATAGCCATTTTTTGCCACGTGGATGAGCCCACATCAGCCTCGTTTACGACAAAATAACGGATTAAACCCCTAACTGGGCTCGTCCATGTGGCAAAAAATTGCCATGTCAGCAACCCACGTTTGTCCACGTGGCCAGAGTTGACAGGTAAGTTACCTGCTTTACGAGAATGGAGTGGTCAACTTCTCAAATGCGACTTTGGGTACTTTTAACATCAGTTTTAAACTTTGGGTACACGAGGGGTTCTTTGACCAAACATGGGGTATTTTTGCCGTCATTAACCCATAGTTTAAACATTAACTTTACATAATGTCATTTAAACTTATAATTATAACTACTTGTGGAGCGTATTCAAGTTATGTATATTGAATTTATATTTTCAACGAATCTCTATTATAATAAATCTCATCATATAAATTCAATCAAGAAATAATATCATATAATATAAAGTTTAAAATAATAATATAAAGTTCAACCAACATATTACTTATAGTTCTACACAATACATACTACGTACGGAACAGCTCAAATAATCTAATTACTCAATATATACAGTAAAAAAACCAACCAATTAATAAGCTAAGTGAGATATATTTTTAATTAAAAAAAAACTACAAAATCTGAAAAATTAGAGATCCTCACAGCTTGTATGTTTTCCTTTTAAGATATCGTAACCAAATATTATATTATTTCCTTGTATATTTTCTTTTGAAGGGTTTCATATTATTTTTAACAGTGATTCATTTAAGATTGAGGATGCTCAATATTCTAATGCAAAGTATCTGCATACCAATTATCCTAATCCAACGGTTGATATTAAATCATAACCGATCCAATGGATTAAATTAATTTTAGGGTTTTTCTCATGTACCAAAACATTTGGTACTTTTGCCGCAATTATGAAAAGACCAAAGTCCATCCATTCGAATGCATATGGTTCCACATTCCATGGCATAATTCGATTTCTACACATATAATATATATGAAAATATATTATTTACATATTAATATAAATCTATTAATTATTGATTAATTATTAATAATATATTAATAATTAAATTCGAATAATTAAATTATATTAATATTCTCTGATCTCAATACCATACATTCAAATGTCATGGTGGCACACTATAATTTTAAATTCGTGACATGTGATTTAGTTTCATAGTTTACCGAAATGATCACGAACATAGAAATTCTCTAAATCATAAACCATACGAAGAAATGACTCGGTTCAAAAGCAAAGTTTCTCAGAATTTAATTTTCAACAACTTTCATGTGGACATAAAATCCAAATTCTACTTTCTTTTGTCAGTTTATTTCGGTTACCAAGATATGGTACTTTTGCCACGCTACTGGTAAAACTATCTGATGTCTGTCACAAACTTCAGTTTTATGCGTCTTGCCAATTGATCTTAAAAACATTTCAACATATTTTTATCACGTACGTATCATCCGTTACGGAGCTATCCTGGGGACCATGGACCCGTATCACTTAAGCTCCAACGAACTGCTATTATAAAACCGAGGCTGCACTCTTTAGTGATACAGTATATATTATTCCCTTAAATACAGCAGGGTGTCCATTGATACAATCAAATTCGGGTTATTGATCTTTCACTTTATGATCCACACACGAGCAGGCGGTTGCTACAGTTATGCCCCTCATTAGCATTTTCATCCTTGACTCAGTCAGTAATATTATGAGTAACCCACTTATAGTTTCGATTCATAAGTTGCACATGGGTACTTCTCACCACCGACAATCAAGGGAATCATCATGACTCTGAAGAGAGTTTTGTGATGCCTATGTCTGTGACCAAGCTACGCTTACTGCTGACTATCATGTTCCCAAAATAATAGTGTTGGGAACAACGGTAATATATTGTGTTCTTTAACGGTTAAATCAAAGAACAATCAAGCCAGCAGCACGGACTCAAGATCACTCCGGACTTAGGTCGAATATCCGTTTGATCATCTACTAGTGACTCAACTCCAAGTTATCAGTGACGGTGTTCTATGATAACTTCCGGAGTTTAAGTCAGGTCCAGTCCAATATGAAGACACTTCATACTTAATGCACTTATAGTGAGTGTGACACACATAAAATCCAGAATAGGATTGTCACGTAGTCACATTAATGACCTTATACGATTAATGGGCTCCCACCCAGTTAATCAGGTCACTGACATTTTAAGTTCATTAATTATGATTATTAATTCTTCCTCACATTGACTCTGTTGTGATAATAATAACATAATTGCATTCTTTCTGAACTAAGGATCAAACATTCTATTTTACTCTACTAGAAACTATAATAAGATTATCATAATAAGCATCATCTTTATTCAACTACTTGTCATAATCTTTTACAAATGGATAAAATATCTTGTTTAAGGACACACATGTCCAACATTATCATCCATATTTTTTAAATTATGAATTCAAAAAATAAGAAAATGTTATTTACCAAAAATAACATCCATATTTTAACTAATTAATCAAACATAATTAATTTAATTCATAAATATTAATACAAAAATAAAATTAATTAATTTAATTTATAATTATTAATTAATTAGAAATTAGACCCATTGCATAAATTAAGCACGTGGGCTAACCGGGCTTAAGCCCGGGCCCACGGATTCCCCACGGGCTAGGCCACGAAGGGCCTTGAACGCTTCCAGGCAGCGTCTCCTTGGCACGGGCCCGCAGGCCAGCGTCGCTGCAAGGAACAACGCGCTGGGCTGGGCCACGCTTCACGCGGAGTGCCCATGCACTGGACCTTGGCAACGTGCCCTGGGCGCGCGCTCGTGCGCTGGCTGAATGGCCTGGGCTCAGGCATGCCCGTGGCCTGGGCCTGACCGAAGTACCCGGGGCTATGCAGCCCCATTTCGTGACCCCCACGGGTTGGGCTGCCTAGTGCAGCCCGGCCTAATACCCGATCCGAAAAATTCGTGTCAGGTAATTACCCTATATTAAATTAATTTTAAAATATCTAGAAATTAAATTTCAATTTTAAAATCAATTTATTCATCAAATAATTCGTTCATTTTTAAAACCGTAAATAAATTACGTAATTATTTATCCTTGAACCATGGTTCTGATACCGATTGTTGGGAAGTTCATTACGTTTCCCTATAATATTATCACGATTTATGCATTCAAGCCGTCCGAGTAACATTTAAAAAATATTTAAAGCGGAAAAACTTGTTACCCGTTCAACGATTTGAACATCGTATAATAACCAATATCAAGATCTGTTAAATTATTACTTATTTAACTTTTCATAAATTCATTATTAATAATCTACTCTATAGGAAATAAATAAACTGTAAATAAAGGTTTGCATTTATAGACCCAATGCATAAGGCCGTTCCTCAGGTGATGACGATTCCGGCTACGCGTTCTCAACTGGGCAGGGCTTCGCTGATGCTGAGGGAAACTCCCGTGATCTTCCGGGATATTCTCCTGGACTCCTCGTACCGAAGCGTGGGCTTCGCCGGCAGGACTCTGTCGCAACAAACTTTAACTGATGGTTCTTTTAAAGCTTTCGGAGAACAACGTTTCACTAAGCCGAACCAGAAAAGAGAGATCAGAGGTTAAGAAATTCGCAGACTCTAGAGAGAGAGTGAGATCGAATTCTTGCTCTGGGAGGTGTGTGAAATGTGTAGAATGAGCCTTGTATTTATAAACTAATGGAGAAGCCAATAAGGGAAGCTTTTATGCATGAATTTCGAATTCTATAATGGGCATATATAATTAATCACTCCAGTCCAATGGCTAAGATTGAATCACCAATGATCCAATGGTTACGATTAATTAGGGATTTAACCAAATAAGGAAACCATGAATAAATCAATTATCCAATCACTTCCTTATATAAGAGAATTCGAATTCCCTATGCATGTGTATGGAAATTTCAAAATCAACAAGCTTAATCCAATGGTTGGAATTAATTCCATAACCAATCTAATGGACCATGTTGATTTAGTATAAAGCCAACTCTCCATCTTGATTACCAAGTAACAGAATTCGACCTCCATCATATTAAACTCAAATTTTGCATTTCAATATATACCATTAAATAATTTCCAATCCAATGGTTAAGATTAAATCTTAAACTAATCCAATGTATATAATTAATTAACCATATTCGAAATCCATGCTTGGTCACCAAGTCATTTTCGAATTTGAAACTTCACCGATCTAATGAACCAAATTAATTTCAAGGTTTTCCATTTATACCTAAACATATGTCCTTATGCTGCATATTTGGAAAGTCTAAATCCAAGCAAATTCGTGTAAGCCCAACTTACACATTTACTTGTGCCGCATTATTTCTACACATTCATAATTATACCAAATATATATTTTTTATTTAAATAACATAAATCTATTAATTATTAATAAGAATATTAATAATTAAATCCAAATAATTAAATTATATTATTAACCTCTGATCTCAATGTCACACATTAAATATCGTGGTGCAACACCACCATTTAAGTTTTTGACATGTGATTAAATTTCACATATTTACGAAAACGACCGTAAACTTGGAAATTCTCTAAATCACAAACCGTACGTCGAAACGACTTGGTTCTAAAAGCAAAGTCTCTTAGAATTAATTTCCAACAACTTTACAGTTGATGAAAATCCTAAATTCAACTTTCTTTTATCAATTAAATTTCCAGCACCAAACTTTGGTACTTTTGCCACGTCAAAAATAAAACTTCCAAGGTCTGACACAGACTCTAGTTTTATGAATCCTGATAAATGATAAAACATACCAAATGCTTAAATCACGTACGTATCATCCGTTCCGGAGCTATACTGGGGACCATGGACCCGTATCATTAAAGCTCCAACGAATAGCTAGTGGTTCGTTAAACCTCAATGTTATTCCACTATAAACCCGAGACTGCACTATTTAGTGATACAATATATATTATTCCCTTTATAGAAAGGTGTCCATTGATACAATCAAATTCGGGTTATTGATCTTTCACTTGATGATCCACAAACGAGCAGGCTGTTTGTACCGTTTTGCCTCTCATTGCATTTTCATCCTCAACTCAGTTAGTAATATTCCGAGTAATCCACTTACGGTTTCGATTCATAAGTTGCACACGGGTACCTCTCACTTCTCATCACTAACAATCAAGGGAATCATCTTTACTCTGAAGAGAACTATGTGATGTCCGTGTCTATGACCAAGCTACCCTTATCTGTTGACTATCATGTTCCCAAAATAGCAGCATTGGGAACGACAGTAAAATGTGTTTTTTAACAATTAAATCAAAGAACAATCAAGTCAACAGTCCAGGCTCGAGGTCACTCAGGACTTAGATCGAATATCCATTTGATCATCTACTAGTGACTCAACTCCAAGTTGTTAGTGACAGTCTTATATAACAACTTCCAGAGTTTACGTTAGGTCCAGTTCAGTATGAAGCCGCTTCATACTTAATGCACTTTTAGTGAGTGTGACACACACACTTAATCTAGAATATGATTATCACTTAGTCACATTAATGACCTTATACGATTAATGGGTTCCCACACAGTTAATCAGGTCACGGACATTTTAAGTTCATTTATTATGATTATTAATTCTTCCTCACATTTACTCGGTTGTGATAATAATAACATAATTTCATTCAACGACATCACATAATAAGTAACGTCTTTTATTCAACGACTTTGGTAAAAAATCTTTTACAATTTGGGAAATGATTGAGCCGGAAGAACAAAGCAAATGTCAATATTGAACATGTTTAAGGACACATGTCCAACAAAGCAAATGTCGAGGCCAATGTATTGAGCCAGAAGAACCATGGTTTGGTTGCTTCTATGACATTGGAACCATGGAAAAAGTCGGTTACCATCATAGCAGTTCCATCAATGGTACTTCAAGTCAGACAAAGTCAGTGGAATGATGAAATATTACTAGAGATATGGAATCGATTACAAGTTGGAGAAAAACTTGATGAAAGCAATTTGGGTGTCGATGGATTTTATTGTACAATAAAAGGATTACGGTAGCTGATGATGCTACATTACGAAGTTCCATCTACAAGAAGCTCATCGTTCCAAGTTTTCTACTCACCAAGGGAGTATGAAAATGTACCAAGATCTGAAGAGGCAATATTATTGGTACAGAATGAAATCGGATGTGGTGATGTTCGTGAAGAGATGTCTAGTTTGCCAAATGATCAAAGCACAGCCTAAGAGACTCGGTGGGGAGTTCAGGCCACTCGTAATACCTGAGTCGAAATGGGACTGCATCACTATGGACTTCGTTTCGGGACTTTCCCGGTCTCGAGGTGGATATGATGTAGTGTGGGTGATCATTGATAGATTGATAAAATCAACCCATTTAATAGTTGTTCAGACATATTACAAAGTCCCAAAACCTTGTAATTTGTATGTGATAAAATAGTGAAACTTCATGGAGTTCCCATTTTAATAGTTTCTGACCGAGACCCGCGCTTCTCCTTAATGTTTTGGAGAGGATTTCCAAAAAAAAAAAAAGATGGGAACTGAATTACATTTGAGCATAGCTTTTCAATCTCAGACTTATGACCAATTAGAGCAAGTAAATCAGAACTTAGAAGACATGTTTCGGGAGTGCGTCTTGGATTTTGGAGGTAAATGAAAAGTACAACTACCATTCGTAGAGTTTGCTTACAACAATAACTCTCAGGCTAATGTCAGAGTGGCACCGTATGAGGCCTTGTATGGTCGACCTTGTCGTTCGCCTCTTTGTTGGACGAGTATGAAGATCGTATTACTCTCGGTCCTTTATATCTCAGAGATACAATGAAAGCAATTAAAATTATTCGGGAAAGACTCGAGACAACTCAAAGTCGCCAGGAGATTTATGTGGATAAAATGCGAAGGCCATTGGAATTTATGGTTGGTGACAATGTAATTATGAAGGTGACACCCATGCGTGGTGTTTCCCGCCTCGAAATAAAAGGAAAGTTGGCTTCTTGATACACCGGTCCGTTAGAGATAGTTGAAAGAGTTGGGCTACTCGCCTACAGGCTTGATCTACCTCCGCAATCATCATTTTCCGATCCCGAAATTAATTGAGGGGTTTTGAAGCCCTCGTCGAGGAGATCGAAAGCCGTCAATCAGAATTGTCATCGGACTCCCGGTAAGCTCGGATTTCCTTGCCCTAATTTCAGATTTTAGGGGATCAAATTGAGTGTGTTCTGAGCCTTAATTGATGAAATTGACCTCGCCGTTGTGTTTAGAATAGTCGTATTATGCTAGGAGAGGTATTACATTGACGAATTGATGCCCGTTTACGACTTCGTTTTGCTTGCCTGACGGGATTTCGGCCTGGGTTAAATTTCAGCGTAACGGGTTTTCAATTGACAATTTAAATCTCAATCTTAGTAAAGTTTGACTTATGGATGGTATCGTTGTTATAGTTGGCGCGGATAGTCGTCCCGTGGTCACCTCGAAAACCATGATACCCGAACCACCTATTTTGAAAAATATATATCGGATCCCGAAGTCTCTGGCTAGTCGATCGGGCAAAGTTTCCACGAATCGAGGTAGGGGATATTATATTTTCTCGCTATTTAAAATGAATGTAGAAACCAACCCTTTAATGCAGATTAAACTGGATAGGTTAGTGTTGGATTTAGTGAAATGATTTGATAATTAATAAAATTAATGTTGTGATTTGCCGTCGCTTGATAGCGAGGTTGGACACTAGGTATAGATGCATCGGTTCGATGCTTGTTTATTATATTTTATGCTTATGGTTACATCGGGACGACGTGTATTGATATGGTACCCGGTTCAGGCGGATGGTGATTATTATGATATTGGTACCCACTTCGGGCGGATGATGTGATTGGAGCTGCTGACGAGCAGCTGGCTACTATGCAGTAGGCCGGATATGGTTATGGATGTGGATATGATTGGTGACCCAAAAGTCAACATTTCGACCCATGGCGAACTAGCCGTCTTTGGTGGTGAGTTGGATCCTGAGTCGAGGGTGAGTTACGGTTAGGGACTTCTAGTCCACCTGTGTTCGTGCCTTGAGGACTCGATGGGATATAGTGGAGAAAAGACGCGAGCTGACTCGGCATGGGTCACCGAGATGATTTGAATTTTGTGGGTTATATTTATTTATTTATTTATTTTATTGTTGATAAAATGATTGAAAATGACGATTAAATGATTTATGATGACGTTTATTTTATTTAATTGAAATTTGACTAATAATGGTTCGGTAGGTAAAGAAAATTGGTAATAGTTTCCCTACTGAGCACGTGGAGCTCACCCCTTCCATATACATCTTTTTCTTTCCAGTTAGAGGTGGTGTCAGTGACAGACTCCGAACGAGTAGTAGTTTGATTTGGGAGGTCCATGTGTTTATTTTTCCTATCCGTACCGTTAGCGTTCGTCGAAGTGAATTCCGTGTTTTGTGTTGATCTTTTTATTTCGGACATGTAATGGATTAAATGAAGGATATTTGTGATGGTGGTACTTTGTATTTGCCGTTTTATGGTGTTGTATAAACTGTGGTTTTTCGGATGTTTGTTTTGTCGTTTTAAGTCCCATGGGCAGGAACTACGTGTCTAATTACGTGGACGTTGAATAGTCCAAGTTCATTGTTTATAAAGTAACGTGTCATTGGCTGGTCAAAGTTTGAAATGTCTTTATTTTGTATTATTCTACTAACCCCTATTTAGGGGCGTTACAGATTTAATAATAAGTTTAGGGCCCACGACTATTATATCTTAATATTAATAGTAATGGGCCTGACCCTAAATATCTCAAGAACATAGGTGGGGTTCATTTCGCTCTAGTTGGTTGATCGTAATTGAAGAACCAAGCTCATATCTATTGTGATTGGCTATTTTGTGAGTCATAGTTGTGACTGCAGTTTTAGTTTTTCATTGCCTCAGTCACGACCACAGCTGTGACCACAGTTGTGAATATGCAGAAACCAACGAATACAAAGTTGGTTACACTTTTTTAGCTTATTGTTATTCTAGATTGATATATTTTCATATCTTATCTAACCACTTTGGAATCACACAAAAGTCTCATGGTAGTTTGCAAATTAGCTGCATGTATTGTGGAACCACTTCTTAGCAGCCTCAAATCTTGGGGAGCAAGCTAGGGTTGATATAAATACCACGATTTAGCCTTAGATCTATTTTCAACCCTTCCAGAGAGTAACCTTGCTGTCAGAGTTCATCAAGGTTATCATCTTTTACAGTACGGTGTTTTATCATCGAACATCCAACCTCGGGAGAGTTGTGGACAGTGTTGTGAAGAACTGGACTGAAGGAGTCAGTCTTACGTCGACAAATAGCAAGGGGATCTTGCTGAGTCCGACTTGCAGAAGGGAAGTGACCACCGTCACAAGTCGGGACTCGATCACCGTTCAAGACCAAGTTGTGTCACCAGCTATAGCTTCAGGGGGAGCCCTTATCTTTTAGGTATTTTACATATTGAGTAATTGGTGCTTGTTAACTTTATTGGTGATTAATCTGGGTGAGTGCCCCGCAGAAGTAAATAGGTATCAAACTGCGTTACCAATACATCGCATGTGTCTTTATTGCTTTGACGTTGTGTTTGGTAATTATCTCGTTAATCCGCATAAAACTTAGTACCCTGACTTTACAGTAATCATAAAAGGTAGAATCGTAATCATAATTGATTAGAGTGTTTACTTGTACCGTTATAATGAAGAAATAAATGTTCATTAAAAATATATATTTACCAAAATACCTTTAAATTTTATAATATATATATATTTTTTTATATTTAACTACTTATAATGATTTTTTCAACATATATTATATAAAAACACGTAAATTTTAAAAACGTTAACTTGTTAAACTACACAATATATAAAATTTGTCAATAAGCACAGTAATAGAGAACACATATACACTTGATAATACATTAGATCCAGTAATAATTTTTTAAGGAAGATTTTCATTAAAAATAAGAAAGGCGTAAATCTCTCGTTACAAAAGTTTTCAACCACTACGGGCAATTACAAAACTAAAAATCCGTGGTTCTCTAGGAAATTTAAGATTTGGCTAACACGTTAGCGACCTCGTTGCAATGTCTACGTATCCATCTAATCTCGCTGGACGGCGCCACTTCCGTGACTAGAGCACCAATTCTCGCAATCAGCGGCCCTTGCAAGCTATTAAGTTTTCGGTCGTTGACGAGTTGGATTGCACGGAGACAATCGGATTCCATCATAGATATTTGCCAACCCCGCTCACGGACGAAATGTAACCTGTGAAGGATGGCCATACATTCCGCTGTTGCGAACCCCACGTCACCGATTCTCTCGGTCATTATTCCATCTACCATACCCCGGTGGTTCCACACGACTCCGCCCACCGAAGCTTGCCCGTGCTTCTCTACCCAAGCCGTGTCAACGTTTAGGGACGTGAGACCTTCGTCCTCCGCCCCGATCCACGAGGATTGCCTTACCAATTTGTCATTAGCCAGGCACGAAACCGTTCTTCGTGCGTCTTCTTTGAAGCTTGCGAACCATCCCACCACCTCTTCAATCCACACATACGGGCGCTTGGAGTAGTTCTCAAAAAGTCTGAGATTCCGGTCTGTCCATGAATCCGAAACAAGGCCACAAAAAAGCTCCAAGTTTGCCAAGGAGACGCTATCCATAGCCCTTAGACAAAGTTTTTTTATAGGGATCTCTCCCGTATTCTCGAACCACCTTTGTAGCATCGAGGTTTCCATATTTCTTGTGCTCTTTCACACCCCCAAGTCGCGTGTAAACCGTCCTCCGGAAGCGCCCAACAAAACTTACAATAAGGCAAGAAATCTACTCCTCTAGCACAAAGCGCGGCAAACATTGGAAGGGCATCGAACCATGTCTTCCATATCAAGTGCTTGACTTTGAGCGGAATTTTAAGTCCCTACATCTTTTTCCACCACTGTAGTTCTTGAGAGGTCGAGCACGGCGGTCCATCACGTATGGCCAATCTCGCAACCTTATGACCCGAACGGACCGTCCATCACGTATGGCCAATCTCGCAACCTTATGACCCGAACGGACCGTGTAAAGCCCATCCTCCTCGTAGTGCCACACCTCCGACATGCTGATAAAGTATTTCTTTTTTCTTATAATTCTGAAATCTTTCTCGGACAAAAGAGTCACCGCCACCTTTTTCACTACTTGGTTTGAACAAGTAACAACATAAGCAATATACTTTGTCCTCTTTATGCTATACTTGAGCCAACTACCAAATTCATCATACCAAGAAATGATGAATCGCCCTCCTTTAACAAGTTCAAATTTATGCTCTTTAGGTTGATAAGGCCCCCTTTGAACGTACGTTCGACCAACTAGATCAACTAAATTACGATCAAAGTCTTCAATCGGAGTTCGCAATTCTGGATCACTCGGTAAAGCTTCTGGATCAAAGTCTTCACTCAGAGTTTTCAATCTCGGACCACTCGGTTAGGCTTTTGAATAAAAATTCACTTTTGACAATTTACTAGCACTGCCTTCCCCACTTTCCTCTTTCCTCTTGAAATATCGATGCATAATTATTTTAGATTTCTTGAAATAAATTATCAAAAAGTTCAATCATCACATAATACCAACCATAAATCGATAATTATATATTAATTAAATGAAAAAAGGTTGATCGATATGATTTTTAATGTTTGGGTTGCCAGTAATTACCAAACCGTGTGCACTGTGCCGTGGAGATCTAATTTATACTGTATAGAATATAAACAATGAGCAAAGAACCCTTTTTATTAACAAAAAAATAAAATAAATTGGAATAAATATTACATTAGGGTATAAAATATTACCTTAGAAAATTCAAAGTCAAAGGCTTGCTTAAGCGATCACGGAACTTCGACGACCGTGACCGAGAGTCGGACTTGTGAAGGCGACGGCGATTGGCTAAACTCGAGAAGACACGACAATTGGCTCAAACACTAAAATCAAAATGACAAAATATTTATCAATATTGTATTTCGCAGAGCTCGTTTTATATCATGTATTTTTTTAAATATAAATTAGGGTATAAATAATTCCTTAGATAACTCAAAGTCTAATACTCGCTCCAGCCTCCGGCGATCACGGACCTTCGACAACGGTGACTGAGAGTCGGACTCGTCAAGGCGAGTGCTTCTGGCTGGACTCGCGGTGACGACGGCGACCGGCTGGACGACATCACGCGAAACAGAGTTGCTGAAGAAAACAAAGGTCGTCGGCTCGTCGTCAAGCAGAGAAGAAAGATGACGGCAACTGGTTGAACGATGTCAAGCATATAAGAGAAAGAAAAATAAGGAGAAAGGGAACGAACTCGGGTGGTTATCAAACTCAAAGAAGTGGTCGAACTCAAATACGTCACGTAGAGAAAATAAGAAGAATGTGAAAAGTTTTAGAAGAAGCATTTAAAGGCATATGACACGTATACCTTTTCTATACTTAATTAAAAAAAATATTAAGGGGGGGCAAATATGTATCTGTTACAAGAGTGTGGGCTAGCCAAGTGGGGCCCACTGCCCCCACTTGGGTATGAGTGGCCTCGCCCCTGATCGTTTCCTAGAGGGATTTTCACAATTACTTCAGCATCATACGAGTTCAACATATTCCAGACCAATTCTCAATCCAACCTTTCTTCCTTGATGAAGTCGGCTACTCTCCACGGATACCCATCATCGGGTTCTTCGGTCACGACGGAAAACGCCCCCGCTCTTGGGATCCAAGGTTGCAAAAAGGCCCTTAGATTCCCATTTCCGACTTGCCACATATTACCACGACGGACCAAATCTCGTCCCCAATAAAGACTCTTGCAAAGAAAAGAGAAATGGGGCGTACTTTCAAAATCAAGCACTGAGGAATCCGGGAAGTGTTGGAGATTTCATTACGATTTCCGTCTTATTTATCACGATATTAGTCGTCAATCCGCCCGGGTAACATTTAAAATATATTTAAAGCGGAAAACTTGTTACACCGTACAACGGACAGACAGTCGGATAATCACGATTACAGGATCTGATAAATTATTAGCAATTTAATTTTCATAATTCATTATTAATAATCTAGTCAATTGGAAATAAATAAACTGTAAACAAAGGTTTGAATTTATGGACCCAAAGCATTGTTGGACATGTGTCCTTGAAGAATCTGTTTTAATCCATTTGTAAAAGATTATGGCAAGTCGTTGAATAAAAGATGATGCTTATTATGTTAATCTTATTATAGTTTCTGGTAGAGTAAAATAGAATGTTTGTTCCTTAGTTCATAAATGATGCAATTATGTTATTATTATCACAACAGAGTCAATGTGAGGAAGAATTAATAATCATAATAAATGAATTTAAAATGTCCGTGACCTGATTAATTGGGTGAGAGCCCATTAATCGTATAAGGTCACTAATGTGACTAAGTGACAATCTTATTCTGGATTATGTGTGTGTCACACTCACTAGAAGTGCATTAAGTATGAAGTGTCTTTATACTGGACTGGACCTGACTTAAACTCAGGAAGTTATCATATAAGACTGTCACAGATAATCAAATGAATATTCGATCTAAGTCCTGGGTGATCTTGAGTCTGAGCAGCTGGCCTGATTATTCTTTGATTTAACTGTTAAAGAGCGCAATATATTACCGTTGTTCCCAACACAATTATTTTTGGAACATGATAGTCAGCAGTAAGGGTAGCTTGGTCATACACATGGGCATCACACAACTCTCTTCAGAGTCAAGATGATTCCCTTGATTGTCGGTGGTGAGAAGTGAGAGGTACTCGTGCGCAGCTTATGAATCGAAACCATAAGTGGGTTACTCATAATATTACTGATTGAGTCAAGGAGAAAATGCAATGACAGGCAAAACGGTAAAAACCGTCTGCTCATGTGTGGATCATCAAGTGAAAGATCAATAACCCGAATTTGATTGTATCAATGGACACCCTGGTGGCTGGTGTAATAAGGGGAATAATATATATTGTATCAGAGAGTACAGCCTCGAGTTTATAGTGGAATTACACCGAAGTTTGGCGAACGTCCTAGCAGTTCGTTGGAGCTTAAGCGATACGGGTCCATCGTTCCCAGGATAGCTTCGTAACGGATGATACGTACATGAT